>JAQPPZ010014295.1:0-2475536 GCA_028583015.1 Wollemia nobilis
GTGTTTGGGATTAAGTGCTTCATCAGAAGGGAAGATCAGAATTTGGGTAAGTTTGATCCTAGATGTGATGAGGGAATATTTCTTGGGTATTCCAACAGAAGCAAGGCCTACAGATTCTTCAACAAAAGAACTCATACAGTTGTAGAGAGCATAAATGTAACGATTGATGAAAATACAGGATAAGAGAACCGATCCAAGAACTCAATGATGAAATTTCTCAAGAAGAATTCAGAGAGGTTTCAGATGAATAAGAGGAAAGACAACAACTGCTTCCCAAAACTCCTTCATGGTATGTTCATAAACATCATCCCAAATATTTGATCATTGGTGATCCAAATAGCAGACAAACAAGAAGAAGAGTCATTCCCTCAAATGATTCTACAAATGTTTCATTATTATCTCAGATTGAGCCAAAAGATTTCAGTTAAGCATGTGCAGATAAGTTTTGGGTAAAAGCAATGAATGAAAAGCTAAATCAAATAGAGAAAAGTGAAACTTGGGAATTGGTTCCAAGACCTAAGAACAAGAATGTCATTGGCACAAAATGGATATTCAAAAATAAACTCAATGAGGATGGAAAGATTGTCAAAAACAAAGCTAGGTTAGTCTGCAAAGGTTATGCTCAAGTAGAAGGTGTTGATTTCGAAGAGACATTTGCTCCTATTGCTCGTCTTGAAGCTATCAGAATTTTTTTGGCCCTTTCAAGCTTCAAATCATTCAAGGTATATCAAATGGATGTAAATTCAGCTTTTCTAAATGGGGTGTTGGTAGAAGAAGTCTACATAGAACAGCTAGAAGGAGTGTCTCTCTCAGAACAATCAGACTATGTGTATAAACTAAAAAAGGCCTTGTATGGGTTAAAGTAAGCACCTAGGGCTTGGTACTCAAGACTTGACAGGTATCTTCATGAGCAAGGCTTTAGGAAAGGTGTGGCAGATAGCAATTTGTATATTAAGAATGAAGGTGATGATATGTTGATTATGGTTGTCTATGTTGATGATATTATTTTTGGGGGAAATAATACTCAGATGTGCAAAGATTTTGCTAACACCATGCAGAAGGAATTTGAGATGTCTATGATTGGAGAGTTTTCATTCTTTTTAGGTCTTCAGATTGCTCAATCAAAAGATGGTATATTTCTCTCTCAATAAAAGTATATCAAAGAAATGTTGAAGAAATTTGGGATGATGGATAGCAAACCAGTGTGTACTCCAATGATTACAGGGTGCAAGATGAGTAAAGATGATGAATCTCCAGTGGAAGATTAGAGGTTGTACAGATCAATGATTGGCAATTTATTATATGTTACAGCTACCAGACTAGATATCATGCAGGCAATTGGGTTAGTAGCAAGATTTCAGGCAGATCCTAAAGATTCTCATGTTATAGCAGTTAAGAGGATATTCAGATATCTAAAGGGCACTATGGACTTTGGGCTTTGGTATCCCAAAGGTGATGATTTCACTCTCACAACTTATACAGATGCATATTGGGTAGGCAGTATTGATGACAAGAAAAGCACTAGTGGTGGAGCATTCTTTCTAGGAAAGAGTTTGGTTTCTTGGCCAAGTAAGAAACAACCTTCGATTTCCTTATCTACAACAGAGGTTGAATACATAGCGATGAGTGGTTGGGTGTACATAGGTTTTATGGATGAAAACCACCTTGGAGGATTTCAAAGTCAAGCATGAACAACCCATATCCATACTTTGTGATAATACAAGTGCCATAAGTATTTCCAAAAATCCGGCAATGCACTCAAGGACAAAGCATATCTCCATCAAGTATCACTTTCTAAGGGAGAAAGTGCAAGACAAGCAGGTCAAGGTAGAATATGTGTCTACTAAAGAGTAGATTGCAGATATCTTCACCAAACCTCTTCCAAGAGATACATTTGAGTATCTAAGGGAGAAATTGGGAGTTGTACTCCCACCCAAGAATTAATCACCTCATCAGGAGGTGGGGGAGGGACTAAGCTAAGAGGCTCATTCTTAGTCCCGAGCCCCAAAGGTGACCCTTTGCCATTGATGACAAAGGGGGAGAGATATGAGTAAGGGGGAGAGATTCAAGTCAGGGGGAGCAAAACTTCAAAGGAAGATTCTCATTTGTGGGCACAGTTGGTTTCAATTTTAGCTCTTAAGAAGTGTTTTCAGTAAAGGTTTGCCATCAATGACAAAGGGGGAGATTGTTGGCAATTTTGGGTACTTTGGGTACATTGCATTTGCTCAAGTGTATAAGTTGTCATTGATGTCAAGAAGATCTTGAAGTAATTTGATTTGATGTCAAATAATTTGTTTTGATGAAGGTTACGACATGATAGTTTCAAAGGTCTTTTGTAAACCCCAAGTTGGCAGGTTTAAAGATTACAGGTGGATGCATTAGTTTAAGGCATTTGGGTCCAGGAGGAAGTATTTATTTAAATAATTAAAAACCTTGTTAAGGTTCCCTTTAATTATTTTTAAATAAATATTAAATTATTGTTTGCAATGGGTTATCCTAACCCATGGCGCTATGTTTTAAGATTGTGGGCGCTAGCCAAGACCTTCATCGACGTGTTAAACTCCTCGTCGATGTCAAGAGCTTATGGTAAAAATGCATATAAATCTCCCTCGATGAAAATCAAGAATGATCCAATCCACATTTTTGAAAAGAGTTGCTCGCTGTGAATTTGTGATCTACTGTTCGACTGTGTCTTCATCGTTTTTGTGAATCTGCTGTTCATTTTTTTTTGTACTCGTCGTTTTTCATAAATCCGTCGTAAGGTTTTCGTCTTCATGTTCACGTCAGAAGAAATGGAGGCACTATTGTTTTATTTAATTCCTAGTGTAGAAGGAACAAGGCTAATAGCATGAGGTTTAAACCTCATCAGGCGCCTTTGGCACACCGGTAGTGGCTAGGCTATTGGCGCGCTACACAAACGGGAGGTTTCGCATTTGAATAACGTGAAAGGGTTTTTCATCGTGAAGTGGACGCAGCGGGTGGTGTTAGAATTTGTGTGTAATTTCTCCATAGCGCGATTTTTGATGTTGGCCAAGGTATTTTTGAAATTAATTTTTGCTAAGTGTATTTTGCGGATGGAGGAAGTTTATTAGAGAGAAAAATAGTTTAGGAGTTATAAGGAGTTTAAAGCTTGTTTTATTTTGATAAAATATTCTTTTGAAGGTGTTGTTTGAAATATCTTATTGCATTCTTATGAGAGATAAATTTTATTTTTGATAAGACTATAAGGGAGAAATAAGGTGTATAAGGGATAAATTTTTCTTATAATGTTGAGAGTGCTTTTGGTTGATTATGGAAATGAAAGCATGATGTTTTAAGGTTAAAATTGCTTCTTGTGTGAAGTTGTGAAACCTTAAGTGGGTAGCTTTGATATTGAGTTTGAGCTGAGTTGATTTGAGTTGAGTTTTGAGATTGGGAGTTGAGTATAGAACATATTGAGTCTCTAACAATTCTATTTATGCTTCTATGATGTTGATAAATCACATTGGGTCTCTAACAATTCACCTTGTTATTTCCTACTAAGAAAGTTTTTTTTGCTGAGCTTGCTAAGTTTTGGATAGGTTTCGGTGGGGACTTGTGAGCAGTCTTGGATAGGTTCCAATGGGGACTTGTGAGCATATTTGGACAGGTCCTAGTAGAGGACTTGTGAGCTGAGTTTGATAGTTCTATCAGAGAACTTGAGGACAGAGGTGCACTGGTTCTTTGAGAAGAACCTAAGGATAGATTTGGCAAGTCTTTGAGAAGGCTTGTGTGTAGAGGATTGATTTGTTCAAGCTTAAGCATTGGACAGATCTGACAGACAGAGGAAGACTTGTACTAGACCGATTGACTGTGTTTGGTATAGGTTGCTGAGCTGCTGTGGACGTGATCATAGACGGTAGAGGTCTCTTAGGCTAAGTATTTAGGACAGGAGGTCTTTGGTGGAAAGGAGTTCCATGTGCTGGCAAGAGGTAGAGGTAGTTGATCTTCTGAGGGATCATTTCTAGAGCAGAGGGGAAGGTATCTCCTTTGAGAAGAGGCTCATAAATTCTAATTAAGGGAAGGTATCTCCTTTGGGACGAGGCTCATAAATATTGTAATTGGGAAGGATTCCCAAAGAACTTTGAGGAAATTTTTAGAGAAAAGTTTTGTGGAAGTAGCCCGACCATTTTGGGTGAACCACGTTAAAAATGGGTCTTCAATGTGTGATGCTTTCTGTCTTGATTAATGTTGTGTTGATGCCACTGCTATCTAAAGTTAAAATTATTAATTGGTTAAGTCTTATACTATTCACCCCCCCCCTCTCAGTATAAGTCCATGTTATTCACAAACCTATTTAGTTTATTTCCACAAACACATTACTAGTGGGACAAAGCAACATATTACAAAAATTCACCCACTCACCATTCTATACCAAGAGTTTTTGGCATACCTAATGGGATGAATCATTCAATATTTTGGTGAATATATTAACCCCATAAAGAGAGAATAAACATTCACCTAGTGAATCCACTGTTGAAATAACATAAGATTGGTAACTCCATTAAATAAATGAGCTCCAAGGATAAGTTATAGAATTGCATGTTTTTATGATCATAGGTCATAAATCTCAAAGAACCTATGCAATTTGTAGAACTACTTAACTGAAGAGCTCACATAAGACCAAGAAAATCTTACCTTCAACTAGATCTCCTTTCATTCAAAGTCTTGCTCCTTTACAAGCCTTTCCTAGGAAATCTCCTAATAGTTCCCACCCCAAAAAAATGGGCAAATGAATCTACCCAAGGTGGAATAACAATGGTTCCCTCTTCCTTATTGATGTTAGAATTATGTTGAATATTTTCCATGTTATTTAGGTGGGGTTAACTCTGATAGGGCTAAACACTCTGCACCTATAATCATCAGGATTTGGGGTTTAAGCTATTTTTTAGATCCATATGGAAAGTTTTGGGTTAATGTATAGTCGACCCATGGATTTGCACCCATGGTATTGTAATTCCCATTATTTTTTTGTTGGTATATAAAACAACACTTGAATGAGGGTTTGAGGGTAAAATATGCAAGCAATGTAATCACAAGAAAAATTAAGTGAATCATGGATAAGGATATTATTGTATTAGAGACAGTCAAGTTTATACAATAAGAAAATATTCTTACTAGGTTTTTTCCCAAAAGGGTTTTCTAAGATAACTTCTTGTGTAATGTGATTATTCTTTATTTTTCCTTTGATTTTGCACTTACTGCTTTTCTAGATTTCATTTATCGGGGTATTATTTCTCTTCATTTGGTATCAGAGCTATATTTTAGATTTGTTCAAGGAGTAAGGGTTTTAAACCTAGGATAAATTTATTCTTGATTGGGAGCAATGCATGAAAGAATCTAGACAAAGGAAAAATGATGGAAAGCACATGAGTAGAGATCAAAAAAATTAATGGAAAAAACTTTGAGTTATGGAAATTCAATATGGAGGATCTATTGGTGGGTAGAGATCAGTGGGTTGCAGTATCAAGAGTAAAAACAATAGAAATGATAGATGATAAGTGATTAAATATCGATAAAAAGGCAAGGAGATCTATAAAATTATGCTTATATTATTTATTATTTTTGAATGTATCAATAGAGACCATGGCAAAGTTGCTATAGGAAATTTTGGGAGTGTTGTATCAAACAAAGTCATTGGTAAATAAACTCTTTCTCTAGAAGAAATTGTATTCACTTCGCATGAATGATGGTGACTCTATGGATGAACATATGAATGCTTTTAACACTATGGTAAGTCTATTAAACTCTATATATGTAAAAATAGATGAAGAAAAAATTGTATTACTGTACTTTATTTATTACTTGATTCCTGGGATAACCTAGTTATGGCTATTACCAATACTACCTTTACATTGAAAGTAGAGGACATGGTAAGAAATTAGTTATGGCTATCACCAATACTACCTCTACATTGAAAGTAGAGGACATAGTAGGAACATTTACTTTTGAGGAAATGAGATAAAAATATTTTGAGGATTATCATTAGAAGGATGCCTTGGTTTTGAGATTTCATTCTCAAGAAAGAAGCAAAAATAAAATAAGATAAAGAAAATTGAAATCTAGGGGAAAAATTGTTGTTCCAGAAAAAATAAAATATTAGAAGTGTTGTAAAATAGGGCATTACAAAAAAGGCTACAGATCTAAAAAGGTTGATAATAGTCATTCATATAATGAAAGAATGCCTATATAAATGAAGACCAAAAATGAATATTCAGGGGACTTATTCGTAGTTACAGCATGCTCAAGTGAACACCATGACTCATGGATGATTGACTCAGGTGCTTATTTTCATATGAATCCTCATAAGGAGGGGTTTTGTGAATTTGAAAAGATAAATGAATGTGAAGTCTTCTTGGGAGATAATTTAGCACATAAAATAATAGGTTGAGAAAGAGTCAAGTTGAGGTTAAAATATGAAAGAATTAAAACCCTTCTTGGTGTGCTACTTATTCTAGGTTTGGCAAGGAATATGATATTTATTATTAATATGAATGACGTGGGTGTGACTATGATTTTAAATAAGGATAGCTGCAATATGGTTCATGGATGCTTAGTGTTGGCAAGGGGAGTTTGTATAGGAACTATATTCAAACTTGAGGCTAGCATTATAAGTATTGATTGCTATAACTATTCGGTTGTAGAGGAAATTAATATGGTAGAAGAAACTCCAATTATTCTTGTAGTGAAGATAATATTATGGTATAAATGCATGGGGCACATTGGTGAGAAAGAACTTCGAACATTAAAAATAAAAGGTATGGTTGAAGGAATCTCTGATTGCTCATTAAATTTTTATTTTTTTGAGCACTATATTTTTGGAAAGAAAACCCGAGTCAATTTTCTCAATAGACCTACAAGATATAAATGAATTTTGCATCTAGTTCACAATGATGTGTTTGGACCTATAAAAGTACCACAATTAGGTAAATCTATATATTTTGTTACATTTATAGATGACTTATCAAAAATACCTAGGTATATTTTTTATGATATAAATCTAATGTTTTCAAAAAAATTAAAGATTTCAAGGCTCTGGTGGAAAATTAGATAGAGAAAAATATAAAGGTTTTGAGAAGTGACAATAATGGTGAGTATTGCTCTAATGAATTTGAGTAGTTTTTCAAGGATTGTGGAATAGAAAGGAAGAGAACAACTCCATATACTCCACAACAAAATGGAGTTGTATAATGGATGAACAAAATATTTATGGATAAGGCCCAAAGTATGCTAAGCAGTGGAGGGTTAGAAAAGAAATTTTGGGTAGAATCCATGTTAACTACTTTTTACCTCATCAATAGATCTCCTACCTCAACTTTGGTGGACAAAAATTCATAGGAAGTATGAACTGGTAAGAAACCCTCTCTTATCCATATAAGGGTTTTTTTTTTGTGAAGCTTATATGTATATCCCAAAAGAGAAAAGGACTAAGCTAGACTATAAATCTGAAAAATGCATATTTATGGGTTATAGTACTAGTGTTAAAGGATATAAGTTGTGGAACCTAGAAACATACAAGATTGCTTACAATCATAATATGATATTTAGAGAAACAAAAGGGTTCCAAAATAGGAAATGCAACCAAGCAAAGAACCTGAAATAGTTCAGGTAAAATTAGAATAGGAGGAATAACCTATGATAGAACCTGATTCTATAGAAGAATATGAATTATAGAGATATTCTAAAGAGGAATATTTAGAGGAAGAAGGCGAGGAGGAAGCTAAATATGTAGAACCTAGAACTCTAATTTTGAGGAGATTAGATCAAGTGAGAAGACTCCCAAAAATGTATAGCCCTTAAAAAAAAAATTCTACATTTACTTTATCACTTACTGATGAAGAACACAAGACTATAAAAGATGCACTTTAGTCAAGTGATAATAAGTCTTGGAAAAGGGCTATGGAGGAAGAAATGAAGTCCCTAGATAAAAATAATACATGTGACCTGGTGAAACTACCCCCTAGAATAAAACATATTTGTTGTAAGTGGTTATTCAAGAAAAAGTACAATTTAGAAGGAAATTTGGAGAAGTACAAAGCTCACCTAATAGCAAAAATATTTTCTCAAGTTGAAGGAATTGAATTTGATGATATTTTTTATCCTGTGTCTAAACTAACATCAATTAGATTTATGTTGGCTAATTCTGCTACTTTTGATTTTGAAATAGAATATATGGATGTAAAGACTTTTCTACATGGTGAACTTGATGAAGACATATATATCACAACCAAAATTCTTTAGGGTAAAAGGTAAGGAGGACTTGGCATGCAAGTTGAAGAACTATATTTATAGATTAAAGCAATCTCCAAGAATGTGGAACCAAAAATTTGATAGGTTTGTTTTGACACTTGGGCTTGGAAAAAGCAAAATAGATCCATGTGTTTATTTCAAAAAGGAAGGTGAAAATTTTGTTATCATTGTTTTGTATGTAGATGACATGTTATTAATTGGTAGCAATAAGAAGATGATAAAGTTACTAAAATATCAATTAACTTTTGAATTTGACATGAAGGATTTGGGTGTTACAAAATTTATTTTAGGCATGAAAATAATAAGGGATCATGCAAATAGAAAGTTTTAAAATCAAAGGAAATATATTGATTTTATACTACAAAGGTTTAGGATTCATGATTGTACAATAGTATGTACTCCATATCTTGTTGGTAAAAAGTTATCTACTAAAAAATGCCCTAAAATAGATGAATAAATTAAATAAATGCATCATGTTCCTTATGCTAGTGCTATTGGTAGTCTAATGTATGCAATGGTCTATACTAGACCTGATATTACATATGTAGTGGGAGTAGTTAGCAGATATATGTCCAATCTAGAAAAGGAACATTGGACTGCTATGAAGAGGATCTTCACCTACCTATGTGGAACTATAAATTATGCTATTTGTTACCAAGAAAATTTTTGAGATAATAATATTATAAATCCACAAGGCTTTGTGGATGCTAACTAAGCTAGAGATATTGATAAGAGAAGATCCACAAGTGCTTATGTGTTCAGGCTATTTGGAGGGAAAATAAGTTGTATGAGTAAAAAGAAATTAGTGGTTTCTTTATCCACTACAAAAGTAGAGTACATTGTAGAAACTCATGCTTGTAAAGAAGAAATGTAGCTATAGATATTTTGTTCAAAAATTGGCCTTAAGAAAAAAGTTGTGAGAATTTATAGTGACAGTCAAAGTGCAATATTTTGGCAAAAAATCCTAGTTTTTATGATTGATCAAAACATGTTGATAACAAGTACTATTTTATGAGAGAGATGGTTGAAGAGAATGAGGTGATGTTGGAGAAAGTTGATACAGAGAAGAATACTATTGATTAATTAACAAAGGTTGTACCTACTCAAAAATTTTCTTAGTGTAGAAGATCCATAGGTATGGTTGCCCTTGACATTTGACTATAGTAGTTTTTAGCCCTTGTGGAAAGTATTCAAAAAGTGGAAGAATGTTGGAATTGTGTTGAATATTTTCCATGTTATTCATGTGGGGTTAACTCTGAGAGGACTGAACACTCTAGCCCTATAATCATCAGGGTTTGTTTTTTAAGCTATTTTATAGATGCATATGGGTGGTTTTGGGTTAATTTTTTGGCCCATGGATTTGTGCACATGGTATTGTAATTCCCCTTATTGTGTTGTTGGTATATAAAAAACCACTTGAATGAGGGTTTTGAGTGAAATGTGCAAGCAATTTAATCATTATCAAAAGCAAGCAAAACATGGATAAGGATATTATTGTATTGGATATGGTCAAGTTTATGCAATAAGGAAATATTCTTATGGGTTTTTTCTTGAAAGGGTTTCCCAGGATGAATTCTTGTGTAGTTTGTTTCTTCTTATTTATTCTTTATTTTCTTATGCACTTACTACTTTTCTATATTTAATTTATCAGGTTATTATTTCTCTTCAATAGATATCCATGAAATTCCTTAGTCTACTCTTAAAGTTTTATCAACTTTTGATGGAACTAAGAAAATAGCCTATAAGCACTTCCAAGATATAGCTTATGATGTTATTGTGAGGTTTCTAGCCATATATTTTAGATAAAAAGTGCTCACTTTGTATAAATCCCTTGATTATAATAGTATTAAATCATGGGATCAACTTGTTGAACCATTAATATTGGAATTTAACCAAGTAGGAAATCCATTTTTATTGCTTACCTAGTTCATATCCATTCATAGGCATCTACAAGAAAATATGATAGACTTCAATATCAAATTTAGAAAAAAGTGGAAGTGGATTCCTCAAGATATTAGACCTTCTCAACCTCAAGTATACATCTATTACATCCAAGCATTTGACGTAGATCTAGGTCTCAAAATCTGGCTAGTCATTAAGATGAGATTATCTCATGTCATTAATATGGTACTATTTATGAAAATTATGGTTGTAGGACTAGGTAATCTCACTAAAGGATTAGTATGGGTTAACCACTTGAAGAAAAACTGGAATAAAACACAAAAAAATCAACAATTTTTCATTAACAGTGCCTTTGAATTCGAAATACCGAAGTTATAAAATGGCCAACCCCTTTTACAATCTATGTATTGCCTCTTATAACAGACCCGACCCCCTTTGGACATCATTACATAGAATGCGGGGTTCCCTATAATCGCTCGCATGAATGTTCTATCACCTCCTGCATGTTGCTACCAGGTGTCTTCAATCATCATGGCGTGGAGTGGTGGAATGCTCTGCAGCCGCCTGTCCATCAAACCGTTGGGTCATCATTCATAGGAATGCTCTGTAGCCATCTGTAATCTGCTGCCATGTGCCCTTTTGCAATGGCCTCTGTAACCGCCTAGTGCTCTATGGCCACCTGTAATTTGCTGCCATGTGCCCTTCTGCAATGGCCTCTGCAACCATCGGCCTATCTAGAGTCATGAGCGTTCTGTCATGATATCACGGCGTTTTTGCTTCCTTACTCTCTCTCTCCTCTTCGGTCGCGATATCGCGACGTTTTGACGTTTCGCTTCTATTTTCTCCTTCGGGCCACGATTTCGTGACATGTCACGAAATCGTGACGTCTTAGTCTTCCGTACTTGTCTTCTGCCTTCGGGTCACGATTTCGCGACAGCTGCTCCCCTTGGTGCTTCTTTACGAAATGTGTCACGATTTTGTGACAGCTTTGTCCCTTGGTGCCTTTTCTTAGAAAGTGTCATGATTTCATGACCACTTTGCCCCTTGGTGCCTTTGCTCCAAAAGTGTCGTGATTTCATGACCACTTTGCACCTTGGAGCCTTTGCTTCCGAAAGTGTCATGATTTCGTGACCACTTTGTGCCTTGGAGCCTTTGCTTTCGAAAGTGTCACGATTTCGTGACCACTTTGCGCCTTTGAGCCTTTGCTTCCGAAAGTGTCATGATTTTGTGACCACTTTGCGCCTTTGAGCCTTTGCTTTCGAAAGTGTCACGATTTTGTGACCACTTTGCGCCTTTGAGCCTTTGCTTCCGAAAGTGTCATGATTTCGTGACCACTTTGCGCCTTTGAGCCTTTGCTTCCAAAAGTGTCACGATTTCGCGACCACTTTGCACCTTTGAGCCTTTGCTTCCAAAAGTGTCATGATTTCACGACCACTTTATGCCTTGGCGCCTTTGCTTCAAAAATTTTGCAATTTCATGACCACTTTGCACCTTGGCCCCTTTTCTCAAAAAGTGTCGCGATATCGCGACAGTTTGGCCCCTTGGCGCATTTTCTCAAAAAGTGTCGCGATATCGTGACATCTTTGGCACTTAGAGAAAAAAATATTTTTGGGTGATGCAAGATTGCTCTTCCACCTCTGGATGCTCCTGCATCAGAGACACCCGGGGTGAATTGAGAAGTGACCTTCACTTCTGATCTATCTGAGGTAGACCCAGGCGGTCAACCTCTGCCTTCGACAACCAAGTCGCATATTCTATGGGCCTGCCCTTCCACTTGATCAAATACTCAGAATAACACCTATTTTGAGTACTTCGGCCCTCACGCATATCAAGGACTTCTTCTATCTCGTCTGCGACTGGAGTGACCATGGGAATGCTCCACAAATTTGGGCTTGGTGTTGCACTGCTATCTCCTTCATGATACTTGACCAAATCTGAAATGTTAAAAACCGATGAGATGTTAAGTTCACTCGGCAACTCCACCTCGTATGCATTACCCGAATCCCATTTTCCAATGATCCTGCATGGCCCAAACTTCTTCATCTTCAGCTTGTTATAGGTCTTGGTAGGAAACCTCTCTTTTCTTAGATGGACCATGACGGAATCTCCTACTTCAAACTCCTTAGCCCGGCGCTTCTGGTCTGCCTTGGCCTTATACTGAGTATTCATCTTAGCAATGTGCCTTGTCACCTCCTCATGCACTCCCTTCAGGTGTTCAGCAAAGTCTTCAGCCTCAGCACTGCATTTTTCTCTTGTATCCATCCTTCTCAACTCTGAAGCATTTCTTGGGCTGCTCCCATAGATTATCTGGAATGGCGATTTATTGGTACTCCTATTGACAGAGCTATTGTAAGCGAATTCTGCCTGTGGCAAAACTAAATCCCATCCCTTGGGCTTGTCTCCAACCAAGCATCTTAGTAGATTGCCCAAACTCCTATTTACCACCTCTATTTGGCCATCTGTTTGGGGGTGGTAGGTAGAACTAAATTTTAAATCCGTCTTCAGTTTCTTCCACAGGGTTCTCCAAAAATACCCTACAAACTTGGTATCCCTGTCCGACACAATGCTCCTTGGTAGACCATGAAGGCATACCACTTCCTTGAAGAATAAACCAGCCACATGGACCGCATCGCTAGTCTTTTGGCAGGGAATAAAATGAGCCATTTTTGAAAACCTGTCCACTACCACAAATATGGAGTCGTGTCCCCTCTGCGTCCTAGGTAAACCAAGAACAAAATCCATTCTAATATCCTCCCATGGCCTTTCGGGTATAGGTAGTGGTTGATATAAACTATTAGGCTACCTCACACCTTTTGCCATCTAGCATATCCTACAAATTTGCATAAATTTTGCCACATCTTGTTGCAATTGCGGCTAGTAGTAGTTTTCATTAACAAGGGAAATGGTCTTGTCTCGACCAAAGTGTCTAGCTAAACCTCCACTATGCTTTTCCTTGATCATATTCTCCCTCATTGAGCTCCTTGAAATGCATAATTGGTTCCCCCTAAACAACATTCCATCTTGAATCAAAAAATTTAACCACTTAGTCCTATCCAAAGTAACAAGCGTAGTGCAGGCCTTCCAAGCTTTTGCGAAGTCGGGATCTGCAGGGTATAAACCCTTGAGCTCAGAAAACCCTACAACCTCCACCTTCATCTCCATCAATAAACATTGCCTCCTACTCAAGGCATCCACAACTCTATTGGATCTCCCGCTCCGGTGCTTTAGCACAAAGGTGTAGCTCTGTAGGAACTCCACCCATTTCAGGTGCCTCTAATTTAACTTTCCTTGACTGTTAATATATTGTAGTGCCTGATGATCAGTATAAAGAACAAACTCCTTTGGCAACAAATAATGCCTCCATTTCTTCGAGCCTGAACTATGGCATAGAACTCCTGATCATATACTCGAATACTTCTTCTTGGCATCATTGAGCTTCTCACTAAAATAAGCAACAGGCTTACCCTCTTGGCTCAATACGGCCCCTATGGCACTACCACTCGCATCACAGTCTACCTGAAACACCTTGTTAAAATTTGGAAGTGCTAAGACAGGTTGCTCTATGACCTTCTTCTTTAGCATAGCAAAGCTTTTGTCTGCTCCAGTTGTCCACTTGAATTCCTTCTTGTTCCCCCTCATTGTCTCCATAAGGGATGCGCAAATACTGCTGAAGTTTCTAATGAACTTTTTGTAGAAACTGGCCAGACCGTGAAACGATCTCACCTCAGTCACGCTTCTTGGAGTAGGCCATTCTATGATAGCCCTCACCTTTTTGGGGTCCATTTTGAGACCATCTACTGAGATAACAAATCCTAGGTATACTAACTCCCTCTTCACGAAGTTACACTTCTTTAGATTTATCAGCAACTGCTCCTCCCGTAGTTTCTCAAAAACCCTCCTGATGTGCATCAGGTGTTCCTCCAGGGTTCTGCTAAAAATCAAGATATCATCCAAGTAGACAATAACAAATTTTCCTAGAAATTCCTTTAGGACTTCATTCATTAACCGCATGAAGGTACTCGGTGCATTGGTTAGCCCAAATGGCATGACCAACCACTCGTACAGCCCCTCTCTGGTTTTGAAGGCTGTCTTCCACTCATCCCCTTCTCTAATGCGGATCTGATGGTAACCACTTTTCAGGTCAATCTTCATGAAGTACTCAGCTCCACTCAAGCAGTCCATGATATCATCCATCCTTGGCAGTGGGAATCTGTATTTGATAGTGATATTGTTAATTGCTCGAGAGTCTATGCACATTCTCCACTCCCCATCCTTCTTGGGTGCTAGTACTGCAGGTACTGCACATGGGCTAAGACTCTCCCTGATCAACCCCTTCTTTAGCAGCTCTTGAACTTGCCTATTCAGCTCCTTAGTTTCCATAGGAGTCATTCTATGTGTAGCTTTATTCGGCAAGCTCGATCCTGGCACCAAATCTATATGGTGGCTGATCTTCCTTACTAGGGGTAAACCCTCGGGTACATTATTAGAAATGATATCTGGAAACTTCTCTAACAGACCCATGACTTCCACTGGGGTCTCCTTGCATTCTTCTTCCCTAACCCTAGGGATTATTGCATAGCACATATGATCTAGCTTCAGGCCCTCTAAAAATCTTCTTCCATCAACTAGACAGACTTGTGCACTGCTACATACCTTCTCATCCGCCTCCTTCAGGGGTTTCAACTTGTGGCGAACTCCATTTTTTGACAAGGAATATGTATTGGCTCGACCATCATGTACAACACTCCGATCAAACTGCCATGGTCTCCCAAGCAACATGTGACATGCATCCATAGGTAGGATGTCACACAAGACCTCATCATGGTAAGTTCCAATGTTGAACTTCACTAGGCATTGCTCACTGACCAGCACCCTATGGTCCTTTTGTAACCATGCAATCCGATATGGATGCGGGTGTCTTCTTCTCTCTAGCTATAGCTTGGCAACCATCTCCTCAGATACTAGGTTATCAGTGCTGCCATTATCGATTATGACGTTACAAACCTTGCCCGAGCACTTGCATCTTGTGCAAAATAGGTTGTTCCTATGGTCTGCCTTCTTTTCCTCATTCAACAAGACTCTTCTGATGATCATCACTTCCCCTCGTTCTGCCTCCTCAGAGTGCTCAGATTCGACACCTTCGTCTACTACAGTAGCTCTGGCCTGACCCTCAGGTCTTCAATTTGGCCTTTCTTGTCACTGCGGGTAGTTGTATGCCCAATGTCCTTCTTCTCTGCAGTTGAAGCAGGTTCCTCGAAAGACACCTCTCCCAAACCCACGCCCAGGCCTACCTCTTCCTCTCAAGTAGTTGTTGTTCTGATTGCGTGGGCATTGGTTATTCTCCTCCTTCTCTTCTTTCTGGTTTTGGCTACTGCTTGCTTCACCAGTCTTCCCCAAATCTCTGTATCTTCCTCCACTGGTCCTTCCACCAGCTCTTCCACCATGATCCTTTCCTCTCTGCTTACCATCAAATCTCCTATTCAGTTTCTCTTCTACTTTTAATGCAAACTGGTATGCATCCTCAACCGTGCTCATCCGAACTAGACTCAGCTCTTCTTGGATGCTGGTTCTCAATCCATTGATGTAGCGTGCGACTTTCTCCTTATTCACCTCAGAATTACCGGTTCAAATTGAGATTTGATAGAACTCCTCCATGTACTCCTTGACAGACTTACTCGCCTATCTAAGACTTTGCATCTTCCTCAACAGATCCAACTCATAATCTATGGGGATGAATTGCCTCTTCAATTTCTCTACCATCCGATCCCACCTGGTGACCTTTTCCTTTCCCCTCCTATTTCTTTCTAGTTGTACTCCTTTCCACCAGATGCTAGCATGTCCCTTCAACTTTTTTTTTGCGAACCTGATCCGATTTGGGTCTGAGATCTCCTCATACTCGAAGTATTCCTCCATGTCGTTGATCCAATCTATCAACTCCTCGGGATTGAGATTCCAAGAATAGGTGGAGACGTCAAACTTCGGCTTCTTCCCGATCTAGGATATGGCCCTATACAGCCTAGCCTCTGTTGGATCCAATGCTTCTTCCTCATCAGATGGACCCTCTTCTTCCAAAACTTCATCTTCACTAGGTTCCTCCCTTCTTGGCTCAACTCCTCTTCTGATTTCCTCCTGCAGGGCTTGAACTTGCCTCTGCAAGGCTCTAAGATCGACCTCTGCTCCCCTATTCCTCGCACCACCATAGTTCCTTCATGGAGGCATCTTGCTCACTTCCTCACAAACCAAAACCACAATCCTAGCACAAACTGCCTCACTACCGGCGATCGGTTCGTGCACTCAGAACCTTTTGGCTCTGATACCACTTGAAGCAGAACTAGAATAAAACACAAAAAAATCAACAATTTTTCATTAACAGAGCCTTTGAATTTGAAATACCGAAGTTATAAAATGGCCAACCCCTTTTACAATCTATGTACTACCTCTTATAACAGACCCGACCCCCTTTGGACATCATTACACAGAATGCGGGGTTCCCTGTAACCGTCCGCATGAATGTTCTATCGCCGCCTGCATGTTGCTGCCAAGTGTCTTCAATCATCATGGCGTGGAGTGGTGGAATGCTCTGTAGCCACCTGTCCATCAACCCACTGGGTCATCATTCATAGGAATGCTCTATAGCCATCTGTAATCTGCTACCACATGCCCTTTTGCAATGGCCTCTGTAACCGCCTAGTGCTCTATGGCCACCTGTAATTTGCTACCACGTGCCCTTCTGCAATGGCCTCTGCAATCGTCGGCTTGTCTGGAGTCGTGAGCATTCTGTCATGATATCATGATGTTTTTGCTTCCTTACTCTCTCTCTCCTCTTTGGTTGCGATATCACGATGTTTTGACGTTCGGCTTCTATTTTCTTCTTCGGGCCGTGATTTTGTGACACGTCATGAAATCGTGATGTCTTAGTCTTTCATACTTGTCTTCTGCATTTGGGTCACGATTTCATGACAGCTGCTCCCCTTGGTGCTTCTTTATGAAATGTGTCATGATTTCATGATATCTTTGTCCCTTGGTGCCTTTTCTCAAAAAGTGTCACGATTTCGCGACCACTTTGCCCCTTGGTGCCTTTGCTCCAAAAGTGTCATGATTTCATGACCACTTTGCGCCTTGGAGCCTTTGCTTCGAAAGTGTCATGATTTCACGACCACTTTGCACCTTGGAGCCTTTGCTTCCGAAAGTGTCATGATTTCGGGACCACTTTGCGCCTTGGAGCCTTTGCTTCGAAAGTGTCACGATTTCGCGACCACTTTGCACCTTTGAGCCTTTGCTTTCGAAAGTGTCACGATTTCATGACCACTTTGCGCCTTTGAGCCTTTGCTTCGAAAGTGTCATGATTTTGAAACCACTTTGCGCCTTTGAGCCTTTGCTTCCGAAAGTGTCACGATTTCGCGACCACTTTGTGCCTTTGAGCCTTTGCTTCCGAAAGTGTCACGATTTCGTGACCACTTTGTGCCTTGGTGCCTTTGCTTCGAAAATGTCACGATTTCATGACCACTTTGCACCTTGGCCCCTTTTCTCAAAAAGTGTCGCGATATCGTGACAGTTTGGCCCCTTGGTGCCTTTTCTCAAAAAGTGTCACGATATCGTGATAGCTTTGGCACTTAGAGAAAAAAATATTTTTGGGTGATGCAAGATTGCTCTTCCACCTCCGGATGCTCCTGCATCACCACTAGAGTTGAGAAATAAAAGGAAATTATGGATGACATTCTCATCATGAACTCATGGGTAAAAAGAAACCCTTCATGTAGGTGCATTTCATATATGTATATTTGATTGAATGAACCATTGGGCAAGGATTTTGTTATTAAGAAAAAGAACCATCCTTAGTAGGAGGGTGATAGCATCATAATTATCATAAAACCTCCTACTAAAGGAAAAATACTTTGGTTGTGCTTATCGATGATTGCATTCTAGTTGGATTTGGATGGCTTAGAAAGAGCCTATGAGTTGTGAAGTTTTTTTTATTGATGCTAATAATTAATATTAGCATTTAATAATAATTAAATCAATTAGTTAAGAATTTTTTTTAATTACACTAGTACCCAAATGTTGTAGGTGAGTTGGAGAGGGTAGGGAAATCCTCCAAGGGAGGTCACTGGTTCGAATCTCCACCCTACCAAATGCACATTGGGTACCCAAAATCCAGTTGATAATGTTGGTGTGGTCAGGTTCGGGTGTGACTCCTAGGTAATTTTGATATTGTATAACCCCATGGTCATGGTTTCTTAGACCAAGGCAGCCCCACAAGGGATTTTTCACTAGATTAAAAAAAAATTAATTACACTATTATTAATAAATAATATTAGTAATAGAAAATGATAATGTTAGCAATAATTCTTTAATGGTTTTAGTTTTAATATTTTATCTTATATATTTTAGTAAGACCAATATTAATTAAAGATAAATATTTGCTTGGAAAGCATGAGAGAGTTAGAATTTAATTTTGGTAATGGTGGTCTTTGAACTTGGCAAACATAAACATTACATTGTAGAAGGATGGAATACCTTGGTAGTGGGTGGTTAGCTACTTGGAAAGGAAACCTTCCATTATTTGAGATTTTTTAAAAAGATATATGTTGCCCTTGTTATGATGCTATGGGGGTTTGGCGAAAGGAAATGGACTAAAAAGGAGCTTCGAGAAGGTTATTACTGCAAAATGGAAGTGAACCAAGTTGGTTGAAACTTAACTACTATGCATGGACATAAGTAATTTATAGGATAATAAATGAATCCTACAATGTTCCTTCTAGTTTTTATATGGTATGGAAGACCTTTGGTGTTGTATGGTCTTTTGTGCTAGTCTTATGTGAGTTGTGCTTGTTCTTTTTTATTCTTATATTTAGATAGTCTCGTAGAGTTCCTCTTGGAGGTAGGGTGCATAGGAGTAATATTTAAGCCTTTATTTTATGTTATGCTCTACTTGTTTATTCTAGTTATGTTGGATTTATTGGAATATATAAGTCCCTTAGAGATAAGTGTTGTTGGGCTTTTGTGTTTAAGAGTAAGTTGGTTTCTATGTTTGATCCCATTAGTATTTATTTAGTATGGAGTCAAAGATCACTTATCATTGTGCCCATATAGGCTATAAACTCTATAGATGGTGTATATTTTTGGGCACCTTGTTTTAGGAACCTTTCATGAAATCCAGATAGTGTTAAGCTTGTAGCATTGCAATTTTGGGTCAAGATCAACCTTTCTTTTATTTTGAAGCATGTTGTTTGTTTTTGTTTGACTTCTAGAGGGATCCTAGCTAGCCTATAGTGTTTGTTAGCTTAGACAATATATAGGTGGCTAGGGATAGTCATGGGAGCTTAGTTTTTTTGCCTTAACTTGTAACATCTTGTTCTGTTACTTATTGTATTGTGTGCTTGTTGTTATAATAATATTTAGTTAAAAATTAAGGCCTTAGTCTTATAATATAATATTTTGTTGATTATATGAAATGATACTTCATAGTTATATTATATTAAAAGAAACAAAATAGTCTTTTATATGAAGAGAAATGGGTTTAGGTTTTTGGTTGTTGATGAAAGAATATTGGCTATTTATTATCTTTTTCAGATTTAATTATGTTATCTTAATAATAAAAATGCTTTCAAATTATAGGAGTAGACAATATTTTTTTAAAGAAAATTAAGATAGTTATCTAGTAAAATAAACTGAATGTTTTGGGTTAAAAGAAAGAAGAAAAATATTTTTTGAGAAATTAATTATGAATTCTAATTATGGTTGAGGTTTGGAATCGATCGATAGAGGAAAGTATAGGATTTCATCCATATCTCTTTATTAGGTTGGATTGGTTGATATATATGTTGTGTTTATATGTTCTTGCGTAGTGCATAGTTAAGCTTGCATATCCATTCATACGAGCTATCCTGATCCCCAAACATCTTCTCAAGTGAAGAAAGGGAGCTCAAAAAGACCTTGAAGAGAAAGAGGACCTAGAACTATTATGTAGTGGAAATGTAATGATGTTTGTGATGAATTAATATATTTATTGAGTTATTGTATTGATATTATATAAACTTGTGATGAATAAAAAGGATGTATTATCACAAAATAATGCTTCCTATATAATAATATCAAAAATATCTACTAATTTAGTTTTTGAAATGAACAAGAAGGAGCAGGTGCTAGGTGGAGAGGTGTTCAAGGATATGATGCTTGTGGGAGGATTGAATGTTGATATTCTATGTGGTAATAGGTCTAGTGTTGGGTATTAATCTCCCCTTGTGGGTCACAAGCTAGCTATAGGAGAGGTTGATGATGGGGCCCCTTGATAGGGGCACCCTTCGATTCAGGTGAGTCATTTGCTACAGTGGCTACAAAAGGTTTAAGGGTTGATGGGTCAAAATTTTTATTTGACCTTAATCGCATTCTGGATGAGTTGCACATCCCAAGTAATCTTACAACTTATACCATGGATGAGGGTTACTGTAACCTAGTCAATAAGTTTTAGGGTAGTAGACGTGACTTGGACTCTATCAGACATTGGGCTCTCAAAAAATAGAGATCCTAGGGTTTTCTTGAAATCATGGTTGTTCCTAAAGTCTTCTTCATCATCAAACTAAACTGTGAATAGTATTTGAAGTGCATTTTTGAAGGAGGTCCATGTTTTTATGGTGAAAGAGGCATGTTCCTTAAAAATTGAGAACATGACTTCAATCCAAACACCCAAAGGTGAACTTGGCTCTTCTATGGGTTAGTATTTCAGGCTTGCCATACTATAATTGGTATCAAGATGTTCTAAGAGGTGTGTCCAAGGATATTAATGATCTCATCCTAATTGATTTGGTAACTAGGTCTAAATCTAGAATGGTCTTTGCAAGAATGTGTGTTATGGAAGATCTAGAGGCTGATCTTCTAGTATACATTAAACTCATTTCAAATGTGGGTACGTGGGTACAATCCATTGAGCATGAAAATAGACCCATTTGATGCTCCAACTATAATAGATTGATACATTTGGAAACTCAATACCTATTAAATTCTGAGCCAACAAATGGTAATAAGAGTAAGAAATGGTGTGTGAAACCTTCTAAGGGTTACTCAACCTAGGAAGGCTTTATTCTAGTGTTAGAAAATAAAGGGGATGTAACCCCACCAATTCTAGAGGAGATTCCTCAAATGGAGAATGAATTTCTAAATGGTAATACCAAAGCACTGACACCTCATGTCCAGGATTATATTGGTGAAGATCAAGTTCACCAAATGGAATATGTTAGTTCTCTAGACCCTTATTTTGAGATCTTAGTTCCTCCTATTTTATTGCAAACTTCCTTTGAATATCTAGAATCAAATTTTGGCTTGCAAAATATGAATCCCTTGAGGGATTATTCCCTTAGGCTCCCACTCTTTGATGGGATTCTAATTTATTTTGAAAGGATACCCTCCCAAGAATAAAATCCATAAAAAGGGATCAATGTTAAGGTGGACTGCAATGTGGGTAAACCCTCCAATAAATTTAGGAATGCCCAAGAAATAGAGGTGAATGTGTTTAATGGATCTCAAAACCTATTTAAAATGGAGCATATCAAGTATTTGAGGGGAAGAAATTAAGGATTAAATCATTCTTCCATTTCACCCATACTAGTGGGGGTGAGAAATATATCCCTAAATCCCATAAATGAAGGTCCTATCCTGGAACATTAGAGGTATCAATGAGAATTCCAAGTAAAGGGTCCTAGTTTCTCTTAAAAAAGAGGCACATCCTAATATCATTCTAATACAATAAATCAAAATGGAGATATCTAAAGTGGATTCAATGAGAAAGGTAGTATGGAAAGAAGTGAATTTTATATCTAGCTCGATATAAGGGGCCTCTCATGGTCTTCTCTATTTGTGGGACCCTAGTAATATTTTTAGATCGGTCCTGGTGATCACTAATAAAGTTATCAATATTTTGTTCTACTGTAAGGACTCTAGAATTTGATGGATTTTGTACAACATTTATGCCACAAGTCCAAAACCAACCAAAAAATCCTATGGACCTTGCTTAGTGTCATGCAAGAAGTTTTCAAGAATGAGGCTTGGATCCTTATGAAGGCTTTAACTTATTGTTCCAATTAGATAAAAAAGGTTCTGACATGTCTATATCCAAAGGAATGGAAGAGTTCACTACTTATTTTAATGGCTAGGAACTTATGGACCTAGATTTAAAAGGTTCTAGGTTTACTTGGATCAATAGATGTTTTAGGGATTAGTCTATATAAATAATATTAGATAGAATCTTAATCTCAAAAGAGGCACTCTGCCTATTTAGATATTATTTCCTTAGCTCACTCCCCAAGGTGGATTTGGACCAAAATCCATTGCTATTTAAAATATTTTGAAATATTCTTCTTTCCAAGGTTGTTTAGGTTTGAAACCATGTGGTTATTCCATCTTGAGTTAGAATATAGAATAAAGGAGTGGTGGAATCCTAGATTCTTTGTCTCCCTCATTAATAATATGGCCTCTAAGTTCAGGTTCATTAAAAAAACCTAAAAAGGTGGAACACATATGTCTTTGGTGATGTCCTAAGAAATAAATAGGAGCTAAAATGTTAGCTAAAAGAAATTCAAATCTCTCTAGAATTGAGAAAACTATCTTGAGAATATAGGAACAAAGAGATAACTCTAGATGAGATCCATAATATCTTGGGTAGAGAAAAATTCCTATGGAGGTAAAAGTCTTGATCCCTTTGGCTAAAATAAGGCAATAACAACACAAAATGCTTTCACACCTCCATGCTAAGACATAGAAGCCATAATATAATTATGGAAATAATCAAGGTATATGGATCTAAAACAAGGTATATTTTTAAAATTAGGGTTGAGGTAGTATCATTCTTTAAATCCCTCCTTTGTGAATTTGATATTAGAAACAAATTAATTGAAGCAAACCTCATCCAAAACATCCCACACCTAGTTTCAAAGGACATGAACCTATCTCTCAGCATCCCAATTAGAGATGAAGAGATTAGGAGTGTTATTTTTTCAATGGAGGTCCTGAAAGCCCAAGGCCCTGGTAGCTTCTCCCTAGTGTTCTTTCAAAAAAATTAGCACATCCTAGGTAAGGATATTACTGATGCCTTGAGAGAAATTCAAATATTAGAGGTGATTCCCTATGATTTCAACTCCACCTTGCTCTAATTCATAAATACATTAGGATTAAATAGTTCAAGGACTTCTGCACTATTAGCCTTTACAACACTATTTTCAAAAACTTGACCAAAACCTTTGCTAATAGGATCAAACCCCTCCTCCCCTAGCTAATTTATCAAGCCCAAAGTAGCTTTGTGGTAGGTAGGTAGATCCTGGATGACATGATTTTAGTCCATGATATTATCCATTCTATGGATAAAAGTGGTAGATTAGGGGCTTTCCTTAAACTTGACATAAATAAGGCCTATGATAAAGTCTCACAGGAATTCATTCTTAAAGTATTTAGAAAATTTAGCTTTAACAAGTGGAAGGCTCTAATCAAAATTTATCTCTCTTCTACTAAATTCTTGGTCCTTCTTAATGGATCCCCAATTGGCTACTTTCAGAGTTGCAAAGGTATTTGTCAAAGAGACCCTCTCTCTCCTTATATATTCATCCTAATGGTAGAGGCCTTGGGAAGTACTATAAAGTCCAATATTATTATAGTGGGTATTAAACCTACTCTAAGCATGGATCCAATATCACATCATAAATTTTTTGATGACACTCTTTTTCCTTCTTCACCTTGATCCCTTAGGCCTTATCTAAAAGTAAATTATGGTATACTTTGAAAAAATGATGGGAAAAGAAGTTAACTTTCTAAAGAGTAAGATATTCTTCCTTAACACCCCCACTGCTAGGCAAAGGAAAATATATCACATATTGGGATATGAAATTTTTGATCTCCCCTCAGTCTATCTTGTAATTCCTCTATTCAAAGTTAGCTATAATGAGGAGCTCTGGGAACCTGTGATTGAAAGGATATAATGAAATTTGGCCAGTTGGAAAGACACCCTCCTAAGATAATTTTAAAAGGCCTTATTGGTTAAAACTAATCTTAGAGCATCTCAGTGTATTTCATGTTCCTCTTCAAAATACTTGGTAAAATATTGTAGAGAATCAAGCATGCTTAAAAAACCTTCCTGTGGTCTAGGTCAAAGGAAAGGAAGAGATTTCATTTGGTTGTGTGGGATCATATTTGTAGTAGAAATAAATTAAAAGTGTTGGGTCTCAAGAGAATAGAATATATGAACAAGGCCTCGATAGCTAAACAAGGTTGGCAATTGGTTAAAAATATAAGGTGGAATGGGTGAATATTTTAAGGGCCAAATACTTAAAAATAAGGATAATTTTTTATATGATCCTATCCTTACTTTTGGTTTGAATTTTTAGCTCAATGTCATCAAATCTAGGAACACTATCATCAAGTAAGGTAAATGGATTGTGGGAAATAGGTAATACATTGACTTCTAGAATGATCCATGCCTATTAGACCTCCTTTTGACATCTTATCTGGATTTTACAATTGCAAAATCAAATAGTAGACAAATTTTAGGCTCCAAACAATAGAAATATATGGAAGTTATTTCGAGTGATGAGATTAAAAATTCCCTAGCCTCAACTCCAATGGTGGTTGAATCACATGACCTATCTAAGGAGATATCCTAGTCTTGGGAGCACACCCCTAACATCCTTGATTCCACCATGAATGGTAAAACCTTTGCTACTTTGATGGATGTGGGAATATCCCCTCTCTTAGGCTCTGGCAAGAGTGAGGTTCAAACCAGACACTCCAAACAACTAGTTTCTACTTTGAAATAGACTAAGAAAAACCTAATGGTGATTGAAGACTCCAATTTTGAGGAGTTAGTCCTTGCTACAAACAAAGTGAAGCTTGCTATCAGGTTTATGAGAAGATGTAGAGAAAGGAATCAATGGCCTTAGGATCTAACAAATATTCCAAAATCCAATAAGAAAATGGTGATAAATATCCAAAATTATCTCATTGATTCAATGCATTTGAAAATTTTCTTATGCTAAGGAAATAAAGGTCTTGTTAAAATAGGATTAGGGGGACCCTATTATGGGTCTTAGGAAAATGAAGCTAAATATAACAAGATGTAAGGAGATTATTTTGACCTCTTGGACTATTTTTTATCCTCTACTATGGTAATCAATGTTGAATGCATCACCCCTATGTGGATGTTGGATGTTGGATTCTATGGTTTTGCCCTTGTGTGGATGTTGGTTATTGGAAGTCATTGCTATATTTATGGAATAGTCTAGTTGTCTTAGTACTTGGAGTTATTTTATCTTTAGGTTTGGTGTCATATTTTTGGATGTTGTTATCTTTCTACATACTATAGTTCCTACTAATGGATGGTAGCTCAAATTGTTTAAATTTTGGGGTCCCTTTCAAAACCACATATTAAAACTACCCTAATGTTTCTATTTTTTTTAAACTCCCTTACACAATCAATCTCAAGTGTCCCTTACCTTGGGATCCTCCTCCTTAAATCCCACTTACATGCAAAAACCCAAAGTCATGGAGTGCCATCAGATATCTCTTCTCCAAGTTGGCTAGAGGGGTGTGTACTGGCCACTAAGGCCAGCCCCCTTGTGCAACCCTCACTAACAAAGGTTATTTAATCTTCCTTAAAAAAATATGCATCCTCCTAAATATTTCAATGTATTTGCTTCTTATGGAAAGTCAAAGGAGACCCATACAACTGCAACAAGTGTTAAATAATGCATGATCTAGACCACATTAATTAAGGCCATAATTTGCATAGAATAAATACTAATCATTCCATTTTTCTTAAACAAATAAATAGCAATGTTTGAAGCACAAATTAAATTATCATCTTAATATTGTGTTGGCCAATCCTTCAAATCCACTATGTGTATTAAAAATTCTAAACATTTCCTTTTCTAATCGATTTAATAAGCAATGACCAAATTAATATTAAATTACTAGCTTAGTCATGTAATGGCTTACCATTTTAATTAAACCATTATTTCCATAAATAAAATATCAATATTTCCCTTTACTAAACCATTAAAAGGTAACATCAAGGTGAACATTAAATTGTTAGCTTTCTATTATAATGTTTAGTCAATTTAATTCAAAATCATTATAAACAATGCTATTATTCAGCTCCTTTGTTGATCAATTTAAAGGCATCATCAATGTTATTATCAAATTGATAGCTTGACATTGTCCACCTACAATCATGGTTAGCCCTACAAAACCACATAAAATTAGTAGCATAATAATCATGAGAAAAACTAAATGACATGATTAATCCTTGCATATTTTTAGCATCAACAATGATTAGACATCAAAATAATAGGTCTAGTTATATTATATTTTCCTCAAGGGTCCTATCCGATGGGTCATGACATACTACCTCCCTTCGACTAAACATAGTCCTTTATGTTTTCCTGCATCACAAAATACTATCATTCAAACAAATAAGGAAAATATCTTTGCATGTCCTCCACTTTATCCCAAGTTACATTCCTTTTTAATATTGCTCCCATTTGACCTTACACTGATCTAGGATTCACTTCCTCATCTATTTTGAGAAAAAATTTAGGATCTTCATAGGTCTCACCTGAATGACCTCTAGTTCTACCATATACAAATTAGAGAAATACAAAACATGGTTAGGATTAGCAATGTATTTTCTAACCATGGATACATGGAAAGTGTTATGGATATTTTATAGGTGGGGTGGCAAAGTGAGTCTATACACTACTATATTGATCTTCTTAGTGATCTCAAAAAGCCCCACAAAACAAAGATCTATATTTTTGGACTTAATAGCATTCTTCATGGGTCTAATCCTTAAAAGCACCCTATCACACACTAAAAATTTCCTTAGTGACCATTTTATATCCCTGTAGCTCTTTTGAAAATCTACGACTTCCTTAAGCCTTAGTCTAATTCTTTTGAATTGCTCTTCAATTTCCTTGACCAAGTCTAATTCAATTGCAACCCAATCCTTTGTATTATACCAAGACAAGGGTGTCCTACACCCTCTACCATACAAGGCTTCAAATGGTGTCATACCCAAGGAGGATTGATAACCATTGTTATAGGAAAATTCCACAAGGTGTAAATAGTCATCCCATAAATATTGATGGTCCATACAATACATGTGTAGCATGTCTTCTAAATTTTAATTTACCCTTTCTATCTAACCATTGGTTTTTGAATGGTATGAATATATTATATTGAGTTTTGTGCCTATTGCACGATGAAGAGCTTGCCAAAAGTCAAATGTAAAATTGGAATACCTATATAAAATAATATTTTTAGGAAATCCATGCAACATGAATATATCTTTGTAAAATAAATTAGCCATATTCTAAACATCATCCTCGGTGTTCCTTTATATAAAGTGTGCAACCTTATTCAATCTGTCAACTACTACAATAATTGCATCATGTTGGTACCCATTCCTCGATAGGCCTACTATGAATTCCATAGATATAACCTACCACTTTTACATGGGTATGTCATGGGGTACAATTATCCCTTAGAATTTCTACTCTTGACTTTCACTTTCTGAAATTCAAGGAAATGAGCCACAAAATTGGTGATATCCCTCTTCATACTCATTCACATTTAGGTTTCTTTTCATTCTAACCTAAATGTTCTTACAATATTGATCTTGTAGGTGCATGGTTTTGACTTGGTCCATTAAGTCTACATGACTATGAATCAATGTAGTTATGTGCTTCCTTCTACTTAGGGCATCAATGACCTTGTTTTATTTACCTTTGATATACTCGATGTCAAAGTCATACTTCACCAAGAATTTGAGTTGTTGTCTTTATCTAGCATTGAGAATAGGTTGAGTGAAGATGTATCTTAGACTCTGATGATCCGTTATCAGCTCAAAAGGTTTCCCTAGGAGATAATGTTACCATATTTTTAATGCATGGATACTAATGTCAGTTCCATGTCAGGAGTGGCATAATTGACTTCATGTTTCTTGAGTTTTCTTGACTTGTATGCCACTACTAAGTCATTCTGTGATAGCACTCCTCCTAAACCTTCTAATGATGCATCCATGCAAATAGAAAATTTTTCTTAAGGGTCTGATATTTTTAGCATAGGTGAAGTGTTAAGATTTTTATTTAGTAGTTCAAAAGCGGCCTCATACTTATCTATCCACTTGAATTTTTTTTATTTTCTTTGTAGGTTTATGATTGCATAGGTAATTTTGGAGTAGTATTTCACGAATCACTTGTAATAACCTGATAAATCCATGAATATTTGCACTTTGGTTACATTTTTGGGTGATGTCCAATTCAATATAGCCTCAATTTTCTTGGGGTCTTCTACAATCCCTTCTAAAAAATGATATACCCAAAATAGTGACCTTTTGACACATATAAGTTGCACTTTGATAAGCTCCTATAAAGTTGATTCTTATTTAACAACTCAAGCATGATTTTTAGGTTCTTGTCATACTCCTATTTGTTGTGGGAATATACCAGAATGTCATTTAAGAAAAGAAGGATGAACTGATCCATATACTTCCTATACACATTGTTCATTAGGTTCATAAATTCTATCAATGCATTAGTCAATCCAAATGGCAATATTGTAAAATTATAAGTCCCATACCTGGTCTTAAATATTTTTTTGTGGGTGTGCTCTTCATGGATTCTTAATTAATGGTATCCATATTTTAGATCAATCTTAGATAATACAATGGCATCCTTCAGTTGATCAAATAAATATTCAATCCTATGCAAGGGGTATCTATTCTTTATTATTGCTTTGTTAAGCATTTTGTAGTGTATGCACAGCTACAAAGAACCATCTATATTTTTAACAAATAGCACAGGTGCACCACATAGTGACACATTGGGTTTGATTAGTCCATTTTCCAATATCCCTTATAGTTGTACTTTTAGCTCCTACATTTCAATAGGATTCATATTGTAATGGGATCTATGGATAGGTTCTATCCTTGGCATTAGATCAATGATCAAGTCAAACTCACACTTAGGAGGAAGTCTTGGCAAGTCTTCAAGAAACACATCCCTAAATTCTTGCAATATCATGTATTTTTTGAACATCTCTTCCTCCTCTACCTCTTAAATATCATTAAGCTTAACCACATAAACCATTCCATATTTTTAATGGTTTTAGTCAATTGCATTGCTAAAAGCAATTGGGGTTTAAAATATCCATGCTCATTGTGGATCCTCAGTTTTTCCTTACCATTCTCTAAAAATTCCATCCACCTTCATTGGAAGTTGATAATGGATTTATGAGCATGTAACCAATCCAACCCTAATATGATGTCAAAAGCACACAATGGTGCTTAAAAAAGACCTCCTGGTAGAACCATTGGGTAGGGTAATCTCGATCAAAGGATAACATTGATCCATCGAGTAGGTTTGTCCAAAACTATACTCAACTTTCCACCCTTGTATCAAATACCTTGGTCTCTCTAACATATCCCTGACTAAATAAAATGAAATAAAGCTATCATTAGCTCTACTATCTAGTAAAATCTCAACTTCTTTACCAAATATCTTTCCATTTATGAGAAAAGGAGTGGCTTTACCTTCTAGGTTTTGGATTCTTATTGCTGCATAGATCTTGTGAGTGGGTTCCTTTCCTTTGAGATCCTTCCCTTTAGTTTTATTCCTTCTTTGTGTAAGTAATTTTTGGCATAGGGTGGACCTTCATAATCATCATAGCCCCCTGTAGGCCCTATGTGCCATCCCTATTCCTATCCAATTTCTCTATCCTTTGGTACTGAGTTTGGATACACATGGGGTTGAGGTTTACCATTATTGTTTCTCTTCCTTTGGGAATTCCTATTGAATTTCTCTTGTTTCCATTTATTTTTGCTTTCTATATTTGGAGAAATTTTACTTTTTTGGTTTTGTTCCCTTTTCCACTTCATAAAACCAACACTGTTTATTTTCCTAAGTGCTTGTCAATCTTGCTCAGACAGTGCTACATAATTAAAGTAGGGTATTTTGGATCAAAGATGAGATTATACCTTTTTGACCAAGGCATAGTCTTTGTACAATGTCTTGGGCTCTTGCATGTGCACTTCATGCATAACCTTTGAATCTGCTTTGAATATGATCTTTTTTGTATTTTCATCTTCTCATCATAGTTCAGTATATATTTTATTAGCTTAACAAACTATAAAAAGTAGGCCTCAACTATTTGGGTTCCCTATTGAAGGTTAGTAAACTCTTTGAATTTTTCTTCAGAGAAATGTTTTGAAAGAAAATTTTCCTTAAAATTTGTTATAAAATCTTCTTATTTTAGATTATATACCTTGATTCCTTGCTCTTCCCTAAGAGTATCCTACTGTTCCATCCCTATTTATTATAAATGTATGGTGCCCAAAGTTATTCATATTCTAGTGAAGTAATTATTCATGGTGAAATAGGCTTCTAGATCTCTTAGCTAGGCCTTGGATGCATCACCATCATCCCTTCCATAAAACTTGGAGGTACAAACATTCTTTATGTCCTTGACCAATTCTGCTTCTATGAGAACCCTAGATTATTTTCATTGGGTGGTGGGATCATTTATTGCCTGACCTATAAATTCTTAACCTATAAGTCTTAGTTCACTATGGCCTCCAGTAGTTGTCTCTACTACTCTATCTATTCCTAGATCGATGTGATTATCAACATGAGGTTCTCCATCCCTTGGCAAGAGTTACCCGATATTTTCTCATGGGCTCTAACCTCAACATTATTCTATCAAGTTTACCTATTTTATGGAATAAATATCCTTCTTTGCATATTTGGTACAATGGAACTAGTCACACAAAAGAAGAGGAACTAAGTTAAATTACAAACTCTCTTTCTTCTTATTATTATACTAACTATTGGCTAGGTGCATCATTCACCTACTGCCTATAGGGTTACAAACCAAATGACCATCCTTACTCCACATGAGGAGACCTAGTAGTTGAGGGCTTATATCCTACAACATCCTTTAAACCTAGTTTAAATTAGCCTATTGATGTATACCACTCAATGATACTATCCTATGTTAATAACCTTAACTCTTTTTCCTATGAAAATCTCTAGTCTCTCGTACCTAAAGCTTCGATACCAACTATAAAACCCTAAAATCCAACCAACTAAGAGAGATTTTTTTGTATGTGTATGTTCTCATCCCTACACCATACATAGGACCATCTACATAGGTGCATTAACCATATTACAAGTAATCTATCCTTCTCATTTCTATTATGAGCTAACTTACTCCTCTTTTTTCCAACAAAAAGGGGTATGCCAATCCCTACCCCTTATGTAATCTAGTCTATTTATGTGTGCTAAGAATATTGTGATCACATGCTCATATTCATGATGATCTATATCTATCCTTTGATCACTCCATGTGATAGTCATATTATTGGCTTTACAACTACTAAGGAATATTCTGATCAAATGGACCCCATAATCCCTTTGAGTCAACTCTCTCATTCCTCTAATGAACATAGCCATTCATGCCCACTAGTTCTCTAATGAAAAATAATTTATTTCCCACTATTCCTCTAATGGATAAATCCTTTCTTGCCCACTAGAGAGTGATAGAACATATCTAATCATGAATACCCTCTATATGACTAGACTAAGTTGGTTATCTTCCATATACAACTTCCATATTAACCATTAGTGGCCATGAGTCTATGCTAGATACCAATAATATGCGACCCATTAACCAATACATATATTCATGGCTTCCCTTCTTAAATGTAGAGTAACCAAATCCATAACAAGTTAACTCTAGATAGCAATAAGAATCAAGATCATAAGATATCAACAATCCAATCACATATGACACATATTTTATGCTAGGAAATATTTTCAAGAAAAACACAATCTTAAATATCCTTGATCCATTTATTAATGATTAATTTTACAATAAAATTATTAGAGAAATCCCTTGGTTCCTTTTTCAACTTCCTATTACAATTTATGGGCACATAAGGACCCCATAATCCCTATGTCCCATACTATGAATCAACCTGTTAATTCATATTTCTTGATACATGAGGGAACCCCATAGTTCCCTTGGATGAACTCCACATTCATCCTCCCAAGGATAACTTCTTCCTTTAACCCAAACTTAAGGAACATCTCCCCTCAAGAGTTTAATGTAATCATACATCAACCATAGAACTACGCACATAACAACTCATTAGAGAGGACCCCATAATTATCTCTAATGAATCCTCTTGCAAACATACCAAGGAGATGAGGAACCTTATCGTACTTTGTCCAAAATATAAGATATAGGTCCATTCCACTAAAGCACCATAACATCCATTATATATTTTCTAAGTTAGTTGTACAAAATTGAAATATAATATCCACTACTATATTTCAAGTTCAATCAACTAAAATGAAACATTATAATCACTACTATATTTCAACCCTACTCCATTAAAATGAAACATAATATCCACTACTATATTTCAAGTCTGTTCCATTAAAATAAAATATAATATCCACTACTAAATTCCAAGTCCATTCTAATTAAAATGAAATACAACATCTACTATTATATTCCAAGTCCAATCTAATTAAAATAAAATATAATATCCACTACTATATTCCAAGTCCAATCTAATTTAAATGAAATACAACATCCACTATTATATTCCAAGTCCAATCTAATTAAAATGAAATATAATATCCACTACTATATTCCAAGTCCAATCTAATTTGAATGAAATACAACATCCACTATTATATTACAAGTCCAATCTAATTAGAATGAAATATAATACCAACTACTTTATTCCAAGTTCATTGTAATTAAAATAAAATACATCCACTATTATATTTCAATTCCAATCTACTTAAAATGAAACATAATTTGAACTACTATATTCCAAGTCCATTCTAATTAAAATGAAATATACTATCCTCTAATATATTTCTCATTTAAAATAAACAAATGGAATATACCATGCATTAATGAATTTCTCATTTAAATTAATCAAATGCAATGTACTTTTTACTAATATATTTCTAACATATGAAATATATATTATCCACTAATATACTTTACATTATCCACCAACATATTTCTATGTAAATAAATCCAAATCGACTATAATAGCCACTAATACATTTATGCCTCATTTAACAAATGAAATGTAACATCCATTAAGGTATTTATATTACCTTTAATGCAAATGAAAACTATTCTCTATGTTATCCTGATAGTAAGACTTCGTAAAAACCACACACACACACACATATATATAACTAATATTTCCATACATATATCAATCCAAGAGGATAAAGGATACTTCCAAATTCTAAATACAAATATATTTAAATCCCAAAGAGAATAAATAATTCCAACAAGATGGGTAACTGAGGATCAAAATCCAGTTAGACAATCAAGCCATGGTAAGAAACCACACAGTCATCACCCTCATAGAAAGGAGTTCAAAATGTGAGGTCAATAAAATTCAACGATATCCAATCATGTAGTCCAATACAAACAATAGGTGGTTAATAGCCAAGCACCTAACCGCTATGCTTGGTTGTTAAGCCATGCATATTTAAAACCCTACAAGGGTCACAAAAATATTCATACCCTAAGTGTGGTACCAAATCCTTTTAATAAATATTGAACACCCCTCACATTCACATAGGAACACAAGGATATCTAGGACCTTGCCATGTCGATCCATCAATGCATGATACTTTTGGGGGTGATATTTAGTGATTTCAAATTAAGGAAGAACACTGAGGTTTCTATAAGTGCTTTGAAGGATAGTCAACATCGTAAAAAATTCCACTACTAATACCATAACTATATCCTGAAGGATATCAAATGCTAATTGGGTAGAGGTTCAATCGAGATGAATCCTAAGCTCTAGACTCGAGCGTATAAAGAGAAAACCACATAACCAGAGTTTTGCATGTAGTTTGACATGCAAAATCCATAACCTCCCCCCCAAGCCTAATATTTAGAACATGATTAATATACAAATGTTGAGAGTCACAAACACATTAATTTTTACCTTTGATTTCATAACTAATTGTAGAGGAGGCACGCTATGCCACTCCAAGTGACATTATGAGTGCCAAGTAAGGCTCTTTTGAGCCTACATCTGCAAGGAGACATTGAATCAGTTTAATGGTGTTGGTCACAATACATAAAGTGGAGCTTCAATAGGTTTCTAGGTTTCAACATAGGGTTGATTGATTCCCAAGAAAATAATCAAAAAAATAAGGAATGGGTGTTTGATTCCAAAGGAGTATAGGTGCTCAATCAAGCATTCACTCACTCGAACAATACACAGGAACTCACATTCAAGCTCAAAGTTCCTAAACATAACACAGGATGTTCTCATTCGAGCTCAGATTATCTAACAAAGTACATGATTCTCATATTCAAGAGGTCAACTTGATTTCTTCCAACATAGTACTCCTAACTTGAACATAGGTATCCAAGCAATACATAAAGTCTAAAAACTCCAATCATGGGTCATCTCAGATATTAAATATTTTAGTCATCAAAAATTATGGAAATGCCTTAGGCATGGGCTATAGTTATTTAGTCAAGGGATTGAGTCTAAACAAATAGGAGAAGTTGAATCACTTAGGACAAAGTGGCACACATTCACATAGGCAAAATCAACCCAAGCTTAATCGAGCTTATCTCAAAAGAAAAAAAACCATATTATCTATTCTAATAGGAATACCATTACTTTAGAGATTCAACTATGAAAGTAAGAGTATTATGAAAGAGGGGATCCAACTTGGTTTTTCCTAACTCTCTTATTTTTTATTTTCTTTTTGCCGATCCTTCTCAAACCTTCTCCCTTATTTCATTCTCCTCCCTATTATTTCTCTTTTCTTTTTAAAACTCCATTCCACAATCAATCGCAAGTGTCCCTTACCTTTGGATCCTCCTCCTTCAATCTCTCTTATGCACAAAAATATAAAATTATGGAGTACCATTAGAGCTCTCTTATCCAATTTGTAAATAGGGGTGTGTACTAGCCATTAAGGCTAGCGCCCTTATGCAGTCCTCAATGATAGAGGTCATTTACTCTTCCTTAACAAAATAGGCATCCTTCTAAAGATTTTAAAGTATTGCTTCTTATGGAAAGTTAAAGGAGACTTTTTTTTTTATTTGTGGAAAACATCCCAGAAGGGATGCCACTTTCGGGTAAGACCCAAGGAGGCAGGGGTATCCATTCCACCAAAAATGCCCAGGACTCGAACCTGGCCTACCACCTTTGACATACTCAAGGAGCAAACAAACACACAAAAACAATTTAAAAATAAATAAATAAATAACAATAAAAATAATAAAATAAAATAAAAAACATGCTCCTTGAGTGTGTCAAAAAGAAAAGCACAACCAAACACACACACAATAAGATAAAAAAAAAACACAACACGAACCACATAGAAAAAACACAAGAACAACATAACAAAACACAAACATGACAAAAACAACAGAACACTACAAAGACATAACAAAAAAACATGAAAAATAAACACAACCAAAACCTAAAAAATTAAAAAATAAAATAAAAATAAAAAACAACCAACAACAGACAATAAACAAAAACAAAAAACATAGAAAACACTCACACATAAAAACACTAATTAACACAAACAAACAGAAACACAAGAACAAGAACGACAAAAACACAAGAACAATAACAAAAAACATAAAAAAACACAAAACAACAAAAAACAACACAAAGAACACAAAAACAAAACAAAACAAAAGAACACACACACCTTAAAAAACTAAAAAAAAAAAAAAAATTGAACATAACAATGACCTTTCTAGACCAGAAGACTTTTAAGGCAAGAATCAACAGAGGAAACAAAAGAAAGAATAGTTTGAGCTAGGGAACTAAAATAACCTGAGCGAACCAAAGAGAAGCAAAAATAAAGCAAGAAGAAACTAGGTACCTTCAGAACTAGAGCCATCCAAAGAAATGATAGAAAGAAGAGCTTCCCTAATTTGTGAAGCCCACCATCTAGGAGGGTGGCCATAACAAGTAAGATCACCTTTGTCCAAAGCCCAATTAGCTAAAGCATCAACACTCTTGTTTTGATCTCTGACCACATGATTGTAATCAACTTTCAAAAATCCCATCTGGATTAATTGAATCTTCTCAATAATTCTTTTTATTCTCCAATCAACCTTATGATTCTTAGGAGTCTTCAAAATATTAATCATGAGTTGAGAGTCAGACTCAACTAACACCTTTTCCCATCCAACCTTAGTAGCCTCTTGAAGGCCTCTGAGGATACCATACCCCTCAACAAGGTTATTGGAAAGAATACCCAAATTCTCAGCAAAAGTAAAAACTAGGGAGCCATCTGAAAGTCTACCAATTCCTCCTGCACTAGCTTTTCCAGGGTTCCCTCTAGAGGCTCCATCAGTATTGAATTTTCCAAAATCCTTAGGAGGAGGTTGCCAATTTCTTGTCCTATCCATATTACAAATACTCACATTCCCTTTAAGTTGGTTGCCCTTAGAAGATTTAATCTTCAATATTTGCATCACTTGATCCCATATTTGGTGGGAGTTTTGGGGGTGATTAAGGAGTTGATGGACTGATTCAACTAAGTTGGCTATGGTATTTTGCCAAATATAGTGAATATCCTTCCTATCTTGATTAAAAATTTGGTTGTTCCTTTCATTCCAGATATTCCAAAGAAGAATGGTAGAACCCATCCAAACTAACTGCCTAATAAAATGATCAACACCCTCTTGCTTAGGCCAATCCCTCCAAAGTTGTTCAAAAGTAAAAAAATTGGACCACTGTAAGCCAAGTAAAGTGGCCATTCTCCTCCATAGCTCAGAGGCTAAAGTACACTCAATAAAAATATGGCTGAGAGTTTCTACATTCTCTTCACACATTTCACATCTAAAAGGGCCATGAAAACCATGCTTCATAAGTTGCTCACCAGTAAGCACCCTACGATGCAATAAAAGCCAAGTAAAGAACCTCACCTTAGGCCAGAGATTTTGAGCCCACAACTGAGAAAATATGTCAGAAGATTGGTTGGGATTATTATGGCATAAGGTCAAATAACCTTGAGCAACTGAATACTCACCCTTAGTAGTGTTGTTCCATCCAAAACAATCTTTTTCATGGGACCAAGAGAGAGATCTCATATGAAGGATGCCTTGGATATCTTGTCTTTACCTTTCTAGGATTTGAATAGGCCAGTCCTCAATAGGGATCCAATATCTACCAACCTTTGAATTACCAGTATGGTACCGATAGTAATTAGCCACCTTTATCCAGTTAGCTCGGTGAAGCTCCTCCATCCAAGGCCTCCAATCGGGAAACTGAGTTATCAAAGGCTTGTGACCATCCCAAGAATCTATCCAAAAATTTACCTATTGACCATTATGAATGATCCAAAATAAATTTTTCTTTATCAAATCCTCACCAGTCTTAAGAACTGCTAAAATGGGAGAACCTTTGGTAGGAAGTTGATAGCGAACAAGGTCTTCAGGACTTTTGTTCTCAACATATTTAGCATGGAGATTATTGGCCCAAAGAGCATTGGGGTTATGCAACATCCTCCAATATAATTTAGCAGCTAAAGCTTTGTTGTTATTAATAGAAGACCAGAATCCTAACCCCCTTCATTCTTAGGAAGACATAAAGTGTCCCATTTCACCAAGGCCCATTTTCTTTTCTCCTTAGTACCACTCCAAAGGAATCGATGACTGATTTGATCCAGTTCTCGAAGAACAACCTTTGGGATATTCAACATGGAAGATACATAAATAGGAATAGCTTGAAGGACTGATTTTACCAAGGTGATTCTACCCCAGAAGAAAGCCACCTGTTGGTCCACTTTCCAATTTTCTTCTTGACTTTGTCCAACAACCAATTCCAATATTTATTTTTCTGCCTTTGAATATTGATGGGAATACCTAAATAAGTGATCGAAAGGGAGGTCTTCTTATATATTAATTTATCCAAGACCATGGATTCCTATCTGGTAGAGCAGTGAAAGAAAATAACTTTAGATTTGTCTTCATTGATCAACTGCCCAATAGCCTTAGAAAAATAGCTAATGATTTGCTTAATATTAGAAGCTTCCTTAATTGTAGCTTTACCTAAAAGAGTAGAGTCATCCACAAATTGAAGATGAGAGATAGGTCTAGCTCCATGAGCAATGGTAACTCCCTCAAGGGTTTTTTTTCCCTCTTTTTGGTTATAGTCCTACCCAAGCATTCAACAAGAATGATGAATAAATAAGGGGATAGCGGGTCACCTTGCCTAATACCTCTGGAAGCTAGGAACGACTGAGAAGGCCTACCATTGATAAGAACTAAGTAGGAAACTGAAGAGATACATCCCATAATCCAATCCATCCAATCCTTAGAGAAACCAAATTGCCTCAAAACTTTGATAAGGAAGTGCCAATCCACTCTGTCATAAGCTTTGGATAAGTCTAACCGAATGAACATGGAAGGAGATTTTTGCATATCCATGGAATGGATGGCTTCCTGAGCAAGAACTATCTCATCTACTATTTGATGCCCTTCCACATAACCCCCTTGCTCAGGGAAATAATCTTATGCAAAAGAGGCTTCAACCTTTCTGCCATGATCTTAGTAATGATTTTGAGAAGAACATTACATAAAGCAATAGGTCTAAAAGCTGAGATATGATCAACCTCTTGAGATTTTGGAACAAGAGTAATATAAGTTTTATTGATAACCTTCAAAATTTCTTTGGCTTTCCTGGCTTCTTCCACCACCTCTAATAAATCAACATGAAGGATATCCCAGAACTCTTGGTAGAACTCAATGGGAAAACCATCAGGACCTAGGGTTTTCCCTTTTTGCATTTTAAAAACTACCTGTTGAAGCTCATTGATAGTAACAGGAGCAGTCAAAATAGAGTTCTCCTCAGAAGTGATAAGAGAAGGGATTGCTTGAAGAACATTTTGTTGAGAAGTTGAGTCAAGAGGAGTAGCAGCAAAAATATTGGAAAAGTAATCGACAACAATAGAGTTCATGCCATCCCAAGTATAGACAACATCTCCAGAATCTGATTTCAAGGAAGAAATAAAGTTGTGAGATCTTCGAGCTAGAAGAGATTTGTGGAAGAAATTTGTGTTTCGATCTCCTTCTTTGAGCCATTGAATTCTAGATTTTTGCTTCCATAAGAGTTCTTCTCTTTTTCCCATTCCTCTAACTGAGTTGTGAGTTTAATTTCATCTGCACTTCTATTCTCTGTGAGGCCATCTAAATGGATTTTCTTATTCAAATTTTCAAGTTGAGCAATAACTTCATGTTTTTTTATGAACATCCCCAAACTCCTTCCAGTTCCAAGTCTTGATTTTGGATTTAATGTATTGCAGTATTTTGGCAAAATAGAACATCTTAGTCCCATGCCTAGGCTTACCTTCCTTCCACCATTGTTGCACACGAGGTCTAAAGGAACTGTCTCTGAGCCACATTAATTGAAAATGAAAAGGAGAGAAACTCACATTGGTTTTCCACATTTCCACCATGAGTGGCCAGTGATCCGAACCAACATTGTTAAGAGTCTTCACTTTAGGAATGTGACCATGGATTAAGAAATTTTTAGAGAGCAAAAACCTATCCAATCTCTCCATTATACAAGCTAAGCCTTGCCTTCTATTAGACCAAGTCATAAGGCCATTATCTGGTTGGATGTCCACAAGATGGAGGTTTGCAATATATTCGCTCATGAGGTCAGTGCTTTTGTCCAAATTTCTATTTCCCCCATTTTCTCATCCAGAGAGAGGATGGTATTGAAATCTCCTCCGATCAAGATCCAAGCTTCAGGAAAATGAGAGATAATATGAGTTATATCCTTCCACTATCTTCTTTTTTCCTCCAAAGTAGTCGGAGCATAAACAGTAATGTAGAGCATAATTTGGTTGGAATGTCTACTTTGAATAGCTATAGCCAACAGACCCCAACTGCCAACCATATGGTGAATAACTACCTCTTTTGGGTCCCAAAGACAAGCAATGCCACCAGAAGTCCCCTGGGAACTGAGGGAAACCACTTTTCCAGATGGCCAAATTTTACTGGCAATTGAGTCCATATCCTCCATTGACATCTTCGTTTCTTGAAGGAAAACAAGATGTGGATGATTTATCTGAATCATTCTTCTAATTTCATTTTGTTTTGAAAGACTCCCTTTGAGTCCTCTAATATTCCAAGTGATGATCTTCATTAATACCAGGGCTAAAAAAGTTGGGAAGGGCATTAATCTTACCTTCCTCTACAAGCTTTTCACCTTCTTTTACCATATGATATTGATTGGTCTTGCGACCTGCTTTTTGATTAGAATCCATCTTCAGTTTTTTTCCCTATTTCTTGACTTACTCCAATTGAATCTGAGATGGCTTCTAACCTTGAAGAATGCTCGTACACAGCCAAAATTTTACTAGAGGGTTCAACAGAGTCTATATTGGGACCTGTATTATTTGAAGTTTTGACATTTAAAAGATTGTTTTTCTTGTGTAAATTTTCTCCCTTTTTTCTATTGAAAACCTTTGATTTGTTGGTTTGTCTCTGAGTTCTTCCCTTCATATTTAAATTGTGTTTCTAAGATTTTTGTTTCCATTATTTCCTCTTCCTCACTTGGGACATCATTTGTGGAAAGGATTTCAAACATATTAGCAGATGACTTTGATTGATCCTTCATAACTAGTTTTTTTGAGTGTTCTTCTTCTTAGGCATTTGGAAACCTGTTGAGTTTATATCTTCTTTCTTTTGATCAGGAATTTTATTTGGGCAAGCACTAGCCAAATGACCATATTCATGGCAAATTCTACAATGAAAAGGAATGTTCTCATAGTCCACTACTTGCTCCCAAGTGTCTTCCCCAAATTGTAATGTGATATTTTTAGGTAGGGGTTTGTCAAAATCCATTAAAACACAAATCCGAGCATAAATAATATGTTCAAAATTTTGAGTACAATCAGAAGTCATCATAAAAGTTCCTAAAGAGTTTCCAATTGAAGAAAAAATAGTAGGATTCCAAAATTCAATAGGGAGGCCAAAGAGTCTAACCCACACGGGAGCTATAGAAGGCATCTCTTCTTCAGCTTTAAATTTAGTATGCTAGGGCTTCATGAAAAGCCCTACCCTTCCAAAAAACCAGGGACCCCCTTGAAAAGTTTTCTCTCTATCTTCATTATTAGCAAATAAAACAAGAAAATAACCATTTGGATAAATAGAGATTTGTAACTCACCTTTAGTTTTCCAGCTTTTTGCAGCCCAGACTTTGAAAGCAGATAGGCTCGGATGAAAACCCATGAACCGACAAATTAGTCCTCTTTTTTCCAAATCTTCAATGCCAATCTGAATGTTACCCATATCAAGCTTAACAATAGGAGTTCCATCAACTGCTTTAAGACATCCTGACTCCATTTTCCTAGGATCAATATTAGGCATTCTTAGAGGTTTATGGGAAGCCCTAAGATTAATATTAGCATTGGGTTGAGGCTGTCCACCATGGAGGGCATCCCTAAAATTCATTTTTGGGGCTGAGTCTTCAAAATTCTTACCCTTGACAGGGGTTTTCATAGTAGAATTATTTTGTGGGTGCACCTTAGCACCAGATTCACTTGAGATCTGAGCCATTTTTTGATCAACTACTTGAAACTTGTTTCGTGATCTCTTTAATCCTTGCCCTAGACGTCGTGGAAAGGTATGGTTTTCACTTTTCTTTTGTGCAGCAAATTGGAAGTCGTTGTCACTCAAGTTCACAGCATGATCTATTGAAAGATAGATTTCTAACCCATATTGGATCCCCTGCAACATATCCTGCTAAAATATTGAGCATAAACCACAAAAATATTGGCCGCTAGGGCCCGAAGGCCCTAAAAACCAACCTCTGGAGCTGCTTGCACTCAACCCAGATGAAACCCTCGCACAATCGCTTGCCAAAAATCTTGTTCACACATAGGGATGTGCTAGGATCTGTGTTGCTCCAAATGATCTAAAAATTGGTGGAGATGTTCTAGGGTTTTTCAGGCATCTACCCTCAAAATTTTAGCTCAATCCGAGTCCGGATGAGTGAGATATGGCCGAAACAAGTTCGATAGTTTGGGCAGTCCTACGAAAAATGTCCCTTCAAAAGTTAAAGGAGACTTATACAACTACAATGAGTGTTAAATAATGCATGATCCAGGTCACATTAATTGAGGTCATCATTTGCATGGAAAAAATACTAATCATTCCCTTTTGCTTAAACAAATCAATAGCAATGTTTGAAGCACAAATTAAATTGTCATCTTAATATTGTGTTGGCCAATCCTTCAAATCCACTATGTGCATTAACAATGTTAAACATTTTATTTTCTAATCAATTTAATAAGTAATGATCAGGTTAATATTAAATTTCTCGCTTAGTCATGTAATGGATTATCATTTTAATTAAACCATTATTTCCTTAAGAAAATATCAATATTTCCCTTTACTAAACCATTAAAAGGCAACATCAGGGTGAATATTAAATTATTATCTTGCTATTATAATGGTTAGTCAATATAATTCAAAATCATTATAAGAAATGCTATTATTCAGCTTTTTTACTAATCAATTTAAAGGTATCATCAATGTTACTATCAAATTGATAGCTTGACATTATCCACCTGCAATCATGGTTAGCCCTACAAAATCACATAAAATTAGTAGCATCATAATCATGAATAAAACTAAATGCTATGATTTATCCTTGTATATTCGTAGCATCAATAATGTTTAGAGATCAAAATAATAGGTCTACTTAGATTATATATTCCTCAAGGATCCTGTCTGGTAGGTCGTGATATACTACACCCGTTATACTAAACATAGTCCTCTATGTTTTCTTGCATCACAAAATAATATCATTCAAAAAAATAAGGAAAATGTCTTTGCATGTCCTCCACTTTCTCCCAAGTGACATTCATTTTCAAGTATTGGTCTCATTCAACCTTACACTAATATAAGATCCACTTCCTCATATGTTTGGATTGAAACTCTAGGATCTTTATAGGTCTCACATCAATGACCTTTGGGTTTGCCATCTATAAATTAGATAAATCCAAAACATGGTTAGGATTAGCAATGTATTCCTAAGCAGGGATACATGGGAAGTGTTATGGATCTTTGAAAAATAGGGTGGCAAAGCAAGTCTATATGCTACTAGACTGATCTTCTTAGTGATCTCAAAAGGACCCATAGAATTAGGACCTAGATTTGTGCACTTAATAGCACTCTTCATGGGTATGATCCTTAAAACATCCTATCACCTGCTAAAAATTCCATTGGTGATGATTTTAGATCCTCGTAGCTCTTCTAATGATATACGATTTCCTTAAGACTTAATCTGATTCCTTTGAGTTGCTCTTCCATTTCCTTGACCAATTCAAATTCAAATGCAACTTGGTACTCTAGCTTGTCCCAAGACAAGGGTGTCCTACACCTTCTACAATATAAGGCTTCAAGTGGTGCCATACCCAAGGAATATTGATAACTGTTGTTGTAGGCAAATTTCACAAGGTGTAAATAGTATTCCCACCAATATTGATGGTCCATACAATACATGTGTAGCATGTCTTATAAAATTTGATTTACCCTTTCAATCTTTCCATTGGTTTTTGGATGGTATGAAGAGCTTATATTGAGTTTTGTGCCTACTGCATGATGAAGAGCTTGCCAAAAATTGGATGTAAACCTAGAATTCCTATCTAAAAGAATATTTCTAGGAAATTCATGCAACCCAAATATATCTTTGAAAAATTAGTTATCCACAATCCAAGCATCATCCTTGGTGTTTCTTGATATAAAGTGTGCAACCTTAGTCAATTTGTCAACTACTGAAAGGATTTCATCATCTTGGTACCCATTCCTCGGTAGGACAACTATGAAGTCCATAGATATAACTTGCCACTTTTGCATGGGTATGTCATGGGGGTAAAATTATCCCATGGGATGTCTTTGCTTATATTTCACTTTTTGGTATTTTAGGCAATGAGCCATAAATTGATTATATCCCTCTTCTTCACCAACAAATAAAATATCTTCTTCATGTTTTCCCTCATATTGGATCCTATAGGGTGAGCAAAATAAGGAGATCCATGTACCTCTTGCATGATCATTATCCTTACATAACCAATATTTGGTATGACAACCCTATCATTGAAGCACAAGAGTTCATTCTTAATGCCAAAGTTCTTACTCTCATCCAGGTTTCTTTCCATTCTAACCCAAATGTCTTTACAATATTGATATTGTAGTTGCATTATTTTTACTTGATCCATTAAATCTACATGATTGTGGGTCAATGCAGCCATGGGCCCCTTTTTATTAGGGCATTAGTGACCTTGTTTTCTTTACCTTTGTATAGAATTGAGCATAGGCTGAGTGAATATGTATCTCAAACTCTAATGATCCATTCTTAGCTCGAAAGGTTTTTCTAGAATATAATATCATCATATTTTTAATGCATGGACAATTGATACTAGTTCCAAGTCATGAGTGGCATAATTGACTTCATGTTTCTTGAGTTTTCTTGACTCATATGCCACCACTGGGTCATCTTGTGACAAGGCTCCTCCTAAATCTTCTAATGATGCATACATATAAACAAAGAAATTTCCTTGAGGGTCCAATATTTTTAGCACATGTGAAGTGGTAAGATTTTGCTTAAGTAGTTCAAAAGTGGCCTCACACTTATATTTCCACTTAAATTATTTTCCTTTTCTCTATAGGTTTATGATTGTATAGGCAATTTTGGAGTAGTCTTTCATGAAATGCCTATAGTAACTTGATAAGCCCATGAATCTCTACACTTCAATTACATTTGTGGTTGATGTCCAATTCAATATGGCCTCAATTTTCTTATGATATATTGCAATCCATTCTATATAAATGATATACCCTAAATAGTGCACTTTCAACACATAGAAGTTTCACTTTGAAAAGTTATCATAAAATTGATTCTTCTTTAACAACTCCAAAATAATTCTCATGTGATTGGCATGCTCCTCTTTTTTGTAAGAATATACTAGAATATCATCCAAGAAAATTACTATGAACTAATCCAACTACCTACTGAACACATTGTTCATCAGGTTCATAAATACTACTGATGGATTAGTCAATCCAAATGGCAATATTGTAAACTCATAATGCCCATATATGGTCTTAAATAATGTTTTATGGGTGTCATATTCATATATTCTCAATTGATGGTATCCAAATTTTAAATCAATCTTAGAGAATATCGGTGGTATCCTTCAATTGATCAAACAGATCTTCAATTATAGGCAAGGGATATCTATTCTTGATAGTTGATTTGTTAAGCATTCTATAGTCTATACACAACCATAAAGAACCATCTTCCTTTTTAAAAAACAACATAGGTGCACCCCATGGTGACACACTAGGTTTGATTAGTCCCTTTTTCCAATAGCCCTTGTAGTTGTACTTTTATATCTTGCAATTGAATAGGATTCATCCTGTAAGGAGCTCTATAGATAGGTTCTATCCCTGGAATTAGTTCAATGGTGAATTCAAACTCACACTTAGGAGGAAGTCCTGGAAATTTTTTGGGAAACTATAGCACCCTAAAATTGGTGCAGTTAAACCATCAGTAAAAAGTAGAAATTTGAATTTTAACCCCGAAACCACCCGTTAACCGCTCACCTCATTTTTCATGCCATTTTTAGAGGTTGTTGTGACCGTTGGACGATATCGTCATCGATCTGACGATATCATCCCAAATCGGATGAATTCATCTAGAACAGAACGTCCAGACGATTTCATCCCAAAACCAAATTTTCACAATTAGCTTCTGTTCCAATGACCTCTCCAACTTGGGCAGAAGCGTGTCTACGCAGTTGGAGATTCCCACATTGGGGATCTCCCAGATTGGGATGATCCCCAACCTCCTAACCTCCCCCTAATCCTATATAAACTGGGATTTTCCCAGTTTATCCCCCTGACTCCCTACCTAGCTTCCTGGCTGATTATTTCCCTACAATTTTAGTTTTTCTGTGATCTCCCATCATTTGCACTTGTGTTTTCAAGTTTTGTTGCAGGATTTCACTGTGTTTCAATCGGAGGTAGCTCGGATCATCGCAGGCGATTCAACTACAATTTTAGACGATCCTGTCAAGATCGGCGATGATCTTGTATGATTACAGATGATCTTGTCTGCAATTCAGCTTGGGGGCAATCAGAGCCCCGAGTTTGCATTCTCTATCTCATTTTCCTTATTTATTGGTGCATTAGATTAATTTACTTTTGTTTTGCATCTTGGAGTTCACCTCATTTAGCATAATTGCATGATAAAATTCAAAATAAGTTTCCAAAATAGTGCATCTCATTTAATTTGATATCTGGATTTATCATTCAAACATCTATACTCTTATTTCTATCATTTTGCATCATTCTTGCAATTGTATTTTTGGTTTTTGGTGTCTGTTTTCTTGATTGCAGGTTTCTGACGAATTCACCTGATGAATTCGTCAAGTCGTTGATGATCTTGGGTGATCTCGGATGATCTCCTATGATTTGGGATGATTCTATACAATTACAGATGATCCTGTCATATCCGGGATGATCTGGACTCCTACAAGCTTCAGAATCTTCATCAGACATCAGAAATTAGGTGTACTCTTCTCCATTTTATATATTCTCTGTATTCAATCACATTAGGATTCATTTATGTCTGCTGTCTTCATATAAATCAGAATATTCATATAGAATAGCTTAGCTTCATTTTGGCCAACCTAGGAATCTGAATGATTGAACATAAAATGAACAAATCAAACCCATTCTCAACCTAGGCATGGAAACTGCCACTCAAAGTTTCCTGGTGAACCCCACCATCCATCAAAAATTCACCTTTATACCCCTCCCCCGAGAGGCGCGACCTTCAAAGGGCCTCTCCGTCCGAGGTATTGTTCCATCCTTTTCTCACCCCCCTTTCGGGTATGGATCCTTTAGCCTGAAGGTAAGGGTGCAAAAAATTTGGGCGATACATTTTGGTGAACCCGACGTGAAACTAAAAACACCTTTTGAAAACAATCCAAAAAAAAAAACACATTATTAAGAACATCTAGAATCATTAGAAAAGCTGTTAAATTTGCATATCATACTTAGATGGTAGATTATAATAGAAGACGAGTTGTCTCCATAAATGTTGAAAATCAATTAACGGCCATAGAGATTACTTATGTGCTTAGAGTACCTCAAACATATAGAGCCCAACCTTTGTGGGATGAACTTGATAGGAGATTGGGTATTATTGAATCTAGATCTGTAGAACTTAGGCAAATTAAGAGGTTTGTCCTAGATAGAATCCTGGATCCTGATCAAGTGACTTTGTATCATGAACTTCAGAGAGCTTGCCATAGGTGGTTAGCCGATAAAAGAGCACTTGTGTCTTCTGAATTATACACCTTTGAGGAATACCTTGAGAACGCAGTTGTAGTACATAAATTTCTATCTCGTGTAGAGGATCAAGAAGTCGTTCTTACGGATAGAAAGAGATGGAATAGAGTTCCTAGAGCTGTGTTGTATCGAGAGTATTGCCATGAACTTTATTTTTACATGTCAAAGTCTGAAATAGATCATATTACCATAGCACACTTTGTCAAGTTCTTGAAAAACAACTTCCAATTTGAAGAGGAGCATTTCATGACTCTTGATGAACTTGACCCTATCAATGATATCCATAAACTATTCATAGAAAGCTAAGTGATTCTTTCTACTATTGTTTCTTACAACTAGCATGTTGTTTGTTATTTTTATTCTCGCAAAATAATAATATAATAAAATCACACAAAAAAAAAACAACAAAACATTTCCTTTTAAAGTATTATAGTAGGTATATAGTTAAAATATATACCTCTCAACCCTATCGCATATATATATATATATATATATATATAAGTATATATATTTGCTAAAACCTAAGTTTAGCACAATGCCTAGACTTAGGAATGGAAAACAAACCCAAGAAGATGAAGATTGGTTAGGAAGACCATTAACTGACCAAAATGTCCCTCCTGAGGACCAAGTTCAGGAAGAAGAAACCCTAGACCAGCAAGAAGAAGAGCTTGTTGTAGGAAATGAACAAGAAGAAACTATTAGAGAGGAAGGATCCTCATCCCCTAAAATGTCTCCGGGAGGAGCTATCACTTTTGAGAACATGGAACAATTTTGGAAGTTCATTAACACTAATATTGGTGTTTTTAATAGAGCAGCCCATATGGACAAGGATCGAATTAGTGACACTCAAGCAACTCTAGAAGAAGTATTTCAAACACGCACTAATCCCTTGTCCTTTATTGAACAAGAGAGTGATCAAGCTGGACCATCCAATTTGGATATAGTAGCTACGATCCAGAGCATGCAACAACAACAAGTTACCCAACGATCTAAAGTGCCTATTAACAAGCCTAGGGTCATTCCCGCACAAAAGAAACCATCATTTACTGCTCTATTTCACCAAGCTCTTGATCAACATACCTCAAATCAACAAAAACCCAAAACAAAACCGAACACCAATTACCAACAATCTAAGGTACAACATAATACTATTACAAATCCCCTTCATAATACTCTTCCTACCAACACTTTGCATAATAGCAATATAACATCTAATCCTTATGTCACACCATCATACACTCATAGATCCCATACCTATGTGCCATCGAACCAATATGGTGGACAAACTAGCAATCTTGAAGTCGTGGTGAAACAGTTAGTTTCCCGCATGGACCAGATAGATCCCTACCATCCCTCGTACAATTATCGAGAGATGTGTAGTCAGCATTTAGATCCTATAGTCATAGCACAGCCGTATCCTAAACATTTTCCTATGCCTGTTCTTCCCATATATAAAGGAACCGAAGATCCCATAGAGCATCTTCGTATGTTTAGGATAGCATGTCATGATATATCACATGATGACTTGTTATTACTAAAAATGTTCTCGAAAAGCTTGGGAGGAATGGCATTAGAGTGGTATTATCAATTACCCACTAATTCTTTGAGGAATTTTGAAGAAACTGTCGAGTCTTTTGTTCATCAATTTAGTGCCTACATCGAAAGATATGTGACCATTAAATATTTGTATAACTTAAAACAGGGCAAAGATGAATGCTTTGCTGATTTCCTAGCTAGGTGGAGACAGTTGATAGGAAAATTGCACTTTGTGTTACCTTATAGGGAGATGTTGGACATCTTTATTAATAATTTGCAAGAGCAACTATCTTATGAATTATCAACTGCTACCTTGACCACCTTCGATCAGGCTATAGACTTAGCCCGAAGAGTGGAAGATGCTCTCATTAGGAGAGGCCAGCTTAAAAAGAGAGACGATGAGAAAACATCCAAAAATCAATATAAGAATAAACAAGTTGTGGGTGATGGAGTCACCGATAGCAGAAATACTGCTAATGTTAATGCTGCGAAGGCAGCGGAGAAGTTTGTACTGAAACCTCTTGATAGACCTCCTCAAGAATTTACTAGGTTAAATCAACCTTTATCAACTATTCTACCACAATTATTAGAACGAGGTTTGATTCAATTACCAAATATTCGGGAACCTGATCCAACTATACCCGGATATAGAGCAGATTTACATTGTGACTTCCATAGAGGACCTGGACACACTACCAACTCTTGTAAAATATTAAAACATAAAATACAGGACTTGATTGATAACAATGAGATGGAGGTGCAAGCCTTTCAACCTAAGAAAAATCCTCCTAATAATGTTCAAAAGAACACCCCACAAAACTAGAATCAGAATGCCAATCAGTCATTGGACATATTTCAACATCCCTTACCAAAACATGGTAAGGAGGTGGCTAATCAAGTTGAACATCATAATGTCCCTCCTCCTGCCCGATATGTAGGAACTATTAGTGGGCATTTACCTATTCATGATCTAGAAATATTTGACACAACTTTATCCGTGGTTACAACCAGGCCTCTATATAATATTCAGATACATGATCTTAGTGATACAGAATACGAGACTGAGAGTGATATGGAAATCACATCAAATCAATCGAATAGTTCTAAATATGAATCGGATCCTATTCACCCTATCACAAGTTATATGGTTCCAGAAGAGCCATTTCCAAGAAGAGTCACTACTAGACCATCGTCTCACCGATTACTTTCTAATGAGCTAGCTATAAATGCTAGACCAAGACCCATTCATCATCCGTAGAATAATATTGTGGGTACCATCGGAGCTATTACTAGACAACAAGCTCAAAATTCTCAACAAGATCAAATTCAGAATGGTGGATCAGCTCCATTTGTTTTGAAGGTTCCTAATAAAGGGAATCATTCACCTAATGTTCAACCTAAACCTCCTTATAATATTAATGAACAATTATCAAATATTACAACTAGAATTTCTCTCTTGGACCTTTTAAGATCTTCTCCTACACATAGAGATGAATTAATGCTCACATTAAGCCAGATGATGGTACCACAAGACATTCAACCTGAAGCCATGGCCGATACTATAATAACTCGTGAAGTTGATTGTATTGACTTTCGGGATAGAGACATACCGCAACATAGTTTACATAAAGATAACCCCTTGTATATTACTGCCTTAATTGGAGATGTAGCAGTCAAACGAGTTTTGATTGATAATGGTTCATCTTTAAATATCTGCACTTTTGACTTCTACCAAATATTTGGGTTTAGAAGTGATGAAATGAAAAGAACTGATATGATCATAAAAGCTTTCAATGATGAAACACAAGAAACGTGTGGAGTTATTACCATTCCATTGCAGGTTGGTCCAAGAACCTTGGATACGACTGTGTTTATTGTACATTGCCCTGCATCATACAATATACTCTTGGGTCGTCCTTGGATCAACGCGATGCGAGATGTTCCCTCAACTTTACATCAATGTGTTAAGTTTGAATTTAAGAATCAGTTGGTTACCATTCATGGTGATCCAAGACCCTTTGATATGTGTGCTTTGGCAGAACCTATTGGAGTTCAATTTTTCCCCGCTCTGTCATCCACACATCCTAATTCTCATTATCCATCTAAACATGTGAAACTCACACCCACAACGTCATCTACTTCTTCTCCATCAGTTGCACCTCCACATATAGCTCAACCATCTTCTGAACAAACCGCATTAGGACCTAAGAAAGATCCTAATCCCACAACCAATGTCTCTTGTTCTACTCCTATAACTTCCATACCTTTAATAGACCCATCTATCGACACCTCTACACCGTCTACATCCACCAAATTCATATTTTCCACATCGAAAGATGTAGGGAATGTTCCTTCTACCTCTTATGCTCTTACTGATGAGCTCTTACCCGATCTATCTAAAATTCTTATATCAGAAGAAATGAATGCTTCTATGCAAGATTCCCTTATTTTAAATAATTTGCCACCATCTCCTCATACCTTGGGCCTCCCATAGCCTATGGGAAGTATTTACCAAGTCGGGAGCTATGCCTTTATTTATAAGGGATATGATTGGGGTAGAATACCCAGAAACATCAGAACTCATTATGATGGATATGCTCGATGTTATTTTACTAATGAGTATATTAAAGCCAAACCTATAATGCTTAAATTGGGATATAAAGGGAAAGGTTTGGGACCTTTCTAGAATGGTATGAAAGAACCTTTTGAGGTAGAAGCGTGGCCCGCCCGATGTGGTGTGGGCCTATTTTCTAGTAAGGGTCAGCCATTCCCATTTGAGGATGATGACCATCTTATATGTTACCAAGATTATTTAGATGAACGCGATGCTTTGCGTTTAATGAATAAGACATTCACATGTAATATGCTATCTATAGCTTATCCTGAGATGATCGCTGAATTCGATGATGAGTTGGAGGGAGATATCTTTCACGATGTCTCCGTTGAGGAATTATTACATAATGGATTTTATTTTGATGGCTCTATACCTAGTATAGCCCAGCTTGAGGCCACGACTCCTCAAGACGAATTATCCAAGCTAACCTTGGAAGAATTACAAGAATTGGGCGTTTCACCCACCCCACCTAATTTTGAGAGAGATCTACACATGGAAGTAGAAAATGTCATAAAAATTAACATTGGAACCGACGATAACCCTCACATAATCAACATTGGATCAGAATTGAGTCAAGAAAAATAGGATAAATACATTGCATTTCTTAAAGAATATGAAGATGTTTTTGCTTGGACATATGAAGATATGCCGGGTTTAGACCCTTCTGTAGTTATGCATCACCTAGTAGTGCATCCGGATGCTAAACCTGTTAAGCGAAGCTTAGAAAAATGCATCCTAAAGTGGCCTTACTAGTCAAAGGGGAGTTAGAAAAACTCCTGAATGTTATTTTTATACAAGCCATTGATTATGTTGAATGGATCTCGAATGTAGTTCCAGTAACTAAGAAAGAAGCTACTAAGATTAGGGTTTGTATAGACTTTAGAGATATTAATGTTGCATGCCCTAAAGATGATTTTCCCCTTCCCAATATGGATCAGATCATTGATTTTATTGTTGGGAGTGGAATGATATCCTTAATGGATGGATTTTTTGGTTATAATCAGATCAGGATAGCTCTTGAAGATCAGGCTAAAATAACCTTTATTACCCCTTGGGGGACTTTTTGTTGGAAAGTGATGCCATTCGGTTTGAAGAATGCAGGTGCAACCTATCAACGAGCCATGACTTATATCTTTCATGATATGATGCATGATATACTACATGATTATGTAGATGACATTATAGCTCATTCTACTGAAGAAGATGACCATTTAGATGACTTGAGAAAAGTATTTGATCGGTTAAGGGAATATCTTATCCGATTGAATCCAACCAAATGTATATTTGGAGTTAAGTCAGGTAAATTATTGGGGGTTATAGTTTCTTTACGTGGCATCGAAATTGACCCTCTCAAGATTACGACTATCATTGATATGCCCGCACCTACAAATATATCTGAATTATGGAGTCTACAAGGTAAGCTTCAAGCTATCCGTCACTTCATCGATAAGTTGGCGGATAAAACTGGACCCTTTCTTAAGCTTCTTAAGAAGGATGTCTCTTTCCATTGGGACGATGAATGTAAGGAAGCATTTGAACTCCTCAAACAATATCTTCTTAACCCACATGTACTTTCACCACCTAAACCTGATCGCCCATTTATCTTGTATATTTTTGCTTCAGATTTTGCTTTAGGAGCTATGTTAGCTCAACTTGATGATGAGAAAAGAGAGCGTGCTAATTATTACATTAGCAGAACATTAATTAGTTATGAAACCCGCTACACAACATTAGAGAAGTTATGTCTAGTAGTCATATTTTCTACACAGAAACTACACCATTATATGCTCAGTCAAAAAACATACGTTATTGCTAAATCTGATCCCTTGCGGTATCTCATGAGTCGACCTTATTTATCTGGTCACACAACGAAGTGGGTTCTTGCTCTAAGCGAGTTTGAACTCATGTTTATAGGACAGAAGTATGTTAAGGGTCAAATCATAGCAGATCAATTAGTTGTTGCACCCTTAGAGTCCACCCATCCCCTCGTCATTGAGTTTCCTGAAGAATGCCTTAACCTAGAGGCGGATCATTCAGAGCAATGGTCCCTATACTTTGATGAATATCGATGCATGAGTGGGGATGGTGCAGGTATTATTTTGATATCTCCACAGAAACATCTCATACCTCTATCCTTTAAATTAATGTTTGCCTATACTAATAACATTGCTGAATATGAGGCTCTAATCCTTGGATTACGAGCTACCCTGGCACTAAAAATTAAAAATCTATTAGTTTTTGGTGATTCTCAACTTGTTATAAATCAAATTAACGATGTTTATCAGACCAGAGATGATAAATTACGCCCATATAAAGCATATGTATTACAATTAATATCTTTATTTGATCAAGTTACCTTGGAAGCTATTCCTAGAACTAGCAATCATGCGGTTGATGCTATGGCCGTAGTTGCATCTCTTTTACCCTTGGAGTTAGATGATGAATATGCTACCATCATTATTCATCGACTCCAGGAACCCACTTCAACTAAATCATGCTTGGAACCTTTGGATGTGTTTCTAATCAATGAAACTATTCTTGAACTTTGGTACACTGACATCCTCAATTTTCTTCAAAATGGGACCTTCCCTAAAGGTTTTAATAGAAACTAGCACCGGTTATTACATAGATGAGCAAGTCGCTTCGTAATAATTGGCAATACGTTATATAGGAGATATTTTGAAGGTATCCTATTGAGATGTTTGAATCTAGAAGAGTCTAGATCAGCTTTGAGTGAAGCCCATGATGGATCTTGTGGGGGACACTTTAGTGGTAGCGCCATTGCTAAGAAGCTCCTTAGGATAGGATATTTTTGGCCTACCATGGAGAATGATGCACATGATTACGTGTGCCATTACAATAAGTGCCAAAAACACGTTGACCTTGTCCATGCACCTGCACAAGAACTGCAGGCTATTTCATCTCCTTGGCCCTTTTCAAAATGGGGCTTAGACATCATCAAAAAAATCAATCCTGTGTCATTTGATGGACACAAATTCATCATAACCACCACCGAGTATTTTACGAAGTGGGTCGAAGCTATGCCCTTAGCTTCTTGCACTGGAATGCAAGTTTCCAAGTTTATTCTTAATCAAATTATTTGTAGGTTCGGAATTCCTACAAATCTCATCTCGGATAATGGAACTTGTTTCAAAAACAAAGATGTAAAGAAACTATGTCAAAAATATAAAATTCAACATCGTTGGTCTACTCCCTATTATCCTCAGGGTAATGGCCAAGAAGAAGCATTTAATAAAACATTAATTAAAATCCTTAATAGACTGGTCAATAAATCTGGCCGTGATTGGCACATTCAATTATATCCTAATTTGTGGGCTTATTGAACTAGCATTCGTACTCCCATGGGCACTTCACCTTTTGTTTTGGTTTATGGCGCTGAAGCTGTTTTTCCCTTTGAACTAGAAGTTCCTTCTTTGGCTCTGCTACTTCAAGATACTTAAGTAGGAGATGAATATCATGCTAGTAGATTTAGTCAGCTAGAACTCCTAGATGAGAAGCGCATTAATGCTTTGGAGCATATTCGTGCCTACCAAAACAAGTTCAAATGAACATATCTCAAGAAAGTTCATAATCGATCCTTTGAGATTGGCGACCTCGTATTAAAATAAAATCAAAAAAATACTAATGCAACTAAAGACCTTAATGGCAAATTCGAGCCTAACTGGCTTGGACCATATATTATCACTGCTAAATTTGGATCGGGAGCATACATATTGGCTACCTTGTTGAGCAAGGTGTTGCAAGAAGTTTGTCATTGTTGTCAACATAGGCAGTTAGATCTAATGATGTAGTGGATAGAAAGTTCAGGAGTCATTCAGATGTAGAAGACAAAAGTTCAAAGGACAGTCAGATTATGTAAAGTGCAATTCCTGGAAAACAAAAGTGACCCAGTTTCTAAAATTCGAAGAAAAAGACAAGTTAGAAAACTATCGCGATATCGCGACATGTTTTCTGTCGTGATTTCGCGACAAGTCGGAGGAGAGAGAAGGCGCAGTCGAAAATGTCACGATTTTGTGACAAAAATGAGGAGAGAGAAGGCGCAGCCAAAAATTTCATGATTTTGCGACAAAAATGAGGAGAGAGAAGGCGTAAGGCAAACTATTGTGATTTCATGAAAAAAATGAGGAGAGAGAAGGCGCAAGGCAAACTGTCGTGATTTTGTGACATGTTGGAGGCCAAGAAGCTAAGTCGAGAAACTATAGCAATTTCGCTACATGTTGGTTTTTCACTGGCCGAAGCAAGGAGAAAGCGTTAAGTTGAAAAGTTGTAGCGATTTCGCTACATGTTGAAATATCGCTGGCCGAAGCAAGGAGAAAGCGTTAAGTTGAAAAGTTGTAGCGATTTTGCTACATGTTGAAATATCGCTGGCCGAAGCAAGGAGAAAGCGTTAAGTTGAAAAGTTGTAGCGATTTCGCTACATGTTGAAATATCGCTGGCCGAAGCAAGGAGAAAGCGTTAAGTGGAAAAGTTGTAGCGATTTCGCTACATGTTGAGATTTCGCTACTGCATGAAGCAAGAAATGTACGAAAGCCGAAAGCGTCATGATTTCACGACAAAGATGAGGATGACGTCAGCAAAAGCTAAAAGTGTCACGATTTCACGACAGGCTACAAGAAAAGCCTCTGGAAGCCGAAAGCGTCACGATTTTGCAACAAAGATGAGGATGATGTCAGCAAAAGTTGAAAGTGTCACAATTTCATGACAGGTTGCAAGAAAATCCGTTGGAAGCAAAAAGCGTCATGATTTCACGACAAGAATGAGGATGACATTAGCAAAAGTTCGAAGTGTCGCAATTTCATGACAAGAATGATGGCAAAGCTATCAAAGGCCAAAAGTGTCATGATTTCATGACAACAAGGACAAGAAGGCGTATGGTTACAAAAAGTTTCACGATATCGCGACATGTTTCTATTTCATGGCAATAGTTACAGGAAGGTGACATAGGTGGCAGTAGAAGTTGGATCTGAGCTGACAGATTTTAGGGTTTTGCAGCCAACAGATTTTAGGGTTCGTAGCCGACAATTTCTAGGGTTTGCAGCTAACAAATTCTAGGGTTTTTTAGCTGACATTCTTAGGGTTATAGCTGACTGTTTTTTAGGAAAATTTGAGGCCGACAAAGTTGAATCTGGGCCGACAAATTCTAGGGTTTTGCAGCTGACATTCTTAGGGTTACAGCCGACTATTTTTTAGAATTTGTTCCTAAAATTTCTTCTATAAAAGTAGTGGTACTTCGAGTTTGAGTGTGTGCTGTAAAAGATAATGTGTGAATGCGAGCAGAGTGATTGCACAAGTGAAGTTCGTGTCGAGTAGACTGTGAAGTCGTAGTTCAAGTCTGCATATCGTGATTGCATGAATGAAGAGTGCAAGGTGTAGAGGCAGAGTTCTAAGTGCAAAGTGATAGCACGTAGACAACATAAGTGATCGATCATCCGATTGCAGCAGAGAGTGCAAATAAGTACACAGAAGCGGTCAGACAGTGTAAAGCATTTTGTGCAAAAGCAGCAGAATGCAAAAAAATAACAAACTGTAAGAAACAACATGAAAGTTTTATTCTATCACTTTTATTATCTTTATTGACTTCCAAGTTGCAGCTTGGCATAAGGGGTTGGTGCCTCTTTCCAGTAGGTGCTGTTAAATTAGGAGTTGGTGCTCCATTCTGTTTGAAATAGATAAATCTAAGGGGTTGGTGCTCCTTCCAGTTGGTGCTGGTAAAAGATATTGTAAAGTTGTAGCTTTGCATTGGCTAGATTTGGATGGTAATCCAAGCAATTATTTTGAGGAGTAGCCACATTGGTGAACCTTGTTAAATAACTGTGTTGTGTGTGTCATGCTTTCTTGCTGCATTTGATATTTTTTTTATCAGTTTTAAATAGCTGCTGGATTTAAAACTATATGTATTAGAAATTTTAAAGATCACACTGATTCACCCCCCTCTCAGTGTCACTGTGATTACAACATACCTTAGATGGTAAAGATATTAAAGAACCTATGAACATTATGCATCTTAAGTGCTATTATGCATAAATATGGTAATTTCGTCACTATATATATTATACATATTGTCTCATATTAGTAATTCATATAAAAATTTCAAAAACAGTAATATTATGTATTCTCTCAATTCATAAATTAAAATCAAAATATAAAAAAATCAAAATCATCAAAATCCTCAAGAACATCTTCTATTTTGCACTCGTCAATTCTTGAAGTATTGCAGTTATATTTTTAGTTATTTTGGATAAATTAGCATTTATCTAGAATCCCTCACTTTCACACTCACATAAATAAATATCTTGATCTTATTTGGTATGATTATTAGTCTATCTTATATCGAAGTCCACAGTTGAATTAAATAAATTTTTAAGCATAGAGAACTGATCTTGTTATTTACTTGAACCAAGTACACATTTTCACATTAAAATGATTTCATTGCAAATTCAAAATGATGCTACACAGTATAAGTGGTCTCTTGAGCGAAAAGTTTCCCCTGCTATCCTATCATGCACATGGTCTAGAATATTTTAGAATTGAAAAAAGGACAAGCTCACCCCTACCCAGAATAAAAATCCCTTGCTCTACAGCCAATCCGAGCAAGTATCCCTAGTATAGGAAGAAAAAGAAAAAGAAAAATAAAATCAAGAAAAATCATGAGAAAAAGAGAAATTATTCAGAAGCATTATTTCAAAATCATTTTGTACCATCTTAGCAATATTTCAGCATTATCTCAGTGTCAAGCAAAAAAAAAAAATACAAAAAAAAAAAAATAGAAAAAGAAAAGAAAAGAAAAAGCAAAAAGCAATAAATCCCTCCCCCCCATTTGAAAGAAGGAAGTGTGAAGCTTGAATCCCTGGAATTCTCAATTATTCGAAAACTATGAGGTAAACCCCATAACAGGTGATTTGTGCCCAACTTGCTTGACATTGGGTAACTCCTAGCATGGTGATATGTCTGTCACATTAGTGACCTTCTTTTGTACAGACCTATGTCCGCTTATGGATCAGATAGCTCTTGATGACCCGATTTACATAGTAGTTTGGTACAATTACATGCATATAAATCATGGTCAACGAACACTCATTTGGTTAATTCAAATTACTTGTATCAAATTATCTTGCTCAAAATCGATAAATGAACATTACAATTGCACACATTTGTGTTTGAGAGATTTTTTATCATTATGATAGATCAAGATCGGCAATGAACTCACATATGCACACGGGGTTCCTTATAAATCTAAATTTTTTATTTGATATAATTTAAAATATTTATTCAAATCTTCTGGAATAATTTGAATTTCTTACTTGAGAATATCTGCTTAGCATAAAATCAACTAAATACATTTTTTTCAAAAATCCAAAATTTTCTTGCAAAACATGTTCAAAAATCTAGCAATAAAGTCACATTTATATATTTTTGACTTTCACGACGATGGTATAGTTCCTAAACCTAAATTGGAATTTTATGCCTAGTGCAAGTCCTCATTTTTATATTTTCTGTTTATCTCAAAATCAAAAATAAACTATGCAATAAAACTATTATATCAATTTTTTCTTTGGATTTCGCAATGATGGTATAAGTCTATACCTAAAATTCTATGCCTAGTGCAAACCATAATTCTAATTTTATTTCCCATTTATTTAATCCATAAAAGCATATGGCTTAAATCATTATGTTACACAATTGTACTTTAAAAAGAACGAAAACTTTCCTATTTCATTTCATTATGTCAACATTCATTTTTTTTGCGACGATGGCATAATTCCTAGGGAATTGTTCAAATTTCTATCATACTTAGGAATTTTATGCCTAGCAAAAATCATATTTTTAATATTTCATGCATAATATTTTTATGGAAATCTGAAAACAAATCATCACTATCATCATTTTTCATCATCACAACACAAAGTCTTAAGAAAGTCTCTTAAGCACCCTTTTACTTTTAGCAATATTTCTCTCATACCGAGATTAGCTTGATGACCTAGCAAGCGGCGACTCCATGAAATGGTCATGTAATAGCGACAATGTCCTTTGAAATTATTGTTAGAAGTCACTTTATTTTCATCAAAACACACCACAACAACCAGTTTGTTTACATAAGATTATTTCATTTAATTTTATAGCATGACATAAAATTATAATATTTTCAACGACATAATTACATGAATAGTCAATCAACAATTAAAATTAAAGCATCATAAAACATATGCACAAGTCATATCATAAAAAGAACATCATATATATATCAAGAAGTATATACATCATATCAAAACAGATTGGTATGCCATAATCTATATCTTGGCATACTCAATCATCTCAAAAATAGTCTATGTACAATGTGCATCTAGTCTCGAGAAGACCTTGAGCTCTCAGCCTCATCTCCTCTCCCACCCTGAGGTGGAGGAGGTGGTCCCATCGAAGCCCGACTGTATCTTGGGTCCTCGATGTTGATCGTGATGATGTCCTTGATGACCCCATCCTGATTGGCTCCGTAATGCTGGCTGGCAACTATATCCTCTGGCCCTCTGGAACCAGCTAGTAGTACACTCCCTGATAGAACATGGTCTGAGCAATCGACCGCACCAGCTCTAGAATGCTCACCCCTCTACTTCGAGCCCTAAGCCTTGTAGCCTTATCCTACAGAGTCTGCATCTAAGCTCGTAGGCAGGCATTCTCTACCCAGAGAGCTACCATCTCGTTGCTCTCCCCCACCTCAACACCCTTGCCCCTATCGAGTGATGGTGGACTATCCCTCTGTTGAGGAGGGAGTATTTCTCTCCTCTCCTCTCTCCTATCCTACCTCCTCTTTAGTTTTTGTTGTCTCTCCAGAGCCTGTGGTACTCTTTGGCATCTCTCCTAAGGAGGTCATCGTTGATCCCTCCCTCTGTGACCCCACACTGCATCGATGACATCTTGGCACCACCTCCCCATCTATTGCACTATAGCATGCATTGGACCCTATGCCCTTGTCATCTGAGAAGGGCGGATGCCTGCATACCAGGCATCATATCCGTTTGCTATCCCCTCATTATCCCCATCCACTGGTTGAATGGGGGCATCATCAACATCCTAACTCCAAAACAATTGCATGTCTGGAGCCCCGCTCAGTGTGGTACTATCCCGCACAGTCCAGGAGTACTCATAATCCCTAAGAGTAGGGATCCCCTGCTGTAGATCGAACTGCCTCAAAACTCGGTCGTAGCGGTGGAGATCTACCTCTCCCCGCTCTGTCCTCAACCATATGAATTGCTTGATGCAAGCCAACTCTTGTCCATCCTCTACCCACCTTGGATGCTCTCTCCATGGTCTCTAGGCGATTCGATCGAGGGTGAGGTCATCCAGCAACCTTCGAGACATCGGTAGATCTATCCACCATTGTGACCCTCTCTAGGGCCACCAATAGAAAACCCGGGGTCTCTCCCGATCAACTCCTATCAGTGGAAGCCCTACCAGCCTTCGCATTACAATGTGCTCTAGCACCAAACCTGTAGAAGCGATGTCAGCACTAGACATTGACCGTCCTTGTATACAACCCCATAAAGGATCCTATACAAGTGGCAAAGTACAAAGCTGCCCCAAGCAAACCTGTATCTATGGTCTCTCATGTCATAGACCACATCTAAAAGTAGCCATGGTAATATGCATCTACTCTGGTGGCATAGAATAAGGCCACCCACCACCCCTACCAAAACCTAGGTCAACCGAGATGCCCTAGGCATCCGCCTCAAAGCCTCGATGTTCACTTCACCCTTCTCCAGGATGAAGCTCGGGTCCTCGCACAATATCATCATAGCGTGGCCCTGATTGGCCGAAGGGGTCATGAATCGACCATGTATGGGGATACTCAAGATCCTCCATACATCCTCTAGAGTAGGAGTCATCTTCCCTATCGGTAGTCAGAAGCAGGATGACTCCGGATACCATCTCTCTACTAGGGCTATCACTAGCCCCATGTCTGTAGGAATTTGTGGCATCTCTACCACATGCTGCAGTCCTACCTCTACCAATCTATATCGTTCGGCCTGATTGAGCATGGAAAAATCATCTCTTAGACCTCCATATTTCCACTCCCGACTCTTTAGCAATCGCCTCTGCAAAATAAGCAATAAAACAACAAAAATCATTAGTACATAATCATTAAAAAAAAAATCAATTAAAATCAAATCATCCCATAAAAGTTGATATCGCCCATTATTGGACAATATCGTACCAAATTTAGATAAAATCATCCTTAATAGGACGAAATCATCTCTGTTCTTCAATTTGGGGATCGCCCCTTATTGGACGGGATCGCCCCTATTTCTTCGATTTCGTCCCTAGACGAAATTGGCAATATAGATACGATTTCATCGACAGCCTAAAAATGGCCACGACGCCCAAAAACACTTAAAATTCAAGTCAAAAATCAAGTTAAAAACACAGTAAACTAGGTTTAGATCCTTACCCGCAACCCGCATCGGATCTCTATCGATCTATGTGCCGTTTCCACCATTTTTCCTGCAGAGCTCTAAAACAACGAAAGTGAACAGTAAAAATGAATTAGGGTTTTACCCTATTTTTCTTATTTTTATTCAAAACAACATTTTTTTAATTTTTGCTTTTCCACGCTTTTACCTCAAACGTTCGATTTGGGTAAAAACTCGGAGGGGGCACCATAGCAAACAGTCGTATGATTCGACCTAGAATCATCATCTAAAAAATGGAATAAATTTTTGCTTTCTCGTAAAGCGTGAAGAACTCGTCTTTAACGCATTTTTTCTAGAAAATTTGCTAAATAGGGGGCAAAATGTAGCACCCTAAAATTGGCACAGTTAAACCATCAATAAAAAGTAGAAATTTGAATTTTAACCCCAAAATCGCCCGTTAATCGCTCACCTCATTTTTCATGCCATTTTTAGAGGTTGTTGTGACCGTTGGATGATATCGTCGTTGATATGATGATATCATCATCGATCTGATGATATCATCCCAAATCGGACGAATTTGTCTAGAACATAACATCCAGATGATTTCATCACAAAACCAAATTTTCACAATTAGCTTCTGTTCCAACGACCTCTCCAACTTGGGCAGAAGCGTGTCTACGTGGTTGGAGATTCCCACATTGGGGATCTCCCATATTGGGATGATCCCCAACCTCCTAACCTCCCCCTAATCCTATATAAACTGGAATTTTCCCAGTTTATCCCCTTGACTCCCTACCTGACTGCCTGGCTTATTATTTCCCTATAATTTTAGTTTTTGTTGTGATCTCCCATCATTTGCACTTGTGTTTTCAAGTTTTGTTGCAGGATTTCACTGTGTTTTAGTCGGAGGTAGCTCGGATCATCACAGGCGATTCAACTACAATTTTAGACGATCCTGTCAATATCGACGATGATCTTGTATGATTACAGATGATCTTGTCTGTAATTCAGCTTGGGGGCAATCAGAGCCCTAAGTTTGCATTCTCTATCTCATTTTCCTTATTTATTGTTGCATTAGATTAATTTACTTCTATTTTGCATATTGGAGTTCACCTCATTTAGCATAATTGCATGATAAAATTCAAAATAAGTTTCCAAAATAGTGCATCTCATTTAATTTGATATCTGGATTTATCATTCAAACTCTTATTTCTATCATTTTGCATCATTCTTGCAATTGTATTTTTGGGTTTTGGTGTCTATTTTCTTGATTGTAGGTTTTTGACGAATTCACCTGATGAATTTTTTAGGTTGCTGACGATCTTGGATGATCTTGGATGATCTCCTATGATTTGGGATGATTCTGTACAATTATAGACGATCCTATCATATCCGGGATGATCTGGACTCCTACAAGCTTCATAATCTTCATCAGACATCATAAATTAGGTGTACTCTTCTCCATTTTATATATTCTCTGTATTCAATCGCATTAGGATTCATTTATGTCTGATGTCTTCATATAAATCAAAATCTTCATATAGAATATCTTAGCTTCATTTTGGCCAACCTAGGAATCTGAATGGTTGAACATAAAACGAACAAATCAAACCCATTCTCAACCTAGGCATGGAAAATACCACTCAAAGTTTCCTGGTGAACCCCACCATCCGTCAAAAATTCACCTTTATACCCCTCCCTCGAGAGGCGTAACCTTCAAAGGGCCTCTTCGTTCGAGGTATTGTTCCATTCTTTTCTCACCCCCCTTTCGGGTACAGATCCTTTAGCTTGAAGGTAAGGGTGCAAAAAAATTGGGCGATACAGAAAAAAATCCCTAAATTCTTCCAATATCAAGAATTTTATAAGCACCTCTTCCTTCTTTGCCTCTTTAATCTCATTAAGGTTAACCACATAAACCATTTCTCCTTTTCTAATGGTTTTCTTCAATTACATTGCTAAAAGCAACTAGGGTTGGAAAGATCCTTGCTCACTATGGATCCTTAGTATTTCCTTGCCATTCTATAAAAATTTCATCCACCTTTATTGGAATTTGACTATGGATTTATGTGCTTGTAACCAATCCATCCCTAATATAACATAAAAAGTATGTAGTGGTGCTACAAAAAGACATCCCATGGTAGAACCATTGGGTAGGGTAATCTTGGTCAAAGGGTAACATTGATCCACAAAGTAGGTTTGTCCAAAACCGTACTCAAATTTCCACCCTTGTGTTAAATACCTTGGTCTCTTCAACATATCCTTAACTAAATCAAATGAAACAAAGATATAAATAGCTCCACTATCTATTAAAATTTTAACTTCTTTACCAAATATATTACTCTTTATGAGAAAAGGAGTGGCTTTTTCTTCTAGGTTATGGCTTCTTGTTGTCACATAGATATTGTGAATGGGTTCCTTTCCTTTGAGATCCTTCCCTTCAGGGCTCGATCCCATTTTATGTGGTTAATTATTTGTATAGTATGGATCTCCATAATCATAACAACCACCCTTAGGCCCTAGGTGCACTCCCTATTTCTATCCAACTACTATATCCTTTAGCACTAAGTTTGATTGCACTTGGGGTTGAAGTTTGCCATTGTTGCCTCTATTTCCATTGTTGTTGCTCTTCCTTTGGAAATTTCTCTTGAAATTCCCTTGTTTCCCTTTATTTTTCCTTTCTATCTTTACATAAATTTTACTTTTTTGGTTTTGTTCCCTTTCCCACTTCATAAAGCTAGCACTCTTTCTTTTCTTGAGTGCATGCCAATCTTGCTCAAATAGTGTTCCATAATTATAGTAGGGTCTTTCTGATCGAAGATGAGATTCTACCTTTATAGACAAGGCATAGGCTTTCTGCAATATCTTGGGATCTTCCATGTACACTTTATGCATAATATTTGGCTTTGTTTTGAAGATAATTTTTTGTATTTTAATCTTCTCATCATATTTTGGTATATTTTAGTAGCTCAACAAAATTTCAAAAGTAGACCTCAACTATTTGGATTCCCTATTTAAGGTTAGTAAACTCTTTGAACTTTTCTTCATAGAAATTCTCTGAAAGAAATCTATCCTTTCAATCTATCATAAAATCTTCCTATTTTATATTATCTACCTTGATTCCTTACTCCTCCCTAAGAGTATCCAACCATTCCATCCCTTTTTCTTACAAATGCATTGTGGCCCAAGTTGTTCATATTTTAGTAGAGTAATTATTCATGGTGAAACAGGCTTCTAGATCTCTTATCCAAGCCTTCGTTGCATTACCATCATACCTTAATTTGAACTTAGAGGTATGAAAAATATTTATATACTTGGCTAATTCTACTTCTATGAGAGCCCTAGCTTCCTTTCATTGGGTGGTGAGATCATTTTCTTGCCTAACCTCTAAATTATTGACCTATGAGTCTTGATTCACTATGGCCTCTAGAATATATCTCTGTTACTCTATTTTTTCCTACATCAACATGATTACTATTGTGAGGTTCTCCACCCCTCGACTAGAGTTACCCAATCCTTCCTCATAGGATCTAACCTCGATATTATTCTAGCAAGTTTACCTATTTTACGAAAAAATATCCCTCTTTGCATCTTGTATGACATGGATCTGGTAACATAAAAATAAGGGAAACTAAATTAGATTACAAACTCTATTTATTCTAGTTGTACTATTAACTATTTGCTAGGTGCATCATTCACCTACTTCCTACAAAGTTATAAACCAAGCAACCATCCTTACTCCACATGAGGAGATCTACTAGTTGAGGGCTTATATCTTCCAACATCCTTTAAAATTGGTTTAAATAAGCCTACAACTGTGTACCACTCAGTGAGAATATCCTGAGTTAAGAACCTTAACTCTCTTTCCTATGGAAATCTCTAGTCCCTCATACCTAGAGCTCTGATACAAACTGTAACAAACCTAATATTCAACCAACTAAGAGAATTTTTTTATGTATGTGCTCATCCCTACACCATACATAGTCCCATAGAAATAGGTGCATTGAGTATCTTATAAGCAATATATCCTTCTCATATTCATGATGAGCTAACTTAATCCTCCTTTTTTCCAACAAAAAGAGGTATGTCAATCCCCACCTCCTACGTAATCTAGTCTACGTAGGTGTGTTAATAATATTATGATCGCATGCTCATCTTCATGATGAGCTATCTCTATCCTTTGATCACTCCACATGATAGTCAGATTACTAGCTCTACCATCCCTTCATTACCTTTTTGTAACTACTAAGGAATATTTTGACCAAAGGGACCCCAAAATCCCTTTGAGTCAACTCTCTCATTCCTCTAATGGACATAGCTCTTCATGCCCACTAGTTCTCTAATGGATAAATTCTTTCTTGCCCACTAGTCCTCTAATGAACAAAACCTTTCTTGCCCACTAAAGAGTGACGAAACATCTATAATCATGAATACCCTCTATATGACTAGACTAAGTTGGTTATCTTCCATACACAACTTCCATCTTAACCATTAGTGGTCATGAGCCTATGCTAGATACCAATCACATGCAACCCATTAACCAATACATATATTCATGGCTTCCCTTATTAAATGTAGAGTAACCAAATCCATAACAAGTTAACTCTAGATAGCAATAAGAATCAATATCATAAGATATCAACAATCCAATCACATATGATACATATTTTATCCTAGGAAAACCTTGCAGTAAAAACCCAACCTTAAATATCCTTGATCCATTTATTAATGATGAATTTTACAATACAATAATTAGAGGAATCCCTTTGTTACTTTTTCAACTCACTATTACAATTTATGGGCACATAAGGACCCCATAATCCCTATGTCACATGCTATGAATCAACTTGTTAATTTATATTTCTTGATACATGAGGGAACCCCATAGTTCCCTTGGATGAACTCCATGTTCATCCTCCCAAGGATAACTTCTTCCTTTGACCTAAACTCAAGGAACATATTCCCTCAAGAGTTTAGTGTAATTGTACATCAACCATAGAACTGTGCACACAACAACTCATTGGAGATGATCCCATAATCCCCTCTAATGAATCCTCATGCAAACATACCAAGGATATGAGGAACCTTCTCCTACTTTATCCAAAAAATGAGATATAATATCCACTATTGCATCTCAAGTCCATTCCACTAAAGGACCATAATATCCATTATATATTTTCCAAGTCGGTTCTACTAAAATGAAACATAATATCCACTACTATATTTCAAGTTCAATCAACTAAAATGAAACATAATATCCACTACTATATTTCAAGTCTATTCTATTAAAATAAAACATAATATCCACTACTATATTTCAAGTCTATTCCATTAAAATGAAACATAATATCCACTACTATATTCCAATTCCATTCTAATTAAAATGAAATACAACATCCACTATTATATTCCAAGTCCAATCTAATTAAAATGAAATATAATATCCACTACTATATTCCAAGTCCAATCTAATTTAAATGAAATACAACATCCACTATTATATTCCAAGTCCAATCTAATTAAAATGAAATATAATATCCACTACTATATTCCAAGTCCAATCTAATTTAAATGAAATACAACATCCACTATTATATTCCAAGTCCAATCTAATTAAAATGAAATATAATATGCACTACTATATTCCAAGTCCATTCTAATTAAAATGAAATACCACATCCACTATTATATTCCAAGTCCAATCTAATTAAAATGAAATATAATATCCACTACTATGTTCCAAGTCCAATCTAATTTAAATGAAATACAACATTCACTATTATGTTCCAAGTCCAATCTAATTAAAATGAAATATAATATCCATTATTATATTCCAAGTCCAATTTAATTTGAATGAATTACAACATCCACTATTATATTCCAAGTCCAATCTAATTTAAATTAAATATAATGTGCACTACTATATTCCAAGTCCATTCTAATTAAAATGAAATATAGTATCCACTACTATATTCCATTTAGATCAACCAAATGAAATATACTATCCTCTAATATATTTCTCAAATAATTCAACCACATGAATTATACTATCCTCTAATATATTTCTCATTTAAAATAAACAAATGGAATATACCATCCATTAATATATTTCTCATTTAAATATATCATATGCAATTAATTTCCACTAATATATTTCTCATTTAAAATAAACAAATGGAATATACCATCCATTAATATATTTCTCATTTAAATAAATCAAATGCAATTAATTTCCACTAATATATTTCTAACATATGAAATATATATTATCCACTAATGTACTTCACATTATCCACCAACATCTTTCTATGGCAATCAATCCAAATGGAATATAATAGCCACTAATACATTTATACCTTATTTAACCAAATGAAATGTAATATCCATTAAGGTATTTATATTACCTTTAATGTGAATGAAAACTATTCTCTAAGTTATCCCGATAGTAATACTCTATGAAATCCATACAAACACACATACACACACACACATATATATATATAGATAGATATATAGATATATGTATGTATGTATGTATAACTATATGTTTCCATGCATATATCAATCCAAGAGGATAAACGATACTTCAAAATTCTAAATTCAAATATATTTAAACCCCAAAGAGGGTATTAATTCCAATAAGGTGGGTAATCGAGGGTCAAATTCTAGTTAGACAATCAATTCATGATAAAAAAACCACACAATCATCACCCTCATAGTAAAATGTTTGAAAGGAGAGGTTAATGATAGTTAATGATATCCAATCATGCAGTCTAATACAGACATGTGGCTAATAGCCAAGTTCCTAACCTATAATATTGGTTTTTAAGCCATGCATCTCCAAAACCCTACAAGGGTGACAACAATTTTCATACCCCAAGTGTGGTACCAAATCCCTTAACAAATATTAAACACCCCCATTCCTGTAGAAATATAGGGATCCCTAGGACCATTTCTTGTTGATCCATGGTACTTTTTGGGGTGACATTTGGTGATTCTAAATTAAGGGAGAGTGCTAAGGTTTATTTAAGTGCTTTGAAGGATAGTCAACATTATAGCAAATTCTACTACTAAGATCATGATTTATCCTAAAGGATATTGAAAGCTACCTGGGGAGAGGTTTGATCAAGGTGAATCCTAAGCTCTAGTATCGATCGTACAAATGGAAGGCCACGTAACAAGAGTTTGCTACATAGTTCAACATACAACATCCATAACCTCCCCCACCAAGCCTAATATTTAAAACAACATTAATATGTGAAGGTTGAGATTCACAAATGCATTAAAGTTTACCTTTGAGTGCATAACATATTGTAGATGGGGCATGCTACACCACTCCAAGTGACACGATGAGTGCCAAGCAAGGATATTTTGAGCCTATATCCATAGAAATATACTAAATCAGTTTAATGGCATCGATCACACTACAGATGGGGAGTTTCAACAGGGTTCTAGATTTCAACATAGGATCAATTGATTCCCAATAAAAGCATTAGAAAAAGGAGGTATGGGTGTTTGATTCCAAAGGAGCATAGGTGTTCAATTGAGCATTATCTCACTCAAATGATATATAGGCACTCCTATTCAAGCTCAAAGTACCTAAACACAACATAGGATGCTCTTATTTGAGTTCAAATTATCTAACAAAGCATAGGATGCTCATATTTGAGAGGTAAACCTGATTTCTTCCAACATAGTGCTTCCAACTTGAAATAAAAGTATTCAAGTAATGCACATAGTTAAAAAAAAATCAATCATGGGTCATCTTAGGTATTAAATATTTTAATCATCAAAAAGGATGGAAATGCCTTAGGCATGGGATACAGTTACTCAGTTAATATATTGAGTCTAGACAGATAGGAGATGTTAAATCACTTAGGCCAAAGTGGCACACATTCACACAAGAAAACTTGGCCCAAGCTTAATTGATCTTATCTCAAAAGAAAAAATCCAAAACATGGTTAGGATTAGCAATGCATTTCCTAAGAAGAGATACATGGAAATTGTCGTGGATATTTGACAGGTGGGGTGGCAAAGTGGACTAATTTTCTTAGTGACATCAAAAGGGCCCACAAAATGAGGACCCAAATTTGTGGAATTAATAGCAAAATTCATGGATATTATCCTTAAAAACATCTTGTCACCCACTAAAAATTCCCTTGATGACCATTTTAGATCCTCGTAGCTCTTTTGATAATCTATGACTTCCTTAAGCCTTAGTCTAATTCCTTTGAGATACTCTTCTATTTCCTCGACCAATTTTGATTCAATTACAACTTTATCCTTTGGATTATCCCAAGACAAGGATGTCCTACACCTTCTACCATACAAGGCTTAAAATGGTGCCATACCCAAGGAGGATTGGTAACCATTATTGCATAAAATTTCCGCAAGGTGTAAATAGTCTTCCCATAAATATTGATGGTCCATACAATACATTTGTAGCATGTCTTCTAAAATTTGGTTTACCCTTTCTATATGACCATAAAATTTTGGATGGTATGAAGAGCTTATATTGAGTTTTGTGCCTACTGCATGATGAAGAGCTTGCCAAAAATTGGATGTAAACCTAGAATTCCTATCTAAAATAATATTTTTAGGAAATCCATGCAACCTAAATATCTCTTTGGAAAATTAGTTAGCCATAATATGAGCATCGTCCTTAGTGTTCCTTGATATAAAGTGTGTAATCTTAGAAAATATGTTGACTACTACAAGGATTACATCATGTTGCTACCCGTTCCTCGATAGGCCAACTATGAAGTCCATAGATATAACCTACCACTTTTGCATGTGTATGTTGTGGTGGTACAACTATCCCATAGGATGTTTATGCTCAACTTTCATTTTATGGTGTTTGAGGTAATGAGCCACGAAATCAATGATATCCCTCTTCATCCCCAACCAATAAAAGGTCTTCTTCATGTTTTCCCTCATCTTGGCTCCTCCAAGGTGAGCAGAATATGGAGATCCATGTACCCTTTGCATGATCATTCTCCTTAGATCACCAATATTGGGTATGACGACCTTATATTTGAAGCACAAGAGTGAATCCTTAATGCCAAAGTCCTTATTCTCATCCAAGTTTATTTCCATTCTAACCCAAATGTCATACAAATATTGATCATATAGTTGTATGGTTTTGACTTGGTCCATTAATACTACATGATTGTAGATCAATACAGCTATGTGTCCCCTTCCACTTAGGGTATCATCGATATTGTTTTCTTTACCATTGATATACTCAATGACAAAGTCATAGTATACCAAGAATTTGATCCATTGCCTTTGTCTAACATTGAGCATAGGCTGAGTGAAGATGTATCTCAGACTTTGATGATCCATTCTCAGCTCAAAAGGTTTCCCTAGGATATAATATATCCATATTTTTAATATGTGGATGACTGTTTCCAGTTCCAATTCACGAGTGGCATAATTCACTTCATGTTTCTTGATTTTTCTTGACTCATATTTGTTGTGGCTACTCCACAACTAGCCCCAAAGCTTGGGGATCCACTTTTAATTTTTGGTTTCTAAAGATTCTTAGTGTCCTTGGAGCGATATTGTTTTATATATCCCATCCTCGATATTTGTAATTTAATTCCAATGTTCCTTGTTGTGTTTGGGTGCTTTTGGTTTTGTCATGAGTGTCGAATGTTTCACTCAGTTTTGGGTTTGTAGTTTTCGTGATTTTTTGTTGATGACTTTTTGTCTTCAAATTGTTGTCGACGATTTTTTTTTATTGTCAATTTCTTGTTGATGATATTTTCTTATTGACAATATTTCTTGTTGATGAATTTTTCTTCTCGATGATATTTTATTGTTGACAACTTTTTCTTGTCGATGATTTTTTATCGTCAAGATTTTTGTTGTTGACGATATTTATCGTCAATTTTATTGTTAGTTGTTTTATGGTTAGTTTTTGGGTTTTCTCTCGTTTTTATATGTTGCAAATAAATAAATAAATAAGAAAAAAATTTCCTATTTTTATTGAATATAATTGTTGCTTCCAATAAATATTTTAATATATATGACTATCATATATTTCGTTAAATATAATGATATATATACTAAAATAATAATAAAATATATATATATAAATGAATAAACATTACATATAGTTATATTTTTATATATCTAAATAAAGTAATAGGGCTTTATTATGAGAAAACCTTGTTTTCATACATATAAGCGTATAAGTATTTTTTTTATATTATAATGCTTTATGTATTTGTGACCTAATGTCTTTTTTTTGGCTTCATATCTGTAGACGGTCAAATTCCAAATATGGATTCTATCAGAGGATTTAAGCAGACAGCATATTCAAGGAGCCAAAGTTTGTGTTGTGTCACCGTGGTGACACTGGAAAAAAATATGAAGGAGATCGAGCCGTGTTGATGGCACAGACATGAAATCTCAACTTTCAACATCGACGTGGAGGACTCTAATAGGATAGCCTCGATGAATGTGGATGTCAATATGGAGTGACAACACATAACCCTGGTTATAGAAGCGCAAGGCTCATAAAAACAACACAGAGTGATGTACACGTGGCACGCCAAAGTGAGAATCCAAGGAGCATGCATGATTTCATCGAATGGAGAATACGAGGACTATGACCTGGATAGATGAGATAGAAACAATTGATAAACCTGGTATGCCTCACAAATTTGGAAGACATGCAGAGTAATCAGAGGTTAAGTCTCAGGCAATAAAACATGAGGTGAACACCAATGGTATGAACCTTGGGAGAACGTGGTGCGCATTTAGCAAATCCATTCGAAGTGATAGTAAAGACAAGGATAGTTTCATCACCTATGTAGCAAACAGTGCACGATATCAACTGGTGGATGGGTAAGCCCTTTTCAACAATGGGGTTTTATGGGCTGAAAAATAACGTGGATCGCTTAATATCTTTTTTTTTGCTTCATATCTGTGGATGATAAAATTCAAAATACGGATTCTATCGAAGGATTTAAGCGGATGACATATTCAGGGAGTCAAAGTTTATGTTGTGTCACCGTGGCGACGCCAAAAGAAAATACAAAGAAGGATATCAAGCCATATTTATGGCACAAACATGAAATCCTGACTCGTAATGCCGATGTGGGGGACTCTAACAGGATAGCCTCGATGAATGTGGACATCGAGATGGAGTGATAGCACATGCCCTCAGATATAGAAGCACAAGGCTCGTTGAAACAACACAAAGTGTTGTACACCATGGCACACTAGTGTGAGAATCCAAGGAGCACGTGTGATTTCATCGAATGGATAATACAAGGACTATGACCTATCTAGATAATATGGAAACAACCGATGAACTCGGTATACCTCTTAGATTTGGAAGACATGTGGATTAATCATAGGCTAAGTCTCAAGAAGTGAAACACGAGGCAGACATCAATGGTATGAACCTTGGGAGGACATGGTGTAAATTCAAAAAATCCATTTGAAGTGATAGTAAAGATATAGATAGTTTCATCACCTATGTGGCAACCAGTGCACGATCTCGACTAGTGTATGGGTAAGCCATTTTCAACGACAAGGTTTTATGGGTCAACCAAGGAAATAGACCTCACTTGGACCGAACGAGACACCGTAGTAAGATAACTAGATTTCACCTTTCCATTAAGTAGTAAATAAAGAAGATGATACTGATGTGGAAAGACTACATCTGAGTTTATGGGTAGATGATGAAGCATTGGTTACAAAGGTTCAATCACCATAGACAATATGAGGATGTCGCACCACTGTAATGTCAAGGAGAGGATGATTTGGAGGCAGAAACATCAGGAGTAACCAAATGTGAGTTTTTGGTTATGATATGGTCATAATAGCTAGAGTCTAGGAGTGGATATAGCATGAGTTGGTGATCCAAATATCAGCTATCAAAGAATTGAATACCTTGATATCGATTGGGAATTATTTGAAGTTTATCTTATAGCGAATTTATTCTCAGACTCAAAGGATGAATGATGTAATGCAGGTTGATTATGTGCAATAAGGTGATAACATGTTGTTTTATGATGCATTAGGAAGTGAAAGCAAAAGGGAGATGATAGCTTTTAACCACGCCAGTGTGGATGACCTACTGAACAAAGAACACAGGGTAGAAGTAGTGGTGTTGATGTTATCAACAATGATGTTTTGTCCATGGCATTCGATGAGAGCACATGGTATGAGTAAAATTAATGGCAAGAAGCATGCGTAGACTTTGAAAGATGACAGTGGATATGGCCATGATGTAGTTGCATGAGTGATGCAATCGGTTATGCACTATGACACAAATATTCTGACAAGATGCTGATGGATGTGAGGATGTTTTGACCAACATTTATGAAGGCTTGTTCGGTGAGAATGGAGCAATGGAGTATTATGTACAGAATACGTGGATGCCCGGGATAGCATGACAATAGAGTTGGCAACAAATGGCATTCTACAGGTGAACATAGTGATGTATGTGGTGAATATGGAAATAGATAATGTATCATCAGAGTTAGCGAGATTCATGGCCCCACAAAATAAGTTGAAATCCCTACGTATGGTGAAACAAGTCATAATTATGAATGCCAAAAGGGTTAACACAAAGGTACATCATTTGAAATGTTCTAAAAACAAACTCAAACATATATCCCCTTGTCTAGCACATAATATTAAGGAGAATAATGGAGAAGTGAAGTCGATCTTTGTTGGTGTGGTGGATAATATGCAAAGAAGGCACTCATCGAATACGTCACCATTCATGAAATAATCCATGGCACATGTTCAACAATGTTAATGACAAAAATTCATTTTTATTTCTACTACAACATGTTGAGATAGGGAAACGGATGGGATATCGTGTGTGGAAGGTATACCTGATAACCATTGGAATCGGTGTCTCATATGGATATCTATACCCATTCACCGTCTGGACGAAGATTGGTCAAAGAAATCACATTATCATATGCATCTCAAATAAAGTTATTAAAAGGAGATACATTACTCATATGGGTATAAGGTCGTTACGAGAAGGAAATCATTTGGGGGTTTTAGAACGTATCAATGGTCCTTTTAAAATAAGGTTTAATAAATTATAGTAGATGTTACGAAGGCTATGGTGAAGCCTAAGAGGTTTTGGACAAACATAGTGAAAGAAAAACTAAAAAAGGAACAGAAGCAATGAAACAAATAAATACGAAAAGTTATTCGGGAAAGAAGGTTTGGAAAATGAAGATGAAGGGTTACAACCGAAATTAGGAAAGGAAATCTCATGTAAAAACTTTAAAAACTCATACAGGTGGATTTCGAAGGGGCTGGTTTTTCTTGGAAAAGAACCAGAATGCTGCTAGAGTATCACTATAAAAAATGAAAATGTTATTTTAATGCAAAGATTGTTTCAGAAATTTGGATTTAGTTTGTCAAAAAAAAGGAGGAGAAAATTTCTGCATGCATGGATTTCATGTCTTATTTTTCTGTTTTCAGATTTCAGATTTATAAGTGATGTTTATGCATTTTTATGGTTACATCAAGTGAATTTTCGGAATCTAGAATTATTTTTCTGTATCCCTAGGAGCTAGCACTTAGTTTATTTTGATTGTGCAAGTGCAGGTTTGAATAGACTAGGTTGCATGTAAGAGTTTCTCATATCTTCGGTTTTGCAGGACGGGGTGCCATCATGCTGAAAGGACTTTGCATGTTTATGTTTTCAGCATTTAGTTTATTTCAGATTTTATTTTCTATTTTTTTAACCCTTCATTTTGCATTTTTTTTTAAAACTTAGGATATAAAAATAAAAATCAAAACAAAATAAAATGATAAAAATAATTACATGAGTGTGAAGCTTGATATACAATCTTCCATACGCAATAGATTCAGACTCATTCCAAGGTCATTTCGATTTTATAATTATTTTTGAAAACTGTTGTTTTTAAGGATTTTTATAATTTTGGAAGTTTGTTTTTTTTTTTGAGGCAAATCAGATTTTTAAATTCTGCATTTTCATTCATGAGCATAAAATGACCCTTCCTTTATGAAAAGTTCAATTTCATTAAAGGAGGTGATTTTTAATGGTATTTCATAAGCCATCATTTTCGGAGTAATAAATGCACCTTTCTTTGTGAAAATTCTGATTTCATCAAAGAGAGGCAATTTGTCATTACATCAAAGGATAGTGTTTTAAAGCATTAAATTATGTCTCTTTATGAAAATTCTGATTTCATAAAAGAGGGATAATTTATGATGACATTTTGAGGTCATGATTTTCAAGCAATAAATTGGTCTCTTTATGAAAATTAATTTCATCAAAGAGGGACAATTTATTAATTACATCAAAGGTTTTCTTTATCTTCATGATAGAAGCTACATTTAATGTATATTTTCATTATTTTGAATTCACTTTCATAGATAGATTTAATCTTCTATTTCATGCTTAAAGTAGGATTTAATGCAAGATAAAACTTGTTTAAAATCCACTTAATCAAGGAAGATAAAATCTACCTAAAAGCATTCAAGATAAAAGAAATTAAGGCTACATCATGGTCATATGAGGGCCAATTCACATTTACTTTTATTTAAGGTTTATGAACAATCATTAATATAACATGGTAAAATGAACCAACACATGCCCCTTGTTAATAGTTACTTGCAATCACTAAGGTGTTCCTAGCATTAATTGATATATCTTTATTGAGATTACTAATACACATATGCAAATGCTAATATAGCTGAGACCTTGGATAAATTGTTTTGTTTTAACTTCTTTACAAGAGAGGGTTTTGAGATTAAAATCTTAAGAGAGTGTAATTTCACAACTGGGTAAAATTACCACTCAACATTTTGGTGCTAGAAGGAGGGCATGATGTGATTTATTTTATTATGATTTTAAATGCTATAGGAATTTAAATTATGGAATGTTTCATGCCCTATTGGCTATTATCTTTAGGCTTCTTTTAAATGTCAACATTGCGGTGCTAAAAGGATTATATGAATTGGTATTCATTGATCTAACACTTTTGTATTGTTCATACATGAATGATGTGATTTGGTGTAACTTTGAGAGTTTTGAATTGCTAAATATTTCAAGTTCATTTGATTAGCATCTTTGGCCTCTTTAGCACTCAACACTTTGGGAGCTAGGAGGATTTGAATTAATTTATTTTATTGCTATTTAGATGCTAAATTGTTCATGTTACTTGAAATATTTATTCAAAAACATTGGTCTTGACTAACAAGATTTCATTTCCATATGATTACTTTCATTGATTCTAACATTCTCTATGTTTGATGATGCATTAATGCTAACATGTTACAAATTTGAGAATGTTTTTCAATTTCATGGTTTAATGGATGCATATATTTTGGATGATGCTTTTAAAATTTGTTAGTCATTTCATACTTCATTGCAAGATATTTTTATTTGACTAAAAAAATTGGTACTAAAGTTATATCTTCTTGACTATTGCAAGATTTACTTCAATGATGGCAAGTAGTCCTTTAAACATACATGGGCCTTCACATGAGGTGAATATGAACCATGTGCTTTTTCTACCTTATTTTAGACATGAGGAAGCTAGGTCAGCTAAAGCACACATTAATGCATTCAAATTCTATGTGTCTTCATGGTAAATAAATCATGAAGATGTTGGATGTGAACTATTTTCATACACATTGGATAAAATTGCTCATGACTGGTTTATCAATCTTCCTATAGCTTCCATCACTTCATGGGTGCAATTAGAAGCAATGTTTCTGATGCAGGAGCATCCGGAGGTGAAGGAGCAATCTTGCATCAGAAAAAAAAAAATGATTTTTTTCTCTAAGTGCCAAAGCGGTCGCGATATCGTGACACTTTTTGAATAAGGGCACCAAGGGGCCAAACTGTCGCGATATCGTGACGCTTTTTGATAAAAGGGGCCAAGGCACAAAATGGTCGTGAAATCGCGACATTATCCAAGAAAAGTGGCCAAGGCACAAAATGGTCGCGAAATCGTGACATCTCCGAAGCAAAGCAACCTGAATACAAAATGGTCACGAAATCGTGACATTCTCCAAGCAAAGCAGCCAAGGCACAAAATGGTCGCGAAATCGTGACATCTCCGAAGCAAAGCAACCTGAATACAAAATGGTCACAAAATCGTGACATTTTCAAGGCACAGAAGCCAAGACGCCAAATGGTCACAAAATCATGACATTTTCAAAGACAAGAGACCAAGGCACAAAATGGTCATGAAATCGTGACACCTTCGGAGGCAAAGCTCTAAGACATAAAGGGGTCACAAAATCGTGACACTTTCGGAGGCAAGGCTTGAAGACGCAAAGTGGTCGTGAAATCGTGACACTTTCGAAGGCAAGGCTCGAAGGCGCAATGTGGTCGCGAAATCGTGACTCTTTCGAAGTAAGGGCTCAAGGGCGCAAAAGACATCGCAAAATCGTGACACCTTTTGGACAAAGACACCAAGGGGTAAAATGGTCGCGAAATAGCGACATGTCATGGTTTCACGACCTGAAGGAAGAAATCGAGTGCGAAGGGCAAAGACGTCGCGAAATCGCGACATGTCACAGTTTCACGGCCCGAAGGCAAAAAGCAAGTACGAAAGGCTTAGGCGTCGCGATTTCATGACGTGTCACAAAATCGTGGCCCCAAGGAGAAAAGAGAAGCCAAACGCCAGAACGTTGCGATATCGTGACCAAAGAGGAGAGAGAAAGTTTGGGAGCAAAAATGTTGCGATATCGTGATAGAACGCTCATGACTCCAGACCAGTCGGCGGTTGCAGAGGCCATTACAGCAGGGCACATGGCATCAAATTATAGGTGGCCATAGAGCACTAAGCGGTTACACGGACCATTGTAGGATGACATGTGGTACAGATTACTGAGGACTGTGGCACATTCCTATGAATGATGACTCGATGGAGAATGGACAGGCGGTTGCAGCGCACTCCGCAATTACAAGCCATGATGGTTTAGGGTACCTGGTAGCATCTTGCAGGCGGTGGCAGAACATTCGTGCGGGTGGTTACAAGGAATCCTGCATTCTATGTAATGATGTCCGAAGAGGGTCGGTTCTGTTATAAAAGGCCACACACGCATTGTAAAGGGGGTTCTTGGCCATTTGAATATAACGACTATATTTCTGAATTTAAGATCTTTGTTAATGAATTTGGGTGAATTTTTTTGTGTGTTATCTTAGTTCTGCTTCAAGTGGTATCAAAGCCAGAAGGTTCTGAGTGTGCAAATCGATCGTCGACAGTGAGGCAGTTTGCGCCAGGATTGTGGTTGTGGGTTGTGAAGAAGAAGCAGGATGCCTCCGTGTAGGAACCGTGGTGGTGTGAGAAACAGACAAGCAGAGGTCGATCTTAGAGCCTTGTAGAGGCAACTTGAAGCCCTGCAAGAGGAAATCAGAAGGGGAGTTGAGCCAAGAATGGAGGAACCTAGTGAGGATGAAGTTTGGGAAGAAGAGGGTCCATCTGATGAGGAAGAAGCATTGGATCTAGCAGAGGCTAGGCTATATAGGGCCATATCCCATATTGGGAAGAAGCCAAAATTTGACATCTCTACTTACTCTGGGAACCTCAACCCCGAGGAGTTGATAGACTGGATCAATGACATGGAGGAGTATTTCGAGTATGAAGAGATCTCAGACCCAAATCGGATCAGGTTTGCAAAAACCAAGCTGAAAGGACATGCTAGCATCTGGTGGAAAGGAGTGCAGCTGGAAAGGAACAGGAGGGGAAAGGAAAAGATCACCAGGTGGGATAGGATGGTGGAGAAATTGAAGAGGCAGTTCATCCCTACAGATTATGAGTTGGATTTGTTGAGAAATATGCAGAGTCTTTGACAAGCAAGTAAATCTTTCAAGGAGTATACGGAGGAGTTCTATCAAATCTCGATTAGGACCGGCCATTCTGAAGTGAATAAGGAGAAAGTCACACGATACATCAATGGGTTGTGAACCAGCATTTAAGAAGAGCTGGGGTTGGTTAGGATGGGCACGGTGTAGGATGCATACCAGTTTGCATTAAAAGTGGAGGAGAAACTAAATAGGAGATTTGATGGAAAGCAGAGAGGAAAGGACAGGGGTGGAAGAGCTGGTGGAAGAACAAATGGAGGAAGGTACAGAGATTTGGGGAAAATGGGTGAACCTAGCAGTATCCAGAGACAAAAATAAGAGAAGGAGGAGAATAGCCAATGCCCATGTAATCAGAATAGCAACTACCTAAGAGGAAGAGGTAGGCTTGGGCGAGGGTTTGGAAGAGGTGTCTTTCGAGGAACCTGCTTCAACTTCAGAGAAGAAGGACATAGGGCATACAACTACCCGCAACATCAAGAAAGGCCAAATCAAAGACCTGAGGGTCAGGCCTGAGCTGCTGTAGCAGACGAAGGTGTAGAATCTGAGCACTCTGAGGAGGCAGAAAGAGGAGAAGCAATGATCATCAAAAGAGTCTTGTTGAGTGAAGAGAAAAATGTAGACCAAAGGAGCAACCTATTTCGAACAAGATGCAAGTGCGCAGGAAAGGTCTGTAACATCATCATCGATAATGGAAGCACTGACAATTTGGTTTCTGAGGAAATGGTTGCCAAGCTGTAGTTGGAGAGGAGAAAAAACCCGCACCCTTATTGAATTGCATGGTTGCAAAAGGACCATCGAGTGCTAGTCAGTGAGCAATGCCTAGTGAAGTTCAATATTGGAACTTACCGAGATGAGGTCTTATGTGACATCTTGCCTATGGATGCATGTCACATGTTGCTTGGGAGACCATGGTAGTTTGATCGAAGTGTTGTACATGATGGTCGAGCCAACACATATTCTTTGTCAAAGAATGGAGTTCACCACAAGTTGAAACCCTTGAAGGAGGTGGATGAGAAGGTATGCAGCAGTGCACGAGTCTATCTAGTTGATGGCAAAATATTTTTGGAAGGCCTGAAGCCATATCATATGTGCTATGCAATAATCCCTAGGGTTAGGGAAGAAGAATGCAAGGAAACTCCAGTGGAAGTCATGGGACTGTTAGAGGAGTTCCCAGATATCATTTCTAATAATGTTCCTGAAGGTTTACCACCTGTTAGGAAGATCAGTCACCACATAGATTTGGTGCCTGGATTGAGCTTGCCAAATAAGGCTGCACATAGAATGATGCCTGTGGAAACTGAGGAGTTAAATTGGCAAGTTCAAGATCTATTGAAGAAAGGGCTGATTAGGGAGAGTCTTAGTCCATGTGCAGTACCAACAATACTAACACCCAAGAAGGATGGAGAATGGAGGATGTCTCTTGGGCAATTAACAAGATCACCATCAAATACAGATTCCCACTGCCAAGGATGGATGATATCATGAACTATTTAAGTGGAGCTGAGTACTTCACAAAGATTGACTTGAAAAGTGGTTACCATCAGATCCGCATTAGAGAAGGGGATGAGTGGAAGACAACCTTTAAAACCAGAGAGGGGCTGTATGAGTGGTTGGTTATGCCATTTGGGCTAACCAATGCACCGAGTACCTTCATGCGGTTAATGAATGAAGTCCTAAAGGAATTTCTAGGCAAATTTGTTATTGTCTACTTGGATGATATCCTAATTTTTAGCAGAACCCTAGAGGAGCACCTGATGCACATCAGGAGGGTTTTTGAGAAATTGCAGGAGGAGCAGTTACTGATCAATCTGAAGAAGTGCAACTTCATGAAGAAGGAGCTAGTATACCTAGGATTTGTTATCTCAGTAGATGGTCTCAAAATGGACCCTAAAAATGTGAGGGCTATCCTAGAATGGCCAGCTCTAAGAAGTGTGATCGAGGTTAGATCATTTCATGGTCTGGCCAGTTTCTACAGAAAGTTCATTAGAAACTTCAGCAGTATTTGTGCATCTCTTACGGAGACAATGAAGGGGAACAAGAAGGAATTCAAGTGGACAGCTGGAGCAGACAAAAGCTTTGCTATGCTGAAGAAGAAGGTCACTGAGCAACCTGTCTTAGCACTTCCAAATTTCAATAAGGTGTTTCAGGTAGACTGCGATGCGAGTGGCAGTGCCATAGGAGCCGTATTGAGCCAAGAGGGTATGCTTGTTGCTTATTTTAGCGAGAAGCTCAATGATGCTAGAAGGAAGTATTTGATGTATGATCAGGAGTTCTATGCCATAGTTCAAGCACTTAAGAAATGGAGGCATTATTTGTTGCCAAAGGAGTTTTTTCTTTATACCGATCATCAGGCATTGCAGTATATTAACAGTCAAAGTAAATTGAATCAAAGGCATCTAAAATGGGTAGAATTCCTACAGAGCTATACCTTTGTGCTGAAGCATCAGAGTGGAAGGTCCAATAGGGTGGCCGATGCCTTGAGTAGGAGGCAATGTCTGATGATGGAAATAAGGGTGGAGGTTGTAGGGTTTGCTGAGCACAAGGGTTTATACCCTGCAGACCCTAATTTTGTAGAAGCTTGGAAAGCCTGCACTGCGTCGGTTACGTTGGACAGGACTAAGTGGTTGAATTATCTGATTCAAGATGGAATGCTGTTCAGGGGGAACCAATTATGCATTTCGAGGAGCTCAATGAGAGAGAATATCATCAAGGAAAAGCACAGTGGAGGTTTAGCTGGACACTTTGGTCATGACAAGACCATCTCCCTTGTTAGTGAAAACTACTATTGGCCGCAATTGCAACAAGATGTGGCAAAATTTGTGCAGAGTTGTAGGATATGCTAGATGGCAAAAGGTGTGAGGCAGCCTACTGGTTTATATCAACCACTACCTATACCTGAAAGGCCATGGGAGGATATTAGTATGGATTTTGTGCTTGGTTTACCCAAGATGCAGAGGGGACACGACTCCATATTCATGGTAGTGGACAGGTTTTCAAAAATGGCTCACTTTATCCCATGCCAAAAGACTAGTGATGCGGTCCATGTGGTTGGTTTGTTCTTCAAGGAAGTGGTACACCTTCATGGGCTTCCAAGAAGCATTGTGTTGGACAGGGATACCAAGTTTGTAGGGTATTTCTGGAGAACCCTGTGGAAGAAACTGAAGACGGATTTAAAATTCAGTTCTGCATACCACCCCCAAACAGATGGCCAAACAGAGGTGGTTAACAGGAGTTTGGGAAATCTACTACGATGCTTGGTAGGGGACAAGCCCAAGGGATGGGATTTAGTTCTACTGTAGGAAGAATTCGCTTACAATAGCTCTATCAACAGAAGTACCAATAAATTGACATTCCAGATAATCTATGGGATCAGCCCAAGAAATGCTTCAGAGTTGAGAAGAATAGATACCAGAGAAAAATGTAGTGCCGAGGTAGAAGAGACTTTGCTGAACACCTCAAGGGAGTGCATGAGGAGGTCACACGACACATTGCTAAGATGAATACTCAGTATAAGGCAAGGGCAGACCAGAAACACCGAGCTAAGGAGTTTGAAGTAGGATATTCTGTCATGGTCCACTTAAGAAAAGAGAGGTTTCCTGCCAAGACCTATAAAAAGCTAAAGATGAAGAAATTTGGGCCATGCAGGATCATTGGGAAATAGGATTCGGGCAATGCTTATGAGGTGGAGTTGCTGAGTGAACTTAACATCTCATCGGTATTTAAAATTTTAGATTTGGTCAAGTTTCATGAAGGAGATAACAGTGCAACACCAAGCCCAGATTTGTGGAGCATCCCTGCGGTCACTCCTATCACAGACGAAATAGAAGAAGTCCTAGATACGCTGAGGGCCGAAGTACTCGAAACAGGAGTTATTCTGAGTATTTAGTCAAATGGAAGGGTAGACCCATAGAAGATGCGACTTGGTTGTCAAAGGCAGAGGTTGATCACCTCGGTCTACCTCATACAGATCAGAAGTGAAGGTCACTTCTCAAACTCACCCCGGGTGTCTGATGCAGGAGCATCCGGAGGCGAAGGAGCAATCTTGCATCAGAAAAAAAAAATGTTTTTTTCTCTAAGTGCCAAAGCGGTCGCGATATCGCGACACTTTTTGAAGAAGGGCACCAAGGGGCCAAACTGTCGCGATATAGCGACGCTTTTTGATAAAAGGGGCCAAGGCACAAAATGGTTGTGAAATCATGACATTCTCCAAGCAAAGCGGCCAAGGCACAAAATGGTCATGAAATCGTGACATCTCCGAAGCAAAGCAGCCTGAATACAAAATGGTTGCGAAATCATGACATTCTCCAAGCAAAGCAGCCAAGGCACAAAATGGTCGTGAAATCACAACATTTCTGGAGCAACGCAGCCTGGACGCAAATTGGTCATGAAATCGTGATATTTTCAAGGCACAAAAGCCAAGATGCCAAATGGTCGTGAAATCGTGACATTTTCAAAGCCAAGAGACCAAGGCACAAAATGGTCACGAAATCGTGACACCTTCGGAGGCAAAGCTCTAAGACATAAAGGGGTCGTGAAATCTTGACACTTTCGGAGGCAAGGCTCGAAGACGCAAAGTGGTCACGAAATCGTGACACTTTCGGAGGCAAGGCTCGAAGGCGCAAAGTGGTCACGAAATCATGACTCTTTTGGAGTAAGGGCTCAAGGGCGCAAAAGACGTCACGAAATTGTGACACCTTTGGGACAAAGACACCAAGGGGCAAAATGGTCATGAAATCGTGACATGTCATGGTTTTGCGGCCCGAAGGAAGAAACCGAGTGCGAAGGGCAAAGACGTCGCGAAATCGTGACATGTCGCGGTTTCGTGGCCCGAAGGCAAAAAGCAAGTACGAAAGGCTTAGGCGTCACGATTTTGTGACGTGTCACAAAATCATGGCCCCAAGGAGAAAAGAGAAGCCAAACGTCAGAACGTCACGATATCACGACCAAAGAGGAGAGAGAAAGTCTGGGAGAAAAAATGTCGTGATATCGCGACAGAATGCTCACGACTCCAGACCAGTCAGTGGTTGCAGAGGCCATTACAGCAGGGCACGTGCCATCGAATTACAGGCGACCATAGAGCACTAAGCGATTACAGGGACCATTGCAGGAGGACACGTGGTACAGATTACTGAGGACTGTGGCGCATTCCTATGAATGATGACTCGATGGAGAATGGACAGGCGGCTGCAGCGCACTCCACCATTACAAGCCATGATGGTTCGGGGTACCTGGAAGCATCTTGCAGGCGGTGGCAGAACATTTGTGCGGGTGGTTACAGGGAATCCCGCATTCTGTGTAATGATGTCCGAAGAGGGTCGGTTCTGTTATAAAATGCCGCACACGCATTATAAAGGGGGTTCTTGGCCATTTGAATATAACGACTGTATTTCCAAATTTAAGATCTCTGTTAATGAATTTGGGTGAATTTTTCTGTGTGTTATCTTAGTTCTGCTTCAGTTTCTTAACCATGTGGGAAATTGTGTTGACCCAATTTTTGTAAAAAATTAGTTTGACTCTATTTGCAAAGAATCTAAGGAATTCATAAGTCAATTCAATGAGAGGTTCCATAAGTTGCACGCTCAAGTGTTGGAACATTACAACATAATAGAAGAAGAAGCTACTGAAATATAAATTGGAGCAATACACCCTATAGTTGCTACTTTTTTAAGGGAAAATATTAACGACCCATATTTTCATGAAGTTTATCAAACCATGAGAAAATTAGAATAATGGCAAGTGAAGGCACAACATGTTCCCATGAGATATTGTTCTTTTGGAGGTATTGATGCCAACCTACACAAACCATCTAATACAACACCATTCACTCTAATGATGCCTAAGGTGAATGATTAAGGGAATAAATTTGAATGTCCAAATGTTATAATCACCTTAGATATAGTCCAAGAGGAGGTGCAAGTTGCCAAGCCAACATCCACCAATGAAGATTGTGTAGATATGGATTCATTTTTAGAAGTGCATGATTATTCAGATAATGGTGTCCTAAATCTAACTAGTTTGGAGACATGTGATAGGACAAAATCTACCATTGAATTTAATGAAGTGGTTGAAAGTTAAATTGAAATAGAATCAATAAATGAATTTGAAGACATAATAGAATTTCACCACTGGTTCTCGGATGACACTTTGGATGAGATTGTTGAAATTGATGATCAAGAAAATCCTCACCCTCCAAATTGTGATTAAATTGAATCAAGGGTTACAAATGTAGATATTGATATTGCAAACTTGGATACAAATATTAACCCACTTTTGGTTATTATTGAATCATCTAAGGAAGATGAAGGTGAAGTTTATGAGAAACACATTGATGAATTGGAAGATGTTGAAGAAATAGTTGAGCATCACAACTTGATTTTGGAAGATGATCACTATGATTCTTGGAATAAATTGGATGAATATGCTCAATATAAACCTTCTAATAAACCCTTTGCATAAATTGATATGCAAATTAACACAATCACTTTCTCACAGGAAGATATTACAACTCCTGCACAATTTGAGAATATTTTGGAAGAAAGATTGGAATCTCATCAAGTGTTGGAGAATGATAATGATTCTAATACCGATGACAAAGAAGAAAATGAATTGAAAGATCATGTCACAAATGCAATAAAGTTTCATCCCATAAATTTAGATGACAATTTTTACAATGGTTGGGGAAGATATGAAGATGTGTTATTTTCTCACATTCCTATTGATGAAACACCTATTTCTATTGACATGAAGGATGCTAAAATTGCCATTTCATATGAAGATATTGCATTTTAAATAATAGAGGAAGTTCCAAAATTATATCATGTTGAATATGAAAAGGAAAAGGAAAAGGAAGAAATGGTGAAAGTTTCTTGTTGAAATGGAAAAGGAAGAAATGGTGAATATTTCTTATGACTCATCGATTTTGGATGAGGAAGAGGTAAAATTTGCTCTTTCATTTTGGGTTATTGAAAATTCAGATACAAATATGCATGCTTGTTTGGAGGATTCAAATGAAGAGATACCATGGATAATGATCAAGGAATTGGAACCAACTGACAAAGAGGTTGGTCTATCTGAAGCAACTCAAATTATTGATCATGGTGATGTATTGTTTGACACCTACCTAGATAAACAAGACTTATGGATTGAAAAGGATGGTCACACTTTTTATTGGATGTCCAATTTTGGTATGTTTTATGAATAGATAATCAATGAATATGAGATATTACAATATGATGAAAATGATAAAGACCATGAGGTAAAATAGGGAATTGTAAATCCTCACCAAGATTTGGTAAATGAAAATGTGCAAAAGATAAAATCTAACCATTTGTGTCTAAACATCCAAGCTTTAGGTGAAGATTTGTATAATTACTCATTGGATTAAAATGATATTAATGATGAAATTCCATTATATGTGAATGAAGAGCAAGGATTAGTTTCTACTCACACCTTTAATAAAAATGCTTTGTTGAATGAAAAAGAAGTTGATGCACTTGAATTGCTAAATCAAATTAATCAACAATTGGTAATAGAATATAGGATAAAAATTTATAATGATTCTCATTTAGTAGATATCCTATATGCTTGAAAATGTTTGCATAAGTTGTATTGGACTAGAAACATGAATAATGAATTGGCTTCAAAATTTGTAGAAATAGGCTCCCATTTACAAGATTGCATATTTGAAAAAGATAGCCTAATTCTAAATAAAAAATCAAATTGTGAATTTGATATTTTAAGGAGTAGACAAGATAAAATTGAAGATCATTTATTGTCTAATCAATTCAATGATTTGAAGTTCACCTATGGGATCATTAATGGAACTAAATCAAATTGATAGGGTGAGCGAGGCAAGATGAAAATTGTTGTATTGTTTGGCCTAATATGGATTTTAATGGATTGTTGTAAAGCTTGGCTTGAATATCATGTTATATGTCTTTTGAAATGTGCTAATCATATTTGGGATCCGAGGAAGTGATGGATCAAGCTTTGCACCATATTATTATCATATTGTACATTTGTATATAGTTTTGGTCTGTGTTTTGAGTTCTGCATTTTGGGTTGTTCCCTTGTTTTGGTGTAACATTTTGTGGTCGCTAACTTATGGTATCTAGCCTATTTTGAAGCTCCTATTCTTAGTAGTTTGGAGTACATGAGATGAAATCCAATGAGCTTGAAAAAAAACCCATGACTCTGGCCCTATTTTTGAGGTTTCTTTGCTTAGTAGGTTGGAGTACTTGATATAAAAACTAATGAACCTTAGAAAATGGGGATGTGTTATTTGGTTAATATGCTTAGATTTTGGGACTAAAATGGTAGAAAGTGGAACATTGAAAGATTAGCCAAAGATCCACATGAACTCACACATGTTAAATGGTGTTTCTGGAATTTGGAAGGATGAAGGTATCTTGATCTGCAACCCTAGGTGAAAATATAAAATGCTTCACTTGTAGGCTACCTTAACCCAGTGATGCTTGAAGCTTTGCAAGGTTTGTATTTTGAAAATAAAAAGGAAAAAATTTATATATGAAAAAAAAGAGAAAAAAAAGAGTAAAAAAAAAGAAAAAAAAAGAAAAAAAGAGAAAAAAAGAGAAAAAAAAAGAAGATAGAGAGAGAGAGAATGAGCATTGAAAAGCTTGAGCATATCAGTCACAAGATCTATATAAAATCTACTGGGGCTATAGACACCTGACTGGCAGTGGGGCTCTGTCTAGATATAGTTCGGGTAAAAGGAAAGGCTTTGCAAAGCATTGAGCAAACATAGGGGTGAGTTAGATAAACCTCATCGAGGCTATATACGCATGACTAGCAGTGGGGCTTCATATTTAGCCATTTTGTTATGAGTGATATATTATAGCATAATGCAGAAAGGGATGATGGAATCTAGAGGATTTTTTGAAATGTAGGAATGAATCACATTTGCACACACTGAGCAAAGGCAAATGGATTAGTTGTTTTTATTCTAAATCTTTTTACCTCCATATTCTTGGGACGTTGCTAAATTATTGTGTCTCACTGATATTATGTGTTTCTATTTTAGGTTGGGTTCTTACCAAAATGCTCAAGAGAATTTCCCAGTAGAGTCACCATTTGTTGTGGTTGCTCCACAACTAGCTCCAAATATTGGGGACCCACTTTTAATTTTTGGTTTTTGGAGAGTCTTAGTGTCCTTGGAGTGATATTGTTCGATATATCCCATCCTCGATATTTGCAATTTAATTCCAATGTTCTTTGTTGTGTTTGGGTGCTTTTGGTTTTGTCGTGAGTGTCAAATATTTTTCTCGGTTTTGGGATTACAATTTTTGTGATTTGTTGTTGATGACTTTTTATCGTCAAATTGTTGTCGACGATTTTTTTTTATCGTTAGTTTCTTGTCGACGATATTTTCTTATCGATAATATTTCTTGTTGATGACTTTTTCTTGTCGATGGTATTTTATTGTTGACGACTTTTTCTTGTCGATGATTTTTTATCGTCAATATTTTTGTTGCTGATGATTTTATCATCAATTTTGTTGTTAGTTATTTTATGGTGAGTTTTGGGTTTTCTCTCGTTTGTATATGTTGCAAATAAATAAATAAATAAGAAAAATATTTCCTATTTTTATTGAATATAATTGTTGGTTCCAATAAATATTTTAATATATATGATTATCATATATTTCATTAAATATAATGATATATATTAAAATACTAATAATAAAAAAATATATAAAAAAAAATGACTAAAAAATACATTTAGTCATATGTTTATATATCTAAATAAATTAAAAGGGTTGTATTATGAGAAAGCATTGTTTTCATACATATAAGCGTATAAGTTTTTTTTAATATTATAATGCTTTATGTTTTTGTGCCCTAATGTCTTTTTTTTGGCTTCATATCTACAAACGGTTAAATTCAAAACATAGATTCTATCAGAGGATTTAAGTGGACGGTATATTCAGGGAGCTGAAGTTTGTGTTGTTTCATCGTGGTGATGTCAAAAGAAAAAATGGAAGAGATCAAGCCGTATTGATGGCGCAGATGTGAAATTCTGACTCCCAACGCTGAGGTGGGGGAATCTAATAAGATAGCCTCGATAAATGTGGGCATCAATATAGAGTGAAAAGACATGACCCCATACATAGAAGTACAAGGCTCATCAAAATAGCAAAGAGTGATGTACATCATGGCACGCCAGCGTGAGAATCCAAGGAGCATGCGTGATTTCATCGAATGGAGAATACGAGGACTATGACCTAGCTAGATAAGGTGGAAACAACTGATGAACCTGGAATGGCTCACAAATTTGAAATACATGCAGAGTAATCAAAGGCTAAGTCTTAGGTAGAAAAACATGAGGTGAACGTCAATGGTATGAACCTTGGGAGGGCATGGTGCACATTCAGTAAATCTATTTGAAGTGATACCAAAGACGTGGATAGTATCATCACCTATGTGGCAACTAGTGCATAATATCGACTAGCATATGGGTAAGCCCTTTTAAAAAATAGGGTTTTTTGGGCCAACCAATGACGTGGACCTCACTTGGACCGAACAAGACACTGAGGCAAGATGACTCAATTTCACTTTACCATTAAGCAACGAACGAAGAAGATGATACTAATGTGGAAAGACTGCATCCGAGTTTGTGGGTAGACGACGAAGCATTGGTTACAAATATTCAATAACCATAGAAAATATGAGGATTTCATGATGTTTTAATGTGGCTTCATGGTAAATAAATCATGAAGATGTTGGATGTGAACTATTTTCATACACATTGGATAAAATTGCTCATGACTGGTTTATCAATCTTCCTATAGCTTCCATCACTTCATGGGTGCAATTAGAAGCAATTTTTCTTAACCATGTGGGAAATCGAGTTGACACAATTGTTGTAATAAATCATTTTGACTCTATTTGCAAAGAATCTAAGGTTCAATTCAATGATAGGTTCCATAAGTTGCATGCTCAACTGTTGGAACATTACAACATAACAGAAGAAGAAGCTACTGAAATATACATGGGAGCAATACACCCTATAGTTGCTACTTTTTTAAGGGAAAATCTTAATGGCCCATATTTGCATGAAGTTTATCAGACCATGAGAAAATTATAACAATGGCAAGTGGAGGCACAACATGTTCCCATGAAAGATTGTTCTTCTAGAGGTATTGATGCCAACCTACACAAACCATCTAATACAACACCCTCCACTCCAATTATGCCTAAGGTGAATGATCAAGGGAATAAATTTGAATGTCTAAATGTTATAACCACCTTAGATATATTCCAATAGGAGGTGCAAGTTGCCAAGCTAGCATCCACCAATGAAGATTGTGTAGAGATGGATTCATTTTTAGAAGTGCATGATTATTCAGATAATGGTGTCCTAAATCTAACTAGTTTGGAGATATGTGATAGGACAGAACCTACCATAAAATTGAATGAAGTGGTTGAAAGTGAAATTGGAAGAGAATCAATAAATGAATTTGAAGACATAATAGAATTTCACCACCGGTTCTCAGAAAATACTTTGGATGAGATTGTTGAAATTGATGATCAAGAAAATACTCACCCTCCAAATTGTGATGAAATTGAATCAAGGGTTACAAATGTAGATATTGATATTGCAAACTTGGATACAAATATTAACCCACTTTTGGAGATTATTGAATCATATTAGGAAGGTGAAGGCAAATTTTATGAGAAACACATTGATGAATTGAAAGATGTTGAAGAAATAGTTGAGCATCACAAATTAATTTTAGAAGATGATCACTATGATTCTTGGAAGAAATTGGATGAATATGCTCAATATAAACCTCCTAATGAACCCTTTGTGTCAATTGATATGTAAAATAGCACAATATCTTTCTCACAGGAAGATATTACAACTCCTACACAATTTGAGAATATTTTGGAAGAAATATTGGAATCTCATCAAGTGTTGGAGAATGATAATGATTATAATACCGAGGACAAATAAGAAAAGGAATTGATATATGAATTGAAATATCATGTCACAAATGCAATAGAGTTTCATCCCAAAAATTTAGATGACAATTTTTACAATGGTTGGGGAAGATATGAAGATGTGTTATTTTCTCACACTCCTATTGATGAAACACCTATTTTTATTGACATGAAGGATGCTAAAATTGCCATTTCATATGAAGATATTGCATTTGCAATAATAGAGGAAGTTCCCAAATTATATCATATTGAATATGAATTTATTGAAAATATTTTTGAAATAGAAAAGGAAAAAATGGTGAATATTTCTTATGACTCATCGATTTTGGATGAGGAAGAGGTAAAATCTGCTCTTTCATTTTGGAATATTGAAAATTCGAATACAAATGCACCTGATTGTTTGGAGGATTCAAATGAAGAGATACCATGGATAATTATCAAGTAATTGGAACCAAATGACAAAGAGGTTGTTCTATGTGAAGCAACTCAAATGATTGATCATGGTGATGTGTTGTTTGACACCTGCCTAGATAGACAAGACTTATGGATTGAAAAGGATGGTCACACTTTTGATTGGGTGTCCAATTTTGGTATGTTTTATGAATAGGTAATCAATGAATATGAAAGACTACAAGATGATGAAAATGATAAATACCATGAGGTAAAAGAGGGAATTGCAAATCCTCACCAAGCTTTGGTAAATGAAAATGTGCAAAAGGTAAAATCTAACCATTTGTGTCCAAACATCCAAGCTTTAGGTGAAGATTTGTATAATTACTCATTGGATTAAAATTATATTAATGATGAAATGCCATTATATGTGAATGAATAGAAAGGATTAGTTTCTACTCACACCTTTAATAATAATGCTTTGTTGAATGAAAAAGAAGTTGATGCACTTGAATTGCTAAATCAAATTCATCAACAATTGGTAATAGAATCTAGGATAAAAACTTATAATGATTCTCATTTAGTAGATATCCTAGATGCTTGAAAATGTTTGCATAAGTTGTATTGGCCTAGAAACATGAATAATGAATTGGCTTCGAAATTTGTAGAAATAGGCTCCCATTTACAAGATTGCATATTTGAAAAAGATAACCTAATTCTAAATCAAAAATCAACTTGTGAATTTGAAATTTTAAGGAATAGACAAGATAAAATTGAAGATCATTTATTGTCTAATCAATTCAATGATTTGAAGCTCACCTATGGTATCATTAATGGAACTAAATAAAATTGGTGGGGTGAGCGAGGCAAGATGAAAATTGTTGTATTTTTTGGCCTAATATAGATTTAGCTAGATTGTTGTAAATCTTGGCTTGAATATCATGTTATATGTCTTTTGAAATGTGCTAATCATGTTTGGGATTCGGGTAAGTGATGGATCAAACTTTGCACCATCTTGTTATCATATTGTACATTTGTATATAGTTTTGGTTTGTGTTTTGATTTTTGTATTTTGGGTTGTTCTCTTGTTTTGGGGTAACATTTTGTGGTTGCTAACTTATGGTCTCTAGCTTATTTTTAAGTTCCTTTTATTAGTAGGTTGGAGTACGTGAGCTAAAAGCCGATGAGATCAAAAAAAACACCTAGGACTCTAGCCCTATTTTTGAGGTTTCTTTGCTTAGTAGGTTGGAGTACCTAATCTAAAAAATGATGAACCTTAGAAAAGGGGGATGTGTTATTTGGTGATTATGCTTAGATTTTGGGACTAAAATGGTGGAAATTGGAACATTGAAATATTAGGCAAAGCTCCACATGGAACTCACACACGTTAAATGGTGTTTCTGGAATTAGGAAGGATGAAGGTATCTTGATATGCAACCCTAGATGAAAATATAAAATGCTTCAATTGTAGGCTGCCTTACCCCTGTGATGCTTGAAGCTTTGCAAGGTTTGTCTTTTGAAAAGAAAAAGGAAAAATTTTATATATGAAAAAAAAAGAGAAAAAGAAAAGAAAAAAAAGAAAAAAAAGAAGAGAGAGAGAATGAGCATTGAAAAGCTTGATCATATCAGTCACAAGATCTAGATAAACTCTATCGGGGCTATAGACACCTGACTAGCAGTGGGGCTCTGTCTAGATATAGCTTGGGTAAAAGGAAAGGCTTTGCAAAGCATTGAGCAAACATAGGGGTGAGTTAGATAAACCTCATCGAGGCTATAGATGCCTGACTGGTAGTGGGGCTCCATATTTAGCCATTTTGTTATGAGTGACATCTTATAGCCTAATGTAAAAAGGGATGATGTTTTCTAGAGGATTTTTTGAAATGCAGGAATGAATCATGTTTGCACACACTGAGCAAAGGTAGATGGATTAGTTGTTTTTATTTTGAATCTATTTACCTCCATATTCTCGATACGTTGTTAAATTATTGTGTCTCACTAATATTGTGTGTTTCTATTTTAGGTTGGGTTCTTACCGAAATGCTCAGGAGCATTTCCCAGCAAAGTCACCATTTTTTGTGGCTACTCCACAACTAGCCCCAAAGCTTGGGGACCCACTTTTAATTTTTGGTTTTTGGAGAGTCTTAGTGTCCTTGGAGCGATATTGTTCGATATATCCCATCCTCGATATTTGCAATTTAATTCCAGTGTTCCTTGTTGTGTTTGGGTGCTTTTGGTTTTGTCGTGAGTGTCGAATATTTTACTCAATTTTGGGTTTGCAGTTTTCGCGATTTGTTGTTGACGACTTTTTATCGTCAAATTGTTGTCGACAATTTTTTTCATCGTCAGTTTCTTGTCGATGATATTTTCTTGTCGACAATATTTCTTGTTGATGACTTTTTCTTGTCGATGATATTTTATTGTTGACGACTTTTCTTGTCGATGATTTTTTATCGTCAAGATTTTTGTTGCTGATGATATTTATCATCAATTTTGATGTTAATTGTTTTATGGTCAGTTTTTGGGTTTTCTATCGTTTGTATATGTTGCAAATAAATAAATAAATAAGAAAAATATTTCCTATTTTTATTGAATATAATTGTTGGTTCCAATAAATATTTTAATATATATGATTATCATATATTTCATTAAATATAATGATATATATTAAAATACTAATAATAAAATATATATATACATAAAAAAAATGAATAAACATTACATTTAGTTATATGTTTATATATCTAAATAAAGTAAAAGTGCTTTATTATGAGAAATCCTTGTTTTCATACATATAAGTGTATAAGTGTTTTTTTAATTTTATAATGCTTTATTGATTTATGCCCTAATGTATATTTTTTGGCTTCATATCTATAGAAGGTTAAATTCAAAACACAGATTCTATCGGACGATTTAAGCGAACGGTATATTTAGGAAGCTAAAGTTTGTGTTGTGTCATCGTGGTGACATTGAAAGAAAATATGGAGGAGATCGAGTTGTGTTGATGGCGTAGATGTGAAATCCTGACTCCCAGCATCGACATGGGGGACTCTAACATGATAGCCTCGATAAATGTGGAAGTCGAGATGGAGTAACAACATATAACCCCATACATAGAAGTGCAAGGCTCATCAAAATAGTACAAAGCAATGTACACCGTGGCACGCCAGCATGAGAATCCAAGGAGCACACGTGATTTCATCGAATGGAGAATACGAGGACTATGACTTAGCTAGATAAGGTGGAAACAACCGAAGAACCTGGCATGCCTCTCAAATTTGAAAGACATGCAGAGTAATCAAAGGCTAAGTCTCAGGCAGTGAAACATGAGGTGGACGTCAATGGTATGAACCTTGGGAGGACATGGTGTGCATTCGGCAAATCCGTTCGAAGTGATAGTAAAGACATGGATAGTTTAATCACCTACGTGGTGACTAGTGCATAATCTCAACTGGAATATGGGTATCCCCTTTTCAATGATGGGGTTTTATGGGCCAACCAATGACATGGACCTCAATTGGACCAAATGGGACATCGAGGCAAGATGACTCAATTTCACCTTCCCATTAAGCAACAAACGAAGAAGATGATACTAATGTGGAAAGACTACATCTGAGTTTGTGGGTAGACAACGAAGCATTGATTGCAAAGATTCAATCACCGTAGAAAATATGAGGATGTCGCGATGTTGTAATATCAAGGAGAGGATGATTTGGAGGTAGAAACATGGGGAGTAACCAAATGTGAGCTATTGGTAATGATATGGTCATCATAGCTAGAGTTTAGGAGTGGATATAACATGATTTGGTGATCCAGATATGTGCAGTCGAAGAATTGAATACCTTGATATTGATTGGAAAGTGTTTGAAGTTTACCTTGTAGCAAATTGATGCTCGAACCCAAAGGATGAACGATGAAATGTAGGTTGATTATGTATAATCAAGTGATAACGCATTGTTTGATGATGTATTAGGAAGTGAAATCAAAAGGGAGATGATAGCTTCAAATTGCATTAGCATGGATGGCCTACCAAATAGAGCATATAGAGAAGAAGTAGTGGTGTCAATGTGATCAATAATTATTTTCAATCCATGGCATTCGACGAGATCACATGATATGAGGAAAATGAATGACAAGAGGCACACGTAGACTTTGAAAGGTGATAGTGGATATGGCCTCGATGTAGTCGCACCATCAATGCGATCGATTATGCGCTATGACATAGAGACCCCAGCAAGACATTGATGGATGTGAGGATATTTTGACCAATGTTTACGAAGGCTTATTCGGTGAGAATGGAGCAACGAAGGATTATGTACAGAATATATGGATGCCCAGGATAGCATAGCAATGAAGTTGGTAGCAAACGGTGTTCTACAAGTGAACACGGTGATGTAGGCAGTAGAAATAGAAATAGATAACATATCATTATAGTTGATGAGATTTGTGGCCCTGCTAAACAAAGTCAAAAACCCCACGTATGGTGAAACAAGTCATAGTTACGAATCTAGAAGGGTTAAAGCAAAGGTACATCATATGAAATGTTCTAAAAACAAACTCAAATAGATATCCCCTTGCCCAGTGCATAACATTGAGGAGAACACCAGAGCAGTTAAGTCATATCTTCGTTGGTGTGGTGGATAATACATAGAGAAGGTGCTCGTTGAAGATGTCATCGTTCATGAAATAATCCATGGCACGTATTCAACAATGTTAATGACAAGAAATCATTTTTATTTCTGCTATGACATGTTGAGATAGGGAAATGGACTGGACATTGTGTGTGGAAGGTATACCTAATAACCATTGGAATCGGTGTCTCATATGGATATTTATACCCATCCGCTGCCTGGACGAAGATTGGTCAAAGAAAACACATTATAATATGCATCTCAAATAAAGTTATTAAAAGGAGATACATTACTCATATAGGTATAAGAACGTATCAATGGTCCTTTTAAAATAAGGTTTAATAAATTATAGTAGACGCTACGAAGGCTATGGTGAAGCCTAAGAAGTTTTGGCCAAACACAATGAAAGAAAAACTAAAAAAATAAACAAAAGCAATGAAACAAAGAAATACGAAAAGTTCTTTGGGAAAGAATGTTTAGAAAATGAAGATGAAGGATTACAACTAAAATCAGGAAAGGAAATCTCATGTAAAAACTTTAAAAACTCATACAGGTGAATTTCGAAGGGGTTGGTTTTTCTTGGAAAAGAACCAAAATGTTGTAGGAGTATCACTGTAAAAAATGAAAACGTTATTTTAATGCAAAGATTGTTTCAGAAATTTGGATTTAGTTTGTCAAAAAAATGAGGAGAAATTTTTTGCATGCATGGATTTCATGTCTTATTTTTCTGTTTTCAGATTTCGGATTTATAAGTGATGTTTATGCATTTTTATGGTTACATCAAGTGAATGTTCAAAATCTGGAATTATTTTTCTCTATCCCTAGGAGCTAGCACTTAGTTTATTTCGATTGTGCAAGTGCAAGTTTGAATAGACTAGGTTGCAAGTTTGAATTGAGATAGAGATTGAGTAGATTTGTACTAGATTTAAGGATCGTGTTTAGTACATATTTGAGATAGAGATTGAGCAGAGTTGAGAGCAAGATTTAGATATGATAAAGTAGAGGACAATAGTCTCTAGTGGATATATAACCATTATCTATGGCAGTGAGGATAGAGGTCTTTAGTGGAGAGAGATACATAATCCAGTGTAGTCGAGGTAGTAGTCTTCTAGAGGATCATCAACCAGAGAATAGGAGAAGGAGTTCTCTAGTGGATAGAGATCCACAAACCAACTGAGGGGATTGGTGTCTCCTATGGATAGAGATCCACAAAATTTATTAGGGGATTGGTGTCTCCTTTGGACAGAGGTCCATAAACATTGTAATAGGGAAGGATTCCAAAGAGATTTTTTGAGAAAAATTTAGTGAAATATTTTCTCCGTGGATGTAGCCCAAATTGGGTGAACCACGTTATATTGGTGTCTCTATTGTGTGTGATGATTTATGTATTTATTTGGTTACTTCTGTTGATATTTCCATTGATAATATTGGATAATATTGTTTGGCAAAGAAAAGTAAAAAGTGGTCTTATACTATTCACCCCCCTCTCATTATAAGCTTGTTTATTCAATTGGTATCAAAGTGGGTTCCTTCAAAAAAGGTCTAACAACTTGAAGGAAGATCTTACAAGAACACACATGGAAAATAAAGGCAAAAGCAGAACCATGAGACCTAAAAATAAAAGAACACACATGGTCATGAAAGAAAGGGAATATGAGTTTGATTTTGTTGTTTTAAAAAGTGGAAATAGATTCAAGAGATGAATCTAGAAAAGAGGCTAAATTGACAAATTTTTATACCAGATGTAGAAAGATATGTCACCATACAGCTTATTATCCACAATATGGTGAAGAATATTTTGTTTATGGTCAACTTGGTCATGATGCAGGTTATTGCAATGGGTTTAGTAGCAATGAATATGAAATGGAACTAAAAGATAACAGTGATAGTCAAAACAAGTATGAAGAAGAAATTCTACTTTTTACAATAGAAGAAAAAGGAGATGCTCCTATTGAAGACCAAATAAAAGAGAAAAATTTAGAAAATCAAGAAAAGAAAGAAGAGGAAGATTCAAAAAAATAAAAGGAGGAAGCCACACTTAAGGAACTTGTTGAGTTGAAAAGGGAGAACTTAGAATTAAAATTTCAAATACAAGAGGATGAGAAAAGTAAGACAAATCTTCTACAAGATCTGTCTAACTTGAAAGATAAGTTTGAAAAGGTAAGAAATTTTGAAAATGGTATGGTTGAACAGTCAAAGGTAAAAGAGCTAGAATGTGAAAGACTTACTATTTATTTTGAATAACTAAAAATGGAGAACTCAAGATTAAGGGTTTAAACACAAGAATATGAGAAAGAAAAATAAAATTTTCTACAAGAGCTCACCAACCTCAAAATTAAGGTTGAAGAGGTAAGGAAAATTGAAGAAGGTATGACTGATAAATTAAAAACAAAAGATCTAGAGTATGAAATATTAGAACATGAGTTAGTTTCACTAAGAATAGAAGTGAAAGACTCTAAGGATAAGATACACAAGTTTGATAAAAATTCAAAGACCTTGGATGGGATAATCAATGCACAAATATCATCAGTCACCAAAATAGGACTTAGTTTTGAAGAAGAACAAGGGAACCAAGAAGCAAAAAAAGGATAGTCAAGCTCAAGCGCCAAAGAAGAATAAGCTTCAGAAGAAGATAATGAAACAAAGAGTGAGACTTCTGAGGATAAGTTGGACAATAGAAAGACAAGGAAAGAAACAATGCACAAATGAGGAACATATGGAAGAAACATGATAGGGTATAAGATACTAAGATACCAATGAGGTCAAGGCAAGGTTTCTTCAATGGACATTGCTTCTCATGTCACAAGTTTGGGCACAAGGCTACACAGTGTAGGACACATGAAATACAAGAATATGGAAATTTTATAAATAGGCATATCTTTCAAGGGTATTACTACTCTTGTAAATAGTTTGGTCATAAGGTAGTTAATTGCAAGGTTCATGACATGAATGATTTGGCTTCACCAGGAGGAACTACAAGATATTTTTACTTTTAAGGAATCACAACATTAAGTGCTATAAGTGCAATATTATTGGGTATACAACAAGGTGGTGTAGAATAGAATTTCCAGAACTTCCAAGGACATGCAAGAAAGAGGATTCTCAAAAGGTTCAAAAATATATGGCTACAAAGGTATGGAAGAGAGTTGATAGAGGAAAATAGCATTACAAAATGGGAGTATATTTACTCCCACCCCAAAATTAACCACCTCAAGAGAGGAGGTGGGGGAGGGGCTAAGATAAGAATCTCATTCTTAGCCCCAAGCCCCAAAGGTGGCCCTTTGCCATTGATGACAAAGGGGAGAGATTTGAGTTAAGGGAAGAGCATTCAGTTACGGGGAGCAGTTTCTCAAGGGAAGAAGTTAAAAAAAAAAAAAGGTTTGGTTACATAAAAAGGGTTGCCATAAATGAAAAAGGGGAAGATTATTGGAAATTTTGAGTTAGTTGTGTTGTAATTTATGTCAAGAGTCACTGTTAGTGATCAGTGTAGTATTTGGCAAAAAGGAGGGTTAAAATATTGATATTTTAAGCCCAAGAGATTTGGTCTAAGAGCTTCACATGATTGGTCAAAAGGATGGTTAAATACCCTAAAGGAAAGGGATTCCTAGGCCTAAAGAAAATAATATTATAATATTTATTATTATAATATTAAAGGTGGAAAGATAAGGTCTAAGAGTGGAAAAGAAAAATACCTAGGTCTAAAGGACATAATATTATAATATTTATTATTATAATATTAAGGGTTAAAAGACCATGGTTAAAGGCCCAAAAGATATTTAAAATATTTAAAGGGATCCAAAGTTTTGAAAAAAGGTATGAGTGCAATGTTTTTTTTTTTGGTAAATAAAAGTCTTCATTAATTACCGGGTTTTGCAGGTTAACCCAAAACCTATTACAATATTCAGCATTCTGCTGAGATTGTAGATTCTAGTCATCCTTGAAACTTTCTTACCGGAACTTGTGTTGAATCCCCTACAACACCTTACTAACAAGGCACACCCATACCTAAACATAACTGTAAACATTACTTACATTGACAGGAAATTGAAGTTTATAACTTTGCACTTGTGAAACCTGTTGCTTTCCCATTTCCCATTCTCTGTCAGAATCTTCCAAGGCTTACACCCCGTTACCTTAATTTCCAATTAGGTATGATTTTGAGGGAAACCCCATAGTTATTACCAGCTCCATGGGGAAAGAACACCCATTCATATTTCTCCTTAATGGGTAGGTTTATTTTCATGACTAATAATGGTTTCCACTTCACGTGGCACACCTTGTGTCCATGTCACCAAACTACCAACATCAACACCTATGTTGGCTAATTTGTCATCTGACCTGTTGGCCTCACGGTACACGTGACGAGCCCTCCTGTTCTGTATTGCCGCAAAAAGGATCCTCACTTCATGGATGACTCCCTCGATTCTCCATGGAGGTTTTTTGCCATTGGTTAACAGGTTGATGATGTTCATTGAATCACCTTCAATCATCAAGTTACCTTGAGTTGCTTGGGCTACTTGCAACCCTCTCTAAAGGGCTCTAGCTTCGCTTCATTATTAGTTTTGATTCCCAATGGTTCAGAGAAGGCCTTGACCAGATTTCCTTGATGATCCCTGATTATTCCTCCAGCTCCAGCTCTTCTCGGGTTCTCCTTGGCTGCACCATCAAAATTTAGTTTAAAACAACCCTGGGGGGTGGATGATATGTGATATGATTAAAATTCCTATGCGCTCATTTGAATATCAAAAGAAAAGAAGAAACATACTGCATGTGATTAAATCCCTTGCTACGTTAAAACTTTGAGAAGCACAAAAATTGAAAGGGATAAGAAATATCCCTTTTCGAAAGCATGTGATTCAAAATTTTGACAAACGTGGTAGTGAGTGAGGGCTACAAATTTTTTGGAAGGATAAAGACAAGGAAACAAATATATTATATATCCCTCTCTATCTCATCCAGTAGTCTAGAGGAATTGGTTGTTAGCCCGAGCGAAAGTGCTATGCACTATGAGATTTGGGTTTCAAATCACTTCGGGAATTTTTGTTCGAATTAAAGGTGATTGGGGTAGAAGGTATGTACCATATTATTTAAATTTGTATATATGTGATGTTCGGGATGCAAGTAGTGATATATTTGAAATATGAAATATATGCACATTATATAATTGGTTAAGGGAGTTATAAGGACAAACCCTTTTAGGAGTTGGTTTTTGAAAATAGGTTGCATGGTAATGTTTAGGGTTTTGGGTGTGTATGGTAAACAAAAAAGGTAATACCATATTGCTTATTTTAAAAATTAGAGTGTATTAAATTATTTTAAAAACAAATAGAAGGCATAAGGTACATTTGGAATTTAAATTATGATATTAAATATTTTCTTGAAAAGAAGGAGATATAAGGTGTAAGAAGATTAAAATATTTTATGTGGTGGATGATATTATGAAAGGTTGGATTTTATAAGGTGTTAGTAAAGGAACTTATTTTTTAATATTAATCTAAAATTTTGGATATTATAATGTGTATTAGAGAGTTGATATTTTGTATTTTCTTGAAAAGAAGGAGATATAAGGTGTAAGAAGATTAAAATATTTTATGTGGTGGATGTTATTATGAAAGGTTGGATTTTATAAGGTGTTAGTAAAGGAACCTATTTTTTAATATTAATCTGAAATTTTGGAGATTATAATGTGTATTAGAGAGTTGATATTTTGTATGGTGAAATAAATATTTGGGAAAATATTTGACTAAAGATTTTTTAGATAAATTATTACTATCTAACCTTGAAAGTAGCAAAGAGGTTGATTGTGATTGAGATAAGTTTTGAGGTCAAAAACCCATCAAAAAAAATGTATGGGCATATCATCCTTGTGAGTGAAATCTTGTTTTGTTGAATGATGTGAAATACAAGTTGGAGTAAAAAGGATTGTTGGAAATATTTGAGTGAGTTTTCATATGCTTGATTGGTGAATGTTTGTGAGAACATTTGAGCATGAGATTGAGAACTATATTGAACTAGGGATTGTGAAAGAATATTAGTATCATTGTTATGTTATTTTAGAATCAAATTAGCTTAGATAATATCAAATGGAGGTTGATCACTACTCTAAAGAGGTGACTAGAGACTTTCAAATGAAGGCTAAAATTTATCTAAAGGATTTTAATGCTATATCTAAAAATGAACAAGTACTTTATGATGATGCGAGGTTAGGAGGTTAGTAGTTACTAACCACTTCATAGCAAGGATTCCAAGAAATGAGGGTAGTTGGATTACTACATAAGAGGAGCCTAGAAAGAAAAATTTTGATGGCCTTTGACAACAAGAATTTTCTAAATGCTAATTTGACTTGGATATTTGATCATAAAAATTCTTGTAGAGTAAACCACTATACTAGGATGAGGAAGAAACTAGGTCAGGGAGGTATAAATATTTTGATCCCATATGGCCTAGTCCCTAGTAAAATTCCTTAAGGTGCAAGTGCAATGTGTATGAGTTAGTAGTGATGAATTACCAAAATTTTCCAATACTAGTAGATAATTGTTATAGGTAACACATTGCACAAATCAAGAATTGTAATTCATCCATTGTATTACAAATATACATAGAAAGGTGTGATAATAAATATCTATTTATATTTTGGTAAGTGTTACTTAGAACATGGTAGTTTTGAATAATAAATATCATATCAACTTGAAATGTGATGGTCAATCTTAATCCAAACAAGTCACATGCTCTAGAAGACTAAAAATATATAGGTTCATAACATTATGGATTGAAAACTATAGATCCCAATAAAATGTAGCATGTGAGAAATAGATGATGAGAGAAAATCTTGTTAAATTTTGTGTAAATATGTAGCATATAAATAAATTTTATAAGAGGTGGAAGTTATTAGCCAAGAGGGGTAACAGAGCAGTGCCAATCTGATCCAAACCTTTTAGGAAAGTACCAATGGTAGTTCACATGTATGATCAAGAAAAATATAATACAAATATGGAAGCTCAAGAATTAGTAAGATACCTAAGAAAGTAAAAATAAATAGGTTTTACTGATCTAGCTACTTTAAAGGATTCATTTTTTAACAACTTTCCAAAAAATATAAGGATGAAAAAGAGTGATGATTATATAGGTGATTACAATGATCTCATTGGTTGAAGTAGTTTATATAAAGAGGATCAGTTTCCCATAATTTCAAAAACCCCAACCAAGGATGCCTTACAAAAGAGAGGTTTTTTCCCTCATTAGTACTAAAATATCCAATAGAATCAATTCCTAATAGATAAGGTTTTTGCTTCCGAGTGCCTTGTATCTTGCAAGTAGAAATCCAACCATAGAGGAATACTTAAATATAAAGCACTACTTAGAGCTAAATGAAATGATGGGCCCTAAAGCCCTATAAATTTATCAAGTGGCCAATGCTAGAGAAATGCATAAGTTGTTTGCAAATAAAATCCTATGGATGATTATAAAGATACCTAAGCCACAAAATGGTGCTAATCCACTAGACTGGTAAGGTAATGCTTTAACTAGAGCCTTTTTGGTGACAACTACACTAGATTTTGCTATTAGCACAAGCCTCCAATACATTCTGATGACAACTAAAATGGATATATTGATAGTAATTTTAACTCCCACACTCCCATTTTTGGTTTACTCATAATAAATAATGTTAGGTTTAAAACAAAGATATATTCCACATACATCATGGAAAACAATAAAAGAAGAGCTTTTTGAACATTGTTGTCTCAAATATTTAGTTTGAAAACAAAAAATGAGCAAATAAGTAGGATAAAACAAGCAATCCAGTAGCTTAGATTACTTAGAAAATCTACTAAAATAGCATGGAGGATAAAGAACATAGTATAATATGCTAATAAGGTCAAACAATGTAATATCCTTCAAGCAAAAAGCTTGATCCTTTTTTTCCAATAATGGTAAATATTAGCTAGTGTTTAATTTCTTCTTTATTTAAAGTATTTTTTGGTACTACTTAACTCCATTACTCAATAGAAAAGGTTATCTAAGTCCTCAATTTTATAATAAAAAATCCATCAAAGGTGCCAATAATGTAGAGCCTCCACATAGATAGATCCTAGCATTTTGCTAGACTATCAGTTTTGATAATACAAGAAAATTTTGATAATTGCCATACAAAGACTAGCTAGAAGCTTAAAGGCAATTTTCTAGCCTAAAATTTGGCTAGGGAAAATATGCCTAGCCACTTTGAAGTCCTAAATAAAGGTGTAAAAATGTTTTTATAAACAAAGGCAACTAAGGTATGTAATGGCCCTGGCCAATCCTAGTTAGGGGCATATTTGGTCAAATTCAAGAATGGCCAAAAGCATAAGTGGTTGGAGGTTCTAAATAATATCATCAAGAACTTATAATAACCATGACTAGGTCTATAAAATCCTCAAAATAAACATAGAGCCTACAATAGATAGAAACAGAACAATAGGCTCCTAGAATGGTCTCTTTTAGGGGAGATCATATGTGTTAGAGGCATGGGTCACTTGGATACTTCTCAAACATCTAGAGCAAAGAAGTTATAGGAAAGTGGTAGGTAGTCTCCTAGAACCTACAACATATTTGACCATCACTAATAATAAGAATATATTCCTAAAAAAATTATAGCTAGCACAATGATAAGGTATAGTGGTGAGAGGTTGAGCATTCTCAAGTGGCACAAATCTACTAAAGACTTGTGGATGCTATAGATAGTGGACAGTGTTGATAAAAAAATAGTTGGTCAAGATAGAGTAGAAATTCACATCCATTCCTTTCTAACATGTTGATAGAGCACAAGATCTAGATAGGTCCAAGTTATGACTATATTCTGAAGCCTATAGTAAACCATCCTTGTAATCATTAGTTAGGCTAGTATAGAAATTTATAAATAGTGGCATTTACTTTAATATTGGGGTCAACAATATGATAATTTTATTGTTGTAAATTATGTAATTCTACCCTGTATTTTTAATGAATTAGCTTGTTGTTTGACATTTGATAGCATTGTATTATTGAATTATTTCATAGGTGGATGCTTTTTAGACCCTATATATTTATCTAAAATATTTTTGGGTGGAATATTATATTAGGCTTGAGTTGCTATTTGGATTATCAATCTAGGCTATTGGAATATTAAGGATTCTTAGTGTCCAATTGTGTGGTTTTTATTTCTTCTATAAAAAGTTATTTAGGGTGCTAAGAGTTATTGAAGTAGAAAAAGCTATGATCTGGGCTCAATTTACCGATGATAATTTGTATAAGATCTAGTTTATTAGGTCCTATATGTAGTTTAGTTATAGCGTGTTTTGCATAGTATATGATAATATTGTTAGCCAAATATCAACTATATCTAATCCATATTTTCTATCTCTAACCCTTCATTTGTCACTCTAGTCTCTTTCCCATTTTTTATTTTTTGTTTTATAGCAAGAAACTAGCCTTCTTCAAAGGTTGGCTAAGGAGAAATATTTAACCATCCAATCTTGTCCCTACAATCAAGGATGAACTTATATCCATTAGGCAGGTCGTAGACCAATAATGATTACATGTACTTAGTTGAATGTGTCCCTTAATCATGTATATAGATGTATTTGTCCCTATTTACAACCTTTATAATTGATAGTGCGTGTTTATCCCTATCCATGGTTGATGTAAAACCTTGGATAGTTGTGTTTTATATTTATCCTTGGTCACATGGAGAATGATATGAATAGTTGAGTGTGTTCCTATTGATATTAAAGTTAGTAATGGATTTTAGTGTAGGTCCTAGTCCATGAAATTTGGATTGGTTGCTGAACTATTCTTTGTATCCTATTTTATCATCTATTACTTTCTTGACATTATTATAACTACTTCTATGTTAATGTAATGAGGGCAAAATGTTACAAATATAAATTTTGGTATTTAGTTATAGGTAGTTGAATTTAGTTGTAAAAAGGCCATTACTATTGATATATTCTCTCTCTTGTATATAACATATTACATCAATGAATAAATGTGTGCAACCAATTTTATGCATCAAATATTAATGAGGAAATGGTTAAAATAAATCCATAAATAATAATAAATAAGGGAATTGAAGGATAGATAACTCTTGTTACTAGTACATGAAATGTAAATGGAAAACCACATAGAAAAGTAAAGGTTAATGTGGACAAAGGAAGGCGATTCATATTTGAGGAAGATGGGCCTTCGAAGGATCAAAATGATAGCAGGGAAAAATGAGCATATACAAATAGAAGAGTATGAGAATGAATACTAAATTCCCATGAAAACCTAATTTGAAATAGTATTATCTAAATATATCAAGAAGATAACTCCTCCAAAATATGATGGGAAAACCATTAGGGATGGAGATAAAACCTAGATCATTGAGGTGAACAAATACTTTGAATATATTTTGCATAAGTGTAGGCCCAAAATGGCCACATCCTTAGAAAATTTTTGTAAATTTTTCTAAGGCATAAAGGAGCTTGCTCTACCCCATGGTAACATCTCAGTGCAAGGTGTTCTACCCTATGGTCAAAGTGGTCAAAATATAGACTTAGCCTATTTAGAATCGTGGGCCACAACATGAAGGAAAGTGTGGTGGTTCACAACATGTTTTATCCCACATGGTATGTAACATTGTTCTAGCCCATGATCAAAATCAGTCAAAAGTGATATCACCGCTCTCCGAGTTATGGTTTACAAAACAATGTTCTACCCCATGCAAGTCGAAGAGTATTTCATACCACAGTGGCACTGGATACATTGGTCCAACCTCCGATAAAAAAAGTCAACATTCATGAAATAATATCACAAGGAGTGGGCTAGTGCAAGGTTTCATAGTGCTTAGTTCAAAGTTATATGCCATGCATGCTAGAGCAATGTTCTACCCCACGATTAGCAATGGTCAATATTGTACTTACGAGATTCGAGGTGTGGGTTAAAACATGATCCAAACTTTGTTCTATGCTATGGATGCAAATCAAGAAAAGTAACTTTAATATTAAAATGTGTGCACCAATGTGATGCTCTATCCCACGTGGCTCAAAGTATATTTTTACGTTGAAGCATTATTTGCTCCAGCCTACAATCAAAATGGTCAAAGGATGAGCAAAGCACTTTTGATGAGTTGGTTATAATATATCTCTATGTCATGGAGCTAATGATAGTGTTAGAGCTTTAATCTCAACCATTCGTGAATAGATCAATGGTCAGTTTATTTTAGTGAGCTCCAAGGTACATAAAGGTAGAGCTTCTGTAATGTGAAATGGTCGATCGAATAAAACCAGTAGGTGAAGCATCAAAGAAACCAAGAACCAAAACATACATGCGTTTGCAAATTTGTGGTTGGATAGCATCTACAAGAATGATGAATGGCCTAGATTATAGTTTTGATAACCTATATCCAAACACCATGAAAGACCAACAAGTTTTTGAAGTTGAATTGCAAAGAAGCGCAAGATGGCATATTTTATTCTTTCATCAAATAAAAATAAGAGCCTACCACCTTAGCACCTGGCTTATCTGGTGTTTCATTTTCTTTGTAATGTTCTACCTTATTTCATTATTGAAGCACGTAAGACTATAAATAGAGGTCAAACCCTCATTTTTTAGGGTCATGTATAGAGCGTTTGTTTGCCCTGCTATGTAAATACTTTTTGGCAAATCAATAGAAGGAGCATGAATTGGATTTTTGCCTCAGAATGGTGTCTTATGTAATATTTGAGAGATTCAAGCTATGAAATAATTTTCTACTACTGCTGCTATGGTTAGTCTATTCTACTGATATTGGATTGCTAGCTTAGAGTATTTTGAAATCTTTCATAATTGAATATATTCTTGCAAGAGGTTCTTTTCTATTAAATCTTGGTAATGATATTATTATGCTATATAGGATTATCAGTATATTTGATGTTGAAATGACTTCTTGAAGTATATCTATGTTTGTCTAATTGATAAAAATCACCTATTTTGAGTGTTGTTAATTTCAAGTTTGGGACACTACAAATTGTTTTTTAGAAGGTTTTTTTTGTAGATGCCTATGCTATTAGATTTATCTGACCACTATTTAATAATTACTTCTTAACCTTAAACTCATTTCTATCCCTATATTTTAAATATTTAAAAATGCTTAAATGAGTCAAAACTCTATCAATTGATAAGGAATACCAACCTACTTTGGAGGTTGGATTAGAGAAATATTTAATCCATCCAATATTGATATTTGGACTGTGACCAGTGGGTGCATGCCTAATAAAAAATTTGGAAGATAAGAGTCACAGTTTCAAGATTTTCTTGATGTCAATTTGGATACCAACAGTTTTGGCACGCCTGGCGGGACATATTTACAGGAAATATTAGCTAACCCACCCTTCATATTTTTTACCTTTTCCTAGATGAATCAAGATTTGGTAAATTGTCTTGACCTTGTTAAGTGGTGAATAGTAAATTAACTTGGTGACTCCCTGAATGCAAGAAACCAGATTGCCATTCTGATAGATCATAGTTTTTCATGAATACTAGGTCATCTACGAAGAACAATCTAGATTATTTCATCTATTATGAGCTCCCTTTAAGATGATCTACCATCATAAGAAATTTAAACCTAGATTTCCAATAAAATGAGAATCCTCCAAAACCACCTCCTATAGTGCCCCCAAGGCACCTCCAGTAAGAATAGTACCCAAAAATATGGCTCATAATACAAATGTGGCTCCAAATTAGCCCTTGTATAAATACCCTAGTTGGAATACAATCGATCCTCTAAGGCTTATCAATATGCATGATATTACTCAAGTTGTATCTAAAGCCATACCTACCTATGATGGATCAGGTAAAACTACTTACAAGCATTGCCAAGACGTCCTAGATCTAGCAAAAATTCATAACATAAAAAATGAATATGACATTGTCAGAATCTTGGCCCTATCTTTTAGAGGGAAAATATTACATTGGTTTAGGATATTAGAATACAATAGCATTAATTCATGGGTAGCATTAGTAGAACCCTTTTTAGAGGAGTTCAATGGTCTTCTAATCCCTTTTATCTCCTAAATTAGTTTACATCTATGCAAAAGTATCAGTAAGAGTCGATTTTAGAATTTAACTTAAGGTTTAGTAGAACCAGGAAGAGGATCCCACCTAAGGCTAGACTAGCTACAACCATTGATTTTATGTAAAATATTAGATACCTTTGGTCATATAGGTTTAAAAACTCAACAATCATGGGTATACACCTTCCCTTAGGTTTACAATGTAGTCATGCAAACCAAAAACATCCTCATCAATGTAGGAAGATTACCCCAAAAAACTATGATGCCCTACTGCTCTAAAATTCCTAATAATCAAAGTAAGGCAATTGCATCTTCTTATATGGATCTTCCTTCTTTTTCATTCCCATTTCCTCAGATGGCTCTAATTTCCCTCTCTAAAATACCATCTACTTCAGTTCCTTTTCCACCACTTCCATCTCAAGCACCCCAGGAATCCATTGTGCTTCTTTATATTTAGAGTACCTTGAAAACACTCTATGAATTAAATGAAGAAAAGGAAGATAGAGAGATATCAAAAAATGATATTACCCTATATAAATAGAGATCAAAGGCTGGGGAGCAACAATAATATAGGGATAGGATTTAATGCAATTTAAGAAGATCAAGAATATTCTTTTGAAACCAGTCTTGTGAATGTGTGGTGCCTTTTATATAATGATCTTCATGATTCAAAGTCATGCGTTATGTACCAATATTATGTGTAGTAAGCTATGGAAAAGGTATATTTGACATGCTTTGGAAACCATATCAGATCATGGTTGGGAAAGATATTGATGAAGAAGGGTCTATTTCTATCATGAAAAGATCAAGAAAGAAGATATTGCAAGTTGATCTACAAAACATGGGTCAATTTTAGGTCCCTTCTCAAAATAAGAAACATCCCCCTCTGCAAAGTAGTGACCAATTCCCCATTCCCTAGGCAACTAAAAAGAGGGACATGGTTCCTAAAAGCCAAGAAAATGAGGTCATTTTATCTAGGAGGTATGACAAAGAAAACAAAAAGGAAAGGATGAGATCCAAAAATGAAGCACAAGAAAATTTGAGGTCTCCTTCCATAACTAAAAGATAAATGATTGAAGCCACACAATAATACAAGAGAAAGTATGGTGAACCTGAAAAGAAGTTTGAGCATTTTCTTCTAGGGAAATCATAGTATATTATTGTGGAAGAGATGAAAATAATTCCCTCCAAGGCTAGACTCTATGATACTCTCTTCATTCTTGGTCAAATAGATATACTTAAAGCTTATTTAAGTAAGAATACCAAAGAAAAGCAGACTACTACCATCCTTAGTGTGCCTTATAGGAAAGATAAGATGTCTCCTACTACTTTAAAGAACAAACCCCCTCCCTTTTACATTTCTTTGAGGATGGAGGATTGGATGGTCCACAACTGTATGATTGATTTAGGAGCCTCTACCATAGTTATTCCCAAAGTAGTTTGTGAAGATATGGGTATGGAATATACCAAATATTTTCCTGGAGTTTTGTAGTTGGATGTGACACTAGTTAAGATAGTTGGAGTAATAAAATATGTACTAATGAGACTACATAGAGCCCTAGAAGTGACCATTGTACAAGAAATGGCAGTGGTAGATCTTGAGCCTTATTTCATCCTATGAATTTCCAGAGAATTAACTGCCAAGTTGGGAGGATGTATGTACTTGTATTACTCCAACATGCTAATTCCTTTTAAAGGAAAGAGAATAATAATAACACCTGAGAAGACTATGTCCTACCATATTGTGAAGATTAAAGAAGATATGTGTAACCTCACACCCCTAGATGATTTTGAGCTAGTAGAAAGTTTTAAAGAGTTAAAAGTTGAGGATGAATTCCCATTTAGAGAATATTACAGTCATTTTGGGACAAGAATGGGCACATACAACACTCCTTTAGAAGTAGATAAAAATATCCTTTCTATATCCAATTAATCCTTAAGGGAAACTAAGACTTGGACCATGAATTTTTATGGTACAAGATAAAAAAAAATGAAGTTGGTTTTACTGTAGTTTTGCAATCTCTATTAGAAGGTGTAAAGAGTTTTGCATACATACTAACATGGTCTTACACTAACAATGTTGCAGAATACGAAGCTCTGTGATTAGATATAATGTAAGCAGAGAACATGGGTATCAAGATACTAAATATATATGGTGATTTTGAGATGATATTCAATCAGGTAAGGGAGAGATGCAACAGTAAGCACCATTACCTGAGGGAATACAAAAATAGGGTATGGGATTTGATGGAATCCTTTGATACCCTAAACATTCATTTTATTCCTAGAAAATAAAACATACTAGCTGACTTCTTGGTAGTTAAAGGATCTAATTTAAACCCTTCTACAAATATGGGATTTTATAAGGACAAAAGGATCAAAATGGTTTCTAGTCCTGTAGTTTCAAATAGACATATTTTCTAGCAGGTCTTTAAAAGTGATGAACAAATCATTGATTTCTTGGTAAGAGAAGCCTGATTACCTTTTGTTCAAGAGGAAATCCCAAATGAGATAGATCAATATGATGTTATCAAATTAAAAAACAATCATATCCCTAGAGGGTTGGTCACCCTGGAAAGTATATTTGATAATGAAGATAGGAGGAAAACCAAAGCTATGGAGATCAATGAGAAGATATATGAAGAAATTGAGATTGAGAAATAAAATAATCTCAAGGTTGGTATCCACTATTCTCAAGAAGAGGTAGAGGATATCAAAGCCTTATGCCTAAAATACCAAGACATTGTGGCTTGGTCATATGAAGATCTAAAGGTATATGAATTAAAGGTGATCCACCATACTATTGAGCTAGAACCATATGCAAAACCTTTAAAATAGAAGCAGAGGCCTATGAATCCTAGAATTGAATCCATAATGAGAGAAGATCTTCTCAAACTACTAAAGGCTAAAATTATCTTTTCAATTAAGCACTCCACATGGGTGGCTAACTTGGTTCTTGTAAGAAATAAAATGAAGATATTCATCTGTGTTTAGATTTTAGGAATCTCAACCAGACATCAATGAAGTATCACTACTCTCTCCCTTAGATTGACCAAATTCTTTAGATTATTGTAAGAGCAGAAAGGTTCTTGGTGTTAGACAATTTCTCTAGATATAATCATATCTGGGTAAAATATGAGGATCAATTAAAAACAACATTTACCACGAAATGGGGAACTTTTTCTTACCAAAGGATGCCCTTAGTTCTGTCAAATGCATGAGCCACTTTCAGAAGGGCTATGGATCATGCTTTTGGAGAGCTAATCAATAAGGTCATTCTCATCTACTTAGATGATATGACTATATTATCTCATAAAAAATAAGATCATCTGAAACACTTGGAGCAAGTATTTGAGAAATGTAGATAATTTGGCATCTCGCTTGACCCAAAGAAGTCATTTTTTGCAGTATATGAAGGGAAGCTATTGGGCCATGTGGTTTCTAAATAAGGAATGTATATTAAACTAGATAGAGTGAGATCAATTCTTGCTCTTACCTTGCCTATGAACAAGAAAGCTTTGCAATATTTCTTTGGTCAGATCAACTTTATTAGGAAGTTCATCTTCGATTTCACTCAAAATATGAAACCTATATTAGAGTTATTGAAGAAAAATGTAGACCTCAAGTGGAGATAAGCAAGGAAACAAGCTTTTGAAATCATTAAAAAATATATTGATAGTGCTCCAATTTTGTTAAATCCTAACTTTAGAAAGAATTTCATTTTGTACACTTATGGAGTTGAAGAGAGTTATGCATCTATGCTAACTCAAAAGAATGATGATGGGGAAGAACACCCCATATATTTTTGGAGTCAAAATCTCCATGAATATCAAATCAAATACAAATTTATTAAGAGGTAAGTATTTGTAGTGATGAAGTCATTGAAGAAGTTTAGGCAATACTTGGCTCAAAGTAAAACTATGGTATATGTGGTTCACCCAGATGTAAGAAGTTTTATTTTACAAGGTGAACTGGGAGACAAAAGAGTTGTATGGATTATAAAAATCCAAGAGTATGACATGAAAATCCATCCTACCAAGCTGGTAAGAGGTAGAGCATTGTACCAAGAGTTGATAGAAAATATAGTTGCAGAACAAATATCAGCTTATCAACCACCAATAGAAGATCAGATTAAAGGTTCTTAATCAGAAAGTTTAGACTAAGTTGATCAGATGATCAAATAATTTAAAATAAGGATTTTGACCTCAAGGTCTTAACCCATAAAAAAAGGAGGAAATATAAACTTCAATCTTTGAAGTATGCCCTACTACCAGAAGGATTATATAGAAGAAATATTGATGGAGTCCTCCTAATATGATTGAAAGATGATCAGAAACAAAAGGTCATTAATACCCCACCTGATGATAACCGACGGAAGTAATGCCATTTGGGTTTTCATAGCTTCGTGACGTCACATGGCACTCCACATCATCCTACTATGTTGGAATTTGGATTCTCCATTACCGCTTCCACGTCACAAATTTCACCATATTAGATGTAGCATTCATTCCCTAGGATTTTCCTTCAGTCATCATTCTGCCCGCTGTTGCTCACTCGACTATTCTGCATTTGAACGATGCTTGGTTAACTGGCGTCGAGCCCTCTGCATCCAAATGGTTGTTATCATAGTTTGGTAACATCTAATTTTGATGTCCGATTAGTGATTTGATCTTCCCGATGAACACTGATGACAATCACGATGTCCGTGATGTCGTTATATCAAAACAATTATTTTTTGTATTATGGGCAATGGAGTTTTACGTGGAGCCCATCGTGGCTTCCATGTTAATTCTTATTTCATTAGATGTCCCTCGTTGATGACAATAAGTCATGCCCATTCCTTCGGTTAGACTACTCTAACAACCTACGACATGAATCTATCTAAACTCACTGTCGCTGCTTTAATTTTGTCATTCGAAGCATACCACAATCGAAATGGGAATACATCCCCCTCCACTGGGGTATCCTCAGCGATTGGTCATTCGTCACATCGACATTTGTCAGAATCCCCATGATTTATTTTGTTCACCCGGCTGCTTGCTGTATACGCTATCTGGTGCTATCATAATCATTGCATCCATGGTATCTATGTCTTCATTATTTCATCCTGTAAACTTCTACGTGGTCCACCATGTCCCATAACCACGTTATAGTTTTGTAATAGGTTGCCTTTGCTGTCCATGTTGCTAACCGACTGCTGATGAATGTCGCCAAGGTCTGAGTTTGGTACAAACTTGTCTACATTCGACACCATTTGCTTTTGAGTGCTGTGATGTTTTCGCTAACCATGAAGTTTATTGGGAGATCCACTACTGGCTTCAAATTCCAGTCCTCACCTAGTGGTCCACATTCGCCAGCTCAAACAAGATCTGGGTTCGTACATTCGTCGACGCCCATAGCTACCTGCACCAACAAAATGTTTTCTGCATGCTAATGTCATTTTCAATGTGGTGTTATCTATCGTAGTCCACTCATCCATACTCACTGCACAACATCAGATGCATCACACTTGTCTTCCATTACCGCTCATGGACTCCCACTGTCGCGTCATCGGGTATTACGACTAAAATATCCCGAATTCGTCATCATTTGTGTGCATCCCTTATCAAGCCTGGTGTCCTCATACATCATGCTATCTTCAATAATCGTTTCTCTGTGTTTAGATCCCACGTCTACAGGGTAAACGTTGTTCACGTGATTAGGGCTTGGTATATTATTATTATTATTATTATTATTATTATTATTATTATTATATTTGATTTTTTTATATTTTATTTAATCAATTTAAATATTTTACACTTAAAATCCTAAAAATGTGAAATCGCGCCTTGTCCTGACGGGTTATGACCTTGTTTTCACAAAATTGCACCTTGTCTTGACCAGGTGTGATTTCACTTAGAAGGGCAAAAAGGGTAGGGCAAGGGGAAAGAGGCCCATCCCTTGCCTTAGGTAGGGGTTAGGGACCTCTTGGAGGGCTCTAGGAAGATTTCCCACTAAAAGTGGGTCAATTTTCCATGTCTACATTTTGCCCCCTCTTTGATACATTTATGACCTAATAAATGTGTTAAAGAAAGGATGTAGGCATACACTCAAGAAAAAAAATAAGTGAAAAATGGGGTGGCCAGTTTGGAAGAAAGGGGTGGTGCAAAAATAGTGTTGTTCGAGATAGTTTCTAGTTTTGCACACAAATCAAGGTATTAGGGACTTTAATGCCTCTATGGGCCAGGGTACCCCCTCATGTTTTATGAGGAATACATTCCTCATAAAAAATTGAAAGGGTTGATGTAGAAGAAGAAAAGAAATAAAAACCGATAAAAGAAGGGTAAAATCTAGGGTTAAAAGGGTGAAAAAGGGTAAAACCCTAATTCATTTTCCATTGCGCGATGAAGGAGAAAGATCTCTAGGGAAAAAATATAATGGTGCTACCAGTGCACTGATCTACTATCATGAGGGGTAAGGCCAGTATGGAGGTAGATCAAGCATAGGTATATCTTAAATTTTTCCTTTGCATATAATTTTCTTCATCGTGTTGCACATTTAGGGTAGTTTTAGGTTTTTTAGAGATTTTTTTGTCGTATTCGATGGTGGGCTTTGCGCCTGACTGGGGAGAAATTTCATCGCTCAACTGCAATTTTACCTTGGGTAAGGCATAGCAAAATCATGCTCAGAGAAAGTTGGGTGTAATTTCATGAAATCACACCCTCAAAAGAGGGGGCATGATTTCACCTAAAACAAAGCAAAACAAAGGAAAAAAAAAAAAATCAAAAAGAAAAGAAAAATTAAAAGAGGAAAGGAGAAAGAGATGCAAGCAACATACAAAGTGCAATTTTGGGATGTAGTCATCTAATACTTAAATCAAACATTTTAATTTATTTTATCTTATTTAATGAAACTAATGAATTTTTTTGTGTGGATGCAGCTAGGTATACTTGAGAGTCAAGAGTGATAGACAGGTGCACTGGAGGTTGAGTTGTATGCACTAGGGCCATCATAGATGTCTCATCTATAGGTGATGGGGCTAGACCACCTTGCAAGGATGCCTCACATTGATACAAATAGGGCTATGCTGACAACCCTAGTAGAGAGGTGGTACCTAGAGTCATCCACCTTTCGGTTACCCACAGGGGAGCTCACTATCACACTAGAGGATGTGTGGAGGATTTTATGTATTTCTATCAAATAAGTATCTATTTGTGGAGCACAAGGATGAGCAACCACTTTGCAATTATTTTCAACAAGCTTGATCCACCAGGTGTGAGAGAGCACCATTATCATTGATTATTTGGTAGGCTGATATAGGGTAAACCCTCTGACAACTGTGCTCCACAGGGTTTTGGTTGGGCTTTTGATGTGGCATACCAGTAGATGACATCTTCCATGGGCCATGGTAGGAGTAGTGGTAGACATGCAACACCAGGGATTTAGGTTCACATGGGGTCCATATATGGTGGCCCACTTGTATAGGATATTGTACAACATTATGTATAAGCAGTGTACAAGTTTAGTTTGCATGACATTGCTCCAAGTGTGGTGTTGGGAGCACATAGTTGTCTAGAGTCCAAATAATCTTCTAGGCCCACTACCCATCCTAGAGTGGCCAACATAATATAGGTTTTTGAGATCCCTGGAGAGATTTATGAGGACATATGCAAGGAACCTACCACTAGCTAGGCAAGTGATCGATGAGCTTCGAGAGGTGAAGCTCATATGCCAACCATGGCATATTTACCTAGGATGGGTTGAAGATAGGGTGAAGCTAGATAAAGTGAGGAAGATCAGGTGACTGACATCGAAGAAGGGGAGCCAGAGGTCTATATATTTGACAACGTCATATGGATGTTCATGATCTTGAAAGAAATCCTAGATCTAGGGTACTACTATTATAGAAGAGTGACACGAGATCCAATAGGGGTTAGAGGTGAGCTAGACCTCACTAGGTGGATCAAGGAGGATTTGGAAAATCCTCCCTATGTTTACCTAAGGATGGAAAAAGTGGGAGTGGCCATAAAATACATGCAATGGTACAGAGGAATCATGCCCTGAAGGATCTCCCCACTAGTTTTGATATAGAGGCACTAGGTCATGGGCCTAGACATGCAAAAAAAATTTCAAGAGGTTACTCACTAGGCCATGGAGAGGGCATAATAGGGTCCTATAGCCCCGAGATAGAGGTAGTTGTGTGCTCGGGTCATGGTGGTGGTAGAGGCCACCCAAACTATAGGGACTAGAGAGAGGGGTAAGAGGTGCCCCATAGAGGCTAGGAGGCTACAAGGTAGAGACCCAAGAGAGGCCTTGACATCTATAGTAGTGACTGGGTAAGGATAGATAGAGGAGCTATGATAATAGGTATCTAATCTATAGAGCCAGATGGCCTAGATCCAAGAGGATAGAGCCAAGAGGCTAGAGGGACTACGAAGCTCACTAAGCACCATAGAGGCTGATAGGGATGCAACTCAAGTAGAGGTTGATCAACTCTAAGGGGGGTGATATATCTAGATAGAGAGCACTAGAGGGCTAGTGTAGAGGTGATGGATACCATCAAGAGTAGCTATGCAGGTGACAGGACATAGTTTCTATAGGCATATCTACGAAGGACAAGAGAGAGGCTGGAGGTAGCCATTAAGTGGGCTACATTCTTTGAGATAGTGTATTGTACAACTATCCCACTAGAGATGAGAATGTCACTTTCCTCGTCCCTACAATCAATGAGTATATCATGATCTTGGTCATGAATAGTGACAACATCATATCAATCCATGCACCAACCTAGGTTGCCTCCTCATCAAAGTATGCCAAAGGGAGCAGGATCACAAATCTAGGGCTAGAAAAAAGATATCAGGATGATGCACTAATTTTTTATTATGGTGCGCATCCCTAGGTTGAGTGTACTAAGTATGGATTATGGTACACCAACAAAACACTAGGATGACACATCTCTTTATCTCAAGTAATATATAGTTGTTCCTTTTATATTATTTTATGTGTAATGTGTGTGATTTAATGTTTTAAGTTTTGTTTGAGTTTATATATTGTATGTTTTATGTTTTTATGTTATGCAAACTACCTAAATGCAAACTACATGAAATAGATGGATGGAAAAATAAGAATAATAAATAAGAAGGAGAAGAATGAAGAAGAAGATGAAAGAAGAAAGAAAAAGAAGGAAGAAGAAGGGAGAAGAAGAAGAGGAAGAAGAAGAATATCCAAAGGTCAACCAACTGAAACAAATAAGGATGGGTGATCCATAGTACAAAACTAGCATAGGTTGCAAGGAACCAATATAGTTAGATACTATAGATCATACCAAAAAATAAGGGCTAAACTAGTTATAGGCATAGCACTTGCAATAGTGTAGAAGTGTATAGAGTCTGAACCACTATTGGTGGTTGCTCCCTTATTGACTACTGTGAGGTGATTACCCACTAGGATGTATGCCAAGGTCTACTGATACCGACCAAGGAGCTTATCCTGTAATGGGGTTTTGAACCTACTGAGTCAAAAGAGAGTATGAACCGATAGAAGATCAAATGTAATACCTACTAGGATGTACAAGTATCCCATGTGGGGTGTAATATGTTGATGAACTATGCAAGTGTTATCCCAAATAGGGATTTTTTGATGAGATGAAGACACTGTGAGAGTGTGTGTTATTGTGGCAGAAATATTGCTTGTCTTTTGAATTCAAGAAGAGGAGAAGAAGCAAAACATCAAAGAAGAAGTAGAAGAAGAATCCCTAGGTGGGGATCATGCTAGGTATCAAAGTCCTAGTGAAAGTGCAATGCATGTGAGCTACAACCTAACTAGGTATCATCACATGCCATTGTCACAAAATCCCCAGAAATCTATATGTGCAAGCAGTCATGAATAGTCAATCATGCAATTTTATGACATGCAAACATGCAAGTTGTTTTAGATGTCAGGAAAACATGCAAGGATGACAAGTAGCAATGCAATATGAGCAAGCAGGTGGATGCAATGGAAATGCAAATGCAGCTAAATGATGGTTTTTTTGTTATATGTTTTTTTTTCTAAATAGGATTATACTCAATGCAAAATCTAAAAGCACCATTCATATTATTATAATGAATAAGCATGCCATGTTCTATTGCACCAAAGGTTTCCCCAAAGAAGATGTCCTCACGATAATGAAAATCACGGAGGAGTTCCTCGAGGGCCCTTATTTTGAGAGCCATGGCACGATAATAATTACATTTAAAAACAACACCATTCTTTTTAACATAAGAAACACCATATAACAACTCATCATCTTATTTTAAAGTAGTAGGTTTATTTTTAGAGCAACCAAAACCAATCATGTTACAAAACATCAATTTTGGAGAAGTAGAACTTATATCTTTATTTTTATCTTTTGTTGTCTTTTGATAATTCATATATTCTGCATAGGTTATAAGATGGTCATCATCCTCAAATGGTAAAGGTTGATTTTTATTAGGTATAAAACCTATGCCACATCTCCCAAGCCAAATATCGACATCCAAGGGCTCTTGAATGCCCTTTTGTTGTGGCCCCAAACCTTTACCTACATATCCCATACTAGATAGGATCTGTTTAGGAAGAGGATAATCATTAGTGAGATAACATTGAGCAAAAGAGCACTCACTAGGAGAGGGATTGCTACCATGAATATTTTCTTCAAAGGTAGTTCCTTCGAAGATAAAGGTACATGTGCCAATGTGTACAACATCACCTTTCTTATGGGGCAAGCCCATGGTTCTTGGTGATGGTGGTAGCTTAGCTAGATCTAGAAGAGGCTCTTGGAGGAACTGATTATCATGATCCAAAGATGAAAAATTGGATGTATGTTCCTCACTCACTTTTAAACTTTGAAGACTTTCTAAGATTTGAGATGAGGAACATGGAGAAATTGTTGAAGAAATAGAAGGGCATGAGTTAAATTTAGATTGAGCTAACTCTATATTTGAACAAAATTCAAATGGTCGAGGGTCACCCGGAATGGTGACAACTTGATTTTTATATTCAAATTTTAGACATTGATGAAGAGTAGAAGGGACGACCTTCATTGCATGAATCCACAAACACCCAAGAAGGATATTAAAATATGTAGGACAATGTACCACATAGAACAAAGTATCAAATATTCTAAGTCCAACTTTTAAGGGAAGAGAAATGACACCATAGTATTCTTGGGACTCATTGTTGAAATATTTTATAATGATATCAGATTTTTTTAAATCTTCCTCTTTTAAATCAATTTTTTGAAAGAATTGATATGTAAAAAAATTGAGGGAATAACCATTATCAATCAAGACTCACTTGATGAGGGTGTCCCCAATAAGTGCAATGATGTAAAGGGAAGAATATCCATGTAATTTTGAGGAAGTTTTATCATCATCTGAGAATGAGACATGATGTATCCCAAAAGAACCTACGACATCAACTATAGCATCAAGGGAGATATCTAGGGAAACTGATTGTTGTTTTAAAAATTCCATCAAAGCATTTCTATGATCAAGAGAAGTCTGTAGAAGCTCTAAAACTGATATCTTTTTTGGAGTATTAGATAACTTCTTTTGGATATCAAATGAAATTTTTGGTTGTGGTTTCAACACTAGAGGTGGAATTCTTGTGGCTGAATATTTTCTTTGATTTTCCTTCAAAATTGAATTGGGTTGTGATGTTGAACTCTATCCTTGCTTATTCTACTAATTTTGAGCTTGTTTTCTTGTAGTTATCCTGACCATGCCAACCACATTATTATGGTGAGCCACCTGATTTACCATTTGTTGATTATGTTTTGGTAATGGATCCTTGAATATTCCCATGTCTTGATTGGTTGTTGGAGATTTCTGAGTAAGATCTTGATTGTTTGTTTCTTGAGAGTTTCCCAAATCAATGCGCCCTGCATCAATTAAATCTTGGACCACATGCTTCAATATTTTACAAGAGTTTGTCCAATGTCCTTCTACTCTGTGATATGCACAATATTGACCTACCTTATACCAATGAGTTGTAGTATCTGGTTGTCTTACTAGAGGTAACTCAATTGCATTGGATTCTAATAGTTGCTTCAAAACTGCTTCCATAGATATGTTAAGTCTTGTAAAACTCCTTTGAGGAGGTTTTAGAAGTATTATCTTTTGTAGGCTATTAGTGATATTATTAATAGGCCTACTATCACTATCACCTCATGTATACTTATTCTTATATTGGGATTTAGTGGGTTTCTCTTCTTTAACCTTGAGTTGGCCTCTTTTAATAAGGGCATATTCCACTTTCCTTGCTAGCTCAATTTCTTGATCAATAGATGAAATAGTAGTAGTATCTAAGGCATAAGATATTTGTTCTTGTAAATTGCCAATAAATATATCAAGCATATCTTTCTGAGGTACAGGATGTCTTAACCGACCCACTAAACTTCTCCAACGAGCTAAAAATTTAGAAAAAATTTCTTCTTTGTTTTATTTCAGATTATAAATATCTTTCATCAATACTTCTTTCTCAATGTATGCACTAAACTGATGAACAAATAATTTTGTTGTCTCTCCAAAACTCTTTAAAGAATAATTGGGAAATCGATAATACCATTCTAATGCCATGCCAACAAGACTTTTTGGAAAAGTTTTCAATAATAACATGTCTTCATCAATAAGATCATGGCAAGCTGTTCTGAATCTTCTTAAATTCTCTATTGGATCTTCTGTCCCTTTATAAATTGGTAAAACTGGCATAGGAAAATGCTTTGGATAAGGCCTAGCAGCAACAATAGGATCCAATGGTTGATTACACATCTCCTTATAACTATAAGTGAAACTTGAAGGCTGAATCATATCCATTCTTGAAACTAGTTGATTCACCATATTTGCCAAATTCTGCATTTTTGGATTACTGCTATGTGTGTTCCTATCCATTCTTGAAACTAGTGAAATTTTAATATATATGTTGAAGTCTTGATGTTTTATTTAAGTTGGGAATTTGAATACCTTGGTTATATGTGGTGCTTTGTGAAAATGGACAACTAATATTTAATGGGATAGAAGCAATAGTGTTGACATTAGAATATGGAGGAGGAAATTGAAAATAATTTTGTGTGCCACTACTAGTTAGGGGGACTTGCAGATCCCTCCCAATTTTGTTGGTTGTAGTAGTGATACTAGACATTTGATTTTTTAGATTATCAAAATGCAATGATTGGGATGTAGGGTTATCATGATTAAGCAAAGGAGATCTAATGGGAGGAGAATGAGAAGCATCTTCTTTTTCAAGATGAGCTTCTTGCTCTATACATTCCAATAGCTTTTCCTTATTAGCTTTCATGAAACCCCAAATATGATCAAATTATGAGAAGACAAACCCCCCATTGGGTCCTTCATAAGGATCAAAATTTGTATCAGTTTCCATATCCACATCATTTTTCTCTTTTGGACCTATATTAGGGTTTTCCCTATCAACCTGATCATCTTCGGGAGGAACATAATCAGATTCTAATTGTCTCCTCTGACTTCTAAGGAAAGGAGCCATTAGAAGTAGTGAAAATAGATAGGGGAAAAAACTAACACACAAACCTTAATTTATTAAATATTTTCAAACATAATTAATGATCTTGCTTTAAAATTTTCAAAAGAAAGGAGGTGTTCATGTCGGGTTCACCAAATATGTAGAGGGGAAAACTACCCTACCACGTACAATTTCCAAAATCTGGATCCACGAGAGAAAGCCTTTGGGGTGAACCACGGGGGTATGTTTTTCTCTACACTCGATGCTAGGGGAGGAAGGGTTCACCAAGAATGGTTTAAGGACTCACTCCAAGTCCTCAAGATATTCAGGAATATTTGATGTATTCAGTTTCAAGCAATCACCTAAGTTTTGGCCTTTCTAGATCTATGCTATGAAAGATAAAGGACAATGCAAAAATATAGAATGCAAGAATACAAGAGCTAACCTAGGATGATTCTTTCTTTGAATGCTTGCTAACCTAGGGTTTTATCCAAAAAACCTTCAAAGCAAGGGCACAAGATTAATGCACAATATTTAACCCTAGATGCACACTATATGCTCTTTCTTTTTAGATGCCTAAAAACCAATATAAATATCATATCAACAGCCTACATATTAATTAGACCACTTATCTTGATTGGTGGTTGATCCAAGCCTTTGCTACCTCTTGTCCAATGATATCAATAATACTTGATCCTACAAGATAACTTAGAAACACTTGAAAATAGAATTAGCATTAGGGAGCCTGCTTAGGCCACTGTACAATAATGCTTGGAGGCACATAATTCAAGCCCCCTAGGTCCTTTAGATGACCTTTGGAAATATAAGTAAAAATTGACCTTTGGATATTTAATCATAAAATAGTAATGCAGCAGAGTAGAAACAAAAAATAGAATATGCCAATATGATCTAGATGCAGTTTAAGACCTTATCATGCAATTATTTTTAGTAGGTTACCCCCAGTTTGTCTCTTGGTGAAATCGTGCCTTCATAGAGAGTGGGCACGATTATGTAGTAAGAAAATTCATGCCCTATCAAGACCAAGCATGATTTTGCTCCTGAATGTAGAAGACCCTAACTTTGGATCTATGAAGTCGCACCTCTATGATACCGGGTGCGATTTTACCTATGATGCGAGAAAAATAAAAATAAATGCGCAATGAAGTACAAAAATGTAAAATTTAAAATAAGAAACTTTATGGATGATGTAGAGGTAGATAGAAATGGAGATATCTCCAAGTAGTTAATATCTCCTCTCAAACTACAACATGGATCCACCAGATCAAACAACAATGAAATCAATACAATAGAAGACCAAATTAGAAATTTGCACTTTGGGGTTAGCTTGCAAAAGATAAAAGAAAGCACATAGAAAATAACTTGCAAGCATGTTAGAATAACCAAGCATGTCTTAGAAATCATAAGTGCATGATATCGATTATGTGTGTGTGAAATGTGAGATCATCCCTCCTTTTATAGGTGATATTGAAGGTGAAAAGAGTGGAAAAACCTTAGGAAAGCTTATGCCAAATATGCTAAAGAGAAAAATTAGGATTTCTAAGGAAGAAAACCTAAAATCATGAAATTGCATCCCATCCTGATGGGTCGCATATTCGCTTTCATAAAATTGTTCCCCATATTGATCGGGTGTGATTTAACTTAGAAGGGGGAAAATGGTAGGGCAAGGGGAAAGAGGCCCATCCATTATCTTAGGCAGGGGTTAGGGACCTCTCAGAGGGCTCCAAAAATATTTCCCACTAAAAGTGGATCAATTTTTTGTGTCTACACCAGTAAAATAGATTTTCAAGCTATCTTAAAGTAAATTCAGTGAAGCTACAAAGCCCATTCCTAGAAAGGCATGGAATACTTCTAATCTAGTTGCTTGAATTTTGGTTGACAAGAATAGGTTGCTCCAAAAGGGATGGTTACTATCAAACAAGATTGAAGGTGCACTCCAAGATATTTTAGATATTAATCAAGAGATGATGTAGTATGGTTTTGGAGGTCTTTGGGTTGAAAATAATGCCTTGTTATTGGAATAAGATATAAAAAATAATATAACCTCAATCATCTAGGATGAATATAAAATAGATGCTTAGGAAGATTTGATTGATCAAGAGTAGATCTCTTAGATAAAAAAATACTTGACTAGGCTCAAAGATCTAATGGAGGACTTGGTGAAAAAGGGTAACTCTATGACTTATGAAGAAACCTCCAAGTTGGAGTATATTCATAAGCAGCTCAAAGAAACCACTAATCCTATTAAATTAGCCTAGATCTAAACATTGCATACCCTGAAACAAATGATCTATTTGTTTGGAATAGATATAGAGTCTAAAGATAATTAGGAGACTTCCTACGAAGAAGAAGAGGATGAAGAAGACCAAGAGGATGATTATGAAGAAGAGAAAGGAGAAACAAGTGAAGAGAAAACTCATTGGGAGGAAGAACAAGCAGAAAAGGTTGCTAAAGACACTAAAGAGGTATAGGGTGAACAACTCAAGGGAAAATATTAATAAGAGAATGAACAAGAGTAAATAGCCTTGTAGTTAAAGTGGACTTAAGCATTGTTGTATTCATGTGTATATTTTTTTATATTGTTTTGATAATGACACTATCAAAGAACTGTTATAAATATTGAAGCTTGTGGTAAACCATGAAGAAACCATGAAGAGTTTTGTTCAATCTAGTTAGGGTTATAAAAGGGAACATAATTTCATATATCTAGACTAAGGCTATGTTCATGGAAGGAGCTACAAAGTTATTATTTCCAGCATGATTTCCATGTGAACTATTACTCTCTGAGTATCTATGTTCTAGAGAGTGATGGTCACATAGAAGTTATTCTATGAAGCATAGTCCACTAAATTGTGAAGTCTATGTTTCCCTTACACTTTCTCTATTTATTTTCCACTGCATATAATTCCTTTCATTTTACTCCATACATATTCCATTTTGTGAATTTCTCTTCCATTTCATATACCTTTTACCTGTAATTTTATTTTTTCATCATTTTTTACTCCTAATACCCAATGGATAAGACTATGAGTTCTCATGCTTTGCAAGAAAAACCCCCTAGGAGGTGCTAGAATGTAGACCCAAAATAGCCACATCCTTAGAAAAATTTTGCAAAATTTTCTAAGGCATAAAGGAGCTTGCTCTACCCCACGACAGTGGCTCGGTGCAAGGTGTTCTACACGATGATCAAAGTGGTCAAAATCTAGACTTAGCTTATTTATAATCATGGGCTACAACATGAATTAAAGCATTGCGGTTAACAACATGTTCTATCCCATGTGGTATGTAACATTGTTCCATATCATGGTCAACATCAATCAAAAGTGATGTCATCGCTCTTCAAATCATGGTTTACAACACAATATTCTACCCCATGCAAGTCGAAGAGTATTTCATACCATAGTGGCACAACACACATTGCTCCATCAAAATTCATGAAAGAAGATAACAAGGAGTGGGCCAACATAGGGTTTCATAGTGCTCAGTTCAATTTTGTATCCTATGAGGGCCAGAGCAATATTCTACTCTGTGGTTAGCAATGGTCAATCTTGTACTTATGATTTTCAAGGTACAAGTTACAACATGATACAAAATTTGTTTTACACCACAGATGCAAAGCAATAAAAGCAACTTGAAGATTAAAATATGTAGACCAAGGTGATGTTCTATCTCATGTGACTAAAAGCACATTTTTACGTTGAAGCATTATTTGCTCCAACCCATGGTCAAAATGATCAAAATATGAGAAAATCACTTTTTATGAATGGGCTATAACATGTCTCTATATCATGGATATGGTGCTAGTGTTTGAGATTTGATCTTATCCATTCATTAATAGATCAATGGTCGATTTGTTTTAGTGAGATACAAGGTGCATAAAGACAGATTTTATGTAACACAAAATAGTCGATCAAAGCAAACCAACAGGTGAAGCGTCAAAGAAGACAAGAACTAAAATATGTCGATAGTTGTATATCTATGGTTGGATAGAATCTACAAGAATGATGAACAAATTGAATAATAATTTTGATATCCTGAAGCCAAAAACCATGAAATACCAACAAGTTACAAAAGTCGAATTGCAAAGAAGAACAAGATCACGTATTTTCTTCTTTCATAAAATACAAATAAGAGGCTACCACCTAAGAACTTGGCTGATTTGGTGTTTCATTTTCCTTGTAATGTTCCACCTTCTTTTATTTTTCAAGCATGTAAAACTATAAATAGAGGTCGAACACTCATTTTTTAGGGTCGTATCTAGAGTGTTTGCTTGCCCTGCTATGTAAATAATTTTCTATAAATAAATATAAGGAACATTACTTGGATTTTTTCCTCAGACTGGTGTCTTCTATAATCTTTGAGAGATTCAAGCTATGAAATGCTTTTCTACTACTGCTACTATGGTTAGTCTATTCTTTTGATATTGGATTGCTAGCTTAGAGTATTTTGAAATCTTTCATAATTGAATCTATACTTGCAAGAGGTTCTTTTATGTTAAATATCGATAATGATATTATTCTACTATATTGGATTATAAGTATATTTGATTTTGAAATAACTTCTTGAAGTATATCTTTGTTCATCTAATTGATGAATATCACATGTTTTGAGTGTTGTTAATTTCAAGTGTGGGACATTAGAAATTGTTTTTCAAAAGGGTTTTCCTATAGATGCCTATGCTATTAGCTTTATCTGACCACTATTTAATCATTAATTTCTAACCCTAAACTCATTTCTATCCCTAAATATTTAATTATTCTTAAATTATTCAATACTCTATCAGTTTACAAGGAATACCAACCTACTTTGGAGGTTAGATTAGAGAAATATTTAATTCATCCAATGTTGATATCTAGATTGTGACTAGCGGGTGCATGCCTAATCAAAAATTTGGAAAATAGGAATCACATTTTTAAACTTTACTTGATGTTAATTCAAATACCAATAGTTTTGGCACACCCAATGGGACCTGTTTACAAGAAACATTAGCTAACCCACCTTTTATATTTTTTACCTTTTCCTAGATGAATCAAAATTTGATGAATTGTCTTGACCTTGTTAAGCGGTGAATAATATATTCACTTGGTGAATCCTTGAATGCAATAAACTAGAAATTAATTCTTATAGCTCACATTTTTTCATGAATACTAGGTCATCTATGAAGAACAATCCAAATTCTTTCATCTATTATGAGCTCTCTTTGAGAGGATTCACCATCATAAGAAATTTGAACCCATATTTTCAATAATATGAGACTCCTCAAGAACTACACCCTATAGTGCCTCCAAGGCCACCTCCAGTAAGAACATTACCTGAAAATATGTCTCATAATACAAATGTGGCTCTAAATAAACCACTATAAAAATACCCTAGTTGGAATACAACTGGTCCTCTAAGGCTTACCCATATGCATGATATTCCTTGATATGTATCTAAAGCCATATATAACTATGATGGATCAGGTAAAACTTCTTACGAGCATTGCAAAGACATCCTAAATCTACCAATAATTTATAACATGAAAAATGAAAATAGTATTGTTGGAATCCTGGCCCTATATTTTAGAGGGAAAATATTACATTGGTTTAGGACATTAGAAGATAATAACATTACTTCATGGGTAGCATTAGTAGAACCCTTTGTAGAGTATTCCAATAAGTCTATTAATCATTTTTCTTTGCTAAATAAGTTTACATTCATGCAAAATCATAAGCAAGAGTCAATTTCATACTTTAACTTAGGGTTTAGTAGAACCTGGAAGAGGATACCACCTGAGGCTAGACAAGATACAACCCTTGCTTTTATGTATTATATCATAGCCCTTATATTAGAGCTAGGTTTACAAAATCAACAATCAATGGTATACACATTCCCTCAAGTTTACAATTTAGCCATGCAAACGGAAACCATCCTCATCAATATAAGAAGATTACCCCAAAAAATTGTGATGCCCTACTACTCTAAAATTCTTAATGTCCAAATTCAGGCAACTACATATTCTTACATGGACCCTCCTTTTTCATACCCACTTCCTTAGATGGCTTCAATTACCTTCCTTAAAATACCATCTACTTCAGTTCCTTTTCCACCACTTCCATCTCAAGCACCTCAGGAATCCACTGTGCTTCTCGATATTTAGAGTACCTTGAAAACACTCAATAACAAGATGAATTCAATAGAGAAAATGGAGATAGAGAGATATCAACAAAGAATATTTTGCTATGTCAATAGAGATCAAAGGTTGGGTACCAACAATAATACATGGATCAAATTAATACAATTCAATAAGATCAAGAATATTCTTCTAAAACCAATCTTGTGAATGTGTGGTGCCTTGTATGTAATGATCCTCATGATTTAGAGTTATGCTTTATGTACCAAAATTATGTAGAAATCCATGGAAAAGGTAGAGAAGAACTAGAAAGGTAGAGTTGACATGCTTTGGAAACCAGATCATATTATGGTTGGGAAAAATATTTATGAAGAAGGGTCTGTTTTTGTCATGACAATATCAAGAAATAAGACATTGTAGGTTGATCCATAGAATATGGGTCAGTTTTAGGCCCCTTCTCAAAATAAGAAAGATCCCCCTCTACAAAGTAGTGATTGATTCCATATTAGATAAAAATAGGGACACGGTTCCTCAAATACAAGAAAAGAAGGTCAGTTTACCTAGGAGGTATGATAACAAAAATGACAAAGAAAGGATGAGATCAAAAAATGAAGCACAAGAAAAGTTAAGGTTTCCTTCCATAACTAAAATATAAAGGATTGAAGCCACATAATAATACAATATAAAGTATGGTGAACCTAGAAAGAAGTCTAAGAATTTCCCTCCAGGTAAATCAGAGTATAATATTATGGAAGAGATGAAAAGAATCCCCTCCAAGGCTAGCCTCTATGATACTCTCTTCATTCCTAGTCAAATAGATCTACTTAAAGCTTCTTTAAGTAAGAATCCTAAAGAAAAGTAGACTACTACCATCCATAGTGTACCTTCTAGGAAAGATAATATGTATCCTACTAATTTAAATAACAAACCCCCTGCCTCTTACATTTCTTTAAGGATGTATGGTTGGAAATTCCACAACTGTATGATTGATTCAAGGGCCTCTACCATAGTTATGCCCAAAGTAGTATATGAAGATATGGGTATGGAATATGCTAGAGCTTGTCATGGAGTTTTGTATTTGGATGGGACACCAATTAATATAGTTGGAGTAATAAAATATGTACTACTGAGACGGCATAGATCCCTAAAAGTGACCATTGTGCAAGAAATTATAGTGGTAGATCTTGAGACTTATTTTGGCCTATGCATTTCCAGAGAATTTACTGCCAATTTGGGAGGATGTATGTAATTGGATTAATCTATAATGGTAATACATTTTAAAGTAAATAGAATAAGAATAACACCTTAGAATCCTATGTCCTACCAAATTGAGATTATTGAAGAAGATATGTTTAACCTCACACCCCTAGATAGTTTTAGACTAGTAGAAAGTTTTGAAGAGTTAGAGGTTGAGGACAAATTACCATTAAGAGAATATTATAGTTATTTTGGGTCAGGAATAGGTACATACAAAATTTATTCAAAAGTAGATAAAAATATCCTTGCTATATTCAATCAATCCTTAAGGGAAACCGAGACTTGGACCATGTACTTTGATGGTGCAAGATGCAGAAATGGAGCTAGTGCCAGTGTAGTTTTGTACTCTCCATAAAAATATGTAAATATTTTTGCATATAGACTGACATTATCTTACACTAACAATGTTGTAGAATATGAAGCTCTATGCTTAGGTCTAATGCAAGCAAAGAACATGGGCATAAAGATACTAAATATATATGGTGATTATGAGCTAATAGTAAATTAGGAAAGGTATATGCAGTAGTAAGCACCATTACTTGAGAGAATATAGAAACAGGATATGGGATATGATGGAATCCTTTGATTTCCTAAACATTCATTTTGTTCCTAGAAAATAGAACATACTGGCTGACTCCTTGGTAGTTAAAGGATCTAATTTCAACCCTTTTGTAGATATGGGAGTTGATAAGGACAAAAGGATCAAAATGGTTTTCAGGCCTGCAGTTATAGACAAACATATTTTCTAGCAGGTTTTTGAAAGTGATGAACAAATCATTGATTTATTGGTAATAGAAGCTTTCTTACCTACTATTCAAGAGGAAATACCAAATGAGATAAACCAACATGATGTTATCCAATTAAAAAATGATCATATCCCTAAAGGGTTTGTCACCCTGGAAAGCCTCTTTGATAATGAAGATAGGAGGAAAACCAAAGCTAAGGAGATCAATGAGAAGATCTATGAAGAAATCAAGATTGATATAGAAAAGAAGCTCAAGTTTGGTATCCACTATTACACAAAAGAGGTAGAGGATATCAAAGCCTTGTCCCTAAAATACCAAGATATTGTAGCCTGGTCATATGAAGATCTAAAGATATATGACAAAAATATGATCTAGCATAATTGTAAGCTAGAACTATATGTAAAACCTTTAAAATTGAAGTGGAGGTCTTTGAATCCTAGAATTGAACCCATAATGAGAGAGGAGCTACTCAAACTGATGAAGGCTAAAATTATCTTTCCAATTAAGCAGTACACATGGGTAGCTAAATTGGTTCCTGTAAGAAAGAAAATAGAGACATTCATCTGTGTGTAGATTTCAAGAATCTCAACTAGACATCATTGAAGAATCACTACTCTCTCCCTCAGATTGACCAAATTCTTCAGATTATTTTAGGAGCAGAAAGGTTATCATTTTTAGATGGTTTCTATGGGTATAATCAGATCTGAGTAAATATGAGGATCAATTCAAAATAATATTTACCACCAAATGGGAAACTTTTTCTTACCAAAGTATGCCCTTCGATCTATCAAATGTAGGATCCACCTTACAAAGGGCTATGGATTATGCTTTTGGAGATTTAATGAATAAGGCCATTCTCATATACTTAGATGATATGACTATGTTCTATCATAAAAAACAAGATCATATGGAACACTTGGAGCAAGTATTTGAGAAATATAGAGAATATGACATCTCGCTTAACCCAAATAAGTAATTTTTTATAGTACATGAAGGGAATATATTGGGCTATGTGGTTTATAAAGAAGGAATGTATATTGACCTAGATAGAGTGAGGTCAATTATTGTTCTCCCCTTTCTAATGAATAAGAAATCTTTGCAATATTTCTTTGGTTAGATCAACTTTGTTAGGAATTTCATCTTTGATTTCACTCAAAAGGTGAAACATATCTCATAGTTACTAAAGAAAAATGTAGGCTTCAAGTGGACAAAATTAAAAAAACAAGCTTTTGAAGTCATTAAACAATCTATTGCCATCGCGCTAGTTTTGGTAAATCCAGACTTCAGCAAGAATTTTATTTTGTACGCTTATGGATCTTAAGAGAGTTATGCATATGTGCTTACTCAAAAGAATGATGATGTGGAAGAACATACTATATTTTTCTAGAGTCAAACTCTCCATGAATACCAGATCAAATACAACTTTATTGAGAGGCAAGTATTAATAGTGATGAAGTTATTGAAGAAGTTTAGGTAATACTTGGCTCAAAGTAAAACTCTGGTATATGTGGTTCACCCAAATCTAAGAAGTTTTATTTTACAAGGTGAATTGGAATACAAAATAGCTAGTTGGATTACCAAAATCCAGGAGTATGACATAGAAATCCATACTACCATGTTGGTCATAGGTAGAGAATTGTGCCAAGGTTTGATAGAAAATATAGTTGTAGAAAAAATATCAGCTTGTCAACCACCAATAGAAGATCAGATTGAAGGTTCTCAATAAAAAAATTTAGACTAGGTTGATTATATGATCAGATACTTTCAAATAGGGATTTTCCCTTAATGTATTAACCCATCAAAAAGGAGTATATATAAGCTTCAAGATTTGAAGTACTACTACAAAAAGGATTATATAGAAGAAATATTTATGGAGTCCTCCTAAGATGCTTGAAATATGATCAGAAACAAAAGGTCATTAAAGGTCACTTTTTATTATGTAGTGCAGAAGCACAACATACTTGTGATTCATTTATTGCAAGATACTAAAGAAGATCTATATAAATTCACTAAGGAGCTACAACCTATGGTGATACCAGCAAAATGTATTTTCAAGCTATCTGAAAGCAGATTTAGTGAAGTTGCAAAGCCCATCCCTAGCAAGGCATGGAATACTTCTAGGCTAGCCGATAGAATTATGGTTGACAAGAATAGGTTTCTCCAGAAGGGCTGGTTACTATCAGACAATATTGAAGGTACACTCCAAGATATTACAGATATTAATCAAGAGATGTAGTATGGTTTTGGAGGTCTTTGGATTGAAAATAATGCCTTGTTATTAGAAGATGATATAAAAAATAATGTAGCCTCAATCATCCAGGATGAATCTAAAATATATGATTAGGAATATTTGATTGATCAAGAGAAGGTCTATCATATAATAAAATACTTAACTAGGATCAAATATCTAATGGATGACTTGGTGAACAAGGGTAACTCTATGACTTATTAAGAAGCCTCCAAGTTGGAGTATATTCATAAGTGGCTCAAAGAAACAACTAATCCTATTGAGTCAACTTGGATCCAAGCATTGCATACCCTAAAATAGATGGTCTAGTTGTTAGGAGTAGATCTAGATCCTAAGATAAGTAGGATACTTCCCAAGAAGAAGAATAAGTTGAATAAGACCAAAAGGATGATAATGAAGAGAAACAAGAAAAAAGTGAAGAGAAAACTCACCAAGAGGAAGAACAAGTAGAAAATGTTGCTAAATACACTAAAGAGGTATAGGGTGAACAACTCAAGGGATAGATTCAATAAGAGAATGAACAAGTGTAAACAACCTTGTAGCTGAAGTGGATTTAAGCATTATTGTATTCATGTGTATATTTTTGTATATTGTTTTGATACTAACACTATAAGAGAATAATTATAAAGCATGAATCCTATGGAAAAACATGAAGAAACCATGAATATTTTTGTTCAATATAGTTGGGGTTATAAAAGGGAACATAATTTCATATAGCCAAACAAAGGCTGCATTCATGGAAGGAGCTACAAATTTATTGTTTCCAACATGATTTCCATGTGAACCATTACTCTATGAGTATCTATATTCTAGAAAGTGATGGTCACATATAATTTATTCTATGAAGCATGATGTAGGCAACAAATACACCTCCCAAAAGAAGAAGTGATAAAGGGATTTGCTCAATTTTGATAGTTTTGGCACAAGTGATAGTTTGACCAATTTTTGTAAATTGTAAAGGTAGGAGCAAACCATACAGTAAAGGGAAAAACCATACAAATGGAATTGAAAATCATACAAGGTAGTGGAAAATCGTACAGGGCACACCGAAATTCATCCAAATGCATGGAAAATATAATTTTAGAGTGAAATGACACATAGATTTGCTAACTAAGGTGTTAAAATTTGTAAAAAGCTAAATTAATGTACTCAGTTATATATGGGTAGTTGTAAATAATAAATTGCCTCAGGAACCACTTTGTAATGGCCTGGGCAATGTTATATAAGGCCCCATTTTCAAATTTGTAGGTTTGGTTGCTAGAGTTAATAGAGAGTACTTGTTGGTTGTTTATTTCTCTAAGTTATTGCAAATACATTGATAAATTTTCCACACTATAATTGAATCCATGATAAATAAATGAGCATAATTATGGTTTTGTATGATTGTGTACGATTTTGGTAATTATGGATGATGATTTGTGGATGGATTATGATGTGTGTGTTTTCTATTGAATGTTATAGGTTACTTTTATGCATTGTTGAAATATTTTAGTAGAATATAACACTGGTGAAACCTGGAGAATGATCTAGAGGAATGGAAATATCAAGTAAAACATCTTGAAATACATTGTATGATTTATGGATGTAATCATGCACATGGAATCTCTCAACAACCCTGTTAAGATGTTTTGCCTATTGTGGAGATTGTATTTATTGGCATATCAAACCCTTAAAAAACATCTAGGAGAGATATTGGGGTAATATAATACCTATAATAGCATCATAATGCACCATTGGTTCATATAAATAATACATCGTCATCCGTACAAATCGTACAAAGTACTTTTACCTTATTTGGTAAAACAGGCAATTGAGAGAAACTTACCCGATTTGGAAGTTTTGGGGAATTGACTTGAGCGATTGCAAACCTATGTATGGCAGACTCTAAAACTAAATCTGTTAGTTTTTCTAAGTTTAAAATTGTACCATCTATGAAAATGTACGATTTGAGATCGTACAGTGTAGGCATTTGATGTTCATACAAGGTGATCATGGTTCGTATAAGGGTAGTTAGAAAGGTCTTAAGACTATAAAATTTGGTAATTGAGTTGGGATTAAAATATTGATCATTATAAACCTTTGGAAATACCTCACAACTATGAATAATCCACCTCTATGCTACACATAGTCCACTAAATATTGAAGTCCATATTTCCCTTACACTTCCTCTATTTCTTTTCCACTGCATATACTTCATTTATTTTTACTCCATACATATTCCCTTTTGTAAATTTCTCTTTCATTTCATCCGTATTTTCCCTATAATTTTATTTTTTCATCATTTTTGACTCATAATACCCAATGGATAAGACTCTGATCTCTCAGGATTTATGAGCAAAACCCCTAATAGGCACCATAATGTAGGTCCAAAATGACCACATCCTTAGAATTTTTTTGCAAAATTTACTAAGGCATAAAGGATCTTGATCTACCCCACTATAATGGATCAGTGCAATGTGTTCTACCCCGTGGTCAAAATCTAGACTTAACCTATTCAAAATTGTGGGCCACAACAAGAAGGAAAATGCAATGGTTCACAACACATTCTATCCTGTGTAGTATGTATCATTGTTCCAACCTACAGTCAACATCAGTAAAAAGTTATGTCACTTCTCTCCAAATCATGGTTTACAACACAATGTTCTACCCTACATAAGTTAAAGAGTATTTCATACCATAGTGGCACAACACACATTTATCTAGCCCATAGTAAAAAAATTCAACATTCACAAAAGAATATTGCAAGGAGTGGGCTAGTGTAGTGTGTCATAGCTCTCATTTTAAATTTATATCTCATGCATGCCAAAGCAATGTTATACCCTGTGGTCAGAAATGGTCAATCTTGTACTTACAAGCTTTGAGGCATAGATTACAACATGATCTAGACTTTTTTCTTCACCACAAATGCAAAGCAATAAAAGTAACTTGAATATTAAAAGGTGTGGGCCAACACAATGCTCTATCCCATGTGAATCAAATCATATTTTTACATTGAAGTATTATTTGCTCCATCCTATGATCAAAATGGTCAAAGGATAAGCAAGGCGCTTTTGACGAATGGGCTATAATATATATCTACATTGTGGCGTTGATGTTGGTTTTGAGATTTGATCAATGATCAATTTATTTTAGTGAGGTCCAAGTCACATAAAGGCAAAGCTTCTGTAACATGAAATGGTCGATCAAAGCAAACCAACAAGTGAAGCATTGGAGAAGCCAAGAACCAAAAGATAGAGGTAGTTGTAGATCTGTGTCTAGATAGCATCTACAAGAATGATGAATGGCCTAGATTATACTTTTGATAGCTTGGATCCAAACACCATGAAAGACCAACAAGTTGTAGAAGTTGAATTGCAGAGACTCACAAGATCATGCATTTTCTTCTTTCATAAAATATAAATAAGAGGTTGTCACCTCAACACCTAGCTGATCTGGCATTTTATTTTCCTTGTAATGTTCCACCTTATTTAATTTTTCAAGCATGTAAGACTATAAGTAGAGGTCAAACCCTCATTTTTTAGGGTCAACTCTATAGCATTTGCTTGCCCTATTATGTAAATACTTTTCTACAAATAAATAGAGGGAATATTACTTGTATGTTTGCCTCAGATAGGTGTCTTATGTAATCTTTGAGAAATTCAAGATATGAAATGCTTTTTTGTTACTACTTCTATAGTTAGTCTATTTTACTAATATTGGATTGCTAGCTTAGAGTATTTTGAAATATTTCATAATTAAATCTATACTTACAAGAGGTTATTTCTGTTAAATCTTGGTACTGGTATTATTATGCTATATTTTATTATTAATATCTTTGATGTTGAAATTACTTCTTGAAGTATATCTTTGTTCTTCTAATTTATGAAGATCACATGTTTTGAGTGTTGTTAATTTTAAGTGTGGGACACTAGAAATTGTTTGTCATAAGGGTTTTCCTGTAGATGCCTATGTTAGCTTTATCTGACCACTATTTAATCATTACTTCCTAACCCTAAAATAATTTATATCCCTATATTTTAGATATTTAACTATGCTTAAATGAGTCAACACTCTATCAATTGAAAATGAATCCTAGCCTAATGTGGATGTTGTATTAGAGCAATATTTAATCCATCCAATGTTGATATCTGGACTGTGACCAGTGGGTGCATGCCTAATTAGAAAGCTAGAAGATAATACAGTTTCAAGCTTTACTTGATGTCAATTTAGATACCAACAATAAGAAACCAAGGCAAAAACTTGCCTATAGTGTTTTATTTTATTTTGCAATGATTCTTGAATGAACACAATTTGTATGATTGGGTGTTTTATTATTGACTTGATTAATAATTTTGTGATTATATGACTACCCCCTCAAATGATGAGTCGATGAGGAAATGGAAAATGATTACAGCAACGTGTCACTTGACCAAGATGACTTGATTTGGATTTTCTATGATAACTATGAAAGTAAAAGGTATAATATCCCATCACAACATTTATATTGATCCATTTTTATTATTTTTTAGTGAGTGACCTTAATTTACTCATCCTACTGAATTGCATGGATAACCAATTGCTACAACCACCAAGTGACTAGAGTAAATCACTAGATATGAGGTTCACTCAAGATTTTTGACTTGATGTGACCAAAGGGGTTAGGTGCCTTTGGAGCCTTTTGAAATGAATTTGACCAAAGAAATTTGGGTACCTTTGAAGATTTTCTATCTCTCTTTTTTTATTTCTTTTTTTTTGCAAATATGGCAGCCATCTCATGGTAAGACGATCACAATAACTGCAACTAGCCGATCTCAAGATGGTCACATATATTTGAAAATTTAAAAGGTAAATTAGCACTTTTATGATGTTATTTGCATTGTTATTGATTAAAGGAAAGGAAGGCTAGAAGGAGGAGAATAATTTTTTAAGTGGAGCACTGTCGAAATGCTGACTGAATTCCACCATGGACCAACCTGAGACCTCTACATTTGGAGGAGATGAAAGGAGAAAGGTAAACACCATATTCTCTCCTTTGTTATTTCACAAAATAAAATGAACCTCACTAATTAAAGCAAGAAATGAACCTCACCAAAAAATTAAGGCAAGGAATCACACCTTAGACTAAAATGTAGTGTAGGTTATTTTTCTACTTGTTCCTTGTGTTTTGTGTGCTTTATTTAATTTATTACATGTGAGTTTTGATTTGAAATTGCCTCATTTAGGGGTCATATTAGGGTGATATGGTCCCTCTTGTGAAATTAGGGGCCATCAGATGACCTTGGTTCAAATCCTAATGGTTAAAATTATGACCATTGTGGAGGTCATATCGATCTAAGACAACTTCACTTGGAGAGCATCTTGACCTGAGATGACCTTGATGTTTATTGCTTATCTTACTTTTTTTTTGTATTTTGTTGGTTGCTTTTATATTTTGATTATTTTTGTGACCTGATTTTCATATTTTGCAATTGTGCATTCAACTTGTTAGGGCTCGCCATAGATATCCCATATTTTATAAGACAATCGATGATGCACTTTTTGATATCAATTGGGAATGGCTTGAAGTCATTGGCCTCAAGAAGGTTGTAAGGCTAGAGGTAGTGATCATGGATAAAGCCTACCTAATGACCTTGATATATCATTTGGATAGTTAGACCAACACATTCCACCTTCCAAATGGTAAGATGAAAATCACCCTAGATGATATCTATAGGATTCTCCATGTATTGATTGAGGGATATCCCATCATATTTACACACATTGTCCAGTAGAGTAGAGTTCTCTAGAGGGTATTTGCAAAGGATTGAAAGGTTTCTAAATGTATCTTAGGTAGCTATGGGGTACTAGTGGAGGTATGGTATGATGTGAATGTCCTAACAATAAGACATGTAGTGTTGATGTCACTTATGTCTAACATACTACTGCTTGACTCTTCAATAGCAAGGTTCCCATGGAACCTTTTGGAGCTAGTTCAAGATTTGGTCGAGAGCATCATTTAGGATCCTTTGATCATAGCCTAGGAGACATCACTACTGGATCATTTATATGATAAGCTATATGAGATTCACCAACAATGCAAACTTGGATTGGGCTGAAATGTTCTACTGTAGATCTAGGGGTGGGAGCACATTCAAGTGGATAGACCAAATGGGCTTCCTTGGGAAACACGAGCTCATATGGTAGATAGATATATTGGATACATGATGTAGTGGAGGTAGGATTAGGAATAGGGTCAGTTTCATCCCCACTCAAGAAGAATTTCTCACTACACTGAGTATTTTGATAGAATACGGTTGGAGTAGGTTATATGGTAGCCATATAGGGATTTTCAACCATGGATAGAGGCATTTGAGTAGATGAGGTGTATTAGATGCAAGAAATGGATGGTCAGTCACCATAGCATAGAATGGGAATACATATAGTACCCTCATATTTGTTAGAAGTTTGAGTTTCATAAGGATGTACTTGGTGAGCTCATCATTCATTGACACTGGATAGACTTGGCATATCCCTGAGTAGAGGTAGTGGGTGAGGATGCAGATCAGTTAGTGGTGAATCCAGGGGAGATGACCTAGGTACTACTATATATTACAACACATAGTGGGTGACATGACTATGGTAGTGAGGTGGACCTATGGGTGGATAGATTGGGGTGACATTGGATGAGGGTATCAAGGAGGATGAGGATGAGTGATGAGTGCAACATTGAATGGAGGGAGAATGAGGTGAGACCTTAGAGAGAGGTGATGAGCCATAGGATGAGGGTGGAGATGGTGAGGATACATAGGATCAAGAGTCTACATTTAGAGTGTAGGTATATAGCTTGAAAAGGTAGTTACTCAAGTGAGACACCATAATATCAATGCTTTAGAGTTAGCTAGATAGGAGGAGGTAGGAGTGGAGGGGCTTCTCTAAGGAGGACTATAAACCCAAGATTTTTGCACCTCTTTCTTCCAAGCTAATGGATTTGCACCTAAAAGAGGAAGCAAAAATAGTGGATCTACACATTAGACAAGAAGCACTTGAGTTACGCTCTCTTTGGTGTTTGTCGACGAATGGGGTGAGGGTTCACCAAGAAACACTTTCTGTGGTGGTTTCCATGCCTAGTTAAGGTGGATGTTTGATGTATTCCTTTTTAAGTGCACACACCTAGATTTTTGCCAAAAAAACAATTTCTACCTAACTATATGCAATTTATATTTCCTTGAAAATAAATGGCATACAAGTCTATCTATAAAGATAGAAAATGTGACTAAGATGCAATGACATAAAATGTAAAATTTATACTAATCATGAGTGTTTTGTTTTTATGCTTTTTGGTGTAAAATTATGAATGCATTTAAATCTATTTTTTTGGTTTTTCTTTTCTTTTCAAATGTAGACAATGCACAAAGTAGAGAAAATTGTAGAATTATAATTCTAAGTATAGAAATTTAGATTTTAGACCCTACCTAGTCTGGTTGTTTGAATTTTGAATGATTTTAGATCTACAATATGAATTTGGATCACATGAACTCATTTTGGATCACCCAAATTTATCATAACCTACAATTTTCACAACAACAAACTAGAAATTTTTATTAGGGATGGAGGATGTACATAGGTGCAGTAGATCGTGATTTGTAATAGTCATATCCCCTCAACTCTTTAATAATCATAATAAAATGTGAGATCTAATGATTTAATACAAAACATATGAATGTAAATGCAATAAGGAATAATAAGTAAATGTAAATTCTATGATACAATGTAATTTCTAATTATTTAACATATAAAATGAATTATTATGATAGAATCAAGAGTAAGAATTTTACCCCCATTGTAAAATTATATAAATTTCAGAAATTAATGATGTATTCAGATTTGGATTAAGAATTTGAGCCATCCAAACTTGCCTCGGGTCACTCAAATGGTTCCATTTCTTGCAAATTTAAAACCTGTAAACTTGCAATGGTAAAATCAGTATGATTTTAGATTCTAAGGATGAATTCGGATGGTCTGAATTCATGAAAAATATGTAAAATGATAGATCTATGCTAAGGATAGAATAAATCTAACTCATCCATCATGATAGTTGTGTTTATGCACTCCTGGGATGAAGATCTGAAGCCATGATCCGATATAGAACCTACAACAAAATAGAAAAACTCTTCCTTTCTTCTCTAAGTCTCCCTGAAAATATTCATCTCTCTTTTATTTTAGGTGGCTTCTAGGTTTAGTAGCAAAGGTAGGTCATAAAATATGGGAGGAGACACAAATAGACCAGGTTTTTTTTAGAGAAATTATAACATTTCTTGTTTTATACAGATTAGGGCGATCTGAATTCATTGTGAATCCAAACCTATCCAAATTTAACACAAAATATGGACAACACACCCAAAATAGGTGCACATGGGATTTGAATGAATTTGGGCAGTCCAAATTTATTGGAGCTGACCAAATTCATCCAAATTTAGCAAAAATGGCTAAAAAGAGGATTTTTTTGATGTATAAAATGAGGTAGGGGTCTGAAGGGTGACTGGTACAATGTTAGGAAATAACAATATGTTGACTATGGTATGGGAATTTAAAAGAGTATTAAAATTCTACGGCTATATTTTACCCCCTCTTTGGCACATTTATGAACAATAAATGCATTAAAGAAAGATGTAGTGAAAATGGGTATTATGCTTGCAAAAAACCAAAATTTATTCAATTTTTTTTATATTGATTATTTAGGGTACCCCCTTCGAGTTTTGTAAAACAATTGAATTTTATTGCAAAACTCAAAATTTGAAAAAAAAAAAAAAAAAGGATAAAAAAAGAGGATATAAAATAAAAATTAGGATAAAACCCTAATTCATTTTTACCCTCACTTTTTGGAAAATTGGGCTCTGGAGAAAATGGAAGGAACTCTTCATCAAGATGATGTAGTGTGAGATTTGAGGAACAGATCAGGCGTACGTATGAGGGTAAGGTTTTTATAGATTCTAGTTTTGTATTTTTTGGTTTATATTATTGACTTTTATATTTTTTATTTTATTTTCACCATCATGGCCCATGATGAAAAATTCATAGTAGGTCAGCAAATTCAGATGATTTGAATTCATCATTTTTTGGTTTTTTTGGATTTTACATTGACGAATTTGTGCATTCGAATTTGTCCAAATAGCGTTCAAATTGGCAAAATTCAGGCACTATTATGCAACTTCAGATTGTCTGATTTGAAGATTCGGGTGTATTTGTCATATGAATATGTCTCGAGTAATCCAAAATTCATAATATGCATAGAAATTCCGCAACTTAAGAATAAATTATCAAAATTAAGTAAATGAGAAAATATTGTTTTTTGTATTTTTAATTTTATGTTGATTTATGATTATGACATGTTCCTAATTATTGATTTTATTTTAAAACAGGTTAAATTTTGGCACCATTGCTGGGGTGTGTCAAAAATATAGTGTTAAGATCCACAGGTTAGTTTGAAAAAAAAGTAAAAAGAAAAAAACATTCAGATTACCTTACCTCTAGATCCCATATTTGAGAAGCATGAGTCAACCAAAGGCCTATAGAATCCAACAAATAATTTATTAAAAAATAGAAAACACCTTAGAGCCTTAAGTTTAGGATATTCTAGAAATATTTATTAAAGATAAATTTTCCTCCACTTGAAATTCAGAATGACATTGATGGGGGAAATTCAATAGTTATTTTAGAATTGTTTTGAGAAAAATGAAAAACTACCAACATGAGGAATAATAGCCTCCATAATCAAGGAAGAAATAGAAATGTTGCTCAAAGGTATAAAAACTAATATTTTTTCATCTCTTGCTTTACAATCAAACACATTCCAAAAGCAATAAATAGAAGCAACGTTTGTCTCTTTTTGCTTGAGGTGTAGAAAAAATCATGAAAAAAATAAATGTCCAAAAAGCAAAGTGAGAGTTTGTGGAATCTATCACCTGGATCATAAGACTAGGTTGTGTCCAAAAATAGCACTCATAAAATAAGAGCCAAAACTAATTTACTTCATGGATCCACTTCCACAAACACAACCATTAGGAAATCCTAGCTTACCATCTCCACCTACCACAAGGCCAAAATAGTTATCGGCACAACCAGAGCCAAATCTTAGCGGTAACAGTTTAAATTCACCACCTTATCAAGTAGTTGTAGGAATGAACCTGATGTACCATATTAGTGTATAAGTAGAAAATAATTGTGTTTTTGGACAATTAAATATTTTAGGAATTCCACCGTATCTTGAAAGGTTGAGAGAAATTAGAAAAAAATACAACCCGAGTTTGATATTATGGGATAGTTAAAAAATCTTACTATTACCATTCCTCAAACTATGAGGGATGTGTCTATTTACAAAGAATCCATTAGGTATTTATGCCTCAAGAAACCAATATGGGAACCACAATAAAAAATAGTGAAGGTGATAGGTCAACATGTTGATTTAATATTAGACAAAACCTGTCTCAGAAGCCCAGTTTTAATGATAATTTGTAGGCTCAAAAATTTCCAAAAATTTGGTTAATTTTAATCCTAATATTAGTTTTAGGGTAGGAAAATAACATTTAACAAAAAAATTGTAAAAATCATAGTCATTTATTTGCTTGAGCAATCTACCAATGAGTTGGAAAAATTTGGTTTTGAGGCCATCAAGGAAAATGTTTTTCCCATGCTGCAACGTATCATAGTGTTAGATGAAGTAGGGGATGGAAAAAATGAAGACTTAGTTATATCAAATTTTAGACACAGACTAAGATCTTATCATAAGCCCCAAATTCCAGAGGCTAACTCAATTGTAGGCATGGGGGAGACCCCACCTTAAATATTACAACCAACAAAATGATAAATGCTAATAGTATTCAATAAAAAAAATATTTGTTTTTAACACCATTAGTTTAGGTTTTTCTTTCTGATTTTGTTATGTTTTGCAGGACAACATAGTGACATGCAGAATGTAGGCATCCAAGGTAAATGGGCCTACAAACAATACCACTCCATCCTATTTTCCTCAAAAAAACGTGTGGGGAGGCACCTGAATCCCATATACATGCACTTGACTCCCATGTAAATGTGGTTGTCTCCCATATAATAATTAAAAAACAAATAATAAATAACTAGTTATGAAGATTGTGTGAATTTGACATTTGTGATATTGAATCAAATGTAGGCATGGGGGAGACCTCATCTTTCAAGACCATACTAGTAGTTTCACGAATGGCTCCTACATTCGTCATGGTAAAAAAAATGAAAATATTATGAGAAAAAAAGGCATGGAACCTATTTTTCTTAACATAGATTTTCTTTGTGTATTTGCTTTGCATAAATCATGCCCTAAATGCAAATTGTAGGCATCTTAGGAAACATAGGCCTATCATGCACAAGATTCACACGATTCCTATTTTTCTCTTTATCTGTGTGTTTTTGCTTTGCAATAATTTCTACCCTGAATGCAATTTATAGGTAGCTTGGGTAACCTAGGCCTATCAGGCACAAGTTCCATGATTCTTATTTTTTAACTTTTGTGTGTTTAGTTTTGTAGGACATGACCTTGAATACAATCTATAGGTAGTTGGCTTAAACTAGGCCTAACAGATACAAGCATCTCGTGCCCTGCTAGGAGTGCAACAATGTGGAAAAGGCACTTATTTTCCACTAGGGAGATAGTACCTACAATCAGACCAGTGTAGAAGTGCCTTTTTTCCACCTAGAGGAAGGCACCAATAAATGGTGCCAATCTTCCACCATGAAGAAATGGTGCTTAGATATAAAAACAAAATAGTGCTCATTTTCAACTAGCTAGAATATTCTCCTAAGAAGGTACCAAATTGAGTGAAAATCTAAAACAAGTGCTTTATTTTTTGCTACTTGTTGGTAGAGAGTATCCTCTTTCCCTAGAACCAACTTGGTTCATAATGGGAATGATAAATCTCCAACTAGTAGTAGTAAAATAAAGTAGGTGAGGAGAGTGAATTTAGTGTTCATAATTGATGGTAGCATGCTCACCCTTAAGTGGGGAACTATCATTTCACATTGAAACCAATAGAAGAGAGCTCAGGCTAAATATTAAAAAAAAATCATGAAAGGTAAGGCAAAAAAATCTGTTTCAAAGTCTTTTGAGGCTAGACTTTAGTTTTTCATTATCAAGAAGATTTGATGCACCATGAGAGTTGGTGTCAGTGCTCACATATACATAGAAAATATCAAGGAATAGTTGGTTGTTGAGTATTTTGATCTTGCTGGAAAATGCTAATAGAGACAATAAGAAAAAAATAGAGCACTTGCTAGAAAATATTGATAGAGACAATAATAAAATAGAGATATTGCTGGAAAATGCTGCTAGATATAATAAGAAAAAATAGAATCATTTCTAGACATGTTATTTTGGCACATTTAGAATTTTTTTGTGGAGACAATGATTTCAAAATTAGCAGTCTCCCCCGTGACTAACTCCACCTCTAGCTTGGCCACCTAGTTTTAAATTTACCAGCTCAAATTACTGAAGTTGATTTCTTGTTCTCTATTAGCAACATAGATGAGCATAGAGATTTCATATTCTCAGTTGCATTCTAAAATCTATGTAGAAAATATCATTGGCAAAAATTCAATTGTGTTTGTTAGTTTCTAGATTTTTGTGTATAATTGATTTTTACAACTCACTGGAGATGACATTGTGAAAGCTAGTTCAATCTACACTTTATTTTTGAGCTGTGAGGAGAAAATTGGTTGTAGCGATAGGGACCCCCACTACAAAGGAGATTCTAGATGATGTGGTAATTAGTTTGAAAAACAAGTGCAATTTCACCATACACCTAGTGCAACACAACTAGGTGTGTGGCGACTCTTGATACAACAAAAGCCACCAGGAGTGGAGGTTCATTTCATTGTTGTTGCATGTGAAAAAATGATTGGTCGTATTGGTATGTAACCTGATGAAATAATTACAGCTTAAAATAGGAAGACAATCCAAGAGCCTGTGTTGTTCCACTTGGAAGTAAAATTGCTAGAATTTTCACTCCCAATGATGACCTAGTAGAAGATATATCCAACGTTTCAGAGGTCATTGGAATTTTTTTTTGGAGAATACCATTGGAGGAAAATTATTGGGAAAACATGAAATCAGTTTTAGACCTTGTGTTAATGTAGTTTTGGATGATTCCTACAAATTTAATTCCTAGAGGAGAAAGAGATCTCATAATTTTCTATAGAGGTTGTGATTTGACTATTTGGCTGTAGTGATGGCATCAAGGAATGATCATTCAAATTGTTGGTTTGGTGTAGTGCATGGAGAAAACTACATGGATGGAATGATAGTTTTGTTCAAAATATTTTGGACTCACTATTAAATGCTACAACCTGAAGAAGCTTTGGTAGTGTAGCACCCCAAAATTGGCACAGTAAACCTTAGCAAATAATTAAAATTACTTTAGTAATAATTCAAAATTTAATTTTAACCCCAAACCGCCCGTTAACCGCTTGTTAAACAACTTTCCCTATTTTTCATGCCATTTTTAGGATTTGTTGTGACCGTTGGACGATATCATCTCCGATCAAACGATATCGCCTCAGATCAGATGATTTTGTCTGGAGTAGAACGTCCAGACGATCTCGTCCCAAACTAATTTGTGCATAATTAGCTTCTATTCAAACGACATCTCTAATCTGGGAAAAAGCATGTCTGCACTGTTAGAGACCCTCCCTATTGGAGATCTCCCAAATTGGGATGATCCCCAACCTCCTAACCTCCCTCCTAAGCCTATTTAAACCTTAGGACCCCCATTGACATCCCCCTGGCTGAATTTTCCTATAACTTGACCTTTGCGTGCATTAGAATACCCTGGATTACCATCTACATTTGTGCTTTCCAAGTTTTCTTGCAGGGACCTCATTGATTTTCAACTGGAGCATGCTCAGATCATCGCAGATGATCCTATACAATCTTGGATGATCCTATCAAAATTTGAGATGATTTCAATTACAGTCTGCATTGGGGGCAATCAGTGCCCAGAGTTTGTGCTTTTTCCTATACTTTGCTGCTATTTTATTCTGCATTTAGTCAGTTTTATTATTATTTCTTGTTATTCTACATCTTGGAGTTCACCCATGTAGTTTAATTGCATAATAAAATCATGATTAGCTATTAAAGAATCATAATTTACTTGCATTTCTATTCGAGATTATCTTATTAACATCCTTATTATTATTTCACATCATTTTCCTTTATCAGTATAGCTGCATTTTATGTATTTTGTATCTATTTCTTTGTTTGCAGGTCTCTGATGAATTCATTTGACAAATTCGTCAGATCTCAGATGATCCTATCAGATCAGAGATGATTCTGTCAAATTCTAGATGATCTTGACTGCTTCAAAAATCATAACCTCCATCAGACATCCGGAACCAGGTATGTTTTTTCTCATCTAGCATATTCTCTGTGTTTTATGTTTAATTCTATTTTTTGTATTCATTTAATTTGCATTTTCATAATAGAAAAACTTAGATTCATTTGGCCAAACCTAGGATTTGAATTTTTAAAGATAAAATTGAACACATTAAACACATTCCCAACCTAGGCGTGGAGACTGCCACTAAATGTTTCCTGGTGAACCCCACCATCCGTCAAAAAATCACCTTAATACACCTCACCCGAGAGGCAGGGCCTTTAAAGAGCCTCTTAGTCCGAGGTATTATCCCATCCTTCCTGCATCCCCATTTCGGGCGTGGATCCTTTAGCCTGAAGGTAAGGGTGTGGAAATTTTGGAACGATACATTTTGGTGAACCCGACGTGAAACTAAAACCTTTTGAAAAAAAAAAACAAAAACAAAAACATAGATGCATTTAAAATCATTATAAAACTACTAATTTGCATATCATGTCTAGATGGTAGCTCCTAAGAAAAGACTAGCTGTCACTATAAATGTTGAAAACCAATTAGCAACCATAGAAGTTAATTCTGTGCTTAGTGTGCCTGAAACAGATAGAAACCAACTTTTGTGGGATGAACTTAATAGGAGACTAGATCTCATTTCATCTAGGTCAACTGAACTTAGGCAAATCAAGAGGTTTGCCCTAGATAGGATCTTGGATCCTCATCAACTCATTTTTTATCATGAACTTAAGAGAGCCTGCCATAGGTGGTTAGCTTATAGGAGAGCTCTTGTGTCTTCAGAATTGTTCACCCTCGAGGAATACCTCGAGAACATAGCTATTATACACAAATTCCTAGGTCATGTAGAAGATAAAGAGGTCATTCTTATAGATAGGTAAAGGTGGAGGAGAGTTCCTAGAGCTGTGTTACATCGAGAGTATTGCCACGAACTTTATTTCTACCAACCAGAATCTGAGACAGATAATATCACTATAGCACTTTTTGTCAAATTCTTGAAAGAAAATTTTCAATTTGAAGAAGAACACTTCATGACTCCTGAAGAACTCAAGCCCATTAATGATATTTATAAATTGTTTATAGAAAACTAGATCATTGCTTTCATTATTATTATTTCTTGCATTTAGTGTGTTGTTTGTTATCTTTATAATATTGTTACAAAAACAAAAAATAGAAAAAACAAGAAAAACAAAAATATAACAAAACTAAAACATTTTATTTTAAATACTATAGTAGGTATATAATTAAAATATATACCTCTTAAGCTTGTTGCACATATATATATACAAGTATATATATATTTTTTGAAATCTAAATTTAAGCACAATGCCTAGACTTAGGAATGGTAAACAAACTAAAGAAGAAGAAGAAGATTGGTTAGGAGACAAAACAAAAAACCCAAATGTCCTTCCTGAGGATTCAATTCCAGAAGAAGGAAATTTAGAACAGCTAGAATATGAGCTTGTTGTAGATGAACAAGAAGAAAATCTTAAAGAGGAAGGATCCTCATCCCCTAGAATGGCTCCAGATGGAACTATTGCTTTTGATAACTTAGATCATTTCTGGAAATTTTTCAATAATAACATTGGTGCTCTTAATATGGCAATTCATATTGATAGAGGACAAATTAGTGACACTCAAGCAGCCATGGAAGATATGTTTAACATACACACTAATCCCTTGTCCTTTGTTGATCAAGAAAGTGATAAGGCTGGACCATCCAATAGAGATATGGTCACTATGATTTAGAACATGCAAAAACAACAGGTTACCCAACCCCCTAATGAAACTGTCATTGAGCCTAAAATCATTCCCACACAAAAGAAACCTTCATTCACTGCTTTATTTTGCCAAACTATTGATCAATATGCTTCAAATCGAAAAAAACCTAAAATGAAGCCAAACACCAATTTTCAACAATATTGGATACAACATAATACAACTCCAAAACTTCTTCATAACACCCTTCCTACCAAAAATTTACACAATAGCAATATAGCATCTAATATTCATGTCCCTCCATCATATGCTCAAAAATCCCATATTAATACCTTACCGAACCAATATGGTGGGTAAACCAGTAATCTGGAAGCCATGGTGAAACAGTTAGCTTTGCATATGGACCAGATAGATCCCTACCGTCCATCGTACAATTATCGAGAGATGTGTAGTTAGCCTTTGGATCCCATAGTTGTAGCACAACCATACCCTAAACACTTTCCCATGCCCGTCCTGCCTATATATAAAGGAACTGAAGATCCCATAGAGCATCTTCGCATGTTTAGGATAGCATGTCATGATATATCACATGATGACTTGCTATTACTAAAAATGCTCCCAAAAAGTTTAGGAGGAATGGCATTAGAGTGGTACTATCAATTGCCCACTCATTCTTTGAGAAATTTTGAAGAAACAAATTGAATATTTTGTCCATCAATTTAGTGCCTACATCAAGAGGCATGTCACCATTAAATATTTATACAACTTAAAACAAGACAAAGATGAATGTTTTGCTGATTTCTTAGCTAGATGGAGGCATTTGACAGGAAAACTACACTTTGTGCTACCTTATAGGGAAATGTTGGATATTTTTATTAATAATTTGCAAGAACAAATATCCTATGAGTTATCAACTGCTACCTTGACCACCTTCGATCAAGCTATAGACTTAGCTCGAAGAGTGGAAGATGCTCTCATTAGGAGAGGCCAGCTTAGGAAGAAATATGATGAGAAAACATCTAGAAATCAGTATAAAAATAAACAAGTTGTAGGTGACGGAGTCACTGATGAGAAATGTTGCTAATATCAATACAACGAAGACAACAAAAAAATTTATATTGAACCTCTTGATAAACCTCCTCAAGAATTTACTAGACTCAATCAACCATTATCAATTATTCTACCCCAATTACTCGAAAGAGGTTTGATTCAATTACCAACTATCCGAGAACCTGATCCAACTATACCTAGATACAGAGCTGATTTACATTGTGATTTTCATAGAGGACCTAGACACTCTACAAACTCTTGTAAAATATTGAAACATAAAATACAAGATCTGATTGATAATAATGAAATGGAGGTGCAAGCCTTCCAACCTAAACAAAATGCTCCTAATAACGCCCAAAAGACCATTCCCCAAAATCAGAATCAAAATGCTAATCAATCATTGGATATATTTCAACATCCTTTACCAAAACATGGTAAAGAAGTGGCCAATCAAATTGAGCATCATAATGTCCCTCCTCCTACTTGATATGTAGGAACTATTAACAGACATTTACCTAATCATGATTTACAAAAATTTGACACAAATTTATCCATGGTCACGACCAGGACCCTATATAATACTCAAACTCCGGATCTCAGTGATGTAGAATCGAATACTGAAAGTGAAATAGACATCACCTCAAATAAATCGAATAGTTCTAAAAATGAATCAGATCCTATTCAACCTATCACAGATTTTATGGTTCCAAAAGAACCATTTCCTAGAAGAGTTACTACTCGACCCTCTTCTAATCAGTTCCTTCCTAATGAATAAGCCACAAACGCTCAACCAGGACCAGTTCAGTGTCCTCAATATAACATTGTAGGTACCATCAGAGCCGTTACCAGAAAACAGGCTCAAAATTCTCAACAGGATCAAACTCAGAATGATGGATCAGCTCCATTTATTTTGAAAAATCCCAATAAAGAGAATCATATGTATAACATTCAACCAAAACCTCCTTACAATATTAATGAACAATTATCCAATACTATAGCTAGAATTTCCCTTTTGGACTTGTTAAGATCTTCTCCTACCCATAGGGATGAATTAATGCTCACATTAAACCAAATGATGGTACCTCAAAATATTCAACCTGAAGCCATGTCCAATACTATCATCACTCAAGAATTTGATTGTATTGACTTTCGAGATAAAGATATCCCACAACATAGTTTACATAAGGATAACCCCTTATATATTACTGCCTTAATTGGATATGTAGTTGTTAAATGAGTCTTGATTGATAATGGTTCATCTCTAAACATTTGCACTTTTGACTTCTACCAAATATTTGGGTTTAGAAGTGATGAAATGAAGAAAACTGACATGATCATAAAATATTTCAATGACAAAACACAAGAAACATGTGGAGTTATCACCATCCCATTGCAAGTTGGTTTGAGAACCTTAGACACGACTGTGTTTATTGTACATTGCCCCGCATCATACAATATACTCTTGGGTCATCCTTGGATCAATGCAATGCGGGCTGTCCCATCAACTTTACACCAATGTGTTAAATTCAAATTTAAAAATTAGTTGGTCACTATCCATGGTGATCCTAGACCCTTTGATATGTCTACTTTGGCAGAACCTGTTGGAGTTAAATTTTGCCCTGCTCTATCATCCACACATCCTAATTCTTATTTTTCATATAAATGTGTGAAACACACACCCATAACTTCATCTATTTATCCTCCATTAATTTCACCCTCATATATAGCTCAACAATCTTCTGAACAAACCACACTAGAACCTCAAAAAGATCTTAGATCTACAACCAATCCTTCATGTTCCATCCATGTAATTTCAAAACCTATAGACCCATTCATTAACACCTCCACATTATCTACATCTATCATACCTTCCACATCTAAAGATAGAGGGAATGATCCTTCTACATCTTATGCTCTTTCTAATGAGATTTTACCGGATTTATTTAAAATTTTAATATTAGAAAAAACAAATGCTTCTATGCAAGATTCACTTATTTTAAATAATTTACTGCCATCTCCTCGTACTTTGGGCCTCCCACAACCTATGGGAAGTACTTACCAATTCGGGAGTTGTGCTTTTATTTATAAAGGATATGATTGGGGAAGAATACCCCGAAACATCAAGACGCATTATGATGGATATGCTCGATGCTATTTTGCTAATGAATATATTAAAGATAAACCTATAATGCTTAAAATGGGATATAAAGGTAAAATCTTGGGACCTTTCCAAAATGGTATGAAAGAACCTATCGAGGTAGAACCATGGCCCGCACGATGTGGTGTGGGCCTGTTTCCTAGTAAGGGTCAACCCTTCCCTTTTGAAGGTGATGATCAACTCATATGTTATCAAGATTATCTAGATAAACAAGATTCTTTGTGTCCAAAGAATAATCCCTTTACATGCAATATGCTATCCATAGCTTACCCTAAATTGATTGTTGAATCCGATGATGATTTGGAAGGAGATATTTTCCATGATGTCTCCGTTGAAGAGTTGTTACACAATGGTTTTTATTTTGATGGTTCTATACCTACTATAGCCCAACTTGAGGCCACGACTCCTCAAGATGAATTCTCCAAGTTAACCTTAAAATAATTACAAGAATTTGACATCTCACCCGCCCCACCTAATTTTGAAAGAGATCTATACATGGAAGTAGAAAATGTCATTAAAGTTAACATTGGAACTGAGGATAATCCTCACATAATCAATATTGGATCATAATTAAGTCAAGAAAAACAAGATGAATACATTGCATTTCTTAAAGAATATGAAGATGTCTTTGCTTGGACATATGAAGACATGCTAGGTCTGGACCCTTCTGTAGTCATGCATCATCTAGTAGTCCATCCGGATGCTAAACTTGTTAAACAGAAACTTAGAAAAATGCATCCCAAAGTGGCCTTGCTAGTCAAAGGGGAGTTAGAAAAACTCCTGAATGTTGTCTTTATACAAGCTATTGATTATTCTGAATGGATCTCAAATGTAGTTCCAGTCACCAAGCAAGAAGCTACCAAAGTTAGGGTTTGCATAGACTTTAGAGATATTAATGCTGCATGCCCTAAAGATGATTTTCCTCTTCCTAACATGGATCAAATCATTGATTTTACTACGGGGAGTGGAATTATGTCCCTAATGGATGGATTTTTTGGTTACAATCAGATCAGGATAGCTCCTGAAGATCAGGCTAAAACATCCTTTATTACCCCTTGGGGTACCTTTTGTTGGAAAGTTATGCCATTTGGTTTAAATAATGCAGGCGCAACATATCAACGAGCCATGACTTATATCTTTCATGATATGATGCATGATATCCTACATGATTACGTAGATGATATTGTAGCTCGCTCTATTAAAGAAGATGATCATTTAGATGATTTGAGAAAAGTATTTAATCGGTTAAGAGAATACCTTATTCGATTAAATCCAACCAAATGCATATTCGGAGTTAAGTCCGATAAACTATTAGGGGTTTTAGTTTCTTTACGTGGTATCAAAATCAACCCTCTCAAGATTATGGCTATCACTGATATGCCCACACCTACCAATATATCTGAGTTACGAAGTTTACAAGGTAAACTTCAAGCCATTCGTCGCTTCATTGATAAGCTAGCAGACAAAAACGATCCCTTTCTTATGCTTCTTAAGAAGGATGTCCCTTTTAATTGGGACAATGAATGTAAGGAAGCTTTTAAACTTCTCAAAAAATACCTCCTTAACCCACCTGTGCTTTCACCACCTAGACCTGATCGCCCGTTTATCTTGTATATTTCAGCTTCAAATTTTGCTTTAGGAGCTATGCTAGCTCAACTTGATAATGAGAAAATAGAGAGTGCTAATTATTATATTAGCTGAACTTTAATCAGTTATGAAACCCGCTACACAATATTAGAAAAAATATGTCTAGCAATCATATTTTCTACGTAGAAATTACGTCATTATATGCTCAATAAAAAAACATATGTCATTGCTAAATATGATCCCTTGCGATATCTTATGAGTCGACCTTATTTATCAGGTCGTACAACAAAGTGGGTTCTTTCTCTAAGTAAGTTTGAACTCACATTCATAGGATAGAAGTCTATTAAGGGTCAAATCATAGCAGATCAATTAGTTGCTGCACCCTTAGAGTCTACCCATCCCCTCATCATTGAGTTTCTTGATGAATGCCTTCAATTAGAGGTAGACTGTGTTGAACAATGGTCCTTATACTTTGATGGAGCTCGATGCATGAGTGGGGCTGGTGTGGGTATTATTTTAATATCCCCACAAAAACATTTTATACCTTTGTCCTTTAAATTAAAATTTGCTTGCACCAATAATATTGTTGAATATGAGGCTCTAATCCTTGGATTATGAGCTGCCTTGGCACTAAAAATCAAACATCTGCTAGTTTTTGGTGATTCTCAACTTGTTATAAACCAAATTAATGAATTTTATCAGACCAAAGATGATAAATTATGCCCATATAAAGCATATGTTTTGCAATTGTTATCCTTTTTTGATAAAGTTACCTTGGAAGCTATTCCTCAAACTAGCAACCATGCAGCTGATGCTATGGCCGCAACTGCATATCTTCTACCCTTGGAGTTAGATGACGAATATGCCACCATCATTATTCATCGACTCCAAGAACCCACTTCAAATAAGTCATGCTTATAACCTTTGGATGTGTTTCTACTCAATGAAACTACTCCTGAACCTTAGTATAAGGATATATTTGATTTTCTTCAAAATGGGACTTTCCCTGCCAATTCTAATAGAAACCAGCGTTGGTTATTACGTAGATGAGCAAGTCGATTTGTAATAATTGGCAATAATTTATATAGGAGATATTTTGAAGGTATCCTATTGATATGTTTAAATCTAAAAGAATCCAAATTAGCTTTAAGTGAAGCCCACGATGGATCTTGTGGAGGACACTTCAGTGGTAGTGTCATTGCTAAAAAGCTCCTTAGGATAGGATACTTTTGGCCTACCATGGAAAATGATGCACATGATTATGTGTGCCATTGCGACAAGTGCTAGAAACATGTCGACCTTGTCCATGCGCCTGCACAAGAGCTGCAGGCTATTTCATCTCCTTGGCCCTTTTCAAAATGGGGCTTAGACATTATTGGCAAAATTAATCCTGTGTCATCTGATGGACACAAATTCATCATAACCACCACCGAGTATTTCACGAAGTGGGTTGAAGCTATGCCTTTAGCTTCCTGCACTGGAACACAAGTCTCTAAATTTATTTTTAATCAAATTATTTGTAGGTTTGAAATTCTTGCAAATCTCATCTCAGACAATGGAACTTGTTTCAAAAATAAATATGTTAAGAAATTATGCCAAAAATATAAGATTCAACATCGCTGGTCCACTCCCTATTATCCTCAGGGTAATGGTCAAGCAGAAGCATCTAACAAAACCTTAATCAAAATTCTTAAAATATTGGTCAATAAATTTGGTCGCGACTGGCACATTCAACTATATATTGCTTTGTGGGCCTATCGAACTAGTGTTCGAACTCCCACCGGAACTTCACCTTTTGTCTTGGTTTATGGCGATGAAGTTGTTTTTCCCTTTGAATTAGAAGTTCCTTCTTTGGCTCTACTACTTCAAGACACCAAAGGAGGAGATGAATATCGAGCTGGCAGACTCAGTCAGCTGGAACTCCTAGATGAAAAGCGCATCAATGCTTTGGAGCATCTTCGTGCCTACCAAAACAAGCTTAAAAGATCATATGCCAAGAAATTTTGTCATCGATCCTTTGAGGTCGGTGACCTTGTTTTAAAAGAAAATCAAAAAAATACTAATGCAACTAAAGACCTTAAAGGTAAATTTGAGCCCAACTAGCTTGGACCATATATTATCACTGCTAAATTTGAATCGGGAGCATACAAATTAGCTACCTTAGATGGTAAAGATTTAAAAGAACCTATGAATATTATGCATCTTAAGTGATATTACGCATAAAATTTAGTCATTTCATTTGTACATATTTTGCATGTTGTCTCATTTTAAAAAAATATATAAAAATGTTTAACCAAAAACAAACCAACAAAAAAAAAAAAAAAAGAGAGAGTCAAAATTATCAAACTCCTCAAAAATATTTGTTGTATATATTTCTTCTTCAAGTATTGCAGTTATATTTTCAAGTTATTTTGGATAAATTAGCATTTATTTGGAATCCCTCACTTTCACAAACACAATATAAATATTTTGATTTTATCTGGCATGATTACTAATCTCTCTTATATCAAAGTTCACAAAATTTAATTAAATAAAGTTTGAGCATAGAGAATTGATCTTGTTATTTACTTAAACCAAGCATATTCTTTCACAATAAAATGATTATATTTGTAATGTCCATGCTATGCTACATAGTAGAAGTGGTTTCTTGAGCGAAAAGTTTCCCCTGCTATCCTATCATGCACATGGTCTAGAATCTTTGAGAATTGACAAAAGAACAAGCTCACCCCTACCCAGAATAAAAATCCCTTGCTCTACAGCTAATCCGAGCAAGTATCCCTAGAATAGGAAGCAAAAGAAAAATAAAAATCAAGCAAAATCATGAGAACAAGAAGCATTATTTCAAAATTATTTTGTACTCTCTTAGCACTATTTCAGCATTATCTCAAATATCAAAGCAAAAAATACAAAAAAAAAAAAGAAGCAAAAGAAACAAGCAAAAGCAAAAGCAATAAAATCCCTTTCCCTATCCATTGAAAAGAAAAGAAGGGTTGATGAGCTTGAATCCCTGGAATTCTCAATTATTCAAAAACTATGAGGTAAGCCCCATAACAAGTGGTTTGTGCCCAACCCGCTTGGCCTTGGGTAACTCCTAGCATGGTGATATGTCTATCACATTAGCGACCTTCTTTTGTACAGACCTATGTCTGCTTATGGATTAGCTAGCTCTTGATAACCTGACTTACATAGTAGTTTGGTATGGTTATATGCATCTAAATCATGGTTAATGAACACTTATTTGGTTAATTCAAATCACTTGTATCAAATTATTTTGCTCAAAACTGGTAAATGAACAATGCAATTGCACACACATTTGTATTTGAGAGATTTTGTGTATCATTATGATAAATCAAGATTGGTAATGAACTCACATACGCACATGGGATTCCTTATAAATCTAACTTTTGTCTTTAAGATACTTTGAAATATTTTTGCAAATTGTTTGGAATAATTTCATTTTCTTCTTTAGAGAACAATTGTTTAGTATAAAGACAACTACATACATTTTCAAAAAAATCAATTTTTTTTTCAAAACATACACTCAAATCATATATATATTATCGACTTTCACGACGATGGTATAGTTCCAAAACTTAAATTGGAATTTTATGCCTAGCACAAGTCCTCATCTTCATATTATCTGTTTATTTTCAAAAATTAAAAAATCAACCATGCAATAAAACTATCAATTTCTTCTTTGGATTTCGCAATGATGGTATAAGTCTATACATAAATATTCTATGCCTAGCGCAAACCATTGTACTAATTTTATTTCCCATTTATTTAAATTCATAAAAACATGTGACTTAAATCATTATGTTACACAATTATGCTTTAAACAACAACGCACATTGTTACTATTTCATGTCATTATGTCAACTTCAATTTTGCAATGATGGTATAATTCCTAGGGAATTATTCAAAAAATTTATCACACTTAGGAATTTATGCCTAGCAAAAATCATCTTTAATATATTTCATGCATAATATTTTCATGGAAATCTAAAAACAAATCACCATCATCATCATCATTTGCATCATCACAACAAAGTCTTAAGACAGTCTCTTAAGCACTCTTTTTCTTTTAACAATATTTCTATACTAGGATTAGCTTGACGACCGAGTGAGCGGTGACTCCATGAAATGGTCTATAATAGCAACAATGTCATTTGAAATTATTGTTAAAAGTCCCTTTTTTTATTGTTATTATTATCCCGCAAACAACCAATTTGTTTACATCAGATTATTTCATTTAAATTTAAAAAAAATCATGACCTTCAAACCATAATATTTCTAAATGACATAATCACATGAATCATCAAATCAATCACACCAAAACATTAAAGCATCATACAAACACATAAGACAAGTCATATGATCAAATATATATATATATATATATATCAACAATATATGTACATCATATCAAAACTAGATTGGTATGCCACAATCTACATCTTGGCATACTCAATCCTCTCAATCATATATTCAGTCTGTGCAGTGCAGTCGCCTAGCCTCGAGAACCCCTCAAGCTCTCAGCCTCATCTCCTCCCCTGCCTTGAGGTGGACGAGGTGGCCCCATCACAGTATGTGTGGTACTATGAGTCCTAATCGTCGATCAGGATGAAGTCCTCGATGACCCAACCCTGATCGGATCCGCAAGGCCGGTTGGCAGCTATACCCTCTGGCCCTATGGAACTAGTTGGAAGTAGATACCCTGATAGAATGTGGTCTGAGCAATCAACCATGCTAGCTCCTGAGTGCTCGCTCCTCCGCTTCATGCTTTGAGGTGTGTAACCCCATCTCTAAGCTATGTAGCCCTAGCTTGGTGGCGTGTAGCCTCATATTGTAAAGTCTACACCTATGCCTGGATACAAACAATCTCTTCCTATAGAGTAGCCATCTCGCTACTCTCTCCTACCTCGACACCCTTGCCCTTATCGGGTGATGGTGGCCTATCTCTCTCTGGAGAAGGGGGTCTCTCCTCCCTCCTCTCCTGCTACCATGGCCTCTGTTGAGCCTGTGGCCTCCTTTGCTCTCTCCTACTATGACCCTATGCTACATCAATGGTCACCTGGTGCCACCTCTCGATCTGATGCACAACTGCATGAATCAGACCCTGAGCCCTCATCATTCGAGGGCGAATGCCTATGTACCAAGCATCATAGCCGTCGGCTACCCCAGCGTCGTCCCCATCCATTGGCTAGATCAGGGTGTCATATGCCTCCTAACTCCAAAATAATTGCATATCTAAAGCCTCGCTAACTATAGTGTTATCCCAAACGGTCTGAGAAAACTCAGTCTCTGAGAGATGGGATCCCCTGTTGTAGACTGAACTACCTTAAAAATTGGTCATAGCGGTGGAGCTCTACCTATCCCTTCTCCATCCTCAGCCAATAGGTTTTCATAACGTGAGCCAGCTCCTGTCCATCCTTGGCCCACCCTGGATGATCTCTCCAAGGCCTCTAGGTGATCTGGTCAGAGACAAGGTCATCAAGTAGTCTCCGAGACATTTGTAGATCTATCCATCATTATGACCCTCTTCGGAGCCACCAGTAGAAAGCTCGAGGCCTCTCCCCATCAATCCCTATCAATGGGAGCCCTACCGGCCTTCGCACCGTGATGTGCTCCCAACACCAAACCTGTAGTAGTGATGTCATGACTAGACATCGGTTGCTCTTGTATATGACCCCATGCAGGATCCTATACAATCGGCATAGTACAAAACTCCCCCAAGCAAACCTATACCTGTGGTCTCTCATGTCATAGACCACATCTGTTAGTAGCCATGGTACTCTGTATCCACTCTGATGGCATAGCAGCAGACCACCTACCACCCTAGCCAAAACTTGTGTCAGTCTAGATGCCCTAGGCATCTGGCGTAGCGACTCGATGTTCACTCTGCCCTTCTCTAGGGTGAAGCTCGGATCTTTACACAGTCGCATCATCACATGGCCCTAATTGGCCATGGGATTTATTAGTTGTCCTTGTATGGGGATCCTCAAAATTCTCCATACATCCTCCAATGTGGGAGTCATCTCCCCTATCGGTAATCGAAAACAAGAACTCGGATACCACCTCTCTACTAGCACTGTCAATAGCCCCATATCTGTAGAAACCTATGGCATATCTACCACATGCTGTAAGCTGACTTGAACCAACTGATCTCGCTTTGCCTGAGATAGAGCAGCCAAGTCATCCCTCAGCCCATCGTATTTCCATTCTCTACTCTTTAGTAATCCTCTCTCCAACAGAAACAACAAAACAATAAAAATCGTTAATAAAATAGTGATTAAAAATGCAAGTAACACAAGTTCAATTTGAGCAAATTCGTCTCTAATTTTGCAAGCTGAAATCATCCCTTATTTGATGAAATCATCCCCATTTCACCGATTTCGCCTCTGGACGAAATCAGCGATATCGAGATGATTTTAACGAAATGGAGACGATTTCGTCTCGACGACATCGACGGCCCAAAAAATGGCTGCGATGCTCAAAAATAATTTAAAATTAATCTAAAAAGCATAGAAAATCAAAATTAAAGCATTCTAAACTAAGTTTAGACTCTTACCCGTAGCCCGCGCCGGACCTTTGTCGATCTATGCGCTGTATCGACAATCTTGTCTGTAGAGCTCTAGAAACCAGCAAAATGAACAGTAACAATGAATTAGGGTTTTACCTTATTTTTCTTAATTTTATTCAAAAACAATTAAAAACATTTTAAATTTTGCTTTTTCATGTTTTTACCTCAAACGTTCGATTTGGGTAAAAACACGAAGGGGGCACCATAGTAAGTTGTCGTACGATTCGACCTAGAATCGTCGCCTAAAAATGACAATAATTTTTCTTTCTCGTAAATCGAGAAGAACTCATATTTAACACATTTTCTTCAAAAAATTTGCTAAAGAGGGGACAAAATGTAGCACCCCAAAATTGGTGCAGTAAACCTTAGCAAATAATTAAAATTACTTTAGTAATAAATCAAAATTCAATTTTAACCCCAAACCGCCTGCTAACCGCCTGTTAAACAACTTTCCCCATTTTTCATGCCATTTTTAGGATTTGTTGTGACCGTTGGATGATATCGTCTCCGATCAGATGATATCACCTCAGATCGGATGATTTCTTTTGGAGCAGAACATCCAAATGATCTCATCCCAAACTAATTTGTGCATAATTAGCTTTTGTTCCAACAACATCTCTAATATGGGCAGAAGCATGTCTGTGCCGTTAGAGACCCTCCCCGTTGGAGATCTCCCAAATTGGGATGATCCCCAACCTTCTAACCTCCCTCCTAAGCTTATTTAAACCTTAGGACCCCCCTTGAAATCCCCCTGGCTGAATTTTCCTGTAACTTGACCTTTGTGCACATTAGAATACCCTGGATTACCATATGCATTTGTGCTTTCCAAGTTTTCTTACAAGGACCTCATTGATTTTCAGTCGGAGCATGCTCAGATCATTGCAGATGATCCTGTACAATCTTGGATGATCCTGTCAAAATTCGAGATGATTTTGACTGTAGTATGCATTGGGGGCAATTAGTGCCCAGAGTTTGCACTTTTTCTATACTTTGTTGCTATTTTATTTTGCATTTAGTCAGTTTTATTATTATTTCTTGTTATTCTACATCTTGGAGTTCACCCATGTAGTTTAATTGCATAATAAAATCATGATTAGCTATTAAAGCATCGTAATTTACTTGCATTTCTATTCAAGATTATCTTATTAACATCCTTATTATTATTTCACATCATTTTCTTTTATCAATATAGCTGCATTTTCTATATTTTGTATCTATTTCTTTGTTTGCAGGTCTCTAACGAATTCGTCTGATGAATTCATCAGATCTCAAATGATCCTATCAGATCGGAGATGATTCTGTCAAATTCCAGACAATCTTGTCTGCTTCAAAAATTAGAACCTCCATCAGACATCCAAAACCAGGTATGGTTTTTCTCATCTAGCATATTCTTTGTGTTTTATGTTTAATTCTATTTTCTGTATTCATTTAATTTGCATTTTCATAATAGAACTTAGATGCATTTGGCCAAACCTAGGATTTGAATGTTTAAAGATAAAATTAAACACATTCCCAACCTAGGCATGGAGACTGCCACTAAACGTTTCCTGGTGAACCCCACCATCTATTGAAAAATCACCTTAATACACCTCCCCCGAGAGGCGGGACCTTCAAAGGGCCTCTCAGTCCGAGGTATTGTCCCATCCTTCCTGCATCCCCCTTCCGGGCATGGATCCTTTAGCCTGAAGGTAAGGGTGCAAAAAATTTGGAACGATACATGTAGAGATGTGGCCTTCATGAGACAACTTGAATATCCTACTGTACTGGCTGTCCACAACCAGGTTTCAATGGAAGATCTATTCTAGTCATATTTCCATCCATGGAAGAGATGATGGGCTTAAAAAATATAGAGAGAGTGTGTAATAGGCTAAAATTTACCCATGTCAACTTAACCTAAGTAAAAAATATACAAAAAATTAATTAAAACCACTTCCTAGCTTCCTACCTTGTTTTTTGTGCTTGCATTAAGTCAATTTTTAACCTCCTGATGATATCAACTCTATTTTTTCGATATCGTATGTTCGATCCAATATCGAACCTAGATGTGCAAGATCAGATGTTCGATCTCAACCAAAAATAGAAAGGCCCAATACAGTAAAATGACAAATTTGTTGTAACGTGTTTTGTCTTTACTTGCCTAACGACACGGAGGTTACAGTATTAGTTTACCCTATATTACCTAGATTGGGAGAAATTACAACTCCCTCTATTTTTAGCCCAACCCCTCTAACCTACTTGGCCTATTTAATATAGGCACTCCCTCCCTAGATTCCCCTTAACCCTCTAACACCCTTGATTAGTTTTATGTCATTCTTGCATTCTTTAGCATTATAGTATTGTTGTTGCTCATTGTTTTCATGCAGGTTCAGAGGTTCAAAACTATCGATCAGTGGATAACTAATGATATCAGACATCAGATATCACCCAAAAGCATCTGATCTTGCTCTATAGGCTAATTTAGGGTAATTTCAGACCATTTGTTTACATTTCTTAACTCCTATTTTGCATTTTAAGATCATATTCATTCTTTTAGCATATCAATTTATCATAAACTCTCTGTTATCATATTGGAGTTCACCATCTTCATTATTGCATTATATTATTCACATTGTTGATCTATGTTCCCATTGTTTCATCCTAGATATTGCATATGATAAGTTCAATATAGCTTAATTTATGTTTAACTAAGTTTATATCAATATTGCAAGTCTCTATTTTTTGTCAAAATTATGAAATTACAGGATTTTTATCAGATCATATCTATTGGTATGAGATCGTATCTGCTGATACGATATCAAAAATTCGATATCACTAGAACAAGACTGATCTTACCTACAACAAGTAAATAGACTCTACATAAGACATCCAGATTGAGTAAGATCGTAAAATTCCTTTCATAAGAAAATATTGCATCTATTTACTTTTTGTAATCTATTGTCTCTTGTATTCATTGAAATAAAAATTGCATTTAGTGTAGATTAGTTGCATTTGGCCAAACTAGGTGATTGTGAGCAAAGTAAAAAGAACACATCAAACAAACTCTCAACCTAGGTGTGGAAATTGCCATATAAATATTTCTTGGTGAACCCACCCAATTCGTTGAAAAATCACCAAAGAGGGCACAACCTCAAGTGCCTCTTCTATGAGGTGTAGATCTACCATTTTTCCATCCCCTTCTAGGTACGAATCCATTAGCTTGAAGGAAAGGAGTGAGAAAATTTTAGAGCTATATTCTTTGGTGAACCCAACGTGAAAAACATAGGCATATTTCTAATTTATAAAGACATAAAAAATAAGTATAAAACAAAACAAAACAAAAAAAATCATTAGTCAAACTTGAACATTTTAGATTCACTTCTTAGATGTTAGATTTCAACATAGGAAGAGTCTAATACTATAAAATTAAAATCAAACTTTTAATTTGAAGAAGAGCATTATATGTCACCTGAAGAACTTGAGCCTATAAACGACATTTATAAACTATTTCAGGAAGATTAGGTATAATATCTAAAATATTATAATTCTTATTTTCTGTTTTGTTTTCAAAATAAAAAACACAAAGAACCAAAAATCAAAATATAATATATTATTATATAGGTATATATATAATATATATACCCAAGAAATTTAAAACATATATATATATATATACAACACACACACACACACACACACACATATATATATATATCACTAAAAAATAAAACACATTAAAAACAAGATGCCTAGAATATTGAGAAATTGTAAACAAATAGAATCTGAGGAACTAGATAAATAAAACCTTGATGATAGGGTAATTATTGAGGATGATAAACTCAGAGAAAAAGGTGAGGAAGATAATATATAAGGGGAATAAGAGGACAATGACCCTAATAAACCTATTGTATATGCTCAGGGTAATGTTAATTTTAAATCTATCCAACATTTTGTTGAGTTCCTAAAAAGTAATATAGGTCAAATCAATCATGTGTTGGAAACAGAGCATTTACTTCCAATGGGAGATTATTCAATAGAGGCCACTATAGAAGCTTCTATTCTATTGAATGCAAATCCAATGACATACATAAATAGAACAAATCAAGATCAAGTTGGTCCATCTCAAAACAATAATCAAAACATGGATTTGAACACTCAAAAACCAGCAACTCAATCAAATTCTAAACAAAAATAACATTCTTCTTCTCAAGCTCCTAATCAACAAATATCTACATCACAAAAAACTAAGAAAACACAAAATGCCAATCATTATCAATAGAAAATCCAAAAAAATATAGTTCCATATAAACTTCATAACACTGTTCCCACAAACACTTTACATAATAGCATTTCTATTGGAAATTCTTATATAACAACATAGCCATATCATCAAATGCACAACAGTATGAAAAAATGAAATTAATTTAGTTAGCAACCACATGGACTTGAATCCTTGGTTAAATAATTAGCTTCATCCCCAGATTAGATAGATCCTTACTGTCCCTCATACAGTTATAGAGAGATGTGTAGTCAACCTTTGGATCCTATTGTAGTTTCTCAACCTTACCCCAAACATTTTCCTATGTCGATCCTTTTGATATATAAAGGAATAAAAGATCCTATTGAGCATCTTCGCATGTTTGGGATGGCCTGTCATAATATTTCTTATGGTGACTTGTTGTTACTAAAAATATTCCCTGGAGGCATGGCCTTAGAATGGTGCTATCAATTACCAACAAAATATTTAAGAAACTTTAAAGAGACAACATAAATGTTTGTTCACCAATTTAGTACCTACATAGAATTAAATGTCACTATTAAGGATTTATATAATTTGAAATAAGGAAAATATGAGAGCTTTTATGAATTCCTAGCTAAATGGAGACAACTTCTAGGAAAATTGCATTTTGCTTTACCTCAAGGTTTTGCAAATTTTTATTTGTAATTTACAAGAACAACTATCTTATGAACTTGATATAGCTATAGTAACCTATTTTGATCAAGTTATAGACTTAGAAATAAGAGTAGAAGATACCCTCATTAGAAGAGGACAATTAAAGAAAAAGGATGAGGACAAATCTTCTAAAAACCAATATAAAAATAAACAGGTACTAGGTAATGGAGTTACTAATAGTAGAAACATCTCAAACATCAATACTACTGAAGCTATAAAGAAATTTATGTTAAATATTCCTGATAAACCTCCAATAGAATTTACAATATTGAATCAGCCCTTAACTTTGATTTTACCCTAACTATTAGAAAAAGGTTTAATACAGTTGTCAGAGATACAACAATCGGATACCACTGCAAGTGGATATAGGGCTGATCTACATTGTAATTTTTATCAAGTAGATGGATATTCAACCAATTATTGTAAATGATTGAAACATATGATACAAGATTTGATTGATAAATTTAAAATGGAAGTAGAACAATTTCCCTCAAACAATAATCCTCAAAATAATACTCAAAAGCAACCAACTCAAAATGCAAATCAAAATTTACATTTTTTCCAAAATCCTTTACCCAAGCATGGTAAAGAGGCTATGAATCAACTAGAACATCATAATGTTCCTCCTCCAACTTGGTATGTGGGGACCATTAGAAAATTTTTACCACAACAAAATTTGTAAACTTCATATGTGCCTTCTCAATCTACAGTTACAATTAGGCCCATACAATATTTCCAATCTTCATCTTCAGAAGATACAAGAAGTGACACAAAAAGTGAAATAAAAAGTAAAATGGACATCACCTCAAATAATTAAAATAGTTATGAAGATGATTCCGATCAAATTTTTTCCATCACATATTTATTAGTTCTAGAAGAACCATTCCCTAGAAGACTGACCACTCAAACCTCATCTCGATAAACACTTTCAAATTAACAAGCAGTGAATGATAGACCTTACTTTGATAATTTACAAAATAATAACATTGTGGGTACTATTGGATCCATCACTAGACATCAAGATCAAAATCAAAACTCTCAAACACAAACTCAAACCCAAAATGAGAAATCACCTCCATTTGTATTAAGAGCACCCACAAAAGGAAGTAATGTATCAAATCCACAACAAAAATTTCCTTATGACATTAATGAATAATTGGCAAATATTATAGCTAGAATTTCTCTTTTGGATCTTCTAATAACTTCATCTATACATAGAGAGGGATTAATGAATACCTTAAGAAAAATGATGGTACCTCAAAAAATAGAACTTGATGTTGTGGTAAATGTGATTTCTCATGGAACAAATTATATAGATTTTTAATACAAGGATATTCCTCCTCAAAGCATGTATATAAATAATACTCTATACATTACAACATTAATTAGGGATGTAGGTTTCAAAATATTCTTAATAGATAATGGATTATCATTAAACATATGCACAAATGATTTTTTTCAAAAGTTTGAATTTAGAAATGAAGATTTAAAAATAACTGAAATGATTATCAAATCATTTAATGATGAAACCCAAGAAACATGTGGAGTATTGTTGATACTATTTCAATTTGGTCCAAGAATTTTGGATATGACCATTTTTGTTGTATACTACCCCACATCATACAACATCCTTCCAGGTCTACCTTGGATCAACACAATGAGAGCGATACCTTCTACATTACATCAATGTGTTAAGTTTGAGTCTAAAAATCAATTGGTCACTATCCATGGTGACCCTAGATCATTTGACATGTGTGCTATGGTAGAACCAATAGGAGTCCCATTTTGTACTACTATGTCTTCAAAAAACCCTATTCTTCCTAAATATTCTCCTTCATCATATAAACCCACACCATAAAAACCTACAACTAAAATGGATAGTCCCTCTACTTCATATCCTCTTTCGGATGAAGTATTACTGGATTTATCTTCAATACTCACAACTTCATAACATACTAAGTTTTCTACCCAAGACTCCATTGTATTATCCCAATCACTGCCATCTCCTCAAATAATGGGATTGCCACAAAATTTGGGAAGCATCCACAATATAGGGAGTTGTGCCTTTATCTATGCAGGGTATGATATTGGCAAGATTAATATTAAAATGAGCTTTACTCTTGATCAAAATGGATTTGCTAGATGTTATTTTTCTAATGGATATGTAAAGTAAAAAAAAATGATGTGCAACATGGGTTATAAAGGTAGAGGTTTGGGACCTCTCAAAAATGGTATACATGAACCTTTAAAAATAGAGGAATGGCCTGCCCAATGTGGTATTGGTTATATCCCTACCAAAACTCAACCATTCCTATTTGAGGATGATGATCAACTAATAACATATTAAGAGTACTTAGGAAATAAATAATATTTTAAAACAAGTAAAAGGATACATTCTTGTAACATGTTATCAATAGCATTTTTGGAAATGATTGCTTCCCTAGATGAATGTTTAGGAGATATTTTTCACAATATTTCTATTGAATAAATTTTGAGAAATGGATTTTTATTTGATGGGTCTATACCATGCATAGCCCATGTTCAAACAATAACCCCATAGGAAGAATTAGTTAAATTAACCTTAGAAGAATTACAATAAATGGGTGTATCACCTACTCCTCCCAACTTTGAAAGAGATTTAAATATTTTAGTAGAAGATGTGCTACAAGTCAACATTGAGACTAAAACCAATTCTCACTTGATTAAAATTGGAACTGAATCAAGTGAAGAAAGACAAAAACAAGACATTACATTTCTCATAGGATATGCTGATGTTTTTTCTTGGACATATGTAGATATGCCTGACCTAGACTTTTCTATGGTCATGCACCATTTAGTGGTGTGCCCATATGTAAAACCTGTTAAACAAAAGCTTAGAAAAATGCATCCAAAAGTAGCATTATTAGTCAAATATGAATTACAAAAAATTTTGGATGTTGAATTTATTCAAGCCATTGATTATGCTGATTGGATATCCAATGTTGTCCCAGTAACCAAGAAAGAGGCCACTAAAATTAGAGTATGTACTAATTTTAGAGACATTAATGTTGCATGCCCTAAGGATGATTTTCCTCTCCCAAATATGGATTAAATTATAGATTTTATGGTTAGGAGTGGGATGTTATCCCTTATGGATGGTTTTTTAGGATATAACCAAATCCGAATAGCTCCTGAAGACCAACTCAAAACTGCTTTCATTACACCTTGGGGAAATTTTTATTGTAAATTAATACCCTTTGGTGTAAAGAATGTAGGTGCAACCTATAAAAGGGCTATGACATAAATATTTCATGATATGATGTATTATATTCTACATGATTATGTAGATAACATCATAGCTTGCTCAACTAAGGAGGAAGATCATATTAATAATATAAGAAGAGTGTTTGATAGACTAAGAGAATATAAGATTTTCTTAAACCCAAACAAATGTGTATTTGGAGTCAAATCTAGAAAGTTGTTAGGAGTTATTGTTTCTATGGAGATATATCCCCTTAAAATTAAGGCTATCCTTGATATACCACCACCCAAGAACATATCAAAATTAAGGATTCTACAAGGTAAACTTCAGTCTATTCGTTGCTTCATCGACAAACTAGCAGATAAAACCTAACCCTTTCTTAAGTTACTTAAGAAAAACATCCCATTTCAATGGGATAATGAATTTCAAGAAGCATTTGAAGCACTTAAGCAATACCTTATTACTCCTCTAGTGCTTGTGCCTCCTAGACCATATTTTCCCTTTATTTTGTATATTTTTTCTACTGAGCTTGCACTTGGAGCAATGTTTTCTCAACTTGATGATGATAATAAAGAATGCGCCACCAATTATATAAGTAGAACATTAATAAGTTATGAAACCCGCTATACACCTGTAGAAAATATTTTTTTGGCGGTTGTATTTTCTATATAAAAAGTACGCCACTATATGCTTAGTCAAAAGACATTTGTTATTGCTAAATATGATCCATTAAGGTATTTGATGACTAGGTCTTATTTATCAGGTCACATAGCTAAATGGTTTCTTGCTCTGAGTGAGTTTGAACTCACATTTATTGGCCAAAAATCTATCAAAGGCAAAATTATAGCTGATCAACTTGTTGTTGCACCTCTTGAATCTACTCATCCTATAACCATTGAATTTCTAGATGAATGTCTTAACTTAGAAGAGGACCTTTCTGAGTCATGGTCCCTGTATTTTAATGGAGCTAGATGTGTGAGTGGTGTAGGTGCAGGTATTATATTAATATCTCCACAAAAGGACCTTATTCCTTTGTCTTTTAAACTTCAATTTGTTTGCACTAATAATACTATATAATGTGAGGCTCTAATCCTTGGGTTACAAGCAACTTTAGCCTAAAAAAAAAAAATTTATTAGTCTTCGAATATTCTTAGCTTGTGATAAATCAAATTAATGAATTATATCAAACATGAGATGAGAAAATTTATCCCTATAAATAATATGTTCTTAATATTATTTCTTTATTTGAGAAAGTAACTTTGGAAGCCATCCCTCGTACTAGAAATTGTGCTGCAGATGCCATGGCTATTGTTGCTTCTTTATTGCCCCTAGAATTGGATGATAAATATGCTATAATCATTATTCACCAGATTCATCTAAGTCATGTCTAGAACCATTAGATGTTTTTTGATTAATGAGATATCTCCATAACCTTTGTATATAGACATATTTAATTTTCTCTAAAAAGGGACCTTTCCAAAAGGATTACATAAAAACCAATGTAGGTTATTATGTAAGCAAGTTGTCCATTTCATAATTATTGGAAATACTTTATATAAAAGGTCTTTTGAAGGTATTATTTTAAGGTGTCTCAATTTAGAAGAGTCTAAGAAAGCACTAAGTGAAGTCCATGACAGATATTATGGAGGACATTTTAGTGGAGGTGTGTCATGACCCGTTTTGATAAGCCCTTCTACGTACGGGAATGGGACATATCTTCTATTTTGGTATTCCTGTGAAGTCGACTAATGCTAAATTGGGCATTAAATTTGGAAACTTCTAAAGTAAAAATTTACTTTTTTAAATATGCTTAATTAATTTAATTACCTTCATTTTAGAAGGAAATCAGGTAGTTTTTTTCCTTTATAAACTAGTCCAATTTTTATTGGATTAAATAAATAGAAACTACCTTGTAATAAATATTTCCTTCGTAAGGCTACTTTGGTAATGATGTGAACTCAGCTACAAGAGACCAACAAAATGGACTCCAATCACATAACACAAATGCAATATAATGGAAGAAACTTGTAAATTGATATTCTTCTCATTCATGAATTCACATCCCTCCTCCAAAATATTACAATCCATCAAATAGAAACCGAAAACCAAAGAAACCTTAAAGAAACCCTAAAAATGTCTTTTTCTAAAAATTGCTAAAAATATAAATGAGTCAGATTGCACCCAAATTTGGTGCACACATCCCTCTTACAATAAAAAACCTTACTTTAAAATATTAGGTCTCAACTTAAGGTATAACAAAAGATAATAAACTTCTAACATGCAAAAAACCCGAGAACCTATTCTAAAAGCTAATTTTGGGACACTAGATGTTGTAGTTAGGTCCCAAAAACATGATTTTTGGAGAGTTAGGCCAATCGAATATTTTCCTGATGTAGAACACACACACAAAACCACCTATTAAATTTCAAGGCAAACGGGCATATGGTTCACAAGTTATGGCTCCAGCAAGGTGCATCATGTAAGATTGAGATAATGGATAATATTCTACTCTTATCTCTATGGATTTCCTTTCCATTAATATATATATATATATATATATATATATATATATATATATATATATATATATATATTAAAAGGAATCCTGCTCATGGGATAAGAAAAATAATATTAAAAATAATAAAAAATATATACATATATTTAAAAGCATATTTTCAGAAATAAAGAAAGCTAAATATATATAATTAGAAGCATCTTTTATGAAAGAAAGAAAGCAAAAATAATAATAAATAAAATATTTAAATATTTAGAAACATCTTTCTTTAATAATAATAAAGAGAACTATAAATTCCCATTGGGGGTTGAGAAAAAGGGGTTATGCTATGCTATGTTATGCTAGAAAAGGAAGACTAACGAAAGATACACAAGCCAAGTTGAAGTCATCCTTTGTAGGAATCCAGGTTGGGGCTTTCCTAACCATATTATTTCTTTGAATGTAAAGAAATTTATCTCATGTGTTTGGATTGCTTCTGTTATGCAAATGTCTTACTTTCACTATTATATTATGCTAATGTACATATGTTTGGAAATCTAGAATAACTGTAAGTGTAAGTAAGTGTAAAATATAGGTACATCCAATAGAAAGGCTAGAAGTACCAGATGGCTATAATGGGAACCCAAGGATTGACTTGTAATATTATATCTCATAGCACCATTTCAATGCTATTTTAGTTGCATCGGGTTCTAGCTTTATAATGTCAAAATATACCCTTGTCTCTATTTGGAAGCAATGATCGAATTTTTCCTCCTTTCAAGGAGGTCCTGTATTATATCAATTACAGTGTGGTACACTGACATTGTAACTTTGCCTTATAAGTCTTCCATGAATGATGATATGATTAAAGTCATCAATCAAATCAGTAATACCGATTACATACTCCTTAATGGAAAAGTTTGGAGTAGCTTAGTTTATATTCCTTATTATGTTCTATCGATGTCATCAATAAATATTTGATGTATGGACTTGAATGGACAATGATGGAATTAAAGTAATGATCTTCTTGTCATTATATTTTTAAGTTCCAGTATTGTATATTAACACTATTCGACTGTTCTATCTGCGCTATAAGAAATTGAGCTTGTTACCTCTATTTTTGATGATTAATGGAGCACTATCTGCAACCTATGACCTATATAAATTGTTCATCTATTAGAATTTCATTCCACGTTAATACTTCTTATGATCATATTCTAATGCATAAATAACCTTTCCATTAGAAATCAGTAAAGAAAAATAATTAAGACCATCACTAGAGGTAACTAATATCTATGAAGAATAGAGAGACATTGGAAACATTTATCTTGTGCCCTCATCGATGCATATGTAGGGAAAACCAAAGTCTAAAAATCTATGCTCTAATTTTATCAAACACCTTTATATCACATCATTCTTAGTAAATAAATATTATTCCAACTTGCATTCTTATGACGTTCTAAATACGACTTTAGTGAGTGAGTTAAGCGTTACATGCTCCAAGTGACATCACAATTCCTACATGACTTGGTTGCATATTTATCTTGGGCTTTGATGCGTAGTCGAGTCACCTGCGATCATATTCACTGTCGATTGAAATGATCAAACCATTAAATTGAAATATTGATTGCCTCTTAATGTCTCTTCAATGATGTGTGATGATTAGTGTGAAGAGCGTATATCCTCATTGGTTTAGTGTGCATATAGGATAGTATTGTTTAATTGCATTATGGTGTGTTAAACTTGTTAGATATTTAATGTTAAAGACAACATTACAAGTCCTACGAATAGGATTAATATCAAATAATTATGTGTTGTAAAGTGTTATGTCATATATTATAACTCTCATCAAATGGTTACCACTAATAATCTGTAGTGGGCATAGATCACAATATTTTACATGGATACCAATATTTGGATGACTTTGATTCGAATGAAACCCTTAGAAATGAATTTAAATGGTTTGATTTTTAACACTTGGATTATACCAACATTAGGTCGGGTTGTGATAAATTAATATATATAAATTTTATGAAACTAATATTGGACCTTATATTATGTTAAAAGTATATATACATATGTGTGGATTGCATAAACTACTCCTCTTCTATTATGTAAATAGGTGTAGAAAGGGAGTAAATATTAAAATAAATATGAAATGATTCCTTACTCATTTTTTAAGTAATATTGATGGCTAGAGAGATGAATATTATTTCTCCTATTTGTAAATAACAGTATTGTTTTAATTAAAGTAGAATTGAGTGTCTTTGCAAAATATAGAAATAAAATGTTATTGGATAATTTGATTGAAGATTTTTATATCAATTTTATTTGTTAAATTTAATGAACAAGTGAGAGTATATATTTTGCATTTTGTAACTGAAATTAAATAATTAGAAGTATGGAAAATAACTTCTAGTTTGAGAGGAATGGATTGGTGTCCATTCCTTGGGAAGAGGTATGGGACTTCTCCCAATGTTTGGTGATAATCCAAACAAATGATGGTTGAAATTACGAATCAATCCTTATTTATGAAAGGATTCAAGATGTTTTAATATTATATTCATGACTGATGATTTATTTTTATGTGATATACAAAGAGTTGATGCATTTTTGCATATAAATGATGAACAAGATTAAGAATTAATCCTTATTTTATGGATGAATTGCTTATTCATGCTTGGTGATTTTCCATGTTAAATATGAGAAGTAAATTAAAGTAATGATTTTAGTGGAATTTTAGATGCTATATGTAAAATACATACTATGACTTATTATGAATTTACCAATGAATGAAATCCACTAAAAGAATGGATGTTCTTGGTGTCCATCAAGGAAGAGGTATGGGACTCTTCCAAACATCCCTGACAATTAAAGGAATGGCATTTATGATTGGGATTAGAAAAGTAAATGGACCTTGATGCTATATGATTTATGGGAATTTATAGGGATTTCCTCTTTTGAGAGATTATTTGAATAGTATTAAAGAAAATATGGAGGCAAGTTTGGTATTTTTTGGAGATAAGAGAAATAATATTTGGATTGGATTTTTGGATAACCAAATTAGAAAAATAATGATATTATGTTGGATAAATTCTTGGGAAAATTTTGATAATCATTTACAAATGCATTCTTGAAAACTTTACGTTAGAGGATGAAATAGCTTAATGCATATTGGTATCTAGTGATGGAAATAAATTTGATTTGAGAGCTAATCTTGGATTGATATATAAAAATTTTGTAGGATATTTGATACATTTTTAGCTCTCAATTGGAAACAAATTTGATAGGATTTGGGAAGTAATGGAATGAATCTTGAATCAAATTTAGGAAAAAAAATTGATAGCAATTGAGAATAAATTGAATAGACTAATATGTTGTATCCAATAAGGAATTAGAACCCTATTGGGTTGTATATAAACAATGGAAATAGCTGTAGATAATGAGCTTTATATTGCCCATGCTAAATCTTTAAGGGTTTACTCTATTTAACCTAATATTAAGAAGAAAGGTGGCTGACATGGGTTGTTACAATAGGATACAATTATGAAATGATAGATAATTTAAATTGTTAGCTTAAATTATTAATTTAGGTAGAATGGTTTATTAATGAATTAATGGTATGGGACATTAATTCATGGATTGACTTTGTGTCAATTATATAGAATGAATTTGGAATTCATTCTTGAGGGAACTTATATGGTTCTCTCTAACATCGATATGACTTCTCCAAAATAAGATTCCGATGATTATCATAAACATAAAGAAATATCTTAATGATACAATGATGACTTAGAGAAAGGAATTAGGTAAATTCCTTAATTGCATCATGAGTTTAAAGAAGTAGTTGGAATCCTTATTGGTATGAGAAATAGCTTAATGATATAATGATGGCTTAGAGAAGGGAATTAGGAAAATTCCCTATTTGCATCATGAATTTGATAAGTAACGATTGTATTCCTTGCCATGTATAATTGATTGAAAGGGACCCATTGTGGCCCTTCTGTATCTATAATATTTGACATCCTAAGTTTATGAATATAAGGAAAGTATATATTTTGGAGGCTAGGTTTATTCCCCATGAGGGTTCCTAGGATAAACAATGCATTGCTCTATTTGTGGTTTGATGTGTTAATTCTTGTGCATGTTGTTTTACTTCAAAATGAAAATGATTTAAGTAGATGAGATGATTAAATGATTTATGGAATAGTTATGTAAATTAATATGATGCAAGTAATGTATGCTAACTTTAATATGTTGATGATTTAATGATAAATGATATGTCATTTACTTTCTGGAATGTGTTGGGTAATTATGAATAAAGTAGTTAGCTAGCTTTACCTTTCAACAACTAACACTTGATGGATTCAATGGTAGAATGCAATGGAATGTAAATCTTGCTCAATTGAATATCTCATGTGTTGAATCATAATGTAATGGATTATATCCCTCAAGGATTAATCGAATTAGGTCCACCTCATAAACATTCATGGTTAACCTAAAATATTATGATAATAAATTATGGATTAATCTGAGTGGAAACTCAAAGTGGGCTAGAACCCACGAAGAGGTAATTGGGACTTGGGTTGTGAACCAAGCCAGACTTTACATTCTAAATTGAATGTGCATGAAGAATGGACACTCCCATAATGGACAAATAATATATTTTGGTAATGAACTTAATTGATTCATAACAAAAGGGTTTCCTAAATAAAAAGGGTGGACAAATAAGCCTTAAGAAGTATAAGGAAATATGAGCTGCTTTGCTGGAATTTTTTTGAGACCTATCTGGTGGGCTCTACGGGGATGGCAGCAGTTTCTGGAGGAGGTATGAACAACTGGAGGAATGTAGTGATGGCATCAGGTCCGTCATAGAGCGTGCATGCTAGGGCTAGTATTTCTTTTAAAAATGATTGGAAGGAACAGGATTTCCCATTGCATGCCAGGAATTGCTTGTTAAAGAACAATGGATGTTTGGAACAATGTGAAGCCAGGCTGGTTCTAGTGGTTCAACTAGACTCGATGGCAGAATATGTGGAGTATTTAACCAAACATGCGCTTATTGGTAAATTTATGGGCATCCGAATTTATCTTCCCTTTGTGGAGGCTTGGGTTAGGAAGACTTGGAACCCTGAAGGTGATGTGGAGGTGATGCTGAGTGCAAACAGCTATTTTATGGTGGTTTTTTCTTGTCTTGCGGATTGTAACAAAGCATTTGAAGGAGGTCCCTATTTCTATAACCAAGCGGGACTCTTTCTTAAACCCTGGCATGTGGGTTTCAACCCATCAGAGGAGCGGCCGTCATGGGTTTTGATGTGGGTTCGGCTTCCGTGGCTCCCATTGGAATTTTTGAGAAATGACATCTTGCATATGATTGCCCTTCTACTTGGGAAGCCGGTTGGGCCGTCACGACAGACGTTGGATAAAAAGGTAATCTCTGTTGCCCGTATCTGTGTTGAAATTGATTTAAACAATCCTATTCCAGATTCTATTGAAATACAGTTCGGATCAACCAAATGGGTTCAAAAAATTGACTATGAAGCTCTTCCATAATATGGCCACTTACAAAGAAAATGCCCTAAGTTTGTCCTGCCTATGGCTTCAAATCTCGTGCCCTCTCGAGTTGTACAAAATATGGATAAAGGAAAAGCCCCGATAAAGGAGGGGGATCAGGATAAGGAAGGATTTGTTACGGTAAAACCTCGAAACAAAGGAAGAAAGGCAAAAAGAGACATTAAGGATAACCGACCAGATGCTCAGCTCAACCGTTTTGAAATTCTAGAGAATATTGATCAATGCGTGGAGATACCGAAACATCGCTACCGTTATAGATATAACGAGGACCAAATCGATTGTCTCTTCATGAGGTGGAACCAAGGGAACCATATATAGGGGGTTTAAATGAAGAACAGAGGGCTTTGGTTTCGAGTATAGGTGATATGGTTGGCCCTAGCCCTGAAAGTGAAGTTATCTTAGAAAATGGCACAGATTTAGATATGCCCTCTCCTACCCAGGCACTGATGCAGTCATCCATGGACTATAAAACTCCTATGGTGCTTGGGATTACAGCATAAAATGATTTAAAAAAATGCTTCAGATAAGAATATGAAGGTGGGTCGAAAGAAAGACCAGGATAAAATTAAGTTAATGGGGGAGACTTTGGTAGAGTCAGGTTTGGTGAGAACATTGGACTCCCATTTTTATAACCCCCAAAAATGATTATACTTTCATGGAATGTAAGGGGGTTGAACAGCATCCCTAGACAAAAATCCGTTCGTGATTTGATTCATGTTCATTCTCTGGATGTGGTTTTTATTCAGGAGACTAAATTAGCTATTGATAGTTTGTTCAATATTGCTCCCAAGTTGTGGATAAAGGGGCAATGTCAGTGTATTGGTGCATGTGGATATGCTGGTGGCCTTGCTTGTTTATGGGATCCAGTTAAGATCTCTCCTCTTACCTGGATTTCTAGCAGGTGGTCTATTTTTATGATCGGGCATGATAATGAATCTGGTGAGACCATCCTACTTACAAAAATGTATGCTCCTATTTATGGGAGCACATTGGCTTTGTGAGAATTTTGGCTCCCCTGTACCCATGGATTTTGGCTGGAGACTTCAATTCTATCACTTGTCTGGAGGAAAAACGTGGTGGGATTGATCGTCTTGAGCCTTTTTCTTTTGTCTTCAATGCTCATATCCGGGCCTTGAACTTGGTTGACATCAAGCCGGATAATGGGATATTTACCTGGCATAATAGAAGATGTGGGGAATATTCCATTTTAGAGAGACTGGATAGGTTTTTGATCTCTAGTTTTTGGATTGGCAATAATAGAAGCGCTAGTTATGTGATTCTGGAGGGTAGAGGATCTGATCATTGGCCTATCAAACTCTCTGCTCTGGAGTTAGGGCTAAAAAAGAATCCCTCATTTAAGTTTCAACTTATGTGGCTACGAGATCCTAAGCTTCATGATTTCATGCGAGGCTGGTGGACTAATGGCAAACCTCCTCATGGCACCGCTATGTACTCCTTTATGAAGCGGCTTCAATTTGTTAAGCATAAATTGAAGATATGGAATAGACTAAATTTTGGGAACCTTTCCTTGGCTAAGCTGGCAGCTCTTAGGAGGGTGGAAGAAGCCTCAAGGAAGATTAGAGATCAGGGACTCACAAAGGAGCTTCTTGTTGAGGAATCTGAGGCTGTAAAAGACCTTGTTGAATGGGAACTGAGGGAAGAAATTTTTTGGAAACAAAAAGCTCAAGTAGATTGGCTTCAAGAAGGGGATAGGAACACAACCTTATTTTATAACTCTGTTAAGGCTCGTCGTAATGGTAACCTGATTACCTCTCTTGTTAATTCTCAGGGTGCCCTGCTTTCTTCTTTCAAGGATATTTCAGAAGAGACTAAGAGGTATTTTTCCTCTCTCTTCAAGGAGGATGCCCTCTTAGATGATGAGGAAGAAAAACTTATTCTAAACTATATTCCCTCGATTGTTTCTAGAGAGATGAATGAGCACTTGATGGATCCAATTTCCCTTGAGGAGCTGAAAAGTGTTGTATTCAAGATGAAAAAGGGGAAAGCCTCGGGTCCGGATGGATTCTCGATTGAGTTTTATCAAGAGTTTTGGGAGTTAATCAAATTTGACCTTTTGGAAGTGGTCCGTGAGTCCCAAAATAACAAACATATGCTAAGGGCCCTAAATGCTACCTTTGTGGTGCTTATTCCCAAGAAAGAAGGAGCAAATTCCCTGGATATGTTCAGGCCTATTGCTCTCTGTAATGTTGTATATAAGATCATCACAAAAATTATTGCTAAGAGGCTGAAGATATGGTTGAGCAAAATCATCTCTGAGGAGCAAGGTGGGTTTGTTGTTGGCCGAAAAATCATGGATGGGGTTGTTATTGCTACAGAAGCTATTCACTCAATGGAAACTTCTAAGGAGAAAACTATGTTCATTAAGTTGGACATGGCAAAAGCCTATGACAGAGTTAGATGGTCCTTTCTTCAAAAAGTTCTTACTACTTTTGGCTTTGAGGAGGAATGGATTAGATGGGTGATGAGCTGTATTTCTTCTTCCTCATTCTCTGTTCTTGTTAATAACAAGACAACGAAGCTGTTTGAGGCCTCAAGGGGATTGAGGCAAGGAGATCCTCTATCTCCTTATTTGTTTATCATTATGGTAGAAGGGTTGGGCATATTACTCAAGTCTCAGGTTAGGCATGGTATCATTCAGGGGTGGAAGTGGGATAACAGTTTGCCACCTCTTTCCCACCTTCAATTTGTTGATGATACTGCTTTGTTAGGAGTTGCCACTATCAAGGAAGCTGGAAACATTAGACAGTCTCTTGACATATATCTTGGTGCTTCTGGACAGGTGATTAATGAGGACAAGTCCTTTATTTTCTTCTTCAATACCCCCCCTCTTATTCAAGCCAGGATTGCTCGCATTCTAAGATTCCAGATTGGGACTCCCCCCTTCATTTATCTTGGGATCTCGATTTCATCTCATCCTCTGCCTAGATCTTCTTGGTAGTCTATACTTGATAAGTTTAGAAGGAAGGTAAATCACTGGACTATCAGATGGCTATCCTCTACAGGTAGAGTATTGCTTTTAAAATCTGTTATTCAAGCTTTACCCATTTATAGATGTTTTGTGCAAACAGATCCTTCTCGTTTCATCAAGGACATGGATGCTCTGTTAAGACAGTTTTTGTGGTCTAGAAAACTTGATCGATCTAAATGGAGTTTGGTTAGATGGGATTCCATTTGTAGGCCAGTTCAAGAGGGAGGCCTTGGGTTATGACAGACAACTCTTTCTGGGTAGGCTTTGGCTATGAAACTTTATTGGAGATGGTGTACCTCTCAAGATCATATTTGGGCAAAATTTTATCTTATAAATACTTGAGAGGTATTTCTAAGGTAGATATCCCTAGAGCCAATTTGGTTGGGAAAGGTTCTATTATCTGGGACACTCTGAAAAGAGGAGCTAATTTAATTAAGTAGGGTTTGTTCTGGATTTGCAATCGGGGATCAGATGTTCTTTTTTGGGAGGATTCTTGGGATGGCCACCCTCCTATCTTGACTCAATATCCCAAGTTACATTCCCTAAGCATTTGTTTCTTGAAAGAAGGCTGGTCTCATGTGGAGGACTTTAAAAAAATCTAGTATTTTGGAAATATGGAGATGTACAGATGGAAAGATTCATAGGAATGGCCCCAAGGGGGATTGGCCGAGGATAGAGAGGTGCTTGCTCTTATTCTTACAGGGAGGTATTGTTCTTCATTGAGGGATAAAGACATTTTGGCTTGGAACCCTAATTCCAAGGGAACCTACTCTGTAGCCTATGGTTATCAAGTTCTTGATAAGAAAAAGTTCTAGAGTCTCCCTGTCACATGGTGGAAAAATATGTGGAATAGATTTGCTTGGCCGAAATGTAACTTTTTCTCTGGTTGGTAGCTCGTAATAAATGCCTCACTTGGGATAACTTGAGGAAGAGGGGATTTCAGGGTCCCTATTTATGTGTCCTTTGTGGTAAGAATGAGGATGACTCTTCTCATTTATTTTTCCAATGCTCCCTTGCCAAAGACATTTGGCATTGTTGGTGGAGTGCCTGGAACCATCCTTGTTTTCATGTGCTCTCCCTGGTGGAGTTTTGGAGTAGTCTAGGCAGACCTCCGACCAAGGCCCCCTTCCTCCAAGTGGCTTGGAATTTGGGCCCTTCTTGCATCATCTGGTAGATTTGGCTCGAACAAAACTAATGCATTTTTGAGGGAAGTCATTTTTTTGTTCAACAGATTTGGCAAAGGATCCTGTGTATGGTTCAAGAAACTATCCATAGTAAATGTGATTTGGAACCTCATTTGGACTCTAGGGAGGAGAAGCTATGACAAGCCCTTGGTTTGTTTGGGGTTGGTGTGAATTCTTCTATCCCTAGTAGGATTCCTTAGCTTAGCAAGAAGGTTAGGAGAGAGGGTAGATGGAGACTGCCCCCTAGAGGAGTTTTAAAAATTAATACTGATGGGTCGTCCAGGGGCAATCCTGGACATGCTGGAATTGGTGGTGTTGGGAGAGATTCTGCTGGCATGGTTAGTTTTTTCTTTTCCATTTATAAAGGTGTTCACTCCAACAATCTTATGGAAGCTCTGGCGATACTTGAGGCCTTGCAAAGGGGGTTTTATCTTGGCTAGCACAGGATTCTTTGTGAGTCTGACTCTCAAATTTTGGTTAATATTTTAAATAGCAAAAGAGTGGAGGATGTTAATTGGCAGTTGGCCTCTGTGACCATTCAGATTCTCAGAATGAGTGAAGAGTTTGAATTTATATCCTTTGTGCACATTCCAAGGGAATGGAATGGGGTTGTTGATTACCTGGCCAAAAGGGCTTCTGAGCTATTGGATACTCAGAGTATTGATAACTGGGAGAGTCTCCCGTCTAGGGATTCTCAACACCTACGGGAGTTGATCCATAAGGATGTTTAGACTTAATGTGGTTTGTTTTTTTTGGTTTTCTTTGGGAGTTGACCTTGTCTGGTGATTTAGCCTGTCTTGTTGCTTATTTGAGTCCTGGGTGGAGGCTCAGATGTACTTTGTAATCCAGAATTTTTATCAATAAATTTTTACCCCTTTATTTAAAACAATAAGTATAAGGAAATATAATCATGGCATTCCAAGTATTATGTAATTTTAATCACATATAGTGATTTTGTTATCCCATTGAGAAGATGTGGGTTGGATCTAAGATCCATGAATAACCATTGTTGAGGTTAATTCATTATGATGGGTTTCCATCTTCAAGGCATTCACCTATATACTAGGTCTTAGTTAAGGGTGATTTCCCTTTTAAGAGGGATGTAATTTAATGCTTGGCCAACATTCCCATATTTGAGTGATATGAGGGTATTGTAGAAGCCAATCACTTCTACTCAAGAGTGAATCTGATCAAGTATTAATAACTCTTGATGTTATTTGCTTTGATAACTTACAATCCAAATGGAATGATTCTATTTTAGTCCATTATTATGACCCTTACCTCATGAAATATGAATGTTTATATATTTAAAGAAAATAATTGTGGTAACAAATTGGGTTGTTACAGTTGGTATCAAGGCCCAAGCTAACTAATATATTCTAGTTAGATCTAGGTTAGAAAAATATTTGGGGCATGAAATAAAAAACTCAAACATAAGTTCCATAACTTCAAGCAATGCACTTTTGGTAATAACAAGTCAATACTTGAGATCGTCAAAGTCTTATTTCCTATCCCCCATGAATAGATCCATAGTTTTTTGAAAGTGGAAGAGCTAAGCGAACCCTCCTTCCATGGGTTTTAAGTGGTGTACCTTAGAATATTTTGGGAAACTACTCGACATATATCTTTTTCTTGACTTACTCTTTATTTTTAGGTGCATATGAACAAGAGGGATCATAAGTTGGTGAAAATATACTAAAGGATCTATTCAATTAAGGTTATCAAATTATTATGGATAACTTGTTAATTTGCTGGGTCAAATGGCTCGAAGAACATTGTGTGAATAAGAATTAAGTGAGTTGAAATTTAGTCCCTAGATATAGCATGAAAGAAGATAAAGATCTTTGATATATTCCAAAGAGCGTAGTAGCAGGAATCAACCCATCATCGAACTATATATGTTCTTGGATTAAATTTCGATGGATTGCTATTTTTTTTAGCAACAGTTCACCCAAATATAGCCACCACATAAACTTTTACTATGGTTGAAGATATCATCTTGCTTTTTCGTAATGTGCTTTATGCTACTTAAGCATTGAAATATGTCATAAGGCAATATGTTCTGCGTGTTAGTAGACTAAACTCTAGAAGGTCGTAAACATGTATTTTTATATAAGAAGTGACTATTCCATGAGTAAGCTAGTTAGTATAGCCTTAATAGACTAGCAATGGAAGCCATGAAAAAATATGACTTTTTTCAATTAAAGATAGGGTATAGAAGTTAGAAATACAACTAAGGAACTATTGTAATCTAACACCATTCTTTATATATGAAGAAATGGCCCCTAAAGAAGGAAGCAAAGAGGACACATTATTTCGTAAGATGAAGCAAACTAGAAATCTTGGAGGAAAGTAAAAAATATTAAACCAAATGGTGGAGGAACTTTTTACGATAAATTCTAAGTTGAGAGAACAAGTATATGATCTTAAGAAAAAACTAGTCCAACATGCCCAACTACTAGATAACTTGGAAGCTCAAAAGTGTAAATCTGGGGCATTACAAGTCAATTCCAATTCACAAGAAAAGAGACCTATTTTTAATTATGCCATTTTGCCAGAACCTAAAATACAAATTTTAAGGGAGAGAAAGAGTGTCAATTTTATGAAATGGGAGCAAGAACAAAATTGAAAAAAGAACCAAGATTGCTTCAAGAAGAGACTCCAGAAAACCAAGAATAATAAGTTACAAGAATAATCTTCCATTGTGTAGGAAAAGGAAAAGAAACACGTAGGTCCTTAGGAAGTATGCTTTACATGTGAGGGACAACATTATGTGTATCGCTCCAAATTTTTTGCATCCTTACCTTCAGGCTATAGGATCCACGCCCGAAAGGGGGATGCGAGAAGGATGGGACAATACCTCGGACTGAGAGGCCCTTTGAAGGTCGTGCCTCTCGGGGGGAGGGGTATAAGGGTGAATTTTCGATGGATGGTGGGTTCACCGAGGAAACTTTGAGTGGCAGTTTCCACGCCTAGGTTGAGAATGGGTTTGATGTGTTCATTTTGTACTTTAATCATTCATATCCCTAGGTTGGCCAGAATGAATCTAAGCTATTCTATATGAAAATGTTGATTTATATGAATACAGAAAGCAGGAATGAATCCTAAATGTAAATATTATACGAAATGAGAAAGAATGCACCTGATTTCGGATGTCTGATGAAGATTCTGAAGCTTGTAAGAGTCCAGATCATCCCGAATATGACAGGATCATCTGCAATTGCATAGAATCATCCCAGATTACAGTCGATCATCTGAGATCAGACAAGATCATCGTCGATCTGATGAATTCGTCAGACGAATCCGTTAGAAACCTGCAATCACAGAAATAGACACCAAAAACCGAAAATGCTACTGCAAGAATAATGCAAAATGATAGAAATGATAGTATAAATGCCTAACTGATAAATCTAGATAGCAAATTAAAGGAAATGCATTGTTTTAATAACTTATTTTAACTTTATCATGCATTTATGCTGAATGAGGTGAACTCCAGGATGCAGAATGAAAATAAATCAAACTAATGCATAGTAAAATAAAGAAGACAAATGAGGAATGCAAACTCAGGGCTCTGGTTGCCCCCAATCTGAACTACAGTCGAGATCACCTCCAATCGTACGAGATCATCGCCGATCTATGACAGGATCATCCAAAATCGTCTGGAATCGCTTGCGACGATCCGAGCTTTCTCCAACTGAAGCACAGTGAAAACCTGCAATGAAAACTTAAAACTACGAGTGCAAACAATGGTGGATAGGACGTCTTGACACAACAAAACTAAATGGCAGGGAAAATCAATCAGGGAATCATGGGATCAGCCAACCAGGGGGATAAACTGAGAAAATCCCAGTTTATATAGGATTAGGGGGAGGTTAGGAGGTTGGGGATCATCCCAATCTGGGAGATCCTCAGCGGAGGAATCTCCAACTGCGTAGACACGCTTCTGCCCAAGTTGGAGAGGTTGTTAAAATAGAAGCTAATTATGAAAATTTGGTTTTGGGACGAAATCGTCTGGACGTTCTGTTCCAGACGAATTCGTCCGATCTGGGATGATTTCGTCTGATCGGCGACGATATCGTCCAACGGTCAAAACAACTCCTAAAAATGGCATGAAAAATGGGGCGAGCGGTTAACGGGCGGTTTCGAGGTTAAAATTCAAATTTTTATCTTTTTACTAAGGGTTTAACTGTGCCAATTTTAGGGTGCTACATTTTGCCCCCTCTTTAGCGAATTTTTCGAAGAAAATGCGTTAAAGACGAGTTCTTCCCGTTTTACGAGAAAGCAAAAATTTACTCAATTTTCTAGACGACGATTCTAGGTCGAATCGTACAACTGCTTACTATGGTGCCCCCTCCGTGTTTTTACCCAAATCGAACGTTTGAGGTAAAAGCGCGGAAAAGCAAAATTTTAAAAAATGTTGTTTTTAAATAAAATTAAGAAAAATAGGGTAAAACCCTAATTCATTTTTACTGTTCATTTTCACTATTTTTAGAGCTCTACAGGCAAAATGGTAGAAACAACGCACAGATCGACAGAGGTCCGGCGCGGGTTGCGGGTAAGGATCTAAACCTAGTGAATTATGTTTTTAATTTGATTTGTGTAATTTTTTATTTAAATTTTGATTGTTTTGGGGCATCGTGGCCGTTTTTAGGCCGTCGACGACGTCGGGATGAAATCGTCCCAATTTCATCGAAATCGTCCCTAGATCGTCGATTTCGTCTAGGGGCGAAATCGATGAAATAGGGGCGATCCCGTCCAACAAGGGGCGATCCCCAAGTTGCGAAATCGGAGATGATTTCATCCTACCAAGGATGATTTGACCCAATTTAGGATGATATCATCCAATGGTGGATGATATCATCATTGTTTTTAGAAGATTAAATTGATTTAACTGATTTTAATGATTATCTATTGATGATTTTTATTGTTTGATTATTTATTTTGCAGAGGGGATTACTAAAAAGTTAGGAGTGGAAATACGGGGGACTCAGAGATGACGTAGCCGTGCTCGACCAGGAGGAGCGAGACCGACTGGTGGAGGTCGGACTACAGCATGTGGCAGAGATGCCACAAATACCGATAGACATGGGGCTACTGATAGCCCTAGCAGAGAGGTGGTATCCGGGGTCATCCTATTTTTGGTTATCGATAGGGGAGATGGCTCCCACTCTAGAGGACGTATGGAGGATCTTGAGGATCCCCATACAAGGGCGGTTTATGACTCCTACGGCCAATCAGGGCCATGCCATGATGCGCCTATGCGGAGATCCTAGCTTCACCCTGGAGAAGGGCGGGGTGAACATCGAGACATTACGGCAGATGCCTGGGGCATCTCGATTGACTCGAGTTTTGGTAGGGGTAGTAGGTGGCTTGCTACTATGCCACCAGAGTGGATGCAGGTTACCATGGCTACTCTCAGATGTGGTCTACGATATGAGAGACCATGACTACAGATTTTCTTGGGGCAGCTTTGTGCTATGCCGCTTGTATAGGATCCTGCACGGGGTCGTATACAAGGGAGGTCGATGTCTGGTTTTGACATCGCTGCTACAGGTTTGGTGTTGGGAGCACATTGCGGTGCGGAGGCCGATAGGGCTTCCACTGATAGGGGTTGACCGAGAGAGACCCCGAGTTTTCTATTGGTGGCTCCAGAGAGGGTCACAATGGCGGATAGATCTATCGATGTCTCGGAGGTTGCTAGACGACCTCATCCTAGACCAGATCACCTAGAGGCCATGGAGAGAGCATCCAGGGTGGGGAGAGGACGGACAAGAGTTGGCTCGCATCAAGCGAGTCTGCTGGCTGAGGATGGAGCGAGGAGAGGTAGAGCTCCACCGCTATGACCGAGTTTTGTGATAGTTCGATCTACAATAGGGGATCCCTTCTCTCAGGGATTACGAGTACTCCCAGACTATTCGAGATAGTACTACACTGAGCGGGGCTCCAGATATGCAATGATTCTAGAGTCAGGATGTGGATGATGCCCCCATTCAACTAGTGGATGGGGATGATGCTAGGGTCACAGATGGGTATGATGCCTGGTACGTAGGCATCCACCCTCCTCGGATGATGAGGGCATAGGGTCCGATGCATGCCATGGTGCGATGGATGGGGAGGCGATGCCAAGCTGCTATTGATGCAACGAGGGGTCATGAGGGGAGGGAGCAGCGATGGTCTCCTCAGGAGAGATGTCGAAGAGTGCCATAGGCTCTAGAGAGACCACAATAGGCAGAGAGGAGAGAGGAGGGACTCCCTTCTCAGCAGAGGGATAGGCCAGCATCGCCCGATAAGGGCAAGGGTATCGAGGTGGGGGAGAGCAGCGAGATGGTGGCTCTTCGGGCTGAGAATGCCCACCTACGAGCTCAGGTGCAGACTCTACAGGATGAGGCTACATGGCTCAGGGCTCGGAGCGAGGGGCGAGCATGCAAGAGTTGGCATGGTCTATTGCTCAGACCATGTTCTATCAGGGAGCATACTTCCAACTAGTTCCAGAGGGCCAGAGGTTACAGCTTCCAGCCGACATTGTGGAGCCGATCAGGATGGGATCATCGAGGACATCCTCACGATCGATGATGAGGACCCGAGACACAGCACGGACCTCTATGGGACCACCTCCTCCATGCCAGGGTGGGAGAGGAGATGAGGCTGAGAGCTCGAGGGCTTCTCGAGACTAGCTGCTATAGACTAGATTTGATATATTTTTGAGAGGATTGAGTATGCCAGGGTATAGATTGTGGCATACCAATCCGGTTGTGATATGATGTACAGATATTTTGATATATATATATATATATATATATATATATATATATATATGATTTTTTTGTGATATGACTTGTCCATATGTTTGATGATGCTTCAATTTTAGAATTGTTGATTGATTATTCATGTAATTATGTCATTTGGAAATAGTATAATTTTATGTCATGTTGTAAAATTTAAATGAAATAATCTGATGTAAACAAATTGGTTGTTTTGTGGTGTGATTTGATGAAAAATAAAGGGACTTCTAACAATAATTTCAAAGGACATTGTCGTTGTTATAGACCATTTCATGGAGTCACCGCTTGCTAGGTCGTCAAGCTAATCCCAGTATAGAAATATTGCTAAAAGTAAAAGAGTGCTTAAGAGACTGTCTTAAGACTTTGTGTTGTGATGATGAAAATGATGATGGTGATGATTTGTTTTCAGATTTTCATAAAAATATTATGCATGAAATATTAAAAATATGATTTTTGCTAGGCATAAAATTCCTAAGTGTGATAAAGTTTTGAACAATTCCTTAGGAATTATACCATGGTTGCAAAATGGAATGTTGACATAATGAAATGAAATAGAAAAATGTGTTCGTTCCTTTTAAAGCACAATTGTGTGACATAATGATATAAGCCATATGTTTTTATAAATAATAATGAATGGGAAATAAAATTAGAACAATGGTTTGCGCTAGGCATAGAATTATAGGTATAGACTTATACCATCATCGCGAAATCCAAGAAAAATAATTTTATTGCATAATTGATTTTTGATTTTGAGATAAACAGAAAAAATATATAAACGTGACTTTATTGCTAGATTGTGAATATGTTGTTTGAAAGAAATTTTGGATTTTTGAAAACAATGTATGTAATTGTTTTTATACGAAACAGATGTTCTTAAATAAGAAGATGAAATTATTCCAAAAAGAGTTGCAGAAATATTTTAAATTATCTCAAAGACAAAATGTAGATTTATAAGGAACCCTCATGTGCATATGTGAGTTCATTGCCGATCTTGATTTATCATAATGATACAAAATCTCTCAAATGCAAATGTGTGTGCAATTGTATTGTTCATTTACCAATTTTGAGCAAGATAATTTGATACAAGTAATTTGAATTAACCAAATGAATGTTCGTTGACCATGATTTATATGCATGTAACCGTACCAGACTACTATGTAAGTCGGGTCATCAAGAGCTAGCTGATCCATAAGCAGACATAGGTCTGTACAAAAGAAGGTCGCTAATGTGACAGACATATCACCACGCTAGGGATTACCCAAGGCCAAGCGGGTTGGGCACAAACCACCTGTTATGGGGCTTACCTCACAGTTTTCGAATAATTGAAAATTCCAGGGATTCAAGCTCATTCACCCTTCTTTTCTTTTTCAAGGGGTAGGGAAAGGGATTTTATTGCTTTTGCTTTTGCTTTTTCTTTTTCTCTTCTTTCTTTTTTTTTTTGTATTTTTGCTTGGAACTGAGATAATGCTGAAATATTGTTGCGATGGTACAAAATAATATTTTTCTTTTTCTCATTTTCTTTGACTTTTTTTTTTTCTTCCTATACTAGGGATACTTGCTCGGATTGGTTGTAGAGCAAGGGATTTTTATTCGGGCAGGGGTGAGCTTGTCCTTTTGTCAATTCTCAAAGATTCTAGACCATGTGCATGATAGGATAGCAGGGGAAACTTTTCGCTCAAGAAACCACTTCTACTATGTAGCATCATATCGAATTTGCAATGAAATCATTTTAATGTGAAGAGATATACTTGGTTCAAGTAAATAACAAGATCAATTCTCTATGCTCAAAACTTTATTTAATTCAACTGTGGACTTTGATATAAGAGAGATTAATAATCATACCAAATAAAATCAAGATATTTATGCATGTGAGTGTGAAAGTGCGGGATTCCAAATAAATGTTAATTTATCCAAAATAACTGAAAATATAACTGCAATACTTCAAGAATTGACAGGTATGAAAATAAAAGATGTTTTTTGAAGATTTTGATGATTTTGATGTTTTTATATTTTGATTTTGATTGATGAATTGAGAAGATACACAATGTGATTGTTTTTGAAATTTTTATATGAATGACTAAAATGAAACAATATGCAAAATAACAATATATACAATGATGAAATGACCAGATTTTATGCATAATAGCGTTTAAGATGCATAATGTTCATAGGTTCTTTAAGATCTTTACCATCTAAGGTAGCTAATCGGTATGCTCCTGATCCAAATTTAGCAGTGATGATATACGGTCCAAGCCAGTTGGGCTCAAATTTACCTTTAAGATCTTTAGTTGCATTAGTATTTTTTTTATTTTCTTTCAAGACAAGGTCACCGATCTCAAAGGATCGATGATGAACTTTCTTGAGGTATGCTCGTTTAAGCTTGTTTTGGTAGGCTCGAAGATGTTCCAAAGCATTGATGCGCTTCTCATCTAGGAGTTCCAGCTGACTAAATCTGCCAGCATGATATTCATCTCCTACTTCAGTATCTTGAAGTAGCAGAGCCAAAGAAGGAACTTCTAATTCAAAGGGAAAAACTGCTTCAGCGCCATAAACCAAAACAAAAGGTGAAGTGCACGTGGGGGTACGAACGCTAGTTCGATAAGCCCACAAAGCAGGATATAGTTGAATGTGCCAATCTCGGCCAGATTTATTGACCAATATTTTGAGGATTTTAATTAATGTTTTATTAGATGCTTATGCTTGGCCATTACCCTGAGGATAATAGGGAGTGGACCAACGATGTTGAATTTTATATTTTTGACATAATTTTTTGACATATTTATTTTTGAAACAAGTTCCATTATTCGAGATGAGATTTGCAGGAATTTTGAACCTACAAATAATTTGATTAAAAATAAATTTGGAAACTTGGGTTCCAGTGCAAGAAGCTAAGGGCATAGCTTCAACCCACTTCATGAAATACTCGATGGCGGTTATGATGAATTTGTGTCCATCAGATGACACAGGGTTGATTTTTCCAATGATGTCTAAGCCCCATTTTGAAAAGGGCCAAGGAGATGAAATAGCCTGTAGCTCTTGTGCAGGCGCATGGACAAGGTCAGCATGTTTCTGGCACTTGTCGCAATGGTGCACATAATCATGTGCATCATTTTCCATGGTAGGCCAAAAATATCCTATCCTAAGGAGTTTCTTAGCAATGGCGCTACCACTAAAATGTCCCCCACAAGATCCATCATGGGCTTCACTCAAAGCTGATCTAGCTTCTTCTAGATTCAAACATCTCAATAGGATACCTTCGAAAGATCTCCTATATAACGTATTGCCAATTATGACGAAGCGACTTGCTCGTCTACGCAATAACCGACGTTGGTTTCTATTAAAACCTTCAGGGAAGGTCCCATTTTGAAGAAAATTGAATATATCAGTGTACCAAAGTTCAGGAGTAGTTTCGTTGATTAGAAACACATCCAAAGGTTCTAAGCATGATTTATTTGAAGCGGGTTCCTGGAGTCGATGAATAATGATGGTAGCATATTCGTCCTCTAACTCCAAGGGTAAAAGGGATGCAATGCAGACCATAGCGTCAACCGCACGATTGCTAGTTCGAGGAATAGCTTCCAAGGTAACTTGATCAAATAAAGATAATAATTGTAATACATATGCTTTATATGGGTGCAATTTATCATCTTTGGTCTGATAAACATCATTAATTTGATTTATGACAAGTTGAGAATCATCGAAAACTAATAGATTTTTAATTTTTAGTGCCAAGGCAGCTCGTAATCCAAGGATTAGAGCCTCATACTCAGTAGTGTTATTAGTACAAGCAAATGTTAATTTAAAGGATAGAGGGATAAGATGTTTCTGTGGAGATATTAAAATAATACCTGCACCAGCCCCACTCATGCATCGGGCTCCGTCAAAGTATAAGGACCATTGCTCTGAATGATCGGCCTCTAGTTTAAGGCATTCATCAGGAAACTCAATGATGAGGGGATGGGTAGACTCTAAGGGTGCAGCAGCTAATTGATCTGCTATGATTTGACCCTTAACAGACTTTTGTCCTATAAACGTGAGTTCAAACTCGCTTAGGGCAAGAACCCACTTTGTTGTGCGACCAGATAAGTACGGTCGACTCATGAGATACCGCAAAGGATCGGATTTAGCAATAACATAGGTTTTCTGACTGAGCATATAATGGCATAATTTTTATGTAGAAAATATGACTGCTAGACATAACTTCTCTAATGTTGTGTAACGGGTTTCATAACTGATTAATGTTCTACTGATATAATAATTAGCATGTTCTTTCTTCTCATCATCAAGTTGAGCTAACATAGCTCCTAAGGCAAGATCTGAAGCAGAAATATACAAGATAAATGGGCGATCAGGTCTAGGTGGTGAAAGCACAGGTGGGTTAAGAAGATATTGTTTGAGGAGTTCAAATGCTTGCTGACATTCATAGTCCCAATGGAAAAAGACATCCTTCTTAAGAAGCTTAAGAAAGGGTCCGGTTTTATCCGCCAGCTTATCGATGAAGCGACGGATAGCTTGAAGCTTACCTTGTAAACTTCGTAATTCTGATATATTTGTGGGTGTGGGCATATCAGTGATAGCCACAATCTTGAGAGGGTCAATTTTGATGCCACGTAAAGAAACTATAACCCCCAATAATTTATCGGACTTAACTTCGAATATACATTTAGCTAGATTCAATCGGATAAGATATTCCCTTAACCGATTAAATACTTTTCTCAAATCATCTAAATGGTCATCTTCTTCAGTAGAACGAGCTATAATGTCATCTACATAATCATGTAGTATATCATGCATCATATCATGAAAGATATAAGTCATGGCTCGTTGATAGGTTGCACCTGCATTCTTTAAACCGAATGGCATCACTTTCCAACAAAAGGTTCCCCAAGGGGTAATAAAGGTTGTTTTAGCTTGATCTTCAGGAGCTATCCTGATCTGATTATAACCAAAAAATCCATCCATTAAGGATATCATTCCACTCCCAGAAGTAAAATCAATGATCTGATCCATATTGGGAAGAGGAAAATCATCTTTAGGGCATGCAACATTAATATCTCTAAAGTCTGTGCAAACCCTAACCTTAGTAGCTTCTTTCTTAGTTACTGGAACTACATTCGAGATCCATTCAGCATAATCAATGGCTTGTATAAAAATGACATTCAAGAGTTTTTCTAACTCCCCTTTGACTAGTAAGGCCACTTTAGGATGCATTTTTCTAAGTTTCTGTTTAACAGGTTTAGCATCCGGATGGACTACTAGGTGATGCATAACTACAGAAGGGTCTAATCCTGGCATATCTTCATATGTCCAAGCAAAGACATCTTCATATTCTTTAAGAAATGCAATATATTTATCCTATTTTTCTTGACTCAATTCTGATCCAATGTTGATTATGTGAGGATTACCCTCAGTTCCAATGTTAATTTTTATGACATTTTCTACTTCCATGTGTAGATTTTTCTCAAAATTAGGTGGGGCGGGTGAAACGCCCAATTCTTGTAATTCTTCCAAGGTTAGTTTGGATAATTCGTCTTGAGGAGTCGTGGCCTCAAGCTGGGCTATACTAGGTATAGAGCCATCAAAATAAAATTCATGATGTAATAATTCCTCAACGGAGACATCATGGAAGATATCTCCCTCCAACTCATCGTCGGATTCGACGATCATCTCAGGGTAGGCTATAGATAGCATATTACATGTAAATGGCTTATTCATTAAACGCAAAGCATCACGTTTATCCAAATAATCTTGGTAACATATGAGATGGTCATCATCCTCAAATGGGAAGGGCTGACCTTTACTAGGAAATAGGCCCACACCACATCGGGCGGGCCATGGTTCTACCTCAAAGGGTTCTTTCATGCCATTTTGGAAAGGTCCCAAACCTTTCCCTTTATATCCCAATTTAAGCATTATAGATTTGGCTTTAATATACTCATTAGTAAAATAACATCGAGCATATCCATCATAATGAGTCTTGATGTTTCTGGGTATTCTACCCTAGTCATATCCCTTATAGATAAAAGCGCAACTCCCGACTTGGTAAATACTTCCCATAGGCTGTGGGAGACCCAAGGTATGAGGAGATGGTGGCAAATTATTTAAGATAAGGGAATCTTGCATAGCAACATTCATTTGCTCTGATATAAGAATTTTAGATAAATCGGGTAAGAGCTCGTCAATAAGAGCATAAGAGGTAGAAGGAACATTTCCTACATCTTCTGATGCGGAAACTATGCCTTTGGTGGATGTAGATGTTGTAGAGATGTCGATGGATGATTCTATACAAGTTATAGGAGTAGAGCAAGAAACCTTGGTTGTGGGATTAGGATTTTTTTGAGGTCCTAATGTAGTTTGTTTAGAGGATGTTTGAGTTGTATGTAGGGGTGGAACTGATGTAGAAGGAGTAGATGGCGTTGTGGGTGTGTGTTTCACATGTTTAGATGGATAATGAGAATTAGGATGTGTGGATGATAAAGCAGGGCAAAATTGAACTCCAACAGGTTCTGCCAAAGCACACATATCAAAGGGTCTAGGATCACCATGGATGGTAACCAACTGATTCTTAAATTCGAATTTAACACATTGATGTAAAGTTGAGGGAACGGCTCGCATTGCATTGATCCAAGGGTGACCCAAGAGTATATTGTATGATGCAGGGCAATGTACAATAAACACGGTCGTATCCAAGGTTCTCGGACCAACCTGCAATGGGATGGTAATAACTCCACACGTTTCTTGTGTTTCGTCATTGAAGGCTTTTATGATCATATCGGTTCTTTTCATTTCATCACTTCTAAACCCAAATATTTGGTAGAAGTCAAAAGTGCAGATGTTTAAAGATGAACCATTATCAATCAAGACTCGTTTAACTGCTACATCTCCAATTAAGGCAGTAATATATAAGGGGTTATCCTTATGTAAACTATGTTGAGGTATGTCTCTATCCCGGAAGTCAATACAATCAACTTCATGAGTTATTATAGTATTAGCCATGGCTTCAGGTTGAATGTCTTGTGGTACCATCATCTGGCTTAATGTGAGCATTAATTCATCTCTATGTGTAGGAGAGGATCTTAAAAGGTCCAAAAGGGAAATTCTAGCTGTAATGTTTGATAGTTGCTCATTAATATTATAAGGAGGTTTAGGTTGCACATTAGGTGCCTGATTCCATTTATTAGGAACTTTCAAAACAAATGGAGTTGATCCATCATTTTGCATTTGATCATGTTGAGAGTTTTGAGCCTGTTGTCTAGTAACAGCTCCGATGGTACCCACAATATTATTCTGTGGATGATGAATGGGTCTTGGTCTAGCATTTATGGCTTGCTCATTAGAAAGTAATTGGTGAGATGATGGTCGAGTAGTGACTCTTCTTGGAAATGGTTCTTCTGGGACCATATGACTTGTGATAGGGAGAATAGGATCCGATTCATCTTCAGAGCTATTCGATTGATTTGAGGTGATTTCCATATCACTCTCAGTCTCATATTCTGTATCACTAAGATCAGGTGTCTGAATATTATGTAGAGGCCTGGTTGTAACTACGGATAAAGTTGTGTCAAATATTTCCAAATCATGAGTAGGTAAATGCCCACTAATAGTTCCTACATATCGGGTAGGAGGGGGAACATTATGATGTTCAATTTGATTAGCCACTTCCTTGCCATGTTTTGGTAAAGGATGTTGAAATATGTCCAATGACTGATTGGCATTCTGATTCTAGTTTTGAGGAATGTTCTTTTGAGTATTATTAGGAGGATTTTGCTTAGGTTGAAAGGCTTGCACCTCCATCTCATTGTTATCAATCAGGTCCTGTATTTTATGTTTTAATCTTTTACAAGAGTTGGTAGTGTGTCCAGGTCCTCTATGGAAGTCACAGTGTAAATCAGCTCTGTATCCGGGTATAGTTGGATCAGGTTCCTGGATAGTTGGTAATTGAATCAAACCTCATTCTAATAATTGTGGGAGAATGGTTGATAAAGGTTGATTTAACCTAGTAAATTCTCGAGGAGGTTTATCGGGAGGTTTTAGTATAAACTTCTCCGTTGTCTTCGCAGCATTAACAGTAGCAATATTTCTACTATCAGTGACTCCATCACCCACAACTTGTTTATTTTTATATTGATTTCTGGATGTTTTCTCATCATCTTTCTTTTTAAGCTGACCTCTCCTAATGAGAGCATCTTCCACTCTTCGGGCTAAGTCTATAGCCTGATCAAAGGTGGTCAAGGTAGCAGTTGACAATTCATAAGATAGTTGGTCTTGTAAATTATTAATAAAGATGTCCAACATCTCCCTATAAGGCAATACAAAGTGCAATTTTCCTATCAACTGTCTCCACCTAGCTAGGAAATCGGCAAAACATTCATCTTTGTCTTGTTTTAAGTTGTACAAGTCTTTAATGGTCACATGCCTTTCGATGTAGGCACTAAATTGATGCACAAAAGACTCAGCAGTCTCTTCAAAGTTCCTCAAAGAATTAGTGGGTAATTGATAATACCACTCTAATGCCATTCCTCCTAAACTTTTTGGGAACATTTTTAGCAATAATAAGTCATCATGCGATATATCATGACATGCTATCCTAAACATACGAAGATGCTCTATGGGATCTTCGGTTCCTTTATATATGGGCAAGACAGGCATAGGAAAATGTTTAGGATACGGTTGTGCTACAACTATAGGATCTAGAGGTTGACTACACATCTCTCGATAATTGTACGAGGGACGGTAGGGATCTATCTGATCCATGCGGGAAACTAACTGTTTCACCATAGTTTCAAGATTACTAGTTTGTCCACCATATTGGTTCGATGGGACATAAGCATGGGATTTATGAGTGTATGACGGTGTGACATAAGGATTAGATGCTATATTGCTATTATGCAAAGCATTGGTAGGAAGAGTATTATGAAGAGGATTTGTAGTAGTATTATGTTGTATTCCAGATTGTTGGTAATTGGTGTTTGGTTTTGTTTTGGGTTTTTGCTGATTTGAGGTATATTGCTCAATAGCTTGGCAAAATAGAGCAGTAAATGAGGGTTTATTTTGTGTGGGAATGACCCTAGGCTTGCTAACAAGCACTTTAGATGGTTGGGTAACCTGTTGTTGTTGCATGTTCTGGATTATAGCTGCCATATCCAAATTGGATGGTCCAACTTGATCACTCTCTTGTTCAATAAAGGACAAGGGATTAGTGCATGTGTGAAATACATCTTCTAGAGTTGCTTGAGTGTCACTAATTCGATCCTTGTCCATATAGACTGCTCTATTAAGCACACCAATATTAGTATTAAGGAACTTCCAGAATTGTTCCATGTTTTCAAAAGTAATAGCTCCTCCCGGAGACATTTTAGGGGATGAGGATCCTTCCTCTCTATTAGTTTCTTCTTGTTCATTTCTTACAACAAGCTCTTCTTCTTGCTGATCTAGGATTTCTTCTTCCTGAACTTGATCTTCAGGAAGGACATCCAGGTTATTTAATGGTTTTCCTAACCAATCTTCTTCTTCTTCAGTTTGTTTTCCATTCCTAAGTCTAGGCATTGTGCTTAAACTTAGATTTCAGCAAAAAAAATATATATATATATATATATATGCGATAGGTTTGAGAGGTATATATTTTAATTATATACCTACTATAAAAAGGAAATGTTTTGATTTTTTTGTTTTTTTTTTTTTATATTGTTTTTGTGTTTTATAATATTATTATAAAGATAACAAATAGCATTCTAGTTGCAAAAGGAATAACAATAATAACATAAATGACTTAGTTTTCTATAAATAGTTTATGGATGTCATTGATAGGATCAAGTTCATCAGGAGTCATGAAATGCTCCTCTTCAAATTGAAAATGGCTTTTCAAAAATTTGACAAAGTGTGCTATAGTAATATGATCTATCTCGGATTCTGACTTGTAAAAATAAAGTTCATGGCAATATTCTCGATATAACACAGCTCTAGGAACTCTATTCCATATTTTTCTATCCGTAAGAATGACTTCTTGATCCTCTATACGAGATAGAAACTTATGTACTACAACTGCATTCTCAAGGTATTCTTCAAAGGTGTACAATTAAGAAGACACAAGTGCTCTTTTATCTGCTAACCACCTATGGCAAGCTCTCTGAAGTTCATGATATAAGGTTACTTGATCAGGATCCAGGATTCTATCTAGGACAAACCTCTTGATTTGCCTAAGTTCGGTTGATCTAGATGAAATAATATCCAATCTCCTATCAAGTTCGTCCCATAAAGGTTGGACTCTATTCGTTTGAGGTACTCTAAGCACAGACGTAATCTCTATGGCTGTTAATTGATTTTCAACATTAATGGTGACAACTCGTCTTTTATTATAATCTACCATCTAAATATGATATGCAACTTTAATTGTTTGTCTGATGATTCTAGATGTTACTTAATAATCATATATTTATTTTTTTTTGGATTGTTTTCAAAAGGCTTTTAGTTTCACGTCGGGTTCACCAAAATGTATCGCTCCAAATTTTTTGCATCCTTACCTTCAGGCTATAGGATCCGCGCCCGAAAGGGGGATGCGAGAAGGATGGGACAATACCTCGGACTGAGAGGCCCTTTGAAGGTCGCGCCTCTCGGGGGAGGGGTATAAGGGTGAATTTTTGACGGATGGTGGGTTCACCAGGAAACTTTGAGTGGCAGTTTCCATGCCTAGGTTGAGAATGGGTTTGATGTGTTCATTTTGTACTTTAATCATTCATATCCCTAGGTTGGCCAGAATGAATCTAAGCTATTCTATATGAAAATGTTGATTTATATGAATACAAAAAGCAGGAATGAATCCTAAATGTAAATATTATACGAAATGAGAAAGAATGCACCTGATTTCGGATGTCTGATGAAGATTCTGAAGCTTGTAAGAGTCCAGATCATCCCGAATATGATAGGATCATCTGCAATTGCATAGAATCATCCCAGATTATAGTCGATCATCTGAGATCAGACAAGATCATCGTCGATCTGACGAATTCGTCAGACGAATCCGTCAGAAACCTGCAATCATAGAAATAGACACCAAAAACCAAAAATGCTACTGCAAGAATAATGCAAAATGATAGAAATGATAGTATAAATGCCTAACTGATAAATCTAGATAGCAAATTAAAGGAAATGCATTGTTTTAATAACTTATTTTAACTTTATCATGCATTTATGCTGAATGAGGTGAACTCTAGGATGCAGAATGAAAATAAATCAAACTAATGCATAGTAAAATAAAGAAGACAAATGAGGAATGCAAACTCAGGGCTCTGGTTGCCCCCAATCTGAACTGTAGTCGAGATCACCTCCAATCGTACGAGATCATCGCCGATCTATGACAGGATCATCCAAAATCATCTGGAATCGCCTGCGACGATCCAAGCTTTCTCCAACTGAAGCACAGTGAAAACCTGCAATGAAAACTTAAAACTACGAGTGCAAACAATGGTGGATAGGACGTCTTGACACAACAAAACTAAATGGCAGGGAAAATCAATCAGGGAATCATGGGATCAGCCAACCAGGGGGATAAACTGAGAAAATCCTAGTTTATATAGGATTAGGGGGAGGTTAGGAGGTTGGGGATCATCCCAATCTGGGAGATCCTCAGTGGAGGAATCTCCAACTACGTAGACATGCTTCTGCCCAAGTTGGAGAGGTTGTTGAAATAGAAGCTAATTATGAAAATTTGGTTTTGGGACGAAATCGTCTGGACGTTCTGTTCCAGACGAATTCGTTCGATCTGGGATGATTTCGTCTGATCGGCGATGATATCGTCCAATGGTCAAAACAACTCCTAAAAATGGCACGAAAAATGGGGTGAGCGGTTAACGGGCGGTTTCGGGGTTAAAATTCAAATTTTTATCTTTTTACTAAGGGTTTAACTGCGCCAATTTTAGGGTGCTACATTATGCAAGAAGATGACCACAATGTATATGAATAAGTAAAATTGTGATGAATCACAAAATCCATGTTGCCACCAAAATATTAAATTTGAAAGGGTAAGCTACTCTATCACTCACAAATTATGGTGAATAGCTTCGTCATTCCAATAAAATCAACTAAAAATCTAGAGTTTCACTCCAAGACTATGAGGAAGCACAATATTTTGAAAAGACACTATCCTTTTTTATTTAATGATGTTATGTAATAATATAGGTTGAACTATGGACCACTTAGGCAAAGTGGAAACTATGCCAAAAACTATGTTTTATTGTTTGTTATGAAATAATACAAGGACTAGTAGAACCTATGAAAAACAAATCCACTTGAGAAAAAGTGAAAGAAATAAAAGACTATTTCTCTTGTTTGAAAACTATATATTGATTAATTATATGATGTTTTGATGACATATATATGCATTAATGAATGTATTGATCCTGTGATATGTAAGATAATTTGTATGTATTGATGGATGTATCAACATTTATCTATGAGACAATATGAATGTTTATTTGCATATAGGACATGGTACTATTGATATTCTTGTTGCATTACAAGTCCTGGTACTCTCATAGGTGGGAAGAATTACTCAAACTACAAGGAACAAGAAACATTAAGATCAATAATGCCATATTATGGGTAATGACATGAATGGATTTCATATATGGATGCATTGATTAGGATGGCGATAGCAAGAGCTATCATAGATCGTACATAGAAAGATAAAATAATGGGGTAAACTTGATATTACATGGTTGCCTAAGATTACCAAGTTAGAATAGTTAATGCTTTATTGATATATTTTAATTATTTAAAGGATACATTGTTGCATTATATACCCTTCCTACTTTCTGACCTTAGCAAACACAAGGGATTGTGTTCAGTCTAAGGGGGGTAGTATGTCATGACCCATTTTGGCAAGCCCTTCTACGTACGGGAATGAGACTTATCTCCTAGGTTGGTATTCCTGTGAAGTCAACTAATGCTAACTTGGACATTAAATTGGGCAACTTATAGAGTAGAAATTTACTTTTTTAAATATGCTTCATTAATTTAATTACCTTCATTTTAGAAGGAAATCAGGTAGTTTTTTTCCTTTATAAAATAGTCCAATTTTGATTGGATTAAATAAAAAAAAACTACATTGTAATAAATATTTCTTTCATAAGGCTACTTTGGTAAGGTTGAGATAATGGATAAGATTTTTTCCTTATCTCTATGGATTTCCTTTCCATTAATATATATATATATATATATATATATATTAAAAGGAAGCCTGCTCATGGGATAAGAAAAAGAAGATTAAAAATAATAAAATATATATATATATATTTAAAAGCATATTTTCAGAAATAAAGAAAGCTAAATATATATATAATTATAAGCATATTTTATGAAAGAAAGAAAGCAAAAATAATAATAAATAAAATATTTAAATATTTAGAAACATCTTTCTTGAATAAGAAGAAAGAGAACTATAAATTGTCATTGGGGGTTGAGAAAAAGGGGTTATGCTATGCTATGTTATGCTAGAAAAGGAAGACTAACAAAAGAGACACCAGCCAAGTTGAAGTTATCCTTTGTAGGAATCCAGGTTTGGGCTTTCCTAACCATATTATTTCTTTGAATGTAAAGAAATTTATTTCATGTGTTTGGATTGCTTCTGTTATGCAAATATCTGACTTTCACTATTATATTATGCTAATGTACATATGTTTGGAAATATGGAATAACTGTAAGTGTAAGTAAGTGTAAACTCTAGGTACATCCAATAGAAAGGCTAGAAGTGCTAGATGGCCATAATGGGAATCCAAGGATTGAATCATAAGATTATATCTTGTAGCACCATTTTAATGCTATTTCAGCTACATCAGGTTCTAGCCTTGTAATATCAAATTTTTACCCTTATCTCTATTTGGAAGTGATGGTTGAATTTATCCTCCTTTCAAGTAGGTCCTTTATTATACCAATTATAGTGTAGTACACTAACATACTAACTTTACCTTATAAGTCTTCCATGAATAATGATATGATTAATATCATCAATCAAACCAGTAATGTTGATTGCATACTACTTAATGGTAAAGTTTGAAGTGGATTAGTTTATATTCCTTATTATGTTCTATCACTGTCATCAACTAATATTTGATGTATGGACTTGAACAAACAATGATGAAATTAAAGTAATGATCTTCTTATCATTATCTTTTTAAATTCTAGTCTTGTATATTAACACTAGCCAACTGTTCTATCCATGCTATAAGAAACCGAGCTTGTTACCTCTATTTCTAATGATTAATGGAGCACTATATATGTCCTATGACCTATATAAATTATTCCTCTATTAGAATTTTGTTCCATGTTAATACTTCTTCTTTTTATCATGGTCTGATGTGCAAATAACCTTTCCACTAGAAATTAGTAAAGAAAAATTATTAAGACCATAACTAGAGGTAACTAATATCTATGAAGAATAGAAAGACATTGGAAACATTTATCTTGTATCCTTGTTGACGCATATGTGGGGAAAACCAAATTCTAAACATCTATGCTATGATTTCATCAAACACCTTTATATCGCATCATTCTTAGTAAATAAATATTGTTCCAAATTGCATTTCGAATGACATTCCAAATATGAGTTTAGTGAGCGATTTAAGCCTTAAACACTCTGAATGACATCATGATTCCTACATGACTTGGTTGCATATTTTTCCTGGGCTTCAATGCGCAATAGAGTCACCTGTGATCATCTTTGCTGCTGATTAAAATGATCAAACCATTAACCTAAAACCTTGATTACCTCTTAATGTCTCTTCAGTGATGTGCAATTATTAGTGTGAAGAGCGTATATCCTCATTGGTTTAGTGTGCATACAAGATAGTAATGTTTAATTACACTATGGTGTGTTAAACTTGTTAGAGATTTAATGTTAAAGAAAACATTACAAGAACTATGAATAGGATTAATATCAAATTATTATGTGTTGGAAAATGTTATGTCATAGGTTATAACTCTCATCAAATGGTTACCACTAATAATCTGTAGTGGGCGTAGATCACAAAATTTTACATGGATACCAATATTTGGATGACTTTCATACGAATGGTTATAACCCTTAGAAATGAATTTAAATGGTTTGATTTTTAACTCTTTGGGTATACTGACAATAGGTCGGGTTGTGATAAAGTCATAAATATATAAATTGTGTGAAACTAATATTGGACCTTATATTATGTTAAAAGTATATATACATATGTATGGATTGCATAAACTACTCATCTTATGTTATGTAAATATGTGTATAAAGAGAGTAAATATTAAAATAAATATGAAATTATTCCTTACTCATTTTGTAAGTAATAGATGATGGCTGGAGAGATGAATATTATTTCTCCTATTTGCAAATAGCAACATTGTTTTAATTAAAGTAGAATTGAGTATCTTTGCAAAATATAGAAACCAAATGTTATTGTATAATTTGATTGAACATTTTTATATCAAATTTATTTTTTGAATTTAATGAACAAGTGAGAGTATATATTTTGTATTTTGTAACTGAAATTAAATAATTATAAGTATGGAAAATAACTTCTAGTTTTGGAGGAATGGATTGGTGTCCATTCCTTAGGAAGAGGTATGGGAATCCAATCAATGTATGGTGATAATCCAAAAAAATGATGGTTGAAATTATGAATCAATCCTTATTTATGAAAGGATTCAAGATGAATTAATATTCTATTCATGATTGATGATTTCTTTGTATGTGATATACAAAGAGCTGATGCATGTTTGCATATAAATGATGAACATGATTAAGAATTAATCCTTGTTTAATGGATGAATTGCTTATTCATGCTTGGTGATTTTCCATGTTAAATATGGGAAGTAAATGAAAGTAATGATTTTAGTGGAATTTTAGATGTTGTATGTAAAATACATACTATGACTTATTATGAATTTACCAATGAATGAAATCCACTAAAAGAATGGATGTTCTTGGTGTCCATCAAGGAAGACGTATGGGACTCTTCCAAACATCCTTGACAATTAAAGGAATGGCATTTATGATTGGGATTAGAAAAGTAAATGGACCTTGATGCTATATTATTTATGGGAATTTATAGGGATTTCCTCTTTTGAGAGATTATTTGAATAGTATTAAAGAAAATCTGGAGGCAAGTTTGGTATTTTTTGGAGATAAGAGAAATAATATTTGGATTGGATTTTGGATAACCAAATTAGAAAAACAATTAGAGATTATTTTGGATCAAATATTGGGAAAATTTTGATAACCATTTACAAATTCATTCTTGAAAACTTTACATTAGAGGATGAAATAATTGAATGCCTATTGGGATCCAATGATGGAAATACATTTGATTTTAGAGCTAACATTGGATTGATATATAAAAATTGTGTAGGATATTTGATGCATTTTTATCTCTCAATTGGAAAGAAAATTGATAGGATTTGGGAAGTAATGAAACAAATCTTGGATCAAATTTAGGAAGCAAATTTGATAGCAATTGAGAATCAAATGAATAGACTAAAATGTTGTATCCAATAAGGAATTAGAACCCTATTGGGTTGTATATAACCAAAGGAAATAATTTTAGATAATGAGCTTTATATTGCCCATGCTAAAGTTGTAAGGCTTTACTCTACTTAACCTAACATTAAGAAGAAAGGTGGCTGACATTGGTTGTTATAATAGGATACAATTGTGAAATGATAGATAAATTAAATTGTTAGCTTAAATTATTAATTTAGGCAGAAATTATTATTAATGAATTAATGGTATGGGACATTAATTTACGGATTGACTTTGTGTCAATTATATAGAATGAATTTGGAATTCATTCTTGAGTAAACTTATATGGTTCTCTCTAACATCGATATGAATTATCCAAAATAATATTCTGATGATTATCATAAACATAAAAAAATATCTTAATGATACAACGATGACTTAGAGAAAGAAATTAAGGAAATTCCTTAATTGCATCATACGTTTAAAGGGGCATTTGGACTCCTTATTGGTATGATAAATACCTTAATGATATAATGATGGATTAGATAAGGGAATTAGGAAAATTACCTAATTGCATCATGAATTTGATAAGGAATGGTTGTATTTCTTGCCATGTATAATTGATTGAAATGGACCCATAGTGGCCCTTATGTATTTGTAATAGTTGACATCCTAAGTTTATGAATATGAGGAAAGTACATATTTTGAAGGCTGGTTTTATTCCCCATGAGGGTTCCTAGGATAAACAATGTGTCACTCTGTTTGTGGTTTGATGTGTTAATTCTTGTGCATGTTTTACTTCAAAATGAAAATTATTTAAGTAGATGAGATGATTAAATGCTTGATGGAACAATTATGCAAATTACTATGATGCAAGGAATGTATGCTAACTTTAATATGTGGATGATTTAATGATAAGTGATATTTCATTTACTTTCTAGAATGTATTGGGTGATTATGACTAAAGTAGTTAGCTAGCTATATCTTTCAATAATTAAAACTTGACAAAATCAATGGTAGAATGCAATGGAATGTAAATATTGCTCAATTGAATATCTCATGTGTTGAATCATAATGTAATGGATTATATACCTCAAGGATTAATCAAATTAGGTCCACCTCATAAAAATTCATGGTTAACCTAAAAAATTATGATAATAAATTGTGGATTAATCCAAGTGGAAACTCGGAGTGGGTTGGAACCCATGAAGAGGTAAGTGGGACTTGGATTTTGAACCAATACAAAATTTACATTCTAAATTGAATTTACATGAAGAATGGGCACTCCCATAATGGAAAAATAATATCCTTTGGTAATTAACTTAATTGATTCATAAAAAAATGGTTGCCTAAATAAAAATGGTGGAAAAATAAGCCTTAAGAAGTATAAGGCAATATAATCATGGCATTCTAAGGATTATGTAATTTTAATCACATATAGTGATTTTGTTATCCCATAAAGAAGATGTGGGTTGGATCTAAGATCCATGAATAACCATTTTTGAGGTTATTTCATTATGATGGGTTTCCATATTCAAGGTATTCACCTATATTCTAGGTCTTAGTTAAGGGTGATTTCCATTTTAAGAGGGATGTAATTTAACCCTTGGTCAACATTCCCATATCTGAGTGATATGAGGGTATTGTAGAAACTAATGACTTCTACTCAAGAGTGACTCTAATCAAGTCTTAATAACTCTTGATGCTATTTGCCTTTATAGCTTACAATCCAAATGGAATGATTCTAATTTAGTCCATTATTATGACCCTTCCTTCATGAAATATGAATGTTTATATATTTAAAGAAAGATATTGTGGTAACAAATGGGGTTGTTACAAGGTGCCATTGCTAAAAATCTCCTACGAATGGGGTTCTTTTGGCCTTCCATGGAAAAATATGCCAATGATTATGTGCATCATTGTGACAAGTTTCAAAGACATGCAGACCTTGTTCATGCTCCTGCTTAGGAACTTCAAGCCATATCTTCTCCTTGTAATTTTTCCAAATGTGGCCTAGACCTCATTGGTAAAATTAATTCTATATCTTTATATGGTCATAAATTCATCATAACAACAACAAAATATTTTACAAAACTGGTAGAAGCTATGCCACTAGCTTCTTGCACAAGAATCCAAGTCTCTAATTCATCTTTAATCAAATTATTTGTAGATTTGGAATTCCATCAACACTCATATCTGATAATGGAGCATTGCTTAAAAAACAAATATATTAAGAAACTTTTTCAAAAGTATAAAATTTAACATCGATTATCTACTCCATATTATCCATAAGGAAATGGTCAAGCTGAAGCTTATAATAAAACCTTAATCAGGATTTTAAAAATATTGGTTAATAATCAGGTCGTGATTGGCATATGCAATTATATCCCACCTTGTGGGCTTATCGAACTAGTGTTTGTACTCCTACAGGTGCTTCACCTTTTGTCTTGGTTTATGGTGTTGAAGCAGTTTTTCCATTTGAGTTAGAAGTTCCTTCTTTAGCTCTTTTACTTCAAGATGTCAAAGTAGGAGATGAATATCATGCTGGTAGATTAATTCAGTTGGAAATTTTATATGAGAAGCACATTCATGCTCTAGATCATCTTTGTGCTTACCAATATAAACTCAAAAGATCATATGCAAAGAAATCTCATAGTCAATCTTTTGAAGTTGGTGATTTAGTACTTAAAGAAAACCAGAAAAATACTAATGCTAGAAAATATCTTAAAGGTAAATTTCAACCTAATTGGCTTGGACCATTTGTCATCACTGCTAAATTTGGATCAGGTGCATACTTCTTGGCTACTTTGAATGGAAAATACCTTAAAGAACCAATGAACATCATGCATCTCAAAATATATTATGCATAACAAAAGTTACATTTCTGTATATAATTGTAAATAACTTCATCATTGTTAAATATGAAATTATCATCAAATTATCAAAACAACCAAAAAAATTAGAAAATATGAAATTTTTTCAAACTATGGCAAATTATATTAAGTCATTATTTTGCGTTATTATGTGTTGTTTTCTAAAATTCAAGTTATATTTTACTTTATTTCAGATAAAATGAAAAGTTATCTTGAACCAATCACTTAATTTACATCTTTAAATTTTGATTTTGTCATTTTGATTATAAATCTCTCTTGAATCAAAATCACTATTACTTCACTAAATAAAATTTTGAGTTTTGGGAACTGGTCTTGCTACTTTTTGAACCAAGAACACATTTTCACATCTTAAAATGATTTTTGCAAATTCAAAAAATGATACTACATATTAGTCTTAGTACCTTAAGCAAAAATTTTCCCTTGCTATCCTATTATGTGCATGGTCTATGATACTGATAATTGGAAAAATGACAAGCTCCCCCCTACTCGAATAAAATCCCTTGCTTCTTTTCTAATCTGAGCAAGTATCCTAAAAAATAAAAAGCAAAAGTAAAAGAAAAAGCAAAAGCAAAAGAAAAAGAAAAATAAAAGAAAAATTAGTCTTACTACAAAAGCAATAAAATCCCCTTTTTCAAAAAAAAAATTAACAAGAATACCTACTCAAATGAAAATAAAAATAAAATGGGGTAATGAGCTTGAATCCCTAGAATTCCTCAGTTATTTGAACACCATGGGGTGATCCTCATTACAGGTTCAGTGGCATCAAGTTGGCTTGGCAATGACGGTATCCTTACGTGTGGTGACATATTTGTCACATTAGCGACCTTCTTTTGTACAGACCAAAGTTTGCTTGTGTATTAGCTAGATTTTGGTGACTTGACCCACATAGTAGTATAGTACAATTACATGCACAAAATCATGGTTAATGAATCTTGCACTTACACCCACATTGGTTCATAAAATTTGTTTTGTATCATCACCTTACTCAAAATCGGTAAATCAATTTCACAAGCACACACATTTGATCCTTGAGATATTTTGTATCATTATGTGAATAAATATGGATAATGAACGCACATATCACACACATTGGTTCTAGATAAATTTGACTTTGTCTTTGAAATAATTTAAAATATTTCTTTGATTTTTCTAGAAAACATCAATTTATAACCATTTGCATTAATCCCCTCAAATCACTTCATTTTAGCAACTATATATATATATATATATATATATATATATATATATATATATATATATATATATATATATATATATATATATATATTGTCTTCAAAATTTTCCAACATGCGACACAATGATTTAATTTCAAAACACAAATTGCATTTTCAAAATCATATATAATCATTTTATCATGCATTGCATTTTGACTTTGCGATGATGGTATAATTCATAGTAATTATTTTTCCTTAAATTTCATACTAGGAATTCTATGCCTAGCGCAAGTCATCCTTCCCAATTTTCATGCTTAAATCACTTTATATCCCTCACAAATACAATATTTATCAACCTATGTTCTCAAAATCAACTTCTTTTAAAATCAACATCTTCTTTCATCATCATGAGCCTCAAGGTCACTCTTGAGCCCCAAAATTTTTCTTATTATTAGCAATACAAAACTTCCTCACAACAGGATTCACTTCATGACCTAGTGAGCATCAACCTCCACCAACGGTCATATAACAACACAACATCCTCTGAGATTCATTGATAATCCATAAAATTTACTATCACACAAAAACATATTTTAAAAAAACACACTTTACAAAAATAAATTCATTTTATTTTATGTTAAGCATGATCAAAAACAATATTCAAAATCAAAGCATGATTACAAGAAATTCCATAACACAAACCATCATAAGAAAATCCAATAAATCAACCCATAAATTAAATCATACAATATATATATGTCAAAATATACAAAATGAAGTCAACTAGTATGCCACAATCCTTAAAATCAGCATACTCAGTCACTAAGGGATATAGTACAAAAAGTAATATACATCTATGGTCTCCTCAATCTTATAGAGCTTTGATCCTCATCATCCCCACCAGGGGGTCATGGTGGTCAAAACTCTACTGCCCTAGTGTTAGTATCTATCCTAGAGGTTGAGCGAGACACTGATCTCGAGTGGCTGGAAGGCTCATACGCCTCAGGTAATGGTTGCCTCTAACCCATCGACATAGTTGCAAAGTATAATGCCTAATATAAAGTTGCCCACCTGATAGCTTCAATTAGCTCATCCCCTAAGCCACTACTCCTAGACTGAGTCACCTAGGAAGATGTAAGAGTAGGAACCACAACTTCCTGAGCCACCTGTGCAAGCTCTATCTCTAGAGTTTGAATATTTCCGTTCATACTTGTATCCTCCTCCTCTAGATTCTAAACATGAGTCTTCATACTTGCATCCTCCTCCTCTAGAGTCTGAACATGAGTCTTCATACTTTTGTTCTCCACACGTAGAGCTACCATATCATTACTCTCTCCCTCCTCCATCATCATGCTCTTCCCAGGTCAGTTAGGTCTCCCCTCCTACTAAGGAGATACTCCCATCTCCTTCCTCATCCCAATGGATCTCTATTATATGCCAATAGCCCTCTCTGATTTGGCAGTCCTCTGGATCAGGTGTTCTCCCTTGGTATTCAATCTCTCTCCTTTAAGAGGCACCTATTATCTCTACTACTACTATCTAGCAGTCCACCACTGTCGATGAATCTACTCGACCACCTGGTGGATCCTACGTCTTAGCTTGGTGATCCATGTAGGATGAATTATAGTGTACCACTATCTGTACCTCTCTAAAACCCTAGCATCATCCCCATTGACCATGATGACCACCTCATAATTGGGTTGTGGATCTAGGAACTATGCCATATTAGGGGTACCACTCACTATAGTCATGTCCCGAGTCACCCTAGAAAATGTGACATACCTAGTTCCAATAATGTCCTACTGTAACCCAAATTGGTGTAGAACTCGATCTACATTGTATAGCTCCACCTCCCCCTACTCCATCCTAAGCCTAATGACTCATATCATGCAAACCATCTCAAAACCATCATCTCCCCATCCTTGTAGCTCTCTCCAAGGTCTCCACTAGATATCCTCTTTTGTTAGCTCATCAAATAGCCTCCTCACTATGTCGAGGTTGATCCTCCCATGGGGACCTCTACGCATGTACCAATAGAATACTATGGGCCTCCCATCCTCCACCCCTATCATAGGTAACCCTATAGATCTCCTGATGGCTATATGCTCCCAACACCATACATGTATAAAGGAGGTAAGTACCAAGGCATTACCCCCTCTATACACCATCCTGTGAAAATTCATGTATAGTCAACACAATATGTAGGGACCCCAGGAAACCAAAGTCCATGGTAGGTTGAAACCACTAAGATGACATAGAAATAGTCCCACCATATCATAGATAACCTCTACCAAAGTCCATGGTAGGTGGAAACCACTAAGATGACATAGCAATAGTCCCACCACTATACCACTTAGCACAAATATCAACTGAGAGACCCCATCTATATGGCTTAGCCTCTTAATATTGAATCCACCCTTATTGAGCACGAAGATTGGATCCCTTGATAAGTACTGCATCACCTAGCCCTAATTGCCAAATAGAGCTATGTATGCACCTCTAATAGGTACCCTCGAAATCCTCCAAATGTCCTCTAATGTAAGGGCCATCTCCCCTATCGATAGCCAAAAATATGAAGACCCTAGATACCATCTCTCTATCAATGTTGTCATCATTATTAAGTCTACCAATATTTATGGCATCTCTACCACATGTCTAAGCCCAATCACCTCTAGAGTAGTCCTCTCGTCATCTATCAAGGCACCCAAGTCTACTTGGAGACCATTGTATCTCCACTCCCTATTCTTCAAAGTTGGTTTATGTTAAAAAAACAAAGCAACAAAAATTAAAGTTAATAATTGGACTTAAAATTGCATGATCAGATCTATTTCAAAATCAGACCAAATTTTGCAACATCGGATTTAATCGTTCAAAATTGGCTCTATTTTGGTGACATCATACTCATCGATATCGTCAAAATTAGATCGATTTTGAAAAAATCGGACCTATTTTGATGATATTGAAAGTTTGATATCGCCAAAATGAGGCCAATTTTTCTAAAATATCTAATTTTTTCGATGCGACCGCGTAACGGTAGTCATGCCCTAAAAATCAAAAAATTGAAAATTTTACAAGCTAAAACATACAAATTTTTAACCTAAACAAGTCTAAAACACTTACCCTTACACTCCCTACCCTCACCCGCACCTTGTCTACCCAATGTATGACGTCTTCCATATCCTCCCCAAAGCATAGTTTCAGTAAATAGTAACAAATGAAAATGAATTAGGGTTTTACCCTAAATTGTTCTTTTTTTTTATTTTACCCTCAATTTGTAGATTTTAAGTTTTCCACAAAAAGTAGAAATTGGTGTAAAATCTCGAAGGAGTATCAAACTTAATAAAATTAATAGTAAAATTTCAAACTTTAAATTTTTTTTGCAATAAATTTTTACTTTTCTTGTAAAGCATGTCATCTCTTCTTTAACGCATTTTTTTCAAAAATGCGCTAAAGAGGGGGTAAAATGTAATAGGCTAAAATTGACCCATGTCAACTTAACCTAAGTTAAAAACATACAAAAATTAATTAAAACCACTTCCTAGCTTCTTGCCTCATTTTTCATGTCCGCATTAAGTCAAATTTTAACCTCTTGATGATATCGACTCTATTTGGCCGATATCAGATCCATTTGTTTGATATCGGATGTCCAATCCAATATCAGACCTAGATGTGCAAGATTGGATATCTGATCTCATCCAAAAATAGAAAGTCCCAAAACAACAAAATGACAAATTTTTTGTAACATGTTTTGTCTTTACCTGCCTAACGACATGGAGGTTATGGTATCGGTTTTCCTAATATCACCCATATTGGGAGAAGTTACAACTCCCTATATTTTTAGCCCAACCCCTATAACCTATTGGGCCTATTTAATCTAGGCACTCCCTCCCTGTATTCCCGCTAACCCTTTGATGCCCTTGATTAGTTTTTTTTCATTCTCGCATTATTTAGCATTATAGTATTTTTGTTGCTCATTCTTTTCGTGTAGGTTCAGAGGTTCAAAACTATAGATCGATGGATAATGTATGATATTAGACATCTGATATCACTCAAAAGCATCTGATCCTACTCTACAAGATCTGATATAGTCTACAGGTTGATTGGGGAAATTTTAGACCATTTGTTTACATTTCTTAACTCCTATTTTGTTTTTTAAGATATATCCATTCTTTTAGCATATCAATTTATCATAAACTCTCTATTATCGTATTGGAGTTCACCATCTTCATTATTGCATTATTTTATTTACATTGTTGATCTATGTTCCCATTGTTTCATCTCAGATATTGTATATGATAAGTTCAATATAGTTTAATTTATGCTTAACTAAGTTTATATCAATATTGCAAGTCTTTGTTTTCTATCAAAACTATGAAATTATAGGATTTTTATCAGATCAGCTCTATGGGTACAAGATCACACCTGTCGATATGAGATAAGATTTCTGATATCACTAGAAAAAGTTTGATCTCACCTGCAACAAGCAAATAAACTCTACATCAAACATATGGATTGAGTAAGATCATCAAATTTTTTCCATAAACAAACACTACATCTATTTACTTTCTATAATTTGTTTTCTATTGTATTTATTGAAAATTGAAATTGCATTTAGTGTAGATTAGTTGCATTTATCCAAACTAGGTGATTGTGAGAAAATTAAAAATAACACATCAAACAAACCCTCAACCTAGGCATGGAAACTACCATATAAATTTTTCCTGGTGAACCCACCCAATTCATCAAAAAATCACCAAAGAGGGCACAATCTCAAGTGCCTCTCCTCTGAGGTGTAGATCTACCATTTTTCCATTCCCCTTCTATGCATGGATCCATTATCTTGAAGGAAATGAGTGAGAAAATTTTAGAGCTACAGAGAGATACAGAGAGAATGAGAAGAAAAAAATGAGAAGAAAAAAATAATCTCCAAGATACATCAATGTCACAATAACTTTATTTTTTGGGACATCATGATTTCAAGCTGCATGCAAATATTTCACACCATCAAGCATTGTACATATCCTGATCCGTGAAATTCACCCATGTATGTACTGATTTTTCCATTAATTATATGCATAGTTATTTTAAAAATCATTTCTATGTTAATACCAGTAGATACCCCCATATTTCTCTTTATTAATTATCCAATTAGAATTCAACCACATGGCATGCCATAGGCATGACAAGAAGTGAAACTAATATCCCTAATCCATGCACACATATCTAAAAAATATACCGAGGGAGTGTGACATGAGAGCATATAAAATCTTCAGCATGGGGGAATGTGAGATGAGGACATGCTAAATATTTGAAATGGGGGAAAGTCGTTGTATATGAAAAAATATATACAACATAAAAAAAGGGTCAAATAGAGTCCAACCATCTGAGTACACCCAACACTCATAGCCCAAAAAAAATCTATACCGGAGGGGCTGTGACATGAGGGCATGTCAAATATTTAGCATGGGGGAATTATGAGAACCCAAAATGCTCATTTTATATACACTTTTAAGGGTATTATTATTGGTTTAATTAGCATTTGAAATGTATTTTTATATATAGCTTTTGCATATAATTGATAGAAAATGAAGTATTATGCTTGACTAGTGTTTTTAGTGGAAAATGTATGTAGATGTAAGTTTGTGCTACTAATTTGGAATTTTTAAGTCAAAATTCCATTTAGATATGATAAATGTATGAATACATCTTGAAGATAATTATGGTTAATGGTACAGGTTGGCACTTGCCTCCCAGCAACAGGCTAGTGCCTGACTCCCAACAACAGGATGGTGCCTGACTCTTGACCTGTCTCTCAATGCCTGACTCTTGACCTATCTCCTGATGCCTAACTCCTAACCTATCTTCCAATGTCTAAATCCCAACCTATCTCTTGGTGCCTCACTCCCGACTTGTCTCCTGATGCTTGACTCCTAACCTGTATCCTAGTGCCTGACTCCCATTGACAAGTTGACTAGTTGACCAATTGACCATGCAATGTTGAAGGAAGTTGTTACAAAAAGATAATGGAGAATCATTCTTTTCTATGCATATTAAAATCATGAAATATGGTTAAAATAGAATAAGTTCTTATATTCTATTTTGATGGTTGACTAGTTGACCATGTAATATTTAATAAAAGCATCATTTTTAGTAGTTTGTTGTATACATCTAAGGAGCATTGAATTTATTCTTTGGTGAATAAAATCAAACTGTCATGCTCTTAATAGAATAAAATAACAACTATGCATGAAAAAACTATAGAAAATCATGTTGCATGATTAAAATAGACCAAGTTATTTTTATAATAGGATTGGTTGCATTCTATATAATAACACAAACCATTCCTAAGAAGAAGTCAATCAACAAATTCTGAATTGCCAATTATACTGTATAATTTATAATAAAGTTTAAATGTTCTTCTATTTGTGTGGATTAATAGCATGATTTTTACATAGTCAACCAAATGGACTATCTACAAGATCTTGGACACACTCCAGGTAGTAATCCTCCCCTCTTTCTACTTTCATTTATTTATGTTGTGTGACTTTTTCCTACTTTATTTATTTATGCAATTTCTTGCTTTATTTATTTTTGCATGTGTGTTTAAATTCCTATAATTTCCTTTCAACCATGTGTTTAATTTTAGTATATTTATTTATTTATTTATTTTTATGCACTTCATTTTATTGGATTTGGATGAACTAAAAATACATGAACAAATTTCCCCACCAAACCAATAGGCACAAAGGGATTCATTCTCCACACTACAGGCATATACTGTGCATGACATTCATAAGTTTACAAGTTTTCCTAGACTTGAAAATTTAAATGGAGGCAATAAATTAGTTGTATTTGTAACCAATGTTTTTCCCAACAACTACTATGCATCTTAGTTTCCTCGATAATAATAATATCTGGTCTCACTTATTTCTTGATAGACACTAAAACTCACTGCTTGGAGGGCCCATTTAGACCTCTAATATTCTAAGATAAAAGCTTCATTTACTTGATTTGGAGATTTGTTTCCCACTCAGAGAGTGAGGGAAGTGGAAAAATATGTCAAGATTTAATTATTTATCTTTGACTTATTTTTCTTTCTCAAACTTGAATTACATTTGGAGCCCATTAGCAATTTTTGACTCTACCTCACAAATCCTCAATACTTTACAGGATGGTTTTCCTACCTTGTGGTTTGATCTGACATCAACTTGACCTTTACAAAGATTTCTAGTTTTAGGTCTGGATTTAGCCATTTTCAAAGAAAATTTGTGAGGACCCAATGATCTCTTCACTTTGGTAAGTTTTAGGGAATCCTGCATTGGTATATTTTACTCTCTAAGCTTCAGAGGGGAACAAATATATTCTAAAATTGGCTCCTAATAATTTAAACACTAAAAAGAATTTTTGAGAAAATTCGAAGGAATACTATTATCAATAACCAAGTCATAAAGAAACACTTGGTCAATATCTCTACAAGAATTAATCGATTCCAAAGGTTGGACCACCACCATGCCAGGGTTGATGACATCCACCAAAGAAATATGATCCACAATTCTTTCCCCATCGCTGACTAGTATGGAATCAAAGATTCGGGCTGGGCTAACACCACAAGGATTGATTGCTCTTTAAATTTTTTAGCTTTCTTTTTAACGTAGTTCTTTCTTTTGGCTCCATCACTAGGAGCTCTGCAAGGGCACAATATAGAAGAGTGACCTATTTTCTTGTAGAAAAAACACTTAATAGGTCTATTTTCATAAATAATTTGTTGAATCTAGGGACCCTGTCTAGAAATAAGCTTAATATGACTTGGAAAATCAACCTTTGGGTCTACCTTCACACACATCCTAGTGAAAATCATATTGGATTTCAATTTAGTTGCTGAATCAATCCCAACAAGGTCTCCAATTACATTGGAAATACCCCTTAGAATATATTTGTGCCACAAATAGAACGATAAATGTAGGAGTCTCATCCATAAGGAGACCATGCTCATTTTTTGATTTCTAGGGTTAAAATTAGGATCCCATTTGTGTAGAAAAAACCTCTTCTTACCATAGAAGAGGGACCTCCTCCCAATATCTACTTTGAGTCCTCTTCGTAGTTAAGCTTGATGAGGAAGAAAGCATTTGAAACTACAATAATCTCTATCGAGTCCAAAAGATTCTATTTTAAAGCAACCCATATCCGAATGGAGTCAATATCTAGCCTACTACCTTAGAATTTCTTGATTAGGTTCTATGATCCTAAGTCAAGCTAGTTCCTCCATTATTTATCCTATGACATTGTAAGTTTTTTACTTTCCCTTATAAGACTGTTTACTAACCCTAGTGTAAGAGTAATTTTCACAAAGTTCAATTATGTCTACTAAGTTAAGCTTATGAATATTACATATTCCCATGATATTTAAGGTGTCATGTGATTCTTCTTGTAATCCTCTCAAGAGTATGGTTTTACTCAATCCTTGATCTATTTCTTCTCCACATCTCTTTAGGACAAAAAGGAATCTATCGAGATAGTATTATAAGATTTCTTTGTCTTATTGTTTCATTCAAAAGCATTCTTCCTTCTAGTCCTTAACCCTACAATATTATTTGTACTTATCCAGAAAATACTTTTTTTTTATCTCGGCTCATGTATGTATTGAGTTTGAGTTTAACCCTATAAGCCACCTTATGGTTGAATATTTCAATGTGGTTAGAAAGAGTTTAAGCTTCTAGTTATCTTTTGTATAGTTGTACATTTGACATATAACATTTAACACAAATAAGAACTGATCAAGATCCTCATATGTAACCCCTAAAATAATGGTAATGCTATATAATGGTCCTCCTTGGTAGAACTTGATCTTGATACTGAATTATGTATTTATGTGTAGATATCTAATGCATGTTCTTATTTCTATGTTATCAATATAAGTTGGTATTGTAATTTATGCTTTGCTTAGAATATATGGAGAATATGGTACTATTGATGTAATTGTGGTTACAAGACCAGGTTCTCTCATCGATGGATAGATATGGGACAACCACTTGAGCTGAGAGAAATTTTGAAAAATTATGGATGACTTGTTCATCGATAGCTCTAGGGTAAAAAGGATACCCTTAATTTAGAATGCATTGCATATATACTTGTTGTTTGATTACACATTAGACCATGAGATTTCTATTAGTAATGAATTCATCCTTAGTAGGTAGGTAATAACATTTTAGTTATCTTAAAAAATATACCTACTTAAGGATAAAACAACATGGTATATGGTGGACTGGAAAAAGTCTTTGTTTTGCTTGAGTTTTCAGAAGCATAGATTGATGGGTTAATCTAATAAAGTATTAATTTTTTTAGTAACGTTAATGCTTTAAATGTTAGTATCAATGTTAATAATTAATATTAACAATTGATACTAATTGATAAGTAATTAATCTAAGTACCTTATTGATAGAAGTAATAAGGTTATGGTTGAGTTATTAGATTAATTCTTATAGTTTCTTTAAACGGTTTTCTTAATAATTGCTTTGAATTCCTAATATTGGAACATTAAGAATATAATATTAGGATATTATGACATTTACATGGTTCTAAATATTAAATATATTAATATTTATTTACTTAGTCATGCTTAATTTAAGCTAAGTATGGTCTTTCATGAGAATTTGAATCTTGCAAATGTTTTCTAAAGAACATTATGAAGTTATGGAAGGTGGCCAGTGTGATGGGAGAAATCATGGAGGATATCTTGATTCTTCAAGAACCATCCCAAGCTATTTGAGGGGGGGTTTGAAATTAATGTTGGTTTGTTTTGGCTAGAGATGACAAATATCGATTATGGTTAGAGGAATGGACAAAAAATATTGAGAGCTTCGAAGGCATCATAGAAGATGTAACCTCTATAGAAATGTGGTTGCTCACATTTCAACTCATGTATTATAGATTTAGTTATATGTTTTAGCCTTTGTTATGTTAGATTTTTTGGTTTGTTTACTTATGCCAAGTTTAGATTGGTTCTACACATTGTGAGTTATTTTTTTGCATGCTTGGAACTTTTGTTCTAGCTTGTTTGCACCCTATTTTTGGTGATGCAAGTTGCTTGATGGTTTTATTCCTCTATAGCTTTGATTTAGTTTTTTTAGTTAGAGTAAAGGTATTTTTATGTAGTGTCATGATTTTTTCTAGATCATTATAATTGTGTGGAATCTTTATAGAGTATCTATGTGAGACATAATCCTATAACCTACCTTATATTACTTGGATTTAGTGGTTTTCCACTTATTTTGAGGTTTATTAGGTTGGGATGCAATAAAATGCTTTGCTCTATGCCTGAGTAGTATGAAGTATATTTTTTTTTTAGATCCTTATTATGTGGAGTGGTTGCTTATTTATTTTGCTTTCCTTGAGAAACCCATAACCTTGTTGTCATCCTACATGGTTTTGATATTTTTTGGTATTGTGGGTAGTAATGGCACTATATTAGTGATTCTATGTTGAATGTTTTTATTTGTATGAAGATGGTTTTTTTTAGTGTTTCACTAAAGTAATGAAAGCATACTCTTGTTGTATAGATAGATTATTTAATATGGCTCTTTTTTAATAGATAGAGTATTTATCATGATGCTTGTTGAATAGGTAAGAGAAGATATTATGATTAGCTATAAGGTTAGTGTTGTAGTCTAATTTGGCATCAAGCCAATGATATAAATATGATCATTATCCTAAAATATTTGAAGGCAAGCACTCACTAATCATAGCCTAAACTAAACATTGGAAGAACCAAATTGCTTTGATTCAACCTCTAGAGAAGGCTAGTATACCTTGTCAACTTAGTGGGTGTTGACTCTTTTTAGCTAAAAAATGGTAAATATTTAGGGATAGGAATGAAAGGGTTAGAAATGCATGAATGAAAAATGGATCATTGAAGCTAAAATCATAGACATCCGCAAAGGACCTTCTAAAAAATAAATCTATAGAAGCAATATTTGGGACTAAAAACATTTAAAACTCAACAATAATTTTCATCAATGGCCTTTAACACACTTAAAGAATTATTCCAAATATCTAGCATTAATTATCCAAGTTAACATAATAATATCAATGCCTCAACTAATAGAAATAGAATTCCCATAAGCATGCATATAAGTATGAATTATTCTAATTTTCTCTAAGTTAGAAATCCAAATTAATAGAATAAACTAACCATAGCAATAGTAGCAAAAATAACTTCACAAGATTATGATCAACCAACAACATAGATGCAAGTTCAAGGTAAACATATCTTGTAATTCTTCTTTGATTGATTGTAAAAAATGTACATAGTAATGCAAAGCAAATACTTTAGAGCCAACCTTTTGAAAGGAGGTCACTACCTTTATTTATAGATTTACAATGATTTTCATTCTACGCATTATAGGGAATTTTGACTTTTCTTTATCTCTTGGCAGCTTACCATCAATGGTTCTAGTTAGTTGCATTTTCTTGAACAGTTATAACAAAAATTTAGACCAGAGTTATCTCCACCATTTATGGTTCTTGTGGCTCTCTTTCATCTATCAATCTGTAACTGAATCTGTTTGAGTTGAAGATTATGGAAGCTTCTAAATTATGAGTGATGATTCATATTCCATGGCATTTGGTTCACCTTTCTTCTATTCTCTGTAACCTACAACCATGCAAAAATGTGCTAAATTTTTGAACTCAGAGAAATATTAGCTCTCACCACTAATTTTATGATGAACGATTGTGATTAATTATGTCACAACCAATTGTAACTATGTTCTTTTTAAATCCATGTGAGATTGGACTTTCTAAGGATTAGCTATAAATATTTAGAGGTGCGCAAAATCAATATTCCACTCATATTTTTTTTAGCTTACTAAGCTCAATGCATTTTTTATTTGTGCACCAACAATGAAGGAGATAAGAAATCGTGCATTTTCCCAATTTAGACCTCTTGGTAAAATTTCTCAGTGAAAAGGATTTTTCAGTAAATTTCTCTTTGTAAGTATTTTCTAGTGCTTTTTAAATGCACACAACTAACAAATGAATTAGGGAATCATGCTAGGAAGTCTTTTCTCAATTTCAACCTTTTCTCATAGATTCACCTTTTCGAGCACTTTTGCCTTTTTGAGCACTTTATTGATTTTAACCTTTCAAAGTGCTTTTTATTTACGCATGATGATCAAAGGGAACAAGAAATTGTGGCACCTTACTTGCAATAGTCATTGCACATATTTTACCGTGGAATCACACTTTTGAGCAAATTTGCATTTTCTAGTGCTTTTCTTATTTGCACACGATTAACTAAAGAGTCAAGAAATCACATGCATTGCTTTCATCTGATTTAGCTCTTTTTCTAAGAATTCGTATTTTCTAGCACTTTTTATTATTTTCACATGGCTAACAAAGATGTTGGGAAATCATGCTCTAGAGATTTTTTTTTCAATTTCAGCCTTTTCTTGTAGATTTGTATTTTTCAAAAAAAAACAGAAAATAAGTGGATTTTTTCTTGCTTTCTCAATACTTAGCCAAATTTTGTAAAATTTGAGTTAAGTTGAGATGTAGCCAATTTTGGCCTACAGTTAGAAGAAAAAAATAGGAATAATTTCTTTAGATGTTCAAATATTATGTTAAAGAATGATTTTTGGGTTATAGAAAAGAACTATTCATAAATGGTTTAAATAAATAAGAGTTGTATTAAAGTTAATATCTTCTATTATGTTGCTTGATTGAGAAAATGGTATGTTTTGTAAGAAAGTATTTGGAATGCTAAGTAATTATAATGATTTCTTGAGACTTTGAGTAGGTTGGGAAACCATTATAGAGAGAAGTATGGGATTCTCTCCTTGAGTGTTGAAATATATTGTGCATGGTTATTTTCATTTATACGTAGGGCATGTAATTTGAACTGCATTAAGATTTGTCTTGATCCCTAAGTTTTCATAAAGTTCATGGGATATTATTTTAATGAAGAGGATCATGTAAAGAAAGTGGTGTAAATGCCACTTGTCCTAATTTATTTGGGAATGAAATATTATAGAACTTTATTTCTTATCAATAAAAGATGTTATAATTATTTATGCTTTATCTTGGGTTTGGTGGGATCTTTGGGGTATGGAACCTTGTTGGGACCCTAAGTCTAAGAATTTAATCCAATATTGGGAGGAGTTATAGTGATGCAATAACCAAGTAGCTACACTTCTTGGAAGGAGTTGTAGTGATACAATAGCCATGTACTCATGAATATGGAAAGATTTGTGATGATGCAATAGTTAGATGATCATGACTAATACACCTTGAATTATGAGGATTAGGTGTTCCATAACCTTGGGTCTAACGAAATCATTCATGAGGTATCAGTGATGGTACACTAAATAGTAATATTTAGGTGACCATGATCATTACCAAGTGAGTGGCAATGACCTTAGTTAACCCATGGAGGTGTGGTAACTAAGTACCAAGGCTTTACACCAAAATAAAATACATAGATAGAATTATGGTTAGGTTAGGGAATATGAATTCTCCTTTAAGTATTATAACCCTTAAAGGATAATCCCTACACTATGTTCCAATTATATTATGCCATTGAGGGTATGGGAAAGGTGGGGGACCACTTTGGCATCCTTTTAAACGGTGATGTTTAGTGAGGTGAACCCCAAAAATATGGTATGTTGGTCACTCTTGTCCACTTAAATGTCATCTATAATGACATTAGAATAAAATGTGGTGAAGCCTTGAGAATGCTAAAAATAAAATTGGGATTCTTGGTGAACCCTACTTGTGATAAAAAAATATGTATATATCTATTGGGTGGGTTTTGATAGGTTATTACATGTTGAGGGTAGTGAAAAGGGTAGAAAATGGCATTTGATAATTTAAAACATAAACATAAATGATTCATTAAACAGAGAAATTATATTCCATTGATATTAATGAGCATGTGTTACAAGAGGATCTTGATGCCCTTTATCCATATTTATTCCTAACAAGGTTACAATCAATCTGATGCCTTCTTATAGCATCCCTTAGTGTAGGTGGGCTTCAATGTATGCAGGCCACCACAGGGTTGTTGTTTGTATGTTGTTCCTCTTCCTTAGATCTGCCAGATAACCTATGAAAGACCTACAAAATGGGGTTAGTGTGATGGGGGGCTTGCCTTAGTCAGGCCCCATATTTAGGAAGACAAAAATAACTGTAAAACTTTAACAAAAACTAAAATGAAATATGCAAAAGATAATAACATGTTGAACGAATAATTCCTAAGGTAGCTGGGGTGCCTCTGTATGCTATCAAAATCTATCTGTGTGCATGGGGAACGAATTATGTCATATTGGCTTTCCATTTCTGTAGAGTAATAGTACTTTGTTGAATTTGGGAATCAGACTTAATTAGGGGTTTAGGACCCATTATTTATAGGCAAATGCAAGGTGTAGGGGGGTTAGATAGACTAAACCTACATTTGATTCTAACTAGGGTTAGGTTAATAGATGCTATGTGGCAACATATCATTCTAAGTAGGAAATATCCTATCCTCACACATGTGAGGAAGGATTAGTGCTAATCCTAATTAGGTCTTAAGCATGTTTAGGGGAGGATTAAAAGAAAACCCTAGGAAACCCTAAATTGGAATATGTGGGAGGATTTGATTAACACTAATTATGAATTAAGAGTTAATTAATCTAATTTTTCCCTAAAAATGGTCTTAAGTGAAGTCAGCATTAAATTAGAATTTGATAATTGACTTTTAATTGATTTTGACAATTAATACCTTGTGGGGGTGTCAATTGAGTGTAAATGGGCTATGCATCACCTCAGGTTGCTGTCTAAAGGTATATCAATGCATAAAATGTAGTTTTGAGGGCTTATTAAGGTTTTGGACCTAAAAGCCATTTTTGGAAGTCTACACGTTACTATGGTGAACTTATGGAACTCTACGCACGTCTACGCATGTCTACGCATATCTACGCATGTCTACGCATGACTACAATAGTCTACAATAGCCTAGGGATGTCTGGAATAACCTATAGATATGAATAAATAGCAATGTGTGACTTTTGGGTGTCTACATTTTGATCCTTTTTATACTATATTGTGTAGAACACAGTTTAATACAAAAATATGAAGGGTTTGTATAGAAGGAAAAGGGATAGAAGGGGAATGGAATCCAATAAAATGGTATGTAGCCACTCAAAGTGTGACCATACAAATAAATTTGGTATCCAGGGAAAAGAAGAGAAAGAATGGAATCTAATCAAAGGTATGTAGTTGCTTGAAGCATGAACATACAACATCAATTGGATGTCCACATGGGAAGAAGAGAGGAAGGAAAGAAGGAAAAGAGGAAAGAGATAAAAACAATGATAATAAGGGAAAATAAATGATTATGAATGCAATGATGTGATTTTTCTGAGTCCGTATGATATTTATGATGCCATACTAGTTGCTTGAGAATGACAACTTTTGACTGCTTTGCTTTTGTGACCAGATCAATGTGGTCCAAAAGTATGATTAGGACAAAAGCCTAACTAAATATTTGTTGTTGATTGATTAATGATAACATGGTGACAAGTGTCAAACCATTTGAGCTAGTTTAAAATCTGGAACATCAACTTGTGACCATATCAGCGTGGTCATGAAGTCCATTTTCAAATTTTGTGCTAGGATTTATGAAATGTATCATCCATTATGTACTCGACGTACATGAATGCTAGTGACTTCTCCATAGTAATGCATAAATCTCCTGATGTAACCCATGTCTATTTGGGATTGAGATTATAATCGTATGATAATCTTCAGCAAAAAATTTTGTAGACAAATATGCTAATCGTGCTTTTGGATTTTTGATTTTGTGGTTGCATGCAAAGATGACTTTTGATATGAACACCCCCTCAAATGAGGAATCAGCAATGAGGTGAATGAAGTGTGGTGAGTTGATGATGCAGTGATTGATAAAGATACCAATGCATGATGAATATGATTGCTAGTAAGAAGAGAAAAGAATGAGATCTAATCAAAGGTATGTAGTCACTTGAAGTGTGACCATACAACATTGACTGGATAGCCAAGAAGGAGAAGGGAAAATAATGGGATCTAATAAAAGGTATGTAGTCGCTCGAAGTGTGACCATACAACATTGACTCGATAGCCAAGAAGGAGAAGGGAAAATAAGGGAAGAAGAAGGGAAAAGAATGGGATCTAATCAAAGGTATGTAGCCACTCGAAGCGTGACCATACAACATTGATTGGATAGCCAAGAAGGAGAAGGGAAAATAAGGGAAGGAGAAGAAGAGGAAAGAAATAAAAAGTAATGCTAATAAAATGAAATGGATGATTACGAATGCAATGTTGTGTTTTTGCTACGTTTGTATGACATTTATGATGCCATACTAATTTCTTGAGAACAACAACGGTTGTCTACTGTGCTTTTGCGAACATATCAATATGGTCCAAAAGTATGAATATGACAAGTTTATTGATAAAATTCCATGTGTGTTTGCAAGTGGTGTTAAAAGGTAATTTTTTGAGGATCTTAAGGTTTTAGAGGGCATCTCCCTATTTTCCTAGGTTTTTGGGGATGTTCTTGTGTGTTCTGATTGAATTCATGACTCGGGTCATGATTTTGATCCTATTCATGACCTAGGTCATGATTCTAACCTAACTCATGACCTGGGTCATGAAATGGCAACTAAGTGGTTTTTAAGCCCAAATATGCATGGCGGGGGCTCATTTGGATGATGCACATGTGTGGAAAGTGACTTGGGAGAGTAGTGATGTAATGCAAGGAGCACGATTAGTGATTGTGAGAGCCAGGATGACAAAGGGACATAGACCAGCTACCGTTAGGCATGGTATCCCACTGGTAAGTGATATTTAACTTTGTTTTGTTTGTGTTTTATTTTTATGGGAAAATATGAATAATGGGGGCAGGATTTTTTCATCCTGATTTAAAAAATTTGTAAATTTTAAGTAAAATTTGAACACATAGTGTTAAACAGGCCAAATGGGTACCCAAAAGTGTGGTTGGTTTTTCAATTGGATTTGTTTTGTCACTATTTTGACTGGGTAATGGGTAGGGTAGGTGTGAAGTTTGACTGTTAGTTTGTGAGGTAACGATGTACTGACATCGATATATTTTTGCACTTTGTCCACTAAAGTAGGAAATGGGTATCCCGTTATGTGACTATTTTATTTTTATGACTTTGTTTGATGTGATTTCGGTATTCGATGGTTTGAGGTGTAATGTGTGAACTCTAGGGCATTAGATATGCCATGTTAGAGGTAGAATATTTAAAAAGTAATAACATTTTTACCGTAGAAGGGCAAAATAGGTGTCCAAAAATATTGGTTGTTTTGATAGTTGACTTCATTTGATATTCCTTTGATTTGCACAATTGACAAAGGCATTCATGTCATGTGTCTCTAATTCAATGGAACGTAGGATGTCATTCAACACATCACGATGGGGTTGAGATTGTTGTAGGAGGTCAAATATGGATAACCACATGGGGGTATTACGTAGCTGATGGGTTAAACTACCATGGATGGTAATCACATTTTGAGGTGGTGGCAGTATGGCATTAGGTCTTTAGGGTGCTTGCAGGGATGTAAAAAGGATGGGGGGAGAAAAAATAGGTGTTGTATGGGGTGATGATTATCATTGGTTTATCGTAGTAAGTTTTATCATGCATACTACTCCGCGTTATGGAGGATTACGTTGGATATTATTGAATTGGTGAGGGGGTGCTAGAGGATTTTTTGGAGGTCTATGGAGATTGGGTCCTCTATGATCTGGTAGAGGTTTTTGGTTCTATGGGGCTAAAGGGTTTGCTACCTGAATAATTCCCCTATCTATTAGGTCTTGAACTTACCCTCGAAAGGAGCGACATGAATCGATATTATGGCCACATTGCCTATGAAAGGGATAAAATAACTGCTCATTGTAGTCACAAGATTTAGGTGCATTTGGATCCAATGGGTGGATGTCGGGTAGAACAAGATGGTTACCCTCATACAATCTATGGAACAGGGATGGTAATAGTTCAAATAAGGGTGTAAAGTTACGTGGTGGACCTTGTGGGTGCATTCCATGGTATTTCTATGGTTGAGGTGTGGTAGGTGCATTAGCTTGGAGCGCTTATGGTTATGGAGTATAAGGTGGACGAGTCGGTACTAGTGCTAGGGTAGCAGTTGTGACTTGATTGGTTTGTTGTGGTCATGGATAAGGTTGATTTTGTGTGGGTCTTTTGAATTTGAAGTTGGAGTTATAGTTGGTTTTAGCACTCAACTTAATATTTCTATATTTCACCTTAATGTCTTTGATCACTTTTGCTTGTGATATAGCATCTCTAAAAGTATGACTTTGATGAATTTGGAGGGATCTAGAAATGTGTTTGTGGTAGCTCTTGGAAAAGAGTGTCATAAGCTCCGAGGTGGGGAGGCTATGGGTAAGATCATTAATAATCACTCTCCATTTGAAAACAAACTCAGTGATGGGTTCATCTTCCACCTGTCGTAAGGTGTAGACATAAAAAATATGGTATTTTTCTTTATGTTGATGGAAAAGTGCTCTAAGAAGGAATTGGCTAGCTGTTCAAATGTGTATAGGCTATGGTGCGGTAACATGTTGTACCAATCCAATGCTACCATAGTGAGGGATAGGGAGAAAGTACACAACATAAGAGGGTTACTACTATGAAGTTGGTAATAGGACGAGCGATAGTTTCTCACATGTTATCTGGGATATTCCTTACCTCTATACTTGTCAAATTTTGGTATTTCAAAGTGATAGGGATAAGGAGGGATAGGGAATGATGGATGTATTGGCTCATTACACAGTTCATCATAGCAAGGCTTTTGTGGCCTATAGTTAGAGGTGCATAGGTTCAACATTTTGATTTCATCTCGTAAGAGTTGAAGTTCAAGCATCATAGGAGTTGAAGTTGGGCTATGATAGGCTGACGTTATGGACATGGTGGGTATTGGTATTTTTGTTCTTCATAATACTATGAGGAATACTATTGTATCTGATCATGATAAGGTGGGTATTGAGCAACATGTATTGTCATGTCTACAGGCACACTAGGTTGTGGGGTAGGCATCTGTTAAGGATAATAATACTATGACTGAGCAACATGTGATTGTGGCATGGGTACTTGTTGGTTTGGAGCCTGCTATAATGGTTGGACCATGGGTGGTGATGACCAAACTAGAGGAGGCATAAAGAAGCTAGGTGTAGTTGGTGGTGGTGTAGGTGTTAGTGCTACTAGTGCTAGGGGTGGTCGAGATGAGGTATCAAAAGATAGGATCTATCTCTACCCTGGAGGGTAAGCAATGGGGAAGCTAAACTATGTGGAATAATTTGGTTGAGTAGGTACATACGCTGCTGGTGTCAGTCCATAGGTAGGATGGATATGGGTAGTGGGAGCCTGAAAAGGCATAGGTGGTAGTATCCTAAAGGTTATCGTAGGCAAAGGTGGCTCCAAGGGTTGGGCGTCATGCACTTCGGATACCTAGGATATAGGTAGGAATGCTTCTAAAAATGTGGGATAAGCTGCCAAGGTAGGAGCTTGTGTTGAGGGGAAAGTGTAAGTGTATACCCCTTCTTGCATTTGCACCTCTTGCTCCTAAAGAGGCTATTGGGAGGCACCCTCAAATATGGTGAATAATGACTCTTGGGAAGAGGATGGTTGATACTCTTATGAGGAGTACGAGCGTGAGGTTTTAAGGGAATATTTGTGGTTCCTATTGGGTAGGGATCTATTGTGCATTTTATAAGGATGGATTTTTGCTTCCTATAGTGGATGAGGATGGGTCAGACACCATTCCTACGATAGGGGTGAATGATGCAACCTCAGGATGGGTACGGTTTAGAAGGGAAGAATCATTCTCAAATAGGGACTGAGATAGATTCTAGAAAAAGGGGTGTGCAAAGGTAGATGATGTAGGCATGACCTCCTAATCTACGATGAAGGCTACAGGAGACTGTCCTGGTGCAGTGTATATTACATGGTCATAGAATGTGGTTGAGGGATTAGGTGAGGATGGGGCTGCAAATAGCGGGCCTCTATGAGTGAAGTAGCAAGAATTTCACTCAAATTTGATGTCTCGGCATGAGGTATCATGTGTGTGAATTGTGCATCAGATTCTATGCGTGAATCAAATGTATCTATAATCCTCTCCTTCATGATCGAAGGAGTAAGAGTATACTGACTAGAGGAAGGGGGAGGCCATTCCTCCATAGAGCATGATTTCTCATGCGCTCTACTACGGGTGACCATAGGCATAGTGGCATGTTTCAAAAGGGGTTTTTAAGAATAAACCCTATGTGATTTAGACTCAAGTGTGTCTATTGTGAGTTTAAAATAAGTGACATGTTGTGTGTAGCAAAACACTGTATAGTATGGTGTGTTGATACCAGTCTGTGATCATGCAAACAATGGTAGACCGGTATCAATTCTAAATGCTAAGAAAATAAAAGTGTTATGTTCATTTTGTGTGTTGTAATGTTGATACTCCATATGTAGAATCATGGGTAATGGAGTGAATACTATAGAAAATATGATATGTTTTCAATAACAAACCTCCTACAAAAACCAAATATGTACAGGATAGAATGGTACCACAACGTGCGAATGGTGATCTGTATGGAAGGTGTAGTAAAATGATATCCTAAAGGGGTGGAACTCACTATGTTGAAGTGAGTTTACAATATCCTCTCATGTGAAGATGTGGAACTGTCTGAGACCTACTACCAGCATACCCATGATTTTGCTTCACCCTTGGGCAGGCTTAGTCAAGAACGACAGTTATCAATTCCATAAATTATACAAGCTTTGTGGATGAAGGCACTAATCCTATCCCACTCTGTAGGTAACCACTGGTGATGAAATCTAGGGCCCAATCACAAAAGTGGAGGATTTTTTGGTGATGAAATCTAGAAAATCGCTCCTGTGGGGCTACTAGGTGTCTAGAGGGGTGAGCTGATGGAGAGTGAAACTCAATCCACACCAATCTCAAGTGATTAATTGGGGATGAATTCCAATATCACCACTTGTTTAAGGTACCACGTGAGTGTGTGTGGGTTTGTGTTTTACTAATGATGTTTACAAGATAAGAAGCTATCTACTTGCCTTTTCAAAAGAAAACTAATCCTAATGCCTTTTCTAAAGAAAATGATTAGATAGATTACAATCTTTGTAAATAAATGAGCTAGTCTAAATGTTTTTGTGAAGAAAACTAATATACTTTGCAAAACATAGAAATATGCAATCCAAATGTGTGTGGAGTAAAAGGGATTATGAAACCTTAATTTGCACTTTCAAAATGTAAAAATACTTTCAGGATATAAGAGGGGATTAGAAACCCTGATTTCACTTTGGAATGTAAAATTCCTTTTAGCAATGTAAGCTATGAATGAAGGAAGAACAAATTAGGCTTATGCCGTATGTAAAAACCAAAGAAAAAAGAAAATTTATTTGAAAAATAAATTTTATACACTTGCTAGAAAGTTGCAAGTCCTAAAAATTTCAGAAACCCTAATGCTTTAACTACTTTGCAATGAACCCAAAACTAGGCCTAATAATGGTCATTCAACTAATCAATACATTTATACTTCCAAAACTTGCAACATAGGTAGAAAAAGTGAAAATACCTACATTATGATGCTAAGGGGGGTTTTCTTGGCCCCTGAAAAGATCACCCCAGTTTATTTGGGGGTTTTTGAGGTGTATGTGCTCAAATTGCAACCCGAGTCACGAATTTGACCTAAATCACAAGGTGGATCGTGAATCAGGTGCAAAGGCTTCAAATAAGAGATATGCTAGTCTAGGATGATTCCCAAGACTTTGGAGGTTTTAGTGAAACACTGTTTTGATACCTACAAAACATAAAAATAGAAGATAATGTCATATTTACAAGGAAAGTGAATGTAGCACTATCCGTTGTGGGGGTCCTACCGGGCATGCCATAATAAAATGGGTAGAAAATGGAATTTTATTATTTAATACATAAACATAAATGATGCATTAAATAGAGAAATTACATTCCATTGATATTAATGAGCATGTGTTACAAGAGGGTCTTGATGCCCTTTATCCATCTCTATTCCTAACAAGGTTACAATCAATTTGATGTCTTCTTCTAGTGTTCCTCAGTGTAGGTGGGCTTCGATGTATGCAAGACACTACAAGGTTGTTGTTTGTATGTTTTTCCTCTTCCTTACATCTGCCAGATAACCTGTGAAATACCTAAAAAAGGGGGTTAGTGTGATGGGGGGCTTGCCTTAGTTAGGCCCCATATTTAGGAAGACAAAAATGACTATAAAACTGTAACAAAAACTAAAATGAAATATGCAAAAGATAATAACATGCTAAAATAGAGCTTACCTCCCAAATATGGAGTGATTTGGGGCCTGCAGATGTAATTTGCGATCCAGGTTGCTAATTGGGACCATATTCGTAGGGCAGGTTACGAATTGAGCTATGATGCTCCTCTAGTAAAATCTCTTTAGTGAATTGATCCTAAGGCAGCTGGGGTGCCTCTATATGCTGTCAAAATCCATCTATGTGCATCAAGAATAGACTATGTTCTATTGGCTTTCCATTTTTGTAGAGTAACAATACTTTGTTGAATTTGGGAATCAGACTTAATTAGGGATTTAGGACCTATTATTTATAGGCAAATGCAAGGTGCAGGGGGGGTTAGATAGACTAAACCTAGGTTTTATTCTAATTAGGGTTATGTTAATAGATGCTATGTGGCAACATCTCATTCTAAGTAGGAAATATCCTATCCTCACACATGTGTGAGGAAGGATTAGTGCTAATACTAATTAGGCCTTAAGCATGTTTAGGGGAGGATTAAAAGAAAACCCTAGGAAACCCTAAATTGGCACATGTGGGAGGATTTTATTAACACTAATTATTAATTAAGAGTTAATTAATCCAATTTTGCCCTAAAAAGGGGCTTAAGTGAAGTCAACATTAAATTAGAATTTGATAATTGAATTTTAATTTATTTTGCCAATTAATACCCCATGGGGGTATCAATTGAGTGCAAATGGGCTATGCATAACCTCAGGTTGCCTTATGAAGGTATCTCAATGCATAAAATGTAGTTTTGAGGGCTTATTAGGGTTTTGGACCTGAAAGCCATTTGTGGAAGTCTACACATTACTATGGTGTGAAGAACACAAGCTTATACTGAGAGGGGGGGTGAATAGTATAAGACCTCTTTTTATTTTTTCTTTTATATTTCAAAATAGTAAAGCAATATACCCAAAGCAATATCAAAGCAATGCACAAAACCATCCATAAAGTGACATCAATTTTAACGTGGTTCACCTAGAATGGTTGGGCTATGTCCACAAAAATTTTCTCTAAAAGTTATCTCAAAGTTTTTTGGGAATACTTCCCAATTACAATGTTTATGAGCCTCGGCTCAAAGGAGATACCTTCCCCTCTACTCTAGAAATGATCCCTCAGAAGATCAACTACCTCTACCTCCTGCCAGCACGTGGAATTCCTTTCCATCGAAGACCTTTTGTCCTCAATGCTTAGCCTAAGAGACCTCTACCTTCTATGATCACGTCCATAGCAGCTCAGCAACCTGTACCAAACATAGTCAGTCAGTCTAGTACAAGTCTTCCTCTGTCTGTCAGATCTGTCCAACTTTGAACAAATCAATCCTCCGCACACAAGCCTTCTCAAAGACTTGCCAAATCTGTCCTCAGGTTCTTCTCAAAGAACCAATGCACCTCTGTCCTTAAGCAGCAGCACTTCGCATTTGTCTTTGCCCTTTGTGCTCTCTACACCTTCTGCATTATTGCACAATCACAACCACACTTGATCGAACTTCAATATTTGCACCTCTACGCAATCATAGCAACACTGTCTTTGCATTCTCTGCTTCCTTTGTGATATTTCACACTTAGAATGATTCAAAAAAATGCACTCTGCATACTACGATCGAATTTTGCACTCCGCTCTCGGCAATTGAACTTCTTGCTCTACGCACTATTTGTGAACATTGTACTTCACCCACACATTGATTTGCCAAATAGCCCTCCTTTTATAACAAAATTTTCATGATGAAAACTTTAATCTTAGTCGGCTATTGTACCAAATGCAAACACTAATCTTCATTGGCTACAAGCCCTAATATTCGTCGGCTAAAATTTAACTTTGTCGGCTTCACTACCTCTGTAACTCTTTTGTAGCTTCTTCCGTGAAACTACAACATGTCGCGATATCACAAAACTTTTGCAACTGTACACTTTCTTTTGGCTTTTGTCATGATATCGTGACACTTTAGCCTTTGTACATTTCAACTAAGCTCTTGTCATGATATCGCGACACTTTTGTCTTAGTCAACATCAACTTTGCTTTTGTCATGATATCGCGACACTTCTCCCTTCGTCGACCTCCTTTCTGATTTTGTCATGAAATCACGACACTTCTCCTATAAAAGACCTGCTTTTAGTTTATGTCGTGAAATCATGACACTTTCGCTTCTTTGCACTCTTTTCTGCTTGCACTAGCAAAAACGAAACATGTCATGAAATCGTGACACTTTAACCTTTGAGCTCTTCCTTCTTGAATTTGTCACGAAATCATGATGCTTCTTCTTCCATGCTCTTTCATTTTGCTTTTGTCACAAAATCATGACTCTTCTCCTATTGAAGACCTACTTTCTATTTCTGTCGCAAAATCATGACACATTCTACAACCATAAGCTTTCTCTTCAACCTGTCATGAAATCGCGACACTTCCTGCATCCGTACGCTTTTTCTTCAACTTGTCATGAAATCACAACAGTTCTCACTTCAAAATCTTTCCTCTACTGCATGTCACAAAATCATGACAGTTCTCACTTGGAACACTTTCCTTTGCTGCATGTCACAAAATCGCGATAGTTCTTACTTGGAACATTTTCATCTGTAGCATGTTGCGAAATTGTGACACTTTTTATGTTACTTTCTCTCTCTTCAAACTTGTTGTGAAATCATGACAAGTCACACTACGGACTCTCTCTTTTGCATTATGTCATGAAATCGTGACACTTTTTCTTTCGGACTCTCTCTCCTGCAACATGTCACGAAATCGTGACACTTTATGGTCCGTACAACCTTCCTTGCAATATGTCATGAAATCATGAAATTTTTGACTCGAACATTCTCTCTCCTCTTTGAGTCACGAAACTGTGACATGTCGCGATATCGCGACACTTTTCTAACTTTCTTTCTCTCTCCTGCTTAAGTCACGAAAATGCGAAATGTCACGATATCGCGACACTTTTCTAACTTGCTTTCTTTCGAACCTGTCAAGCCGTAACCTTCATCAAAACAAATTATTTAACATCAAATAAAATTCCTTCAAAAGCTTCTTGACATCAATGACAACTTATTCACTTGAGCAAATACAATGTACCCAAGGTACCCAAAATTGCCAACAATCTCCCCCTTTGTCATTGATGGCAAACCTTTATCGAAAACACGTCTCAAGAGCCAAAACTGAAACCAACTATGCTAACAACTGAGAAACTGTGCCCACAACTGAGAATCTTCTTTTGAAGTTTTGCTTCCCCTGACTTGAAGCTTTCCTCTTCACTTGAAGTTCTCCCCCTTATTCATATCTCTCCCCCTTTGTCATCAATGGCAAAGGGTCACCTTTGGGGCTTGTTGAGAAGCAACACACCCCCACTGAAAAATGCATTCCAATCCTCTTGAAAACTTTGAAATACCATTTTGCAACAGGGACCCTCTAGATGTTTCTCAGTTTTAAATCCAGATCTTGCTTACCTCCTTTTTAAAAGTTGTGTTTTTCTTGCATTCTAGCTTTGATTATCACAAGCTTAGCTTTTACATGCTAGAAATCATTCATGCTTAAGCCAAATCCTGCACCGGCACAAAGAAAATCCAGAAAACAGTCAGATAAATACATGAAAAATTAAATCTTTCCTTTTTTAGTAATGTCGCGAAATCGCGACACTTCCATTTATGGAAATGTCGCGAAATCGCGACACTTCCATTTATGGAAATGTCATGAAATCGCGACACTTCCATTTATAGAAATGTCGCGAAATCGTGACAGGTTTTCATAAAATCGGCTAAGTCGCAAATGTGTAGCGAAATCGTGACACTTTCCATTTTTGGAAGTGTCGTGATATCGCGACATTTCCATTTTTGGAAGTGTCGCGATATCGCGACATTTCCATTTTTGGAAAGTGTCGCAAAATCGCTGTCGGTCGGAGGAGAGAGAAGAAAGTTGTACGGAGGGGCACGATTTGGCGACATGTCGCGATATCGCGACATGTCGCATTTTCGTTGAGAAAAGGAGAAAAGTGGCTAAGTCCAAAAGTTGCAGCGATTCGCTGACACGTCGCGAAATCGCGGTCAATGCATGCAGCTTTGGTGGAACCGTCGTGATTTCGCAATGTGTTCCATTTTTGCGGGTTCGAGGAAGCAAAGGAGGAACAGTAGAAAATGTCAGCGAATCACGACCAGAAGCTCAGTCGACGACTTAACACAAAAATATGCAGCGATGCGCTACACTTCTCAGAATCGCGGCTGTTAACGAAGAAGAGAGTCCGAAATGAAAGTGCAGCGATTCGCTGCACACTCGTTGAGAAGGGGGTCTAAAGAGGAAGTTGCAGCGATGCACTGCAAGTTCCAAAGTTGCAAGGGCGCGGGGCATTGAATATAAAAGGGAGCAAAGTAAGAGCTGTAGCGATTCGCTACTATTTTTGGGATGAGGCTTGACAAACCAAAAGTGCATCGATGCGCTGCACTCCTCAAAATCGCGGAGCAATAGTTTCAAAGAGTCCAAAGTGTAAAATTTGCAGCGACTCGTTGCACGTTTTCTAAGAGGTAATATTTGCAGTGATGCGCTACCCCCTTTTGTGAAAGTGAAACCAAAGGAAGAAGCTTAAGGAAGAAGCATGTCGCGAAATCGCGACATGCTTGAAGAAGCCTATGCGGTCGCCAGGGAAGGTCGTGATTTCGCGACATGCCACGAAATCGTGACATGTCACATTTTCGTGGCTTGCAAGGAAGAAGTTTCTGATGAGCCAGGGATGTCGCGATTTCACGACATGTCACGAAATCACGATAGGAGAGAGAAGGTCCTCAGAAGGCCTGAAAGTGCATTCCAGCGGTAAACAGAAGGCATCCTGGGATAGCGACACGTGTCAAAGCATGAGGCAGACAAGCAGGGCCGACATGCAAGCTTATTTTGTGGTTTTTAGTCTGATTTTAATGTTTTAAGCTTGGATTTGATAATTTTATTAAAGTGCTAATGCATATTTTCTCTTTCATACAGGATTCCACCTGTCACCTGCGGGACAACTGAAAAAGACCATAAAGGCAAAGTTAAAGTGCAGATTTAATCAAACACCGCCATGCTAGAGGAGAAGAGGCCGGTAAAAGCATTCAATGGCAAATTTATGATAGAATTAATAGCATGAAGACAATTTCAACTCAGGGATGGGTCTGCGGATCAAATTGATGGAGAAGTGGTGACTCATCCGGCTCACCAACAGGAATTGATGAGAGCATTCATTTGCAGTTGCGAATGAATGCAAGTGGCATTCAACTCTATCTTCTCCATTTATGGCAGCTAACTGCATAGATTTACAGAATGGTTAAGTTCTATCCATAGCTTTGTTTTAAGTGGCTTTTATTGTAAAACCCGGTCCTAGGGTTTAAGATGATAAGATTTGCAATTAGAGAAGAAGATATTTTTGAAAAGATCAGGGTCTGTCCTGAGTCTATAAATACTTCTTCTCAATGTAATTGCGGGAGGCGGAGACTTAGAAATAAAAGGCTTATAAGCAATTTCTTGCAAATTTTGTGAAATCCTTTGTTTTCTGGATTGGGAGTTGATGTGCTTTTGCTGTTTTCTGTGGTAGCATGGCCAGGAGCCTAATATTTTACAGATCTATGATAAGTGTATCTTCTTCTGTTATCCGTTCCATTAAATTTTATTAGATATATGTTGTAAATCTGAGTTATCAAGTTTAAATATGCTGTTAGGCTTCAGTTGTTTCATTGTCTGCTAGGGGAAATTACAGATTTGAGGTTAAGTTTGTTCTAATTGCTCTGTCTTCACTGTGTGAGCTAGGCTGTCGATGAAAGATACCAGTTTTAACCAGCTGCCTTTGGATTTATAATTTTCTACTAGATATGTTCCACTTTGCCTTGTGCTCCTAGTTGAAAGTGATCTTAGAATTTTGGACACTTTCTTCTTGGATTTGTTCTGTTGTGAAGCTAGTAGCATAGATAAAATTGACAGTTTAAGTTTTACAGTTTAAAGTCTGATAAACTTCTCTTTCTGCCCTACCCTACCCTCTCTTTTCTTACCGTGAATGATCCATTTTTACTTTCTTTATTTGCATTTTATTTAAATCTGTTGACCCATGAGAGCTAGATCAAGAATCAAGTTAAATCTGATTGTTAACAAGTAACAACTTCTGCAACTACTGAACAAGTTCAAGAACCCCCTGTAATATAACAAATAGTCCATATTGAAATCTATTCCAGAAGTGGAAAAGAGTGAATATACATTTTACTCGACTCTGTAACTTGCACCTTGGATAACCAGCTAGATCCTAAAGTGAGTGGGATTCATCCCGTGGGTGTCTCCGGAGCTTCCTGCTCATCCTTCGTGGGGTGTGTATGAAAGCCGGACCAACATCTAATTGGCGCTAGAAGGAGGGCAATTGAACATCTGTTCTTAGTGCACTTGAGTTGGGAAATCCGACTGTATGTGGTGCTTGACAAATACTGTATTTTATCCAGAGTCTGGCATTTTAACATTTAAAAGTGGCTCAGTTTTATAAATTGTCAGTGCAGTTTTTGAAAGTTGTCAGTGCAGTTTTTGAAATTGCCACAAGAGAAGGCCTTAAGTTCAGTGGTTTGTTAAGAACAGTTCTATCATCACTTGCAGTTATCCAATTACAACTCAGAATATCACTGTCAGCCAGGTGGTAATTAATGGAAAATTGGTTGGGCCCCACTGCTTTGAATATCCCGGGTATAGCCCATGACCTACCCAGAAGCCCGAAAAGGTATCTCCCTAGATATAAACATGATGGGACAAGAACTGTAGAAGAACATCTGCTAGCTTTCAAAAATGCTTTAAAATTGTTAAATATACAACATGAAGATGTTGCCTGCAGATTGTTCCCGTTCACTCTCCAGGAGGGAGCTTATGACTAGTTTCTAAATCTCACCAGCAATTCCATTACTAGCTGGGATGACCTAGAGAAAGCTTTTATATCACAATTTGGGGAAGTGATAGACCCCAGTGTGTTATACCAACAATTTTCCAGCATCAAGAGAGAGTCGGGAGAAACTGTTAGGTCTTTCAATATGAGGTTCCAAAGAGCTTACGATAGAATGACTGGCCATTACATCCCAAATGCAAATCTGGCCTTAGAAATCTATAAGAATGCATTGGATTCGGTGACCTCTATTTTTCTCAAGAGAGACATTAATATCACAACCCTGGCAGGTGCTTATAAAGAAGCCTTAATTCTTGAAAGACATCTAGGACCTCAAATTTTGAGCAGTCCTTTGATATCCTATGTTACACAGAACATGCCTATTTTGAATCTCATTCCACATCATGAGTTAGTGCCAACATGTCATGCTCTACCCAAGGAGACTTCGTTAACTATGACATCCACTCAGCATGTGCAATATATAGATAAAAGTTTTGATAAGCTCAAAGTGGAAGTGCTTGAAGTAAACACTGGTGATCTAGCATTACCCAAATCTGAAGTTTGTCCTGGTGAGTTAAATTTTCCTAGAGATCAAAGAAATATTGATATTTCTAGTTCACCCAAAAATAGTACAACCAGGGTTTCAGATTCTTTCACTTTTTTTGAAGAGATAGAAAGTCTTGTACAGACTCCTATGGATGAAATGCAAGATTTTCAACAGTTAAAAAGAGACAGTTATGACTTGAGATGTCAGAGTCCAGAACCTAACAATGATCCTTCCTCATCAGAGGATGATGAAAGTGAGATTCAATGTCACTATGCAGAAGTAACTGAGGAGGATAACATCATTGAGGATATGAGGGAACTTAAAGCTGACATCACCCCCTATGAACTACCCCAGATTGTTGAACAAAAGGTTAACTTGATTGAGGCTTACTCTGGACCACCTGTTGGATTTCAAGAAAAGGAGGAAAAGATAGTAAATATGAATGTGGTCAGCCAACTTGGAATTGATGAACTGTCTCAACATAAGCCTGCAACTTCTAAACATAATATCAAAGAAAAGGCTATAAACTGTGTTGATGCAGATATTGGATCTTATAATTTGGCAATTGAGAAGGTGAGAACAGTTACAGCTCTAATCAATCACAACAATGATGTTTGGACATTGCACATTGATGGGGTGAAATCTAAGCAGGTCTCAAGTGAAAAAGAAAATTGTAAGCATTCTGCTAAAGGGATAAAAATTGAAGTCCTGGATATTGAAGCAGTACAACAACCACAAAATGTTCAAGTTGTTAAGAACCAGGGCATACAGATAAAACATGATTTCTTTCAGTTGTCACATAATTTTGAAGATGTGGTGGTCTGGGTCTATCAATATTTTAAGGTATTTGATCCTGGGGGTTTTTGCATTCAATCCTTTTGAAAGAACTCTGCAAACCCTTCAATTAGAAGCATAAACATGTTATCATATGATTTGTTATTATATGATTTGTTTAATTTGAAGGAGTTGCAGATTTGTTTTTCAAATGGGATAGGGAAGACAGTAAACACAAGTCTTTCCCAGATAGCAAATTGTTGAAGCATAGTCTAGAGTGCATTTCGTCAACAGGACCTGAAAGGTAATTTTTCTAAATTACTTGCACATGGTCAAAAAAATTTTAAGGCACCATTTCTCTGCTCTTCCATCTGCTACATATTTTGAATGATCAAAGAAGTTGTAACATATGTATACATTGTAAGTAAGCTTTGAAGTTTTTCAGTTTTATTTCTTTGTCAGTGCAGTTTTATTTTTTAAATGTCTGTACAGTTTTAATCTGTTTCAGTTTAATTTTAATGCTCTGCAGTTCTTTTAGTTGCTTCATCTTAATTTTTAATCTTTAATTGTCTGTATAGTTTTAGCTTGTGCAGTTTATTTCTTTTGTCAGTGCTTTTTATTTCCTTTCTTTGTATTTTTATGTCAGCTTGCTGTTAATGCCTGTCCAGTCTTTTGTTTTAGTTCTATTTTGCTGTCTGTACAGTCTTTTGTTTTAGTTTTATTTTATTGTCTGTACAGTTTTTATTTTCTTCCCTATAATTCCTTTTCTTTGCTGCCTGTCCAGTCTTTTGTTTTAGTTTTATTTTGCTGCCTGTGCAGTTTTTATTTATTTGCTTCAATTTTAATTTTAAAAGTCTGTGCAGTTTTATTTTTGTTTTGCTTTGAGGCCTGTGTCTGTCCTTGGAGGTCTGTCCAAAGTTCTTCAACTTTTGCAAAGTCGTTTAGCTTTTAAATGTCTCTGTTCTTTGCCTTTGTCTGAGCATTAATGAAAAGTCAGCCTACTGAAGATTGTTTTATTCTGAGCTGATAAATCCACAATCCAGTACCCCATTCTGTTCATTATTCTAATTGAGATAGTCTGCTTACACTGAACTGTAGAACTATTTTGCTATTTCAGGATGAAGGTAGAGGGATGATTGGATCTTGTGTTTTACTTGCCACAGTTGTTTTAATTGTAGAAAGCTGCTATGCTGTTTAGTTGGAGGAACTCCCGGGGAATCCAAGAAAAGCTGGTTATAAGAGGGGACTATGGTTCATGCAATTATTTGGGTATCCACAGAGGCTATCATTGCCTAGACTGAAACAATTCCAGATTGATCAAGTGATAAAAGAAAGTTGTGATTTCTTTAAGGCCTTCCAGATATTGATATATTTCAAAAGAAGAGAGATAAAAAAAAAAGAGAGAGAGATGAAAAGAAAGAAAAGTGTTGTACAATCAAAAGAGGCAGCCAATACATCCAAAGATATTTTTCTTCTAAGTTATAGATTCTGCCCTACAGTTATAAATTTGGGTCGTGTAAATCTAAAGGGTAACTCTGTCTAGGCTGTAAAAGGCTAAACTAGTAAACAGAGCTCTACTCGGTTTCCCCTTTTTTTATGATCTAGAAAAGTTAATAAATCCAGAGTTCATCAGTCAATCCAGTCATCCTTGAAGAAAGTTCTATACCCTTGTAATTGCACATCAGAAATCTTCCTTGAAGTAATTCAGCCTAGTATGTCCTTGGAAAATTTTAACAGCTAGCAGTTAGTGGTCAATTTATTGTGAAGAATGTCTGTGGCAAGGCATGATGCATGGTCTTTTTGTTTTAAAGCCAGAGTCCTGGGTTCTAAAATAGTGCTACTATTTTACCCGCAGATATCGCCATTTGTTGAGAAGCAACACACCCCCACTGAAAAATGCATTCCAATCCTCTTGAAAACTTTGAAATACTATTTTGCAGCAAGGACCCTCTAGATGTTTCTCAGTTTTAAATCCAGATCTTGCTTACCTCCTTTTTAAAAGTTGTGTTTTTCTTGCATTCTAGCTTTGATTATCACAATCTTAGCTTTTACATGCTAGAAATCATTCATGCTTAAGCCAAATCCTACACCGGCACCAAGAAAATCTAGAAAACAGTCAGATAAATACATGAAAAATCAAATCTTTCCTTTTTTAGTAATGTCACAAAATCATGACACTTCCATTTATGGAAATGTCGCAAAATCGCGACAGGTTTTCAAAAAATCGGCTAAGTCGCAAATGTGTAGCGAAATCGCGACACTTTCCATTTTTGGAAGTGCCGCGATATCGCGACATTTCCATTTTTGGAAGTGCCGCGATATCGCGACATTTCCATTTTTGGAAGTGCCGCGATATCGCGACATTTCCATTTTTGGAAGTGCCGCGATATCGCGACATTTCCATTTTTGGAAGTGCCGCGATATCGCGACATTTCCATTTTTGGGAAGTGCCGCGATATCGCGACATTTCCATTTTTGGAAAATGTCGCAAAATCGCTGTCGGTCGGAGGAGAGAGAAGAAAGTTGTACGGAGGGGCGCGATTTGGCGACATGTCACGATATCGCGACATGTCGCATTTTCACTGAGAAAAGGAGAAAAGTGGCTAAGTCCAAAAGTTGCAGCGATTCGCTGACACGTCACGAAATCGTGGTCAACACGGTCAACGCATGCAGCTTTGGCAGAACCGTCGTGATTTCACGACGTGTTCCATTTTCGCGGGTTCGAGGAAGCAAAGGAGGAACAGTAGAAAATGTCAGCGAATCGCGACCAGAAGCTCAGTCGACGACTTAACCCAAAAAGATGCAGCGATGCGCTGCACGTCTCAGAATTGCGGCTGTTAACAAAGAAGAGAGTCCAAAATGAAAGTGCAGCGATTCGCTGCACACTCGTTGAGAAGGGGGTCTAAAGAGGAAGTTGCAGTGATGCGGTACAAGTTCCAAAGTTGCAAGGGTGCAGGGCATTGAATATAAAAGGGAGCAAAGTAAGAGCTGTAGCGATTCGCTACTGTTTTTGGGATGAGGCTCGACAAACCAAAAGTGCATCGATGCGCTGCACACCTCAAAATCGCGGAGCGATAGTTTCAAAGAGTCCAAAGTGTAAAATTTGCAGCGACTTGCTGCATGTTTTCTAAGAGGTAAGATTTGCAGCGATGCGCTACCCCCTTTTGTGAAAGTGAAACCAAAGGAAGAAGCTTAAGGAAGAAGCATGTCGCGAAATCGCGACATGCTTGAAGAAGCCTGTGCGGTCGCCAGGGAAGGTCACGATTTCGCGACATGCCGTGAAATCATGACATGTCACATTTTCGTGGCCTGCGAGGAAGAAGTTGCCGATGAGTCAGGGACGTCGCGATTTCGTGACATGTCGCGAAATCACGGCAGGAGAGAGAAGGTCCTCAGAAGGCCTGAAAGTGCATTTCGGCGGTAAACAGAAGGCATCCTGGGATAGCGACACGTGTCAAAGCATGAGGCAGACAAGCAGGGCCGACATGCAAGCTTATTTTGTGGTTTTTAGTCTGATTTTAATGTTTTAAGCTTGGATTTGATAATTTTATTAAAGTGCTAATGCATCTTTTCTCTTTCATACAGGATTCCACCTGTCACCTGCGGGACAACTGAAAAAGACCATAAAGGCAAAGTTAAAGTGCAGATTTAATCAAACACCACCATGCTAGAGGAGAAGAGGCCGATAAAAGCATTCAATGGCAAATTTATGACAAAATTAATAGCATGAAGACAATTTCAACTCAGGGATGGGTCTGCGGATCAAATTGATGGAGAAGTGGTGACTCATCCGGCTCACCAACAGGAATTGATGAGAGCATTCATTTGCAGTTGCGAATGAATGCAAGTGGCATTCAACTCTATCTTCTCCATTTATGGTAGCTAACTGCACAGATTTACAGAATGGTTAAGTTCTATCCATAGCTTTGTTTTAAGTGGCTTTTATTGTAAAACCCGGTCCTAGGGTTTAAGATGATAAGATTTGCAATTAGAGAAGAAGATATTTCTGAAAAGATCAGGGTCTGTCCTGAGTCTATAAATACTTCTCAATGTAATTGCGGGAGGCAGAGACTTAGAAATAAAAGGCTTATAAGCAATGTCTTGTAAATTTTGTGAAATCCTTTGTTTTCTGGACTGGGAGTTGATGTGCTTTTGCTGTTTTCTGAGGTAGCATGGCTAGGAGCCTAATATTTTATAGATCTGTGATAAGTGTATCTTCTTCTGTTATCCGTTCCATTAAATTTTATTAGATATATGTTGTAAATCTGAGTTATCAAGTTTAAATATGTTGTTAGGCTTCAGTTGTTTCATTGTCTGCTAGGGGAAATTACAGATTTGAGGTTAAGTTTATTCTAATTGCTCTGTCTTCACTGTGTGAGCTAGGCTGCCGATGAAAGATACCAGTTTTAACCAGCTGCCCTTGGATTTATAATTTTTTGCTAGATCTGTTCCACTTTGCCTTGTGCTCCTAGTTGAAAGTGATCTTAGAATTTTGGACACTTTCTTCTTGGATTTGTTCTGTTGTGAAGCTAGTAGCATAGATAAAATTGACAGTTTAAGTTTTACAGTTTAAAGTCTGATAAACTTCTCTTTCTGCCCTACCCTACCCTCTCTTTGCTTACCGTGAATGATCCATTTTTACTTTCTTTATTTGCCTTTTATTTAAATCTACTGACCCATGAGAGCTATATCAAGAATCAAGTTAAATCTAATTGTTAACAAGTAACAACTTATGCAACTACTGAACAAGTTCAAGAACCCCCTGTAAGGTAACAGACAGTCCATATTGAAATCTATTCCAGAAGTGAAAAAGAGTGAATAGACATTCGACCCGACTCTGTAACTCGCACCTTGGATAACCAGCTAGATCCTAAAGTGAGTGGGATTCGTCCCGTGGGTGTCTCCGGAGCTTCCTGCTCATCCTTCGTGGGGTGCGTATGAAAGCCGGACCAATAGGGCTCAGGACTAAGAATGAGCCTCTTAGCTTAGTCCCTCCCCTACCTCTTGATGAGGTGATTAATTCTGGGGTGGGAGTAAAACTCCCATTAGGCACTGATCATCATCAGTGTCTATAATTTCCTTGTCGGGCCTTCTCTTGAACTCTTTGCTCGTATTCCTATTTTTGTCACTGTTCTTGTTCTTGTTCTCATCCCTATTCTTGTTCATGCCTTGATCCTTGGACCTGATCATGCCACTTTTTCTATTGTTGTGCCTTGGAAGTTTAGCTCTACACTGTCTAGCTATGTGACCTTCATTGTTACACTTATAACAAGTAACAATGTTATTTCTTTGAGGCATACCTATTCTTTGAATCCACCTGTTCTGACTAACCCTGTTATGGCCAAACCTGTTATGGCCAAACCTGTTCTGGCAAAACCTGTTCTAGCTGAACCTATTTTGATCAAACCTGTTCCTGTTATTTACTTTGCAATAGACTACCTTGTGCCCAAACTATTGACAATAGTAGCAATACCCTTGAAAGAAACTAGCACTTCTAAAATTGTCATTTACCTTCTTCACTTGAGCCATGCATTGTGAAGCCATGTGACCGAACCTGTGACATGCAAAACATCTGCCTTGAAATTTTCTTTTATTTGACCTCTTGGGTCCTGAAAACTTCTTCTTCTCATTCTGAAATCTGTTTTCTATTTCTGCGCATCTATCATTCAAGGACTCATGATCTGAAATACTTTCCTCACCGAAACTCTTTTCCTTTTGGAGTCTCTTACTAGACTCTCCAAATTGTTCCTTGCGTGGCTTAACAAAACCAAGCCCTATTTTATATGTTGTATTTCTTTGACCTTTGATGAGTGACTTAACATTTTTGGAGCTATCTTGAAACATGTACAACTTATACTTGTACTCTTTATTTTCTTCTTTCAAAGAAGCCATTTTATGTTCTAACTCACTATACTCAAGAACCTTAGATTCTAACTCATCCTTGAGTTCTTGTGTCTTAGCTATAGAGAAATCAATATTTTCTATAAGATCATCTCTCTCCATACAAAATTCATCTAACTTATCATTGAGTCTATCATTCTTCTTTCTTTCCTTTTTCAAAGCACTAAGAGCATTAATAAGTTCACTTTCAAGATCCTTTATTTGTTTGCTTTTTGAATCATCAAAGCCTTTTCCAGATTTATTATCACTAGAGGTGCTACCTTTTCCAAAAACCATACAAGCATCTTCCTTTTAGTTTTTTGAAGCATCCTCATACATACTAGAAACCAAATCATTATTTGTACAATCATCCTCAAGGTGACCAAAATTTCCACATCTAAGACATTTCATGATAATGAATCTATGTTTCGGTTCTTCCTCTTTTTCTGATATGAACAACATCTCATTCTCATTATCACTTGATGAACTTTCACTATCACTACTAGAACACTTACTTGCTTTGTCTAGGTAGAAAATCTTCTTGTACTTGTGAGAATACCTCTTTCCTTGATTGTTGTGCTCATCTTTGTCCTTCCTGTGATGCTTGTGCTTTTCAGAATCCTTGCTCTTAGAATCCTGTTTATCTTCATCACTTTCATTCTTGAGAATAGTACAGTCAGTAGCATAATGACCAAACTTTCCACAATTGAAACATCTTATATTTTTCATGCTTTTGTGCTTTCTAGAGAACTTGTAGTTCTTGCTGTAATATGCCTCTTCATCACTAGAAGACTCATCATTCTCTTGAAGCTATTTACCCTTGGATTTCTTGGTAGCCTTAAAAGCTGCCTCTTTCTTGACATCAACCTTCACTTGAGTTCTCAACTCAAATGTTGCAAGTATACTATGTAGCTCATCCTTTTTCAACTTATCCAAATCTTTAGCTTCCTCAATAGCAAAAATATTTTCACTAAATCTATTAGGAAGAGATCTTAAAATCTTATCACAAACATCATTTTTAGCAAGATCAAGACCTAAGTCTTTCATGAAGTTAACAACCTCATCCATACGAAGCATGTAGTCACTAATATTTTCATCATCATTCATCTTGAGTTGTTCAAACATACCTTTGAAGTGTCTCAAATTGGCCTTTCTGACATTTGTATCACCTATATGAACCACCTGCAACTGTTTCCACATTTCACTAGTTGTCTTGTAGTGAATCACTTTGGTGAGATCTACTTTACGTAAGCCTTTCAAGATTGCATTCATTGCTTTTGAATTGTTGTGATGTAGGAGCCTTTCTTCTTTAGTATTTGGACCATGTACAGGAATAGTGTACTCATCTTCAATTACTTCCCATACCTCATTACCAAGTGCCATTATATGAACCTTCATCCTTGCACTCCAAAGACCAAAATTTGACCCATCAAGAATAGGTGCTGCATTACCGCTTGAATAATCCATTGTGTTCTTAACTAGATTTTCCTTCAAGCTGTTAAACTTTTTGAAGGAACCCGCTCTGATACCAATTGAAGAACACAAGCTTATACTGAGAGGGTGGGGGTGAACAGTATAAGACCTCTTTTTATTTTTTCTTTTATATTTCAAAATATTAAAGTAATATACCCAAAGCAATATCAAAGCAATGCACAAAACCATCCACAAAGTGACATCAATTTTAACGTGGTTCACCCAGAATGGCTAGGCTACATCCACATAACTTTTCTCTAAAAGTTATCTCAAAGTTATTTGGGAATCCTTCCCAATTACAATGTTTATGAGCCTCGAATCAAAGGAGATACCTTCCCCTCTGCTCTGGAAATGATCCCTCAGAAGATCAACTGCCTCTAACTCCTACCAGCATGTGGAACTCCTTTCCATCGAAGACCTTATGTCCTCAATGCTTAGCCTAAGATACCTTTGCCTTCTATGATCATGTCCACAACAGCTCAGCAACCTGTACCAAACATAGTCAATCGATCTAGTACAAGTCTTCCTCTGTTTTTCAGATCTGTCCAACTTTGAAAAAATCAATCCTCTACACACAATCCTTCTCAAAGACTTGCCAAATCTATCCTCAGGTTCTTCTCAAAGAACCAATGCACCTCTATCCTCAAGTAGCAGTAGTTCGCATTTGTCTTTGCCCTTTGTGCTCTCTACGTCTTTTGCATTCTTATGCAATCACAACCACACTTGATCGAACTTCAATCTTTGCACCTCTACGTAATCACAGCAGCACCATATTCACACTCTCTGCTTCCTTTGTGATCTTTCACACTTAGAATGATTCGATGAAATGCACTCTGCATACTACGATCAAATTTTGCACTCCACTCTTGGTGATCGAACTTCTTGCTCTATGCACTATCTGTGAATGTTGCATTTCACCCACACATCAATTCACCAAACAACCCTCCTTTTATAACAAAAATTTCATGATGAAAACTTTAATCTTATTCGGCTGTTGTACCAAATGCAAACCCTAATCTTCATCGACTGCAAGCCCTAATCTTTGTCGGCTAAAATTTAACTTTGTCGACTTCACTGCCTTTGTAACTCTTCTATAGCTTCTACCATGAAACTACAACATGTCGTGATATCATGACACTTTTTCACCCGTACACTTTCTTTTGGCTTTTGTCATGATATCGCGACACTTCAGCCTTTGTCCACTTCAACTAAGCTCTTGTCGCGATATCGTGACACTTTTGTCTTAGTCAACATCAACTTTGCTTTTGTCGCGATATCACGACACTTCTCCCTTCGTCAACCTCATTTCTACTTTTGTTGCAAAATCATGACACTTCTCCTATAGAAGACCTGCTTTCAGTTTCTATCATGAAATCATGACACTTTCACTTCTTTGCACTCTTTTTTGCTTGCACTAGAGAAAACAAAACATGTCACAAAATTGTGACACTTTCGCCTTTGAGCTCTTCCTTCTTGAATTTGTCATGAAATTAGGACACTTCTTCTTCCATGCTCTTTCATTTTGCTTCTATCACGAAATCGTGACTCTTCTCCTATTGAAGACCTACTTTCTATTTCTGTCATGAAATTGCGACACATTCTACAACTGTAAGCTTTCTCTTCAACCTATCATGAAATCGTGACACTTCCTGCATCTATACGCTTTTTCTTCAACCTATCATGAAATCACGATAGTTCTCACTTCGAACTCTTTCCTCTGCTGCATGTCACAAAATCGCAAAAGTTCTCACTTGGAACACTTTCCTTTGCTGCATGTCATGAAATCATGATAGTTCTTACTTGGAACATTTTCATCTGCAGCATGTCACGAAATTGTGACACTTTTCATGTTACTTTCTCTCTCTTCGAACTTGTCGTGAAATCATGACAATTCACACTACGGACTCTCTCTTCTGCATTATGTCGTGAAATCATGACTCTTTTTCTTTTAGACTCTCTCTCCTGCAACATGTCGCGAAATCGCAACACTTTATGGTCTGTACAACCTTCCTTGCAATATGTCATGAAATCGTGACATTTCTGACTTGAACATTCTCTCTCCTCTTTGAGTCATGAAACTGCGACATGTCGCGATATCATGACACTTTTCTAACTTGCTTTCTCTCTCCTACTTAAGTCATGAAAATGCGACATGTCGCGATATCACGACACTTTTCTAACTTGCTTTCTTTCGAACCTGTCAAGCCGTAACCTTCATCAAAACAAATTATTTAACATCAAATCAAATTCCTTCAAAATATTCTTGACATCAATGACAACTTATTCACTTGAGAAAATACAGTGTACCCAAGGTACCCAAAATTGTCAACATGGTGAACTTATGGATGTCTACGCATGTCTATGCATGTCTATGCATGACTACAATAGTCTACAATAGCCTAGGGATGTCTAGAATCACCTATAGATATGCATAAATAGCAATGTGTGACTTTTGGGTGTCTACAGGTAGAATATTTTTCATATGGGATTCCTCACTAGGATTAAACCTAAAAGGGTATGTGAAATTCATGTTTGTATTATTTCCCTTAGTATTATGGTTTCATTTACATTAATTTGTCTATCTTCCAAATTAGAGTCTTCCCAATATATATTTTAAATTTCCTTGAGTTTCCTTGAGATTGTGAATAATTCAAGACTTGGTGGAAGGCTACTAGATTGTTCTAAGGAATAATTTAGGGATATTAACAACCCTTCTATTGATAAAGGTGGTCCACTAGAGCTTATTTCCCCTTCACTTCTTTCCCTTTCACTTAGATGGTTAGGCACACTTATTCTAGATGATTTATTTATTAAAACAACCTCTAGGTTTGATAGTAAGTATAATGGCATCCAACCTATGGTAAGATGAGGAGTTTTATTAGTGAATCTACCCTTATTAACTCTATGTCTATGCATTCAAAATAGATATATTTTCAAACAAAGTATAATCATTCATAAAAGATAATTTTGAAAGGGAATTACAAACTATAACACCTAGAGATCATTCTAGTTTTGTTTCATTTTTATAACATAAAATAGTCTTGGATGATACCTTAATAGATTCTTAGCAACATCAATATACTTGAAAATAGTGCCAAAAATTTATGGATTTCATTATTCTTATTCACTTTAAGTTGTCAATATTGGGTGGTGTCCTTGGCTATATGCACTAATTACTATAAGAGGTGTTATGGGAGATGAATTCCTAAGCTCCTATAGAAAACTAAAGCAATATTAAAGCAAAATAATAGCATAACACAATAGATATCTTGGTACAAAAAAATTATAGAAATTAAAGTTGAACATAATTGAAATGACACACTTAAATTGGCTAATTTTTAGTACTATAGAAGTGCATAGGAAAGTACATAATATAGCATTACTACAATAGAATACTAAAAAACAACAATACACTACACTACAAAATAGGAAAATAAATCTTTATCAGTGCAATAAAGTTGGCCCTTGATCCTCATTTGATAAATAGGGAATCTAATTCATATTAACTAATAAATTACACAGTAACATAATTTAATAAAACATACTCTTGATTGCAAGTTAAATTATTGGAAGTTTGCAACAACATTCTCTCACTCCCATATATTCTTTACATCCACAATTATCAATTCTAACCTCCAAAATTTTGTCAAGTTAATTTATCTATAATAACAATAGTCTAATTACTATGGCATTTCTAGTAGATAATTCCATTGCTATAAATATAAATACATGACATCATCCTTTCCTTGGATAATTCTACCTAAAATTTCCTAAGGATATTGTAACAACCAAAATAGATCATCACCATAAGTTCACATTGGTTATTTTACAAGGATAATGATATCCTCCACTCTTGGAAATAACATTTATTAAAATGACTAACAAAGCCATTAGTGTGGTTAACAACAAGGTTTAGTTTTGATAAAATACCAAAAATAAACTCCATAAGTGCAACTGAAAGGATGTCAACTATTGTGGTGGTTTCTCTCCAACTAGTTGGATAGAATCCACATAAAATAGGGCATCTATTTTATTATTTGTGTTAGCATATCCTCACATTATAGCCTATTAAATGTCCAAAGTGCAAGAATGTGCTTCAAAATCCACTCCAAAAAGTTCTTCAAAACCTACAATATGAAACAACTCTTTACCACCTCAAAATCATTAGCAAAAATAACCAAAGGAAACATTGAAATCAAACCAAAATATATTTAGAAATGCAATTCTCCTATTCTAACTTGTCCAAATCAAATATCATGCTAAAGTATGCAAACTTCCAATGTTAGTCTACACATGTCTTAAACAAAGGCAAAAGAACATCTTAAAGCATCTATCAGATGAGGCATTTATGGGCCTCATCAATTATGTGATCCATTATCCCCAAAGAAGAAACTAGTTGAGGGTTAAATCACATATCCAACCTCTATAATATCCAAACTAAATCCATATAATAGTGGACATATGATAGGCAAAGCATAAAAATATACCAAATCTAGACATCAGCTATGCTATATGGAATTGTTGTTTCCATAATTATTGTTACTAGTGCAACTAAAAGTTTTATTTTTGTACATAATTTAGCTAAAATAAATAGAAAAAATTTATACATATCTAAATCATGGAATTCTTAATATGGAAATTCAATAGAAAATAGAGTAGAGAAATGTATTTTTATGGTTGAGATAAATCTTCCAAACATCACCATAAAAATAAACCTCAATGTGGCTCCCTTGGCATCCTATAGTAACATCATAGGTATTGATTGGCTTAGGAAATAAAGAAAATAAATGAACTATTTTTCTAAAATTATAGATTTCTTAGATGATCATGGGTATATACAATCATATAATGGGTTCTAAATCCTCTTAGTTTTAGATGAATTTTTGCCATGTAGCTTAAAAATACTTAAAGGAAGGGATGCCTTCTATACACAATGCATGTAAATGAAATAGAAGAGGAAAAAACTCCAATTTTTTAGGACTATCCTTTCCTAAATGAATATAAATGTGTGTCTCCTAAGTAACTGATGGGGATACCTCATAAAAATATCCATATATATCCTACCAAGATAGAACTATAGTCAAAGGCCCTACATATAATGACCATGATTGAGCTTAAATACCTAACTTAATAAAATTATATCCAAGGGATTGATCCAACCTAGTGTGTTGCCTTAGGGTGCTCTAGTGATACTTTTAAAGGATGGGACCCTATGTCTTTGCATCAATATTAGAATGTTAAGCAAATCCATAGTGAATAATGGGTACCCCTCTCTAGAATTGATTATTTATATGATCAGAAGAGGGAGGCAATCATCTTCTCAAAAATAGATCCAATATTAGGATGCCATCAATATTATTAGAACCACTTTTAGTACTAGGAATTTCCACTTTGAGTTTTTTGTGGTACCTTTTGGCCTTACAAATGCATTAGCAAAATTTATGAATTAAATGGATAGTGTATTTTATGACTATTTGGACATGTTATCATTTTTTGGATAATAATCTAATTTACTCATATTAAAGGAAAGGACACTTTGATAATTTTATAATGGTAATAAATATATTAAGGGAGAATCATATTTATGAAAAATTATCCAAAAATAATTGTTCTATAAAAAATGATTCACTATCTGTGATGTATTGTGTTTGTGAAAGGGATAGTTGTGGACCTAACAAAGATAAAAGACAATATAGAATATCTAGCTTAAAAAAATATTCATAAAATATTTTTAACTTCTTAAGGAAAACTTAACAACATTCCAACCCTTAAAATTTCTTGACTTTAATGGTGATTTCATAATCACAGTATATGCTTTAGGATATTGGTTGGGTGGATTACTCATATAGTATGGATAGGTGATAGTTTATGAATCTCTTAAACTCAATATCTACAAGAAAACTATGCTCTTTATGACTAGAGTTGGTAGCACTAGTGCAAGCAAATCATATTTGGAGGCACTACTTTATGGGAAATTATTTTGAACTTAAAATAGATCACCATTGTCTAAGATACATCTTTGTACAATACAACCTAAGTTTTAGATAGTGGATATGGTTAGATTTCATTTGTGAATATTATTTTGATATCAATTGTATCAAGGAAAAATAAAATAGAGTAGCACATGTTTTGAGTTGAAGGAGGCACATATTAGACATCACCACTATAAGACCCACTTTCAAGGAGTACATAATAAACTAATTTAAGGAATAAACACATTATGAATTAGTAAAGGTTTCCTTATTTACTAATGTAGAAGATCATAGATTTTATGAATATCAATTTGAGTCATGTGGATTACTCAAGTTAAAATATTACAAGTATGTACCTTATGAAGGTATCCTACGAGAAATTGCATTTAAGGAGGCACATTATACTCCATACTAAGGGTACATAGGTTTAATAAATATAGTGGTAGATCTAAAAAGGCTATATTTTTTTCCCAAATTTAAAAAGGATATAGTTTCCTTTGTTGTAAAATGTCTCAAGTGTCAATAGGTCAAGGATGAGCACATACATTTAGTAGGAATGTTATAGTACCATGGCATTCTTAAATTGAAATGGAAGATTAGTAGCATGATTTTTTTGTGGATATTATGTTTTTCCAAAATTTTACATAATACCATTTTAGTAGTTATTGATATGTTAAAAATGGTAGCACACTTTATAATAGGGACAAAGTTACAAAAGTTATAATATTTTAAAGAGATACCAAAATAACTTCTAGATTATGGTAGACCTTTATTTCAGCGTTAAGTATATATTTTAACATTACTTATTCATACCACCCAAAGACAAAAGGTCAAATCAAAAGGATAAAGTAGATCTTAGAATATTTACTCAAAATTCACTACATGGACTAGTAGTGTTAGTGGTAATAATACCTATAATTGGTAGAATTTTCCTATAACAACTTCTATTATTCCCATAAAGGAATGAATCCCTTTGAAGCCTTACATACTAGGAAATTAAAAAAAAACCTTAGTTTGAATAGAGTAGAGGAGAGGTTGATTGTTGAACCTAATACAATAAGGGAAAAGGAGTAGACCAAACAAATAAAGTAATACTTGAAAGAGGCTATAGATAGATAGAAAATGTATGCTAACAAAAATAGAATAAAAAGGAAATCCATAGTAGAAAATAAAATTTTCCTTAGATTCAAACCCTAGAAAAGTTCTATTAATTTGTAAAATCTGCTTATTTTCCAATTTCATGGGACCCTTTGAGGTATATGAAGAGATAAACCTAGTTTCATACCAACTTTATACAAATATTACCCTTTCCCAAGTTCATGATGTTTTTTTATGCACTAGTAAAACCATATAATACTAATACTTCACATATATAGGTTCAATACTCAAACACATTTATAGTTGAAGCAATTATAATTTTGGATATACATAGATAATAAATGAGTAATAGACAAGTATTTCAATGTACAATCTATTGGGATAATTATTCTAAAGATAGAGCTATTTGAGATAATGCTAAGGAGATTCATAAACATTATCCTTATTTGTTTATTTTAATAAAAATGTAGTAGAAAAATTGCTTCAAAAATACAATATGTACAAAAACTTGTGTTTCTTGTTTGTAGTTAGGTACTGGTAGGAGCCTAAATTTTTTCCAAAATTTTGTAATATTGAATGCTAACTATATTTTAAACCCTTCTATTAGTAATTTTCTATTTTGAATGATGAACTTCTCATGTCTATTTTTTTGTAGTCATCAAGACAATGACTCTTTCTAGAACAAAAGTATACCGCATACCAAAATTTTATAGAATGAAAAAATAAATATTTATATGAAATTAATGATATGGAATTTTTTTTATTTACTGGAGGAAGGGGTTTTGAAAAGGTCCCCAAACATTTTACATCAAAACATTATCAAGAGATATTGTCTCCCAGAAACAAAAGGAGAAAAACCAACAATGATATCAAGGAAGACTATCTTCTTGAGATAAATAATGATAAAAATAGAAAACAGGGGGTTTTTAAAATAGTGGAGACCACCTAAAAAACAAGGATACAATCACAAAAACCTATAATTGACAAGGAATAGGATGGAGGCCCATAATTTTCTATTACTAGGAGTAAGGAAATCCACATGATCTGTATGTTCATCACCCTTGAATTGGTTTTTAAATTCATCTAGGATGACATCAACATCCTAAAACAAATAGGTATTCATTTTGGTAGCTCTAGACATCACACTCATTAGATCATTGAGATCCTAAACATAGCCTTTCTTCATGATGAATGGGACACACATTCACTGTTGAGTGTGGCTAGATAGTTTGGAGGAGCCACTTTGGAGAGATCCCTTTTGAGATAAGGAACACACTGAGATGTCCTCATTCTTATTTTTGTGAAGCCTAGTGGGAGAGTCCTCTAAATTATCAGGTTCTTTCTCAAGGATAATGGGATATTTGTATTTCCTATTTTACGACTTGTTGTGGGTTGAGCGGTGTTGGGCCTTTGATTTCACTATGGGAGGAGTGACTTGAACATTAGTTTCTATAACAACCCACATTACCAACAAAACATGAGATAGAATTTTTTTGTACATATCTTACATGCCAAGTTCCAACCAAGTATGCTTGAATTAACATCATGTAGGTTAGAAAGTAATCTAGAGGATTATGACATGGTCAGTGTCAAATCTCATGATAGGAGTGACCAACTCCTATCCAACCTTACATCCCATCATTATATGTATGATCCCTTGGTTTAACTATTTCTACCTCTGTTTTTCTTAGGAAGTTTAGTTACTTAATTAATTGAATGTCATTTCAATATTACTTCCTAATTCCATTATTTGCAGTGGAATATCATGCATGTATTATTAAAATAATACATAAAGGTTACTTTATTCACATCAATATTTTCACTTGATTTAAAGTATAAACCATTACTCATAGTAAAAGATCCATTCATTGGAAAACACAAAGGCATCAATTATAATCAAGAGGATAATCATAATCTATTCTTATCCATAGAACATTGCTTGTTAAAAAAATATTACATCATATAACATTCTAGTAATCACTTTATAAGAATGTAAATATATCATTACATTGGAAATCAAATAGCATTTACTTATTTCAACAAATTTAATATCCATGATCCATCTAGATAGCATCATACTAGAGAGTAAATACAACATCCATGCTTAAAAATATTTGCAAACCACATAATAGAAGTACACAACATATACCCTAGGAACCCTCACAGGGAATAAACCCAACCTCCAAAATATGTTTCTCCTCTCATTTCATAAAATTAAATTGTCATAAATACAAGTATAGGAAGGCATCTCATGGATCCTTTCCTAAATCAATATGCAATTAAAGTAACAAACTTGTTCCTTTTAAATTATGATGCAAATAAGGAAATGCCACATTTCCTTTCTCTAAGCCATCAATACAATAAATAAGAATCTTACAAATTCTTATATATACCTGTTTATGAATGATCATCGATTACATATTAAGGAGAAATTTCATCAATCACAAAGAGGAAACCCCATAATTCCCTCGATAATGAAACTCGCATTCATTCTCTAACCTCGATACCATTATTTCATTAATATGATATAGTAATTGTCTAAGGTTCATAGCATATGGAGAGATCCCATACTCTATCCAATATTATATCCCATACCTAATCTTCCCATATTCATTCACATTTCACCACTTATAAAAATTCTACCATATTATCGTTTGATCATATTATTGTTCTCATAATCCATCAATAGGGTCAACCTATGATTCTCGCAGTTTGGTCATTAATTTTATCCATGATCAATCCATATGGTTATACTAGAGTCCCTAAAATTTTACCTTTTAATCTATCAAACAAGATTACATATTCTTTGTCTTGTAACCTATCAAACAAGGTTACCTCATGGTAACCTTTCAAATAAGATTATACCTTAAACACAAATCAACCTTGTAATATATCACACAATATTACAATCAACCTTTAAAATCAAATCACCCTTGTAATTTATCACATAATATTACACATTTAAACTCAAATCAACCTTGTAATCTTGATGAACATGTGCTTATACTGAGAGGGGGGTGAACAGTATAAGATAAAACTTTTTGCTTTTCAATCCATATGATAACATCAACAATATTAAAGCAGTAAACATCACACAAAGCATCACACACATGAGAGACATGATTTAACGTGGTTCACCCAATGTGGGCTACTCCACGGAGAAAATATTCCTTATAAACTTTTCTCAAATAATTATTTTGGGAATCCTTTCCCTATTACAAAGTTTATGGACCTCTATCCAAAGGAGACACCGGTCCCCTAATCAAGTTCGTGGATCTCTATCCATAGGAGAACTCCTTCTCCTCTGCTCTGGCTGATGATCTTCTAGAAGAACTATTGCCTCCACTACATTGGCTTATGGATCTCTATCCACTGAAGACTCCTACCCTCACTCAGAAGACCTATCTTCACTACCCTAGCTAATGGACCTCTATCCACTAGAGACTATCATCCTCTATACTCTATCACCTCCAAAGCTAGCTCTCAGCTCTATCTCAAATCTGCACTAAACTCTATCCTTTGATCTAGCACAAATCTTCTCAATCTCTATCTCTAGTCTAGCACAAACCTATCCTCAAATATGCACCAAAATCTATCCTCAAATATATCCTCAAGCCTTAACACAAAGCTTGACTCAATCACAAATCAACTCTACTAGATCTACCCCAAACCTTAACTCAAGGTTTGAACAAATCAATCAATCAACTCTGCTCACAAGTCTTCTCAAATACTTGTCTCAAATCTACCTTGTAAGCTTCCACAAAAGCTCACACTAATATGTCCACAAGTCCTCTCTAGAACTTGTCCAATCTTCTCAACAAGTCTTTACCAAGACTTACCTCAAATTTGTATTGTAAGCTTCCACAAGAGCTTACTCAACTCAACCAATCACTCAATGAAATTTTAGTCAACAATGCTTATCAAACAATCTCACATAACAATGATACTCATGATATTTCACAAACCCTAGTTCAAGATAGTTCACAACTTCACATAACAATGATACTCATGTTCTTTCACAAACCCTAGTTCAAGCATATGAAAGCTTATTCAATATTTCCAACAATGCTTATCAAACAAGGTTTTTATCATCAACTCTTCTTCAGAAAAACCTTTAACAATCAAACTCAACAATGCTTACCAAACAATCCTTTTCACTCCAACTTAGCATTCACAACATCCAATCCAACAATATTTTTCTCACAAGGAAGATTTACCCATACCTTTTATTTTGATGGAGATATGTCTTCAAAAACTGTCTTAACCACAATCAAAATTTTCTTTACCAACACTAGGGTTAGGTTACCACAACCTCTCTCAAGATCTCCACAAAATAATTTTCACAAAGATTATTTTTCATACAAAATAACAAATCCTTTTGTACACCTTATAATCTCCAAACTCACAATATTCAATTTAATAATTTCACCATAACACTACACTTAACAACAAGTATAGCAAAGTCCTTATACACCTTATAATCTCCAACTTCATAAACTCTAATCACCAAAAATTAAAATCAAATATTTAATTTTTAATACCCTTATATCTCCCTCAAAAAATTTAATCAACCTTTATTTTTCACAACAAAGCAACCTCCAAAATTACACAACCTTAGCAAGAGAATAAAAATTGGCGCATACCTTATTTAGCCCAACAAAACACTTTCGATGGGTTTCGAACACCTAACCTCACCACTCCAAGCACCTTAGAAAGACGTGCACCCACCACGTGGGCTACAAGCCTCCACACAAAGGGAAAGGCTAACGCCTTCCCTTTGTATTCCACCGAGTGTGCAAACTACTCCAACAATACCTTCTCTGCTTCACAAAATGCAAACCCACGGGATTCGATCCCTGCACCTCACGCTTGCCAATGACTTGGTACCTCCCTTGCTTCTAGTTGTGATACAAAGCACTTTGGGATATGAAATAAAAGGCTCTCCTCCTTGTCCTATATGCTGCCACACTCAATTTTCAAAACACACAATCACTTTCTCTTTTTCAATGCACACACAATTACTTTGATCGTGGATGAGGATATTTACCAAAGTTTTTACCCTCCTTTATATGCATTAGGCTGTCTTCGATGACGTCAACAATAATTCAAAAATTTAAATTATAAAATTTATAACCCTATCTTTAGGGTTAACTTAATTAATTTATAAATTAACTTTATAATTAAATTATAATTAATTTAAAATTAACTTAATAACTTTAAAAGTTAATTAAATTAATTTATAAATTAAATTATAATAAAACTATTATAATTAATTTATAATCTCTAGGTCTTGCACCTTTAATATTATAATAAATTATTATAATATTATTTTTCTTGGGCCTTCCTTTTGCCCTTTAAACCTCATCTGACCACCTAGGAGGAAACTTTCTTTTGCACTTGATTACGAAACCTGAAACTGATGTTGCTCACTGAAACTAACACTTATTGGTGTTGACTTCTTGACATCAATGACAACAAAACTTGCTCATATTTCCAACAATCTCCCCCTTTGTCATTGATGGCAACCCAATTACATTTTACCATTTCCTTAACCTTTTTTTGTTCTACTCCCCCTGACTCAATGCTCTCCCCTTAAATCAAATATCTCTCCCTTACTCAAATATCTCCCCCTTTGACATCAATGGCAAAGGGTCACCTTTGGGGCTCGGGGCTAAGAATGAAACTCTTAGCTTAGCCCCTCCCCCACCTCCTCTTGAGGTGGTTAATTTTGGGTGGGAGTATTACTCCCAGTTTTCCTCGAAGATACTCAAAAGTCTCTTTCGAAAGTGGCTTAGTGAAGATGTCTGCTATCTGCTCCTTTGTAGTAACATATTCCAACCTGACCTGTTTATCTGTCACCTGTTCTCTCAAAAAATGATACTTGATCGAAATGTGCTTTGTCCTGGAGTGCATCACTGGATTCTTTGAGATACTTATAGCACTTGTATTATCACATAATATGGGAATAGGATGATCATGTTTTATCTTGAAGTCTTCTAGAGTTCGCTTCATCCATAATACCTATGTACAACTGGCTACTACTGCAATATACTCTGCTTCTACTGTAGATAAGGATACTGATACCTATTTACTTAGCCAAGAGACTAAACAGTCTCCAAGAAAGAATGCTCCTCCACTTGTGCTTTTTCTGTCATCAATGCTGCCAGCCCAATCTGCATCTGTATACGATGTGAGTGTGAAACTGTCACTTTTGGGATACCAGAGCCCAAAATCCATAGTCCCTTTTAGATACCTGAGAATCCTCTTTACTGCTACCACATGTGTTTCCTTAGGTGCTGCCTGAAACCTTACCACTAATCCCACTACCTGCACGATATCTAGTCTTGTAGCTATGACATACAACAAGCTGCCAATCATAGATCTATATAATCTCTGATCTACCTCTAGAGATTCATCATCCTTACTTAACTTACATCCTATAACCATGGGGGTACTTACTGGTTTGCAATCTTCTAACTTGAATTTCTTTAGCATCTCTTTTATATACTTGGTTTGTGAAAGAAATACTCCTTTCTATGATTGTGAAATCTGAAGTCCAAGAAAGAAGGACAACTCACCAAGCATAGACATCTCAAATTCATTCTGCATGTTCTTTACAAATTCTTTACACATCTTATCATTGTTTCCCCCAAAAATGATGTCATCAACATAAACAACCACAATTAGTAGATTATTCCCTTCATTTTTGATGTATAAGTTGTTATCCGCTATTCCTTTTCTGAATCCCTGTTCCTAAAGATACTTATCCAATCTTGAGTACCATGCTCTAGGAGCCTATTTTAGACCATACAATGCCTTTTTCAATCTGCATACATGATCTGGTTTATCTATTAATATGAATCCCTTTGGTTGTTCAATATAAACTTCTTCTAGAACACCATTTAGAAATGTTGACTTAACATCCATCTGATATACCTTGAAGTTTTTAAAACTTGAGAAGGCTAAGAACATTCTTATGGCTTCAAGTCATGCAATTGGAGAAAATGTCTCATCAAAGTCAATTCCCTCTACCTGTGCATAACCTTTGCACACCAACCTTGCTTTATTCCTGACTACCTGTCCATATTCATTTAACTTATTTTTGAATACCCATTTTGTGCCAATCACATTTTTGTCCTTTGGTCATGGAACAAGTTCCCAAGTCTTGCTTTTCTCTATCTGATCTAATTCCTCATCCATTGCCTTAATCCAGAACTTATCTTCACTTGCCTGATTGAAGTATTTTGGCTCAATCTTAGATAACAAAGAAAAATTTTGCTTGTTGAGATGGTGTTATTATCCTTCTCCTTGTCTATCTTTCATCTGGATTCCCAATGATTAGATATTTTGGATGATGTTTCTGTACATACCTGGATGGAGTTTTAGGAAGAAGTCTTTGTGTTTCTTCCTCTTCTTCATCTGATTCCTCATGAAACTCTTCTTGACAACTTCCATCTTCCTGATACACAATTTGTTGAACTAGTTCTCTTGAATCTATCTTCTCATCAATTGTTACATTTATACTTTCTACAATAGTGCATGTTCTCTTGTTGAAGCATCTATAAGCTTTACTCTTAGTAGAATAACCAAGAAAAATTCCCTCATCACATCTTGGGTCAAACTTGCCCAAGTTTTGCTCTTCCCATCTTATGTAGCACTTGCTTCCAAAAACCTTGAAGTGTTTTATAGTGGCCGGTCTTCCTTTCCAAAGCTCATATGGAGTCTTGTGATGGTTTACCCTCATTTGAGCCCTAGTGATTATATATACTACTGTGTTGACTACTTCCCTCCAAAATCCATCTGAAATCTTGGACTCATTCAACATAGCTCTAGCCATATTCTCAATAATCCTATTTTTCCTTTCAACTACTCCATTTTGTTGAGGAGTTCTTACAGCTGAGTATTCTCTCTTGATTCCATGTTGTTCACAAAAATCTACAAATTCATTTGAGGTAAATTCTCCTCCTCTATCAGATCTCAAACACTTAATCCTCTTGCCAATTTCATTTTCAACCCATTCTTTAAATGCTTTGAATTTTTCAAATGCTTCTGACTTATCTTTTAGGAAAGCTACCCAAACCATTCTGGAGTAATCATCTATAAACAATATGAAGTAACTCTCACCTTGAATACTCTGTGTTCTGGTAGGACCACATAGATCAGTATGTATTAGAATTAATGGCTCAGATGACATATATCCCTTTGATTTAAAGCTTGTTCTAGTTTGCTTTCCATGTTGACAAGGTGCACAGATTGTGTTTTGTGGCCTTTTTAGCTTGGGTAAATCTCTGACAACCTGCTTATTGCTTATGTTGACTATGTTGTCAAAATTCAAGTGACCCAATATTCTATGCCACAACCAACTCTCATCTTCTTGTGATAGAAAGCACTTTTCCCCTTTGATCTCACTAAGCATATATAGATTGTTTGGAGTTCTACTTGCATTTGCAATGACTTTTCCAGTTTCTAATTTTCTTATCTCACATCTATCTGGGTGAAATGTAACCATATGACCTTGATCACAAAGTTGACTTACACTTAGCAGATTATGTTTTAACCCTTTGACATATAGTACATTTTATGTTCTTGTTTTCCCATTATCTAAACTCAGAGTTCCTCTTCCACCAATTTTTGTTGATCCATTATCACCAAAACTTACTGATCCTCTATTGGTTTCTTTTAGTACAATAAATTTGTCTTTGTCTCCTATCATGTGTCTAGAGCAACCACTATCAAGATACCATTGTTCTTCTTTATCCTGAGCATGAAGAGTTGTTTGAACTAACATTGATCTAGCCTTTTCATTCCTCTTTTTCTCTTTCCTAGTTGTTGAAGTTGTATTCCTTTTACTAGACTCAGGAAGTATCATTTTGCACCATCTAGCCTTATGTCCAAAATTATTGCATTTGTAACATATGATATCATTGTTCATAAGAGGTGCAAAAGAGTTGAAATTTCTATTGACATCAATTTTCACATAACCAGTGCAATGTACAACTCTATGACCATATTTGTTACAAGAAAAGCAATAGCCATGGAAGAAATTATGTAACCTATTTGGATGCCTTTGAGATTGTGGTTGAGTGCTTCTCCTTCTATGATTAACTCTCATCCATGGTTCTTATTTGATTTCTTCCTTCCTGATGTCTTTTATTTCTAGAGTATACGTCACTTGCTTATCTTTGTTTGAAGTTTCTACTTCTTGAAGACTTGGCTCCTCTTTCTATTTCCCAAACTTTATATCTAGCAGTACCTTGGTATTTTCAACTTCATTCCTTAGATAAACAATTTTTACTTCCAATATTTCACATTATGTTTCTCTTGCTCTTAATAGATCTGTCATATCCTATTCAATTTTCTTTCCCTCTTCTACCTTTATCTTGAGTTCTGTGAGACTTTGTAGAAGTTCCATCTTTGCTTCTTCATCCTCTTGAATTTGTTCCTTCAAACTTGAGTTCTTCTCTCTAATCCTTTCCAAATTCCTGAGAGCAGTGAAGAATTCCTCTTTTATATCAAACATGGTCTCTTCTTCATTTTCTGAAGTCATGTGTATTTCTGATGGATCCTCCTCCAAGTTGTTAGTCTTTTCATGGAGAGACCCACTCTGATACCAATTGAAGAACATGTGCTTATACTGAGAGGGGGTGAACAATATAAGATAAAACTTTTTACTTTTCAATCCATATGATAACATCAAAAATATTAAAGTAGTAAACATCACACAAAGCATCACACACATGAGAGACATGATTTAACGTGGTTCACCCAATGTGGGCTACTCCACGGAGAAAATATTCCTTATAAAATTTTCTCAAATAATTCTTTTGGGAATCCTTTCCCTATTACAAATTTTATGGACCTCTATCCAAAGGAGACATCGGTCCCCTAATCAAGTTCATGGATCTCTATCCATAGGAGACACTCCATCTCCTCTACTCTAGATGATGATCTTCTAGAAGAACTGTTGCCTCCACTACACTGGCTTATGGATCTCTATCCACTGAAGACTCCTACCCTCACTCAGAAGACCTATCTTCACTACCTTAGCTAATGGACCTCTATCCACTAGATACTATCATCCTCTATACTCTGTCACCTCCAAAGCTAGCTCTCAACTCTATCTCAAATATACACTAAACTATGTCCTTCGATCTAGCACAAATCTGCTCAATATCTATCTCTGGTCTAGCACAAACCTATCCTCAAATCTACACCAAAATCTATCCTCAAGCCTTAACACAAAGCTTGACTCAATCACAAATCAAATCTGCTAGATCTACCCCAAACCTTAACTCAAGGTTTGAACAAATCAATCAATCAACTCTGCTCACAAGTCTTCTCAAAGACTTATCTCAAATCTACCTTGTAAGCTTCCACAAAAGCTCACACTAATATGTCCACAAGTCCTCTCTAGAACTTGTCCAATATGCTCAACAAGTCTTCACCAAGACTTACCTTAAATCTGTATTGTAAGCTTCCACAAGAGCTTACTCAACTCAACCAATCACTCAATGAAATTTTAGTCAACAATGCTTATCAAACAATCTCACATAACAATGATACTCATGATATTGCACAAACTCTAGTTCAAGATAGTTCACAACTTCACATAACAATGATACTCATGTTCTTTCACAAACCCTAGTTCAAGCATATGAAAGCTCACTCAATATTTCCAACAATGCTTATCAAACAAGGTTTTTATCATCAACTCTTACTTAAAAAAACCTTTAACAATCAAACTCAACAATGCTTACCAAACAATCCTTTTCACTCCAACTTAGCATTCATAACATCCAATCCAACAATATTTTTCTCACAAGGAAGATTTACCCATACCTTTTATTTTGATGGAGATATGTCTTCAAAAACCTATCTTAACCACAATCAAAATTTTCTTTACCAACACTAGGGTTAGGTTACCACAACCTCTCTCAAGATCTCCACAAAATAATTTTCACAAAGATTATTTTTCATACAAAATAACAAATCCTTTTGTACACCTTATAATCTCCAAACTCACAATATTCAATTTAATAATTTCACCATAACACTACACTTAACAACAAGTATAGCAAAGTCCTTATAACCCTTATAATCTCCAACTTCATAAACTCTAATCACCAAAAAATTAAAATCAAATATTTAATTTTTAATACCCTTATATCTCCCTCAAAAACTTTAATCAACCTTTATTTTTCACAACAAAGCAACCTCCAAAATTACAACCTTAGCAAGAGAATCAAAATCGGTGCATACCTTATTTAGCCTAGAAAAACACTTTTGGTGGGTTTTGAACACCTAACCTCACCCCTCCAAGCGCCTTAGCAAGACGCACCCACCACGTGGGCTACATGCCTCCACACAAAGGAAAAGGCTAACGCCTTCCCTTTGTATTCCATCAAGTGCGCAAACTACGCCAACAAAACTTTCTCTTCTTCGCAAAATGCAAACCTGTGAGATTCGATCCCTACACCTCATGCTTGCCAATGACTTGGCGCCTCCCTTGCTACTAGTTGTGCTACAGAGCACTTTGGGATATGAAACAAAAGGCTCTCCTCCTTGTCCTATATGCTTCCATGCTTAATTTTCAAAACACATGATCACTTTATCTTTTTCAATGTGCACACAATTAATTTGATCACGGATGAGGATATTTGCCTTGGGTTTCTTCCCTCCTTTATATGCATTAGTGATGTCTTCGATGACGTCGATGATAATTCAAAAATTTGAATTATAAACTTTATAACCCTATATTTAGGGTTAGCTTAATTAATTTATAAATTAACTTATAATTAAATTATAATTAATTTACAATTAACTTAATAACTTTAAAAGTTAATTAAATTAATTTATAAATTAAATTATAATAAAACTATTATAATTAATTTATAATTAATTAAATCTCTAGGTCTTGCACCTTTAATATTATAATAAATTATTATAATATTATTTTTCTTGGGCCTTCCTTTTGCCCTTTAAACCTCATCTGACCACCTGGGAGGAAACTTTCTTTTGCACTTGATTACGAAACCTGAAACTGATGTTGCTCACTAAAACTGACGCTTACTGGTGCTGACTTCTTGACATCAATGACAACAAAACCTGCTCATATTTCCAACAAATCTATCACACAATATTACACCTTTTAAACTCAGATCAACCTTGTAATCTATCACACAAGATTACAATCAATATTTAAACTCAAATCAAACTTGTAATCTATCACACAAGATTACACCTTTAAAATCAAAACAACCTTGTAATCTATCACACAAGATTACACCTTTAAACTCAAATCAATCTTATAATCTATCACACAATATTACACCTTTAAACATGAATAAACATTGTAATCTATCACACCTGATTACATATTTAAAATCAAACAACCTTGTAAATCTGTCCACAAGATTTGTCTCTATTTCACTTAATAAAAATACTTTCATTTAATGCTTGATTAGGTACTAATCATATCCCTTTGCATTTATTTTTAATACATAAGGATTTACAAATACACATCAAATTTACGTCCTAAATTTGATCTTAATTTTTTTTTACCGATATTTCCTAACCATTACCTTCAAGACTAATTCATGGAAGCTAGCCTTTACCATTTTGCCTCAAAGGTTACTTTATTGAGCTTCATTGATATTTTAGGTATTCTTAAGGTCAGTCTTGCTTTTCAAAACAAGGGTTAAAACCTTCCAACACCACTTATTAGTATAATAAGGGATTGGTTGCCAAAATAGTGGGTCAATTTTCTATCCACATTATAGTCCCAACCTTATTTGGCCAATTTTGGTCAAACTACTGAGTAGTACGATCCTACACATATTTAAAAATTTGTTGACCTCATAATTTGATTCAAAAATTTTGACCAACTTCGATCACATAGTTAATCTAATAACCACATGGTTTAGACTGACTAAACCCCATCACAAAAACCACTTCTACAAGGACATATTCACTACCCATAAGCCCACACATGGCCCTCAAAAATATATTGGAGTCTCCATGTGCAAACAAAACAAGATGGGTAATGAATAGTTAAGGCTATCATTGGATCATGTGTACCCTATTTTTGGTATTGGTCGACCACCACTTGGTGGTCGAGCCTTTATGGTTGCACTCTTACCTTTAAATATTCCTCAGTCTTTTGCACATCTTATATGGGATAATTATTTGGAGGGCTCCTCCTTTGCATGAAGCTGAGTGTGGGCAACAATGTATTGGATGCATAGGGATTATATAGATCAACCTAACCAAATCAATATTTAAACCACACTGCCAATGCATGTATGAGAGAGTTTAGAAGTTCTCATTCAGTTTTGTTCATATGTGGAGCGTTGACAAGGTGAAATTTTATTTGTACCCTTTGATTAGTATTCATGTCTCCTGAATAATGCAATCCAAATGATATCACATAGATAAAAATCGATTAATAGCACATGGGGTCTAAATCAGATAGAGGAATTTTAAAGGATAATTATTCTTTTACAACAACAAGGTTATGATTTAGGTATTTGTCAAACAAAACCTTTTTTCCTAAGTGTTGAAATTCAAACTTGTTTAGATCCTAAAAATTTGTGGATGTTTGAAATTAGTATCCCTACGAAGGATATAGCCCATTCATTTAGCCAAGCAGTTCTTACAGGCCACTACTCCATGCGTTAGGTTCGGTGGCAGCACTTTATAATTTTTAACAATTTCAAGTGAGAATTGATGTTTGCCATCTATTTTAAAAGTAAAATACATAAAAATATCACTATTAATTAATGTTGTTCAACCATGGTTGCCATCGATTTTTGGGATTACTTCAACACAATGTACACCTATGGTCAGTAGTTGGTCTACAATTTTGAGGCTACAATGTGTTTCAACTGTGTTCAAAATCTATCAAAATGAGATCAAAAGCACAAAGACAAATTACATTGGTCTTTGCTCTAATTATTTCTAGATTCTGCATGATATGTTGGCCCCATCCCATGGAAAATGGTGAATGTTTAAATGTCTAATCATCATAAGCAAATTCAACACATTCTTACATGGAGATACATAGGAATAGCCTAGTCAGGGATTCACAACATAAGAGTAGGTGTTGGGGGGTTCGAGGAGAATTTTAAACTTAAATCCCACATTACCTATGTTGGTGAAATGTAAGAAATGAATGTTCTAATGCACATATGAGGTGGTAACCACCAATTAGTGGTCACCTTCATTGGTTGAAATGATGTTACAGGGCTCTCTGCTTCTATTGTTCCATTTAAATGGGATGAGCAACTAGCATCTCCCAGGTGAGACTAAAGTAGTTTAGATTACTTGTATCAAGTTGGAGGATAAAAAGAGGGACCAATTGTAGGTTGATTACATACACCCCTAAATTTTCGAAAATATAAAGCATACACCCGCATTTGTAGGAATAAATATAACAATTTTAAAAACAAATATTTAACAAATTAATAAAACAAAGTTGTAAATTATCATTACTTAACTTTAAATAAATCAATAAAAGGCCTATAGTACTCATTAATTATAGTCAATGAATGTTTATTATAATATTATACAAATCAAACAGAGTAAATGTATGAAAGATCCAACCTGAAAACATCATGCCTTTGATCTCTATCTCTCCTTTAAATTCTCCAAGATTTTTCTCCAATTTGTCTTCTAAGCTTACTCATATTGGACCAAATACATTTAGCTAAAGACTTAGTACTTTCTTAGACTTTTTTATTTCTTATATACCAAGGTATAGAGCATACTCCCTAATCCCAAGATTTCCTCTCCCCCATTCCATTGCTTGTCTCCCCTTTTAGAGATTTTTTCTAGCTCTTGTTCCTTCATGAGCAAGTGGATGAGTTTAATATTAAAATATTAAAAGGGAACCTTTTTGGAGTTAACCCAAATAGTGAGATTCCATTTTATCATTTAAAAATTATGGACAATACAAGAGAGGGTAATGTGAGAGTACTTTGCTCATTTTTTGCCTTCCTTTTTTCCCAAGTGCAACTGCAAATCTTGCATTAATACTGTTGGGAAGGAATCATGTGAAATGTAGAATAGTTCATACTTCATCCACTAGACAAATATGTACATTTTATTAGTAATTTATAGCCTTGTCATTTTGGGGCCCAATTTAAGATTGGATAAAGCTTTGTAGGCACCTAATTGCAATAAATTAGGTTCATTCTAATAAGTTACTTTTGTGAAAGATAATTTCCCCAAATTAATCCTTTTGCAAAAGCCTTATTTTATTTTCCCAAAACCTTACCAAAATTCCAATTGCATTCAAAAACCTTCCAATTAACTTGGTAGAGTGTAATTAGTCTTTAATTAGGGATTTTATAGGATCTTTAGGTTTTACCATCCCCTAGATTTTATCAATTAGATCCTCTTATTAATGCTTGGAAGCATTAGTAAGGTTTGGTCAATGTTTAAAATTCAAGTATTAATTGATCCTTTGGATCAATTAATATCTTCTAGGAATTCCAACGAGTGAGCTATGACATACTCCCCCCTTGTATAAAACACATTCCCTTGTGTTTTTCATTAGTTCGTAGCTTATTTAATGCATAAATCAATAAAATCAGCATTAGTCCTTTACAAATTAGATAGAATCATCATCCATTTTATTATTTCCATTGTCTCAATCCTAATGGTAAGCAATATCTTCCATCCATGAGAGTACCTAGACCTACAAAAGTGTAAAATATTAGCAGTATCATGTTCTTAAAGTAATAAAACATCCATATTGCATCAATAATAATTATTGAAAACATCATCAATACACAGTTTTCATCATGAAAATAAAGCATCAAAGAATCTATCACAACATATTCAATGATAGTAGAGTATTGCACAATAGAAATGTAGAATAATTTTTGGAAATATGAGCAGGTTTTGTTGTCATTGATTTCAATAGTCAATTTCAATGAGCAGGGTAAAAGGAAGGATGTCAAGAATCAGTTTCAGTAAGTAGTGCAAGAGAAATATTGCTTCTAGGCCTAAAGGAAATAATATTATAATACCTCCTATTATAATATTCAAGGTGGTCATATGAGGTCTAAAGAGCAATAAGAAGGCCCAAGAAAAATAATATTATAATATTTATTATAATATTAAAGTTCTAAGGTTAAGACCTAAAGATTTAAATTAATTATAATAATTTCATTATAAATTAATTTATAACTTAATTTGATTAACTCTAAGAGTTATTAAATTAATTATAAATTAATTATAATAATTTAATTATAAATTAGTTTATGATTTAATTTAAATAACCCTAAGGTTAGGGTTATAAGGGCACAAAGTTTAATCAATTTGAATTAAATTGAATTTAAAAGGATCGCCAACGTTTTGAGCACATGGCACATTGCATATAAAAGGTGCAAGTTTTATTTAAAAATTTTATCCATACGAAAAGAAATATTACCTAAGGAAATCATGCATTGTGGTTAAATTGGAAGAAAATTGTATGTGTTTTAAAAGCTTCAAATGGTAGACAAAGAAAAAAATTGAAGTGGGAGCACTAACGCTTATCCAAAGCATTAGGTAGTGCAATAGGTAGCCAAGGGTTGTGCTAAGTCGTTCGGAGGTGCAAGGTTAGGGGTTCGATTCGTGTGATCTTCATTTTGCAAGAAGATAATGTTTTGGTCTGCATCATCGAAGAGGAACAAAGGGAAGGCGTGCCTTTCCCTTTGTGTGGAGGCACGTAGCCCACATGGGTGCGCGTTGTGTGAAGGTGCTTGGAAGGAGGGGTTTGCGTGTTCGAAACCCACCACGACCTTTTTATGGAATTAAAAAAGGTATGCACTCAAATTTGCTAAGGTTTATTGTTGCATCCAAAAATTGCAAGGGTGGAAATTAATTTTTTAATTTCCTAAAGTTTTATTAATTGAAAATTGCATATTTAAAAGGGTTTATGAGTTATACAAGGGAGATAAAAGGGTATGCAAAGTTTTAATTTTTGTGTTTGATTTTTAAGTGGTTAAAGTTTATAAAAGGAGTAATAAGGTTTTCCAAGGGTGTTCGATGTTTTTTTGAAATAAATTCATATTATAAAAATTGATTTAAAGGGAGAAATAAAGCATAGTTAATTTTTGATATTTTGACTTGGTGAAATATTTTTAAAAGAAAATATTAAGGATATATTTTTGCTATCTAACCTTTGATATTGGTAAAGAGAGTGATTGTGATTGAGATAGGTTTTGGGGTCAAAAATTCATCACACAAAAGGTATGGGTATATCTTCCTTGTTAGTGAAATATTGTTGGATGTTGTGAATGCTAAGTTGGAGTGAAAAGAATTGTTTGATAAGCATTATTGAGTTTGGTTTTGAGATATCCAATTTTGATAGATGTGGGTTTTCTGGAATGAAATTTGATACTAGAAACCTTATTTGATAAGCATTGTAAGAAAAATTTAAGTAAGTGTACGATCCTAAAAAGCATACACCCTAATATAGTAACAATTGGAAATCACATAAAGCATACAAGAATTGATAAAATTGAAATAACCAAAAGAAAGGTATCTTTTATTAAAATTGAATCAATTCATGGTTACAAATTCATCCCTCTTAGGGATACCCAATGTGATACAATGTTACAATCATAAGAAATCCCTTGCAAGGGTAGGTGTAATCCGTAGGCCTTTTAGAATGACACGAACTGCTCCAGGTCAAGTATGACCTTCTTCTCTCTTTGGAAGAGGCATTTTTTGCCTTGAATGTGTTGACAAAGGAGTCCTGAAAACCCTACATTCAAGAAACAACAAGAAATATTAAAAGCAAAGGATACCTCTCTTGATGAGGCTTTTTGAGGAATCTTGCATAATGAATGACATAAAATCAAGAAAGCATGTAAAACTATCAATCTATGCAAGAAATGAGGAAATTGTAATAAAGCATGTAAAGAAGCATGAATCTAGCTAAGAAACATCCTAATTAACCATTAGAAAACTTGAAATACATGAAATAGCAAGAAACTAGTCTAAATTGATAATTGCTAGGAAATGAAGCAAATCTACCTCTAATTCCTAAATTGAACCGGTCAAATATCTGCTAAAATGCTAAACTATGCTATATTAAGCTATTTGCATAACTAAAAATAGAAATCTACTGCTAAAATGGAGGAAAGAGAGCATCAAACCCTAGCCACGAGTGCTTAAAGAGGTTGGCACTATTAGCCATGGTTGATAGCTGAGGCTAAGGTGAAAGTATCCTTTCTATTGAAACCAAGGCCATAAACTCTCAAATCCTCCAAGGAATTGATGATCAAGGGTCACCTGTGTCTTAGAACATGGAATTGGTGGCATATTGGGTTGAATTCATGGTTGATTGGTGGAGAATGGTAAGCTTACTCCTCAATATTTTGGAAGCTCCATTGATGCATGCACAATTGTCATTGGTCAATTGGACAACACTTCATTACTCCTCAAGGGGATGTGAAATTACTCTCCAATCCGATAGGATTTTTCTATGTGATTGACACATTAATTCTCTATATGGTTGCTCTCTAAAATTGGGGTCTTAAGTAGACTCCCAAAATCCTTGCTCTAGCTTCATGGAGAAGCCAAGAACAAGATTTGGAATTTGGGAGGAAGCTTCTAGATGCTTCCAAGTTTGAACCACTTTGAAAACCATCGTAAATGGCCATTACAACTAATTTTACTCAGCTCTGGTCACCCAAGTTTGTTACAAGGCTAGTCATGGGTCTTAAAAGTGGCTAAAAACCCTATATGTGGGTGACACTAATGGCTAAGAATCCTAGTCGTAGGTGACACCAATGGCTAAGGCTAGATAGGCCAAAATGCCCAAATTGAGTGGTTAGAACCACTACTTTTGCCTTGGAGTTGTCCAAGATCATTCATATGGTTTTTTAGCATACCCCATATGAGTAGTCCCCTACACATGACACGTTTTAGGTGTCTACAATAAGCTTTCATATGATTTATTAGGGTTTGTGAAAGATCACGAGTATCATTGTTATATGAAGTTGAAAACTATCTTAAACTAGGGTTTGTGAAAGATCATGAGTATCATTGTTATGTGAAGTTGAGAACTATCTTGAACTAGGGTTTGTGAAATATCATGAGTATCATTGTTATGTGAGGTTTTTTTGATAAGCATTGTTGAGTAATATTTCATTGAGTGCTTGGTTTAGTGGAGTTTATTGAGCTTAGTTGATTGAAAGTATTGGAGTGATAGTTCAAGTATCGGAGTGATAGTTCAAGTTCTATGAAATAAATTGTTATTTATTCTTAATTGATTTGAAGAGAGTTTGGAAGTGATTGAGTGTTGTGTGAGAGTGAAACATATTGAGTCTCTAACCATTCTCCATATGTTTATGTGGTTAAACAAGAGAGTTTGAAAGTGATTAAGTATTGTTGTGAGTGTGAAAACATATTGAGTCTCTAACCATTCTCTATATGTTTTTATGAGATTAAACAAGATTCTGTGTGAAGCTTATTTGTGTGATTGAATATGTTTTCTATGATAGATTGAGTTGAGTTGAATAAGCTTTTGTGAAATCTTGTGAGATGATTTGAGTAAGTCCTAGAGTGGACTTAAGGACTGAGTTGAGTAAGCTTTTATGGAAGATTACAATGTAGATTTGAGGTAAGTCTTGGTGAAGACTTGAGCAGATTGGACAAGTTTTAGTGAGAACTTGTTGAGCAGATTTGAGGTAAGTATTGGTGAAGACTTGTGGACAAATTAGTGTGAGATTTTGTGGAAACTTACAATGTAAATTTGAGGTAAGTTTTGTGAAGACTTTAGAGTAGATTTGATTGATTGATTTGTTAAAGCTTTGTGTTAAGGCTTGGGTTAGATCTAGAAAAGTTAATTTGTGATTTTTTTAAGCTTTGTGTTAAGGCTTGGGGTAGATCTAGCAGAGTTGATTTATGATTGGATCAAGCTTTGTGTTAAGGCTTAAGGCCAAATTTGAGGACATAGTTTGGTACAAATTTGAGGACAGGTTTGTGCCAAACTAGATACAGAGATTGAGCAGATTTGTGCTAGATCAAAGGACTGTGTTTAGTGCAGATTTGAGATAGAGATTGAGCATATTTATGCTAGATTGAAGGATTGTATTTAGTGCATATTTGAGATAGATATTGAGTATATTTGTGCTATATCGAAGGACTATGTTTAGTGTATATTTGAGATAAATATTGAGCATATTTGTGCTAGATCAAAGGATTGTGTTTAGTGCATATTTGAGATAGAGATTGAGCAGATTTATGCTAGATCAAAAGACTATGTTTAGTACATATTTGAGATAGAGATTGAGAAAATTTGTGCTAGACCGAAGGAATATTTTTAGTGTAGATTTGAGCATAGCTAAGAGTAATATTTGGAGGTTACATAATGAAGGACAATAGTCTTCAGTGGATAGATATCCATTAGACAGGGTAGTGAGGACAAAGATATTTTGAGTGAGGATAGATTCTTCTGTGGATAGAGATCCATAAGCCAGTGTAGTGGAGGTAGTAGTCTTCTAGAGGATCACCAACCAAAGTAGAGGAGAAGGAGTTCTCTTATGGATAGAGATCCACAAACCAAATGAGAGGATTGGTGTCTCTTATGGATAGACATCCATAAACTTGATTAGGGGATTGGTGTCTCCTTTGGATAGAGGTCCATAAACATTGTAATAGGGAAAGGATTCCAAAGATAATTGTTGAGAAAATATTAGTGAAATATTTTCTCCATGGAGTAGCCCACATTGGGTAAACCATGTTAACTTGGTGTCTCTATTGTGTGTGGTGATTTGTGCATTTCTTTGATTACTACTATTGACATTACATTGATATATTAGATAATCTAGTAAATAAAAGTAAAAAGTGATCTTATATTGTTCACCCCCCTATCAGAATAAGGTTGTGTTCTTTAATTGGTATCAGATTGGGTTACTTCGAAAGATTTTAACAGCTTGAATAAAAAGCTCTCAAGAACATAGATGGATTCTCATAATGGATCTTCAAGGAATTCAGCACCATTGTTCGATGGGAACAATTATGCACTTTGGAGTACAAGGATGAAGTTTCACCTAATGGCACTTGGAAATGAAATATGGGAAGTAGTTGAGAATGGATACATACCACCAACAACTCCACCTATAGATATAGATGGTAAAATTCTACAACTGAGTAATTCAAAGAAGGGTTATGCATAAGGGGTCAGCTCCAAAATGTATTTATAAAAATTTGGCGAATCAATTTTAAAATCCAGGTGAATAGTGTTGAAACACATGTAGAAGGTTAACTATTATTAGGGGTAATGTTGGAAATTTAAACTTAAAATGGTCAAATTATTATAAAATTGGGGTGAATTGACCCCCCAAAAAAAATTGCACCCAAAATTTTTTGGCTAATGGGCCTTGGTCAAGGGTCTCAAATATTAGCCAATTCCAAATTTTGAAAATCCTAATTTTAGCCAATTGGCTAAAAATAACCGCTATGCATAACCCTGATTCAAAGGTGTGAGACAAGCAAAGTCTCTCCAAGATCGAAGAATGCTCCACAAGATCAATCACACATAAAATAGGTAAACCCACAACACAAATATTGAGTGGTAAAACCCTACTTCAAATGAAGAAGGGAAAAATCCACTATGAAGCTCACTATATTACTCAATGATTCAACAATACAAGAATGCTTCAATGTTATGCAACAATATGCATCAACATAAACTACAACACAAGTCAATATGACAAGAAGATAAGATATGATAATATGTAGTAGAAAACACCCCTATTTAAAGAGAAACTTTTCTACTACAACCCTAAATATTATCACAATATAATATTATCATAATATATCAAATATTAGAAAGTGCTTTAGTTACTTTCTAATTTTATCACAATCTAATCTTTGAGATATGTGATAAGTGGCATCTATCAAATATTAGAAAGTGATTAGTTACTTTCTAATATTTGCTAGAAAAGGGAAATAAATTTTTCCAAAGAAATTAAATATTCCTAGCACCCTTAATTTATTTATTAATTGGGTGGAAATATTTTACATAAGATAGAATTATATTCTAATTCAAATATTATTCTTTAGACTTTATATTTTAGTCTAAGAATAATTTACACAATGTTGCATTACATATTCCAACACTCCCCCTTAATGCAATATTGGGGAAAGGAATTATGAGACAAAGAAACATTCTCCCCCTAAAGATACAAACGGGGATGAGAATCAAATGAGTAATATAGTTACAATGAGCTTCTATGACCAAGAATGGTCTACAATAAGGCACCAATACAAAATGGGCCAAAATGAGACTGCAAGCCCCCAATGGAGTAGCTTCAGATACAAGCAGCTTACAAAGCCATCCATCAACCACAAGTGGTTGCAAATGACAAGAAGAAAACATCACAAGGGTGTCTTCAATAAGCCTGCAAAATCCCAAACGGAAGTACCTACAAGCTACAAGCAGCTCAACATAAGATCAGTTAGATACATCATCATAAATATATTCACCACAACATATATGAATATCCAAAGATGATAACAAAACTGATCTAACAAATAGTGAACTATAAGTCATCACAAAAAGATGCCAAGCCATACTTATAGTCACGTGCTATATAGTTGATCAAAAAATATCATGTACAAAGTTGCATAAAGCAAACAAGGAGTACCATGATAATGCAAACTCTAAAGTACCATGTACAAAAGTAGCACAAGGCTAAAAAAAAGTACCATGTACAAGAGTTGCATAAGGTATATGAAAATAATAAAGTGTGCACACCGGTTGCATAAAGCCAACCATAAAATATCATGTACAAAAGTAGCATAAATGCTAACAAGAAAGTACCATGATAAACCAATTGCATAATGCCAACTACATAAAAACATGTACAAAGTTGCACAAGGCAACAAGAAAGTACCATGTAAAAGAGTCGCATAAAGCAATTGCATCATATACCATAATTGCACAATGCCATCTACAAAGTAACATGTACAAAAGTTGCACAAGGCAAACAAGAAAGTACCATGTTCAAAAGAGATGCAAAAAGCAATTATACCACCAAAGATCAACTCATATATATAGCACAAAACACCTCATAAGGATGAAGTTGTCATCACACAAGTGTAACTACACTTCATTCCCCCTTGAGGACAACTTCACCAAACCAAGTGAGTCCCTCAACTTACAAAACTGCTCCTTGGGAAGAGGTTTGGTGAACAAATCAACAGAATTAGAAGATGATGGGCAATACTCCAACTGAATAGTCCCATCCAATACCTTCTCTCTGATAAAGTGGGCTTGGATTTCAACATGCTTTGTCCTTTGATGCATTACAAGATTTTTAGCCAGGGCAATAGCTGATTGATTATCAAAGAGCAAACGTGAAGGACCAAATTGCTCAAAGCCAATTTCCTTCATGATGATGATGATGATAATCAACATCATCATGAACTACTATAACCATCTTGCAATAAACAACTATAACCATATTGCAATTGAATAAAGGAAATAAACCAAGATCAACTTGCAATAGATTAACTTGCAATAAGAAGGTAACTAACCATAACAATCATCTTGCAACAAAATAAACTAACTTGAATTGAACCATAAAACATTTGTTAAATGTTAGATAGTCAATAAGTTAGTAAGTTAGTGTTCATTTTAGGTTTTGCTATAGCCTAATGAATTGCCAATTCATCTCACCCAAGGTCAACCAAGCTACCCAAAAGGGTACGGGTACGAGGACCCGAAAAGGACTTGCTACCGATAGAGCGGATTCTTTTGGATTCAATAGGTGTTTAGCAAATATAAACTATGTTGCAAGATTAAGTAAATTTTAATCAAATACTAAAGTTGTGGTTAGGAAGTTGATTCATTTTTAACCTTCTTGATTAATATGAAAATTAGTAAATTGCAAGTTAGTTGGTTAGTAGATTGTTTAGTAGCAAGTTAGTAGTTAGATTAGTTGAGATGCAAAATGTAAGAAAGATGAACAAGAGATAGTGGAGACACAAAGCAAAACACAAATACACTCTCTCTCTCTCTCTCACTCTCACTTTCATTCTCTTTTACTTTCATAATGAGAGATACAAGTTACATTAATTTACAGTATGCTTCAAGCAAATACTGGAGAGAGATTAGAAGAAATTAATAAAAATAGGGGAAGAGAGTGAAAAAGTTGATCCGAAATTGCCTTGTATACTCCAAAACATACTTGGATAACCTTGCAAAACAAGCAAACTCACAAACAACCATTGTTAATGTGAGACAAAAAAATATTGCATTTTAAGGAGAATAATAATAATTTTTAATACAAAAAATTGCTTAAAAAATGCAATTAAATTAATAAAATTTATTTTATTAATAAAAAAAATGGCATGAAAAAGTTTAAAGATTTTTATAAAGCAAAACTTTTTCAAAAAAACAAAACTGTTTTTTTTTTATAAAGCAAAACTATTTTTTTTATAAAGCAAAACTGTTTTTTTTTTTATAAAGCAAAACTATTTTATATATATATATATATATATATATATATATATATATATATTATTTTTTTTTTAAATAAATAAAAAAAATGACTATATATGGAAATAGGGGTTTTTGGGTCTTCCGGACGCAACCATGGGGTCCGTTTGGCTCCAAAAACCTTTCCAGCAAAATCTTAATGCCAAAAAAAATTATAGATTTAAAATGAAAATATTGTTTGCAAAAGATCTAACAACTAGATCTAAAAACATAATAAATCTATAAACCCTAATGGCAGATTTGCAAAATAAGTTTACATAAAATACCCAAATATCAAATGCATGCAAAAAAAAATATACCTTAATGGGTTTTTCACCTCAAAGGATTGAAGACACTTGATGGAGATCCCAACCGCTCTGATACCAAATGTGAGACAAGCAAAGTCTCCCCAAGATCGAAGAATGCTCCACAAGATCAATCACACATAAAAGAGGTAAACCCACAACACAAATATTGAGTGGTAAAACCCTACTTCAAATGAAGAAGGGAAACATCCACTATGAAGCTCACTATATTACTCAATGATTCAACAGTACAAGAATGCTTCAATGTTATGCAACAATATGCATCAACATAAACTACAACACAAGTCAATATGACAAGATATGATAATATGTAGTAGAAAACACCCCTATTTAAAGAGAAGCTTTTCTACTACAACCCTAAATCTTATCACAATCTAATCTTATCACAATCTATCAAATATTAGAAAGTGCTTTAGTTACTTTCTAATTTTATCACAATCTAATCTTTGAGATATGTGATAAGTGGCATCTATCAAATATTAGAAAGTGATTAGTTACTTTCTAATATTTGCTAGAAAAGGGAAATAACTTTTTTCCAAGAAATTAAATATTCCTAGCACCCTTAATTTATTTATTAATTGGGTGGGAATATTTTACATAAGATAGAATTATATTCTAATTCAAATATTATTCTTTAGACTTTATATTTTAGTCTAAGAATAATTTACACAATGTTGCATTACATATTCCAACAAAAGGTAATGAATGGAATTTTAAGGGGCTTGCATGAAACAAACTTTATAAAGGTTATGCATTGCACGTCAAAAAAGGAAATTTGAGAGAAGTTGAAAGGTATATATGAAGGAGACAAAAATTTCAGAAGGGTAAAGTTGCAAAACTTCCAGAGAACATTTGAAGACCTAAAAATGAAGGATGAAGAAAATATTGCTACATATCTACTTTGTGTGGATGAAATTGTTAACTCCATGCAAGGACTTGGTCTTAAGATTAGAGAAAAATATGTTCATGATAAGATTTTAAGGTCACTTCCAAAAAGGTATAGTGAAAATATTTCAGCTATATAAGATTCAAAAGATATTGAACTTTTGACAAGAGATTAATTACATGGAATTATCACAGCTTTTGAGATGAGAATAAAAGAGAAACCTATTTCTCAGAAAGAAGTAGCCTTCAAAGTTACTAAGAAGAAAAAGGGTAAGAATTCAGATTCAAGTAATGACTATCCAATGATGAAGAAGCAAATTATGGTAGAAAGAACAAGGACTCAAGAAATTATGAAGGTATGAGTAGAAAGAACAAGGACTCAAGAAATTATGAAGGTATGAAATCAGTTAGATGTTTGTGGTAAATATGATCACTATGCAACTGATTATCCAGAGGTTGGAAATAGCAATGATGAAGAAAAATAGGATCATAATAATAGGGAAGCAGGAAAACAAAGGTACCAAAAGAAAAATAGGTATGGAAAAGGTACACAAGGAAAGAAGTTTTTCCAAAGGCATAAGAAGATTTTTTATGCAAACAAGGTAGGTAAGAGTTCAAGTGATAGTGATGATAGGTCCTCAAATAATGAAGAAGATGAAATTCTATTTTTGGCAAAAGAAAAATATGATGTTATAAAAAGGGCACCAATGATTCTCAAGTATTTCAGATGTGGTAACTTTGGTCATCTTGAGGATAGTTGTACATGGAATGGATTTAGTTTTAGTGAAGATGAATATGAAGGTACACTTGAAGGTATAGAATAGGAAAGTCTTCCTATGGCAATAGAAGAAGAAGGAAGTACTTCTAGTGGAAATAAATCAAAAAGGAAATAAAGATGATCCTAGAGGTAAACAAATAGAGAAAGAAGAAGTTGATCTTGACGGTGATCTCATTTATGCCCTTGATGCATAAGAGAGGTAAGAAATCAAAACTCAAAACTCAAGCTTAAATTTCAAGAATGTGATAAATAGAAAGGAAATCTTATAGAAGATCTAACCAAATCAATAGCTAAGACAAAAAAATTCAAAGAGAAGTTAGAAGCAAAGGTTTTAGAAGGTGAAAGGTTAGAGCATGAGGTAGCTTCACTAAGTAAGAAATTATAAGAGTCTAAGGATAATTCACACAAGTTGGGAAGAATATTAAATAACTTGGATAATATTATCAAGGTACAAAGATCTTCAAACAAAATAGGACTTGGTTTTGAACATGTACAAAGAAAACAAGGGGAGGATTCAATATCAAGCTTCGAAGAAGAAGCTTTAGAAGAAGAGAGTGTAAGAGAGAGTGAGACTTCTGAGAATGATTTGGACATTAGAAAGTTCAACAAGGAAAGGAACAATGCACAAATGAGGAACATATGGAACAAAAAGTAGCATAGGGTAAAAGAGACTAAGAGACCAATGGGGTCAAGTCAAGGTAGTTTCAATGGATGATGCTTCTCATGTCATAGGTTTGGGCACAATGATACACAGTGTAGGACACATGAAAGATAGGAATATGGGAATTTTAGAAACAATCAGCTTTTTCAAGGGTATTGCTACTCTTGTAATCAGTTTGGGCACAAGATATTAAATTGCAAGGTTCATGATAGGAATGGATATGGCTTCACCAAGAGAAATCCCAAGACATTTGCACATTTAAGGAATAATAATATTAAGTGTTATAAGTGCAATAATTATGGACATACAACAAACTGGTGTAGAGCAAAAATTCCAGAGACAAGAAGGAACAGAAATATTTAGAGGAATCAAAAGGATCAGTTGAGGAAGAAAGTGGAAAAAGGTAAAGATCAGTGCATGTTGGGAGTAGAGATACTCCCACCCCAAAATTAACCACCTCAATAGGAGGTGGGGGAGGGGCTAAGATAAGAGTCTTATTCTTATCCCCGAGCCCCAAAGGTGACCCTTTGCCATTGATGACAAAGGATAAGAGATTTGAGTTAGAGGGAGAGAATTCAGTCAGGGGGAGTAGAATAGAAATAGGTAAAGGAAATGATAAAAGGTAAATGAGTTGCCATCAATGACAAAGGGGGATATTATTGGAAATATGAGCAGGTTTTGTTGTCATTGATGTCAAGAGTCAATTTCAGTGAGCAGGGCAAAAGGAAGTATGTCAAGAATCAGTTTCAGTAAGTAGTGCAAGAGAAATATTACTTCTATACCTAAAGGAAATAATATTATAATACCTCCTATTATAATATTCAAGGTGGTTAGATGATGTCTAAAGAGCAATAGGAAGGCCCAAGAAAAATAATATTATAATATTTTATTATAATATTAAATGTCTAAGGTTAAGACCTAAAGATTAAAATTAATTATAAATCAATTATAATAATTTCATTATAAACAGGTCCGAGGTGTAGACCAATTGGTTCATCCAAACCCCATAATGGGGGCAAAGGTCCAAGGTTCAAATCTTGGGCCTCGTCGAACTGAACGCTTGTCCCTTTCCTAGTGCTTTCAACGACGTAAAAGGTTTTAAATGATTGTGGCATGGTGGTTATAGGGGCGGAATGCACAAAGATCTGTGTGGCGGCTTCTAGGGCGGACAACACAGAATACTGTGGCGGCCATAAAAGCTGGACAACCTACCCGAATTCATGGCGGCTATTGATTCCACCATGTAATTCAAAAAAAAAAATCATTATAAATTAATTTATAACTTAATTTGATTAACTCTAAGAGTTATTAAATTAATTATAAGTTAATTCTAATAATTTAATTATAAATTAGTTTATAATTTAATTTAAATAACCCTAAGTTTAGGGTTATAAGGGCACAAAGTTTAATTAATTTGAATTAAATCGAATTTAAAAAGATCGTCGATGTTTTGAGCACATGGCACATTGCATATAAAAGGGGTAAGTTTTATTTCAAAACTTTATCCATGCGAAAGAAATATTACCTAAGGAAATCATGCGTTGTGGTTAGAGTGGAAGAAACTCGCATGTGTTTTAAAATTTTCAAAGGGTAGACAAAGGAACAAAGTGAAGTGGGAGCACTAATGCTTATCCAAAGCATTGGGTAGTGCAATTGGTAGACAAGGGTTGTGCTAAGTCATTCGCAGGTGCAAGGTTAGGGTTTGATTCACATGGTCTTCATTTTGCAAGAATAGAAGGTTTTGGTCTACACCATCAGAGAGGGAGAAATGTAAGGTATGTGCATTTCCATTTGCATGGAGGAATGTAGCCCACTTTGTGGATGCACACTATGTGAAGGCACTTGGAAGGAGGGGTTTGCGTGTTCAGAACCCACCAAGGCTTTTTGGTGGAATTAAAAAAGGTATACATTCATATTTGCTAAGGTTTATCATTACATTCAAAAATTGCAAGGGTGGAAATTAATTTTTTAATTTCCTAAAGTTTTATTAATTGAAAATTGCATATTTAAAAGGGTTTATGAGTTATACAACAGAGATAAAAGGGTATGCAAAGTTTTAATTTTTATGTTTGATTTTTAAGTGGTTAAAGTTTATAAAAGGAGTAATAAGGTGTTCCAAGGGTGTTAGATGTTTCTGTTGAAATAAAGTCATATTATAAAAATTGATTTTAAAGGAGAAATAAGTCATAGTTGATTTTTGATAATTTGACTTGGTGAAATATTTTTGAAAGAAAATATTAAGGATAAATTTTTGCTATCTAACCTTTGATATTGGCAAAGAGAGTGATTATGATTGAGATATGTTTTGAGTTCAAAACTTCATCAAACAAAAGGTATGAGTATATCTTCCTTGTGAGTGAAATATTGTTGGATTTTGTGAAATATAAGTTGGAGTGAAAAGGATTTTTTGATAAGCATTGTTGAGTTTGGTTTTGAGATATCCAATGTTGATAGATGTGGGTTTTTTTGGAATGAAAGTTGATACTAGAAACATTGTTTGATAAGAATTGTTGAAAATATTGAAGTAAGCTTCATATGCTTGATTATGGTTTGTGAAATATCATGAGTATAATTATTATGTGAAGTTGAGAACTATCTTGAACTAGGGTTTGTGAAAGATCATGAGTATCATTATTATGCGAAGTTGAGAACTATCTTGAACTAGGGTTTAAGAAAGATCATGAGTATCATTGTTATATGAGGTTTGTTTGACAAGCATTGTTGACTAAGATTTCATTGAGTGATTGGTTGAGTGGAGTTGATTAAGCTTAGTTGATTGAAAGTATTGGTGTGATAGTTCAAGTTCTGTGAAACAATTTATTCTTTATTATTAATTGATTTGAAGAGAGTTTGGAAGTGATTGAGAGTTGTGTGAGAGTGAAACATATTGAGTCTCTAACCATTATCTATATGTTTCTTTGTTTAAACAAGATATTTTGAAAGTGATTAAGTATTTTTGTGAGTGTAAAAATATATTGAGTCTCTAACCATTCTCTATATGTTTCTGCGATATTAAACAAGATTCTGTGTGAAGTTTGTTTGTGTGATTGAAGAAGTTTTTGTGATAGATTGAGTTGAGTTGAATAAGCTTTTGTGAAATCTTGTCAGCTAATTTGAGTAAGTCCTATAGTGGACTTAAGGATTGATTTGAGTAAGATTTTGTGGAATCTTACAATGTAGATTTTAGGTAAGTCTTTGTGAAGACTTGTTGAGTAGATTGAACAAGTTCTAGAGAGAACTTGTTGAGCAGATTTTAGGTAAGTCTTGGTGAAGATTTGTGGATAGATTAGTGCGAGCTTTTGTTGAAGTTTACAATGCAAATTTGAGGTAAGTCTTTGTGAAGACTTGAGAGCATATTTTATTGATTGATTTTTTCAAGCTTTGTGTTAAGGCTTAGGGCATATCTAGTAGAGTTGATTTATGATTTGTTCAAGCTTTGTGTTAAGGCTTGGGGCATGTCTAGTAGAGTTGATTTATGATTGGATCAAGATTTGTATTAAGGCTTAAGGATAGATTTGAGGTTATATTTTGGTACAAATTTGAGGATAGGTTTGTGCCAAACCAGAGACAGAGATTGAACAGATTTATGCTAGACCAAAGGACTGTGTTTAGTGTAGATTTGAGACAGATATTGAGCAAATTTATGCTAGACCGAAGGACTATATTTAGTGCAAATTTGAGATAGATATTGAGTAGATTTTTGGTATACTGAAGGACTATGTTTAGTGCAGATTTAAGAAGAAAATTTGTGCTATACTGAAGGACTATGTATAGTGCATATTTGAGATAGATATTGAGCATATTTGTGCTAGATCGAAGGACTATGCTTCGTGCAGACTTGAGATAGATATTTAGTAGATTTGTGCTAGGTCGAGGAACTATGTTTAGTGCAAATTTGAGAATAGATGAGAGCAAGATTTGGAGGTTATAGAATAGAGGACATTAGTCTCTAGTGTATAGAGATCCATTATCCAAGGTAGTGAGGATAGAGATATTTTGAGTGAGGATAGAGTCTTCTGTGGATAGAGATCCATAATCCAATGTAGTGGAGGTAGTAGTATTCTAGAGGATCACCAGCTAGAGTAGAGGAGAAGGAGTTCTTCTATGGATAGAGATCCATGAACCAGTTGAGGGGATTGGTGTCTCTTGTGGATAAGCATATACAAAATTTATTAGGGTATTGGTGTCTCCTTTGAATATAGGTCCATAAACATTGTAATAGGGAAAGAATTTCCAAAATATTTGTTGAGAAAGTATTAGTGAAATATTTTCTCCATGGAGTAGTCCACATTGGGTGAACCACGTTAAATTGGTGTATCTATTGTGTGTGGTGATTTATGCATTGATATATTAGATAGTTTAGTAAAGAAAAGTAAAAAGTGATATTATACTATTCACCCCCCCACCCTCGGTGTAAGCTTGTGTTCTTCAATAATTTCATAAATATGACATGAATTCATTTTTTTAATAATAAAATAGACATAATTTGTCTAATTAATTTCATCAAAAAACTCTTATAAAGGAGTATCCCACTATGCCTTAATAGATCCTTTTTATGATTTAACATGATATACATAGGTGCCATCAAATATAAATATATAATTTCATACTTCTTCCTTAAAGATACCCATATATCTCACAACCATCTTGGCAATCCCATTTACCACTATCTTGGCAAACCCATTTACCACCACCAGTGCATCACTCTTAGTATTCTCTAGTACCCATTTTAGATCATTCTATTGTAATATTCATATCTCAAGAGACACAAATGTTAAGTGCATTTTTCAAAAGAGCCTAAGGTACACCGCTTAAGACCCATAAAATATGGAGGGTTTGCTTATCTCTTCCACTTTGATTCACCAATGGCTCAATAGTTGGAGGATAAAAACTTGAAAATGTGTAGTATCTGAGTAACAAAATCAAATAGCAATGATCATATTTACTATGCTTTCGATGCCATACTAATATTCATGGTCACACTTACCCCTAGTAAGGTGTCATGCAAAAGTTTAATTTTATTTCCCTATATACCAATCATACTATCACTCATCGATAGTACTTATGACCACACTTACCCCATGTAATATGTCATAACAACCATACTATCACTCATTTATAGTACCTATGACCACACTTACTCTATGAAAGATGTCATAACAATAATAATATCACTCATCGATAGTACCTATGATCACACTTACTCCATGTAATGTGTCATACCAATCATACTATCATTCATTGATAGTACTTATGACCACACTTACTCCATGTAAGGTATAATACCAGTCATTAGAACATAATTTATTCTATGTTAAGAGGGGATCCCACACTCTTATTTAAGGATAGTTTCCTCATATATACCTCCTAAGAGTGTTTCCATTTTTAAAAAAATCATGTATAACCTAACTTATTCAAATTAGTTTTAAATCTTAACTAGAATAAGATTCTCTTTCATTAAATTTGTTAGACTCATATATATATGTATCTCGAAATACCTCTTCTTACCCTCCAAGACATTTTTTACCTGATATCTAGTCACTACAGATGATATTCAAGTGATCAACGTGTTGTATAGGGTACTTAGTCCAATATTACCTACTTAGGACATTCCAAATGCTATATGGTATTTGAATTTTTTTGAGATACTACTCAGAATAAGAAAAACAAGAAGATTCAAGTATTCATAATCATCTAGTCCAACTCTTAATGAGAGCTAAAATTTGAATCATTCATTGTATAAACATTCTAATATATATATATATATATATATATATATATATATATATATATATATATATATATATATTACATAAGAAAAAACCCCCTTGGGTTACAATTATCATCCTTACAATATATAATGGGTGGCTTTCAGCCACTTCTATAGCCCTTAAGGCTACTATCCTTTGGTCCTATCACTATTCTGTGTTGGAATTAAACTGTTAGTTGGAGAAGGTGGTGGGACAGCTATTCCAGCTGTTGCTTGGCCTCTACCCCGAGTCATTCTCCAATTTTATCACGTGGTTATACCTTACCCATGCTATTATATAACTACTGGTGGATATGGGATGATTAGTCCATGGCTTACTAGTGCCCCATAATAGGTAGTCAAAAATGTAGTCCTGTATTCATCACTTTCCTGACACAGTTGTACATTTTTTGTATATAAATCTACCATGGTTCTGGATATCCAGTCACTTATTTGTGCTTCCACTAATCTAAGTCTATCCCATTCTACTATGGTTGCATCCCTTTCAATCTCTAATCTCATTCTTTCTTAGGCCCATAAGCTTTCTTGGGCCTGCTCTAGTTTTTAAGGAAGCTCTACTCTAACAAAAAAAATGGGTGTACCTTTAGCTATCATATAAATCTTCCTGTATAACCACATCCTTTCCAAAAAATTCATTGTTTCCTTAGATCATTTTTGCACCACTGAAATCCATTTCCTACCTTTAGAGAGTGTGGATCAGTAGATCGGTAAGCACTAGGAGTATGATCATAAAGATAACTATTGGTCTTGATCCCATTGTGCCAATAAATAGTAATGCCAACCCCAATATAAGTGCTATTGTCTTGCATTCCATAGGTAAAAATATATATTTTTGAATGCTTATAGAGTAATGTGTCTTCAGTTCTCCCAAATATTCAACTATTTGTTAGTTTATGGTACATAGGTTTTAATAAAAAAATTGATTGAAAGTACCCTAATTATTCAAATTCTATTCAACACCCATCATCGATCGTGTCTCAATCGATGAAGATGTACTATATTGTCGATCCCATCCTAGTTATTTTTTCTAAAGTTTCCAAGGTAATAATTCTCCTTACTGAAACACTTGTGGTCACTTCACCTTTTTATGAGTGTCTCACTAATGCAACCTTAAGGTGTCTTATCATTGCCCTTTTAAAGGCTTCATTGGATAAGTGCACGTTCACCCATGCATCTCTCTTTTAGATGTTGCATCCTTTATTGTATTATTTCCAAATTTCAAGGTTACATTTATACATACACATGGGTACTATCACAAAAAACTTGATCATGGTTACTTATTTGATAACAATTCAACTTTGTGTTAAGTTGAGTTTAGTTATCAACTCATCTTGTTGCTTGACACAGTTTATAGTTCTTCCTACATCATACAGGAAATTATTTCTTGGTATATATATTTACTAGGTTATTTACTTAAATGAGATGTGTGTTTGCCTTATGCAAGGGCTATTATGAGTTACTTTTAATTCTAAGGTAACTCTTATCTTTTAGGAATTCTTATTGTGATTACATATTTTCCAACAACTACTCTTCTATTGGTTCTATAAACTTTCCTGACTAGGTTCATCACAATTGTAGTCATTCCTTCAATCTCTTAAAACTAGAGCTTTGTTTCCTTTTTATATACAACAAAGGGCTCTTTGTGCTCTAAGAAACTATTGAAGGTTTATGCCCCAGTTTACTTGTGTGGGTAATAATACCACATGCATTGTATAGATGGTAGTCCCTTTTTTAAATAGTGTAGCACACCTTATTATAATTGACCACCACCTAGGTGGTCGAGTGGTATACCTGTCATTAGAGTTGATATATTTATTGGTGGAGACCAGATGTGGTCCCCCACATTATATTATTGTAGTGAGGTGAGGTATGGAGTTTCTCTATCCTTGCTCTTCTTTGCCATATTGGGGCATCATGTCAAAATATGGTTCTAGTGATATGTGGATAGTTTCCATATTCAATATTAGTTCCACAATTTCCTACACCATAGCCTCTAATTGAAAACCATGAGTGTATTATAACATTGATCAAAAATTATAAAGAAAACATTATTTTGTTGATCTCTTAACCTCACCCTGAATATTGCCTTATTGTAAGGTAGTATTACTACTTGCAATTCTGATTGGGGATCTTACCTTCCTATTGTCCCATGGATTACCTTTCCATAGACAACCTTCAATACCCAATACTCTTAGGAAACTTTATAGCTAACATAGCTATATTTATGATCAAGGGGGGTTACTTTAACACAGTCTCCATGTGGGTCTCTTAAAGGTGAATACTCAAGTAAGTCCAAGGCTACACTTCACAAAAATCAACGTGGTCAATATTTATCCTATGGATAGGAGTGGCCAATCCTCTTATTAATACCCAAGGGTAATCAAACATACCATGCTATTGGAAATTATCTTGTCTATTTCAAAAATAACATCCATTTCCATTTTTAGCTAAATCTAGAATCATGTTTAGGTCTCTTTCAAACCATACATTTGGTGTATGACTTGAATACTAAGTGCCCTATCATGTAGACAAAACCTTAATCATTTTACAATACTTAAATTTCTTCCCATATCACACATTGGAAGTTAAGGGGGTTATCACACAAACCTTCATAGACACCCAATGTCTACCATTTCACCTTGTTCTATTAAATTCTTAATATCCATGATATGAGAGTTTTTCCCCATTTTATCATTCTTGAATTTATTTTTCCACACAAAAATTTAGTAAGGAAGAGGCTTAGCTTCATACCACAATGTCAAGTATCTTTTCTCAACAGTCTCTTGGGTACTCCACAAGTTGTGGTAGGTTTCCTCACTCTTCCATTATTGATTCACTTAGTGAATACAGGTATGGGAGAAAATATTTACACATTAGTAACTTATAAGCACTTTTTCTTCCCTTACCATACATTTATCAGTTTAAAGTTTGTCAAGAACCATTATAGGTTTTACAAACAAATCCCTTATCTCTGCTAGCCTAAACCTATCATAAGAGTCCATTAACTAGCCTGGGCTTTGATACTAATTGTAGCAACCCACATTACTAACCAAACCTAATATAGAATTTTTTTTTAAACATATCTTACATGACAAGTTCCAACCAAGTATTCTTGAATCAACATCATGTAGGTTAGTAAGTAATCGAGAGGATTATGACATGGTCAGTGTCAAATCTCATGATAGGAGTGACCAACTCCTATCCAACCTTACATCCCATCATTATATGTATGATCCCTTGGTTTAACTGTTTCTACCTCTTCTTTTCTTAGGAATTTTAGTTACTTAATTAATTGAATTTCATTTCAATCTTACTTCCTAATTCCATTATTTGTAGTAGAATATCATGCCTGTATTATTAAAATAATACATAAAGGTTGCTTTATACACACCAAGACTTCCACTTGATTTAAACTAGAAATCATTACATCATAGAAAAATATCCATTCATTGGAAAACACAAAGACATCAATTATAATTAGGAGGATAATCATAATCCATTTTTATCCATAGAACATTACTTTTTAAAAACTATTACATCAAGATCCGAGGTGTAGACCAATTGGTTCAACTAAACCCCGTAAGGGGGCAGAGGTCCAAGGTTCAAATATTGGGCCTCATAAAAATGAAAGCTTGTCCCTTTACTGGTGCTTTCAACAACATAAAAGGTTTAAAATGATTGTGGTATGGTGGTTATAGGGGTGAACTACACAAAAATATGTGTGGCAACTTCTAGGGCAAACAATGCAAAATACTATGGTGGCCATAAAAGCTAGATATTCTATCCAAATTCATGGTGGCTACCAATTCCACCATGTAAATTAAAAAAAAAAACAAAATATTACATCATATAATATTCTAGTAACCACTTTATGAGAATATAATGAAGAACACAAGCTTATACTGAGAGGGGGGGTGAACAGTATAAGACCTCTTTTTACTTTTTCCTTTATATTTCAAAATAGTAAAGCAATATACCCAAAGCAATATTAAAACAATGCACAAAATCATCCACAAAGTGACATCAATTTTAACGTGGTTCACCCAGAATGGTTGGGCTACGTCCACAAAACTTTTCTCTAAAAGTTATCTCAAAGTTCTTTGGGAATCCTTCCCAATTACAATGTTTATGAGCCTCGGCTCAAAGGAGATACCTTCCCCTTATCAAAGTTCGTGGATCTCTATCCACAGGAGACACCAATCTCCTAACTCTGCTCTGGCTGGTGATCCTCTAGAAGACCTCTGCCTCCACTGCCCTTAGCAAATGGAACTCTATCCATAGAAGACACCTGTCTTCCCTGCTCTGGCTGGAGATCTATGTCTTCAACTTTGTCACCTCCAAAGCTCTGTCTCAAATATGTACTAAACACAGTCCTTCGGTCTAGCACAAATCTGTCCTCAATCTCTGTCTCTGGTCTGGCACAAACCTATCCTCAAATTTGCACCAAACTCTGTCCTCGAATCTGCACTAAACTCTATCCTCGAATCTGTACTAAACACAGTCCTTTGGTCTAGCACAAATCTTCCTCTGTCTGTCAGATCTGCCCAACACTTGAACAAATCAATCCTCTACACACAAGCCTTCTCAAAGACTTGCCAAATATGTCCTCAGGTTCTTCTCAAAGAACCAATGCACCTCTATCCTCATACAACAACACTCTACGTTCGTCTTTGCCCTTTGTGCTCTCTACGCCTTCTGCTTTCTTTGCGCAATCATAGCCGCACTCGATCGAACATCAACCTTTGCACCTCTGTGCAATCACAGCAGCACCGTCTTCGCACACTCTACTTCCTTTGCAATCTTTCACACTTAGAGTGATTCGACGAAATGCACTCTGCACACTACGATCGAATTTTGCACTCTGCTCTCGATGATCGAACTTCTTGCTCTGCGCACTATCTACGAACTTTGCACTTCAACAACGCATTCGATCACCGCTCAACTCTCCAAACAGCCCTCCTTTTATACTAACACTTTCAAGATCAAAACCTTGATCTTAGTCGGCTGCACAACCCTAAACTACGTCGGCTGCAAACCCTAAACTACGTCGGCTACAAACCCTAATCATCGTCGGCTCACATTTAACTTTGTCGGCCTCAACTGCCTTTGTAACTCTTCTGTAGCTTCTTCCATGAAACTACAACATGTCGCGATATCATGACACTTTTGCAACCGCACACTTCCTTTTGGCTTTTGTCATGATATCGCGACACTTCAGCCTTTGTCGACTTCAACTAAGCTCCTGTCGCGATATCGCGACACTTTTGTCTTTGTCAGCATCAACTTTGCTTTTGTCGCGATATCGTGACACTTCTCCCTTCGTCGACCTCCTTTCTACTTTTGTCATGAAATCGTGACACTTCTACCTCTGCAGACTTCGTCTTCACTTCTGTCATGATATCGTGACACTTCTGTCTTCATAGCCTTCCTCTTTGATTTTGTCATAAAATCGTGACACTTTCTCCAACCGAATGCTGCCATCTCAAACTATCACGAAATCGTGACACTTTCTGCATCTATTTGCTTTCTCTTCAACCTGTCATGAAATCGTGATGCTATCAACTTTCCATACGCTTTCTTTGCAACCTGTCATGAAATCATGACGCTTTCAACTTCCATACGTCTTCTTTGCAACTTGTCACGAAATCGCGATAGTTCTCATTTCAGACTCTTCCCTTTTGCATGTCACAAATCTATTCTCACTTGATGCAGCATGTCGCGAAATCGTGACACTTTATCTTGCTTCCACTTTGTCTTCTGACTTGTCACGAAATCGTGACACTTTTTCTCCTTAGCGCTTTTCTTTTCTTTGGGTCACGAAAACCCGACATGTCACGATATCGTGACACTTTTTCTCCCAAACTCTCTCTCCTGCATTATGTCACGAAATCGTGACACTTTTTCTTTCGAACTCTCTCTCTTGCAATATGTCACGAAATCGTGACATTTTTGACTCGAACATTCTCTCTCCTCTTTGAGTCATGAAACTACGACATGTCACGATATCATGACACTTTTCTAACTTGCTTTCTCTCTCCTACTTAAGTCGCGAAAATGCGACATGTCGCGATATCGCGACACTTTTCTAACTTGCTTTCTTTCGAACTTGTCAAGCCGAAACCTTCATCAAAACAAATTATTTTACATCAAATCAAATTCCTTCAAAAGCTTCTTGACATCAATGACAACTTATACACTTGAGCAAAGGCAATGTACCCAAAGTACCCAAAATTGCCAACAATCTCCCCCTTTGTCATTGATGGCAAACCTTTATTGAAAACACGTCTCAAGAGCCAAAACTGAAACCAACTGTGCTAAAAACTGAGAAACTATGCCCACAACTGAGAATCTTCCTTTGAAGTTTTGCTCCCCCTGACTTGAAGCTTTCCTCTTCACTTGAAGCTCTCCCCCTTACTCATATCTCTCCCCCTTTGTCATCAATGGCAAAGGGTCACCTTTGGGGCTCGGGACTAAGAATGAGCCTCTTAGCTTAGTCCCTCCCCCACCTCCTGATGAGGTGATTAATTTTGGGGTGGGAGTAAAACTCCCATTAGGCATTGATCATCATCAGCGTCTATAATTTCCTTGTCGGGCCTTCTCTTGAACTCTTTGTCCATATTCCTGTTCCTGTTCCTGTTATCATTCCTGTTCTTATCCATGCCTTGATCCTTGGACCTGTTCATACCACTGTTCCTATTCCTGTACCTTGGAAGTTTAGCTCTACACTGTCTAGTCGTGTGACCTTCATTGTTGCACTTATAACAAGTAACAATGTTATTTCTTTTAGGCATACCTGTTCTTTGAATCCGCCTGTTCTGACTAACCCTGTTCCTGTTATTAGCCTTGCAAAAAATTGCCTTATGCCCAAACTGTTTACAAGAGTAGCAATACCCTTGAAAGAAATTACCACCTCTGAAACTGTCATTTACCTTCCTTACTTGAGTCATGCAATGCGAAGCCATGTGACCAAACCTATGACACGCAAAACATCTGCCGTGAAATTTTCCTTTATTCGACCTCTTGGGTCCTGAAAACTTCTTCTCATTCTGAAATCTGTTTTCTATTTCTGCGCATCTATCACTCAAGGACTCATGATCTGAAATACTTTCCTCATCAGAACTCTCTTCCTTTTGGAGTCTCTTACTCGACTTTCCAACTTGTTCCTTGTGCGGCTTAACAAAACCAAGGCCTGTTTTATCTGTTGTCTTTCTTTGACCTTTGATGAGTGACTTAACCTTTTTGGAGCTATCTTGAAACCTGTAAAGCTTATCCTTGTACTCTTTAGTTTCTTCTTTCAAAGAAGCCATTTTTTGTTCTAACTCACTATACTCAAGAACCTTAGACTCTAACTCATCCTTGAGTTCTTGCGTCTTAGCTATAGAGAAATCAAGATTTTCTATAAGATCATCTCTCTCCATACAACATTCATCTAACTTATCCTTGAGTCTATCATTCTTCTTTCTTTCCTTTTTCAAAGCACTAAGAGCATTAATAAGTTCACTTTCAAGATCCTTTATTTGTTTGCTTTCTGAATCATCAAAGCCTTTTCCAGATTTCTTATCACTAGAGGTGCTACCTTTTTCAAAAACCATACAAGCATCTTCCTTATAGTTTTCTGAAGCATCCTCATACATACTAGAAACCAAATCATTATTTGTACAATCATCCTCAAGGTGACCAAAATTTCCACATCTAAGACATTTCATGATAATGAATCTATGTTTTGGTTCTTCCTCTTTTTTGATATGAACAACATCTCATTTTCATTATCACTTGATGAACTTTCACTATCACTACTAGAACACTTACTTGCTTTGTCTAGGTAAAAACTCTTCTTGTGCTTGTGAGAATACCTCTTTCCTTGATTGTTGTGCTCATATTTGTCCTTCCTGTGATGCTTGTGCTTTTCAGAATCCTTGCTCTTAGAATCCTGTTTATCTTCATCACTTTCATTCTTGAGAACAGTACGATCGGTAGCATAATGACCAAACTTTCCACAATTGAAACATCTTATATTTTTCATGCTTTTGTGCTTTCTAGAGAACTTGCCTTTCTTGTTGTAATATGCCTCTTCATCACTAGAAGACTCATCACTCTCTTGAAGCTGTTTACCCTTGGATTTCTTGGTAGCCTTGAAAGCTGCCTCTTTCTTGACATCAACCTTCACTTGAGTTCTCAACTCAAATGTTGCAAGTATACTATGTAGCTCATCCTTTTTCAATTTATCCAAATCTTTAGCTTCCTCAATAGCAGAAATATTTTCACTAAATCTATTAGGAAGAGATCTTAAAATCTTATCACAAACATCATTTTCAGCAAGCTCAAGACCTAAGTCTTTCATGGAGTTAACAACCTCATCCATACGAAGCATGTAGTCACTAATATTTTCATCATCATTCATCTTGAGTTGTTCAAACATACCTTTGAAGTGTCTCAACTTGGCCTTTCTGACATTTGTATCACCTGTATGAACCACCTACAACTGTTTCCACATTTCACTAGTTGTCTTGTAGTGAATCACTTTGGTGAGATCTGCTTTCTGTAAGCCTTTCAGGATTGCATTCATTGCTTTTGAATTGCTGTGATGTAGGAGCCTTTCTTCTTTAGTATTTGGACCATGTACAGGAATAGTGTACTCATCTTCAATTACTTCCCATACCTCATTACCAAGTGCCATTAGATGAACCTTCATCCTTGCACTCCAAAGACCAAAATCTGACCCATCAAGAATAGGTGTTGCATTGCCACTTGAATAATCCATTGTGTTCTTAACTAGCTTTTCCTTCAAGCTGTTAAACTTTTCGAAGGAACCTGCTCTGATACCAATTGAAGAACACAAGCTTATACTGAGAGGGGGGTGAACAATATAAGACCTCTTTTTACTTTTTCCTTTATATTTCAAAATAGTAAAGCAATATACCCAAAGCAATATTAAAACAATGCACAAAATCATCCACAAAGTGACATCAATTTTAACGTGGTTCACCCAGAATGGCTGGGCTACGTCCACAAAACTTTTCTCTAAAAGTTATCTCAAATTTCTTTGGGAATCCTTCCCAATTACAATGTTTATGAGCCTCGGCTCAAAGGAGATACCTTCCCCTTATCAAAGTTCATGGATCTCTATCCACAGGAGACACCAATCTCCTAACTCTGCTCAGGCTGGTGATCCTCTAGAAGACCTCTGCCTCCACTGCCCTTAGCAAATGGAACTCTATCCACAGAAGACACCTGTCTTCCCTACTCTGGCTGGAGATCTATGTCTTCAACTTTGTCACCTCCAAAGCTCTGTCTCAAATATGTACTAAACATAGTCCTTCGGTCTAGCACAAATCTGTCCTCAATCTCTGTCTCTGGTCTGGCACAAACCTATCCTCAAATTTGCACCAAACTCTGTCCTCGAATCTGCACTAAACTCTGTCCTCGAATCTGTACTAAACATAGTCCTTTGGTCTAGCACAAATCTTCCTCTGTCTGTCAGATCTGCCCAGCACTTGAACAAATCAATCCTCTGCACACAAGCCTTCTCAAAGACTTGCCAAATCTGTCCTCAGGTTCTTCTCAAAGAACCAATGCACCTCTGTCCTCATACAACACTCTTCACGTTCGTCTTTGCCCTTTGTGCTCTCTACGCCTTCTGCATTCTTTGCGCAATCACAGCCGCACTCGATCGAACATCAACCTTTGCACCTCTGTGCAATCACAGCAGCATCGTCTTTGCACACTCTACTTCCTTTGCAATCTTTCACACTTAGAGTGATTCGACGAAATGCACTCTGCACACTACGATCGAATTTTGCACTCTGCTCTCGATGATCGAACTTCTTGCTCTACGCACTATCTATGAACTTTGCACTTCAACAACGCATTCGATTCACCACTCAACTCTCCAAACAGCCCTCCTTTTATACTAACACTTTCAAGATCAAAAACCTTGATCTTAGTCGGTTGCACAACCCTAAACTACGTTGGCTGCAAACCCTAAACTACGTCGGCTACAAACCCTAATCATCGTCGGCTCACATTTAACTTTGTCGGCCTCAACTACCTCTATAACTCTTCTGTAGCTTCTGTCGTGAAACTACAACATGTCACGATATCGTGACACTTTTGCAACCGCACACTTCCTTTTGGCTTTTGTCGTGATATCGTGACACTTCAGCCTTTGTCGACTTCAACTAAGCTCTTGTCGTGATATCGTGACACTTTTGTCTTTGTCAGCATCAACTTTGCTTTTGTCACGATATCACGACACTTCTCCCTTCGTCGACCTCCTTTCTGCTTTTGTCATGAAATCGTGACACTTCTGCCTCTGTAGACTTCGTCTTCACTTCTGTCGTGATATCATGACACTTCTGTCTTCATAGCCTTCCTCTTTGATTTTGTCATGAAATCGTGACACTTTCTCCAACCGAACGCTGCCATCTCAAACTATCGTGAAATCGTGACACTTTCTGCATCTGTTTGCTTTCTCTTCAACCTGTCACGAAATCGTGACGCTATCAACTTTCCATACGCTTTCTTTGCAACTTGTCATGAAATCATGATGCTTTCAATTTTCGTACGTCTTCTTTGCAACCTGTCATGAAATCGTGACAGTTCTCATTTTAGACTCTTCCCTTTGTTGCATGTCCAGAAATCCTAGTTCTCACTTCTATTTAGCATGTCATGAAATCGTGACACTTTATCTTGCTTCCACTTTGTCTTCTGACTTGTCGCGAAATCGTGACACTTTTTCTCCTTAGCGCTTTTCTTTTCTTTGGGTCGCGAAAACCCGACATGTCACGATATCGTGACACTTTTTCTCTCGGACTCTCTCTCCTGCATTATGTCACGAAATCGTGACACTTTTTCTTTCGGACTCTCTCTCCTGCAATATGTCACGAAATCATGACATTTCTGACTCGAACATTCTCTCTCCTCTTTGAGTCGCGAAACTGCGACATGTCGCGATATCGTGACACTTTTCTAACTTACTTTCTCTCTCCTGCTTAAGTCATGAAAATGCGACATGTCGCGATATCGCGACACTTTTCTAACTTGCTTTCTTTCGAACCTGTCATGCCGAAACCTTCATCAAAACAAATTATTTTACATCAAATCAAATTCCTTCAAAAGCTTCTTGACATCAATGACAACTTATACACTTGAGCAAATGCAATGTACCCAAAGTACCCAAAATTGCCAACATATAAATATATCATTCTATTGGAAAGCAAATAGAATTTACTTCTTTCATCATATTCAATATTCATGATCTATCCAGATAGTGTCATACGAGAGAGTAAATACAACATCCATGCTTAACAAAATTTGTAAACCACAAAATAGAAGTACATAACATATACCTTGGGAACCCTCACGAGGAATAAACCCAGCCTCCAAAATATGTTTCTCCTCTCATTTCATAAACTTAAATTGTCATAAATACAAGTATAGGAAGGCATCTTAAGGATCCTTTTCTAAATCAATATGTAATTAAAGGAACCAAGATTTTCCTTTTAAATTATGATGCAAATAAAGAAATGCCACATTTTCTTTCTCTAAGCCATAAATACAATAAATAATAATCTTACAAATTCTTATATCTACATTTTTATGAATGATCATCAATTACATATTAAGGAGAAATTTCATCGATCACCAAGAGGGAAACCCATAATTCCCTTGATAATGAAACTCACATTCATTCTCCAACCTCGATACCATTATTTCATCAATATGATCTAGTAATTGTCTAAAATTTCATAGCATATGGATAGATCCCATACCTAATATTCCCATATCCATTCATATTTCACCACTTATATAATTTCTACCATATTATCATTTGATCATATTATTGTTATCATAATCCATAAATAGGATCAACATATGATTCTTGTAGTGTGGTCATTAATTTTTTTATGATCAATCCATTCGGTTATACTAGAGTCCCTACAATTTTTTCCTTTTAATCTATCAAAAAAGTTTACATATTCTTTGTCTTGTAACCTATCAAACAAGGTTACCTCATTTTAACCTTTCAAACAATATTACACCTTAAACACAAATCAACCTTGTAATCTATCACATAAGACTACAATCAACCTTTAAACTCAAATCACCCTTATAATATATCACACAAGATTACACCTTTAAACTCAAATAAACCTTGTAATCTATCACACAAGATTACATCTTCTAAACTCAAATCAACCTTGTAATCTATCACACAAGATTACACCTTTAAACTCAAATCAAACTTGTAATCTATCACACAAGATTACACCTTTAAACTCAAATCAACCTTGTAATCTATCACACAATATTACACCTTTAAACTCAAATCAACCTTGTAATCTATCACACAATATTACACCTTTAACTCAAATCAACCTTGTAATCTATCACACAATATTACACCTTTTAAATCCAATAAACCTTGTAATCTATCACACAAGATTACACCTTTAAACACAAATAAACCTTGTAATATATCACACCTTATTACATATTTAAACTCAAAAAACCTTTTAAATCTATCCACAAGATTTGTCTTTATTTTTCTTAATAAACATACTTTCATTTAATGTTTTATTAGGTACTAATCATCTCCCTTTGCATTCATTTTTTTAATACATAAATATTTACCAATACATATCAAATTTACATCCTAAATTTTATCTTGAATTTTCTTTACTGGTCTTTCCTAAACATTACCTTCAAGACTAGTTTATGGAAGCTAGCCTTTACCATTTTGCCTCAAAGGTTACTTTGTTGAGCTTCATTGATAGTTTAGGTATTCTTAAGGACAGTCTTGCTTTTCAAAACAAGTATTAAAACCTTCCAATACCACTTATTAGTATAATAAGGGATTGGTCACCAAAATAGTGGTTCAATTTTTCGTCCACATTATAGTCCCAGTCTTATTAGGCTAATTTGGTCAAACTACCAAGTAGTATGATCCTACACATATTTAAACATTCATTGATCTTATGATTTGATTTAAAAAATTTGATTGACTTCGATCACATAGTTAATCTAATAACCACATGGTTTAGAATGACTAAACACCGTCACAAGAACCACTTCTACAAGGACATATCCACCACCCATAAGGCCACACATGGACCTCGGTAAGCCCACACATGGCCCTCATGAATACATTAGAGTCTTCATGTGCAAAATTGACAACATGGGTAATGAATATTTAAGGTTATCATTGGGTGATGTGTACCCTTTTGTTGGTATTGGCTGACCACCACTTGGTGGTCAAGCCTTTATGGTTGCTCTCTTACCTTTAAAAATTCCTCGGTCGTCAACACATCTCATATGGAATAATTATTTGGAGAGCTCCTCCTTTGGGCAAAGCTGAGCGTGGGTGATAATGCACCAAATACATAGGGATAGTATAGATCAACCTAATCATATTGGTCTTTAAACCACACCACCAATTCATGTATGAGAGAGTTTAGAAGTTCTCATAGGGTTTTGTTCATCTATGAAGTGTTGATGAGGTGAAAATTCATTTGTACCCTTTGATTAGTATTTGTGTCTCCTAAATAATGTAATATGAAATATATTACACAGATAAGCATCGATGAATAGCACACGGGGTCTAAGTTGGATAGAGGAATTTTAAATGATAATTATTCTTTCACAACAACAAGGTTATGATTTAGGTCTTCATCAAACTAAACCTTTTTTTTTATGTTTTGAATTTCAAACTTGTTTAGATCCTAAACATTTATAGAAGTCAATTTTAAATTAGTATCCCTATGAAGGATATAGCCCATTCATTCAACCAAGTAGTACTTACAAACCACTACTCCATGTGTTAGGTTTTGTGGAAGTGCTTAATGATAATTTATAATAATTTCAAGTGACAATTGATGTTTGTCATTAATTTTAAAAGCAAAACATACAAAAACATCATTATTAATTGATGTTGTTCAACCATGGTTGTTAGCGATGTCTGGGATTGCTTCAGCAAAACCTACGCCTATGGTCAACATTTGGTCTACATTTTTTAGGCTATAAAAGGTTTCAAATGCATTCGAAAACTATCAAAACAAGGTCAAAAGTGTGAAGATGAATTCCATTGGTCTTCGCTCTAATTATTTCCAAATTTTGCATGAGATGTTGGCCCCATCCCATGGAAAATGGTGAATGTTTAAATTTCTAATCATCATAAGAAAATTCAACACATTGTTCCATGGAGATATGCGGGAATAGCCTAGTCAGGGATTCACAGTGTAAGAGTAGGTGTCGAGGGGTTCTGAGGAGAATTTTAAACTCAAATTCCACATTACCTTTGTTGTGGGAAATGTAAGAAATGGAGGTGCTAATGCACATATGAGGTGGTAACCACCAAGTGATTGTCACCATTATTGGTTGAAATGATGTTATAGAGCTCTCTGCTTTTGTTGTTCCATTTAAATGGGATGGGTGGCTAGCAGCTCTTGGGTGAGACTAAAGTATTTTGGATTGCTTTTCTCAAGTCAGAGGATAAAAATGGGGATCAATCATAGGTCAATTACATACACCCATGATTTTTTTTAAATCTAAAGCATACACCTACCTTTGCAAGAATAAAGATAACAATTTTAAAAATAGAGGTTTAACAAATTTGTAAAACAAAGTTGTAACCAGTCATTACTTAACTTTAAAAAAATCAATAAAAGGCCTATAGTACTCATTAAGTATAGTCAATGAACATTTATGATAAACTTAGACAAACCAGATAGAGTAAATGTATGAAATATCCAACCTGAATGCATGCTACCTTTGATCTCTATCTCTCCTTCAAATTATCCAAGATTTTTCTCCAATTTGTCTTCTAAGCTTACTCATATTGGCCCAGATACCTTTAGCTAAAGAATTAGTACTTTCTTAGGATTTTTGGTTTCTGATCTAAAAGGTAGAGAGCATACTTCCTAAGCCCAAGATTTCCTTTCCCCCATTCCATTGCTTGTCTTATATTTTATAGATTTTTCCTAGCTCTTGTTACTTCATGAGCAAGTGGATGAGTTTAATATTAAAATATTAAAAGGGAATCTTTTTGGAGTTCACCCAAATATTGAGATTCCATTTTATCATTTAAAATTAGGGAAAAGATAAGAGAGGGTAAGGTGAGAGTATGTTGCTCATTTTTTACCTTCCCTTTTTCCCAAGTGCAACTACAAATCTTGAATTAATACTATTGGGAAGGAATCATGTGAAATGTAGAATAGTTCACCCACTAGACAAATATGTACATTTTATTATTAATTTATAACCTTGTCCTTTTTGGGACCCAATTTAAAATTGGATAAATCTTTGTAGGCACCTAATTGCAATAAATTAGGTTCATTCTAATAAGTTACTTTTGTGAAAGATAATTTTTCCAAATTAATCCTTTTGCAAAAGCCTTATTTTATTTTCCCAAAACCTTACCAAAATCCCAATTGCATTCAAAACCCTTCCAATTAACTTGGTAGAGTGTAATTAGTCTTTAATTAGGGATTTTATAGGATCTTTAGGTTTTACCATCCCCTAGATTTTATGAATTAGATCCTCTTAATTCTTAGAAGCATTAGTAAGGTTTATTCAATGTTTAAAATTCACGTATTAATTGATCCTTTGGATCAATTAATGTCTTCTAGGAATTCCAACGGACCGGTTGTGATAGTCTCAAAATCCAACATCTTGTTGGTATTAGGGGAGAAAATTTTGGGTAACTTTTTTAATTGATTAAGGGAAGAGGTTTTCATAGTGGCTGAACTCAGGAACTTGGGAAGGAGCTAACAAGCTTCAAATACAAGATATAATTACCTTTTGGTACTCCCTCTAAAGAAAATTTTTATTGATGATAAAATGGAGTCCTGGTGGATAGGGAAGGAATAAGATCCTTTCTTAACATTGTGGATAGACTGCTCAAATGATCTAAAGAGGCATTCAAGGATATTCATAATTTTTTTGCCTTGAAGATGGTTCAAAAAGGTAATATGGAAACTTCTTAGTATGGAATTCAGACCATCCACTATGAAATACTAAAGGAATGGCACCATAACTCTATCCCATGGCTTGGGAAAGGACTCTCTATTTATACCACATTTATATTTTTTGAGCTTGTCCCCTTTGTCAATGAAAAAATATAGTTCACCACCTATGGAATGCTTTTCATGCTACATAATCTCTCAAATATTAGGGAGCCCAGTAAATTCTACCAACAAATAAATACTAATGGTGAATCTGATCCCTCTAACCAAAACTTCTCTATCCTACCATGATTGATCTAGTTCATGACATGGAATGTTGAAAATATTTAATTTTTAAATTTATTTATAAATGTTATGTTTTATTGTTATTTTATCATATTGATGTAAGCAGAACAACTTATAATTTTTGTAACAACCCTCCTTGGAAGAACTCTCTATGGACAATGAACTACCTTTTGATGTGAATATTTAAAGATGTCATAATGATGGGATGGATATTTTATGATGTCTTTATGATGGGATGATTTCATTTTTTGATCTTGGAATATGGTATTGCTAACATATTTATGGGTGTAGGACCAAGTGCTCTCTTTTGTGGGATCATATGGGTAAACCACCTACAAAGAGAAATATTTTGGGAAATAATGGTGATAACTTGCTCATTGACAATTCAAGGTAATAAAATACCCTTCATGTAGATGTGTTGGCATTTTTACCTATTTTTGTATTCACACCATTGGGCCAAGAAGTTGCTCTCCTTAATAGGATGTCGATAGCATTAGACTATTTTAAAGGAGACTACCTGATTAGGGATAAAAAATGGTATTTTATATTGATAGTGTGAATTTATGTTTATTTGTGATATGCATATATTTTTTTGGATAAGAATTAGTAATGTATTTTATTGGTTGGATTAGATTTTTTTTAAAGCCAATGAAATTTATGTTCAAAGTATAAGGTATTAATAAAGCTATTATTATTTTTTAATGTAAATATGTTATAAATATACTATTAAAATTAATAATAATAACACAAAATAATATGCATAAAGTAATTGCTTAACTCATATTTTTTGATGCATAGGGTCATGATCAGACACAATGGAGGTGGGCATGTCATGAAGGCAAAATATAGAATCAAGGAAATTTTGGACAACTATGGAGGTTGTGTAAGGATGGGAAAGGGAAAAAAAAAAGCATACTTCAAAAGATAATACACCACCAAAAAAATAATTTATTGATCTCTATACTTAGGTAACCCTTCAATAAAGTCCATGGAAATGTTTGTCCAAACTTGTTCGAGAATAGGCAAGGGTTATAGAGTTCCTATAGAATGCATTATTTCACCTTTCATATATTGAAAAGTGTCACATGCTACCACAAAATTATGTATGTCATTATTCATACCCTTCCAAGAAAAATTATGCTTAATCCTCTCATATTTTTGAGGAATCCTGAATGACCTACAGTGGGGGAAGCATGTATTTCCTTCTTGAGAAGTTCTTAGAGTGTATATGTGTGGGGAACAACAAGGCACTAGTGATAGCATAAATCTTGTCCATCCCAAGTGTATCTGGGGCATGAGGTATGCTCTATTTTAAGGGAAGCAACCAAGGTTTGCAAGCCTCAATCCTTAAACACCTCCTTACGAAGAGAAGTTATTCACAAGGAAATGGGTTAAAAATGGTATATAACATGTTGTGAGCCTCAAATTTGTTAGAGAGGGCATCCACCATAATTTTATCCTTACCCTTTTTATAAGTAATATCATAATCATAACCCATGAGCTTAGAGACCCAGTTCTATTGTTTGAGGATGGCAACCCATTACTCTAAGAAATATTTGAGACTTTGATGGTCAGTTTTAATGGAAAAATGATGCCCAATCAGATAAGGTCATCAATGAGTGACTTCTTGTAAATTGGTAAGCATTTCCTTAGCATAAGTTAATTTTATTAAATTTCAATTGGAAATCACTCTACTAGTGAAAGTCAAGGGGTACCCTTCCTACATCAACACCGTGCCAATACCATTTCCTAAAGCATCACTTTCAATTACAAAAGGCTTGGAAAAATTAGGTATTGCTAAGACTAGAGTGGTTTTCATAGCATGCTTCAACTCAAGGAAAGCTTGTTCTATTAGACCAATCCAAGTAAAAGAATCATTTTTTTAACTTGGATGTTAAGGGCATGGCAATTTTTCCATAGTTGTGGATAAATTTATGTTAATAGCCTGTAAGCCCCTAAAATCCATGAAGACCTTTTAGAGTGCAATGTTTTGTCCACTCTTGAACCACCTGAATCTTCATAGGGTTAACTTTACCAACATATTTGGTGATAATGTGTCCTAAATATTCCACTTTCATCAGCCCAAAATAACACTTGGACTACTTAGCATAAAGTTAATGTTGTGCCAAAAGTTGTAGAGTCTGATCCACATGGGAGAGGTGCTCTTCCCAAGAGTGACTATAAACCAAAATGTCATCAAAGAAAACAAAAATAAATTTATGAAGAAAGGGATAAAAAATGTTATTCATGAGGCTTTGAAATATGGAAGGTGCATTGGTCAAGCTAAATGGCATCACAAAGAATTCATAATGACCCTCATGAGTATAGAACATGATTTTGGGAATATCTTCATCATTGAACCTAATATGATGGTACCCAAAGTGAAGATCTAATTTGGAGAAAAACATAGTCCCATGTGGATCATTCAAATATTCATCCACCTCTAGAATAGGAAATTTATCCTTAATGGTGAGCTTATTGAACTCACAAAAATCAATACTTAATTTTCAAGATCCATCTTTATTTCACATAGGAGAAGAATAAGGGTTGCTACACTGGTGAATGACTCCTCATTTAAGAATTCCTACTTTGATTTAAGGGCATGAGGGTATCAGTACGATCTAATGTTAGGTGGTACACTACCAAATACCAATGGAATGACATGGTTATGGGAGTGATGCATTGTTAAGTTGGTTGGTTTAGCAAAAACTGCATTGTGATTCATCAAAACAAGTTGTAAATCATAAATAATTTGGTCCACTTCTGTAGTAGGTGGTTGGATTGCAAATATCTACATGATGACACCATGAGAAATTTGTTTTAGAAACTTCTCCATATATTTTGAGCTAATAATAAAAGGAGGCCCTACTTTTGAACCCTAAAGCATGTAAGACTGTACATCCTATGAAAACTGCATCCATAATTATACAAAATTCCATGTGATCATGCCTAAGGTACTCAACCATTGAGCTCCTAACATAATATCACATCTGCATAGTTGAAGATAAAACATATCTTTTTTGAGCTCATAATACCTTATTTTAAATTTAACATTACGAAATTTACCTTTACAAGGTTCATCTACTTCATCATCATTGTTGTCACTACATCATCATCATCTTTAAATTTTGAACCTATTTTTTAAGCTCAATTTAAAATGTAAGGATAGGGATAGAAATAGGGTAAAGGTTAGAAATAGTTTGAATGAATGATGGCTATATAAATATAATAACGTAGACAACTACATAGAATATTTTAGAAAATCACATTTCTAGTATGCCACAATCAAGACTAACAACATTCAAGACCAATAATTTTTATCGTTACAAACAAGAAAATACTTAGAGAACTATTTAAAACATCTAAAATATTAATAATCCAAACAATATAATTAGATAAACACTCTTATTAATAGAAAAATAAGTCCTCTACAACATTTTTTTAAACATGAAACATTCCAATTTGCCCTAAATTAGCAACCCAATACCAACAAAATTGACTAACCATAACATCAATAGCAGAAATGAATTCACAGGTTAAATTCATAAGAAATAAAGACACAGTCCTAAGGAAAACATCCAAGTAATGCTCCTTCTATTTTTTTCTCAAAAAATTTACAATAATAGGGCAATCAAATACTCCATATATGACCCTTAAAATCAAGGGTTTGACCTACATTTATAGTTTTACAATGAAATAAAAACTATAGGAACATTACAAGGAAATTTTTATGTTAGATCAACGGGGTGCTAAGGTTACCCTTATTATTTGCTTAAAAAAATAAATGAGTTGAACTCCATGAAATCCTTTGCAAAATTGACCTCTGCAAGTCATTCGACCTTTAGTGGCTTCTAGTTGTTGAGTTGGTTTCCCTAAAATCAGGATCATCCCCTGTTCTTGTCATAGTATTTTTTTTGGTAGATTTGCAACTAAAAATATTAGTGTATCTTGATATCTACAATTCTTGGTCTCCCCTATATTTTCTACTTATGCTCAGTAGTAACATGAAGTGAGATTTAGTTCTTTTGTTAGTGTGGAATATTTTCCTTTTAATGAACTCAGGTCTAAATTTATCACCAGCCTTTGATTTACCTTTGAATGACTCGGATGAAATATGACTTGGCATAATTTTAAAAAATACGTGTCATCCCATGCTTTTACAACTTCAAAATTTACCCCTTTTAAAATTTTGGTATTGCTTTAGATCTTTAGAGTATCATAGTACAAAAATTTGCTTCTCTAAATTCCTTTGCATTTGGTTTGACCATGTTGACTGCGAAATGTGAACCTTAGCAATGTTATGCAACATTGTATACTAGGAACTTGTCCCTTATTCAAATTTTCATGGTGAAATTGATGTCCAAAAATATGGAAGAAATAGTTCCTTTGAAAATTCTATTGCGAATTACCCTCCTTTGTAGAATCCACTCCGCAAAATTTTTCTTTGTCGCATTTGACTAGTTTGATCACAAAATTAAAGACTACACTTTTGGTGCATGGAAAATAACATAATAATTTCTTTGGTAGAGTGAACAAGCTCTTCTCAAGTCATGTTTTTTAAATTCCATTGCTTCGAATTTTGGCACACCAATTTTGACCAAGTTGACCGTAAAATTTAGCACTATATCCTACCTACACAAAAATTAACACTACACCAGCCTCGACTTTGTAATTTTTGATTCCACTTCGCTCTTAAAATTCCACTAAGACCTATTTGACTATTTTGATCGTAAAAATTTGCACTAACTTTTCTCTCATAAAATTTATAACTTGCAAATTTTCTTAGCAAAACTTTTTCAAAAGAGAGATTCGTCTATTTATTATTCCACTCCACTCTCCAGAACTCCACTAGGCAATGTTTGACCATTTTGACCATAAAATTTAATTTCTCTCCAGTATAAAATGACACTATGCACAGGCTCCCTTCAACACTTAGCCAACATTCCAAAAAATTTCTAAGTATGTGTCCATTTTTGGGTGTTCATTCTCGTGCCTCCTAGGGATCTTTGCTAGCAAAGCTTATGAACTTAGATCCTTATCATTTGTGTAACTAGATTCAAAAATATATAGATGGGATTGTATGATGGCAATTAAATGGATGAATGGAATGGAATTTGAAAAGGAACATGGATGAATGGAGCAGAAGGGAGAAAACTAGGGAATGAAAAGGATGAATGACTTAAGGGTAATGAAGGGTGGAATGAGCTCCAACAATATGCTAGTTTGTGCTTCATTGAATAAATTTCCTATGACAGTCATACTCTCAAAAATTTGTGTAAATTCTTAGAGCATAAATATTCACAAGGAAACCATGCAAGAGGTGAACTGTAGATCATTTTTGTAGGGGTTACTCCTTTCACTAGACCAGTTGCATAGCAATGATTCAGAGAATAAATTATTTATTAAATATGATGAAATCAACTTCAGTCGATTGTAAAGGATATCTCAAGGAATAACTTCCCTGTGAACCTTACTCTTTTAAACATTTGTGAATATTCTCAAAGAGTAATGGTTCATAAAAATGCCATTCTAGAGGTAGTTGTAGACCTTCTCTACATAGAATTATTTCTTCCATCAGATAAACCTCCTAATTATAATTTTAAATGATCACATTCTCATGACTGTGAGCCACTTGAATGTTAGCACCAAGATATCCAATGGCTAATCAGTATACAAAAATCAATATAGGAATCAAACAAGAAGTAAATCTACCTAAAAGTGCATGAAGATGTGATCCTTTATAGGCTATATTAAAAGGAATTCTTCCTTAGAATTCCACATAATAACTTTCACATGCCCTAGAAGGCTCATGCTCTTTCTAAAACTGTTAGACTCAAAAATACATACAAAAATTACCTGTGTGGCCATTCTACCAACTATAACACTTAAAATATTTTAGCTTATTTATAACAAAATTTGAGTACCCTTGTACCTTTTACTATTGGCCTTGTATTTCACTTTCTTGGACATTTGTAGTGTCTTCCACATTCTATTCATTTGGATTATCCTCTACAAACTCCTCATCTAGATTATTTTCTTCTTGGTGTATCTCTTCTTCATCATCATCACCTTCTTATTCTTCTTGAGTCTCTTCATCTAAATCAAATTTGATATCCAATAAATCCACTCTTCATTACTATCCACAGTCTTCTAGAGCTTGTCATCAATTTTGTTAATAAAAAACCATCCTTTCTGAAGTAATCCACTCTTCTTGAGGATAATTCTAGTTGTAACTCTTGAAGTGTTCCAATATTTTTTGGGAATAGGTTTGGCCATCTCATTGCACCTATCCTTAGATATTGAATATTTTACTGGCTTGTGAAGCTATTGGTTGTATCCCCTCAGTGACATTTTCTAGATCCTCCCTAGTTTTTTGTAGAACATGGCTAGCCTCATCCATGAAATCAAGGATAGGTTGGATCTCAAATCATTTCCTTAGGATTTCAAACAATTTTTCTTTTCTAAATAGCTTCACCTTGTCCTTGGAGAATCATATAGCCTTAGCCTTTTCATTTTGGAGTTGTTTTTGTAAATATTGTACTTGCTCTTCATACTCCTAATTTTTTTTTTTTAGTTGCTCAACTTGCTCTTTATAACTGACCATCTTTTGAAATTTATCTTACCAATTGAAGAACACAAGCTTATACTGAGAGGGGGGGTGAACAGTATAAGACCTCTTTTTACTTTTTATTTTATACTTCAAAATATTAAAGCAATATACCCAAAGCAATATCAAAACAATGCACAATATCATCCACAAAGTGACACCAATTTTAACGTGGTTCACCCGTAATGGTCGGGCTACGTCCACAAAACTTTTCTCTAAAAGTTATCTCAAAGTTCTTTGGGAATCCTTCCCAATTACAATGTTTATGAGCCTCGGCCCAAAGGAGATACCTTCCCCCAATCAGAATTTATGAGCCTCTCGCTCAAAGGAGATACCTTCCCCCAACCTGAATTTATGAGCCTCTCGCTCAAAGGAGATACCTTCCCCTCTCGCTCTGGAAATGATCCCTCAGAAGATCAACTCGCCTCTACCTCTTGCCAAGCACGTGGAACTCCTTTCCATCGAAGACCTCCTGTCCTCAATGCTTAGCCTAAGAGACCTCTCGCCTTCTATGATCACGTCCACAAGTAGCTCAAAGAACCTGTACCAAACACAGTCAGTCGGTCTAGTACAAGTCTTCCTCTGTCTGTCAGATCTGTCCAACACTTGAACAAATCAATCCTCTGCACACAAGCCTTCTCAAAGACTTGCCAAATCTGTCCTTAGGTTCTTCTCAAAGAACCAATGCACCTCTATCCTCATACAGTAGCACTCCATGTTCGTCTTTGCCCTTTGTGCTCTCTACACCCTCTGCTCTCTCTATGCAATCATAGCCGCACTTGGTCGAACTTCAACCTTTGCACTATCTGTGCAATCACAGCGGCACTTAGAACAATTCACCATGACTCTTCGCTCACTCTGCACACTTTGATCGAATTTCGCACTCTGCTCTCGATGATCGAACTTCTCACTCTATGCTCTATCTATGAACGTCGCAACTAACAACACAACCAACTCTTCAAAACAACCTACCTTTTATAATAACACTTTCAAGATCAAAACCTTAATCTTAGTCGGCTGTAACCCTGATCTTTAGTCGGTTGCACAACCCTAAACTTCATCGGCTACAAACCCTAATCTTCGTCGGCTCACATTTAACTTTGTTGGCTTCAATTGCCTCTGTAACTCTTCTGTAGCTTTTGCCATGAAACTACAACATGTCACGATATCATGACACCTTTGCAACCATACACTTTCTTTTGGATTTTGTCACGATATCGTGACACTTCAGCCTTTGTCGACTTCAACTAAGCTCTTGTCATGATATCATGACACTTCTGTCTTTGTCAGCATCAACTTTGCTTTTGTCATGATATCATGACACTTCTCCCTTCGTCGACCTCCTTTCTACTTTTGTCATGAAATCGTGACACTTCTGCCTCTGCAGACTTCGTCTTCACTTCTATCATGATATCATGACACTTCTGTCTTCATAGCCTTCCTCTCTGCTTTTGTCATGAAATCATGACACTTCTCCTATAGAAGACCTGCTTTCAATTTTTGTCATGAAATCGTGACACTTCTGCTTCTATCTGCTTTCTTTTCTACCTATCATGAAATCGTGACACTTTCTGCATCCGTACGCATTCTTTGCAACCCGTCATGAAATCATGATGCTTTCAGCTTTCGTACGCTTTCCTTGTAACCCGTCATGAAATCACAATGCTATCAACTTTTCATACGTTTTCTTTGCAACCTGTCACAAAATCGCGATGCTTTCAGCTTTCGTACATTTTCTTTGCTCTTTGAGTCACGAAATTGCGACATGTCACGATATCGTGACACTTTTCTAACTTGCTTTCTCTCTCCTGCTTAAGTCACAAAAATGCGACATGTCGCGATATCGTGACACTTTTCCTCCTTAGCTCTTTTCTATTCTTCGGGTCATGAAAACCCGACATGTCGCGATATCATGACACTTTTTCTCCTTAGCGCTTTTCTTTTCTTCGGGTCACGAAAACCCGACATGTCGCGATATCGTGACACTTTTTCACTACGAGCTCTTTCTCTTGAACCTGTCATGAAATCGTGACACTTTTTCGTCCGTACAACCTCTTGCAAATTGTCACGAAATCGTGACACTTTTCTTTGCGAGCTCTTTCTCTCGAACCTGTCGACTTGGGGTTTGCAAAAGACCTTTGAAACTGTCATGTCGTAACCTTCATCAAAACAAATTATTTGACATCAAATCAAATTCCTTCAAAAGCTTCTTGACATCAATGACAACTTATATACTTGAGCAAAGGCAATGTACCCAAAGTACCCAAAATTGCCAACAATCTCCCCCTTTGTCATTGATGGCAAACCTTTATTGAAAACACTTCTCAAGAGCCAAAACTCGAAACCAACTATGCTAACAACTGAGAATCTTCCTTTGAAGTTTTGCTCCCCCTGACTTGAAGCTTTCCTCTTCACTTTGAAGCTCTCCCCCTTACTCATATCTCTCCCCCTTTGTCATCAATGGCAAAGGGTCACCTTTGGGGCTCGGGACTAAGAATGAGCCTCTTAGCTTAGTCCCTCCCCCACCTCCCGATGAGGTGATTAATTCTGGGGTGGGAGTAAAACTCCCATTAGGCACCGATCATCATCAGCGTCTATAACTTCCTTTGTCGGGCCTTCTCTTGAACTCTTTGTCCATATTCCTGTTCTTGTCACTATTCTTGTTCTTGTTCTCATCCCTGTTCTTGTCCATGCCTTGATCCTTGGACCTGATCATGCCACTGTTCCTGTTCCTGTAATCTGGAATTTTAGCTCTACACTGTCTGATTATGTGACCTTCATTGTTGCACTTGAAACACTTGACGATGTTGTTTCTCTGAGGTAAACCTGATCTTTGAATCCACCTATTCTGACCAAACTTGTTCTGACCAAACCTGTTCTGACCAAACCTGTTTTGATCAAACTTGTTCTTGTTATTTACCTTGCAATAGACTGCCTTGTGCCCAAACTATTGACAAGAGTAGCAATACCCTTGAAAGAAACTAGCACTTCTGAAATTGTCATTTACCTTCTTCACTTGAGCCATGCAATGTGAAGCCATGTGACCAAACTTATGACAAGCAAAACATCTGCCTTGAAATTTTCCTTTATTTGACCTCTTGGGTCCTGAAAACTTCTTCTTCTCATTCTGAATTCTGTTTTCTGTTTCTGCGCATCTATCATTCAAGGACTCATGATCTGAAATACTTTCCTCATCAGAACTCTCTTCCTTTTGGAGTCTCTTACTAGACTCTCCAACTTGTTCCTTGTGTGGCTTAACAAAACCAAGGCCTGTTTTATCTGTTGTCTTTCTTTGACCTTTGATGAGTGACTTAACCTTTTTGGAGCTATCTTGAAACCTCTAAAGCTTATCCTTGTACTCTTTAGTTTCCTCTTTCAAAGAAGCCATTTTCTGTTCTAACTCACTATACTCAAGAACCTTAGACTCTAACTCATCCTTGAGTTCTTGTGTCTTAGCTATAGAGAAATCAAGATTTTCTATAAGATCATCTCTCTCCATACAACATTCATCTAACTTATCCTTGAGTCTAGCATTCTTCTTTCTTTCCTTTTTCAAAGCACTAAGAGCATTAATAAGTTCACTTTCAAGATCCTTTATTTGTTTGCTTTCTGAATCATCAAAGCCTTTTTCAGATTTCTTATCACTAGAGGTGCTACCTTTTTCAAAAACCATACAAGCATCTTCCTTATAGTTTTCTAAAGCATCCTCATACATACTAGAAACCAAATCATTATTTGTACAATCATCCTCAAGGTGACCAAAATTTCCACATCTAAGACATTTCATGATAATGAATCTATGTTTCGGTTCTTCCTCTTTTTTTGATATGAACAACATCTCATTTTCATTATCACTTGAAGAACTTTCACTATCACTACTAGAACACTTACTTGCTTTGTCTAGATAGAAACTCTTCTTGTGCTTGTGAGAATACCTCTTTCCTTGATTGTTGTGCTCATCTTTGTTCTTTCTGTGATGCTTATGCTTTTCAAAAACCTTGCTCATAGAATCCTGTTTATCTTCATCACTTTCATTCTTGGGAATAGTACAATCAGTAGCATAATGACCAAACTTTCCACAATTGAAACATCTTATATTTTTCATGCTTTTGTGCTTTCTAGAGAACTTGCCTTTCTTGTTGTAATATGCCTCTTCATCACTAGAAGACTCATCACTATCTTGAAGCTATTTACCCTTGGATTTCTTGGTAGCCTTGAAAGCCGCCTCTTTCTTGACATCAACCTTCACTTGAGTTCTCAACTCAAATGCTGCAAGTATACTATGGAGCTCATCCTTTTTCAACTTATCCAAATCTTTAGCTTCCTCAATAGCAGAAATATTTTCACTAAATCTATTAGGAAGAGATCTTAAAATCTTATCACAAACATCATTTTCAGCAAGCTCAAGACCTAAGTCTTTCATGGAGTTAACAACCTCATCCATACGAAGCATGTAGTCACTAATATTTTCATCATCATTCATCTTGAGTTGTTCAAACATACCTTTGAAGTGTCTCAACTTGGCCTTTCTGACATTTGTATCACCCGTATGAACCACCTTCAACTGTTTCCACATTTCACTAGTTGTCTTGCAGTGAATCACTTTGGTGAGATCTGCTTTCTGTAAGCCTTTCAGGATTGCATTCATTGCTTTTGAATTGCTGTGATGTAGGAGCCTTTCTTCTTTAGTATTAGGACCATGTACAGGAATAGTGTACTCATCTTCAATCACTTCCCATACCTCATTACCAAGTGCCATTAGATGAACCTTCATCCTTGCACTCCAAAGACCAAAATCTGACCCATCAAGAATAGGTGTTGCATTGCTACTTGAATGATCCATTGTGTTCTTTACTAGCTTTTCCTTCAAGTTGTTAAACTTTTCGAAGGCACCCGCTCTGATACCAATTGAAGAACACAAGCTTATACCGAGAGGGGGGGTGAATAGTATAAGACCTCTTTTTACTTTTTCCTTTATACTTCAAAATAGTAAAGCAATATACCCAAAGCAATATCAAAACAATGCACAATATCATCCACAAAGTGACACCAATTTTAACGTGGTTCACCCAGAATGGTCGGGCTACGTCCACAAAACTTTTCTCTAAAAGTTATCTCAAAGTTCTTTGGGAATCCTTCCCAATTACAATGTTTATGAGCCTCGGCCCAAAGGAGATACCTTCCCCTAATCAGAATTTATGAGCCTCTACTCAAAGGAGATACCTTCCCCCAATCTGAATTTATGAGCCTCTGCTCAAAGGAGATACCTTCCCCTCTCGCTCCGGAAATGATCCCTCGAAGATCAACCGCCTCTACCTCTTGCCAGCACGTGGAACTCCTTTCCACCGAAGACCTCCTGTCCTCAATGCTTAGCCTAAGAGACCTCTCGCCTTCTATGATCACATCCACAATAGCTCAACAACTTGTACCAAACACAGTCAGTCGGTCTAGTACAAGTCTTCCTCTGTCTCGTCGATCTGTCCAACACTTGAACAAATCAATCCTCTGCACACAAGCCTTCTCAAAGACTTGCCAAATCTGTCCTCAGGTTCTTCTCAAAGAACCAGTGCACCTCTGTCCTCATACATCAACACTCCATGTTCGTCTTTGCCCTTTGTGCTCTCTACGCCCTCTGCTCTCTCTACACAATCACAGCCGCACTTGGTCGAACTTCAACCTTTGCACTGTCTGTGCAATCACAGCAGCACTTAGAACAATTCACCATGACTCTTCGCTCACTCTGCACACTTCGATCGAATTTTGCACTTTGCTCTCAACGATCGAACTTCTCACTCTACGCTCTATCTACGAACGTCACAACTAACAACACAACCAACTCTTCAAAATAGCCTGCCTTTTATAATAACACTTTCAAGATCAAAACCTTAATCTTAGTCGGTTGTAACCCTGATCTTTAGTCAACTGCACAACCCTAAACTTTGTCGATTGCAAACCCTAATCTTCGTTGGCTCACATTTAACTTTGTCGGCTTCAACTGCCTCTGTAACTCTTCTATAGCTTTTGCCATGAAACTACAACATGTCACGATATCGCGACACCTTTGCAACCGTACACTTTCTTTTGGCTTTTGTCATGATATCATGACACTTCAACCTTTGTCGACTTCAACTAAGCTCTTGTCACGATATCATGACACTTCTGTCTTTGTCAGCATCAACTTTGCTTTTGTCGCGATATCACGACACTTCTCCCTTCGTCGACCTCCTTTCTGCTTTTGTCATGAAATCGTGACACTTCGCCTCTGCAGACTTCGTCTTCACTTCTATCGTGATATCGTGACACTTCTGTCTTCATAGCCTTCCTCTCTGCTTTTGTCGTGAAATCGTGACACTTCTCCTATAGAAGACCTGCTTTCAGTTTCTGTCATGAAATCGTGACACTTTTGCTTCCGTCTACTTTCTTTTCTGCTTGTCATGAAATCGTGACACTTTCTGCATCCGTACGCATTCTTTGCAACCCGTCGTGAAATCGCGACGCTTTCAGCTTTCGTACGCTTTCCTTGTAACCCGTCGTGAAATCGTGATGCTATCAACTTTTCATACGTTTTCTTTGCAACCTGTCACGAAATCGTGATGCTTTCAGCTTCCATACATTTTCTTTGCTCTTTGAGTCATGAAATTGCGACATGTCGCGATATCGCGACACTTTTCTAACTTGCTTTCTCTCTCTTGCTTAAGTCACGAAAATGCGACATGTCGCGATATCGCGACACTTTTCCTCCTTAGCTCTTTTCTGTTCTTCGGGTCATGAAAACCTGACATGTCGTGATATCGCGACACTTTTTCTCCTTAGCGCTTTTCTTTTCTTCGGGTCGTGAAAACCCGACATGTCGCGATATCGTGACACTTTTTCACTACGAGCTCTTTCTCTCGAACCTGTCATGAAATCGTGACACTTTTTTGTCTGTACAATCCCTCTTGCAAATTGTCGCGAAATCGTGACACTTTTCTTTGCGAGCTCTTTCTCTCGAACCTGTCGCCTTGGGGTTTGCAAAATACCTTTGAAACTGTCATGTCGTAACCTTCATCAAAACAAATTATTTGACATCAAATCAAATTCCTTCAAAAGCTTCTTGACATCAATGACAACTTATATACTTGAGCAAAGGCAATGTACCCAAAGTACCCAAAATTGCCAACAGTATCCCCTCAGTGGCCTTTTCTAGATCCTCCTTAGTTTTTTGTAGAACATGGCTGGCCTCATCCATGAAATCAAGGATAGGTTGGATCTCAAAGCATTTCCTTAGGATTTCAAACAATTTTTCTTTTCTAAATATCTTCACCTTGTCCTTGGAGAATCATATAGCCTTAGCCTTTTCAGTTTGGAGTTGTTGTTGTAAATATTGTACTTGCTCTTCATACTCCTAATTTTGTTTTTTCAGTTGCTCAACTTGCTCTTTGTAACTGACCATCTTTTGAAATTTATATTACCACTTCTTAGCCTCACTCTGTAGTTCTTTGTGTTCTTTATTTTGGTCCCTTATTATGGATTCAAACCTTAATATTTGCATATTGTTCCTTGTAAATGTCACTTTTGACAAACATAGTCTTAAGCCTAGCCTTAGCTGTGACAAATTCATCATCCATAACCAACTAAGAGATGCCTTCAATTTTTTACTCCAACTGATAATATTCAACTATCATATCCTCCTATGATTTTTTTACTAGAGGGGTGATCTTAAATTTTATCCTTTGCCTAGCCACATGGTCAATAATTACTAATTATCTTACATGAGAAAACTCTTTTGATGATTGAGCCAATTTATTGCTCCAGTAGTTCTACTTATTTAGTGAAGTACTCATTGATATTTTATAGGGATGCTAGTGTTGGATGATCAGTAGGAGTAGATGGTGTGATTTTTGAAGGGAATAATGATATCATCATAGATGGGAAGGTATTAGTGGTGAGAATGATGGACTCTGCATTTATAGTAGGGTTTACAATTGTAGTAGAACTCATAGTTGTAAATGTAGGTGGAGTGGATGACAATGATATTCCCATGATTGATGTGGGTAATGGTGATGTGGAAGGTGAATGAGTGGAAGTTGGAGGTGATGATGATACTAGGATTTGTGATGAAATATGGGGAAATGATGGATTTGGACTTTCCATTGAATGATGTGGGACGAAAATTGGTGAGAAGATGGGGTGAGTGAGGTAGCGATGGTTTTGGATAACTGTGAGGAGGAGATGATACCTTTTTCTCTTTTTGTACTTTATAATGGGATGGGAATATCTTTAGGGAATAATAGGGAGAAGTAGGAGGAGAAATATTAGGAAATATACTTGAGCCTAATAAATAGATTGATTGAAGATCTCATTAGCACTCTGATGTTTTTCTTACTATGCATCTTGCTTGGTTGTTGTGATAATAATTTATTCCACTACCTCTATTTTATTCATTTTTTATTTCTTACTACCCTCACTTTCATTTACCCTACTAAATTCTTCACCTTCCTCTTGAATATAATGGTTTCATAGTTTGTTACACTCTACTAGTGTTGAGGAAGTGATACTACAATTTATGTAATAGAAGAATCTATAAGTTTAGAAGAATTCGTAGTCATTTTATTGGAAGAGCTCAAGTCTAAAACTTCATATTATTTTCCATTTTTAGCCATTGGAGGAGTCTTTACTTCTATAGCTTTACATTTATATCTCCTTCTATTTGGGGTAAATTTGACAGTATTGGTTTCCTTTGTAGTTGAGGTAACTACTTCAATATTCTCTTTCTACAAAGTAGATACAGGGGAGTAGATTGGGGGTATTGGTCCTTGTTGTTTCTTAGGAGTTTTAGGTTTTTTACCTTTAGTTTTACCTTTTCTGGCCTTGTTTGTCTCTACTTTTTCAAGACTTAATTCTAAGATTTTATTCCCCTTGGCTTTCCACTTTTCAGTGTGCTTATCATATATTTCCTCAAATTATTGATTAATTGGTTTGCCATACATGGCTTAAAATTGTATTCCTTTAAAACCTCATCTTCCACCATTCCATTATTTTCCCCTTTTTCCAGCCATGAGTCTCCTACATATATTTGATTTTTACTTCACCAAGTTGATGAGATTTTATGGTTGGATCATAGTCTAGCACATGTTCATAAAAATCTCTCCAAGGTAGAAGTGATTCCATGTTTTTTACATTCCATTTTAGGGGATATTGTTCTCTATTGTTTCTATGCTTATCTATTTTTTGGTGGCATGTATTTGTAAACTTAGCAACTTTATCTCCATGTAAGGCTTTTATCCTTTCTAAAAACAAGTCATTAGTGTCATATCTCCATATCTAAGGCATTAGTCTATTTATATTAATCTCTCTTTGAGATGGTAATATCACATTCTTTGAAAGGATAAATATCTATCCCTTTTATTTTTTTCCCAATGCCAAATTTATATTTTATGAAGTCAACCTTCCCACAATATTCTAGTGTGAATAAGTGGTGGATGTTGTAATGAGCTAAAAAAAATGGCTTCTTTGTGAAACCATATAGTCAAATTATTATCCCCTCTGTTAGGATATATCAGTCACCTTATTCAACCTCCTTGGTCCTTAATTTCTTATCCACTTGAGGAGGTAGCCTAGGAAAATTTCCATACATGATTTCCAAGGATGAACCTAGAAATTCCATATTGAAGGTGTAATATTATTCATCCCTACTTAAAACCCTAGTCTAATAATATACTGGTAGGGGATGCCTCTCTTCATATTTATCTACAAATTATATCTAAGGATTATATTTTCTAGTGGCACTAAGGAACATCTAGACTAAATTATAGCAATGTCTAAAAAAAAGTTTTCTCTTCCTCCCTCTTCATAGCTACCAGTTGCTCATGCATTCTCTTGGCAAGGAACGCGGGATAATTGAAGTAAATTGGGTAATTTTTACCATCCCCTATTGGTTAACTATAAATTTTGATATTTGAGATGCAGTACATAGTGGCTAACTACCAGTCCCTTACAAAAAAAATAGAATTTAAACTAGCTAATACAACTAACACGGAAAATAGTTCTAGATTCACAAACTGTTGAGTGGATATTGGGGTCTGTGGAAAGTTTTCTTTTGACATTATGGTTTTAAATTGACCATATACCTAAGTCCTAAAGTGGTCACCATTTTGGCTATGATTATTTAGGGAATAGTACTTGGCTTATTGTTCTAGGCTGAACTCTTTAGGGGTTACAGGTGGTTTCTTGCCCATTGCAAACAAATCTTAACAAAGTTGCTCAGTTATTTGGAACAAGGTTCTTCCTTGTGATGTTTTTATTGCCCTAGTCAAGAGGTCATAAAATTTAAATTTTGCCAAAATTAATTCTAGGTAAGGGTGGACTGCATCACAAGCATAATTAGATAGCAAAAAGTGAATGGCACAAATACTTATATTTAAGACTGGTTCTTACTTCAAGAATTTTAGCTCAAATTCCTTTTTGAGTTGATCTATGGTGATGTAGCTCGTCTTTGTATCCCCAACCACTACATTTTTATCGATGAAATTTGAATATTTGACCTTACACTACTGACCATTCTACTTTGAAATATTGGATGCTCTTTTTGGAGAGTCTTTCTATAATTAAATTTTGAACACGCAACAAGTTCACTCTGTGATGCTCGTTTGTTCCTCAGCAAAATTATTCAAAATGAATGCTCCCTGAATTTCATCTTTAAATAAATTTTCATGCACCTTCCCACCATGGTTGATGAACGGGTAGTTATTTCCCATGCATTCAAATGATCAAATCAAAAATTACAAGGTGTGGCTTGTTAGTGAAACCTACGCCATTGATTGGATGAAATTCATAGCATTTGGTGGTATACTATCCCTTGGTACACTTTCCAAGAATCTACACTTTCCAAGAATCATTTATTTCTCCATTTTCCATGAGCTAAAACTCCTTGAAACTTCATCATAGGCCGTGTATTTTTGCATTATACATGCATCCTCAATATTCCACTCATAGATATTGAATTCTCTTTTCATGTGTTCTCCAAAATTTCACTCGTATTTTGATGATACAAACTTTGACCAAGTTGACCACAAAATATAAAAATATATTTATCTTACGGATTGCTCAGAGGTTCGTTGCCCATTTTCAAAATTATGTTGGACATAATTCTATTGGACTTGGTTTGACTCATTTGACCATGTAACTTTACATGACATTGTTATTTACATAATATAACATCATCCCAATTATGGGCAGAAAATAACACTTTGTTATCATCATTTTTTAAAGTAAAATATAATACAAAATATGTACATATATTACATAGGAAGTATTTATTATCTAAAATACAACTTGAGGTGATACCTGTTGATCGGAATGGGCTATATTTTCCCATATTGATCTTAAAGCTGAAAGGCATTATTATTTTTCACTTTACGATCTTAAAATATCCTTCCTAGAGAAAACCAAATTTTTGGTGGTTGCCTGGTTTAGACTTTTCTACATTCCACCTTAAATTTGAATCTCCCTCTTTGAAATTCCCAAAATTTTATTCCTTTTTGAATCACTCCTTTGTATCCATGTACTATTTTTGGAAGCTCTCATATGCTTGAGTCCTTTGCTCTTCCAACTATAGAAGGTGCATCAACCTGGCTTCTAGTGAAATTCTGATCTAGTTCATGATCTTGGATAGCCCATTTTAAAGATGGTATTTTAAGATGAGTAGGCATAACCACTTCCTTAATATATTGTAATGCATAAGGGGATGTCTTAATATATCTCTTTACAGTGATTCTGCCCACCCACAAATCTTACTCTAGTAGAAGATGCCAACTTACTTTGTTATTTTCTAGTGCTCTTTTTAGAATTATAAGCAAGTTTTTGTTGGTGGATTCCACTAATCCATTCCCCTAAGGGTAATTAGAGGAATTATTTATACTTATGCCATATTTTCTTGTAATTTCAATGTATTTTGCACCTATGAAATTTGGGCCATTATCACTTACTAGTGCTTCTAGAATTCTAAACCTTATGATCAGATTTTCCATGATCTCAATCACTACTTCTCGGTCTGACTCCTTGGTTGGGATAGCCTCAACCCATCTAATGAAGTGGTTCATAGTATTTAGGATGTATTTGTGACTTTATAATGAATTTGGTTTATTAGCCCAACAAAATCGAGCCCCCATTGCTATAAAATCTCCTCCACCTAGATTGGTTTAAGTGGGAATACTACATTTTTGGTTCTTCCCACATATCTCTGGCACTTATCACATGATATGGTTACTTTGAAAGTATTTGCAAAGACAATGGGCTAGTAGCATCCTAACCTTATTATTTTCATAGTAGTTACTCTTCGTAAAAAGTGTCCTCTTGACAAGCCTCCATGAAATTCTTCAATAACCTTTTATTTTTCATTATCTCTTAGACACCTTAGAAGTACTCCATCTAGATTATTTCTATATAACCCTTTAGGAATAAGTACATACTTCAAGGATTGAAGCCTAAACCTTCTTCTCTATGAAGGATTGAGATTTTGAGAGCATGCTCCTATTTGAAAGTAAGTTGTAAACTGACCAACCCAATTTGTTCCTTCTAGAATAATTCCACCGTGTTTAGTCAGTTATCCTTGACAAGATACTATCTGATTTGGATCTGCTTTTGCGGTGAGCTCATAGCACAATGCTCTTCCTCTAGCCAACTTCATGGGATGAATATCTACATCATACTCTTGTATCCTAGTAATCCAACCAGTTATTTTATCACCCAATTCTTCTTGAAGGATAAAATTGCTCACATCTGGGTGCACCATATAGATAAGAGTCTTACTTTGGGCCAAGTATTATCTAAATTTTTTCAATGATTTCATGACTAAAAAAACTTACCTCTCAATGAAGTTATACTTGGTCTGATACCCATGAAGATTTTGGCTCTAGAAAAATATGGGGTGTTATTCTTCATTATTATCCTTTTGTGTCAACACTAAAGTGTATCTCTCCTCATCTCCATAGGCATGTAATATAAATTCCTTTCTTAAATAAGGATTTATTAATATAGGTATAGTTGTAATCATCTACTTTATAGCCTCAAAGGCTTACTTCCTTTTCTTAGTCCAATTGAACTCCATGTTTTATTGAGTAAATCTGAGATGGGCTTGACCACTTGAGCAAAGTCTGAGATGAAATTCCTCACAAAGTTAATCTACCCAAAGAAGGACTTCAGACATTTCTTATTTGTGGGAATATGAAGGGCTAGAATTTATTTTATTCTATTGGGATCTATTGCCATCCCTTATTTAGAGAAAATATGTCCCAATAACTTTCCTTCATGGACTACAAATAATGATTTCTTTGCATTCAGAGAGATCCTAAACTTTGTATTTTTGAACAACTTTCTCTAGATGCTCCAGATGTGATTTTTTCCTATGAGAAAATACAATCATATCATCAATATAAATCAAAATTATTTCATTGATCAACTCATCAAAAGTATATTTCATAGCCCTTTGGAATGTAGCTCCTACATTGGATAGACCGAAAGGCATTCTCTAATAAGCAAATATACCCCACTTAGTGGTGAAGGTTGTTTTGAACTGATCCTCATATTTGAACCAAATTTGATTGTATCCATAGTAACCATCTAGTAAGGAGAACCTTTTTTCCCCTACTACCATCTACAAAATTTGATCAATCTAGGGGAGAGGATAATGATATTTTAGTGATGCCCTGTTCAGGTTCCTAAAATAAACATAGTCGAATATCTATGTTCTTTTTCCTTACCAGAACAAGGTTAGAAACCCATGTGGAATGTTTGATTGGATAAATGATATTTTTCTTAAGTATCTTGAGCAACTCCTACCTCATTATGGATTCGATTTTAGGATTCACAAGCCTTTGTATTTTTCTAAAGGGTTTTTCATTAGGCTCTAACTCGATGGTATGTTGAATAATCTTCTTATCATATACCTTGAGATATTCGTATGACCAAGCAATAGTGTCTAGGTATTTGAAGCATAGTGCATTGAATACCTCAACTTATTCTAGAGAAAAATTAATACCAATATTAATCCTCTTTTTCTCTTCTATTTCAATTTCACTGCATATTGTATCATCTACTTTCATGATTCTTAATTTCTTTCCATCCTCATTATCAAATAAAATTTCTAATGTAATTAGACCTTTAAGAATGTGATTATTTTTCAACTGATTGATATCTTGTTGATCTATTTCCTAAAAAAACTCTTCCTACACATTAGATAAGAAAGCCTCTCTACCTATAAATTCAATTATCTAATCATCATTCTCAAAGACCTTCTAGAATATTTGTTTATTTGGCATTGCAGGTCTAAAGACTAATTTGACCCTTCTATTTATGGTTGAACCAAGGTCTAAGGAGAGATTAAAATTAGATCCTTTAACTACCAAAGCATTAGCTAATACATTTTTTTTCTAGGTATAGAGTGGATATTTAGAGCATCAAATGATTCCATCAAATCCCATACTTTGTTTCCATATGTTTTAAAGTAATGATGTTTGTTGTTGTATCTCTCTGTAACTTGATTAACCACCAACTCTAAGTCATAAAAAATATCTAATATTTTGATTCCCATTTTTTTTCTTGCATTAATCCTAAACATAGAGCTTCCTATTCTACAAAATCATTAGTACAAGATCAAGTTAGTCTAGAGGCAAAAAATTTCACACTTTTTTAAGGATATTTTAACACTACACCAGTCTCGGTCCCATTTTTGCACCTTACTCCATCAAAGTGCATTGTCCACATTTTTTATTGTTTGAGTGACTGATTAGATATGATAGGGTTATTATTTTATGCATCAGAGGAGATACTGTAGGTGCCTAACCCTATTTCTAACAAGTTGTGATCATCCCTAAAAGGCAACTCATCTTCAATTTCTAAATATTTTATAATTTCCACTAACTACGACTCTTTCATTACTGAATTATTGTACAAATCTTCCTTAATTTTTAAATATCGAAAGACACAATATTTTTTGGATTTATCCTTATTCTCTTTCATTTATATGGAACCATCATACCAAAGTAAATTCTCTTGAAATGTATATACCAAAATAAGGTTCAAGATCTACTACCACAATTTCCTGTACAATGGTAATCTCTGAGGCACTTTGTAACTTCATTAATACATACTTTATAACTCCTAAAATATTAACCGAAGTACCATCAAGTTGTAAGACCCCCTAAAATGACCTTGTATATTCTATTTCCATATCATCATATACTTATTTTGGCATAACATTAGTTGAGACACCTGAGTCTATCATACAGTTGTGAACTATCCATCCTTCCATCCTAAAAAATATGTAGAAAGGAGAAGGTTTGTTCTTCAGGGTGTTCAAGAACATTTTTCTTGATCCTGTGCTAAATTAAACATCATGGTAGTTTCTTTCCCTTGAGACTTCTTATGTAGAGAATATTTCAACAAATCTATTTGTCCTAGGATAAAAATTGTATCATACAGGCTTGCCCTAGATGGGGTTATTTTTACATCATCAATAATATTATACTCGGACTGAAATGGTGGGGACCTTTCATACCTTTTTTTGGTTCCCCATGATTTCTTTTGTATTTTTTAGTAGCCTCTATTCTCTAAAATTTTGTAATGGAAGTAAATATCAATTTTTCTTGGGCTTCATTTTTAGCACTTTCTTGTTTTGTGCTCCTTTATTTTTCACCTCTTCCTGGAGTGCTCACTTCCTTTTCTTGTCTTTTAGGTATTGCATCACTTTTGTCAATAGCATGTGCAATATGAAACTTTTCATTGCCCTACAGTGGTGATTCTCTTTTCTTCTTAGAAGGCACTTGGAAATGACCCATTTTCTATGGGTCTACTTGCAAATACTTCTTTCTAGATCTAGTCATGACAAAGACCTATTCTTCTTTAGGAAAATATTGTCCAGTCATAACTTGATCATGTTGCCACAACATGTTAACTCTCCCCTTTTGATTTATCTCAAAAAAAATTCCATGGATTTTTGTACATGGTGTTGGTACATCACACAAGTGTCAATATCATGAGGATCACTACAAACTAAACACCAAACATTGACCAAACTAGTTTTAGATGCATATTCTTACTCTCCTTAATTTGAATTGACTCTAGATCCTGTGCTACCACTTGTACTATATTTCTAATATGTTTTAATATAGGAGCATATTCTCTATTGAAATATCTCTATTTCCCTTTTTTCCATTGCATTGACCTTGTTATTGATTGTTTTCAAAGTGCTTTGGATGTCCAACAATAGAGACAATTCTTGGGAGTTTTGAGATGGAAGGGGAGTAAAAGGGATAGTAGGGGTTGTTTTAGGAGGAAATAATGGAGTTTCTTATGGAGTTGGTGGAGAATCCATATATTAAGGAGAGGTTTCCTTCGGTGGGAACTGAGGAATTTTAGAGCAATAAGGCATAACCATCTTTGGTGGAAGTCTTCCTACAAAAATTAACACATTTTTTGGCTTGGAAAATTGCTTGGTAGACATATGGGAAGGCTTTTATGCCTGACTATTATTTGTAGCCCAAGTCTAACTCAAGGGCTCTTATTGTAATACATATATGCTAGATATGCAATTGGTCTGGATTCAGGGGGAATCCTCTTCCATGTTCTACTGAACCTCAATTTAAAATCAAAGACTAACTCGTGTTGGTGTTTTTAAATAGTTGTGAATTGATTTAGAAGTGAAAAGGGATCATATGACTCATTGAATTCTTCTACAAAGGGACCAACTAACTCATCCCATGAAGTGGTGGTTTTGTCTTCCAAGGTTTTAAACCCAGTGAAGGATATTTCCTCTAAAATAAAGGGCTAGAAGCCTAACTATAACATCTTTATTCTTGATATTGTGAATAGAAGCTAAGTTTATTATATCCTAGAAATACTCATATCTTTCCTGTACCATCATATGAGGGTATGGATTTTGAAACAACCTAGGGGATATCATGCATATTGGTATGTCCAAGAGGCCTAGAAGTATCCCAGTTGGGATAATTTTGTGGGGGATGATTTTGATTGATATTCTCTTGTTGAGCCATTACAATGTTAGGGTAAAAATTAGTTTGTTACTTTTACTATTAGATTATTACATTTTATTATACTATTTAACCTAAAAGATATTCACTATGGAATATCTTATAGTTAGTCATCATAGTCAATTTATCTACGTTGTTAGGTTAGATATTATTAATAGGTTAGCATGATATATTATTAACGCGTTAGTTTGTTAGAACCAAGATAGGAGATATTATTTCCATATCAATTCTAATATTTTGTACTATATAAACCTACTATGAATTACATTATTTATAATTATTACACTCTATTTCTAATATAGGTATCAAAGTACAGAAGCTTACCTAGGCACTCAAAACACTTTGGACAAAGCGAGGCAACTCATTCTAGCTAGACCACAAGTCTCAAATATTGAGACTTGGGACCCCTAGATAGGCACGTTCCTTGAGGCAAGGGTACAAAAATATTTGGTAAAATTTTACATTTTTTCTTCTTAATTTTTTGTTACCTAGGTAGAATATCCTCTATTTTTTACCCGTTGGCCCAAAGTTCACCACCATGAGGCAAGAAGCCCACATGGACAAGTAAAATATCCACATCCAAGAGGAGAGGCAAATGACCCACCAGACAGACCATCAGACAACCATATCTAGCAACCGACCAACTATAGGCAACCGATTTGTAGGAGGTTGACCCCCAATATTTAGATGATCAATGATGATCGACCCACGGAGCCCACATCCCACTGTAGAAGGATCCCTTGATCTATGACCACCTGGCATTCTACTAACCAGCGACCCACAATACATGATCCTCTACATGATTCTTTAGAGGTGATCATCCACCTAGAAACACATGGTAACTTTAGAACCCCTCCACCTGGTGGATGGCATGAATTTTAAGGTGACACATGGTAGCTGTAGAACCCCTCCACCTGGTGGATGGCATAAATTTTGAGGTGACCCATGGTAGTAGAAGAACCCCTCCACCTAGCATATGTCATGGATTTTTAAGTGACCCATGGTAGTAGTAGAAGCCATCCACTTGGTAGAATATACATCTTTCGAGCTGACACGTGGCAATTCAATGACATCCTGGCTCGCATTTGGGTAGCAGTCTTTGTTTGGTCCTACAAGAAGCAAAAATGTGATTTATTTGATTTACTTAAGGCAATAGATATTAAATGGGGCCATTTATCCTTTTAAAGTGGGTTTAGTGCATCTACAGGACGCATGTGGGATAAAAACCCACTATTTGTTTTTCACAATTATAGGCGAGAAAGCCTTCTAATAGAAGGTGAATGCCTTACCTTCCCATAAATCTAGCTAGCCTGACTGGCAATAGTCTAGGTGGTAAAAATATTGATAGGAGTTTAGGAGTTTGACCCCCATCGAGATCAAAATAATTAGTATTTTTATGGAACACACTAAAATGAAAATTCCAAGGTAAACTTTCAATTATTTGTTGGACATTTTGAGTCCCTAAGTCAAAGTTGTCATTGATGTCACCAGATGAGGTCATCATTAATATCAAGTGAATCAGTGTAGAAGTTAAGAGTTCAGAAGGAGATATTTTATCAAAGGTATAATATTATAATAATGGTTATTATAATATTAAAGGTGATATGGTGAAAACCCAAATAAAATATTTATAATTCTTATTATAATATTTTATAATGCAAAAGTGGGTTTTATAAAGTCTAAATATATTTTATAAACCCAAAGGTTGGGTTTAAGACAAAAGGCATTCGAAGCCTTTATAATCTCCACCGACGTCATGGAAGATAACATGGAGAGCGCCAACGTATTCAAAACAATGGAGGAAGCATATAAATACAATGCCCCAAAGTTCAATTAATTATCCTTGCTCAAAAATTAAAAATATTGCATGCGAAGAAAAGAGCTCATGAGTTTTTATGAAAGTCATGATAGAGAAGTGTTTAAGGGAGGAAGCTTTAATCCTCGAAGTTGCATAGGACAACGTGGCCTAGTGGTATTTTGGGAAGCACGAAAGCACTGGCTTGCAAGAGGGTTTACGTTCGAATCTCGATGGGTGCATCGTGAGTTGTGTTGGTTAAGGCACCTAAGATGCACATTCTTTTGCCCAAGGTGGAAGGTGTGAGGATATTAAGAAGCACATGGTGCTTCATTAATATCAAATGAGTGCTTGGCTCGTGCGATGACTTTGGCCATGGCTAAGGTGCACATTGGGGGCAACATTGAGGGTTCGATTCCCTCCGAAGATGAGGTAATATTTTTTGTTTTAATTTTAATTAAATGCCTAAGTTGGAGGTATAAGGTTGTTTAGTGGTTTGTGTTTGGAAAGGTTGCTTTGTAATAAAGTTGTGGTAGTTGAGAATTATCATTAGGAGTTATAAGGAGATTTATGTTTTTAACTTTTAATAAAGTCTTAAATTGCTATAGTGGTATATTGGAGGATTAAGACTTTGTGGGTATTGTGTTATTTTGAATTAAGGGTTTTTGTGATTATTGTGAGGGTGTTGATTATTAATCAAGTTGGAGTGATAAGGTGTAAATTTGATATTATTTTTGTGTTATGTTTTGTTGAGAAAATTATCCTCTAACCCTTATTGAGATTGGAAAAGAAGTAATTGTGAGTGTGGCAGATTTGTGAGATCAACTACTTGTCAAGCAAAAAGGTATGGGTAAATTCTTCTTTGGTTGAGTTGATTGAATGGCTTACTAGAAAATAAATTTTGGAGTGAAAAGGATTTGATTAGGGTTTCCTTTTCGAAAGTGTTTGAGTTAATGCTTCAAGGTTTTCTGAAATTAAGAGTTGTGATTAAAACCTTGTTTTATAAGCATTGTTGTTGAAACCATTGGTTGTGTGAAGAACTTGAGTTAGGGTTTGAAAAGATCATGAGTATCATTGTTATGTGAAGAATTTTTATAAGCATGGTTGTTGAAGTGAGTTGTTATGCAAAGAACTTGAACTAGGGTTTGAAAAGATCATGAGTATCATTGTTATGTGAGATTTGTTGTTGAGCATTGTTGGAAATATTTTGAGTTGGATGATACATGCTTGGACTAGGGTTTGTGAGAAAGAGTTGTTTCTTGAGTGATTGGTTGAGTAAAGTTGATTGAGTTTGGATGTATGAACATATTGTAGTCTCTAACAATACTCTTACTTCTATGAGATTGATTTGAGTTGAGAAAGTGATTGAGCTTTGAGTATAGAACATATTGAGTCTCTAACAATTCTCTTTATGTTTCTATGAGATTGGACAAGTTCTATGTGGACTTGTTAAGCAGATTTGAGGTAAGTCTTTGAGAAGACTTGTGGACTGATTTTGTGTGAGATTTTGTGGAAGCTTACAATACAGATTTGGTTAAGTCCTAGAGAGGACTTATTGAGCAGATTTGGACAAGTTCTATGTGAGCTTGTTGAGAAGATTTGAGCAAGTTTTGAGTGGACCTATTGAGCATATTTGAGCAGGTTCTGAGTGGACCTATTGAGAAGATTTGAGCAAGTTATGAGTGGACTTATTGAGCAGATTTGTGCTAGACCGACTGGACTATGTTTAGTACAGAATTGAGATAGAGCTTTGGAGGTGAAAGAGTAGAGAGGATAGTAGTCTCTAGTGGATAGAGATCCATCAGCCAGGGAAGTGAGGATAGGTCTTCTGAGTGGGGACAAGAGTCTTCAGTGGAGAGAGATCCACAAGCCAGTGTAGTGGAGGTAGTAGTCTTCTAGAGGATCACCAGCAGAGCAGAGGAGAAGGAGTTCTCCTATGGATAGAGATCCACAAACTAGATTTAGGGGATCAACATCTCCTTTGGATAGAGGTCCATAAACATTGTAATTGGGAAGGATTCCCAAAATATTATTTGAGAAATATTTAGAAGAAATACTTTCTCCATGGAAGTAGCCATCTTTGGGTGAACCACATAAAAATGATGTCTCTCATGTGTGTGATGCTTTGTGTGATGTTTACTATTTTATTAATGTTGATGCTACTATTTGGATTAAAAGGCAAAAAATTTTATTGTATACTGTTCACCCCCCTCTTAGTATAAGCACATGTTCTTCAATTGGTATCAGAGTGGGTCTCTCCATGAAAAGACTAACAACTTGGAAGAGGATCCTTCGGTAGCACACATGACTTCAGAAAGTGAAGAAGAGACTATGTTTGATATAAAAGAAGAATTATTTGTTGCTCTCAAAAAATTGGAAAGACTTAGAGAGAAAAATTCAAGCTTGAAAGAACAAGTTCAAGAAGATGAAGAAGCAAGAATGGAACTTATACAGAGTCTCACAGAACTCAAGATTAGGGTGGAAGAAGGAAAGAATATTGAGCAAGATATGATAGATCTATTGAGAGCCAGGGAAACAGAATGTGAAAAATTGGAAGCAAAAATTGTTCTCCTAAGGAATAAAGTGGAAAGGACCAAGGTACTACAAGATACAGAATATGAGAAGTAGAAAGAGGAATCAAGTCTCCAAAAAGTAGAAACTTCAAACAAAGAAAAGCAAGCAAAGGACATCAGAAAGGAAGAAAGCAAAGGAGAACCCTGGATAAGAGTTAATCACAAGAAGAAGATGACTTCTTCACAAATTCCAAGACATCCAAACAGGTTACATAATTTCTTCCATGGTCATTGTTTTTCTTGCAATAAATATGGTCATAGAGTTGCACATTGTATTCATTATGCAAGATACAATAGAAATTTCAATTCCTTTGCACCTCTCATGGATGATGATGTTATATGTTACAAATGCAATAATTTTGGGCACAAGGCTAGATGGTGTAAAATGATACCTCCTGAGTCTAGAAAAATAATTCCAACAACTAGGAAAGATGAAAGAAAGAATGTTAGGGCTAGATCAATGTTAGTACAAACAACCCTTCATGCTCAAGATAAAGAAGAACAATGGTATCTTGATAGTGGTTGCTCTAGTCACATGATAGGAGACAAAGATAAATTCATTGTACTGAAAGAAACAAATAGAGGATCAATAAGTTTTGGTGATAATGGATCAACAAGGATTGTTGGGAGAGGAACTCTAAGTCTAGACAATGGAAAAACAAAAATAGAGAATGTTTTGTACGTCAAAGGGTTAAAACACAATCTACTAAGTATAAGTCAACTTTGTGATCAAGGATACATGGTCACCTTCCACCCAGATAGGTGTGAAATAAGGAAAATAGAAACTGGGAAAATCATTGCAAATGCAAGAAGGACCCCAAACAACTTATACATGCTCAATGAGATCAAAGGGGAAAATGCTTTCTATCACAAGAAGATGAGAGTTGGTTGTGGCATAGAATATTGGGTCATTTGAATTTTGACAACATAGTCAATATAAGCAATAAATAGGTAGTTAGAGATTTACCCAAAATAAGAAGACCTCAAAACACAATTTGTGCACCCTATCAACATGGAAAGCAAACTAGGACAACCTTTAAACCAAAAGGTTATATGTCATCTGAGCCATTGAGCCTAATACATACTGATTTGTGTGGTCCTACCAGAACACAAAGTATTCAGGGTGAGAGTTACTTCATGTTATTTGTAGATGATTATTCCATAATGTTTTGGGTAACCTTCCTAAAAGAGAAATCAGAGGCCTTTGAAAAATTTAAAGCATTCAAGGAATTGGTTGAAAATGAAACAGGAAAAAGGATTAAGTGTCTACGATCCGAAAGAGGAGGAGAATTTACTTCAAATGAATTTGTAGAATTTTGTGAACAACATGGAATCAAGAGAGAGTACTCAGTAGCAAGAACTCCTCAACAAAATGGAGTAGTTGAAAGGAAGAACAAGACTGTTGAAAACATGGCTAGAGCTATGTTAAATGAATCTAAGTTATCAGATGGTTTTTGGAAAGAAGTGGTATCCACAGTTGTATACATAATTACTAGGGCTCAATTAAGGGTAAATCATCACAAGACTCCTTATGAGATTTGGAAAGGAAGACCTGCTACTGTAAAACATTTCAGAATATTTGGAAGCAAATGTTACATAAGATGGGAAGATCAAAACTTGGGCAAGTTTGATCCAAGATGTGATGAGGGAATTTTTCTTGGTTATTCCACAAAGAGTAAAGCCTACAGATGTTTCAACAAAAGAACATGCACTATGGTGGAAATTATGAATGTAACAATTGATGAGAAGATAGATTCCAGAGAACCAGTTCAACAAACTGTGTACCAAGAGGATGGATGTTGTCAAGAAGAATTTTGTGAGGAATCAGATAAATATGAAGAAGAAACACAAAGGCTTCTTCCTAAGACTCCTTCCAGGTATGTACAGAAACATCATCCAAAATAATAGATCATCGAGAATCCAGATGAAAGACAGACAAGGAGAAGAATAATAAAACCATCTCAACAAGCAAATTTTTCCTTGCTATCTAAGATTGAGCCAAAAGACTTCACTCAGGCTAGTGAGGATGAATTTTGGGTTAAAGCAATGAATGAGGAGTTGGATCAGATAGAGAAAAGCAAAACTTGGGAACTTGTTCCATGACCAAAGGACAAAAATGTGATTGGCACAAAATGGGTATTCAAAAATAAGTTGAATGAAGATGGACAAGTGGTCAGAAATAAAGCAAGGTTAGTATGCAAAGGTTATGCACAAGTAGAAGGAATTGAATTTGATGAAACTTTTGCTCCAGTTGCACGACTTGAAGCTATAAGGATGTTTTTAGCTTTCTCAAGTTTCAAGAACTTCAAGGTATATCAGATGGATGTCAAGTCAACATTTCTAAATGGGGTTCTAGAAGAAGAGGTCTATATTGAACAGCCAGAGGGATTCATACTAGCAGATACACCAGATCAGGTATGCAGATTGAAAAAGGTATTGTATGGTTTAAAGCAGGCTCCCAGAGCATGGTACTCAAGATTGGATAAGTATCTTCAGGAATAGGGATTCAGAAAAGGAATAGCAGATAGTAATTTGTATATCAAAAATGAAGGAAATGATCTTCTAATAGTGGTTGTTTATGTTGATGACATAATTTTTGGAGGAAACAATGATAAGATGTGCAAATATTTTGCTAAGAATATGCAAAATGAATTTGAGATGTCTATGCTTGGTGAATTGTCCTTCTTTCTTGGACTTCAGATTTCACAATCAGAAAGGGGAGTGTTTCTCTCTCAAGCCAAGTACATCAAGGAAATGTTGAAGAAATTCAGGTTAGAAGATTGCAAACCAGTAAGTACTCCTATGGTCACAGGATGCAAGTTGAGTAAGGATGATGAATCTCCAGAGGTAGATCAGAGATTATACAGATCTATGATTGGCAGCTTATTATATGTTACAGCTACAAGACCAGACATAGTATAGTTAGTGGGATTAGTGGTAAGGTTTCAAGCAACACCTAAGGAAACACATGTGGCAGTAGTAAAAATAATTTTTAGGTATCTAAAAGGGACTATGGATTTTGGGCTTTGGTATCCCAAAAGTGATAGTTTCACACTAACAACATATACAGATGCAGATTGGGCCGACAACATTGATGATAGAAAAAGCACAAGTGGAGGAGCATTCTTTCTTGGAGAATGTCTAGTCTCTTGGTTAAGTAAGAAGCAGGTTTCAGTATCTCTATCTACAATAGAGGTAGAGTATATTGCAGTAGTAGCTAGTTGTACATAAGTGTTATGGATGAAGAGAACTCTAGAAGACTTCAAGATCAAGCATGATCAGCCCATTCCTATACTATGTGATAATACAAGTGCCATAAGTATCTCAAAAAATTTGGTAATGCACTCCAGGACAAAGCACATTCCGATTAAGTATCATTTTATGAGAGAACAGGTGATAGATAAACAGGTCAAATTGGAATATGTCACTACAAAGGAACAGATAGCAGATATTTTCACTAAGCCACTTTCAAAGGAAACTTTTGAGTATCTTCGAGGAAAATTGGGAGTGAGACTCCCACCCCAGAATTAACCACCTCAAAAGGAGGTGGGGGAGGGGCTAAGCTAAGAGGCTCATTCTTAGCCCCGAGCCCCAAAGGTGACCCTTTGCCATTGATGTCAAAGGGGGAGATATTTGTGTAATGGGGAGAGATTTGATATTTGAGAGAGCATTGAGCCAGGGGGAGCAATGTCCCAGGGGGAGCAGAATAAAAAGTAAGGTCAGGTTTTGGTAAGAAGAGTATGGGTTGCCATCAATGACAAAGGGGGAGATTGTTGGACATTTTGAGTCCCTAAGTCAAAGTTGTCATTGATGTCACCAGATGAAGTCATCATTAAGATCAAGTGAATCAGTGCAGAAGTTAAGAGTTTAGAAGGAGATATTTTATCAAAGGTATAATATTATAATAATGGTTATTATAATATTAAAGGTGATATGGTGAAAACCCAAATAAAATATTTATAATTTTTATTATAATATTTTATAATGCAAAAGTGGGTTTTATAAAGTCTAAATATATTTTATAAACCCAAAGGTTGGGTTTAAGATAAAAGGCATTCGAAGCCTTTATAATATCCACCGACATCGTGGAAGATAACATGGAGAGCACCGACATCTTCAAAACAATGGAGGAAGCATATAAATACAATGCCCAAAGTTCAATTAATTATCCTTGCTCAAAAATTAAAAATATTGCATGCGAAGAAAAGAGCTCATGAGTTTTTATAAAAGTCATGACAGAGAAGCATTTAAGGGAGGAAGCTTTAATCCTCAAAGTTGCATAGGACAGCGTGGCCTAGTGGTATTTTGGGAAGCACGAAAGCGCTGGCTTGCAAGAGGGTTTGTATTCGAATCTCGATGGGTGCATCGTGAGTTGTGTTGGTTAAGGCACCTACGATGCATGTTATTTTGCCAAGGTGGAAGGTGTGAGGAGATTAAGAAGCACATGGTGCTTCATTAATATCAAATGAGCACTTGGCTCATGTAGAGACTTTGGTCATGGCTAAGGCGCACATTGGGGGCAACATTGAGGGTTCGATTCCCTCCAAAGACGAGGTAATATTTTTGGTTTTAATTTTAATTAAATGCCTAAGTTGGAGGTATAAGGTTGTTTAGTGGTTTGTGTTTGGAAAGGTTGCTTTGTAATAAAGTTGTGGTAGTTGAGAATTATCATTAGGAGTTATAAGGAGATTTCTATTTTTAACTTTTAATAAAGTCTTAAATTGCTATAGTGGTATATTGGAGGATTAAGACTTTGTGGGTATTGTGTTATTTTGAATTAAGGGTTTTTGTGATTATTGTGAGGGTGTTGATTATTAATCAAGTTGGAGTGATAAGGTGTAAATTTGATATTATTTTTGTGTTATATTTTGTTGAGAAAATTATCCTCTAACCCTTATTGAGATTGGCAAAGAAGTAATTGTGAGTGTGGTAGATTTGTGAGATCAACTACTTGTCAAGAAAAAAGGTATGGGCAAATTCTTCTTTGGTTGAATTGATTGAATGGCTTACTAGAAAATAAATTTTGGAGTGAAAAGGATTTGATTAGGGTTTCCTTTTTGAAAGTGTTTGAGTTAATGCTTCAAGGTTTTTTGAAATTAAGAGTTGTGATTAAAACCTTGTTTTATAAGCATTGTTGTTGAAACCATTGGTTGTGTGAAGAATATTTTATAAGCATGGTTGTTGAAGTGAGTTGTTATGCAAAGAACTTGAACTAGGGTTTGAAAAGATCATGAGTATCATTGTTATGTGAGATTTGTTGTTGAGCATTGTTGGAAATATTTTGAGTTGGATGATACATGCTTGGACTAGGGTTTGTGAGCAAGAGTTGTTTCTTTAAGTGATTGAGTTTTGAGTATAGAACATATTGAGTCTCTAACAATTCTATTTATACTTCTATAATTTATTTGAGTTGAGAAAGTGATTGAGTTTTGAGTATAGAACATATTGAGTCTCTAACAATTCTCTTTATGTTTCTATGAGATTGGACAAGTTCTGTGTGGACTTGTTAAGCAGATTTGAGGCAAGTCTTTGAGAAGACTTGTGGACTAATTTTGTGTGAGCTTTTGTGGAAGCTTACAATACATATTTGGTTAAGTCCTAGAGAGGACTTATTGAGAAGATTTGGACAAGTTCTATGTGAGCTTGTTGAGCATATTTGAGCAAGTTTTGAGTGGACCTATTGAGCAAATTTGAGTAGGTTTTGAGTGGACCTATTGAGCAGAGTTGAGCAAGTTTTGAGTGGACTTGTTGAGCAGATTTGTGCTAGACCGACTGGACTATGTTTAGTATAGAATTGAGATAGAGCTTTGGAGGTGACAGAGCAGAGAGGACAGTAGTCTCCAGTGGATAGAGATCCATCAGCCAGGGCAGTGAGGATAGGTCTTCTGAGTGGGGACAAGAGTCTTCAGTGGAGAGAGATCCACAAGCCAGTGCAGTGGAGGCAGTAGTCTTCTAGAGGATCACCAATCGAGCAGAGGAGAAGGAGTTCTCCTATGGATAGAGATCCACAAACCAGATTTAGGGGATCAACATCTCCTTTGGATAGAGGTCCATAAACATTGTAATTGGGAAGGATTCCCAAAATATTATTTGAGAAATATTTAGAAGAAATACTTTCTCCATGGAAGTAGCCATCTTTGGGTGAACCACGTAAAAATGATGTCTCTCATGTGTGTGATGCTTTGTGTGATGTTTACTATTTTATTAATGTTGATGCTACTATTTGGATTAAAAGGCAAAAAGTTTTATTGTATACTGTTCACCCCCCCTCTCAGTATAAGCACATGTTCTTCATTATTTTTGTATTTTTTTAGTTTTTTTATTAATAATTTAATCATTATATATATATATATATATATATATAAACATTTTTTTGGTAAATCAAGTGATTTTTTTTTAAAAAAAAGTATTTTATTATTAATTTAATTCATGCTAAGATTAAGTAAATTTATGCATTAAAATTGAAATTAAAAGGCCATTTGTTTTGCAAAATATAAGAATTGATGTTTTTTTGTTTTTCTCCAAAAGGGGGGATAATAAACAAAAACCAAAGCACTATTTCTTTTGCAACAAATTGAGACTTCTAACGCTTTGCTCCAAAAATTTTCTAATCATTTGTTTTGAGAGTACAATTTTTGTCTCATGAAGAAGAGGCCTTGGATTCAAAAATATCTTCATCATCTAAGAGTCATTTGAAAGAGAAACAGACTCCATAATGAAACCACAAGATCCAATTTTTGGTGGATGCTTAGAATACATAGAAATATTTTACTCCATTTCAATACTTACATAGATTTTTGGAAGGTTTTGGATTGAAGATATGGTCCCATGAGGATTAGAGAACCTTTTAATCCTAATGCACCTCCAATTTTTTAGTATTAAATAATTAAGGGTCCACTAAAACCAAGTCATATGTTGATTGGTTATGGATTGCCTTTCAAAAGCTTGTCGTGTGTTGAATTGTCTTGAAAGGTGTGCTACTTTGTTATTTTTGCAAAACAAAGGGGGGATAATTGTCCTTTTGCAAAAATTGTAACACAAAGGGGGGAGAATTTGAAAATCAAATTTATTTTTTTGCAAAACACAAATCAATATTTTGTTGCAAAAACTTGTAATAAGGTGCATTTTTGATATTACTCGACACCTTTATTAAAATTGGCATTTCTAAATTAGGTGCATTTTCAGTTGCATTTGACACCTAAGTGATAAAAATTTTGTGGGCACTCTTGATTTATTATTGCATTTAATTTCTTGTTTTTTTTGCAATTATAAGTCTTCAAAATCAAGAGCACTCAAAACCCTAAAATTTCACAATAATTTGTGTAACTCATTGCACAAGTATAAAGCCAAATTTTCTTGATATTCTCTCCTAATCAAAAACCCTAATTCACTCTTCTTTGTTTGGCTTAATTCCCTCAAACTAATTATCCTTCTTCAAGAGGATTTTTAGGTAGGTGCCATTAAATATCAATTAGAGTGAATTCTATTTCAATATTTCTTTTTTGGATTAAAATTCCTCAAACTGATCATCCTTCTTGAAGGGTTTTTAGGTAGGTGTCATTAAATATCAATTAGATTGAAAGAGAGACCATTTTGGTACAATACTAGAACCTTCATCATGGAAACTATCAACAAATACCTAAATGATACACAATTGCTTAAAGGTTCTAATTTTTTTGCATGGAAAACCAAGATGAAGGTCATTCTTACTGTTGAGGAAATGTGGGATATAGTGGATGGCACTATTCAAAAACCCACTACAGTAGGAGTAGATCAAATTGCATGGGATAAAAAGAACAATAGACTTCTCATGCTGATTTTGCTCCCCACTACTGATGAAATCTAGCCTCACATAAGTGAAGCTAAAAATAGTAAAGATGCATGGGATGCATTATGTACCATTTTTGAAGGAAAGAATAAATTGACTATTCTAAACCTTCAAAATCAACTTCATACACTCCATATGAAGTCAAGAGAAACAATATAGCTATTCCTTTGCAGAGTGGCAGAACTAAAGTTAAATCTAAAAGCTTTAGGAGCAAAAGTAGAAGATAATATCCTGACTTTAGTCATATTAAGGACTCTTCCAGAATCCTACAAAATGTTAATAACATCCCTTAATGTATCCCAAAGAACAATAACCATTGTGGAGTTAGTCAATATGCTTCAAACCAAGGAAGCAAATAAGCTCCAAATCAATGAAGTATCAAACAATGCACTTTACTCAAAAAAATAGGGTGGAAATAAGAAAGATAACTTTCAGAAGGGAGGATCATCTTCAAGATCATATTCAAGAGATAAGGGAAAGCAACCTCAATTAAAAAATAATTATTTCATGAATTACAAAATGGACAACCATGACACCAATCGGTGTTGGTTTAAAAACAAACAAGACAAGAAGGGCAAAAACAAGCCACAAAAAAAAAATAGACAACAACAAGGACATGTTGCTATTGAAAATTTTTATTTTGATTTAGAAAGAGCACACAAAGTGCTCATGACCCATATAGATTCTACACATAAGGATTTTCTTGCACATTGATTCAGGCACCAACAAACACATGACTAGAGACAAGCAATGGTTTGAGATATTTGAGGCAATAGAAGGTAAACCAGTCACAATTTTTGGTGATAAGAGCTATTGTGTTTGAGGAGAAGTAAGTGTATATATTTCCTTTCCAGATGGAAAGTGTCATATTCAAAATATCCTTTATGCTCCAGGATTGGCAAACAACTTGTTGTTGGTTCCACAAATCCTGGATAAAAATATGGTTTTCAAATTCAAAGTGGAAAATGGATTGAAACATTGCTATATCACCAAGTAGGGTAAACACATAGCAACCAGTTATTACAAGAATGGCTTGTTTACACTAGATGTTGTTTCAATACCTCATGTTTCCATGGTAGTCAACACAAAGGAGTCCACTTCTCTTTGGCATAATAGATTTGGGCATATTAGTACTAGGTATTTACTTGAGCTTAGTAAATATCAAATAGTGAAGGGACTTCCCACCCTTTCATATACATTGCCAATCTGCTCGTAGTGCTTAGCAGGGAAACACTGATAAGCACCATTCGAATCTAGCTCTTCAAGAGCTAAGATACCATTGGAGTTAGTGCACACTGATTTGTGTGGTCCCATAACACCAAGTTTTGGAGGAAAGAGGTATTATCATTTTTTTGTGGATGATCACTCATGAAATATGTGGATATTATTCCTCCAAATGAAATCAAAACATTTTCCTACTTTCAGCAGTTCAAGCAACTAGTTGAGAAAGAGTTAGGGTTCTACATGAAGGTCCTCCACTCAAATAAAATGCGGGAATATACCTCAAATGAATTCTTTTATTTTATAAAAACACATAGGATCAAAATGTAGCTAACCACAACCTATAATCCATAGCAAAATAGAGTTGCTGAAAGGAGGAATCATTCCATAATGGAAACAGTTTGCAGTATGCTTAAGGGAGAAATTATTAAGCAATCCTATTGGGTAGAAACTATCACAATGGAAATATATCTTTTGAATAAGGCACCTACAAAGGCCCTTAAAGGTATAAATCCATAGGAAGTATGGAGTAGCGAGAAGCCCTCCACCTCGCATCTAAGAGTCTTTAGGTGTAATGCATTTATGCATATACCTAAAGAAAATAGAAAGAAACTAGAAGAGAAAATATTGCAGTGCATTTTCCTTGGATACGATGAATATTCTAAAGGGTATCGATTGTTTGACCCTAGAAAAAAGAAAATACACATAAGTAGATATGTGGTGTTTGATGAGGCTTTTACACCTGACATCACATCCTCTATATACCTGGAATATGAGGAGCCAAAGAAATAAACTCCTCCACCTCAAAAAAATGTGCCAAAATGGTATACAAGTATGGTGAGAGATTCAAAGTTGACCTCACCTCATGATATTACTTTGAATCATCCTTGAACTAACAACATATCTTGGCTAAAGAGATCAGAAGCATCACCAACAGTTGATGACATTTGACAACATTTCAAAGAGCTTTCTATAGACAAAGAGATTGATATTGGAGAAGAGATGGATATTTATGATGAGAGGGTTTATATGTCTTCATATGATGAACATGAACCCACCATGGTCAAATAAGAACTTAGTGAGCCATAGTGCAAGGCATCTATGGATGTTGAATATAAATATATCATTAAGAAAAATATATGGAAGTTGGCAAATTTACCTTCAGGTAAGAAACCCATAGGCTATAAATATATTTACAATATGAAATACAAGGTATATGGAACCATTTACAAGCATAAGGCCCACCTTGTAGCAAAGGGATATGCTCAAAAGGAAGGCATCAATTATTAAGAGACATTTGCACCCACTACAAGGATGACTACCATTCATTTTCTTTGTACTATGGTAGCATAATACAGATGGAAAATTCATAAAATGGATGTAAATAGTGCCTTCCTGAATGGTGATTTGAACAAGGAAGTATACATGACTCAACCACAAAGTTTTTTTGAGGAATACCAAGAGCAACAAGTTTGCAAACTGGTTAAATCCTTGTATGGGTTGAAACAAGCATTTAGAGCATGGTATATAAAGATAGATAATCACATTCTGTAGCATGGATTTCATTTAATTTCTTCAGATATAAATATCTATGTTAAGAACATTGGTTCTAAGATAGTGATACTTGTACTCTATATGGATGATTTTATCATAATCGGTAACTCAAAGATATTAATAGACACCGTGAAGAATGACTTGAGAGAGTCATTTGATATGACAAATTTGGGACTTCTCCACTATTGTCTTGGTCTAGAAATTGAATAGAAAAATAATTACCTAAGGGTAAATCAAAATAAGTATGCCAAGACACTGATAAAAAAGTATCGTATGACTTATAGTAATCCAAAAGCAACACTTATGGAACAAGGGCTTCAATTATCATGATACGATAATTCACCTAAGGTAGATGGCACTTTATATTTAGATGATTGAAAGCCACCTGACAAACACTAGACCAAATATCACATTTACTGTGAATTATCTTTCTTGGTTCATGCAATAACCAAAAGTTATTCACTGGAAAGTAGCTAATCATGTTCTCCACTATATATATGGTAGTGTGGAGTATGGTTTAGAGTATAGAAAGAGTAAAAAATTCTTCTTACAAGGTTTCACAGACTCTTATTACTTTATCAGTATATGATCAAAAGTCAACATCTGGATATGTTTTTCATCTAAGATCTAAACCTGTCTCATGGCACAACAAGAAGCAATAGGTGGTTGCTTTATCTTCAATAGAGGTAGAATATCATGCATAATGAGGAGAAGTGTGCAAAGTGATATGGTTGAGTCGCATTATGGCAAGTATGGGTTTACCCAAGAAACTTCCAATTCACTTGTACTACAACAACTAGGGTGTTTTAAACTTAGTGAATAATCCAGTTCACCATGAGTGCACCAAAAATATTGATACATAGTGTCATTTCATTCATGATGAAGTTTCTAAACACAATATCAAGCTCCAATACATTCCCACTGATGAAAATGTTGCATACATCTTCACAAAGCCACTTGCACGTGTCAAATTTGAGTTGTTCCAAAGTACACTTTGTATATCAAAGTCATGTAATAAAGGGGGGATGTTAGGGTAAAACGTATTTTGTTACTTTTACTATTATATTATTACATTTACTTTTACTATTTAACCTAGAAGATATTCACTGTGGAATATCTTATGGTTAGTCATCATAGTCAATTTGCCTACATTGTTAGGTTAGATATTGTTAGTAGGTTAGCATGATATATTGTTATGTGTTAGTTTGTTAGCACCAAGATAGGAGATATTATTTCCATATCAATCCTAATATTTTTTACTATATAAACATACTATGTATAATATTATTTCTAATGCTTACACTCTATTTCTAATATACGAGTGGTGTTTTTAGTGGATTTTGCCTTGGAGACACCCTAGGGGCTAATTCAATCGAAACCTCTTACAATTATGAGTCTTAGAACAAATTTCTTATAATATTGGAACCTCTCAATGGAAGCTCTTAAAATGTAATAGGGTCTTGAGTGTTCTTAGCAGATGATCCGGTATACATGAAAAATATGGGCTAATAGGATGGATTTTCTAGTTTCTTGCATTTAGGGAGTCACCAAGTGAATTTATTTTCACCGCTACACGAATTTAAGACAACTCACTAAGTCTTGATTCCTCTAAAAATTTTCAACAATGAAATAAATTGGGTAGGGGAAAGACAATGTGTCTTTAGGGTCCCACCAAACATGCTAAAACTATTGGGTTCTGAATTAACATTAAAAAAATTTGAAATGTGACTATGAATCTATGATATTTTGAAGGGCACACACCTACTAATCATAGCTCAAACCCTGAAATTGGATGGATTAAATATTACTTCAATCGAACCTCTAGAGTTAGTTGGTATTCCCTGTCAACTAATTATGTGTTGACTCAATTAAGCTTGGTTTAAAATGTAAGAATAGGGATAGAAATAGGGTAAAGGTTAGAAATAGTTTGAATGAATGATGGTCAGATAAATCTTACAACATAGATAGCTACAAAGAATCTTCTGGTAAATCATATTTATAGTATACCACACTTAAGACTAACAATATTCAAGACCAATAATATTCATCGTTACAAACAAGAAAATACTTAGAGAAATATTTCAAAGATATAAAATATTAATAATCCAAACAACAAAATTAGATCAACACTCTAATTAACAAAAAAATAAGTCCTCTACAACATTTTTTAAACATGAAACATTCCAATTTTTCCTAAGTTAGCAACCCAATACCAACAAAATTGACTAACCATAACAACAGTAGTAGAAATGAATTCACAGGTTAAACTCACAAGAAATGAAGACATAGGCCTGAGGCAAACATCCAAGTAATGCTCCTTATATTTTTTTCTAAAACAATTTACAACAATAGGGCAGTAAAACAATCTATATTCAACCATTAAAATCGAGGGTTCAACCTCCATTTATAGTTTTACAATGAAATAAATAATTATAGGAACATTACAAGGATTATTTTGTGTTAGATCAGTGGAGTGCTGAGGTGGTAGTCTCTTATTTTCTTACAAAAATAAATGAGTTATGCTCGATGAAACCCTATTTGAGTCCTTCGACCTTCGGTGGCTTTTGGGTATTGAGTTGGTTGCCCTAAAATCAAGACCATCCTTTGTTCTTATCATAGTCTTTTATGTGGTAGATATGCAACTGAAACTATTAGTGGATCTTGATCTCTATAATTCTTGGTCTCCCCTAGATTTTTTTCTCACACTCAATAGTAACACATACCAAGATTCAATTCTTTTATTAGCATGGAATCTTTCCCTTTTAATGAACTCAGGTCTAAATTCATCACCAGCATTTGATATACCTTTGAATGACTTAGATGAAAGATGACTTGGCATACTTTTAGAAATCCATGTCAACCCATGCTTTTCCAACTTCAAATTTTACCCCTTTTAAAATAATGGCATTACTTTAGAGCTTTAGAGTATCATAGTACAAAAATCCTCTTCTCTAAATTTTTTTGCATCTAGTTTGACCATGTTGACCATGGAATGTAAACTTTAGCAATGTTCTGCAACATTGTATACTAGGAACTTATCCCTTCTTTCAAATTTTGGTGGTGAAATTGATGTCCAACCATATGGGAGAAAGAGTTCCTTTGAAAAAAATTTCGCGAGTTACCCTCCTTTGTAGAATCCCCTTCACAAAATTTTGCTATGTCATATTTGACTAGTTTGATTACGGAATTAAAGACTATGCTTTGAGTGTATAAAAAATAATATAAGACTTTATTTGGCAGAGTTACTCTTCTCAATTCATGTTTTTGAAATTCTACTACTTCAAATTCTAATATGCCAACTTTGACCATGTTGACCATGAAATTTAGCATTGTACCCTACCTACACAAAAATTAACACTACACTAGCCTCGACTTTGTAATTCTTGATTCTGTTTTACTATTAAAAATTCTACTAAGACCTGTTTGAATATTTTGACCATGGAAAATTGCATTAATTTTTCTCTCACTATATTTATAACTTACAACTTTTATCAGTGGAACTTTTTCAAAAGAGAGATTCACCTATATTTTATTCTGCTCTGCTTTCCAAAACTCTGCTAGGCACCGTTTGATCATTTTAATTATGGAATTTAACATAGTCTTTGTGATCAGCTATAATAGCTTACATTTAATTTATCAATTTGAGGGTAAATCAAGGTTATATTTAAAGAATACCAATCCAGTATGGATTATATCGTGGGGATCAATGCTAAGCTTAGTTCAATTTTTTGTTCAGTTTCAGGTGTCTGTAGAAAAATAAATAAACATAAATTAAATTGTGCAAGTATGAAAATAGAATGCAAATTTGTATTTATGCAGTAAATATGATAATTACCTATTAATGAATTATTATAACAATAATTTCCCATTGAAGAGTTGATCTATTGGTGAGGATCCTCGTGCAGTTAGTTTTATTTATCTATTCTGACTTTATATTTTATGAAAATGCAAATTAATTTAATTTATATTCTAAGGTTAATTAACTATTTCTAACCTATTGTAGGGGTGAGAGCTTAAGGACTGATTGTAGGAGTGGGCCCTACCTCCTAGAAGATAGTGTAAGTCTTTCTCCTCTAGTTTACTTTATCTTAGTAACTAAAATACATAATTATTCCTAACATTTTTTATTTTATGCATGCAAGAATGTACAATTACAATTACAATTACATAAATAAAATTAAACAGTAAATACAAATGACATAGTTAACATATGCAAAGAATGAAGTGCTAATTTTATTTCTGGAAATTAAAACGTACATGCTAGCATAGTTCTTCAAAAAAATTTGACGATAGAACATTAGACATTTCAACATTAGTGTAGCGACCCCAGGATGCACGCACTGCTCTTTTTACTCTACTTGCAATGTATGAAAACCCTAAAATGAAATGGAAGACAATGAAAAGCATATAACACATAAATAAAAAATATGGATCTATTTATTTGTATTGAAATCCGGTTACATGTCGGTCCCTCTTAGGGATACCCATTTCGATACAATAAGGTTACAATTAGGCAAATAGTGCCCCTTTCGCAAAGAGGTGGTGCATTTTCAAAAGCTTCCCGATTCTACACATGGAAATGTATGAGGGCTTACATATACCTCCTTCTCTAGGCCTATTTCCTAGAGGGATCCCTTTTGCTCTTGTATGTTGTAGATTTCGTCCGATGAACCTGTGGCCTTGTAAGCAATGAAACAAAAACATATGCTTAGATTTCCAAGAATACCTCCTCGGATGAGGTTGTTAGCAATGAATATAACAAATGAAAGCAAGTGCAAATTAGACTAATGCTATGAATGCGAATGAATCAAATGATGCTATGCTAATGATATGCTAAAATAATTAATCTAATGTCTAAAACCATAGGCTAAGCCTACGAGCCATTGCCTAAGATAGCAGCTGCTAAAGTGACTCTCATCCTCTTTGCTCCGAAGCTATGGACCAAAGCTTGTATTCGATGTTTAAATAATGGTTGTGTTGAGTGGTTTTTTTACACACTTGTGAAATTACACTCTTCCTTAGGATTTGGACTCCAAATCCCCTCTTGCAAAGAAGTTAAACAACCAACTTCTCCAAGGTCTCCCCTATATTAGAAAAATATATTCATTTTAAATGCTTGGAACACCTTAGCGATTGCAAGTAACTGTAAACAAGGGGCAATGTTGGTTTATTTTATCCTGAAACTTTAGTGATTGTTCATTGAACCAAAATAAATCAAATGTGAGTTGGCCCTCATATGACCACGATGTAGTGCTTTAATTCCTTTTATCTTTATGGTTTTAAAATAGATTTTATCTTGCATTAAATCCTCAATGATGAATAGGGTCTTCAAATGTAGCTTCAAAATGTCACTTTAATTTATCCCTCTTAAATGAAATCAAATTTTCATCAATATGAACAATTAAGTGCTTTGAGGAAAAGACCTTCAATGTAATACTCAAATTACCCCTCTTTCGTAAAATTGGAATTTTTATGAAGCAAGGGTAATTTTAGGCCCAAAATGGAAATTTGTGAAAATGCCGTAAAACATAACTCCTTCAATGAAATTGGAATTTCCATGAAGGGAATGTCATCATAGGCTCATGAGTGAAAAAAAAAACTGAAAAAATGAAATTTGACCTTAAAATGAAAATTTTCTATTTTCAGATTTTTAAAATCTGTAACAAAACAACAACTTCAATGAATTTTTAAAAATACTAAACAACTCCGAAAATGAAATTTCAAAGTGCGTATTGGAAGTCTGAACTATAACCTACGCAATGGTAAAATTATTTTTAGATTTTGAAATTTTTTTAATGTTTATTTTAATGCCTGAAAATAAGAAAAAATTCTGAAATTAAAATTTTTGAGAACAGAAAATTAAAAATTTGCATCAAAATAATTGCTGAAAATGCAGCAATGCAAAAGCTCCTTCAGTTTGATAGCACCCCATCCTACAAAACCGAATATGTGAGAACTTCGTACATGCAACCTAGCCTATTTGACCTGCGAAACAAACACAATCAAAGTAAACTAGGTGCTGGCTCCTATGATTTAAAATAATTTCCAAATTGCAAACATTCACATGAAATAACCCAAAACAATGGCATATATTTCACATAAAAATCTGAAATTTGAAAGGAGAAACATAGAACAATTAAAATGAAGCATGTAGAAAATTTCTCATCCTTTCTTGCTAACAAGGCCTGAAATTTTTGAAGAGAAGCTTTAGCATTCAAATTATATTCCAAGTTTACATATCAAAATCTGCCGCCATTTGGCCATGCCAAAAGTTCCAATCCCTTCTCTCATCTTTGACACACGCATTTAAAGAAAATCCAGGAAACTTTTCGTTTCCGAGTTTTCAAAACCCTTTAGTTTTCACATTTCTGCCCTTTGAAAATGTTCCCTGACCATGCATTACATCCTCCATTTTCTTCGTTTGGTCTGATTAGCCACGTTTTCATAACGGTTGGCAATTCGTTCATTAATCGAAAACGCCTCTAACCATTTCACATTATGAATTCTTTTAATAGCCACTCTTCATGGCTTTATCCTAGGTAACACCTTAAATAACATGCATATTTCCTTTTTATTAGCTCCGTTTCATGTTTTAATTTAAATTAAATCAAACCAAATCCTACCCCCCATGGTGGATGAAGTGAATTTAACTTGTTTTACCCTAGGATTTCGTCTTATTAGGAAGCCTTATCACCTTGCGTCCACATATGCACCAAACATATCGAAATATTTAAACACTTAATTTCCTGGATGTGGTGCGAATTTTTATAATAGCCTTCTAAAAAGCTTTCATCAAACCTGACGAATTTTAGCTTTTCACCGAGTTATCCTCCGAGGTCCTAGATGTTGATTCCAATCCCTTCATCCTTCTCGGCATTTATGTAACCACAGTGTCCTCGAAACTCCTCTTCAAACGTTTTGTCATGAAACGGCTACCACCTGCTGTCATCGCAGACTGACATCTTCGCTGGCAACTGGCTGCTTGGTTCCCGTCTACATTCATCAACTTTATCGGCCCCGATTCGACACCGCATGTAAACCTCCCCAGCGTCTATCTTTCCTGCGATGCTCCGCAGACTGTGTTGTCGTGCTCGTCTTTTTCATCGACGGCCCCCCCGCCTGTCACGTACCTTCCATAATGCCACATCTGCTCCTTCCAACGACGAACGTTTTCTCAGGATGACGCTTTGATGGGTGTTAATAATGGGCCACGTTGTCCTCCGTTTTTTGCCTTACCGCGTGTTGTTGAGTGGGGTCCACCCACTCTTACCGAATCCATGCTGCGCATCACCGTCGGTTTCCACTTTTAATATCTTCATTTAGCCTACTGCGAAATCTGCCACGCAAACCTGCATAATACCAAGACACCAACATTAGGCTCATATAAATATAAATGAAAGACCATTATGCTCCCTCCGTTTTCTGCCTTACCGCGTGTTTTAATCACGTATTTTTTTTTTTTTTAGTTTTAATATATATTGTTATCCTTTTGTTATATATATATATATAATTTTGATATTATTATTATATATATATATATATATATATATATATATATATATTTTTTTTTTAAGTAATACTTCTTATACACATCCACCCTAGAGATTGAACCCGGGTCACATTACCGATATGCTTGTTTTACTTTGTATAGATGTATATTAAAGAGGTATTAAGGTGGGATGAAATTTTTAACATAAAACCTGTTTTATATATAGAACACAAGTTCATTATACATGAATGACAACCAAGAAATTTAACCATCACCATGTTAACAACAAAATATTAGCAATAACATTGCTAACACAACATTGACAAAAAATCGTCGACAACAAAATGACAAAAAAAATCATCGACAAGAAATTGACAACAATTTGACGATAAAAAATCGTCGATAAGAAATTTGCAAACCCAAAACAAAGTGAAGAATTAGACACTAAAAATGAAATGCAAACACCCGGATACCAAAACAAAAATGTGGGTCCCCAATTTTGGGGTATGTTGTGGAACAGCCACAACAAATGGCGACTCTACTGGGAAATGCTCCTGAGCATTTCTGTGAGAACCCAACCTGAAAATACACAAACTCAAATACAAGCATCAGCAAATATCCAAAGACTACAAATAGATCAAAAATACATGAAGCATCAGAATCGCTAAGCATCAGCTCGATGTGTGCAGTGTGCTTCATTCCCTATCATTTGAAACTCATTCAACTTTCCATTGTCAATTTTACCTGAATGCATATGCAAGGTTATGAATGATTTGTGCAGGATTTAATATATAATGAAGATGTTAGAGACATAACAACCTGCTTTACAAAGGCTCAAACCTTCTAATATCATGAACCAACATATTCAAGCTGTCAAACCCTCTTAGGACCAAATATATGTATACTGAATTAATTTACTATATCCCAAAGTTGGTTATGTGTCACTACCATCTTGAACCCATGTGCAAGTGTGAGTGAAATCAGAACTTTGGGGAATAGGATTCCCAACCTAAGCGAGATGGGAATTTAACCCTATCCTTACTATTCTATTTTGGAGTTCATTACCTTATCTTGAACAAAATGATTTAACTTGTTATGGATGAAATGATCAGGCTAGTCTATCCATATGAGCAATCAGTGGTCTTGCTTTTAGACAAGACATGTTGCCACGCATGAGCATACTTAACCCCATAATCCATGATTTGGCTTCATTTATTCTTTTTCTTTTATTTCTTGGACCTTTGGGATGACTATCCATCCTTGCCAGGGACATGTAGTATGATCCTTCCAATCCAAGATTTATGAAATGGGAAATATTAGTTAATTTTATTACTTGGACCTTTGGGATGACTACCCATCCTTTGCAGAGGACATGTAGTACGATCCTTCTAATCCAAGCTTTATGATAAAACGAGGAAAATGGAAGCTTTGGGGAATCGGATTCTCAACCTAAGCGAGATGAGAATTGAGTCCTATCCTTACTACTCCATGTAGGTCAAACCAGAGCTTTGGGGAGTTGGATCCTCAACCTAAGTTCGATGAGGATTTAACCCTATCCTTACTACTCTGGTTTTAGGCTTTAAGCTTTTATGGGAGTGGTAAAAACCACTGTTTCAAGGATTATGTTGCATGATAGGACAAACATGAAATATTCTTTTCACCTCACATTTTCATCCAAGTAAGGTTTTGACCATTTTGCTCAAGATTTTTTTTAATGTGCATGGAATGTGCTTGGTTCAAGATAGTTTGGGCAACAGTTCCCAACCTTAGGATCCTTTTAATATATGTTATGTAATAACCCTAAGAAGATTCGACACCTTATCAATAATTGCCCATGGAATGAAAATGTAACTGAGATGACATGTATATGCAATGTGGAATATGACATGAGATATGAATGCACTGCTTCTTTTGGAATATATCATCTAATTTACCATAATGTACAAAGCTAACAACTTCATGCATCACAAGATTCAAACGATATTATTTAAATGTTTGTGTTACTTGTGGAGCTTTCTACAACACAATTCCAATGTTTCACATTCTCCTGATCTAAAGCATAAGTTAGCATCTCAAGACCTTTTTATACAAACCAAACATGTCACACAACTTGAATCCAAACCTAACTAGCAATCCAAAAAACAAAACTTGAAAACATAAACCAAAACCAAAAACCAAAATCTATATACAGTATAGTACAAGATGATGCCAAGCTTGGACTATTACTTTCCTGGATCCCAAACATGATTAGAACATTTCAACAAAAATATAACATGATATGCATGCCAAATGTTGTGGGCATCCAACAAAAACCAGACTAGACCAAACAAGGCAACCCACTTCAATTTTCTTCTCTCACCCCACCAATTAAATTTAGTTCCATTAGTATTCTCATAGGTGAGATTCAAATTTTCAAATTGATTAGACAACGATTGATTTTCAATTTTGTCATGTCTATTATTTAAAATGCAAGTTTCATCATTCCACTCATGATTTAGAAGTAGGCTTTCCTTTTCAAATGTGAGATATTGCAAACAAGAGCCTATTTCTAAAAGTCTTGAATTCAAATTATTTTTTGAGATTTTGAAGCAATCAAAATCAATCAAAACTTGACAAACATCACCAAGATTTGACATTTCATCATTAATGATATTAGCATCCAAAGGGACATCATGTAATCCATCACTTGAAATTTTTGTAGCTATCACCAAAGGTAAAGATTTCACCTTGTCACCCATACTCAACCCATCATGATTAGAATTTATCACAACTTGATGAGTGTTAGTAGCTTTTTCTTTTTCTTCGTTGTCTTCTTCATCATCCAACACCTGTTCAAAAACACCAAAGTTAGGCACCCAATCAAACATGCATCCATATTTTTCAAAACAAGAGCCTAATTTTTCAAGATATGTGTCACGTGACACCTTTCCACAATCAATGGCTTGAGTTGCCTCAAAATCCATATTTTCATTAGGATCATCAATAGTATCCAACCCACACCACTTAGGTTCTGTAATTTCATCATTTTGAGATGGAATAGACATTGTAGAAACAATAGGTGGATCAATATTTTCTATTTCTTGCCCCTCAACGGGAACAAAATCAATTGATTCTCTTCCTTTATCCATGGTAGTAGAATCATGATCCTTCTCCAACCTTTGATGAGGTTCCAACCCTTTTTCCAAAACATTCTTAGATTGTACAGGACTTCTAATATCCTCATATGAAAGGGCAATTGTATTATCCTGCATATCAATAGGCACACAAATTTCATTAGCAGTTTTGGAGTGAGCATACTCTTCCCAAGAATCATAATGATCATCTTTCAAAATCAAATTGTGATGCTCAACTATTTCTTCTTCATCTTTTAATTCATCAACATGTTTCTCACCAAATTTATCTTCACCTTCCTTAGATGGTTCAATTACTTCCAAAATTGGGTTATTGCTTGTATTCAAATTGATAAGGCTATCATAATCCACATGTGTAACCCATGATTCACATTTAACATGATTTGGAAGGTGTGAATTTTCTTGGCCATCATTCTCAACAATGTCATCCAAAACAGATTCATCCTCATATAATTCATCTTTTGGTGAGTCAAGGGTTTCCAATTTGTCACATGTTTCAATACTAGTTGGATCTAGTACTCCTCCCTTGCCTAAAATCATATTCTTATGAAAATCATTAAAATTGATTTTAGAAATATCCTTTGAATCAAGATGAGTATTTTGAAGTTGATTCATACTTAAGAAAGATGGTTGATCTTGCATAGTAGATTGAGGATTTTGAAATTGATTGAAGCTTGGGAATGATTGTTGATTCTGAAATTGATTCACACTTGAACTTGGTTGAGGTGGATAAATCATTGTGTGGGTAAAGGAGGTATTAAATTATTGAAGATTACATGATCCAAAACCCACACCATAATTTTGACAACTCAATTGTTGCTCAATTGCCATTGCTTGAGTATAGGCTTGTGAAAAATATGTGATTAGAGGCATCCCTCACAAATATGTGGAAGTGAGTGGGTCAAGAGCATTGACATATATTTGGAGAGCCACTTCTTCTTACAGAACATAAAATGTCACTAATTGAGTGTATAATCCAAAGAACCTTTCAGAAAATGACTTCACATTTTCACTTGGTCCTTTTTTAATAGTGAAAAATTGCTCATACATGTGGATTGGGTCAACTTGCTTTTTGTTGAATTGATTAAGAAATGCTGCCTCTAGTTGAGCCCAAGAAGTGATAGACCCTAAGGGCAGACTTTTAAACCAATCAAATGCCACTTTGTCCAAGGTGTAAGGGAACATTTTACAAACAACATCATCATGCCAAATTGTTAAGTGATTCACAACAAATTTGAATGCTTGAATGTGTTCTCCTGCAGTATTTGTCCCGTTAGACAAAAATCGAGGAAGACATCTCTCAAAACAAACGGGAAAATAATGTTGAACTCCTGGTATGTTCAATGGGGTACCTGTCATCCACGGTGAAAACATAGCCATTAGTGAATCTTAAAGAATATAAATTTAATACCCAAAAAACATTTCTTTTTTTAAATTTATTTATTACTTTTTTTTTTTTTTAATCAAATGAAATCACATTATTCCTATATGAACAATCAAAGCATTAGGAAAGTGCATAACAATTCATGTCCTCCTTTTAACAGTACAAATTTGTATTGTTAAAAGAGGGCTAAAGATAATAATCAATAGGGCATGAAATATTCAAAATTTAAATCCCTATAGCATTTAAATCAATCTGAAATAAACCGGTTCAGGCCCTCCTTCTAGCACCAAAATGTTGAGTGAATATTTTGTCCTTTTACAAAATGAACACACAACTAGAGTCTCTGACAGGAAACTCTTTCTTGCAAAGAAAATTTGTTATTTTAATTTCTCCAAGTTTCTTGTGAACAAACATTCATATGCATATAACCAATTAAGACCTAATGCAAATAAATGAATGTAATCTAGAATAACTTAAATCTTGTAAGTAACTGTTAACAAGGGGCCTTTAATGATTCACAACAAACTTTGTAACCCTAATCTGTCAAAATAACCAACCGCGTAAAGCAAAAGAAAGAACAAAAAATCCCTTTCTTCTTTTATGCTCTTGAAATTAATGAAACCCTCCCGAAAATAAATTAGCAACCTCTTTTATCTTCTGGCTTGAAGAAATATTTTAAATAAGAAAGTGCGTGGTATAGGCCACTTCATTTTAAGCTCCGTGCCTTTAGCATGAGGTTCATTTTATAGTTAATTGGTTCATTTTATCTTTGTTTAAGTGTTCTGCTATTTCTACGTTAGCTTTTGGTGTTAATAAAATTTTGCAAAGTATTCTGGAATGTACCAGAATTTGAAACTCAGATTTCAAATAAGATTAAAAATATATCAAAAATTGAAACAAAAATGTTCTTTCTGAGAATCAGCTGGAAACACTGAAGAAGGATGTTAATCTGGTTAGCAATCTCCTCCCTGTAAAACCCCAAGTTATGATATGAAACTCTAAAACAACCTGACCTAACAGACCTATAATAAAACACAGTCGAATCAGATCAGATGCTAAATTATAAGGAAATAAATAATTTGTATCATTCTATCATTCACCTATTGCAACCCACATTATGGTGTAAACGAATAGATACAAAACCAAATAATGCAAAGGAAAGATATACATAAATAACAATAGTCTTAGCCTTCAATCTCCTTTTGGTTTCACACACAAAAGTTACTCCTGTCAAATAAACTCCTTTATTCAATAAAAGTAATGCTTTCTATTTACAATTTCCAGCCCTTGTATCTACATTCGCTTCTACTTTTAAAATTTTTGTTGCAGCTCTTGGTTTCCCTTTGCGACGCTTTATTTCATTTTTTGCTTCTTTGATGTTTTGACCTTTCGCTCGAACCTGAAACGTTTGTTCTTCTCTGCTAACTGTAACTGTCGATCTGAAGCATTACCATGACCCTCATGCCCTTCTGCCACGTGTTCAACGCTTTTTTGTATGTTTTGTAACAGCCCCATATAAATCGTGACATTTTTATGCATGCAACTTTGCTTCCTTGCTTTCACCGCAAAAACACATGTCACAAAATCGCGATCAACGCAGTCAACGGCAGCAGGTGGGCGGAGCCGTCGTGAAATCACAATGTGTTTGATTTTTGTGGCTAGCAAACGGGTATAAGGCATAAAGTATAAAATGGTCACGAAATCGTGACAAAACTAAGCCAAAGGCAATAAGGCCCAGCAGTGTAGTGAAATCGTGACAAAATCGAGCCAAAGGTGATAAGGCCCAACAGTGTAGCGAAATCGCGATGAAAACTAAGAAAGCGCATAAGTCGAAAGGTGTCACAAAATCGCGACGCATCGCATTTTCACGGTGCGGGTGAATGAAAAGAGTCTAAGGCACAAAGGCGTAGCGATATCGCACGACTTTTAAGAAAACGTTCCAGCCAGACAAAGATGTCGCGATTTCGTGACAAGTTGCAGCAAAGTGGTACGAAACAGAGAAATGGTAGCAATTTCACGACAGGTTGCGACGAGATGGCCCGAAGCAAAAAATGGTAGCGATTTCACGACAGGTTGCAGCAAAGTGGTACGAAACGGAGAAATGGTAGTGATTTCACGACAAGTTGCGGCCGAAGCGTACAAAAATGAAAAACGTTGTGATTTTGCAACAGGTTGCATTGGCAAGGCTGTTGGCAGAAAAATGTTGCGATATCGCGACATGTCGCGTTTTTGCGATGAAAGCAAGGAAGCAAAGCTGCATGCATAAAAATGTCGCGATTTACATGGGGCCATTACAGAACATACATAAAAGCGCTAAACATGTGGCAGAAGAGCATGAGGGTCATGGTAATGCTTCAAATCGACAGTTACAGTTAGTAGAGAAGACCAAACGTTTTAGGTTTGAGCGAAAGGTCAAAACATCAAAGAAGCAGGAAATGAAACGAAGCGTCACAGAGGGAAACCAAGAGCTGCAACAGAAAGTTTAAAAGTAGAAGCGAATGTGGATACAAGGGCTAGAAATTGTAAACAAAAAACATTACTTTTATTGAATAAAGGAGTTTATTTGGCAGGAGTAACTTTTGTGTGTGAAACCAAAAGGAGATTGAAGGCTAAGACTACTGTTATTTTTGTATATCTTTCCTTTGCATTATTTGGTTTTGTATCTATTCGTTTACACCATAATGTGGGTTGCGATAGGTGAATGATAGAATGATACAAATTATTTATTTCCTTAGAATCTAGCATCTGATCTGATTCGACTGTGTTTTATTACAGGTCTATTAGGTCAGGTTGTTTTAGAGTTTCATCTCATAACTTGGGGTTTTATAGGGAGGAGATTGCTAACCAGATTAACGTCCTTCTTCAGTGTTTCCAGCTAATTCTTAGAAAGAACATTTCTATTTCAATTTCTGATATATTTTTAATCTTATTTGAAATCTGAGTTTCAGATTCTAGTACATTCTAGAATACTTTGCAAAATTTTATTAACACCAAAAGCTAATGTAGAAATAGCAAAACACTTAAACAAAGATAAAATGAACCAATTAACTATAAAATGAACCTCATGCTAAAGGCACGGAGCTTAAAATGAAGTGGCCTATACCACGCATTTTCTCATTTAAAATATTTTTTCAAGCCAGAAGATAAAAGAGGTTGCTAATTTATTTTTGGAAGGGTTTCATTAATTTCAAGAGCATAAAAGAAGAAAGGAATTTTTTGTTCTTTCTTTTGCTTTACGCGGTTGGTTATTTTGACAGATTAGGGTTACAAAGTTTGCTGTGAATCATTAAAGGCCCCTTGTTAATAGTTACTTGTAGGATTTAAGTTATTCTAGATTACATTCATTTATTTGCATTAGGTCTTAATTGGTTATATGCATATGAATGTTTGTTCACAAGAAACTTGGAGAAATTAAAATAACAAATTTTCTTTGCAAGAAAGAGTTTCCTATCAGAGACTCTAGTTGTGTGTTCATTTTGTAAAAGGATAAAATATTCACTCAACAAGTTGCTATACTCTCTAGTTTATCAAGGCTTCGTCATACATGTGATCTCAAAGAGAAGCTCTCTAAGTCTCAAAATCTCTCCTCAATGACATGTTCTGATAAATTTGAGATAAATTGTCTAGATCCTTGGTGCTCTTATGCTTGCACCTTTTATAATGTGAAACCCTAGGTCTATGTACAAGCCCTAGGAATGAATTCCTCACACGTAGTGAGATTTAGCATGAGGAGATTTTGTCTTGTGTCTATGTTTGGAGGCCAGTTAACTAAATTCTAAATCCAAACTCAAGTCTCCTATGTGAACTGGTCATGAAAGGGAATGCAAAGTTACTCTCGTTCACCTTTATTGCATGCAGATTGCCACTTTCATCCATGATTAGGCTTATTTTTTGGTAAAACTACTTTTATGGTTTAGCCACTATTATCTTCAGTGACTAATATCTTGTCACTATAGTCTACAGAAGCTAAGGTCTGACCACTCTAGGCCTGAGCGGTTAGGATCTGGTCACTCTAGGATTGAGCAGCTAGGCTTGGATGGATTGAAAAGGCCCCAAATTAGTGGTGAGAACCACTGTTGATGCTTGGAAAGTCCAATATTATGTCATATGATCTTATTAATGTGTCTATGTGAGTAACTCCCCTATGCATGACATATTTTAGGTGTCTATAGATGCCCCTTTTTACGATGCATTGTGTGCAAAACACAATGTTGAGCAAAAAACATAGTCTAATCTATTTATAGGGTGTATGGTGATAAATGGTCTGATCAACACTGGATGGCCCAATCATGCAAGATGGCATGCATCCTTCGAATCATTGCCTCAATGTTCAGAGGACTTAGCTTAGTGGCTTGGGCATGTTAAATTGCACTCATTCCTCAAACTCAATTGGGTAGCTTCAACTACTACAATAGTTTTAACCGGTAGGAGAGTTGCAATTGAATATGTCATGTCTGCTTAGGTTCCCAACAAACAAGGGAAATTTGTGATTTTTATATGCAATGATTCATAGGACGAACATGATTTTGATGTGATCAAGTGATATTTTGTTGATTTTATTATGATTATGTTGAAGTTTTTAACTACTTCCTCACACAATGGATTGGTGAAGAAATAACAATTAATGAATCAACAAGTCGCTTGACCAATATGACTAATATGGTTCCTTTCTAGCATTTTTTGCTTTTAATGGGTAATCCCACATCCAAGTGTGATTCCCATTGTTTATGATAATCATCCATCCCTATCCCGAGCAGTAGTCCAACTATCAATAGCCTTCGTAGGGAGTTAGGATGAGTGATTCTATTTATGTTCATATTGTATCACTTTGGCTTAATGTTTCTAATATCATAGGGAAATTAGGATGACCCTTTTGCACCCATGGAGCAGTCCGACCATCTTGGTCTTCTTCTATATTGAAGGGTGGCACATCGCAATTCAAAAATGAAATGTTTTTGCCCCAAGTGGCCTTATGGTAGTCTAATCATCTCATCGAAATGTATGGAGTGTGAATCACTACAATCATCGAGTGGATAGAGTAAATAATTGGATACGAGGCCTGCTCGAGATTATTCTTATATGCAATTTTTTTGTTATTTTGGTCATTAAGATGACTTTAATTCATCAAAATGCATTTATTTAATATTTTTTTATCCCCATGGAAGGAATTTTCTTGTTTTTATCTGTGGAGAAGACCACTATCAGGTCCAGCGGCATCTGAGTCTCTGCTTGTGGTTGTTGTCACCTTGAGTGGCAATGAAGTTTTGACCGTTGATGCCAGAAGTGACCAAGGCATAATTTGAAAATATATAAAATGCACTTTTAGGTTTTTGACCTGTCACTTTCGTTTGCTATCAATTCACTTTTTAGAGCTCTGGTGAGACAACGACAGTTGCAATTTTTGAAGTTACCTGTGTTGAAGACATTGTTGCACAGTGTGAGGCATCAATTGTTGGAGGAGCCAGAGCTTCTTAGGTATTCTTTCACACCCTACCCTCTTTTCCACTCTTGGGTAAAATTGAACCTCACTAAGTAAATGGTAAATGAACCCCACTAAACCTTTTGGTAATGAAATGAATCCGTAGCTAGGCTTAGTATAGATTTTTAAGTGGTGGTTTGGTCCCCATTTTTGTTTTTTCAAATTTTTTGTATTTTACAATCTAGGGTTCACGGGTTTTTCATGTTCAGAGTGGCAAAAATTTAGCCACTATCACTCAGAGTGGCTAGGTTTGAACCCCAATGGTAAAAAAATTAATTGTTGGGCTTTGGCTATTGTTGTCTCTAGCAGCAAGATTTTAGTCATTGTAGTCGACAACGACTAAATCCCTTAGCCAACTTTGCATAAATTTTTACTTTTTATTGGATTTTCTAAGATAGTTTAATATTTTTTTGGAATTTTGAACTACTCTTTAGCATGTGTTGCACATCTAGGTGCATTTATTCCTCCTCTTTGCTCATATTTAGGATAATGTTAGATTTTTTTGTGTTTTTATTAGGATTTATGCCTTAGATGCACTGTAGTTATGTTTCATATTTCTTTTGCTTTGCTTAGATACTTACTGCTTGAGCTCAAGACCTAAGGCTCATGAATGACCTTCTACCTATTTTGGATGACATGTACTAGAGGTGGCTAAAGGCTCGCAAGATATAGTATATTACTAGACTACCTCATATTATGTCATATTAGGCTTACCTTACGACTTTGGCCCATCTTTGGGATCCTCAGACTAACACCTTCCAACTCCCAACTGGTGATATGACCATTATGTCAAAGGATGTGTACAGGATCTTTCAGATCCCTTTTGATGGAGTGGTGATTATTTCTTCAGCCACTAATGATCAGGTCGTTGTCTTCACTCGAGTGTTTAGAGGACGCTCTGAGGATGCTCTCAAGGACACCAAGTTTGTGGTAGTGTCTATCATCCATTGGTATCAAGAGCATGTTTTCACAGTGAGGCATGTGGTGTTGCTGATGGTCATCAACAATGTTCTTATCCTAGACTGTTCAATATTGAGGTTCCCTTGGAACCTCCTTGCGATGGTTTAGGACCTGATGGATAGTGAGGCACCCATAAAATATGTGTGGGGTAGGTCTCTATTGGCTCAGTGCTATGATAAGCTGTACCACATCTATTAGAGGGATCATTTTAGCATCACATGCAGTTGGCTTTTGCAGATCTAGGGATGGGAGCACATTAGGGTAGATCACCCTAAGGGGCTTCCTATTAATATCACAACTGTGGATAGGTGGATGTAGTGCTATGGTGCTATATGGGCTAGAGGGAGCAAGGAGCACAAGAGCTACACTTTTTCAAGGGATTTACCTCATTATACTAATACATTGACTAGAATCCAAGTTGGATATGTCATATGACACCTATATCATGAGTGTCCTTCTTGGGATGACCCTGACATCTTTACTGCTAGGACACAGCACGAGCAATGGCTCATCGACCAAAAATGCAATTGCAAGAATAATGCAAAATGATAGAAATAATAGTATAGGTGCTTAAATAATGAATCCAGATAGCAAATCAAATGGGATGCACCATTTTAATAACTTATTTTAAATTTTATCATGCAAATATGCTAAATGAGGTGAACTCCAGGATGCAGAACAAAAATAAATCGATCTAATGCATAATTAAATAAGAAAAAAAGGTAGAAAATGCAAACTCACGGCTCTGGTTGCCCCCAATCTGAACTATAGTGGAAATCATTTGCAATCGTACGAGATCGTTTTCGATCTCGTTAGGATTGTCCAAAAACATATTGGATCGCCTGCGACGATACGAGCTTCCTCCGGCTAAAACACAGTAAAATCCTACAGTAAAACTTGAAAATACAAATGTCAATGATGGTGCGAGGATGTTTTAATACAGCAAAAAACTAGAGTTGCAGGGAAATGATCAGTCAGGGGGATAAACTAGGAAAATACCAAGTTTATATAGGATTAGGGGGAGGTTAGGAGGTTGGGGATCATCCCAATTTGGGAGATCTCCAATGTAGGAATCTCCAATTGCATAGACACGCTTCTGCCTGAGTTGGAGAGGTTGTTGAAACATAAGCTAATTATAAAAATTTGATTTTGGGACGAAATCATCTAGACGTTCTGTCCTAGACGAATTTTTTTGATCTGGGATGATATCGTTAGATCAGTGACGATATCGTCCAATGGTTAAAACAAATTCTAAAAATGGCATGAAAAATAAGGTGAGCGGTTAACGAGCGATTTCAGGGTTAAAATTTAAATTTTTGATCTTTTTACTGATGGTTTAACTGTGCCAATTTTAGGGTGCTATATTTTTCCCCCTCTTTAGCAAATTTTCCAAAGAAAATGTGTTAAAGATGAGTTCTTCATGCTTTATGAGAAAGTGAAAATTTATTCAATTTTTTAGACGACGATTCTAGGTCGAATCGTACAACTGCTTGCTATGGTGCCCCCTCCGAGTTTTTACCTAAGTCGAACATTTGAGGTAAAGATGCGGAAAAGTAAAATTAAAAAAAAATGTTGTTTTTAAATAAAAATAGGATAAATAGGATAAAACCCTAATTTATTTTTACTGTTCACTTTCACTGTTTCAGAGCTCTACAGGTGAAATGGTGGAAACAGCACATAGATCGACAGAGGTCTGACGTGGGTTGCAGGTAAGGATATAAACCTAGTGAATTATGTTTTTAGCTTAATTTGGTTAATTTTTTAGTTGAATTTTAATTGTTTTTGGGCATTGCGGCCATTTTTAGGCTGTCGACGACCGCGGGACGAAATCATCCCAATTCTATCGAAAACGTCCCTAGATCACCGATTTTTTCTGAGGACAAAATCGAAGAAATAGGGGCGATCTCATCCAATAAGGGGTGATTCCCAAATTGACGAATCGGAGACGATTTCATCCTATTAAGGATGATTTTGCTAAATTTGGTATGATATCATCCAATAATGGGTGATATCATTTTTTATGAGATGAAATTTATATTAATCGATTTTAATGATTATGTACTAATGATATTTATTGTTTTATTGTTTATTTTGTAGATGGGATTACTAAAGAGTCGAGAATGGAAATACAGGGGGCTCAGAGATGATGTAGCCATGCTCGATCAGGCCGAGCGAGATATGCTAGCGGAGTTTGGATTACAGCATGTGGCAGAGATGCCACAAATTCCTACGAACATGGGGCTACTAATAGCCCTAGCAAAGAGATGGTATCCGGGGTCATCCTGCTTCCGGATACCGATAGGGGAGATGGCTCCCACTCTAGAGGATGTATGGAGGATCTTGAGGATCCCCATACATGGGCAATTTATGACTCCTTCGGCCAATCAATGCAATGCTATGATGCGACTATGCATGGATCCGAGCTTCACCTTGGAGAAGGGTAGAGTGAACATCGAGGTATTGAGGCAGATGCCTAGGGCATTTTTATTGACCCAAGTTTTGGCAAGGGTGGTGGATGGCCTACTTCTATGCCACTAGAGTGGATGTAGGTTACCGTGGCTCCTCTCATATGTGGTCTACGACATGAGAGACCATGGATACAGGTTTTCTTGGGGTAGTTTTGTACTATGCCACTTGTATAGGATCCTCTACGGGGTTGTATACAAGGGAGGTCAATTTTTGGTACTAAAATCGCTACTACAGGTTTGGTGCTAGGAGCACATTATGGTACGAAGGCTGGTAGGGCTTCCACTGATAGGATTTGATTAGGAGAGACCCTAGGTTTTCTATTGGTGGCTCTAGAGAGGGTCACAGTGATGGATAGATCTATCGATGTCTCGAAGGTTGCTAGAAAACCTCATCCTAGATCAAATCACCTAGAGGCTATGGAGAGAGCATCCAAGGTGAGGAGAGGATGGAAAGGAGTTGGCTCACATCAGGCGAGTTTGTTGGTTGAGGATGGAGTGGGGAGAGGTAGAGCTCCACCACTACGACCGAGTTTTGAGGTAGTTCGGTCTATAATAGGGGATCCCTTCTCTCAGGGATTACGAGTACTCCCAGACTGTCCAGGATAATACTACATTGAGCAAGGCTCCAGACATGCAGCAGTTCTAGAGTCAGGACACTGATGATGCCTCCATTCAGCCAGTGGATGGGGACAACGTAGGAGTAGCATATGGATATGATGCTTGGTATGAAGGAATCCACCCTCCTCGGATGATGAGAGCATAGGTTTCGATGCATGCTATTGTGTAGTGGATGGGGAGGTAGTGCCAGGCTACCATCGATGCAATGAGGGGTAGCAGAGGGAGGGATCAATGATAGCTTCTTCAAGAGAGATGCCAAAGAGTGCCACAAGCTCTAGAGAGATCACAGTAGCCAGAGATTAGGGAGGAGGGGCTCCCTTCGTAGTAGAGGGAGAGGCCACCATCGCTCGATAAGGGCAAGGGTATCGAGGTGGGGGAGAGAAACGAGATGGTGGCTCTTCGAGTGGAGAATGCTTGCCTACGAGCTCAATTGTAGACACTACAGGATGAGGCTATATGACTCAGGGCTCAGAGTGGAGGGGCGAAGATGAAGGAGTTGGCACGGGCTATTTATCAGACCACATTCTATTAGGGAGCATACTTCTAGCTAGTTCCAGAGGGCCAGAGGTTATAGCTGCCAGTCGGCATTATGGATCCGGTTAGGATGGGGTCATCGAGGACATCCTCACAATCAACTTCAACGACCCGTGACACAAGATGGACTCTGATGGGGCCACCTCCTCCACCTCAGGGCAGGAGAGGAGATGATGCTGAGAGCTCAAGGGCTTCTTGAGACTAGTGACACATTGACTATAGTTTGTATATTTGAGAGGATTGAGTATGCCAGGGTATAGATTGTGGCATACCAATCTGTTTTGATATATATATATATATATATATATATATATATATTCTCTTTGTGATATGACTTGTGCATATGTTTTATGATGCTTTAATATTTTAATTGTTGATTGATTATTCATGTAATTATGTCATTTGAAAATATTATAATTTTATGTCAGGCCATAAAATTTAAATGAAATAATCTGATGTAAACAAATTGGTTGTTGTGGTGTGATTTGATGAAAAAAATAAAGTGACTTCTAACAATAATTTCAAAGGACATTGTCATTGTTACATGACCATTTCATGGAGTCATCGCTCGCTAGGTCATTAAGCTAATCCTAGTAGAGAAATATTGCTAAAAGTAAAAGGGTGCTTAAGAGACTTTCTTAAGACTTTTGTGTTGTGATGATGAAAAAATGATGGTGGTGATGATTTTTTTTCAGATGTCCATGAAAATATTATGCATGAAATATTAAAAATATGATTTTTTCTAGGCATAAAATTCCTAAGTGTGATAGAAATTTGAACAATTGCCTAGGAATTATACCATCATTACAAAACTAAATGTTGACATAATAAAATGAAATAGAAAAGGCTTTCATTATTTTTAAAGTACAATTGTGTAACATAATTATTTAAGCCATATGCTTTTATGGATTAAATAAATGGAAAATAAAATTAAAACGATGGCTTGCGCTAGGCATAGAATTTTAGGTATAGACTTATACCATCATCGCAAAATCCAAAGAAAAAAGTTTTATTGCATAGTTGATTTTTGAGTTTAAGATAAACAGAAAATATAAGATGAGGACTTGCACTAGGCATAAAATTCCAATTTAGGTTTAGGAACTATACCATCATTGCAAAAGTCAAAAATATATAAATGTGACTTTATAGATGTTCTCAAGTAAGAAAAATCAAATTATTCCAGAAGATGTGCATAAATATTTTAAATTATCTCAAAGACAAAATTTAGATTTATAAGGAACCCCATGTGCATATGTGAGTTCATTACCGATCTGGATCTAACATAATGATACAAAATCTCTCAAATACAAATGTGTGTGCAATTGTATTGTTCATTTACCAATTTTGAGCAAGATAATTTGATACAAGTAATTTGAATTAACCAAATGAGTGTTCGTTGACCATGATTTATATGCATATAACCATACCAAACTACTATGTAAATCAGGTCATCAAGAGCTAGCTGATCCATAAGCGGACATAGGTTTGTACAAAAGAAGGTCACTAATGTAACAGACATATCACCACGCTAGGAGTTACCCAAGGCCAAGCGGGTTGGGCACAAACCACTTGTTATGGGGCTTACCTCACAGTTTTTGAATAATTGAGAATTCCAAGGATTCAATCTCATTCACCCTTCTTTCCTTTTCAAAGGGTAGGGGAAGGGATTTTATTGCTTTTTTCTTTTTATTTTCTTTTCTATCTCTTTTTGTTTGTATTTTTGCTTGATACTGAGATAATGTTGAAATATTGTTGAGATGGTACAAAATGCTACTGAAATAATGCTTCTTTTTCTCATGATTTTTTTTTTCTTGATTTTTTTTCTTTTTCTTCCTATACTAGGGATACTTGCTCGGATTGGCTGTAGAGCAAGGGATTTTTATTCTGGTCAGGGGTGAGCTTGTCCTTTTGTCAATTATCAAAGATTCTAGACCATGTGCATGATAGGATAGCAGGGGAAACTTTTTGCTCAAGAGAGCACTTCTACTATGTAGCATCGTTTTGGAATTTGCAATGAAATCATTTTAATGTGAAAAGGTATACTTGGTTCAAGTAAATAACAAGATCAGTTTTCTATGCTCAAAACTTTATTTAATTCAACTGTGGACTTCGATATAAGAGAGATTAATAATCATACTAAAAAAGATCAAGATATTTATTCATGTGAGTGTGAAAGTGAGGGATTCCAAATAAATGCTAATTTATCCAAAATAACTAAAAATATAACTGCAATACTTCAAGAATTGACAGGTGCAAAAATAAAAGATGTTTGTGAAAATTTTGATTGATTTTGATTTTTTTAGATTTTGATTTTGATTTATGAATTGAGAGAATACATAATATGACTGTTTTTGAAAATTTTATATGAATTTACTAAGAATGAGACAAGATGTACAATATATACAATGATGAAATTACCATAATTATGCGTAATAGCGCTTAAGATGCATAATGTTCATAGGTTCTTTAAGATCTTTACCATCTAAGGTAGCTAATATGTATGCTCCCAATCCAAATTTAGCAGTGATGATATATGGCCCAAGATAGTTAGGTTCAAATTTACCTTTAAGGTCTTTAGTTGCATTAGTATTTTTTTTATTTTCTTTTAAGATGAGGTCGCCGATCTCAAAGGATCGGTGATGAAATTTCTTAAGATATGCTCATTTGAGCTTGTTCTGGTAGGCTCGAAGATGCTCCAAAGCATTGATGCGCTTCTCATATAGGAGTTCCAGCTGACTAAATCTACCAACATGATATTCATCTCCTACTTTGGTATCTTGAAGTAGTAGAGCCAAAGAAGGAACTTCTAATTCAAAGGAAAAAACAGCTTCAACGCCATAAACCAAAACAAAAGGTGAAGTTCCCATGGGAGTACGAATGCTAGTTTGATAAGCCCATAAAGCAGGATATAATTGAATGTGCCAATCTCGGCCAGATTTATTGACAGTCTTTTGAGGATTTTAATTAATGTTTTATTAGATGCTTCAACTTGGCCATTACCCTGAGGATAATAGGGAGTGGACCAATGATGTTGAATTTTATATTTTTGACATAGTTTCTTTACATCTTTATTTTTGAAACAAGTTCCATTATCCGAGATGAGATTTGTAGGAATTTTGAACCTACAAATAATTTGATTGAAAATAAATTTGGAAACTTGGGTTCCAATGAAAGAAGCTAAGGGCATAGCTTCAAACCACTTCGTAAAATATTCGATAGCGGTTATGATGAATTTGTGTCCATTTGATGACACATGATTGATTTTTCCAATAATGTCTAAGCCCCATTTTTAAAAGGGCCAAGGAGATGAAATAGCCTGTAGTTCTTGTGCAGGTGCATGGACAAGGTCAGTGTGTTTCTGTCACTTGTCACAATGGCACACATAATCATGTGCATCATTCTCCATGGTAGGCCAAAAATATCCTATCCTAAGGATCTTCTTAGTAATGGCATTACCACTAAAGTGTCCCCCATAATATCCATCGTGGGATTCACTCAAAGCTGATCTAGACTCTTCTAGATTCAAACATCTCAGTAGGATACCTTCAAAAAATCTCCTATATAAGGTATTGCCAATTATTACAAAGCGACTTGCTCGTCTATGCAATAACCGGTGTTGGTTTCTATTAAAATATTTAGGGAAGGTTCCATTATGAAGAAAATTGAGGATGTCAGTGTACCAAAGTTCAGGAGTGGTTTCGTTGATTAGAAAAATGTCAAAAGGTTCCAAGCATGATTTAATTGAAGCAGGTTCCTGGAATCAAAAAATAATGATGGTAGCATATTTGTCATATAACTCCAAGGGTAAAAGAGATGCAACTGCGGCCATGGCGTCAGCCGTATGATTGCTAGTTCTAAGAATAGCTTCCAAGGTAACTTGATCAAATAAAGATATTAATTGTAATACATATGCTTTATATGGGTATAATTTATCATCTATGGTCTGATAAACATTGTTAATTTGATTTATAATAAGTTGAGAATCACCAAAAACTAATAGATTTTTAATTTTTAGTGCCATGGCATCTCATAATCCAAGGATTAGAGCCTCATATTCGGCAATGTTATTAGTACAGGCAAAAATTAATTTAAAGGATAGAGGTATGAGATGTTTCTATGGAGATATCAAAATAATACCTGAACCATACCCACTCATGCATCGGGCTCCATCAAAGTATAAGGACCATTGCTCGGAATGGCCTGCCTCTAATTTAAGGCATTCATCAGGAAACTCAATGACGAGGGGATGGGTGGATCCTAAGGGTGCAGTAGCTAATTGATATTTTATGATTTGAACCTTAACAAACTTCTATCCTATAAACATGATTTCAAACTTGCTTAGCACAAGAACCCACTTTGATGTGCGACTAGATAAATAAGGTCGACTCATGAGATACCGCAAGGGATCGAATTTAGCAATAATGTATGTTTTTTGACTAAGCATATAATGGCGTAATTTTTGTGTAGAAAATATGACTGCTAGACATAACTTCTCTAATGCTGTGTAGCGGGTTTCATAACTAATTAATGTTCTACTAATGTAATAATTAGCATGCTATCTTTTCTCATCATCAAGTTGAGCTAACATAGCTCCTAAAGCAAAATTTGAAACAAAAATATACAAGATAAATGGGCGATTAGGCCTAGGTGGTGAAAGTATAGGTGGGTTAAGAAGATATTGTTTGAGGAGTTCAAATGCTTCCTAAAATTCGTTGTCCCAATGGAAAGAAACATCCTTCTTAAGAAGCTTAAGAAAGGGTCCAATTTTTTCCGCCAGCTTATCGATGAAGCGATGGATGGCTTGAAGCTTACCTTGTAGACTCCGTAATTCAGATATATTTGTGGATGCGGGCATATCAGTGATAGCCGCAATATTGAGAGGGTCAATTTCGATGCCACATAAAGAAACTATGACCCTCAATAATTTACTATACTTAACTCCGAATATACATTTGGTTGGATTCAATCGGATAAGGTATTCCCTTAACCGATTAAATAATTTTCTCAAGTCATCTAAATGGTCATATTCTTTAGTAGAACAAGCTATAATTTCATCTACATAATCATGTAGTATATCATGCATCATATCATGAAAGATATAAGTCATGGCTCGTTGATAGGTTGCACCTATCACTTTCCAACAAAAGGTCCCCGAAGGGGTAATAAAGGATATTTTATCTTGATATTCAGGAGCTATCTTGATCTGATTATAAAAAAAAAATCCATCCATTAAGGATATCATTCCACTCCTAGCAGTAAAATCAATGATCTGATCCATGTTGGGAAAGGAAAAATCATCTTTAGGGCATGCAACATTAATATCTCTAAAGTCTGTACAAACCCTAACCTTAGTAGCTTATTTCTTAGTTACTGGAACTACATTCAAGATCCATTCAGCATAATCAATGGATTGTATAAAAATAACGTTCAAGAGTTTTTCTAACTCTCCTTTGACCAGTAAGGCCACTTTAGGATGCATTTTTCTAAGTTTCTGTTTAACAGGTTTAGCATTCGGATGGACTACTAGATGATGCATAAGTACATAAGGGTCTAAACCTGGCATATATTCATATGTCCAAGCAAAGACATCTTCATATTCTTTAATAAATGCAATGTATTTATCCTATTTTTCTTGACTCAATTCTGATCCGATGTTGATTATGTGAGGGTTAACCTCGGTTCTAATGTTAATTTGTATGACATTTTCTACTTCCATGTGTAGATCTCTCTCAAAATTAGGTGGGGCAAGTGAGACACCTAATTCCTATAATTATTCCAAGGTTAGCTTGGATAATTCATCTTGAGGATTCATGGCCTCAAGTTGGGCTATAGTAGGTATAGAGCCATCAAAATAAAATTTGTTATGTAATAATTCCTCAACGGAGACATCATGGAAGATATCTCCCTCCAACTCATCGTCGGATTCAGATATCATCTCAGGATAAGCTATAGATAGCATATTACATGTGAATGGCTTATTCGTTAAACACAAAACATCATGTTCATCTAAATAATCTTGGTAATTTATAAGATGGTCATCATCCTCGAATGGCTGACCCTTACTAGAAAATAGGCCCACACCACATTGGGTGGGCCATGACTCTACCTCAAATGGTTCTTTCCTACCATTCTGTAAAGGTCCCAAACCTTTCCCTTTATATCCCAATTTAAGCATTATAGGTTTGGATTTAGTATACTCATTAGTAAACTAACATCGAGCATATCCATCATAATGAGTTCTGATGTTTCTAGGTATTCTACCCCAGTTCATATACCTTATAAATAAAGGCATAGCTCCTGACTTGGTAAATACTTCCCATAGGCTGTGGGAGGCCCAAGGTACAAGGATATGGTGGAAAATTATTTAAAACAAGAGAATCTTGCATAGAAGCATTGGTTTCTTCTGATATAAGGATTTTGGATAGATCGGGTAAGAGCTCATCAGTAAGAGCATAAGAGGTAGAAGGAACATTTCCTATGTCTTCTGATGTGGAAAATATGACTTTGGTGGATGTAGACGGTGTAAAGGTGTCAATAGATGGGTCTATTATAGGTATAGAAGTTATAGGAGTAGAACAAGAGACATTGGTTGTGGGATTAGGATCTTTCTTAGGTCCTAATGCGGTTTGTTCAGAAGATGGTTGAGCTATATGTGAAGGTGCATCTGATGGAGAAGAAGTATATGACATTGTGGGTGTGAGTTTCACACGTTTAGATGGATAATGAGAATTAGGATGTGTGGATGACAGTGCGAGGTAAAATTGAACTCCAATGGGTTCTGCCAAAGCACACCTATCAAAGGGTCGTGGATCACCATAAATTGTAACCAACTGATTCTTAAATTTGAATTTAACACATTGATGTAAAGTTGAGGGAACATCTCGCATCGCGTTGATCCAAGGGTGACGCAAGAGTATATTGTACGATGCAGGGCAATGTACAATAAACACAGTCATATCCAAGGTTCTTGGACCAACCTGCAATGGAATGGTAATAACCCCACATGTTTCTTGTGTTTCGTCATTGAAAGCTTTTATAATCATATTAGTTCTTTTCATTTCATCACTTCTAAACCCAAATATTTGGTAGAAGTCAAAAGTGCAAATATTTAAAGATGAACCATTATCAATCAAAACTTGTTTGGCTACTACATCTCCAATTAAGGCGATAATATATAAGGGGTTATCTTTATGTAAACTATTTTGTGGTATGTCTCTATCTTGGAAGTCAATACAATCAACTTCACGAGGTATGATAGTATTGGCCATGTCTTGAGGGTGAATGTCTTGTGGTATCATCATCTGGATTAATGTGAACATTAACTCATATCTATGTGTGGGAGAAGATCTTAAGAGGTCAAAAAGGGAAATTCTAGCTATAATATTTGATAATTATTCATTAATATTATAGGGAGGTTTAGGTTGAACATTAGGTGCATGATTCCCTTTATTAGGAACCTTCAAAACAAATGGAGTTGATCCACCATTTTGAATTTGATCTTGTTGAGAATTTTGAGCTTGTTTTCTAGTAACAGCTCCGATGGTACCCACAATATTATTCTACGGATGATGAATGGGTCTTGGTCTAGCATTTATAGCTAAGTAATTAGAAATTAATTGGTGGGATGATGGTCTAGTCATGACTCTTCTTGGAAATGGTTCTTCTAGAACCATATGAATTGTGATAGGGTGAATAGTATCTAATTCATCTTCAGAGCTATTCGATTTATTTGATGTGATTTCCATATCACTCTTAGTCTCGTATTCTGTATCACTAAAATTAGGTATCTGAATATTATGTAGAGGCTTGGTTGTAACCATAGATAAATTTGTGTCAAAGGTTTCCAGATCATGAACGGGTAAATGCCCACTAATATTTCCTACATATCGAGCAAGAGGAGGAACATTATGATGTTCCATTTGATTAGCCACCTCCTTACCATGTTTTGGTAAAGGATGTTGAAAGATGTCCAATGACTGATTGGCGTTCTGATTCTGGTTTTGTGTGATATTTTGTTGAGTGTTATTAGGAATATTTTTCTTAGGTTGAAAGGTTTGTACCTCCATCTCATTGTTATCAATCAAGTCCTATATTTTATGTTTTAATCTTTTACAATATTTGGTAGTGTGTCCAGGTCCTCTATGGAAGTCACAATGTAAATATGTTCTATATTCGGGTATAGTTGGATTAGGTTCATGGATATTTGGTAATTGAATCAAGCCTCGTTCTAATAATTATGGTAAAATAGTTGATAAAGGTTGATTTAACCTAGTAAATTCTTGAGGAGGTCTATGAGGAGGTTTCAGTACAAACTTCTCCGTTGTCTTTACAACATTAACATTAGCAATATTTTTGCTATCAATGACTCCATCACCCACAACTTGTTTATTCTTATATTGATTTTTGGATGTTTTCTCATCGTCTTTCTTTTTAAGCTGACCTCTCCTAATGAGAGCATCTTCCACTCTTTGGGCTAAGTCTATAGCCTGATCGAAGGTGGTCAAGGTAGCAGTTGATAATTCATAAGATAGTTGCTCTTGCAAATTATTAATAAAGATGTCCAACATCTCCCTGTAAGCAACACAAAGTGTAATTTTCCTATCAATTGTCTCCACCTAGATAGGAAATCAGCAAAGCATTCATCTTTGTCTTTTTTTAAGTTATACAAATCTTTAATGGTCACGTCTTTCGATATAGGCACTAAATTTATGAACAAAAGACTCAACAGTTTCTTCAAAATTCCTCAAATAATTAGTGGGTAATTGATAATACCACTCTAATACCATTCCTCCCAAGATTTTCGAGAACATTTTTAGTAATAACAAGTCATCATGTGATATATCATGACATGCTATCCTAAACATACGAAGATGCTCTATGGGATCTTTCATTCCTTTATATATAGGTAGGACAGACATAGGAAAATGTTTAGGATATAGTTGTGCTACAACTATAGGATCTAAAGGCTAACTACACATCTCTCTATAATTGTACGAGGGTCGGTAGGGATCTATCTAGTCCATGCGGGAAACTAACTGTTTCACCATGGTTTCAAGATTACTAGTTTGTCCACCATATTGGTTTGGTGGGACATAGGTATGGGATTTATGAGTGTGTGATGGTGTGGCATAAGGATTAGATGCTATATTACTATTGTGCAAAGTGTTGGTAGGAAGAGTATTATGAAGGGGATTTGTAATAGTATTATGTTGTATCCCAGATTGTTGGTAATTGGTGTTTGGTTTTGTTGTATCAATAGCTTGGCGAAATAGAGCAGTAAATGATGGTTTCTTTTGTGTCGGAATGACCCTAGGCTTGTTAACAAGAACTTTAGGTGGTTGGGTAACCTGTTGTTATTGCATGTTTCGGATCGCAACTACTATATCCAAATGTGATGGTCCAACTTGATCACTCTCTTGTTCAATAAAGGACAAGGGATTAGTGCATGTGTGAAATACGTCTTCTAGAGTTGCTTGAGTTTCACTAATTCGATCCTTGTCCATATGGAATGCTCTATTAAAAACACCAATATTTGTGTTAATGAACTTCCAAAATTGTTCCATGTTTTCAAAAGTGATAGCTCCTCCCGGAGACATTTTAGGGGGTGAGGATCCTTCCTCTCTATTAATTTCTTCTTGTTCATTTGCTACAGCAAGCTCTTCTTCTTGCTGGTCTAGGATTTCTTCTTCCTGAAATTGGTCCTCAGGAGGGACATTTTGGTCAATTAATGGTCTTCCTAACCAATCTTCTTCTTCTTTGGTTTGTTTTCCATTCCTAAGTCTAGGCATGGTGCTAAACTTAGGTTTTAGCAAATATATATACTTATATATATATATATATATATATATATGTGATAGGGTTGAGAGGTATATATTTTAACTATATACCTACTATAATACTTAAAAAAAAAGGAATTTTTTGTTTTTTTTTGTTGTTTTTTGTTTTTATTTTTGTTTTGTATTATTATTTCACAAGTATATAAATAACAAACAACATGCTAGTTGTAATAAATAACAATAGTAAAAAGAATGACTTAGTTTTCTATAAATAGTTTATGGATATCGTTGATAGGATCAAGGTCATCAGGAGTCATGAAATGCTCCTCTTCAAATTGGAAGTGGTTTTTCAAGAACTTGACAAAGTGTGCTATGGTAATATGATATGCTTCAAATGCTGACTTATAAAAATAAAGTTCATGACAATACTCTTGATACAACATAGCTCTAGGAACTCTATTCCATATTTTCTATATGTAAGAACAACTTCTTGATCCTCTATACGAGATAGAAACTTATGTACTACAATTGCATTCTCAAGGTATTCCTCAAAGGTGTACAATTTTGAAGACACAAGTGCTCTTTTATCTGCTAACCACCTATGGCAAGCTCTCTAAAGTTCATGATACAAGGTCACCTGATCGGGATCCAAGATTCTATCTAGGAAAAACCTCTTAATTTGCCTAAGTTCTATAGATCTGGATTCAATAGTACCCAATCTCCTATCAAGTTCATCCCACAAAGGTTGGACTCTATTTTTTTGAGGTACTCTAAGCACAAAAGTAATCTCTATGGCCGTTAATTGATTTTCAAAATTTATGGTGACAGCTCGTCTTCTATTATAATCTACCATCTAAATATGGTATGCAAATTTAATAGTTTTCTAATGATTCTAGATGTTCTTAATAATGTGTTTTTTTTTTTTTTCAAAAGGTGTTTTAGTTTCACATCGGGTTCACCAAAATGTATCGCCCAAATTTTTTGCACCCTTACCTTCGGGCTAAAGGATCCATGCCCTGGAAGGGGGATGCGAGAAGGATGGGACAATACCTCGGACAGAGAGGCCCTTTGAAGGTCATGCCTCTTAGGGGAGGGATATAAGGGTGAATTTTCGCCGGATGGTGGGGTTCACCAGGAAACTTTGAGTGGCAGTTTCGGCGCCTAGGTTGAGAATGGGTTTGATGTGTTCATTTTATATTCAATCATTCATATTCCTAGGTTGGCCAAAAATGAATCTAAGCTATTCTATATGAAATTTTGGGTTTATATGAAGACAACAAACATGAATGAATCCTAAATACAGAGACTATATGAAATGGAGAGGAATACACCTGATTCCTGATGTCTGATGAAGATTCTGAAGCTTGTAGGAGTCCAGATCATCCCGAATATGACAAGATTGTCTGTAATTGTATAGAATCGTCCCAAATCACAGGTGATCATCTAAGATTAGATGAGATCATCGGTGACCTGACAAATTCGTCAGAAACCTGCAATCATGGAAATAGACACCAAAAACTGAAAATGCAATTGCAAGAATAATACAAAATGATAGAAATAACAATATAGGTCCTTAAATAATGAATCTAGATAGCAAATCAAATGGGATGCACTATTTTAATAACTTATTTTAAATTTTATCATGCAAATATGCTAAATGAGGTGAACTCCAGGATGTAGAACAAAAATAAATCGATCTAATGCACAATTAAATAAGAAAGAAAGGTAGAAAACGTAAACTCAGGGCTCTGGTTGCCCCCAATCTAAACTACAATGGAAATCATCTGCAATCGTACGAGATCATCGCCGATCTCATCAGGATTGTCTGAAATTGTATTGGATCACCTACGATGATCCAAACTTCCTCAAAATAAAACATAGTAAAATCCTACAATAAAACCTAAAAATAAAAATGCCAATGATGGGGCGAGGATGTTATAATACAGCAAAAAAATAGAGTTGCAGGGAAATGATCAGCCAGGGGGATAAACTAGGAAAATCCCTGGTTTATATAGGATTAGGGGGAGGTTAGGATGTTGGGGATCATCCCAATCTAGGAGATCTCCAACGTAGGAATCTCCAACCATGCAGACACGCTTCTGCCCGAGTTGGAGAGGTTGTTGAAATATAAGCTAATTATAAAAATTTGATTTTGGGACAAAATTGTCTGGACATTCTATCCTAGACGAATTCGTACGATCTGTGATGATATCTTCAGATTAGCGACGATATCGTCCAATGGTAAAAACAAATTCTAAAAATGGCATGAAAAATGAGGTGAGCAGTTAATGGGCGGTTTTGAGGTTTAAATTCAAAATTTTGATCTTTTTACTGATGGTTTAACTACGCCAATTTTAGGGTGCTACAATACCATCATAGATCAACAGGATACCACTATAGAACAATTATTAGACTAGATACAGGCTTTATAGGCTACTATGGTAGGAGCTACCCAAATGCAGGTTGTTGTTGCTCCTCCTGCTCCCAAGGGTCCTTCAAGGGTAACTCTCGAGGATGAGATCAGTCATTTACAATCAGGGTTATGCATAGTGGTGAATATTCACCAATTGGGCAAATATTAGGATTTTCAAAATTGGAAATTGGCGAATATGAGGACCCTCGACGTTGGCCCATTCACCTAAAATTTTCATGGCCAATTTTGTATTAGGGTTAATTCACCATAATATATATCCAAAAATAGACTTATTTGTACTCGTTGGAAATCTCTTTTCAAGCCCGATCTAATGGTGGTGTTTTTATGAAGTTATACGATAATGTAATAGGTCAAAAGTGGCTCCAAAGATGACCTTACATTTTAGGGCTTCAAATAGCTCAAATTTTGGTATGAATATGCTCAATTTTATTTACTTAGGGTTCTCCATGATTCACCTTGATTTTGGTTAGGATTCTCCATTTTTTTACAAGTACATTTTGAGTCCAACCCCTTATGCATAACCCTGTTTACAAGGTTTACTAGATGAGAGTGATGTGCATTTTGCTGAGGATGCCACCCATATTACCGTTATCTCAAGGTAGATCAAGAGGTTAGGAGCCATCCCTAGAGAGAGAAGAGCCATATGTGGGTCACATGTTAGTAGGAGCTCTATAGTAGGGTAGTCTTTCGTCTGGCCTAGTCATGGGGCCCGAACTCATACTGAGAGACCAGCAGGGTCCAGATCGCACCATTCTCCCAGAGATCCGTCCATAGTGGGTGGTGCTGCAGGGGGTACAAGCCCAATATTTTATTGATGGTTCACTTGGTTTTGATTCATTTTTGAGGTTGACTAACCTATATGATTGTAGCCCATGGGAATTTTTGTATATCCATGGACTTGACACACATACTTTTATGATATCTTTACATTATGACTCATTATGTGTATCATTTATTGCTCATGTTTTTGTTGTTATTTTTTTTTATGATGTGATGTGATGATGGCATTATGATGACTTGATGTATATGTTAGATGATAGATGATATTGTAGATGCTTATATGGATGTGTATATGCTTATATGATTTGATGATATGATGTGATGTATTTTGAGTTGATAAATGATGAATTTATGATTGTATGCAAATGGATATTGCCTATATATTTTATGATGTGCTTTATGATGTGATGATGGACAATTAATGACTTGTGTTTGTGGATGTGATGTTATTGTTAAATGCATGTTTAATTTTGATTTAATTGTATGCATCTAAATTATGTGATGGGATGGTATAAACGAACCTGTATGCTCTAATCACTTAAAACATAAAGAATGCATATGACATTGACAATCTTAATGGGTGATACCACAGAAAATAAAAATTTATTCATGAATTTAAATAATCACTCTTATCATAAGAATTGATTAAGTATTCATATATGATATGTAATGGTGTGATATGTATTTTCTTGATAAGTTTCTATAAATTAAAATATATAAAGTAGTCAGTGGTCGTCTATATACTATTTCAAATATATATGCAGTATTTGTCCTACTATGTTGATACCCCTAATTTATAGAATATTATAGAGAAAGTGATGGTGTGAATGATGATATGATTTTTTGCTATGTAAGAATTTTTGGGGCTTTCTGGAGATTCAAACACTCTAGTTACCTTATCAATGACTGTGTACTAATCATTTAAGGCTTTTGAAAATTAGGCTTTCATCATGGTCCTAGATACTCATTCTCCCTGTGTGTGCAAATGAATATATTTAGATAGAACCCATGCATTTCCTTTGATTTTAGGTAGGATTCTTTCAGCCCATTGCTAAGATCGGGGATCCTCAAGTGTTCATCTCATCCTTATGTTGGACTTAGTTGGACTATACCACTAGGTGGTTTTGAGTTACCTAAGCTAGCTCATCCACATTCAAACATTGGTCTATACAAATGCCAAGAGATTTTGTGATAGACATATCATCATGCGTAAGGATTTCTCCTTCCAATTTTGTGCAATGTTGAGAATTCTAGGGATTCAAGTTCTATTCCCTTTTTTTCTTCATTCAATTGGGATACTTGCTCATACTTAGTGATGAAAATCACTGTTTATTTTGACTATTTTTTTTTTTGAGCAAGGGATTTGTATAGTGATGATAATAACTATTTGTTTTACTTTTGATATTTTGAACTTTGAATTTGGGTGTTGATTTTTGACTTTTGAAGAATTTGAACTTTCGATTTTGAGATTTGAATTTGGCTTTGTTTTGGGATTTTGCTTGTTTTATGAAAGCACAGGATGTATGCAGTGATGCTAATCACTGATTTTTGGGTAGGGCAAAACTTGTCCTTTTACCAATTATCAACACCTTTAAACCAGTTGCACAGGGGAATAATCAAGGAAGTTCATTTTTGCTTTTGGTAACCTAGACCACTTTGTAGTTTTCATCTTCCCATTTATCAACTAGAATTTAGTATTGTAATTAGTGTTGGGATCCTAAGATATGCTAGGATTTGTCACCACTAGACCTTATTCTCTACTAACCAAGATGGTTTTCCACAAAAGTTGATAAAATCACTAGGTGTGGTTGAATAACTGAAAAAACCTTAGTATATTATGTATAGCAACAGATAATGGTTGTTTTGAAAAACATAATTACACAAATGTGTTGATGGAGGTATGGCTTTGAATGGTTTGTGATACAAACTGTGGCATCACTTTTTAAAGCTCTCATGACATATGCGAATGTAATGGATGTGAAAATGTAATGCAATAAGATGCAATTGTTTTTATATTTTTGATTTTATGTTGTTTTTGTATTTTTTTTTAATTTGACCAAAGGGCTTATTGTACCTTTGGGGCTTTTTGATTTTTGACCAAGTACCATGAAGTACCCTTGGAGATTTTTGATTTCAACAAAGTGGGATGAAGTACCCTTGGATATTTTTTGATCGGAGTTGACCAAGAGGTTTGGATACCCTTGGAGCATTTTTATTTGATTTTGACCAAGCGGCTTGGATGCCCTTGGAGCATTTTGATTGTATTTGACCAAGTGGTTTGAATACCCTTGGAGCATTTTTTATTTGATTTTGACCAAGTGGCTTGGATACCCTTGGAGCCTTTGATTGTATTTGACCAAGCGGTTTGAATACCCTTGGAGATTTTTTTATTTGATTTTGACCAAGCGGCTTGGATACCCTTGGAGCCTTTGATTGTATTTGAAATTTTATGTTTTTATGATTTGTTTGTATTTTTGACATATTTGATTTTTTTTGTATTTTAACATTTTATTTTTTTGTATTTTATGACATATTTGAATTTTTTTTGTAGTTTATGACATATTTGATTTTTTTTGTGTTTTATGTGTAGAATGCCTTTAAGTGAATGATATTGAGATGTTCGGGCTCCTCAAAACCATCTAATGATATAAGGCGATATGCTTCAGGCCCAACTCTATGAAATCATGAATGGGAATATCTAATTTACCATGAACTTGTCTCATAGGTGTGACGATAGATTCAAATTTTGTTGGTTTTCTTTGAGCACTAGATCTCCAAGCTTGAATTCCCTTAAGTGGAATTTACTATTGTAAGCTCGCACAAGGTGATCTTGGTAGTCTCGAAGATGCTTTAAAGCATTGACTCAACATTCATCAAGAAGCATCAACTAATCAAGGCAACCTCACCGTGTGGCATCGTCATCTATGAAGTCCTTTAATGCTATGTATAGAATTGGAATTTACAACTCTAGTGGTGATGAGCATCAGAAATGCTCATATTCTGTATACATTTTCTTGATTATTATGTGGTTTTATAATAAGGATTGCATATGTTTATGAATGATTATATAATTATTTGATGAAATTATGTGTGTTATCTAATTCATGTGTTTTCAATGTGTTTTTATGGAATTGTAGTTGATTTAGTTATATTTGGATCAATCGAGGTCTTTTCATGGACCTAACACTTTGTTTCTTTTAGAATCAATGTGGAGAAGGTAGGTGCCTTCCTCTTCCAGGAAGGCACCAAGCAGAAGGTAGGCACCTTCCTCTTCTAGGAAGGCACCAAGCGTAAGTATGTCCATTCCTCTTCTAGGAAGGTGCCAAGCGTAAGTAGGCACATTCCTCTTCTAAGGAAGGTGCCAAGGAAAGACAAGCACCTTCCTCTCCCAAGAAGGTGCTAATAGAAGGCCAACGCCTTCCTCTTCCAGGAAGGCACCAAAGGAAAATAAGTGCCTTCCTCTCATAGGAAGGCACCGATAGGAAGGCACCACTAGAAGGCAAGTGCCTTCCTCTCATAAGGAAGGCACCGACAAGAAGGTGCCACTAGAAGGCAAGTGCCTTCCTCTCATAAGGAAGGCACCGACAAGAAGGTGCCACTAGAAGCCAATAGAAGATAAGTGCCTTCCTCTTACAAGAAGGCACCAATGATAATAAGGTGCCTACCGCATAGAGAAGGTGCCCGACATACTTAGGAACCTTCCTCATAGGGAAGGCACCCCTGTTCTTTGCTCGTTGACCAGACAAGCACAACGTGGACAACAGAGACTGGTGCAGTTCCAACTCTACATCATGTAGAGTTAAATTGGGGATTGCATCAATGTATGAGAATGTCCTACCAATTCCAGGTGAAGCACAAACCAATCAGTGAACACACCATCATTAGAAACGAATGCTAGTTTTAGCAAACATCGATCACATTTACCAAACTGTCTTAGTTTAGTCTGGAATGAATAGACTATTATAACTTCTTTGTAATAGAATATCTGTGGGTGTGCTATATAAACACACGTAGAACTCTATGAGGATATATAGAAAATTTTAGTAAATTTAGAGAGATATACAAAATAAGCATTGTAATACTTTGATAATTATAATACAATTCTAAGAGTTTCTAAGTGCGTGTTCAGCTGGGAGGAAGCTGCTAGAGCCTGGGCCCACTCCAAGCTAGTATTTCTTCCCCTATTTTTCTTGTGTTTTCTAGATTAGTTTATCGCTTTTATAAGATTTTTTATCGCATTGTTATTTCTAGTATTGCAATATGTTTATTTCTAGGAATGCATGAATATTTCCTTCCTATAGATTTAATTATTTTTATGTAAATTATTGAGGAGTGTATGAATGATTGATGACCATTGAAACACCCCCCAATAGTAGAACTAGCAGACTCATCTCAAGTGGTATTGTAAGCAATATTGTTCAAGACCCTTCACAAGTTTACGAAGCTCCCTGAGTTGATAAATTAAATGCATGGGCATGTGACCAAAGTAGGAAATAAGTTAACATTTTTTGGCCCATAACATTTTGGCACCATTTCCAGGGAAGCATCTCAAATAGATTATTTACAATACCTGGAAACCTTCCATCTAACCTTGTATGAGTTCTTCGAGAAGAAGAGGACCTGATGGTCGGTTTATAAAAACCAATCCACCAGAACCTGAGTCAGTCGAACATTCTAAATTTTAATTAGACTCGCCCTAACCACCACCAAAAATCCATTGGAGTGAGGATCCACACTTTGTACAAAGTGCCTCCTCATCCCATCAACTTGGGGAAGAACGAATCATCATAAATCCCCTGTTTAATAGGACACCCTTAGAGGAAGCCTTGTTGTGGAAAGTTGTAGAATATCGGATGATAACACTAGATAACCTTAGAGCCTTGACTCAAAAAGTCTTAAATGACCATAAGGCCATAAATACTACATTAGAGACCGCATTTCTTAAAAAAATTGTTGAAAAACACACCAAAATGAAAAACACATCCCTTGCTCACCTTCTGACCTTCATAGGATACCAAAATGAGGACCTTGACCTATTTTTATTTAATTTTTATGTCTTATGCAGGTATATGGACTACAAATCTGATACACATAAGCTAAAACTCTTTTCGTCCACATTGGACAATGCAGATCTGTGATGTTTCATCAGTCTGGGAGACAGACACATTGCCACTTGGGATCAAATGAAGAAGCTCTTTTTAGAGCAATACCAAGATTTTGGGAGAGCAAGAGACTCCAGATAAGAGGTCCTGAGCATGACGCATAAAGAATATGAGTCTCTCAAGGAATACTAGGAGAGATTCAACTTCAATATTCAACGATATCCTCACACGAAACTATCTGATAAGTCCCTCAAAAGCATATTTTTGAGAGGACTTACCAATGAATCACTGGAGGCTCTTAACATGATTTTTGGAGGTGATGTATACCAGCGCACTATGGAAGACATCCAAAAACTATGCCAGAACTACTCAATAAGGAGAGGCAATACCACTTATAGAACCATGAAAGTGATTGCTTCAGTCATGAAAATAGAAATAGGTAACATCTTTGGAAGATTTAAAGATCAAAATGCTCTCATATCTAGCATTGCATATGGATATGTTGTTGTTAGAGAAAAAGAAGCAAGAAAATGAAGCAACATTGGCTTATTTCTATCCAAAATGCAGAGGGAAGCATGAAAAAAATGCATGCCTAGAGAACAAAGTTAGAGTATGCACAGTTTGTAGGCTGAACCATAAAATTTGATTGTGCCCGCAACTACCCAGTAATCAGGAGGATGCTAAAAGTGCAGATGCCTATTTCATAGGCAATCAAAATATTTGTCCACAACATCTTATGGGGAATATGCCAACAAAAATGCCATCATATGGGGGAGGACCATACATGCCCCAAGGCCCACCTCAACCACCTAACATGGGGTGGTGGGGGCCATCACCCTGGTCCAATGCACCCCTAGTAGCATTCCTAAACCAGCATCCATGGATGCCATATCCATATCCTGGGTAGCAGTGGAGAGGCCACACTGTGTGGAATCAGGCTCCATAGAATGTAGCACCAGCTCACCCCCAACAAAATTTAATGGCATTTCTAGCAGTGAGACCTGCGTAGCTACCTGCACAACCGATGACAAATCCTAATAATAGGGTGAACCAACCAGCATACAACATGGAGGGTGAGATGTATCTAATGTACCATATTCAGCTTAGGTCTGGTAGACATCTAGGAGTAGGAATGCCTCCATTGGTAGAAGAGGAGGAAGAGGTAGGAGAAACACCTCTTATAGAAGAGGTGATAGAAGAAATGCTTGAGAGAGCAAAGGCTCCATTTCCCAATTGGTTGCAAGAACAGAGGAAAGTAATGTAGTCGGAGTTTGATATCTTGTCTAGCTTGAAGAACCTCATCGTGACAATTCCATTATTTCAAGCCATAGGAGATGTTCTGATATATACCAAGGTGATAAGAGAGATGTGTCTAAAGAATCCAGGATGAAGAGTAACCTAGAATATCAATGTCATTGGTAAACTAGCAGATTTGATGATGGGAAAAACATGCCATCCTAAGTATACAGACCCAAGAAACCTGGTGTTGACTATAAAAATCCAGCGATATTCCCTATCCAATATGTTGGTCGATCTCAGAGCAGCCATCAATGTAATGCCTTAGGAGACCATGCAGAGGCTACAGCTCATGAACCTGAAACCCACTATGATAGTGCTGCAGCTGGTCGATCGATCTATCATGGCATCGAAAGGAATGTTGGAAGATGTAATAGTAATAGTCAGCGCATGGGAATACCTAGCTAACTTTTTAGTCTTGCAATATAAAACTAGGCTAGGCAGTTACCCGCTCATCTTGGGAAGGCCATGGTTGAAAATAGCTGATGCTTACATCAGCTATCAAGATGGGCTAATGACCATCCCCGATGGATGAAACATTAAAAGGTTGACTATTTCACCCCAGTGTAGTCCGTCAACTCATTAGGAGAACCCATGTTGACCAAGCATGAAAATCTTAAGCTATCCATGATCCAAACGGTGATGACGTTGGATGACTTGGCAGAAGAAGATGAAGATGGTGCTATTGTGGAGTTCCTCCACAGGGAGTCCTCCATCTCTGCACCTGGATCGCCATTGGCTGGTGCCCAAGATCACCACATTCAGCAGATACACATCGGGCTAGGAAGAACATTGAATGTTAGCAGTGGGTTGACTCCCACACAATTGATGAAAGTAGAAGAGCTCCTAGTTAGACACCAACAAACATTTGCATGGGATTACTTAGATATGAAGGGTATCAACCCAGAGATCTGTACCCATCGTATATACCTAGATGATCAAGCAACTCCAAGTAGGCAACCATAAAGAAGAATGAATCTGGAAATGAAAGACATTGTCAAGGAAGAATTGCAAAAACTCTTGATTGTCAAATTCATCTATCCAATTTATGACAACGAGTGGGTATCACCGTTAGTGGTAGTCCCTAAAAAGAATGAGAAATGGCAAATATGTTTGGACTATAGAGCGTTAAACAAAGCGACCAAGAAGGACCACTTCCCGCTCCCATTCATTGATCAAGTCTTGGATACACTCTCTAGGAGGAAGTATTTCTCCTTCCTGGATGGATTCAGTGGATACAACCAGATCTAGATAGGAGAAGAGGATCAAGATAAGACAATGTTCACCTACCCATGGGGAACGTTTGCCTATCGGGTATTACCTTTCGGATTATGCAACGCACCTTCCACCTTTCAAAGGGTGGTGCTTAGCATATTTTTAGACATGATGGGAGACGCGGTCGAAGTATACATGGATGACTTCATCGTCTATGGAGAAACCTTCGATGAAGCAATGACAAACTTGGAAATAGTGCTCAAAATAAGCAAGGAAAAAAATTTGTCCCTAAGCAATGAGAAATGCTTTATGATGATGCAAGAAGGCATCGTACTGGGACACCACCTCTCCATAAAAGGAATAAAAGTTGATAAAAGGAAAATTGAGTTCATCAAAGACCTACCCAGCCCTAGAATGCAGAGAGAGGTGAGGAGATTTCTTGGATCAGCCAGGTACTACTGGCGATTTATCACCAAATTCAAAAAAATTGCAAATTGCACACTCTATTATCTAAGGATGTGGAGTTCAATTGGACGAAAGACTGTGAAGAAGCATTTCAGTTGCTTAAAGAGAAACTGATATCCAAACCAGTTTTAAGAGGACCAAATTGGGACATACCATTCCATATCTACTGTGATGCATCCAACAATGTTATTGGATCAGTCCTCGAACAGAAGGATGGCAAAGAATTTTATGCCATCTACTATGTCAACAAAAACTTGGCAGGAGCTGAGCTCAACTACATAATGATGGAGAAGGAGTTCCTTGCAGTTGTGCACACCATAAACAAATTCTACCATTATATCACTGGGTATAAGGTATTTGTCCACACGGACAACATGTTCATTAGATACTTGATGAGCAATCCAGCCATTGGTGAAAGAATTATCAGGTGGCTCTTGTTACTACAAGAATTTGACATCACAATAGTCGACAAACTAGGAAAATACAATGTCATAGTAGATTTTCTATCCAGATTGATACCGGCAAACCATACAGCAGTGGAAGACCATTTTTTGAACAAACATTTTTTCACCATTAGTGAGAAAATCCTATGGTACGCAGATATAGCCAATTACTTGTCCACCGAAAGAACCTCACCTGCTCTCTCTTTTCAATAAAATTAGGTGGTCATAGAGAAAAGTGCATCATTCCTATGGATTGATGGCCTATTATTAAAAATAGGATATGACCATATTATAAGGAGATGCATAGCAGAACATGAATTCTCAGAAGTACTCAAAGCGTGTCACGATGAACCATGCAGAGGACACTTTGCAAGGAAATGAACTGCCTACAAAATCCTACAGGCTGGGTACTTTTGGCCCACTCTGTTCAAGGATGCAGTTGCGTATACCAGCAAGTGCGATGAATGCCAAAGAATGGTAAGACCAACCCATCGAGATGAAATGCCCCTCTAGCCTTAGGTACACCTGAAACCCTTCGATAAGTGGGGCATGGACTTCGTGGGACCAATTAATCCACCTTAAATAGGGAGGAGGTTTATTTTGGTCTATATAGATTACATCACCAAATGGGTTGAAGTTCAAGCATTGAGAGATTCAAAAGAAAGAACAGTCATCAATTTATTATTTACCCACATTTTTACATGATTTGGGGTCCCTAGAGAGATAACAATAGACTAAGGGCCTCAATTTACCTCCAAGTTGATCAAGGAGCTGATGGAGCAATACAGAGTTTGGCACAATAAAACTACACCCTACCATCTGCAGGAAAATGGGCAAGTGGAAGTGATGAACAAAGAAATAGAGAACATCCTAATGAAGACCGTGCAAAAACATAGAAAATATTGGGCTACACATTTTTCACATTCTGGGGGTATAATACCACATGGAAATCCACCACAGGATTCACACCCTTCCAACTGGTAGATGGTAAGAGTACGATGATGCCCATTGAATTTGAAATCAAGACATTGAGGATAGCTTCATAATTGAACTTGAGCTTGGATGACGCTCAAAAATAAAGGATTCGATAGCTAGATCAGCTGGACAAAATTTGAATGGATTCTTTGTAGAGAACGGAAATCATACAAAAGCAAAGAAAGTAGTGGCATGATCACCACATTAAACTGAAGCAGTTCCAAGAAGGAGAATGGGTGCTATTGTACAATTCTTGGTTCCAGGAAAGAAAAGGTAAATTAATGCAAATATGGATGGGACCGTATGAGGTGGTAGATCTCATCAAGAATGGGGTAGTGTGCATTATAACAATTGACGACAACAACACCATGTTAATGGTCAATGGCCATCGAATGCACCCCTATAACACATCCAAAACATTACAGGTGGAATCCATAATAGACGTGGGGGAGACCCCATCTTGTTAGATCTGGACCAAAATATTAATAGGAAAAATGGTGGGCATGGAGGTGCTCACCAAAATTAGTTAATTTAGTTTTTTTCTTATAGTGTGTTTTGCAAGGACGACACCCGCATGCAAGCTATAGGAATCCTAATCCAGGGCCTAACAGGCATGAAATACGTCTAACTGCATTTATTTATTTTTATTTTTTTTGTTTACTTTTTATAGGTGGAGGACCTGACAACACGAGGAATAGGTATCTAGGAAACCAAGCTTGATTCGGCTCAGCATTTCGACATCGACACTCGTAGGTAGAAGCTAAGGCAGCATGAAGTGAGACTGAGAAGGCTTGATCACCCTTTCCTAGCCAATCACAACATGATTTCCAAGAATAAAGCACCTTCCACATCGAGAAGGCACAGAAGAAGGCACCTTCCTTATAAAGAAGGCACCCAGCCAAAATAAGGCACCTTCCATATGAAGAAGACACCTTGCCAGAAGAAGGTGCCTTCCTTGTAAAGAAGGCACCTAGCCAGAAGAAGGTGCCTTCCTTATAAAGAAGGTGCCCAACCAGAAGAAGGTGCCTTATAAATAAGGTGCACACAAAAAAAAAAGAGAGAAAAAAATAGGCGCCTTCCACATCGGGAAGGCGCCACACAAAAAAAATAAACAAAAAAAAAAGGCAGCCCGAGGTGCCTTCCACATCGGGAAGGCGCATACAGACCGAGGCACCTTACACCCCAGGAAGACACAGGTATACAGTGGTGCCTTCCACCCTAGGAAGGCATAGGTATTCAATAGTGCCTTCCACATCAAGAAGGCACACCCATTCAGAAGCACCTTTCGTAGTAGGAAGACACCATCATCAAAAGGGCACCTTCCACCACCGGAAGGCACATCCAATCAGATATGCCTTCCATAGCCAGAAGGCACATCCAATCAGAGATGCCTTCCACCACCAAAAGTGCATCCATTCAAAGAGCACCAAAAACATCGAGAAGGCACCATATAAGTGCCTTCCACATTAGGAAGGCACGATATAAGTGCCTTCCACATCGGGAAGGTACCAAAGAGCACCTTCCATGTATAGCTAGCACTTAAGTCTCATAGATTCCTCGATCAGAATGAAATAACCACATGAATGAGAGGCATCTGATTACCATACCCCTCATCCATGTCACAAATTAGTGAATCAATGCTCTTTAGGATGCATGAAACACCAACTCAAATATTTATATATTTATTCATAAATTATGTAGTACCGAAAAAAAAATATTGTCATCATAAAAATCATATACCCCCATGGCCAAAACCACGTGCCAATGATATGGCTCGAAAGGTGTACCCTAGAATTAAATTCTAGGGTTAGGTGCCTTCCCTATAAGAAGGCACCTTCCTGAAGAAGTAAGGACATAAAAAAAATGCAGTAGTAAGGGAAAGCACCATGGGAGGAAGGTCGAAGAATCATGCGGTGAAAAAGAATGAGTCGAGTGATACAAAAGGAATCAGGGGGACGATAAAAACACAATTCGAGGTCGAGGGATGGTTCAAATACTATACCCTAGTCAGTCAAGGCTAGGATATGGAGGCAGCCAAGGAATTCATTGCCTCCTTGAAGGGCGATGTAGCTTAGGTACATGGGGTAGAAATTCTGGTCACCCCCGAATACATCTCCTAGGCGACTGGATTGCCCCTCATAGGTGAATGCATATACAAAGGTGGACTGTTGAAGCCATACGAAAAAGTGCTACTACCAAGAGAAAATGTGTAGATATATAAGGAAGGGCTACCTAAAAGTAGCCTTCCCATGAATCTATGGAAGATATTCGAGCAGGTTTCTTGATTCTTTACATGCATTGGGAAGTATACCCATTTGCACACTAACCATGTGCAGTTTCTAAATCACCTGGTGCATGGAAGGAATTTGAACGTGTCATTCTACTTGGAAAATGCCCTAAAGGAAGAAGCGGCTAGGTACCAGAAGGGAGCACCGTTCACCTTGGCCCACCATGGGCTGATATAAATACTGGTCCTGCAAAAGTGCAGAGGTAGAACCCTAACATAGAGGGAGATGGTGACCAAGAAAGGCAACAAGATGCTATTACCAAAATAGGGCAAGAAGAGGGAAGCCCTATAGAGGAGATGGCAAGTATCGGGCAATTGGCATTGCCAAATTTCATGGAAGAAAGAGGGCATTCACCAGTGCCTGAATGCACAGAGGAAAGAGAGCATTCCCTAGTGCTCGAGTATGAAGAGGAAGGAGTGCTAATTATTAGTAGCGAGGTCAAGTTCTAGCCACCAGAACCAGTCCCTAGGAGGAAACGCCTATGGTGACTCCTCTCGGTAGAAGAAGAGAATGACCCAGAAGTCGACGTGGCAGCCCAAACCCTTTGGGAATTAACAAATTAGAGCCCACAAGATGCAAGGACTTCTGGGAGCAATGATCAGGTCGACGCAACCTTAAGGAAGTGTTGGAGTGGTAGACCAATTATTGGATGGCCCAAATTTTTTTGGAGGATTACCAGAATGAGCATAGAGGGGAATTAGAAGAATGAGAAAGATGAATCACCTAGATCAAATAGCTGGTCCAGCAGTTGCGGGAGGAGAACCAACAACTCTAGGATAGGGGAACAGAAAGAAGGGATGTATCGACCCAAAATGATTGGGCAAGAGAGGTCTCGATGAATTCTCCCACATCTACAGAATGAGTATTCTCTGAGATAATTTTGATCGAATTCCCGATAGAGTAGCTCAGAGGCAGGGGAGAATTCCTTTATTTTTAGGAGTGAAAGGGAAAGAAGTCCCAAAACACCTCCTATCATCGACCTAAGTGATATAGAGGAGGACGAGGGCCAACAGTAGAAGACAAGACTGGGGGATAAGGAAGAACTCTTTGGACCTAAGGAAGATAGAGAAGAACATGAGGGGTCGACACAGGACAAACAGGGGGGCGAAGAAGCACCCCAAGATACAACAGCACAGATCCCCCAAAGTGAAGAAAATGCTCTAGGGACCATAAAGCAGGCCCCTCAAAGCAAGAAGACATCCACTAGAGAGAAATGGAAAACCCCTATTCGAGCCATCGTATTTCTACAGAGGCCAAAGGAAAAGGGCCCAGGACGGCTTGAAAGAAGGTGAAGGTGACCTTCGTCGAGCCAGAAGAAGATGAGTGGGATATGCAATTGTTCGTAGAGAGGCAAAAATAGTTTGAATGGTTGCTCAAAAATATTACAGTAGCTAAGGAGACCAGGAATGCAACCTCAAGGATGCAGGGGGATGTTGGTATCTGCATCAATCCTGCAAAGGACAACCAGTTCTAGGAGATTTACGGGTCATCTTAGGGATGGCCCTCCAAGATAAGAAGGTATTTTGAACGATGGGGGGTATATGGCCCCGAATTGGAAGTCATTGCCATTGCAAAGGAGAACATAGGGCTTACTCCTAAAGTAGTCGTATTGTACAAAGCCCAAGTAGTTCATCTCAAGAGGGATAATTCAGATATCCCTCTTGTAGCGGTCAGACCTCTAGACGCTAACCTATGGCAAGCTATAAAAGTTGCATTTTAGGCAGTAGAGATGACGCTAGCTAGATCACCTCTGATTGCGGCCAAGATGAGGAAATCAAATCTGATAACATCACCCACAGCCCCACGTAGAAAAAGAGAAGCCACACATCCTAGTTCTAGTGCATAGAAGAGGCAGACATGGGCTGTAGGTACAGTTGGATCCACCAAGAAATGACAACGATGAGGGGTCAATAGGGCTACCTGTAGTTTTGATGCCACGAGGGCATGGCATATGTAATGTATGGGGGATGATGAGCATCAGAAATGCTCATATTATGTATACATTTTGGTAATTATTATGTGGATGTATAATAAGGATTGCATATGTTTATGAATGATTATATAATTATTTGATGAAATTATGCATGTTATCTAATTCGTGTGTTTTTAGTGTGTTTTTGTGGAATTGTAGTTTATTTAGTCATATTTGGATCAGTCGAGGTCTTTTCATGGACCTAACACTTTGTTTCTTTTGGAATCAACGTAGAGAATGTAGGCACCTTCCTCTTCTAGGAAGGTGCCAAGTAGAAGGTAGACGCCTTCCTCTTCTAGGAAGGCACCAAGTGTAAGTAGGTACCTTCCTATTCTAGGAAGGTGCCAAGCATAAGTAGGCGCCTTCCTCTTCCAGGAAGGTGCCAAGGAAAGACAAGCACCTTCCTCTCCCAGGAAGGCACCAATAGAAGGCCAATACCTTCCTCTTCCAGGAAGGTGCCAAAGGAAAATAAGCACCTTCCTCTCACAAGAAGGCACCGACAAGAAGGCACCACTAGAATGCAAGTGCCTTCCTCTCATAAGGAAAGTGCCGATAAGAAGGCGCCACTAGAAGGCAAGCGCCTTCCTCTCACATGAAGGCACCAACAGAAGATAAGTGTCTTTCTATTCCAAGAAGGCACCAACAATAGTAAGGTGCCTTTCGCATAGAGAAGGCACCCAACATACTTAGGCACCTTCCTCATAGGGAAGGCACCCCTGTTCTTCACTCGTTGACCAGACAAGCATGACGTGGACAACAGAGACTAGTGTAGTTCCAACTCTACATCATGTAGAGTTAAATTAGGGATTGCACCGATGTATGAGAATGTCCTACTAATGTCAAGCGAAGCACAAACCAATCAGTGAACATGCCACCGTTAGAAATGAATGCCAGTTTTAGCAGACGTCGATCACATTTACCAGACTATCTTAGTTTAGTCTAGAATGAATCAACTATTATAACTTCTTTGTAATAGAAGATCTGCGGGTGTGCTATATAAACACATGCAGACCTCTATAAGGATATATAGAATATTTTAGTAAATGTAGAGAGATATACGGAATATTTTGATAAGCATTGTAATACTTTGATAATTATAATACATTTCTAAGAGTTTCTAAGTGTGTGTTCAACTAGGAGGAAGTTGTTGGAGCCTGGGCCCACTCCAAGCTAGTATTTCTTCCCCTATTTTTCTTGTGTTTTCTAGATTAGTTTACCACTTTTATAAGATTTTTTATCACATTGTTATTTCTAGTATTGCAATAGGTTTATTTCCAGGAATGCATGAATATTTTCTTTCTATAGATTTAATTATTTTTACGTAAATTATTGAGGAGTGTATGAATGATTGATGACCATTGAAACACCCCCCAATAGTAGAACTAGTGAACTCATCTCAAGTGGTATTGTAAGCAATCTTGTTCAAGACCCTTCGCAAGTTTACAAAGCTCCCTGGTTTGATAAATTAAATGCACGGGCATGTGACAAAAGTAGGAAAGAAGTTAACCTTGTTTGGCCTGCAACAAGTGGTAAGATGGCCTTAGTGCCATATACTAGTGAAAATGGTATTTCCCCATTGGCCATCCGTATACTAGTCTTGTATGCCCATAGTGCAAGAGGCAATTGCATGTGCCAATTCTTGTGATTGTCTTGCACCGTCTTCCTCAATATGGAGACTATTGTCTTGTTCGAGGCTTCTACTATCCATTTTCTTGTGGATAATAAGGCATTGAAAACCTGTGCTAAATATGGTATTTGTCCATTAAAGTATGCACATTTTTGTTCTTTAAATATGGTCCATTATACGATATTATCTTCGAAGGGACCCCAAAATGACTTATGATATTGTGGAGTATAAACTCCGCAATCCTTGGTCCAGTTGTTGATGTTAAGGGGATCACTTCAACCCATTTAGTGAAGTATTATGTGGCTATTATTATGAATGTGTGTTGGCCTGAGGATGAGGGTGAGATATTCCCAATCAATTGTAGTCCCCACTACAAGAATTGCCATGCTTCTTGGATGGGTTGTAAGTCTTGCGATGGTAAGTGCATTAGATTTGCATGATTCTGGAACTTAATGCATTTCTTGACATACTCACAACAATCCTTTTCCATGGTGGGCCAATAGTAACCCATTCTCAAGATGCACTTAACGATGGCCATGCCACTAAAATGCCCTTCACATGTGCCATCATGAGCTTACAAAAAGCTCATGATGAATCCCAAAAGCTTTCCAGAAGTTATGCCAAATACGCACTTATTAGAATTCAATCGAACATTGTGTTAAATGAGGTGGTCAAAGAATTTTATAAGGCCTTCCGCATGCTGTTGCCGCAATAGGAACTTGGCCAGTAATTCATCCATGTAATCCTCTAATATCTTATGCATATAATTATGGAATATGTATGTCATGGCCCACTGATATGTGGCACCAACATTTTTGAGACCGAATAGCATCACTTTGTAATAGAATGTTTCCCATAGAGTAATGAAAGTAGTTTTATGTTGATCTTTGGGCTTAATCTCAATCTGGTTGTATCCAAAAAAATCATCCATTAGAGAGAGCATCTCATGACCTGTGGTTGCATCTACAAGAGCATATATGTTTGGCAACGTGAATGAATCCTTTGGTGTTGCTCTATTTAAATCTCTAAAGTCTGTGTAGATACGAACTCTTCCATAAGGTTTCCCCATGGGTACCATGTTTGACACCCACTTAGGGTAGTCAATGGGAACTATGAATACTGCATCCAGTAGTTTTTGCAATTCATTCTTCACCACCAAAGTGATGATTGGATGCATTTTCCTTAGCTTTTGCTTGATTGGCTTCTTCATGGGATCTAATGAAAGGTTGTGAATGACTAACTTTGGATCTATCCCTAGCATGTCTTTGTAAGTTCAAGTAAAAATATTTGGCCTCTCTTTGAGGAGAATAATTAGTATGGCTTGTTCCTATGGAGATAGACTTTCTCTGAAATTGAATTTTCTTGGTTGGGTAGGATCATCACTGATGTCCACCTCAAAAGTTGCTTCTATAGCCATATGTGACCCATCCTCTAGTTAATGAGGTGTGGGTATCAAATAAATGTCATTAGTGGGATTTATAGTACCTACTGACTCAGGTTCCAAACCAACATGGAAGACGTCATATGAACAACCTAATGCAAAATGGAACAACTGTAACATATCTTCATTGGGGAAGAGGTATTTAGGTTTTATGGGTGAATTAGCATAATCCCAATCAATAGCCTCTATATCAAGATGCAATGATTTGGTAGGATCTACTGGATTATGAAGTGGAGTGGTCAAATCAATGGAGATCATGTTGATGGATGGGATGAAATCTCCAGGACCACATGGGTGTAATCTTGTTTTAGGGGTTTCCCTTCCATACTTGCGATGAGGTTCTAGCAATTTGGGGATGAATGGGTCCTCCCTATGAAACATGTGAGTGGTTGGATTCTCTCTATGCATAGACTATGGAATGGGGTGATTTGTCTCAAGGATCTCTTAGAATATGGGTGGAGGGGGATTGACCATGCAGTGAATAGCCCCTAAGTCAATAGGTCTTCCAAGGAATCTTAATCAAGGATCTATGGCATGCAATGTCGTCTCTCTTTCTACTAGCTCATTGAATTATCACCAGTTGTGAGGCCCAAGATAAGCCATCTCGATCTCATCCTCAAAGTCATCATAAATTATCTAGAAATTGTTAGCATTGGTATGTGGCCCTAGAACAGAGGGCTCATGTCTTGGCCCCAAGCAGGCCATATCTATTTCATATTCACATTATTCGTTACTTATGAAGAATCCATTTGTATTTGTCTCTTGCCCCAATGTTAGGGGTTGATGGTTCAGGCCTAAGTAGGCTCTTTCTATTGAGTCCTCTGATTCATATTCACTTTCATTCGATATGTACCCACTCTCATTGTGGATGGACCATGTGAATCTTTGTAAATAGTGAGGCCCATGGTAGGCTAAGCCAAGTTGTGCCTCATCATCACTTGCTTCATATCCATTCTCCTCATCCCATGAGTTGTATCCTATTGGGGTGGAATCAATTGAGATGTTTGGATGATAAATTTTTGGTGGTGGTACGTTCACCGTGGCCACTTGACTGTTGCTCAAATTTCCTATCCTTGGGGGGTGATAAGGAATGAAATCAATGTATTCTCCTAACACTAAGCTTAATATTTCCAATGTTGTTGCAAGAGAGTCATATTCACCTCCAATATAATAGCCTAATTGTCATAGGGAAGATGATATTGTGGCTCGTATTACTGCCTGCATCCCTGCTCATATATACCAAGGCCATAGCCATGCCAATGGCAATGCTCAAAGTAGCTTAGATAAAACTTAGTGTTAGAGAGATAATGAACATTGACCATGAACAATTCATCATAATCCTCTTCTATGCCTGAAGACTTATGGGTGCAGTCTAGGCTGGCATAGATAAAATTTGTTTGGTTGGGAGGGATTCCAAGTGGAACCACTATTCCCACTGGTGGTCTCAAGTCCTTAGGTCTTCGCATATCTTGTGCAGACTCAATGATAGGCATAAAGGTGATGTTCTACACAAGGTACTTCCCTATGCCTATGCTTGTGAAGTGTATTGATGCATGCAACGTGGATGACCCTACGGATGACACTGGTGAGGTGGGATGGTAATCACTATATTCATATTGATCTTGAAGATCTCCTTATTCCATAGGATATGAAATTTCTGCAATGGCTATAGTTAGTACTTCCTTGGGCCTTTATTCCTTGACTAAGGGCACCTTTAGCTTCTTATTGTATTTTTTTTTATGTTGATGGTACTTTGGAAGCATTGACTATTTTAAGTGCACTAGGAGGTGTTGATGTACATGGGTCTTTTCTTACCCTTTTGTCTTTGTTATCCAATTGTGTGGTTAGAGATGAAGGGGCTACATACAAGTGGGTAGAAGGAATTACAAATTCTCCTAAAATATCCACATGATGGACATATTTAGAAGGCTATTCATCAGCTAGGACCACATAGACTTTGTTTTCATGCACATACTTGACACACTAGTGCAAGATCGAAGGAAAACACTTCATGGCCTTTATCCAAGGATGCCCTAGGAGGATGTTGTACTGCATAGCCCCTTCTAAGACATGACACATCATAGGGATGGTCTTGTGCCCCACCTTGATGGGTAGGACTATTGTTCCCATATTTTTGCATAAAGCATCATTAAAAGCTCTCAATGTGTAAGCTCCTAAAATGATATTGGACTTGGGGATCTTAAGGTGCTCTTTACTGTTGTTGTAATGTTGTTTATTAATGAACCTGTATTGACCAAGACCCTATTGAAATGTAATTCATTGATTGCTACCACAATGTTTAGCGGAGGGTCTGGTAAGGTAGTAGGTACTATCTTAATCTCATAATCATAGAATCGAATTATAGGTTCATGGCATTCTTGTACTTGTCCCACAAAATGAGTGAATGCATTTGCATCTTGTGGTTGGAGCTCAATTATCCTTAAAATTTCTATTAAAGTCTCCTTATGCTTTGGGGACTATTGTATGAGCTCATAGATGGATAACTTAGTTGGAATCATCTATAGGTTTTACTCCAATCTAATCCAGATAGTTACCATAGGTCATGTTGGTGTACCTGGGAGGTTGTCTTGCCTCTACCTAGGTGCGGCCAGGACATTCATGGGAGTTGTAGGAGGTTTCGGTTGAACATATCATCTAGTCCTGATTGCTATGTTAATAATATCAACCATCCCAATGCATCCGTGGGTAGGTATATCAGCTTGGACCTGATTGAATTAGGCCCCTTACTCTCTAGGGGCCTCATGATTAGGCAACGAGTTTTTGTATATACCCATGTATCTATTATTGGGAGCCAATGGGTTGTCAACTTTGAGTTCTCCCACCTCAATCATGTTTTGCACTTGATGCTTAAAACCAACGCAAGCCTTAATGTCATGCCCCGATATCCTATGATAAGGATAAAATTGATCTTCCCTATATCCTTTTGTCTTAGGATGGTTGGGATATATAAGAGGTATATCAAGAAATATGATCCTCCTGACCTCACTCAGCTGATTGAATATTGATTGCATTGATTCTATCAAAGGCGTGAAATAGCAAGGTGGCTTGCATTCTTTGTTTCACCCCTGATTGTTCCTTTGATCGTAATTGGCTGGTGGAGGATGTGCTTGATAGTTCTAGGGTTTTTGTGCACCCCCATCCTTAGGTGTAGCCAATACAACTTGATTTACTAGAGCAGGGTTGCTCTGCTTTTGCTTGTACTTGGAATTCTTACCATTCTTGTTCCACTCCTTTTTGTTTTAGAGTTTAATGGTTACCTCATCTACTTTTATGTCTTCGATTAGTTTGGCCTGTGCCAAAGCTTCCTCAAATGAAGGATACTGCTAAAGTTGTAGCAATAGGGAGATGTGTTTAGAATAACTTTTGGTGAACATGCAAATTATCTCTTCTATGGGAATGGAGAATGATAATTTTATCATGACTTTTCTCCATCTATTCCCATAAAACATTACTACTCATCATCATATTGTTTCAAGTTGGCAAGGTATGAAAGGTTCACCTTCTTCTTAGCACCAAAGGAGAAATGCTTTAGGAATGTGTTTACTAGTTTTTCAAAGTTGGTTATGTTATGCTTAGGTAGTTGGTTGAACCATTGAGTGGCAGCACCTAAAAATGTCACTATGAATATTCTTATCATGAGAGAATCATTGTCTTCAAGAAGAAAAAATGTGTTGATAAAATTGGTGACGTGCTCTTGTGCATCCTCTTCATCCTTAAAATTTTCTAACCTAGTCATCTCAAAGTTATTAGGATATGGAGGGCTAGGGATTTATGGGCACAATGGTTGGTTGTGTATTTTGCTCAATGTTGGTGAGTTCCCAACTGTCTCTTATTTTTCATAGGCTTTTATCTTTTCAGTAATTTCTTGAAATACCTTTGATGCACAAATTTCCTCCTTGTCTAGGCCTAATCACAGTGGCAATGGAGGTAACTCTCTATCCATTTGATTTATTTCATTTTCCTCCCTCCTAAGAGGGGACTCAGGATTGTGATCCTGGTTTTTTATATTTGCCCTTTCCCCACTAGTTGGATTTCATTCAAGATTTGGTGGATGATTTCATTGTGGTATATCTTGTCTAGTGTGCCTCTCCTTAGGAGAGTCAGTGCATCTAGTTCTTTGGTGGTCACCACTATTTTTTCTATAAATTGCTAAGAGCTAGCCATTCAACTTGCTCTCTTAAGCACTGCTCATATTTGTGCAAGAGTCTTTCTCTTTGTTTATCCTATTCAAGAGCTTCCATTAGCTCTCACTCCTTACGTAGTGCATTTTATAGCCATCTCACATGATTAGTTTATGCTTCCATAGAAGACTCATGTTTATCTAACTCTGTTCTTGTTATCTTGACTCATAAATTCCTCAAGGAGGTTTCTATTGTACCTATACTCTTGCTAGCTAATATGACTTGTTTAGTGTATTGTTGAGTATCCCTACGATCAGACTCTATACATCTACTGCAGGGTCACTCTGAGGTACCCCTAAACTTAGAGATGTGCTTAGAAGTCACATTTTGTAAGCTTCTAGATGCAGAGTTCTCAGTAGCTATAGTTCTTTAAGTTGGTCATGTAGGAAACCAATCCAACCCATATAGATATCTTGTTTTCCATGGCTAGTCCCATAGGATGTCATTCAATCCTATGAGGTCATATTATATGGGAATATTTCCTTTTTTGTGAAGGATATCTTCTATACGATTCCCATGACTAGGTGTAGCTCTAGTTTCTTGCCCTTCTATAGGAAGACCTATTTCATATGTTTCTTATGAATCTTGAGGTGTTGCAACTCTTGGTTGCCTTCTTGATGAAGAGGGCTTTATGGTGATATGTTTTCTCCATGTGGATGGAGATGTAGTAGTCTCATCATCCTTATGTGAGCAATGCTTTTTAGAACCTTCCTTATGTCCATGTGATGAGGAAGCCCTTGAAGCTTCCTCACGTCGTTGAGATGTTTCTATGTGTTTAGAGGAGGTCCTTAAGGTATCCTCATGTCTCCTTGATGAGGATGGTTATGAAACCTCTTTTTTTTATGTGACTTTGTTCCATGATGTGGTTCCCTACTTGGGGTTTCTCGAGGAGATCCCCCAAGGGTTGAGTTATCACCCCTTAGGGTCACGGAGCTACGTCTCACAGTATTATGGGTAGGTCATTTGATGTTACTACAACTTCGCCTATGGGTATGAATTGCTTCAGTCTCTCTCTCAGTATCGAATCGAGGGTGTTTACTTCTTGTTTTAACCATTTTGTCTAAGAATTGATCATTTGAGTTGTAATTTAGGAATAGCCACACAATACCAACCAAATGTTTATCTTTATTATTGATTTAAGTGTGCCCTAAATTGTTTGGTGTGTTTTGATGTGTTGTTATCTCAATTTTTTGCTCTTGTTCTTGGATTAAGAATGAGAAGACTCATCCATAGTGAAAATCAAGTACACCCATGCCAAACACAATTTTCTCAAAAGAATCTAGGGTACACCACTGAAGTCCCAGTGGGGGGTTTGCCTAGTTATTCCACTCTAAACCAATAATTATTCTAATAGTGGGAGACATTTTGAGCACAAGTAACTTAGTATCACTATAAAAAAGTTTCTCAATCTGTTTCTAGGAAGCTCTAGGGGGAAAATTGGTGGAAGGAGATGAATTCCAACGTCACTGGACTGAATTGAGGGTTGGTGATGAAATCCAACTCCCTAATGTTTAAATGATACATGTGTGTGTGGTGTTCATTTTAAGCTTGCATAACATAAAGTGCATCATATAGCAGCAATGAGTCTTTCATATATTTCTAAGTGTAAAAATACATTTCAATATTTAGAAATATGAATGAACTACTATGATTTGTATGAGCACACTTTATTTCATGTAGCTATGGCCTCTAGCAGGGCCTCAAAGCAAGCAAAAAACATACAATATCTAGCACATTGGATTCTAGGGTGAAATTTTTAGGCATAAGCCATTTTTCCTAGCAACACCTAGTAGAAATCTAAAATAAGATCTGAGATATGAAAAATGCTAAATTCTTTCTCCTTTTATTCTTTCAATTTCCAAATATAAATGTGCTTTAAGTTCTCTTTTTTAGATACACAGATGCAAATAGAAAGCTGTAAAATATTAGAGAGGTTGTACCAACCTCTAATATAGCTTCAAGAACCTTGTTTTTTTCCTCTGCTACTCTCCAGTTCTGGCCACTATTGACCAGAGCAACTGGTTCTTGGTTGTCATTAGTGGGAGTGGATAAATCTTTATTGGTCATTGTAGCTCAGAGAAGCTAGACCTACACACAAAACTAAGTTAGTATTTAGGTAGAAAATGAAAAATTAGTGGAGGTCCCATCGTGATCACCATTTGTAGTGACCTCGGGATGCACACACTACTCTTTTTACTCTACTTGCAATGTATTAAAACCCAAAAATGAAATGGAAGACAATGAAAAGCATATAACATGGAAATAACAAATATGGATCTTTTTATTTGTATTGAAACCTAGTTACATGTCGGTCCCTCTTAGGGATACCCATTTCAATACAATAAGGTTACAAATAGGCAAAGAGTACCCCTTTCACAAAGAGGTGGTGCGATTTCAAAAGCTTCCCAGTTATTCACATGAAAATGTATGAAGGCTTACAGATGCCTCCTTCTCTAGTACTATTTCCTAGAGGGATCCATTTTTGCTCTTGTATGTTGCATATTTTATCCGATGAACCTATGGCCCTGTAAGCAATGAAATAACAACACATGCTTAGATGTTTGAGAATACCTCCCTGGATGAGGTTGTTAGCAATGAATATAACAAATGAAAGCAAGTGCAAATTATACTAATGCTATGAATGTGAATGAATGAAATGATGTTATGCTAATGATATGCTAAAATAATGAATCTAATGTCTAAAACCCTAAGCTAAGCCTATGGGCCACTGTCCAAGACAACGGTCACTAAAGTGACTCTCATCCTCTTTGCTCCAAAGCTATGGGCCAAAGCTTGTATTTGATGTTGAATAATGGTTGCTATACTCTCTAGTTTGTCAGGGCTTCACCGTACACATGATCTCCAAGAGAAGCTCTCTAAGTATCGAAATCTCTCCTCAATGACTTATTTTGATAAATTTGGGATAAATTGTCTAGATCCTTGGTGCTCTTAGGATTGCATCTTTTATAGTGTGAAACCCTAGGTCTATGTCCAAGCCCTAGGAATGAATTCCTCATGCGTAGTGAGAGTTAGCATGAGGAGATTTTGTCTTTTGTCTATGTTTGGAGGCCAATTAACTAAAGTCTAAATGCAAACTCAAGTCTCCTATGTGAACTGGTCATGAAAGGGAATGCAAAGTTACTCTCGTTCACATCTATTACATATAGACTACCACTTCCACTCATGATTAGGCCTGTTTATCGATAAAATTGCTTTTATAGTTTAGCCACTATCATCTACAATGACTAATATTTTGTCACTGTCATCTACAATGGCTAATGTCTGGCCACTCGAGGCCTGAGTGGCTAGGATCTGGTCACTCTAGGCTTGAGCAGCTAGGCTTGGATGGCTTGAAAAGGTCCCAAATGAGTGGTGAGAACCATTGTTGATGCTTGGAAAGTCCAATATTATGTCATATGATCTTATGAATGTGTCTATGTGAGCATTTCCCCTAAGCATGACACATTTTAGGTATCTATAATTAGACCTTTTCAAAGGTCTCCTATGTAATTTATAGTACAACTTGTAAAATTCTGAATAAACTCTTCCATGTATTTTTCCACGTGGAGTTTATGTAATTATGATGCGACAACTATGTATTAAACAAAATAATCTAAACTAATACAATTCCTATTCCTGCTTGGACTTGGTAAACATCCTGAATGGTCCAAGTGGCAATACATAAGTTAACTTAACAAAGAAACACTAACTTTGATATTTTGTATGATATACAATATAACCATATGTCCTTTATTCCAGGAAAATGTGCAACAATATTATGTCTAAATCTAATAAACCTAAAAATAGTTGGATTACACAACTTTATTGAATAAAGTAATAACGACTTTATTAATCACAATATTCCATGTGAAGAATACATGATAAATCAAATATTATGCTAACTAGAAATACTTGTTCCCGTGTGAAAATGATGTGGCATGCAGCGTCATTCAATGGACTTAGTCATCATTTGATAACTATTGGTAAAAATCCTTCAGTAACTACTGGTAAAAATATCCTTCGATAACTATTGGTAAAAATCCTTCAGTAACATACTTCAGTAGCTACCTTCTATAATGTACTTTGATAACTATCTTCTGTAACATGCTTTAGCTATCATCTTTTGTAATAGTGATCCATACTACTTTGTCACTGTACCTTAAGCTTTCTACATCCTTTGTTCTTATGTCCATCTTATTGCATCCAAGATACATCCTAAAGCTTGTGCTTGTTGCATTTTTCATCTGTAGAACATTCTTCAACACCTTGCATGCATAATTACTCATAACTCGGACATATTTTACATAAAATAAACACATTTATCAGATTAACTGCATTCATCCTTTTATTGACAAATTATAGAAAAATACAACAATAACTTACATAAAACATAATATAATCATCAATTAAACATAAGAATGAAACATTTCATTACAGAAATATATGCCAAATATCCTCTCATCATTTTCTTCTAAACTAAAATCTATGCATGTCCTCATACATATGGAGAAATAAGACAAACAAAATATGATGATTTTTATACATATATCAAATGTCACCATCCAAATTTTTGCAAATAAATGAAAGATTAAATTTTATCAAAATTCATACTGTCTTTCCATATTGTCTTTTCAGAAAATCATTTACAATTCACAAAACATGACATCATAACTATTTAAGAATGAACAAATAGATATTGGACATAATTTCCAGAAAAGAATCATTAGTTCTGAGAAATGAAGATTTCCAGAATTACGTAAAACATAAGCCAACATATCACAATCAAAGCACACAGTTTCAATCATACATCTACAATAGAATACAGTGTTTTGGATCTTCCAGATCATTTTCATGACAACCTACATAGTACAAAATTTATCAATCAGATTAAAGTGTTGAATTCTGTAGTTGAAATGAAATATTTTAGGTTGTGATGTATAATTCTGATAAAAATAAAAATTCTCAAATGATGATTTCTAAATTTCTTATAACAAAACAATTTCATCAATCACATACAATACAAATCATCTGATCATCTTCAGGGAACAGTTCTATGATATAACAGTCTTCAATATAAAAATAATAATTTTTTTTTAGTTTATCTTACTACAGTAATATACTAAAACTGTGATCATAGATACCAAACTTGTATTACCCAAAATAGTTTCACAAAAAATGAAGACATTCACAGTATTTTATTAGAGGCATATATATATACTACTTAAAATATTTACAGACAAAGAATATAAACATGTTACAGATAATAATATACAAATCATATTTTGAAGTCTTAGAAATTATAAAATATTAAATAGTTTTTCAGTGTAGTTCAATTTATCCGACTTGTGTTCGTCGGGTGGAGATTCTTGAAGATGGTGGTCTCATCTATAGTAACATGCATTCCATTTTTACTTTTTGTACCTGCTCTTTGGCTTTCTATTCAACCATAGGTATCTCAACCATGATAGTCTTGATATGCTCAACTTCATGAGAATCTTCCTTCTGCTTTGCATCCTGCATTTGAGAAGGCGAAAGTTCCTCAACTAATGTAACAATATTATTTATCACTACATTGATTTCTCGGGGTATCCCGGCATTCAAAACAAGATTTCCTAGTGTCGTTCCTATCTTTGTGGGAGAAACCAATTTATTAGGTTGATTTTGTTGTGTTAGGATGATGAGCTGGTGGGGAATTTCTTCTTCAAGGAGTTTAGAAAAGTTAATAGGTTTATTCGTATGGGCCACTTTGCTGAATTTTACTGACTTTTTTTTCTTTTTACCAGGTGTGGAACTTTTTTTTGGAGAAGCATCTACGGGTGGCAGTCGGTTGAAAAAATCAATAGGTTTTGTCACCTTATCCACTGAAAGCTATTTAATCATGTCTATATGAAGGGTAAGGGATCACTAAATCAATTTAAAATTCTCTGTGAAATTCTCTCATAAATTGTTAATTTTTATATGTAAGATAGTATTTTGCACCCAAAGGTGAGACAGGATTTCAATAGTCGACTCAGGTTCAGGTAAATTAGACTAATGCCCTGGTGTACTATTTTTCTTATGAGTTTTGACAGTATTTTTTTGATGCCTAATTTTTGATTTGGTTGGTTTAATGTTTTTAGTAGGTCAGAATTTATGTTTTGGACTGTCAAGTTATTCCTCCTGATTTTTAGACTCATGTTATTCTTTAGTCAAATTATCTTCTTTAAACTCATTCTCAGTGGATTCAAACTACTCTGACAGGTTAGATTCATCCACTATTCAATTCCAAGAAAATTTGAATTCATGAGCTTTCTTTAAAACTATTAAATTAATCAATATGTGATGTGCAAGTAGGCGCAATTTGGGTTTTTCTTGGGAATTTTTAGGCTTAACTCATAAAATTGTAGACTTTAATGATTGAAACAAGAAGTAAGTTAAATTGATAACACAGTCACTATTTTAAATAAACTTTAATTTCATTAGCATACGAAGATGGTAGGCTGCGTAGGTGGACATACATCCTTCTAGGGTAAAGAACTTAATAATTAGGATGGTTGCCTCCTACCATAAGAGAGGGAATGAAGAAGTAGACACACCCTTAATCCAACCCTCCTTATCTCAGATAATAGTATATTTCTCACCAAATTTAGCTACTATTTGGGTGACACTTTTAGAGGGGGTTTTGTAGTATGGTAACCCTACTTTCAGTAGATCCAGTACCTCAAAAATTAAGCTAGGGTTAAGGTCAAATTAAATGCCTCCAAATTGGATGGTCATCCTATCAGGGTCAAAATTTAGGATAAAATGTTTAGCCAACCCCTGGTCATGCCCTCTAAATTTTGTGAAAGCCTCCCACCATTTGTATTTTTGGAATAACTTGATTACAGAATCACTAGGATTATGGGTTTCAACCAAGGATGGTTTGCTATGTTTTTGAAACATAGAGTGGGGCATAGTGGAGTTTCGAATTTTAAGGTAGAAAGGGGTAGGTAGAGTTTTTTTTTCTCTTTATAAATTTTTAATATTTTATAGCCCGAAAACCTTGCAAATATTTCAATAACAAAAGAAAATTTGTTTTACAATTCTACCGAGTATTTTATTTTCTTCAAAAATGTAAAACAAAATTGAAGTAATTTTTTCATAAACCTATTTAATGGTAAACCTATAAAAATAATTGACAAAACCATTTTTAATCCATCCTAATATTATGCACACCTTCTACGTTTTTATTTTAATATCCCTTAGTTTATGTGTAGCAAAATGATAAAAAAATAAAAATGATTTTGTGATAATAGCAACAGTGTTTTACCTGTCTCTTTCGGTGTTACTTTGACACCCTTCCTATATCATTGAATAAATTATCTCCTACCCGTGTGATTCTTCAAAATTCCAAAGCTTGCCACCTTTTAATTTAAATAATTCAATAATTTCTACCGACAAAACCAAGAAATTTCACTCAGGATCGAGTTATAGAGGGTCGTCAGTGATTTCGAGCAGCTTTCTATGGAGAGATGATTTAGGCTAGTTTTAATTTGCATGGTTGCATGCAAAGGTCGTACATCATCGATTAACCCTATATAATAGTGAAGACTATTTTAACTTCTATCGATGGTGGGGACCATTTTCCCTAAAATCAACAATAACAAGAGTGCTTTATGGTTGATAAATCATAGTTTATCAATTTAGCTTTGATCAATGGCATATGACTTGGATCCATCTTGCTGGTACATGATTCATCAATGAAAGCCACGTGTTGACAATCATGTCCTTCCTACGAAGCTTCTAAACCCATCATATTTTTTCCTTGCATCGTGACCCTTCATTTAAAATTTAATCAAGGGCTGGTGTTGTTCATCCACATCATCTCTTGTGATTGGTGAAGAGAATCCACCTGTCCTCCAATGGTATGGGTCTTTGGGTGGTTGGTTTCCTCTTGGTGCCAACCCTACCCACCACCTTGCATGGTGAGGGTGGATTTTACCTACCACATGCTATAATTTCTTTGGTCACCCATGGCTAAAAATTATTTTAATCATTTCCTTATACTATAATTCATCTTTATATGGTACTTTATTGCTGACACAACCAAGTGGATTAGTCCACATCTTCATTTATGCACTTGCTTCAATAAAACATCATCCTTCTTAATTTTAACCCTAATAATAGATGTGCTTTCAATAAGGATTTAAAATTCTAATTGGCATGTAGCACCCATTTGCATGGACACGTCATAAGAGGTGGCACATGGCACTAGGTTAAGTGTACATGTCATAAAAGGGCTAATTAAAAAAAAAAAAAATTGTCTTGTCTCCCTCAATTGATTTAAAATATTACCGCCAAGTTTCCCTTAAAGTCTTTTTTGACACACCCTTATTACTTGTCTTGGAATTTCTTGAAATGCCACGTGTCTCACTCGCCCAGCCAATTTTAGATTTTGACACTTAGTGTATCGTTCCAAATTTTTCGCATCCTTACCTCCAGGCTAAAGGATCCGTGCCCGGAAGGAGGATGGGACAATACCTCGGACTGAGAGGCCCTTTGAAGGTCCTGCATCTCGGGGGAGGGGTATTAAGGTGATTTTTCGACGGATGGTGGGGTTCACCAGGAAACGTTTAGTGGCAGTTTCCATGCCTAGGTTGGGAATGTGTTTGATGTGTTCAATTTTAGCTTTAAACATCCAAATCCTAGGTTTGGCCAGATGAATCTAAGTTGTTCTATTATGAAAATGCAAACTAAATGAAGATAGAAAATAGATTTAAATAGAAAACACAGATAATAATTAAGTGAAGAGATCCATACCTAGTTCCAGATGTCTGATGGAGGTTCTAATTTTTGAAGCAGTCAAGATCATCTGGAATTTGATAGAATCATCTTCGATCCGACAGGATCGTCTGAATTCGTCAGAGACCTGCAATCAAAGAAATAGATATAAAATACAAAAAATGCAGCTATGCCAATAGAGGGCAATGATGTAGAATGACAGTAATAATGTTAAAATGATAATAATAAACAAAAATATGAGTGCATTACAATGATTTAATGACAATTTATGATTTTATTATGCATTAAGACTATATGGGTGAACTTCGAGATGCAAAATAATAATAATTTTAACTAATGCAAAGCAAACCAATAAAAAATGGAGGAAGAATGCAAACTCAGGGCACTGATTGCCCCCAATGTTGACTGCAGTCGAAATTGTCTCGGATTGGTATGAAATCGTCTCGAATTGGACAAGATTGTCTGTGACAATCTGAGCTTGCTCTGGCTGAAGAATAACAAAGTTCCTACAAGAAAATTCAAAAATATACAAAGGCAAACAATGGTCTAGGATATTCTAATGCATGTAAACTCAAAGTGCAGAAAAATTCAGCCAGGGGGATGTCAAGGGGGGTCCTAAGGTTTAAATAGACTTAGGAGGGAGGTTAGGAGGTTGGATATCATCATAATCTGGAAGATCTCCAATGGGGGAGGTATCTAACGATGCAGACACACTTCTGCCCAGATTAGAGACACCGTTGAAATAGAAGCTAATTATGAAAAAATAGTTTTGGGATGAAATCGGCTAGACATTTTGCTCCAGTCGAAATCGTCTGATCTAAGGTGATATCGTCTGATCGGAGACGATATCGTCCAACGGATGAAACAAACTCTAAAAATGGCATGAAAAATGAGGAAACAGGTAGCAGGCGGTTTGGGAGTAGTTTTGGGGTTTAAAATTTGAATTTGAATTATTACTAAGGTAATTTTAATTATTTGCTAAGGTTTACTGCGCCAATTTTAGGGTGCTACATTTTGCCCCCTCTTTAGCAAATTTTTTGAGGAAAATGCATTAAAGATGAGTTCTTCTCAATCTACGAGAAAGAAAAAATTATTCCCATTTTTAGGCGATGATTCTTGGTCGAATCGTACGATAGCTTATTATGGTGCACCCTCCGTGTTTTTATCCAAATCGAATGTTTGAGAAAAAACACGAAAAAGCAAAATTTTAAAATGTTGTTAATTGTTTTTGAATAAAATTAAGAAAAATAGGGAAAAACCCTAATTCATTGTTATTGTTCATTTTCTGGTTTTTGGAGCTCTGCAAACAAAATGGTCGAGACAGCGCACAGATCGATAGAGGTCCAGCGCGGGCTATGGGTAAGAGTCTAACTTAGTTTATAATGCTTTAATTTTGATTTTCTATGCTTTTTAGATTAATTTTAAATGATTTTTGAGCATCGCGGCCATTTTTTTGGGCCGTCGATGTTGTCTGGATGAAATCATCTCCATTTTGTCGAAATCATCTCAATATCGTCGATTTCGTTCAGAGGCGAAATCAACGAAATGGGGACAATTTCATCAAATAGGGATGATTTCGGCTTGCAAAATTGAAGACGAATTTGCTCAAATTGAACTTGTGTTACTTGTATTTTTAATCACTGTTTGATTAATGATTTTTATTGTTTTGTTGTTTATGTTGTAGAGAGGATTACTAAAGAGCAGAGAATAGAAATATGGTGGGCTGAGGGATGATTTGGCCGCTCTATCTCAAGCAGAGCGAGATCATTTGGCTCAAGTCAGCTTAAAACATGTGGCAGATATGCCACAGGTTTCTACAAATATGGGGCTATTGATAGCCCTAGCAAAGAGGTGGTATTCGGGTTCTTCCTGTTTCTAGTTACCGACAGGGGAGATGACTCCCACACTGGAGGATGTATGGAGGATTTTGAGGATCCCCATACAAGGACGACTAATAACTCCCATGGCAAATCAGGGCCACATGATGATGTGACTGTACGGAGATCCGAGCTTTGCCCTGGAGAAGGGCAGATTGAACATCAAGTCGCTATGCCAGATGCCTAGGGCATCTAGACTAACATAGGTTTTTGCGGGGTTGTAGGTGGTCTGTTGCTATGCCATCAGAGTGGATGCAGAGTACCATGGCTACTGACAGATGTGTCAATGACATGAGAGACCATAGGTACAAGTTTTCTTGGGGGAGTTTTGTACTATGCTAATTGTATAGGATCCTGCATGGGGTCGTATATAAGGGCGATCGATGTTTGGTTATGACATCACTACTACATGTTTGGTGCTAGGAGCACATCATGTTACAAAGGTTGGTAGGGCTCCCACTAACAAGGATTGATGGGAAGAGGCCCCAAGATTTCTACTAGTGGCTCCGAAGAGGGTCACAATGATGGATAGATCTGCCAATGTCTCAAAGACTACTTGACGACCTTGTCTCCGACTAGATCACCTAGAGGCCTTGGAGAGATCATCCAAGCTGGGCCAAGGATGAATAGGAGCTGGATCGCATTAGGCAAATCTATTTGCTGAGGATGGAGAGGGGAGAGGTGGAGCTCCACTACTACAACCAATTTTTGAGGTAGTTCGGTCTACAACAGGGGATCCCATCTCTCAGAGACTATGAGTTTTCCTAGACCATTCGGGATAACACTATAGTTAGCGAAGCTCTAGATATGCAGTGCTTCTGGAGTCAGGACATAGATGATGCCCCAATCTATCCAGTGGATGGGGATGACACAGGGGTAGCCGATGGCTATGATGCCTAGTACACAGGCATCTGCCCTCCTTAGATGACAAGGGCTTAGGGTCCGATTCACACAGTTGTGCATCGAATGGGGAGGCGATGCCAAGCGACCATTGAGGTGGCATAGGGTCACAATGGGAGACAGTAGAGGAGGCCATAGGCTTAGTAGAGGCCATAGTAGTGGGAGAGGAGGGAGGAGAGACCCCCTTCTCCATGAAGAGAGAGGCCACCATCGCCCGATAAGGGCAAGGGTGTGGACACAGGAGAGAGTAGTGATATGGCTACTCTCCGGGCGAAGACTGCCCGTCTCCAGGCATAGGTGCAGACTCTACAAGATGAGGCTACACACCATCGAGCTAAGGCTACATAGCTCAGAGATGAGGTTGCATGCCTCAAAGCATGGAGCGAAGGGGTGAGCACTCGGGACCTAGCACAGGCTATTGCCCAGGTCACATTCTATCAGACACTATACCACCATATGGTGCTAGAGGGGCAGAGGTTACCGCTGTCGGCCCATATTACAGAGCCTATCATGATGAGGTCATCGAGGACATCATCATGATCAGATTCTAGGACTCATAGCACCACACGAACTATGATGGGGCCACCTTGTCCACCTTAGGGTAGGGGAGGATATGAGGCTAAGAGCTTGAGGGGTTATCGAGGCTAGCTGCTATAGATTGCACTGCACATATTGATACATAGTGCTTATTATTATTGATAGGGGATTGAGTATGCCGAGGTATAGATTGTGGCATATCGATCTAGTTTTAAGATGATGTATATATTGTTGATATATATATAGATGAGATATTTTTTATCATATGACTTGTCTTATGTGTTTGTATGATGCTTTAATGTTTTGATTTGATGATTCATGTAATTATGTCATTTGGAAATATTATGGTTTGAATGTCATGCTTGTAAAATTTAAATGAGATAATCTGATGTAAACAAATTGGTTGTTTGTGATGTGATAATTTGATAAAAATAAAAGGGGACTTTTTACAATAATTTCAAAGGACATTATCGCTATTATATACCATTTCATGGATTCGTCGCTCACTCAGTCGTCAAGCTAATCCTGGTATAGTAAAAGAGTGCTTAAGAGACTGCCTTAAGACTTTGTTGTGATGATGCAAATGATGATGATTATGGTGATTTGTTTTCAGATTTCCATAGAAATATATTGCATGAAATATTTTAGAATGACTTTTGCTAGGCATAAATTCCTAAGTGTGAATTTTTTTTTGAATAATTCCCTAGGAATTATACCATCATTGCAAAGTTGAAGTTTGACATAATGACATGAAATAGAATAAGTGTTTGTTTGTTTTAAAGCATAATTGTGTAACATAATGATTTAAGTAACATGTTTTGATGCTTTTAAATAAATAGAAAATAAAATTGGTACAATAGTTTGCGCTAGGCATAGAATTATAGGTATAGACTTATATCATCATCGCGAAATCCAAAGAAGAAAATAGATTGTTTTATTGCATGGTTGATTTTTAATTTTTGAAAATAGTCAAAAAATATGAAGATGAGGACTTGCGCTAGTCATAAAATTCTAATTTTGGTTTTGGAACTATACCATCGTCGTGAAAGTCAAAAGTTATATATAAATGTAACTTGATTGCATGTTTTTGAAAATGATTTTGATTTTTGATAATGCATGTAGTTGTCTTTATACTAAACAACTATTCTTCAAAGAAGAAAATGAATTTATTCCAAACAATTTGCAAAAATATTTCAAAGTATCTTAAAGAAAAAAGTTAGATTTATAAGGAATCCCATGTGCGTATGTGATTTCATTACCAATCTTGATTTATCATAATGATACACAAAATATCTCAAATACAAATGTGTGTGCAATTGCATTGTTCATTTACCAGTTTTGAGCAAGATAATTTGATACAAGTGATTTGTATGAACCAAATAAGTGTTTATTAACCATGATTTAGATGCATATAACCATACCAGACTACTATTTATGTCGGGTTATCAAGAGCTAGCTAATCCATAAGCAGACATAGGTCTATACAAAAAAAGGTCGCTAATGTGACAGACATATCACCAATGTGACAGACATATCACCACGCTAGGAGTTACCCAAGGCCAAGCGGGTTGGGCACAAACCACCTGTTATGGAGCTTACCTCACAGTTTTCGAATAATTGAGAATTCCAGGGATTCAAGCTCATCAACCCTTCTTTTATTTTCAATGGGTAGGGAAATGGATTTTATTGCTTTTGCTTTTGCTCTTTTTTTTTTCCTTTTTCTTTCTTTTTTTTGGTACTTTTGTATTTTGGCTTGATATTTGAGATAACGCTGAAATAACTTTTTTCTTTTTCTCTTTTTCTTGAACTTTTATTTTCTTCCTATGCTAGGGATACTTGCTTGGATTAGCTATAGAGCAAGGGATTTTTATTTCGGGTAGGGGTGAGCTTGTCCTTTTGTCAATTCTCAAAGATTCTAGACCATGTACATGATAGGATAGCAAGGGAAACTTTTTGCTCAAGAAACCACTTCTACTATGTAGCATAGTATGGACATTACAAATGTAATCATTTTATTGTGAAAATATATGCTTGGTTTAAGTAAATAACAAGATCAATTCTCTATGCTCAAACTTTATTTAATTAAATTTTGTGGACTTTGATATAAGAGATATTAGTAATCATGCCAGATAAAATCAAGATATTTATTTTTGTGTTTGTGATAGTGAGGGATTCCAAATAAATGCTAATTTATCTAAAAATAATTTGAAAATATAACTGCAATAATTTAAGAAGAAATATATACAACAAATATTTTTGAGGAATTTGATAATTTTGATGTTTTTGTATTTTGATCTTAATTGAGGAATTGAAAGAAATACAATGTGATTGTTTTTTTTTTGAAACTTTTTATATAAGAGAAAAAAGGAAATAATATACAAAAAAAATATATACAATGATGGAATAACCAAATTTTATGCATAATATCGCTTAAGATGCATAATATTCATAGGTTCTTTTAAATATTTACCATCTAAGGTAGCTAATTTGTATGCTCTCGATTCAAATTTAGCAGTGATAATATATGGTCCAAGCCAGTTGGGCTCAAATTTACCTTTAAGGTCTTTAGTTGCATTAGTATTTTTTTGATTTTCCTTTAAAACAAGGTCACCGATCTCAAAGGATCGATGACGAACTTTCTTGGCATATGATCTTTTAAGCTTGTTTTGGTAGGCACGAAGATGCTCCAAAGCATTGATGCACTTTTCATCTAGGAGTTCCAGCTGACTGAGTCTGCCAGCTCGATATTCATCTCCTACTTTGGTGTCTTGAAGTAGTAGAGCCAAATAAGGAACTTCTAATTCAAAGGGAAAAACAACTTCAGCACCATAAACCAAGACAAAAGGTGAAGTACCTATGGGAGTACGCACACTAGTGTGATATGCCCAAAAAATTGGATATAATTGAATGTGCCAGTCGCGGCCATATTTATTGACCAATATTTTAAGAATTTTGATTAAGGTTTTGTTAGATGCTTCTGCTTGACCATTACCCTGAGGATAATAGGGAGTGGACCAGCGATGTTGAATCTTATATTTTTGGCATAATTTCTTAACATCTTTATTTTTGAAACAAGTTCCATTGTCTAAGATGATATTTGCAGGAATTATGAACCTACAAATAATTTGATTAAAAATAAATTTAGAGACTTGTGTTCTAGTGCAGGAAGCTAAAGGCATAGCTTCAACCCACTTTGTGAAATACTTAGTGGCGGTTATGATGAATTTGTGTCCATCAGATGACACAGGATTAATTTTGCCAATAATGTCTAAGCCCCATTTTGAAAAGGGCCAAGGAGATGAAATAGCCTGCAGCTCTTGTGCAGGTGCATGGACAAGGTTAGCATGTTTTTGGCACTTGTCACAATGGTGCACATAATCATGTGCATCCTTTTCCATGGTAGGCCAAAAGTAGCCTATCCTAAGGAGATTTTTAGTAATGACACTACCACTGAAGTGTCCTCCACAAGATCCATCGTGGGCTTCACTTAAAGCTGATTTGGATTCTTCTAGATTCAAACATCTCAATAGGATACCTTCAAAAGATCTCCTATATAAAGTATTGCCAATTATTACAAATTGACTTGCTCGTCTACATAATAACCAACGCTGGTTTCTATTATAATTGACAGGGAAAGTCCCATTTTGAAGAAAATCAAATATTTCCATATACCAAGGTTCAGGAGTAGTTTCATTGATTAGAAACACATCCAAAGGTTCTAAACATGACTTATTTGAAGTGGGTTCCTAGAGTAGACGAATAATTATGGTGGCATATTCGTCATCTAACTCCAAGGGTAGAAGAGATGCAGCTACGACCATAGCATCAGCTGCATAGCTGCTAGTTCGAGGAATAGTTTCCAAAGTGACTTTATCAAACAAGGATAACAATTGCAAAACATATGCTTTATATGGGTGTAATTTATCATCCCTGGTTTGATAAACATCATTAATTTGGTTTATAACAAGTTGAGAATCACCAAAAACTAGCAGATGTTTGATTTTTAATGCCAAGGCAGCTCGTAATCCAAGGATTAGAGCCTCGTATTCAGCAGTATTATTGGTGCAAGAAAATGTTAATTTGAAGGACAGAGGAATGATGTGTTTTTGCAGAGATATTAAAATAATACCTGCACCAGCCCCACTCATGCATTGGGCTCCATCAAAGTATAAGGACCATTTTCAATATGGTCTGCCTCTAATTGAAGGCATTCATCAAGAAACTCAATGGTGAGGGGATGGGTAGACTCTAAGGGTGCAACAACTAACTGATATGCTATGATTTGACCCTTAATAGACTTTTGTCCTATGAATGTGAGTTCAAACTCACTTAGAGGAATAACCCACTTTGTTGTACGACCCGATAAATAAGGTCGACTCATGAGATACCGCAAGGGATCATATTTGGCAATGACATAGGTTTTTTGACTGAGCATATAATGGCATAGTTTCTATGTAGAAAATACAATTGCTAGACATAATTTCTCTAATGAGTTATAACGAGTTTCATAACTGATGAGGGTTTTGCTAATGTAATAATTAGCACGTTCTCTTTTCTCATCATCAATCTGAGCTAACATAGCTCCTAAGGCAGAATCAAAAGCAGAAATGTATAGGATAAAAGGACGATCAAATTTATGCAGTGAAAGCATAGGTGGGTTAAGGAGGTATTGTTTGAGAAGTTCAAAAGCTTCCTTACATTCATCGTCCCAATTAAAAGGGACATATTTCTTAAGGATCTTAAGAAAGGGACTGGTTTTGTCTGCCAGCTTATCGATGAAGCGACGGATGGCTTGAAGCTTACCTTGTAAACTTTGTAACTCAGAGATATTGGTAGGTGCGGGCATATCAGTGATAGCCGTAATCTTGAGATGGTCGATTTTGATACCACATAAAGAAACTAAAACCCCTAATAGTTTATCGAACTTGAATCTGAATATACATCTAGCTAGATTTAATCGAATAAGGTATTCTCTTAACCGAGTAAATACTTTTATTAAATCATCTAAATGATCATATTCTTTAATAGAGCGAGCTATAATATTATCTACATAATCATGTAGGATATCATGCATCATATCATAAAAGATATAAGTCATAGCTCGTTGATATGTTGCACCTGCATTCTTTAAACCAAATGGCATCACTTTCCAACAAAAGGTACCCCAAGGGGTAATAAAGGTTGTTTTAGCCTGATATTCAAGAGCTATCCTGATCTGATTATAGCCAGAAAATCCATCCATTAGGGACATAATTCCACTCTCGACAGTAAAGTCAATGATTTGATCCGTGTTTGGAAGAGGAAAATCATCTTTAGGGCATGTAGCGTTAATATCTCTAAAATTTGTGCAAACCCTAACTTTGGTAGCTTCTTTCTTGGTGACTGGAACTACATTTGAGATCCATTCAGCATAATCAATAGCTTGTATAAAAACAACATTCAGGAGTTTTTCTAACTCCCCTTTGACTAGGAAGGCCACTTTGGGATGCATTTTTCTAAGTTTCTTTTTAATAGGTTTACCATCTGGATGGACTACTAGATGATGCATGACTACAAAAGGGTCCAAACCTGGCATTTCTTCATATGTCCAAGCAAAGACATCTTCATAATCTTTAAGAAATACAATGTATTCATTTTGTTTTTCTTGACTTAATTCTGATCAAATATTGATTATGTGAGGATTATCCTCAGTTCCAATGTTAACTTTAATGACGTTTTCTACTTCCATGTGTAGATCTATTTCAAAATTAGGTGGGATGGGTGAAACGCCCAATTCTTGTAATTCTTTTAAGGTTAACTTGGAGAATTCATCTTGAGGAGTCGTGGCCTCAAGCTGGGCTATAGTAGGTATAGAACCATCAAAATAAAAACCATTGTGTAACAACTCTTCAACGAAGACATCATGGAAAATATCTCCCTCCAACTCATTGTCGGATTCAGCAATCAATTTAGGGTAAGCTATGGATAGCATATTACATGTAAAGGGATTATTCTTTGGACACAAAGAATCTTGTTTATCTAGATAATCTTGATAACATATGAGTTGATCATCACCTTCAAAAGGGAAGGGTTGACCCTTACTAGGAAACAGGCCCACACCATATGGGGCAGGCCATGGTTCTACCTCGATAGGTTCTTTCATACCATTTTGGAAAGGTCCCAAGACTTTCCCTTTATATCCCATTTTAAGCATTATAGGTTTAGCTTTAATAAATTCATTAGCAAAATAGCATCGAGCATATCCATCACAATGCATCTTGATGTTTTGAGGTATTCTTCCCCAATCATATCCTTTATAAATAAAAGCACAACTCCCGACTTGGTAAGTACTTCCCATAGTTTGTGGGAGGCCCAAAGTATGAGGAGATGGTGGCAAGTTATTTAAAAGAATTAAATTTTGCATAAAAGCATTTGTTTTTTCTTATATTAAAATTTTAGATAAATTCGATAAAAGCTCATCAGAAAGAGCATAAGATGTAGAAGGATCATTCCCTATATCTTTAGATGTGGAAGGTATGATAGATGTAGATAATGTGGAGGTGTTAATAAATGGGTCTATAGGTTTTGAAATTATAGGGATGGAACATGAAGGATTGGTTGTGGATTTAAGATCCTGTTGAGGTTCTAGTGTGGTTTGTTCAGAAGATTGTTGAGCTATACATGGGGGTGAAATTAATGGAGGAGAAATAGATGAATTTTTAGGTGTGTGTTTCACACTTTTAGATGAAAAATAAGAATTAGGATGTGTGGATGATAGAGCAGGGCAAAACTGAACTCCAACAGGTTCTGCCAAAGCACACATATCAAAGGGTCTAGGATCACCATGAATAGTGACCAAGTGGTTTTTAAATTTAAATTTGACACACTAATGTAAAGTGGAGGGAACCACTCGCATCGCGTTGATCCAAGGGGGACCCAAGAGTATATTGTATGATGCTGGGCAATGTACAATAAACACGATTGTATCTAGGGTTCTAGGACCAACTTGCAAGGGTATAGTAATGACTCCACATGTTTCTTGTGTCTCGTCATTGAAGGCTTTGATAATCATATCCATTTTTTTCATTTCATCACTTCTAAAGCCAAATATTTGGTAGAAGTCAAAAGTGCATATGTTTAAAGATGAACCATTATCAATCAAGACTCTTTTAACGGCTACATCTCCAATTAGGGTAGTAATATATAAGGGGTTATCCTTATGTAAACTATGTTGTGGGATATCTTTATCCCGGAAGTCAATACAATTGACCTCTCGAGTGATGATAGTATTGGACATGGATTTGGGTTGAATATTTTATGGCACCATAATTTGGCTTAATGTGAGCATTAATTCATCTCTATGGGTAGGAGAAGATCTTAACAAGTCCAAAAGGGAAATTTTGGCTATAGTATTGGATAATTGTTCATTAATATTGTAACGAGGCTTAGGTTGAACATTAGACATATGATTACCTTTATTGGGATTTTTCAAAACAAATGGAGCTGATCCATCATTATGAGTTTGATCTTGTTGAGAGTTTTGAGCCTGTTGTTTGGTAACAACTTCGATGGTACCTACAATGTTATATTGAAGACATTGAACTAGTCTTGGTTGAGCGTTTATGGCTTGTTCATTAGGAAGGAACTGATTAGAAGAGGGTCGAGTAGTAACTCTTCTAGGAAATGGTTCTTCTGGAACCATAGCATCTGTGATAGGTTGAATAGGATTTGATTCATTTTCAAAACTATTTGATTGGTTTGAGGTGATGTTTACTTCACTTTCAGTATCCAATTCTACATCACTAGGATTGGGAGTTTGAATATTATGTAGGGGCCTGGTCGTGACTATGGATAAACTTGTGCCAAATATTTGAGGATCCTGAACAGGTAATTGTCCGCTAATAGTCCTTACATATCGGGTAGGAGGAGGAACATTATGATGTTCGATTTGATTAGCCACTTCTTTACCATGGTTTGGTAAAGGATGTTGAACTATATCTAATGATTGATTGGCATTCTAATTTTGATTTTGAGGAATCGTATTTTGAGCGTTATTAGGAGCATTTTGTTTAGGTTGGAAAGCTTGCACCTCCATTTCATTATTATCAATCAGATCTTGTATTTTATGTTTCAATATTTTGCAAGAGTTTTTAGCATGTCCAGGTCCTCTATGAAAATCACAATGTAAATCAGCTCTGTATCCAGGTATAGTTGGATCAGGTTCTCGGATAGTTGGTAATTAAATCAAGCTTCGTGCTAGTAATTGAGGTAGAATGGTTGATAAAGGTTGATTCAATATGGTAAATTCTTGAGGATGTTTATCAGGAGGTTTTAATATAAATTTTTTTGTTGTCTTCATTGTATTGATATTAGCAACGTTTCTACTATCAATGACTCCGTCACCTACAACTTGTTTGTTTTTATACTAATTTTTGGATGTTTTCTCATCATCTTTCTTTTTGATATGACCTCTTCTAATGAAAGCATATTCTACCCTTCGAGCTAGGTCTATAGCTTGATCGAAGGTGGTTAAGGTAGTAGTTGATAACTCATAAGATATTTGTTCTTGCAAATTATTGATAAAAATATCCAACATTTCCCTATAAGGTAGCACAAAGTGTAGTTTTCCTGTCAAATGCCTCCATCTAGCTAAGAAATTAGCAAAACATTCATATTTGTATTGTTTTAAGTTGTATAAATCTTTAATGGTGACATGCCTCTCAATGTAGGCACTAAATTGATGGACAAAAGATTCAGCTGTTTCTTCAAAATTTCTCAAAGAATTAGTGGGCAATTGATAGTACCACTCCAATGCCATTCCTCCTAAACTTTTTAGGAACACTTTTAGTAATAGCAAGTCATCATGTGATATATCATGACATGCTATCCTAAACATGCGAAGATGCTCTATGGGATCTTCAGTTCCTTTATATATAGGCAGGACGGGCATGAGAAAGTGTTTAGGGTATGGTTGTGCTACAACTATAGGATCTAGAGGTTGACTACATATCTCTCGATAATTGTACGAGGGAAGGTAGGGATCTATCTGGTCCATACATGAAGCTAACTGTTTCACAATGGCTTCCAGATTACTGGTTTGCCCACCATATTGATTCAGTAGGGCATTAATATGGGATTTGTGAACATATGATGGAGGGACATAAAGATTAGATGTTATGTTGCTATTATGTAAATTATTGGTAGGAAGGGTGTTATGAAGAAGTTTTGAAGTTGTATTATGTTGTATCCCCGATTGTTGAAAATTGGTGTTTGGATTTATTTTATATTTTTGTCGATTTGAAGCATATTGATCAATAGTTTGGCAAAATAAAGCAGTGAATTAAGGTTTATTTTGTGTGGGAATTATTTTAGGATCAATAACAGGTTCCTTAGGGGGTTGGGTAACCTATTGTTTTTGCATGTTCTGAATCATGGTGACCATATCTCTATTGGATGGTCCAGCCTTATCAATTTCTTGATCAACAAAGGACAAGGGATTAGTGTGTATGTTAAACATATCTTCCATAGCTACTTGAGTGTCACTAATTTGTCCTCTATCAATACGAACTGCCATATTAAGAGCACCAATGTTATTATTGAAAAATTTCTAGAAATGATCTAAGTTATCAAAAGCAATAGTTCCATCTAGAGCCATTCTAGGGGATGAGGATCCTTCCTCTTTAAGATTTTCTTGTTGTTCATTTTCTTTAGCCAGCTCATCTTCTAGCTATTCTAGAGTTTATCCTTTTGAAATTGATTCCTCAGGAAGGAAATTTGGGTTTTTTGTTTTGTCTCCTAACCAATCTTCTTCTTCTTCTTCTTCAGTTTGTTTACCATTCCTAAGTCTAGGCATTGTGCTTAAATTTAGATTTCAGCAAATATATATATATACTTGTATATATATATATGCAACATATACTTGTATATATATATATATATGCAACAAGCTTAAGAGGTATATATTTTAATTATATACCTACTATAGTATTTGAAATAAAATGTTTTAGTTTTGTTATGTTTTGGTTTTTCTTGTTTTTTCTGTTTTTGTTTTTTTTGTTTTTATAACAATATTATAAAGATAACAAACAACACACTAAATGCAAGAAATAATAATAATGACAGCAATGATCTATTTTTATATAAAAAATTTATAAATATCATTAATGGGCTCGAGTTCTTCAGGAGTCATGAAGTGTTCCTCTTCAAATTGAAAATTTTCTTTCAAGAATTTAATGAAAACTGCTATAGTGATATTATCTGTCTCAGATTCTAGTTGGTAGAAATAAAGTTCGTGGCAATACTCTCGATATAACACAGCCCGAGGAACTCTCCTCCACCTTTCCCTATCTATAAGAACGACCTCTTGATCTTCTACATGACCTAGGAATTGGTGTATAACAGCTGCGTTCTCGAGGTATTCCTCGAAGGTGAACAATTCTGAAGACACAAGAGCTCTCCTATAAGCTAACCACCTATGGCAGGCTCTCTGAAGTTCATGATAAAAAATGAGTTGATGAGGATCCAGGATCCTATCTAGGGCAAACCACTTGATTTTTTTAAGTTGTATTGATCTAGATGAAATGATACCTAGCCTCCTATCAAGTTCTTTCCACAAAAGTTGGTTTCTATCTGTTTCAGGCACACTAAGCACAAAATTAACTTCTATGGCTGCTAATTAATTTTCAACATTTATAGTGATAGCTAGTCTTTTCTTAGGAGCTACCATCTAGACATGATATGCAACTTAGTAGTTTTCTAATGATTTCAAATGCATCTATGTTTTTTTTTTTTTTTTTGTTTTTTTTTTTTTCAAAAGGTTTTAGTTTCACGTCGGGTTCACCAAAATGTATCGTTCCAAATTTTTTGCATCCTTACCTTCAGGCTAAAGGATCCATGCCCGAAAGGAGGATGGGACAATACCTCGGACTGAGAGGCCCTTTGAAGGTCCCGCATATTGAGCGAGGGGTATTAAGGTGATTTTTTGATAGATGGTGGGGTTCACCAGGAAACGTTTAGTGGCAGTTTCCATGCCTAGGTTGGGAATGTGTTTGATGTGTTCAGTTTTAGCTTTAAACATCCAAGTCCTAGGTTTGGCCAGATGAATCTAAGTTGTTCTATTATGAAAATGCAAATTAAATGAAGATAGAAAATAGATTTAAATAGAAAACATAGAGAATAATTAAGTGAAGAGATCCATACCTGGTTTTGGATGTCTGATGGAGGTTCTAATTTTTGAAGCAGTCAAGATCATCTAGAATTTGACAAAATCATCTCCAATTCAATAGGATCATCTGAGATCTAACGAATTCGTCAGAGACCTGCAATCAGAGAAATAGATACAAAATACAAAAAATGCAGCTATGCCAATAGAGGGCAATGATGTAGAATGATAGTAATAATGTTAAAATGATAATAATAAACAAAAACATGAGTGCATTACAATGATTTAATGACAATTTATGATTTTATTATGCATTAAGACTATATGGGTGAACTCCAAGATGCAAAATAATAATAAGTTTAACTAATGCAAAGCAAAATAGTAAAAAATAGAGGAAGAATGCAAACTCAGGGCACTAATTGCCCCCAATGTTGACTGCAGTAGAAATCATCTCGGATTGGTATGAAATCATATCGAATTGGATAGGATCATCTGCGATGATCTGAGCTTGCTCCGGCTAAATAATAACAAAGTTCCTGCAAGAAAATTCAAAAATATACAAAGGCAAACAATGGTCTAGGATATTCTAATGCATGTAAACTCAAAGTGCAGAAAAATTCAGCCAGGGGGATGTCAAGGGGGGTCCTAAGGTTTAAATAGGCTTAGGAGGGAGGTTAGGAGGTTGGATATCATCCTAATCTGGAATATCTCCAACGGGGGAGGTCTCTAATGGCGTAGACACGCTTCTGCCTAGATTAGAGACGCCGTTGAAACAGAAGCTAATTATGAAAAATTAGTTTTGGGATGAAATCGGCTAGATGTTTTTCTCCAGACGAAATTGTCCGATCTAAGGCGATATCGTTTGATCGGAGACGATATCGTCCAAAGGACAAAACAAACTCTAAAAATGGCATGGAAAACGAGGAAATAGGTATTAGGCGGTTTGGGAGCAGTTTTGGGGTTTAAAATTTGAATTTGAATTATTACTAAGGTAATTTTAATTATTTTCTAAGGTTTACTGTGCCAATTTTAGGGTGCTACACTTAGAATATATTGTGATATATGTTTACAGATGATGTCTACAAATGATGCTTATAGAATATTGTTACTGATGATACCTACAAAAATTATTTACAGAAGATTACTACTAATAATATTTATGGAATACACTTATGTAAGACTTTTACAAAAGACCTATACATGATACATCTATGAAATACATCTACGAAAGACACCTATAGAAGATATCTACAGAAGATGTCTACAGAAAACCTCTATAGAAGACATCTACGAAATATACCTACGAAAGATACCTATGAAAGACACCTACGGAAGATACCTATATAATACATCTACGAAATACATCTACAGAAGATACCTACGAAAGATACCTACGGAAGATACCTACAGAAGGCATCTATAGAAGACATCTATAGAAGATGTCTACGGGACTATAGTTGCTAGAGTTTGAGAAAATACTTTACCTATTTCTTCCCCCCCAAACTGTATTGTGAACTTTATATACCTCTATTTACTTCCCCTCCAAACTGTAATTTTGGCTATATAGCCAAAACAAGATGAAGGGTGTTTTATTTATATTGATGGATAATATAATAATAAGTTTTATTTATGGGGGTTTATTATAATTTTTGTGATTGTGCTTCCTGAATTTCATTAAGGAGTATCCAAGTGAGAGAAAGATAATGATTATAAAGCTTGATATCAGTCATCAATGTATACAAAAATAGATATCTATCAAAGACTTGGAGTATTTTCAATCATTTAGAAAAATGGAATAGATATTCTGATATTATGATGGCTTATGTTAAGAGATACAAGATTTTGAGAGATGAAAGCCATATTTTGGTAGGAGAAAATGAACCATAGGAATTTGCTTCTGAATTTTTCCTGCTTATGATATTCTAGAGTTATTTCTCAAAGACTTCAAACATCCTAGTGATTTTTAAACAATTTCATCTATTCATTTCACAAATCAACATGGTGTTAAAGTTATCCTAATGTTTTCAAGCTTCCTCAAGGACCAACTATGTGTGCAGTGAGTATTCATTTCCCATTATGAGTGAGGATTGAGTAACAACAAAGATCACTTATGCCAACAAGCTAGCTTATCTATGAGCATCCATAGGTCTTGTCCAGACTTAGTGCTACTGTGTAAGGATACCTTATTGCCAGGCGGGTTTCATTCAACCCATTGTTGTAATGAGGATCACCCCATAGTTTTTGAGATACTAAGAATTCCAGGGATTCAAGCTCTTTTACCCTTCTTTGACTTTTCTTGGGATACTTGCTCATTTTGAGAGGGAGCAAGGGATTTTTATTGCTTTTTGGGGTTCTTGCCTATTTTTATGAGAAGCAAGAAGATACTTTTTGGGATACTTGCTCGATTAGATGAGGAGCAAGGGATTTTTTTTTTTTGAAGGAGTAAGAACTTTGGGGAGTTGGATTCCCAACCACTCTATCAAAGTCCTGATGGGAATTTGATCCTATCCTTACTATTCTTCTCCTTTTCTTCTTTTTGTTTAGGGATGAAGGGTGAGCTTGTCCTTTTGCCAATTCATTAGTACTCTAGACCATGTGCATAGATGGATAAGCAAGGGAAACTGTTCACTTATGGCAATAGTAACACATGAGTTAATCTCTCCAAATCTCACAATGTTTTTATATGTTCAAATGTGCATAGTCCAAGAAAAAGTTTGATTGACTAGGAATAACTTACAACATCAAAATATTGCTTGACTTTCAATGAAAATTGCTCAAAACACTAATGTTGTTTGAGTAATTGAAAAACATCTAGATTTTATCTAGCAAACAAAGTATTATGCAACATATGATAGTCATTTCCTACAAATATTTTTAAAGAAATACCTTCTTGGGCTATTTTTGAAACATTGAGACTGAAAATTGATGAGAATAAGATAGAAATACTGCAAATATAGAAACTTCATGATGAAACAAAGGAAGCATAATATTTTTTTTTAAGTGAGAGAGAAATTATTATTCAATAGTGGTTGATTGCAGTTCAGAAATGCACTGCAATTTGGCTTGCTGCTTAAGGTGGTGTATGAATTCCTCCTTAGATAATGGCTTCTTATAAATTTTAAGCCTATGGCCATTTACTAGTAGTTTCCTTGTTGAATCATCTATAGGCTTAAGCTTGAATGTACCATTTTTGAATATCTCTTTGATTTCATAGGGTCCTAGCCATCTGGTCCTCAATTTACCTTGAAAGTCTTGGTAACGAGAATCAAACAACAAAGCCCAATCTCCTGATTCGAATGTGCATGGTACAATGTGTTTATCATGCCATTTATTTCATTGTTGTTGGGTTATTTTAGTCCTATGTAATGCCTCTAGTCTCCTTTCATCCAGAATGTTTAACTTTTCCAATCTAGCTTTTTGCACTTTATCCAAATTCATGTCAAGTTGTACCATTGTGCGAAGAGTTTCTATCTCAAATTCTATGGGCATGATAGCTTGTTTTCCATAGACCATTTCATAAGGTGATAATCCTGTGGTGGTTTTCCAAGTTGTATTGTATGCCCATACAACTTCTTTCAATCTCTCAACCCAATCACCCCTATTAACAGTTATGGTTTTTGTAATGATCTTTTCAAGTTCTCTGTTCATAACTTCTACTTGTCCATTGGCTTGAGGGTGATATGGTGAGGTTTTCTTATGTTTTATTTGATAGGTGTCAACAAAATGTTCAATCACTTTGGAGATAAATTGGGTTCCATGATCTGAAACTAACTCTCTAGGTGCTCCAAAGCGTTGCATAATATTTTCATAAAGGAAATCAACAACTGGTTCAGCTTGCACTCGTGGTAAAGCTTTAACTTCAGCCCACTTAGTAACGTAATCCGTACACACAAGTATGTGTTTATTACCTTCACTTGGAGGGTCTATTGGTCCAACAAAGTCAATTCCCCATTTCTCGAATGGTTCAAATACTACTTGCGAAACCAAAGGCATCTCCATCGAAGGAGTAGGCTTACTAGCTCTTTGACAAGCGTCACATCTATCAATAAATTTATGGACATCTCTATTCATGGTAGGCCAAAAGTAACCAATTTGAAGTATTTTACTAACTGTTCTTTGGGTGGCATAATGGCCTCCACAGGGTTCTTCATGTGTTGCCCGAATGATGTCATATACATCATCTTCTTGCACACATCTCCTAATTACTTGGTCAGGACATCTTCTAAACAAGACTCCATGAATCCACATATAAGGAGTGCTTTGATGTATTAATTTTCTATGCTCATGTGGTGTATAGTTTTGAGGCATTTTTCCTGTTACTAAGTAATTTACAATATCAACATACCAAGGGGTAAAAATAGAAAGAGCAAACAAATGTTCATCTGGGAAATTATCAAGAATTAACTCGTCATCATCAAATATTTGCATACGATATAGGTGATCTGCAATGATGTTATATTTCCCTACCTTATCTATGATCATGACATTGAACTCTTGTAGCAAAAGAAGCCATCTAACCACTCTACCTCCTACTATCACTTTGTTCATTAAGTATTTAATGGCAGAGTGATCAGTGTGAATGAATACTTCATACCCTGTTATGTAATGTTTAAATTTATTGATGGCATGGACCATAACTAAAAATTATTTTTTAGTAATAGTGTAATTAAGCTCGACTCCATGCAAATTTTTACTTACATAATAGATAGCATAAGGTATTTTGTTCTCAACTTGTTGCAATACTGCTCCTATTGTGTAACCCGAAGCATCACAATGTATATGGAATGGTAATTTCCAATTTGGTCCTCTTAGGATTGGAGAAGTAATCAATTTATCTTTTATAACTTCAAAGGCTTCTTGACATGCTTCAGTCCAATTGAATTCACTTTCTTTAGTTAAGAGCTTAAGCATGGGAGCAACAATTTTACTAAAGTCTTTAATGAACCTATGGTAGTATCCTGCATGTCCTAGGAAACTTCTCACCTCTGTTTGTGTTTTTGGAGGTTGAAGGGTTTGAATAACTTGTATTTTTGTAGGATCTACTTTAACACCTTCTTCTGATATGTAATGTCCTAGAACAATACCTCCTCTCATCATCATGAAACACTTTTCATGACTCAAAGAGAGGTTTTTCTCTTGACATCTAATCAAAACTTTTTGTAAGCTTGACAAGGTTTCTTCAAAGGTATTACCGTAGACTGTGAAGTCATCCATATAGACTTCTACACACTCATTTATTAAATCAGCAAAGATAGCTAAAATAGCTCTTTGAAAAGTGGCAGGTGCATTGCATAATCCGAAAGGTAAGACTTTATAAGCATAGGTACCTACTGGACATGTGAAGGTTATCTTTTCCTGATCTTCCTCAGCTATGGAAACTTGATTATAGCCACTAAACCCATCTAGAAAGCAGAAATATTTCTTTCTAGCCAATGTATCAAGAACTTGATCAATGAATGGCAAGGGAAAATAATATTTCTTCGTTACCTTGTTTAATTCCCTATAGTCCATGCAAATCCTCCATTTGCCATTATTTTTAGGGACTATCACAAGAGGTGACACCCATTGACTATCAAAAATTGGATATATAAATCTTGCCTTCAAGAGTTTAATGATTTCTTCCTGAACCACATCTTTCATAGCTGGATTCAATATTCTTTGGGGTTGTCTTACTGGATAACATCCTTCTTGGATAAAAATATGATGGGTACAAACATTTGGATGTATCCCTTTCATATCCTTGTAGTTCCATGCAAATGTCGATTGATATTCCTTAAGCACGTCTATTAATTGTGATTCTTGTATGCTTGTGAGCTCATCACTGATATTCAAGGTCCTTCCTAGTGTGATATCTATTTGCTTGCATTTTTCTGTGTTTGCATCTATCCCCATTATCTCATGTTCAAGAATATTTAAGTAACAATCATATGGTATCATTTGTTGAGACTAACTTGTGCTCGCTTCATTAATAGCCATGGTAGATTCAGATGAACAACCATTGTCTTGACCTTGATCCTTGCTTTGATTTCCTAACAATAATGGTAATGGTCCCTCGACCTCTTGTTGAAGATGTTCACTCAGAACATTTATTGATAAGGTTTGGATTTCATCAAAATCATGAGGGAAATCATACCATAATTGCTTTGGAAACTCATCTTCTATTGTTGATTCAAGGAATAGGCTAAGGTCTTTAGTATTTTTACCATAAAAAATAGTCATATTTCCCATTCTACAACTAATGTAAGCATCCGTTGTTGCAAGCCATGGGTGCCCTAAAATTAAGGGATGTCCCCCTAAATTTTTCTTAGGTTGTAAGACTATAAAGTCTACAGGGTATTCCCATGAACTTATGGAGACTATAACATCTTCTAGTTTTCCCTCTGGCTTAACAATAGACCTATCTATGAGTTGGAGTACAATAGAAGTTGATTGCAATTTATGTAACCCTAAATATTCTGCTGTCTCTTTAGTCATGACATTAATAGTGGATCCTAAATAGACCAAGATATTTTGCAAGGCTATGTCACCAATGTGCATCGTGAGTATAGGTATTCCAAGATCTGTGTATTTTGGTAATAACCTACCTCCCATTATTATCTCAGACAATTATCCAATGACTTGAATAGTTTGGGCTTCATTCTTCTTTTTCCTTCCTGAATTTGTACACATGTTTTTAATGAGCTTGGAATAGATGGGTATATCCTTGATAGCTTGTAACAAAGGGATCTTGATAGTAATATTTTCTAATTCCTGAAGGAAGTTAAAGGTTGGCTTAGGTGGTTCTTTTGGTATTGCCAATATTTGAGGAAAAGGTACCTCTACTTCCTTCCTTTGAGGAATTTGGATTTCTTGTTGTTTTGTTGGAATGTTTTTTGGTGAATTTTCCATTTCCTTTTCATTGTTATCCTCCTTTTCGAACAAATCTGTAGTGGTGTTTTCAAGCTCTGTGAGAGTTACATTGTTTTCCAATACTTTTCCTGATCTCAATTGAATTTTTTGACAAGGTACTACAGATATAGAACACATCTCACTAGTTTCATAGGCTTGTTGAATGTTCTTGTTGTTGTTAGGATTAAGGACCGATTGAGCTAGAAGAGGAGGATTATTATTATTAACTGGAGGTGGAAGAAGTCTATTTTGAGGTGGATTTTGAGGGGCTTGTCCCCTAAATTGATTTTGAAAGTTTTATTTTTGTGATGGATTTTGAGACCAACCAGATCCTCCTTGGTTATATTGGCCACTAGTATTCCAATTATTTTGATTGGACATTCCTTGATTCCATGGTGTATTTCCATAGGTATTGGCCATAAAGTGGGCCCATGGAGGTGTGTTCTAGTCTTGATTTTTTGAATAAGAATTCCAATTTGCCTAGTTTGGTGCATTAGACCATTGATTAGGCCTTTGCAAGTTGGAATAACTAGGGTTTGACCAATTTGGTGGTCCGTTGAATGGACCATTCTATATTTGGGCTACAAAATAAATATCTTCTACCTCTTCAACTTCAGGTTCCTTTATGGAAGATTTAACAAAGGAGATGTATTTGCAGTTTTCAGTTTTGTGACCTTTATCACAAATTTTACAACAAGTAGCAATATTGGAAATGTTGGTAATGTTAAGAGGGCATTCTCCCAGATTGTGATTTTTCCTACATCTATGATAGTAAATCTCTTCACTGTCTTACCCATTTGGATTTTTATCCATTAAATCCAGATATGTAGTCAAGGTACTTAACAAATCATATTTTAACCCTTCCAACATGTTTCCAATTTTTGCTCTTGTCACTCCTCCTGTAGATGTATACTTGTTACCCCTTAGAGGTTTTTTTCTTGAATAGTTTTTGCAAAGGTTCACAATCTCCTCAAATTCCATAAGATGGATATCTCCTTTTGCCATGAGATTTAAAACCTCAAGGACATCTTCCTTTAGTCCTTTTAAAAAGAGTTCTTTTAATATTTCTTCATCAAGGTCTATATTTACCCTAGACCCAACAAATAGAAATCTCTCAAGGTAATCCTCCAAATATTATTCTTCTTTTTTATTCATGCAAAATAGCTCAGCTTTATTATCCCTAACTCTATAGTAATCTTGATATCATTCAAGGAATATCTATTTTAATCCATGTTCTCCATCCCATTGATTACAAATATTTTCTCCTAGACCCATGAACCATATTAAAGCTACATCTTTAAGAGTAGAGGGAAACAACATTAGCTTTTTTTCATCGATAGTGTAAAAATAAGCTTGGCGCACTACTTTGAATTCAAAGAGGAAAGTATCTGGATCTCCATGTGGCTTCCCATGGAAGGTGGGTAATACAAAAATAAAGACTGACTTAGGTTCTCTTGTTGTCCCATTTGTATGTAATATTGGGAATACAAATATCTTCCTCTACCCATTTCTTCTTTGGTATATATTCTATATTTTTTCATTCACCATTTTTTTCTCTTCTACTTCTCCCTACCCACTTTGCTGGTCAGCCATGAATAATGTAAGATTTCAAGAATTGGACCAAGTATGGGTTTAGGTAAAATAGAAGAAGGATCTATGTGATTTTCAAATTTTGGTTTAGGTAATAAGTATGAGTCAGGATCTTGTTCTAGGATTTTATATTGATTGGTTGATGTCGTTTCAAATTATTCTAACTTATAAATTCTAGGTTGCCTACTAAAGTCTCTTTGGAAGTTTCCTTCTAAGTTGCTAATTTTTATGAATCTTCCCTTAGAGTCTCTAGGTCTACTCATGATTTTTCTAAGTTTCTTATTTTTGCAACATGTCTAATCTTCCTTGAATAGTATATAAATATCATTGATTGGATCAAGTTGTTCGGGTGTCATGAAGTGGTGAAGATCAGGCAACACAAACAAATAGATCAAGCCACATGAACAAAACATACACAGATGTTATTTCTTTGTTCCTATTAGAGAACCAAAACATTTCATTCTTTTCATCCCAAAAGAAGAGTCCTTTTACAATTTCGAAAATTCCCTTAAATACCCTGTTTTCCCCTTTTCCCACCTAAAACTAGAAATTTCAAATTTGAAATTTGGGGGCAACTTGCCAAGGTCATAACTTCGCACTCGTTGACCCGATTGACTATTACAACATATTTTCGAAAATGGCATGAAACGAGCTAAGCGAGGTCATACCTTGGTTCTTTTAGCCAAGGCTTACGTCTAGCCAAAAATCTTCAAATTTGACCTCTAAGACCTTCAAAAATCACCTGCAAGTTTTACTAGTTTTTCTAGCAAGATTTTTTTTTCACTAGTTTTCAACAAAATGAATTAAATACAATTTGGGTGATGCAAGATCACTCTGACACCATTGGATGCTCCTGCATCAGACACCCAGGGTAAATTTAGAAGTGACCTTCACTTCTCTATTGTTGGAGGAAAACCCAGGCGGTCAACCTCAGTCTTCGATAACCAAGTTGAATCTTCCACAGGCCTGCCTTTCCATTTGACCAAATATTCTTCATACTGCCTATTTTTGGTACTTTTGCCGATGCGGGTATCCAGGATCTCTTCTATCTCTTCCATATCTGGAGTAGATGCTGGAAGATCCCACAATTCTGCTACTGGTCCCTCACCATTGTCTCCCTCATGGTATTCTACCAAATCTGAAATGTTAAAAATAGGTGATATGTTAAGCCCACTTGGCAATTCCACTTCATATGCATTGCCTGAATCCCATTTTCCTATGATTCTGCATGGTCCAAACTTCTTCATTTTTAGCTTGTTATAGGTTTTAGCAGGAAACCTTTCTTTTCTCAGATGGACCATAACTTCATCTCCCACTTCAAATTCCTTAAACCATCACTTTTGGTCTGCCCTTGTCTTGTACTGAGTATTCATCTTAGTAATATGCTTCTTCACTTCTTCATGCAAGCTCTTCAGGTGCTCTGCAAAGTCCTCAGCCTCAACACTGTTCTTTTCCCCTCTGTCCATTTTTCTCAACTCAGAAGCATTCCTTGGGCTGCTCCCATACACAATATGGAATGGGGATTTATTAGTACTCCTATTGACAGAATTATTGTATGCAAATTCTGCCTATGGCAAAACCAAGTCCCAACCCTTGGGCTTATCTCCTACCAAGCATCTCAGTATATTACCCAAACTCCTGTTCACCACCTCTATTTGCCCATCAGTCTGTGGGTGGTATGCAGAACTAAATTTCAGCTCTGTCTTCAATTTCTTCCATAGGGTCCTCCAAAAATACCCAACAAACTTTGTATCCCTATCGGAAACAATACTCTTTGGTAGACCATGAAGTCGTACCACCTCTTTGAAAAACAACCCTGCAACATGAACTGCATCATTAGTTTTCTAGCAGGGAATAAAATGTGCCATCTTTGAAAACCTGTCAACCACTACAAATATGGAGTCATTCCCCCTCTGTGTCCTTGGTAGGCCAAGAACAAAATCCATGCTGATGTCCTCCCATGGTCTCTCTGGTATAGGTAATGGCTGATATAATCCAGTGTTCTGTCTCACACCCTTGGCCATCTGGCATACTCTGCAACTTTGCACAAATCTCTTCACATCTTGCTGCAACTGTGGCCAATAGTAGTTCTCACTAACGAGGGCAATGGTCTTATCTCGACCAAAGTGTCCAACCAACCCTCCACTGTGCTTCTCCTTGACCAGATTCTCCCTCATTGAACTCCTTGGAATGCATAACTGGTTTCCTCTGAACAACATTCCATCTTGGATTAGAAAATCCAACCACTTAGTCCTGTCCAAAGTAACAGGTGCTAAGCAAGCCCTCCAAGCCTCTACAAAATCAGGATCTTCAAGGTACAAACCCTTAAGTTCGTCAAACCCTACAACTTCCACCTTCATTTCTATCAACAAACACTACCTTCTACTTAAGGCATCTGCAACTCTATTTGACTTTCCACTCCTGTGCTTCAACACAAAGGTATAACTCTGTAGAAACTCAACCCACTTCAAGTGCCTCTGATTTAGCTTCCCTTGGCTATTAATATACTGTAAGGCCTGATGATCAGTATATAGAACAAACTCTTTTGGCAACAAATAATGCCTCCATTTCTTTAGAGCCTGAACTATAGCATAAAACTCCTGATCATATACAAAATATTTCTTTCTAGCATCATTAAGCTTCTCACTAAAATAGGCAATGGGTTTACCTTCTTGACTCAACACAACTCCTATGGCACTACCACTAGCATCACAATCAACCTGAAATACCTTATTAAAATCTAGAAGTGCTAAAATAGGTTGCTCTATGACCTTATTCTTCAACATATCAAAGCTCTTATCTACTCCTAAGGTCCACTTAAATTCTTTCTTATCCCCTCTCATTGTTTTTGTAAGGGGTGCACAAATACTGCTAAAATTTCTAATGAATTTTCTATAGAAACTTGCTAGACCATGAAATGATCTTACCTCAGTTATGCTCCTTGGAGTAGGCCATTCAATGATAGCCCTCACCTTTTTTGGGTCCATTTTTAGACCTTCGACTGAGATGACAAATCCCAGGTACACTAACTCCTTTACAAAACTGCACTTTTTCAAATTAATCAGCAACTGCTCCTTCCTCAGCTTCTCAAAAACCCTTCTGATATGCATCAGGTTCTCTTCCAGGGTCTTGCTAAATATTAAAATGTCATCCAAATAGACAATGACAAATTTTCCTAAAAACTCCTTCAATACCTCATTCATCAGTCGCATGAATGTGCTTGGTGCATTGGTTAGCCCAAATGGCATGACCAACCACTCATACAAACCCTCTCTGGTCTTGAAGGTTGTCTTCCACTCATCTCCTTCTCTGACATGAATCTGATGGTACCCACTCTTCAGGTCAATCTTTGTGAAGTACTTGGCTCCACTCAAATAGTCCATAATGTCATCCATTCTTGGCAATGGGAATCTATATTTTATGGTGATCTTGTTAATAGCTCGAGAGTCTGTACACATTCTCCACTCTCCATATTTCTTTGGTGCTAGTACTGTAGGTACTACACATGGACTCAGGCTCTCCCGAATCAGTCCCTTTTTTAGCAACTCTTGGACTTGTCTGTTTAGCTCCTCACTTTCTACAGGAGTCATTCTATGTGTTGCCTTATTGGGTAAACTAGATCCTGGTACCAAATCTATATGGTGACTGATCTTCCTCACTGGTGGCAAACCCTCAGGCACATTATCTGATATAATATCTAGAAATTCTTCTAATAGACCTGAGACTTCTACTGGGGTATCTTTGCATTCTTTTTCCCTAACTCTAGGAATTAATGCATAACACATATGCTCATGCTTCAACCCATCCAAAAACTTTCTACCTTCAACTAAACAGATTCTGGCACTGCTACATACCTTTTCATCCACCTCCTTCAAGGGCTTCAACTTATGGCGCACTCCATTCTTTGTTAGGGAGTAAGTGTTGGCATGACCATCATGCACTGCACACCGATCAAACTGCCATGGCCTTCCCAACAACAAATGGCAAGCATCCATAGGCAGAATGTCACACAGGACCTCATCACGGTAATTCCCAATATTAAATTTTACCAAGCATTGCTCATTGACCAAAGCCCTATGGTCCTTCTGCAACCATGCAATCCGATATGGATGCGGGTGTCTCTTCCTCTCTAACTACAATTTGGTAACCATTCCTTCTGAAACTAGGTTATCTGTGCTACCATTGTCTATGATAATATTACAGATCTTACCTGCACATTTACACCTTGTGCGAAATAAGCTCTTCCTCTGATCTGGATCTCTCTCCTCATTCAACAAGGCTCTCCTTGTGATCAACACTTCTCCTCTTTCTGCTTCTTTAGAGTGCTCAGATTCAACATCTTCATCAACAACAATAGCTCGAGCATTACCTTTGGGTCTCTTATTTGTTCTCTCTTGGTGTTGTGGACACTCGTATGCTCGATGTCCTTCTTCTCCATAGTGGAAACAGGTTCCATGAAATCCTCCTCTTCCAAACCCTCATCCAGACCTTCCTCTTCCTCTCTGGTAACCATTGTTCTGATCACGAGGGCGGTAAGCATTATCTCCCTTTTGGTCATGACTACTGTTGGCTTCTCCATTCTTCTTATGATCTTCATTTCATCCTCCATTTGTTCTTCCACCAGTTCTTCCACCATGACCTCTTCCTCTTTGCTTGCTCTCAAACCTTCTGTTCAGCTTCTCTTCAACCCTCAAGGCAAACTGGTAAGCATCCTCTATGGTGGTCATCCTGACCAGACTTAACTCCTCTTGAATACTTGCTCTTAATCCATTAATATAATGGGCTACCTTCTCCTTGTTGGCCTTAGAATGGCCTATTCTGATTAAAATTTTGTAGAACTCCTCTGTGTATTCTTTGATAGACTTGCTCGACTGCCTCAAACCTTGCATTTTCTTTAACAGATCCAACTCGTAGTCAGCTGGAATGAACTGCCTCTTCAACTTCTCCAACATCCGCTCCCACCTTGTTATCCTTTCTTTTCCTCTTTTGTTTCTGTCTAGCTGCACTCCCTTCCACCATATGCTAGCATGACCCTTTAGCTTGGTCTTAGCAAACTTGACCCTCTCAAGATCTTCAACCTCCTCATACTCAAAGTATTCTTCCAAATCATTGATCCAATCAATCAACTCCTCTGGATCAAGATTTCTAGAATACGTAGAAACCTCCATTTTTGATCTCTTTCCAATCTGAGATATGGCTCTATATAACCTGGCTTGTGCAGGATCTAATACCTCTTCTTCTTCCTCGAACTGGTCCTCTTCTTCTTCAACTTCATCTTCACTACCATCTTCTCTCCTTGGCTCAAACCCTCTACGCAGCTCCTCTTGCAGAGCCTGAACTTGCCTCTGCAAAGTTCTGAAATCTTCTTCTAGCACCATATTTCTCCCACCACCATGGTTTCTTCGTGGAGGCATTCTGCTCACTTCTCTCACAAACCCTAACCATAGATCCTGGTGTAAACTGCCTCACGTCCGGTGATCTGTTTACACACTCAAGAACTCCCGCTCTGATACCACTTGGTGAAGATCAAGCAACACAAACAAATAGATCAAGCCACATGAACAAAACATACACAGATGTTATTTCTTTGTTCCTATTAGAGAACCAAAATATTTCATTATTTTCATCCCAAAAGAAGAGTCCTTTTACAATTTCGAAAATTCCCTTAAATACCTTGTTTTCCCCTTTTCCCACCTAAAACTAGAAATTTCAAATTTGAAATTTGGGGGCAACTTGCCAAGGTCATAACTTCGCACTCGTTGACCCGATTGACTATTACAACATATTTTTAGAAATGGCATGAAACGAGCTAAGTGGGGAATCTTTGCTATATGCCAAGGCCTGTGTCTAGCCAAAAATCTTCAAATTCGACCTCTAAGACCTTCAAAAATCACCTGCAAGTTTTACTAGTTTTTCTAGCAAAATTTTTTTTTCACTAGTTTTCAACAAAATGAATTAAATACAATTTGGGTGATGCAAGATCACTCTGACACCGCTGGATGCTCCTGCATCATGAAGTGTTCTTATTCAAAATTAAAATGGTCTACCACCAATTGAATCAATTTAACGAGAAAATATTGAGTTGGAATGGGATCAAGATTTTGAAATTGTAACTCATAGCATAAATCTTGACACAACTCCCTAAAGCACACAACTCTAGGTATCCTCTGATACTTCTTGCTATATTATAGGGCTACTTATTTATTTTCTATGTCTCCCAAGAAATTGTGAATGAGGAGCGGGTCTTCAAAATATTGATTCCAAGTGTAAATTGTTGGATTTACTATTTCTCTTCTATCCCAAAGACAATGTTCATAGTTTCTTTTAATATCCAGGTAAGATGAATGGTATTTTGTCCCTAGAGTTTTATCTATTTTGTTCCTTTTTATTTCCTTTAGTTCATTTGATTTTTCTTTAATAATGTCAATTCGTTCATACAGACTTTCCCACTCTTTACTAGATGCTCTATTTCCTTACCCAAAAAGAAGGTTAACTTATTGTTTTATCAATAGTTTTCTAAGGTCTATAAGTGCATACTGATACAGATTGATTTCCACCATCTAGAAACTTATTTTTATTTCTTTTTTTTCTCTCTCTAGTTTTGTTTTTTATTTGGATTTTGGTTTTGTTTTTTGTTTGGATTTTGGTTTTGATTTTTTATTTTAATCTTACTGTAATCAAGTTTAGATATAAATCACAACAATTGAGTTTATAACTATCCTTAATACAAAAGAGAACAATTGAAATAAATTTTCACAATAATCCTAATATTTTTCTAAAATTAAATGCGACTTACATTCCTACTAATCTTTATATAACCAACTTTAGCATATTAGGAACATAATGAAATATTGTAGAAAAAGTAAAATTTACTTGAAAATAAAAGGTTAAACTATTACTGTTTGTTTGATTGTTTAGGAGGGTTTCACTAAGGCTATGTCACTTAGCCTTACCTACTTCCTACTTTTGATAGGGTCCTAAACCAATGTTTAGGTCTGTTTCAGTGTATACCTACTTCCTACTTTTCTCACAGGGCCTAAGTCAAACCAACAATAATAATCACCCAAAGCTGGAAATGTGCAGAAATAAAATTTTTTGAAATAAAAGGTAAACTATTACTACTTATTTGATTATTAGGAGGGTTTCACTATGGTTGTGTCACTCAACCGTAACTACTTCCTACTTTTGACAGGGTCTTAAGCCAAGTTTAGGTCTTTTTCAATGTATACCTACTTCATGTTTTTCTCATAGGTCCTAAATCAACTAAGCAATAATAATTACCCAAAGCAAGAAATTTGTAGAAAATAAAATTTGCAAAAATTAAAATTTATAGAAATTGAAATTTGCAGGAAATAAAATTCTAATTAAGAAAGCAATAAAATTGATTCTTCAAGAAAAATTAACCTAGTAACATCATATAAAGGAACTTTTTAGGACCATCTCGTGCCACTCCGACTCATATTCTTCCCAAGGACTCATATGTATCTTTTTCTGCATATAAGTAAGCCTCACCTAATTGCACTGCCAAACAAATTTTCTAATTAACCAATACTGTAATAGATTACATTTAATTTATCAATCTGAGGTAAATAAATGTTAGATTTAAAGAATAGAAATCCAATATATATTGTACCATGGGGATCAATGCTAAGCATAGATTAGTTTTCTATTCAGTTTTAGGTGTTTGCAGAAAAATAAATAAACAAAAATTAAATTGTGCAAGTATGAAAACATAATGCAATTTCTTATTTATGTAGTAAATATGATAATTACCTATTAATGAATTATTCTAATAGTAATTACCTATTGATGATTTGATCTATTGGTGAGGATCCTCGTGTAGTTAGTTTTGTTTATCTATTCTGAATTTATATTTTATGAAAATGCAATTTACTTTATTTTATATTCTAAGGTTAATTAACTATTTCTAACCTATTATAGGGGTGAGAGCTTAGGTACTGGCTGTAGGAGTGGGCCCTACCTCCTAGAAGATAGTGTAAGTCTTTCTCCCCTAGTTTACTTTATCTTAGTAACTAAAATACATAACTATTCCTAACATTATTTTATTCTATGTATGCAGGAATGTATAGTTACAATTACATAAATAAAATTAAACAGTAAATACAAATGACACAGTTACCATATGCGAAGAATGAAGTGCTACTTTTATTGCTAGAAATTCAAACGTACATGCTAGTGCAATTCTTTAGAAAATTTTGACATTAGAACATTAGACATTTCAACATTAGACCTTTTCAAAGGTCTCCTATGTAATTTATACTATGACTTGTACAATTTTGAATAAACTCTTCCACATATTTTGCCATGTGGAGTTTGTGGACTTATGATGTGACAACTATGTACTAACCAAAATAGTCTAAACTAATACAATTCCTATTCCTTCTTGGACTTGGTAAAAATCCTAAATGGTCCAAGTGGCAATATGTAAGATAACTTAACAAAAAATACTAACTTTGATATTTCACAAGATATACAATATAACCATATGTCCTTTATTCTAGAAAAAGGTGCAACAATCTTACGTCTAAATCTAATAAACCTAACAATAGTTGAATTACACAACTTTATTGAATAAAGTAATAATGACTTTATTAATCACAATATTCCATGTGAAGAATATATGATAAATCAAATATTATGCTAACTAGAAATACTTGTTGTCATGTGAAAGTGATGTGGCATGCAACGTCATTCAACAAACTTAGTCATCCTTCGGTAACTACTGGTAAAAATCCTTCGGTAACTACTGGTAAAATATCCTTCAATAACTGCTGGTAAAAACCCTTCAGTAACATACTTTAGTAGCTACCTTCTATAACATACTTCGGTAACTATATTTCATAACATTCTTCAACTACCATCTTCTATAAAAATGATCTGTTACTACTTTGTCACTGTATCTTAATATTTTTCATCCTTTGTTCTTGTGTCCATATTCTTGCATCCAAGATACATCCTAAATATTGTTCTTGTTGCATCGTTCATCTGTGGAATATTCTTCAATATCTTGCTTGTATAATTACTCATAACTCGGATGTATTTTATATAAAACAAACACATTTATCAAATTAACTACATTTATCCTTTTATTGATAAATTATAGAAATATACAACAATAACTTGCATAAAACATATTATAATCATAAATTAAACATAAGAATGAAATATTTTGTTACATAAATATATTCCAAATATCCTCTCATCATTTTTCTCTACACTGTGCTCGGTATCCCTTCAACACAACCAAAATTCCAAAATTTTGCTAGTATGTGGCCTTTTTTGGGCCTACATGTACTATGTAAACTGACTCTACCCTATCTACTCTAACTACTAACCATGCTTGACACTTTTATATCACCTATACTATGACCACTATCATTTTTCAATCATTGAATTTAGGATTCTCTGTACTATGTAGTTACTAAAACTATCTATTATATTTCTATCACTGACCATATTGTAATTATTTATTATTATAGATGACTATTATTGCCACTAACCCAACTGTTACCACCACTATTGACCCAACTAAACTGCTACTAAACCAACTGTTATTGCCACTAACATTACTATTACTATCACTATCTCAAATATTACTAAAATATTTCTTGACTGTCACAAACACTTGCAGACTCTTGCTTTATTGTTTGGTGCATGTAGTTTTTTTGCAATAAGGAAGTCTCCTCTATATGCTCACTTTTATGTGAAAAAATTGTAGGTTTAGAAGAACATGAAGGCTTTTATTCTTGTAGGTTGAAGTTTTTTATAGAACCAGGGTATGCTATGCAAGGGAGTATGTAATACCCATAAGCTCTCTATTATATTGTAGTGATGAAAAATAGTGCTCAGACCAATATTTTAGGCCACTACCCAAAGAATATTCCACACACACCCTTGAGCACACTATCTGCCTCTTTTTCAATAAGGGAAGGTAATATTTTGTGATGTTGTGTCTTGTGTACTATGGATAATACAAGGCTAAAATTCTTCCTAATATATAAAAGTTTGTTTAAACCTAAATGGTATCCCTAAATACCTGAAGATACATGGGATCTCAATTTTGTGTGTAGATGTTGTCTAAGGCCTAGGTATTAGATCATGATTGCTCCTCACTTCACTAGACTCTTTATGGGCTATCTAGCTTAGCCAATAACAATAGATCCTCTGTGATATTTGATAACCCTTGGCATAGGGTTTCTAACCTACACAACTACTGTAGAAAACATTTCTGTAATTTTTTTTCTAGTTTTTGTTGGTTTTATAGATATATATAAAGGACAAATAAAAAATAGAAAACATAGAAAAATTATACCTAATAGTTGGAGTGGACGAACAAGAATTGTCGTAGTCACAATATAACTCAACCATTGGAAAGTTATCTAGTATCACTTGTTAGTAAAATACTATTAAAATTAAGCTCACTCATACAAAATACTAAAAATAAATAAAAAAATCATCAAATAACATAATAACACTATGCAAAAAGTAATTGCATAATTAAAACAATCTTATAAAATAACTTAGAATCGTGAGTCTCTTCAAGGGAGCAACCTCCTTCAATATTTTATTAACTTGAAAAAAGGTACATTCATGCATAGCTTCATGTATTTTAAATAAAAACTTCATTCAAACCCAACCCTAACCTCAAGAGTTGGCTTAAATTCAAAATGCCACTCGAGCTAGAATCTTCTACCAAACATTGGTTACATTCTTGATAACGGTTACATGAAATAATCCCACTTGTTTAGGCACCTTACTTGCCACATACCATTGCAAAATGACATTATGAGGGGGTCCCCACATTGGATGTGGGTCATTACATAATTAATTGAGAATTACAAAATTAATGTTAGGATGGGGTCCTAACAAAATATTAGGGTTAATAATTATTATTACCCATTTTTGGTTATTGATAAAGGTGACTATAAATTTAAAAATAATAAGGTAAACTTGGTTAAGAAGTGTATTATTCCTTCTTGGGTATGGTTTGGTGGCATCTTAATTAATATCTCAGTATGGTGCTATTTTTTTAAAAACTGCCTTCTTGAGCATTTCAATCATGATTGCCTCAATGCAATAAAACACACCTATGATATTTGAATGCTTGGAGGATGTGTTTGGGGGAAATTTTTTGGTTTTGGGAGGATAAAGGAGGTTCACAAGCTTGGTATCATGACATCAATTTTTAGATACATAGGAGAGATTTGAACTAGGTGATTTCCTTGTGTTTTGATTTTATGTGTTTTTTTTAGCTTGGATATTCATCCTGGTTGATGGTATTTTTGCTTGATGTTTTATCTCCTTTTATAGTATTACATGTAGCTTGATTTGAGATAGCTTATTTTTTTGTTTGGTACTTTATTTCTATCTTATGCTTGATGTTGATCTTCCATTTGTGTCGAGTTTTAGATGTTGCTTTTGGCCAATAATTTATGCTTGGTTTATCCTTTCTTATGGGTAAGGGTTATCCTCTAGTAACTATATTTATTGTATTCCTCATTTTTTCATTCCATTCAGTGTTGTTCCAAACTATGCATTTCTATTCTCTAGACCATGGGGTAAGCTCGTGTAAACTAGTATGGTTGTAATTTGTAACCTTGCTTGTAATAGTGGGACATCTTGGTTTGAGGTGTGTTGATTTTTGCCTTCGTTGGTAGATGTTAGACCAACATTAGCACATATATTATATTTTACCTTATGTCTATTGTTGGCCTACATGCAGATCTGTTTATGTTATTTTTGGCTTTTGATTGATCTTGATTATTGCATAGTTGGGCTATTTATTTTTATTGAAATTAGTTTCATGTTATCTTAGGAAGAACTATATTAGTTGGTAGAAAATATTATTTAGCTAAGGAAAGAATAAATGTTGATTTCTTTTAATGATTAAATTATTGGATTTGGAAAATCTTTAATTTGTTAGTAGCTTGCTAAATTAAATGTGAAATTAGAATTAGAGACTTTTAATTCTCTAGTTTACTCTATAGCACTCTTATTTCTAGAAAAATAAAAGAGATGTATGTATCCTTGTTTTGAAAACAGATATAAAAAAGAATTTATTGTATGTTGGTTTTGAAAGAGAAAATATTATAATAATTCCTAGGACTTCTGTGGGTTAAGAGGCCATTATAAATAGAAGTATGTGATTCTATTTTATAATATGGATTATTGTATGTTGGTTTTTAAAGAGAAACTATTATAATAATTCCTGAGACTTTTGTGAATTAAGGGATCATTTTAAAGAGAGGTATGGGATTCTCTTTTATAATATGGATTATTGTATATTATTTTTGAAAGAGAAACTATTATAATGAATCTCGAGACTTGTGTGGGTTAAGGGATCATTATAAAGAGAATCACAAAATTCTCTTCCTGATGGCTTGTTTTATGCATGTTTGCTTGCATATTAGAAAATGTATGATTAAAGTTGCATTAAATTTTATTAGAGCTATCGTAATCCCTAATTATTCCTCATAAACTATGGTGGGTCTATATCAGGAAGAAGCTGGTAAATTTTTAGTTGGCTTAAAGATCCTTGGTAGATGGTTTCATAGTTCTTTGATGTATAGATTATGTGGAAAATAAAGTCTTTGTAAAGGGATGTTTTGTTCAAATAATTTTTTAAACTTGATTATTATTGAAATATTATATTGCTTCCTTGGATTTTTTACAATAAATTATTTTAGTAATCTTGTATTCTTAGTTAGCATTGAGTTATATCAAATGTGGAAATGTAACTTCTATTGAATACTTGGTTCCTTTATGTTATTGCTTTTAAGTTAAAGGAATTCATTATTTGAAGATTTATTTCAAGAATTTAAGTTATGCAAAATGTGGATATTATTTAAAATGCATCATTTTTTATCTATTATAGAATTTTGGTTTATGACTTGATTAAAAGTGCTTTGATATTATGAATCGTACGTTTCTTTATTTTAGAATTTTGCTTTAAAATGTAATAATTTTTCGATTAGAGTTAAGGTTCTTGAGAGGGTTTTGAATATTTTGTGGACACAAATCAAAAACCTAATCCTAGGAGGAGTTGCATGAATGCAATAACCAAGTATACATGAGTCCTAGGAGTTCCAAGGATGCAATATCTAGGAACTCTTGAACCTGGAAGGAGTTGTATGGATACATCTAGGTTTCTTATGAATTATTGCACCTTAAATGAGTAGGATAGGGTGTAATCCAATTGAGAGTTGGGGAATCATTCACAATATAGTAGTGGTGATCCCTTGAACATGAAGTATTGGGTGATCATATTCATTATCGGTGAAGTGGTAATAACCTTAGCCCATGGAGGTGTGGTAAATAAGCACCAAGGATCTATGCTTGATTAACCTATCTATATGGACTTAGCGTAAGGTTAGGGAATAAGCATCCCTGTTTAAATTTTATGGGCCTTAAAGGATAATTCCTACATCATGGTCACATTATCCTATACTAGTTAGGGTATGAGAAAGGTAGGGGGACCACTTTTGGAATCCTTATAAATGTGTAGGTTTAGTAAGGTGAACCCTATAAACCATGATAGTTGGTCACTTTTATCCATTGAGTGTCATCTACAATGACTTGGAACTCAAATGTGGTGAAGCCTTGTATGCTAGAAAGATAAAAAAAAAATGGGTTTTCCCTTATGAACATTTATTTTCAAAAAATCAAATTGGATTGGTATTTTTGGGTTGTTACAATTTTCTATTGCAAGTGTTGATAAGTCACTCTCTTGGAGCTAAACGAGGGAATGTATTGTAGCCAAATTCTTTTCTAAAATTTACAAGTCTAAATTTGTAAAGGCAAGATATCAAAACTTTGTTTCTCTTCTTTGGGCTTATTATTCTTGTTTCAAACTCATCATCATTTCAAAATTCTTTCATTTAGAGCTTAAGGACATAATTTTGGGATTGATATTACTTATGGATGGCTCATTTATCTAAGATAAAATATTCTAATAATAATACACTACAAAGTATCCATCCTAGCAATGAGAGAATAAGAAAAATCCTAAAAGAAGGTAAGCTAATTTTTTTTACAGGTGATGTCAATAATATGCTTCAAAATTTGACACAATACAAGGCTTGTAGAGTAGATAATATTCATCCTTAAATAAGGTAAGCTAAAACAATTGAAAAAATAATGTCAACTCAACAAAAAAAGTTTTCAACGTGATGCAAAGTCTATAAAGGAGCATAAAAGTCTAACTAGAGTGTGAATCAAATGGAGTGGCATATTGTATTGAAGCTTCTCAAAGAAAAGATGACGTCATCACTTAAAATGTTCAATGTACTTAAAATAAAGAAAGATAGATATTATTGAAGGCAATAAAGGAAGCAATGAAATCCTATATTATAAAACCTTTGCATGAAAGGCACATAACAACCCAAAGAAGAATAACTAGGCCACATAGCATTTGTTAGAGCATGAAAGTGACAATCACTTAAATAAAGCATTATTGAATATACTGCACTCACAAACATTCAAGGACCAATGTAGGACATGCTAAAAAATACTAAGTGGTTTCAACTCATCCTAAAGATCATGTACGATCAATTTTAATCATGATTATACATAGTACTTAGTTTTATTTTAGCAAAAAAAAAATATAAATAGGGGTGTAGACACCTAAACCACATAAATGGGATAAGACTATCAGTGCATTACATATGCCCTCTTATCGACAACATATGGCCTTATTAGGCACCCCTCTAGGCTAGAAAAATGTTTCCAAAAACCTCCAAAACTTAGTTTGGAGGGTTCCTAGCAGTATGGGTAAGTTTTGGGGCTCCTACTAGTGGTCATCCCACCGAGGGATGACCATAGTTGGTGATCATCCCACCCAGGGATGGCCATCAGCAACCATCCCTAGGTGGGATGGCCCCTAACTAGACCAAATAAAAAGTCATAGTATGTGCTAAATGGCAATCCAAGACTACCATTAGTGCATCCAATCACCCCAAATTTATTGGGTACCTACTGATGGATAGTAGGACAATTGATTGGGAGAACCCAAATGGGAAACCTTCTCCCAATAATGCCATGACACAATTAGGACACATGGCACCACCTGCCTCGCATGACAAATATACCCTTTTTACCTAAGTGCCCTCTTGGGATATAAAAGGAGCTCCAAACTCCCAATTTCAAAGGAGGATAATTTTGCTAATAAAGAAATGAAGTGCTGCCCAAATTATATCCTAAAATTTGCAAACCTAAACCCGCCTCACCTCGGCCTTAAAACCCTCTCATCCGAAGGAGATTTTAGGGGAAAATAGGCTCAAACCACCAAACCCAAACCAAAAAAATTGGAATATTCTTTGGCACCATCTGTCAAAAACACCCCATACCACTTTTGGACCAATTCCCACAACCATAGGTGACAAAACTTAGGTAGTTTTGTGACCACCCCATCTAGGGATGACCAGCAGTCTGCCCATGGCACATCCTGAGATGACCACAAAATAGGGTATAATTTTAGATAAATTCCTCCATATTCACCTTATTAATATACTAAGGAACCTATGGTCCAAATTTGAGGCATTTTGGAGGAGTTTTGATGTAGGTTTGGTGATCCCCAATGTTGCAGGTCTATTTGGCTCACCCCGAGATGGCTAGAAGTTAAGCACAATTCCACCTTTAATATTGCCTCCAAAGTTGCTTATTTGTGTTTAAATTATTTTTATACATGCATATGCTTATTGTAGATCAGTTTTTGTATATGTAGATTGCTTTCTTTAGTCATAGTATATGCTTCTTTTGCTATATTTTCAAGGCTTTTATTATCTTATGAAACAGGTGTTATTAATCCAATTTTAGTCCCTTGTGTGTAGGTCTAGGTAGTTCTATGTAGAAGGAGGAGCTACGAAGACCATAAGAACAGGTTTAAGGATAGATCTCAATCGTGAGATGCGATATTTACATCAAACAACTATAGTTTACACCGCTTTGAGGCTCCTTTCAAGGGACTAGATCCCTTGAATATTGTAATGGAAATTGTATCAATTTGTGAAAGTCCTTAAGGGGATATTTGTAATCACATGTTTGAAGCTATAAATTGATTAAATATAAGGATAAATCCACCATTTGGTTATTCATTTGCTTCATTTTGATATATTACAAGTGTATGTGTTATTTCCATTGAATGCTTCATAGATGATTTACATTGCAATGAAATGCCATTAAGGCAGTGGAGTAAATTTCACATCTTCAGTGGCAATCACGGTATATGATGTATTTTTATCTCCCCTTCGGATGATGCTAATTTGAACCTCTTTTTTTTGGTTTTTTCTACTGCAGGTACAGAACCACTCTGAGCAAAAATGGCCTCTCTACTGCTCCATGGCACTACGTGAGACGGCCAGCTCCATGGCACTGGGTGGGACAACCCCCAATCTATGATCGTCCCTACCTGGGATGGTCACAAAACTAGAGGGTTTCTACAAAAAAATGTAGAAACAACAAGTTTCAGGTTCATTTTTATGCCCTTCTGCACTTTTAATTTGTAAATTTTCTATTCAAAATAGTCAAATTTTACATTTTCTCATATTCTCTATGCATAGAAAGGTTAGATATCCTCTTTCTAAAATTGTGCATTAATTATATTGGAAGAAATAAGGAAAATAGCAGTATACTTTCTACTTTTTTTCTGGTTTGACTGCTTGCCACTTTCCCAAAAAGGGGTTAAAGTCATATAGGTGTTTAATTTCAATGCTTTCATTTTATGCTATTAATATTTATGAAAGAAAAATGCACTTTCATGCATTTAGTCAAACATCATTGAGTGCTTTATTTTTTTCTTTCAAAAATTTTAAAAGGAACACACACACACCATGATCCACTTAAATGTTGGTGAGTTGGACTTCATTCCCAACCACTAATAGAGTTCAATGACGGTGGGTTTCATCTCCATCCATTGAATCAAACCCTATGAACCTTGTTATATTGGCCAATACTGACTCCAAGATCTATCATAACCATGTAAAATAGCATGCATTCCTCTTAGGAGGGGTGTATCATTGTGCACAGGGTGTTGGGTGAGGATTGGTAGGACCTATGCTCCCTAATCGGGTATGGATTTCATATCCATACTTTGGTTGGTTTACGTGACCAGAATTTCACTCCCGATTGTCAAGCTATGAGTATATAGGTAAAAACCACTTAAAATTTGAGAGTATCATTCAATAAAATATCAAACACGAGAAAAGTATTTTCTTTACAAAGCAACACATCTTGAAACACAACAAACAGTGTAGGATTCACATCTAAAAAATTTAAAATGAGATAATCACTTTTATTCTTGTGTGTCTCTATTGTTTGTTTGTTTCAAATTCATATAAATTGTAAAGAAGATAAACACATAGTAGTTAGAGTATATAGCTATGGTACGTACCCATAGCCAATCCCATTCAGGGTAAAAAGCTATGGGAAATAGAGAAGAGGATATAGAACATCCTCATGTTGAGCCTAGGGATCAGATCATTCCTCCCTAGAAATCAACTACTCTTCCCAGTCATATATCAATTGATGAGTGGATGGTTACTCCTAGAGAGTCAACTAGAGGATATAGCTTACAGGGTACCACTTCGTAGGGTACTCCTACAGGTCATAGTCCTAGTTTGGGAAAGTATCTCCCTAATTCATATGCTACAAACACCTTATTTTGAGAAGATTCATCATGAAATGAGGTGCCTCCACATAGAGCAATACCATGCATTTGCGTGCCTTCTTTATCCTCTACTCCTGATCATATATAGGAGTAAGAGCTCACACCTCGAGTAGGATTGAATGATCATCTCAATATTTCAAGTCACCTTAATCCAAGGTATCAAAATCATAATGAGTATGATACTCATCAAATTAGGTAAACTTATTTTGCCTTACCTTACCTTGTTTACGAGGGAAGACCTAAGGAACATCTGGATTATCCTCATGAAAATGTGTCAATGAAATCATGTTGTGCCTCTATGCCAATAGTCTTTCAAAAATATTTGTTTAGGAGAGAACCTTAAGTCAATGTGACTGCCCTTGATAAATGGAAGCACGTAATTGATCTCATAGATCCTCCTGAATAGGATAGACAAAAAGGCAATCATGCTAAGTTACGTAGACCTAATATAGATGATCAAATTAATAATTTGGTCCAATGATATGTTGACCGCCAAGCTAAGTTTAATCAACTTAGGTCGGATAAACATCGCTTAGATATCTTAGAGCAATAGCAACAAATAGAGAAAGAAAATCTTGAACAATAAATTCAAGAAACTTTGCATCATGGAGTTGTCACTCCAAGTACGCGTAGACAAGAGGCTCACCCAAGGCAACCAAATTTCCAACAAGATAGGTCTCCTAGACCTAATCCTATGTTACCTCCTAGACCTTGTAGGCCTAAACAAAATGCATATGATAGGCCAAACATAGATCACCTTCAACAGGTGTTAGTTCCTCCTTGTAGACCCATACCTGAAACATCTTATAGGGATTACAAAGATTTGGAACAAAATGAGGATTATGTAGAAGCACCTTATGGAGGCATGGCTAATTTCAATCAACCACCCCAACCTAGGCTTAATATTCCTCATCCACCTCTACAAGTTCAAAATAAGGGAGAGGATATTAAATCCTCAAATGCATATCAAGCTCTGCTTGCATGCTTAGAAATTGTAGAAGGTAATACAATTGGCAATGGGCTTCAAAAGCCTACCTTGCATCAGTTAAAGAACCAACCATTACACTCATCAATTCCTTCCACAATCTATTTAGAGCATTTCAAAATGCCCACATTTGATAGATTCAAGGGTGAATAATATGCTCAAGAGCACGTTGCTAGATTTCTAAATCTATGCTTCAACATATAGGACAATGATTCATTGCTCCTAAGAACTTTCTTGAGTACCCTCACTGGTCCTGCTATTGAGTGGTTCAACCAAATTCCAAAACATAGCATCTACACAAATGAACAATTTGTTGATGTATTTTCAGAACGTTTCACCTTTAACACCAAAAGAAAGGCGACATTAACCTACCTCACATGAATGAAATAAAATGAGGATAAGATGATCACTGAATATGGAAATAGGTGGCGAACGCTTTTGGCTAAGAAACCCTATCTATTTCCAATGACTGAATTAACTCATTTTTTCTCAAAGAGTTTCTTGAAACCCATCTCTTTGACATTGTAATTACAGCAATACCCTACCTTGGAAGAAACTCTAGCATAGGCTAGAAACATAGAAGAAATCAAAATCCAAGAGGGAGAAATAACAAAACCTCACAAGAAAGAGTGGACAAAGAATCCTAAGAATAGCTTGGCGCCTGCAAATCTAGCTATGGTCAATCGAGTGGACATAAATATTCCTATGCCTCCTCAATTTACACCTCCCTAAAAGGTGAACTATCAGGCTCAACCATGTTCCAGGGTAACCTTTTTCTATGGTAACTGTATTCCATGTCAAAAGCCTACCTTGCATTAGTTAAAAAACCAACCATTACACCCATCCATTCCTTCCTTGGTCTATCCTAAGCATTTCAAAATTCCCAAATTTGATAGATTCAAAGGCGAAGAAGATGCTTAAGAGCACATTACTAGATTTCTATATTTGTGCTTCAACATACAAGACAATGATGCATTGCTCCTAAGAACTTTCTTGAGTACCCTTGCTGGTCCTACCATTGAGTGGTTCAACCAACTTCCAAAACATAGCATCTACACATTTGAACAATTTGCTAATGCATTTTTGGATGTTTTGCCTTTAACACCAAAACAAAGGTGACATTAACTGACTTCAAAAGAATCAAACAAATCGAGGATGAGATGATCACTGACTATGGAAACATGTGGTGAACACTTTTGGCTAAGCTACCCTATTTATTGCCAATGACTGAATTAACTCATTTGTTCTCAAAGAGTTGCTTGAAACCCATCTCTTTGACATTGCAATTAAAGCAATATCCTACCTTGGAAGAAGCTCTAGCATAGGCTAGAAACATATAAGAAATCAAAATCCAAGAGGGAGAAATAAAAAATCCTCGCAAGGAGTGGGAAAAGAATCCTAAGAATAGCTTGACACCTGCAAAGACAACTATGGTCAATCAAATGGCCATAAATGTTCCTATGCCTCCTCAAGTTACACCTCCCCAAAATGTGAACTATTAGGATCAACCTCTTCCTATGAATTATAGCAATAATGGTACAACAAACCAAGGATAAAAATAGCGTCACCCTCAAAAAAAATTACTCCCATCATTGAATCAATGGATTCTCTTTTCGATCGATTTTGGGCTACAAATATGGTTAATTTACCATATATCAAACCCAACAATCCAGAAAAAGTTAAACCCAAGCTTATGGTATGTCGAGAGGATCAGTATTGTAACTTTCATTAGCAAGGTGGTCATGATTTGAAGAACACAAGCTTATACTGAGAGGGGGGTGAACAATATAAGACCACTTTTTACTTTTCTTTCCCAAACAGTATTAATCAATATAATCAATGGCAATATCAATAGCAATAACCAAAGCAATGCACCAATCATCACACACAATAGAGACACAAATTTTAACGTGGTTCACCCAGTGTGGGCTACCTCCACAGAGAAAATATTTCTTCTAAATATTTCTCAAATAATCTCTTGGGAATATTTCCCAAATTACAATGTTTATGGACTTCTGTCCAAAGGAGATGTTGATCCCCTAATCTCAAGTTCGTGGATCTCTTCCACAGGAGAACTCTTTCCCCTTCTGCTCTGGCTAGTGATCTTCTAGAAGACTTTGTCTCTCTGCTGCACTGACTTGTGGATCTCTCTCCACTTGAAGACTCCTCACTCAGATCTGTCTTCAATTGTCCTGGTTGTTGGATCTCTATCCACTGAGACTCTATCCTCTATACTCTGTCACCTCCAAAGCTCTGTCTCAATACTGTACCAAACATAGTTCAGTCGGTCTAGCACAGTTCTGCTCAATCTCTTGCACTAAACATAGTACAATCGGTCTAGTACAATTTTGCTCAATAGGTTCACTTAGAACCTGCTCAAATCTGCTCAACAGGTTCACACAAAACCTATCCAAATCTGCTCAATAGGTTCACACAAAACCTATCCAAATCTGCTCAACAAGTTCACACAAAACTTGTCCAAATATTCTCAACAAGTTCACAAAACCTATCCAAATATACTCAACAAGTTCACACAGAACTTGTCCAAATATGCTCAACAAGTTCACACAGAACTTGTCCAAATATGCTCAATAAATCCTCTCTAGGACTTGCTCAAATATGCTCAATAAGTCCTCTCTAGGACTTGCTCAAATCTGCTCAATAAGTCCTCTATAGGACTTGCTCAAATATGCATAGCAAGCTTTCACAAAAGCTTAACTCAAAATAGTCCACAAGTCTTCTCAAAGACTTGTCTCAATCACATAGAATCATAAAGAGAATTGTTAGAGACTCAATATGTTCTAAGCTCAATGTACAATCAATATCTCAAATCAATCTCATAGAAGCATAAAGAGAATTGTTAGAGACTCTATATGTTCTATACTCAAATCCCAATCTCAACTCAATAGAAGCATCAAGAGAATTTTTAGAGACTCTATATGTTCTATACTCAGATCTCAATCTCAACTCAAATCAACCTCAATCTCAACTCAAATCAGAATATTGAATAGTTTGTTTCTAGGAACTTGAACAACCACATGCATCCACTTGACTAGGCTTAATCAACTCAACTCAACCAATCACCTCAAGGAACAATCCTTTCTCACAAACCCTAGTCCAAGCATGTATTAACCAACTCAACTCAACCAATCACCTCAAGGAACAATCCTTTTTCACAAACCCTAGTCCAAGCATGTATTAACCAACTCAAAATGTTTCCAACAATGCTCAAGCACAAGTCTCACATAGCAATGATACTCATGTTCTTTTCTAACTCAAGTTCAAGTTCATTTCATCATCAATGGGCTTCAACAACAATGCTAATAAAACAAGGTTTAAATACAACTCACAAACCAGAAAACCTTGAAGCATTCAACCAATCATTTTCTCAAAGGAAACCACAATCAATCCTTTTCTCTCCAATGATATTTCAGAAATCAACCACCATAAACAATCAATAGGAGAATGTGCCCATACCTTTTTGATGCCAATAAGTTGTCCACAAAATCTGCCACACTTAAACACAACTTTCCTTTCCAATCTAAACAAGGGTTAATGGACTTCAAATAATCACAAAATAAAGCATTACTCAAATTACACCCTTTTTACTCCAAGTTAATAAACACATCCACCAAAGTCCCTTTTATTAAAACCCTTATCAAAAATAATAAACCTCTCAAAATTGCTTTTAAAAAACAACTCCTTATTTCTCCTAAAATTAATTCTCCATAACCATCAAATAAATCATAAACCAATTATGCTTTGCAATAATAATCACAGCCCTAATAACAAACTTTAATTTCCATTAACTACCTTATAACTCCAAACTTTAGGGCTAATAAAAATTATTTAAATGCAAAACGTAATTACCTCCTCAAGGGGATTCGAACCCCCGACTTGCCACACCGTGAGCGTCTTAGCCGTGGCTAAGATTCCACATGAGCTAGGCGCTCATTGGAAAGGCAAAGGCCCAAAGTGCCTTAAACCTTCCTCCACCTTCCGCAAAAGACAAAGCGCCAAAGCGCTTTCCACACGCCTTCCGAAATGTCATCCAAGGGATTCGATCCCTGGTGTTTGCGCTGCCTTGTCCCTTAAACCAAAATGATTTGCCAATGCGCCATGCTTCCCACCACGATTTGACTTTCCAAGCACTGTCATTTTCTTTCCTGCTTCTCTTCTCAAAATTCGCACGAGCTCATAGACTTATTCGAATGCCAAACATTTATCACAAGAGCAAGGATAAAACTTTGATTTATTTACCACCCCTTTATATAGTGTTTAAAACACTTCGAAGACGTCGATAGAAATATGAATTTATGTTTGCTTGATGACGTCGATGGGAAACTTTACATTTAAATTTAAATTTGAATTTAAATTTTAAATAATTAAAATTTAAACCAAATATTAAAACTCAAATAACTCCATCACCGGGGCACCTTTTTCGATGAAACGAAAGCCCAACTTGGGTTTTAAGAAAAACCCAGATCAAATATGTTGTCCATGGTTTTAAATAAAACCTTTTATTTTTCCTGCCTTGGTTTTCACAAAAACCCTTCATAGATCCTTTTGACATTAAATGCTCTTTTGACATCAATGACAACATTTTAGCTTAGGGACTCAAAATGTCCAACAATCTCCCCCTTTGTCATTGATGGCAACCCAAATCCTTTTACTGAATTCTGACCTTCTTTTTTGCTCCCCCTGGCTCAATGCTCTCTCAGATATCAAATCTCTCCTCATATCCAAAAACTCTCCCCATAATACACAAATCTCTCCCCTTTGACATCAATGGCAAAGGGTCACCTTTGGGGCTCGGGGCTAAGAATTAAGCCTCTTAGCTTAGCCCCTCCCCCACCTCCACATGAGGTGGTTAATTCTAGGGTGGGAGTATTTCTACTCCTCGAAAGCACTATTCTCTACCTTTGTCTTTTCCTCTTCCTTTTTGTTGAATCCTCTCATTGTTTCTTTCCAAGTCATCATCCCTATTCCTGTTCTTATTCTTGTTCTCATCCATGTTCCTATTCTTGTACCTATTCTTGTTCTCATTCTTCTCTGAGTCTCTTTTCTTTTTGAGTCTCTATTCCTATTCATCTTCTTGTTTCTATTCATGTTCTATTCTTGTTCTTGTTCATATTCTTTCTTGTTCATGTTCATGTTCCTGTTCCTGTTCATGCCTATTTTTGGAATATTTTCTCTACACCATCTTGCTATGTGACCATCATTATTGCACTTATAACACTTAATGTTATTATTCCTTGGATGTGCAACTGTCTTAAGATTTCTCCTAGTGAAGCCATATCCTCTTCTGTCATGAATCCTACAATTCATTGCCTTGTGACCAAACTCATTACACGAATAACAATATCCTTGGAAAATTTGTTCTCTTCCATATACCTGTCTTTCATGTGACCTGCACTGTGAAGCCATGTGCCCAAACCTATGACATGAGAAGCATCTCCCATTGAAGCTTCCTTGTCTAGACCTCATTGGTCTCCTATTTTGATTGTTGTTCCATCTGAATCTTCTTTGCCCATTGTCCCTGTTGGACTCACTACAATCTGACACATCCTTAGAAGTTTCATTTTCACTTTTGCTTACCTCTGAGAATCCTTCTTCTGAAGTACCTTCTTCTTCAAGACCTGAAGTAGACTTTTCTACCCATTTCTTTTGAACCTGTTTAGAACCAAGACCTATTTTGTTTGATGCTCCTCTTTGTATCCTGACTATTTTATCCACATTCTTTTCACTGGTTACATACTTGTATAGCTTATTCTTGGAATCCTCTAGATCTTCCTTTAGTAGTGCAACTTCATGTGTTAACTTTTCACATTCCAGAATCTTTGCTTCTAACTTATCTTTGAACTTGCTTGCCTTAGCCTTTGACTTTTCTAAGTCCTCTATGAGTAGTAATCTTTCTTCATCACATTCTTGAAATTGACTTTCAAGTTTAGAGTGTTGCTTTCTTACCTTCTTTACTATGTCAAGAGCATAGATAAGTTCTCCCTTGAGATCATAACCATTCTCTATTGAATAGTCCTCTATTTGTTTTCCTTTGTCCATATCATTCCTTTCTTTTGACTTATCTTCTATAGGATCACTCACTTCTTCTTCTTCTAATGCCATTAGAAGATTCTCATCCAGTTTACCAAGTGCATCTTCAAAATCATCATCACTGAAACTATAGCCATCCCTAGTGCAATCATCTTCAAGATGTCCAAATTTACCACATCTAAAACACTTGAGAATAACTAGAGTCTTTTTCTTAACTGGATCTTTTTCTTCAACCATAAACAAGACTTCATCTCTATCATTGTCTGAAAAACTAGCATCACTATCAATTGAGTACTTACTTGCATTATCCGCATAGTAGCTTGGCTCTCCTTTTTTTGCTTCTTGTCTCCCTTGTTCTTCTTTAGAACTAAGTCCTGTTATGGTGACTGATGATCTTTGTGCATTGATAGTCCTTTCCAAGGTCCTTGAATTTTCCTCAGACTTGTGTAGCTTATCCTTAGAGCCTTTTACTTCCATCCTTAGTGAAACTATCTCATGCTCTAATATTTCACACTCTAGATCTTTTATCTTTAATTTTTCAACCATACCTTCTTCAATTTTCCTTGTCTCTTCAACTTTGATTTTGAAGTTGGTGAGTTCCTATAAAAACCTTGCTTTTGCTTTTTCATCTTCTTGAGCTTGGACCCTTAATCCTGAGTTCTCCCTTTTTAATTCTTCAAGAGTAACCATAAGCCTTTCACATTCTATCTCTTTTACCTTTGACTGTTCAACCATACCTTTTTCAACTCTTCTTACCTTTTCAACCTTATCTCTCAAGTCAGATATATCCTGTAGAAGCTTTGTCTTACATTTCTCATCTTCTTGTATTTGAGCCTTCAATTCTGAATTTTCTCTTTTCAATTCAACAAGTTCCTTAAGAGTGGCTTCCTCATTTTCTTTATCTGAATCTTCCTCTTCTTCAATTTCTTCTATTGTCCAAAGTGGAGTTTCTTCTTGATACCTGCTTCGACTATTCTTGTTATCCTTTTCTGACTCATTCTTTAGAACTTCAAATCTAAGAGAATCATCTTCATCTTCACTGCTATCAAACCCATTGCAATAACTTGCATCATGACCGAGTTGACCACAGATAAAATATTCTTCACCTTCTTGTGAACAATAAGTTGCATGATGACCTATCTTTCCACAACTGGTACAAAACTTTATCAATCTGGATATTTCTCCATTACTTGATTCATCTCTTGAATCTATTTCCATGTGTCCTCCCAACACAACAATATTAAACTCATCTTCCTTTTCTTTCATGACCATAGGTGTTCTTTTCTTCTTGTGTCTCATGCTTTTACTCTTGCCTTTCTTTGCCATTTGTGTTCTTGCAAGATCTTCCTTCAAGTTGTTAAACCCTTTCTGAAGGAACCAACTCTGATACCAATTGAAGAACACAAGCTTATACTGAGAGGGGGGTGAACAATATAAGACCACTTTTTACTTTTCTTTCCCAAATAATATTAATCAATATAATCAATGGCAATATCAATAGCAATAACCAAAGCAATGCACCAATCATCACACACAATAGAGACACATATTTTAACGTGGTTCACCCAGTGTGGGCTACCTCCACAGAGAAAATATTTCTTCTAAATATTTCTCAAATAATCTCTTGGGAATATTTCCCAAATTACAATGTTTATGGACTTCTATCCAAAGGAGATGTTGATCCCCTAATCTCAAGTTCATGGATCTCTTCCATAGGAGAACTCTTTCCCCTTCTGCTCTGGCTAGTGATCTTCTAGAAGACTCTGTCTCTCTACTGCACTGACTTGTGGATCTCTCTCCACTTGAAGACTCCTCACTCAGATCTATCTTCAATTGTCCTAGCTGTTGGATCTCTATCCACTGAGACTCTATCCTCTATACTCTATCACCTCCAAAGCTCTATCTCAATACTATACCAAACATAGTTCAATCGGTCTAGCATAGTTCTGCTCAATCTCTTGCACTAAACATAGTACAATCGGTCTAGTACAATTTTACTCAATAGGTTCACTTAGAACCTGCTCAAATATACTCAACAAGTTCACACAAAACCTATCCAAATCTTCTCAACAGGTTCACACAAAACCTATCCAAATATGCTCAACAAGTTCACACAGAACTTGTCCAAATATGCTCAACAAGTTCACACAAAACCTATCCAAATCTGCTCAACAAGTTCACACAGAACTTGTCCAAATCTGCTCAACAAGTTCACATAGAACTTGTCCAAATATGCTCAACAAATCCTCTCTAGGACTTGCTCAAATCTCTCAATAAGTCCTCTATAGGACTTGCTCAAATATGCTCAATAAGTCCTCTATAGGACTTGCTCAAATATGCATAGCAAGCTTTCACAAAAGCTTAACTCAAAATAGTCCACAAGTCTTCTCAAAGACTTGTCTCAATCACATAGAATCATAAAGAGAATTGTTAGAGACTCAATATGTTCTAAGCTCAATGTACAATCAATATCTCAAATCAATCTCATAGAAGCATAAAGAGAATTGTTAGAGACTCTATATGTTCTATACTCAAATCCCAATCTCAACTCAATAGAAGCATAAAGAGAATTGTTAGAGACTCTATATGTTCTATACTCAGATCTCAATCTCAACTCAAATCAACATCAATCTCAACTCAAATCAGAATATTGAATAGTTTGTTTCTAGGAACTTGAACAACCACATGCATCCACTTGACTAGGCTTAGCCAACTCAACTCAACCAATCACCTCAAGGAACAATCCTTTCTCACAAACCCTAGTCCAAGCATGTATTAACCAACTCAAAATGTTTCCAACAATGCTCAAGCACAAGTCTCACATAGCAATGATACTCATGTTCTTTTCTAACTCAAGTTCAAGTTCATTTCATCATCAATGGGCTTCAACAACAATGCTAATAAAACAAGGTTTAAATACAACTCACAAACCAGAAAACCTTGAAGCATTCAACCAATCATTTTCTCAAAGGAAACCACAATCAATCCTTTTCTCTCCAATGATATTTCAGAAATCAACCACCATAAACAATCAATAGGAGAATGTGCCCATACCTTTTTGATGCCAATAAGTTGTCCATAAAATCTGCCACACTTAAACACAACTTTCCTTTCCAATCTAAACAAGGGTTAATGGACTTCAAATAATCACAAAATAAAGCATTACTCAAATTACACCCTTTTTACTCCAAGTTAATAAACACATCCACCAAAGTCCCTTTTATTAAAACCCTTATCAAAAATAATAAACCTCTCAAAATTGCTTTTAAAAAACAACTCCTTATTTCTCCTAAAATTAATTCTCCATAACCATCAAATAAATCATAAACCAATTATGCTTTGCAATAATAATCACAGCCCTAATAACAAACTTTAATTTCCATTAACTACCTTATAACTCCAAACTTTAGGGCTAATAAAAATTATTTAAATGCAAAACGTAATTACCTCCTCAAGGGGATTCGAACCCCCGACTTGCCACACCGTGAGCGTCTTAGCCATGACTAAGATTCCACATGAGCTAGGCGCTCATTGGAAAGGCAAAGGCCCAAAGTGCCTTAAACCTTCCTCCACCTTCCGCAAAAGACAAAGTGCCAAAGCGCTTTCCACACGCCTTTCGAAACGTCGTCCAAGGGATTCGATCCCTGGTGTTTGCACTGCCTTGTGCCTTAAACCAAAATGATTTGCCAATGCGCCACGCTTCCCACCATGATTTGACTTTCCAAGCGCTGTCATTTTCTTTCTTGCTTCTCTTCTCAAAATTCGCACGAGCTCATAGACTTATTCGAATGCCAAACATTTATCACAAGAGCAAGGATAAAACTTTGATTTATTTACCACCCCTTTATATAGTGTTTAAAACACTTCGAAGACGTCGATGGAAATATGAATTTATGTTTGCTTGATGACGTCGATGGGAAACTTTACATTTAAATTTAAATTTAAATTTTAAATAATTAAAATTTAAACCAAATATTAAAACTCAAATAACTCCATCACCGGGGCACCTTTTTCGATGAAACGAAAGCCCAACTTGGGTTTTAAGAAAAACCTAGATCAAATCTGTTGTCCATGGTTTTAAATAAAACCTTTTATTTTTCCTGCCTTGGTTTTCACAAAAACCCTTCATAGATCCTTTTGACATTAAATGCTCTTTTGACATCAATGACAACATTTTAGCTTAGGGACTCAAAATGTCCAACATGATTTACAATCATGCTATGGTTTTAAACACGTAGTACAAGACATGATTGAGAGGAATGAGCTTATAGTAGATGCTCCAGTAGCTCCTACCAATCAAAAAATGGGTATTTTCAAAGACCCTTTACCAACTCATGAGGTACAGGAAGCGCCTGCTAAACCAATGAATGAGGTGAACCAAAAACACCCTGTTCAAGGGTATGTTGGGATGGTGAGTATTGTGACCAGGAACAAGAGATATCCAAGTCAAGTCGCATAGCCTATGGCTTCAAATGATGTTCCAACTACATCGTAAACTACACCACCTGTAGTACAGGGCCTTCCTTCTAGGCCAACAATGACAATTAAGAGCAAGCTTGCACAAAGCTTGAGGACCACATCAGCATGATTGTCCATCTATGAGTTGATCCAACAATCACCTCCACATCGAGATGCCTTGATGGACATTTTAAAATCCATAGAGTTGCAACCGTAGGAGTCCAAATCCTTCATAGATTTTGTGGGACATGTGCAATAGTGCAAAGAACTAGTCATACAATTTCATGAGCATGAGCTAAAATAAATAGCCAACGATGTGGTAGACCCTCCTTTACACATCATTGCATGTATAAATGAGATACCATACAAGAGAGTGCTTATAGACACTGGGTCCTCAAGTAACATCATAACAACTAAAGCACTAAAGCATCTTAAATTGCCAGCATCTCATGTTGTGGCATCAACTTACACTCTTCGTGCTTTCAATGACACAATATGCTCTACTATCGGTACCATAGTTTTACCCATTCAGGTGGGACAAAATATTATACCGACATTGTGCCATGTGCTAGAGGGTGAGATGGCCTACAAAATTTTTCTTGGAAGACCTTGGATACGGGATATGAAGTGTGTCCCCTCCATCGTGCATCAATGTCTTAAATACACTCACGAAGGGCAAGTACATGTAGTATCTACCGATCTAGAGCCCTTCAAATACTGCAACATGTTGCAGTAGATGCCAGAGTCGACATTACCTTCGACTCACGTAGACTTCTAATTAAATACACCTGGTCAGAGTCTACCCATTCCACCACCTTCATCATCATCTACTCCATCCTCATCATCACCACCTTCAGAGAAAGCTTCGACATCATCAAACCCTCCATCGAGGAACACATCGAAGAGGCCTATTGATGAGAGCCCACCATTAGTTTCTACCATATCCATGGAGGAGGTTCCTTGTGTCATTAATGAGGAATTACCTCTAGAGGTGAACATTGAATCACCTCAAACCTCCATTCCATCTCATCCATCTTCGCCATCCCAGGTCACAGTCCAGATGTCTAGCACAGGGATAGGAGAATACTTGGTGAGAAATATCATGACAGTTCCATCACTGGAGATAGTGCAAGACATGGGAAGACCTCATCTTCCCATAGGTAGCATTGTACCTCTTGGTATACCTCCTAATCAAACGAATTTCATATATGGAGGTATAGAGTATGGAGCTCTACCCATTCCTCAGAAAGAAGATGATGATGAACCCTTTTCTGAGGATGTAAATTATTTGTCAAATCTAGACTATGCATTGAGATACTTAGACCATTATAATTGGCATGGGTTTGGTCTTGGCCTGTATGAGTAGGGTAACCGTGTTCCATGTCAACCCCAATATCAACTTTCGTATGATAGATCTAGGTTGGGAAATAATAAACCGATACCATTGGATGTCCTCACCGAGAGTCTCGAACACCTATGCCTAAGTCATCAGGCTAAGCTCACCCATGATCCATATACTAATCTGAATCATGTTCATTCCTTGGGAGATCATTTCCCCATAGACATGATAGATCAAGGTCTTTCCAGTGATGTCACCCAACCCCATGAAGTGGGGGAGAGCTCACACACCTTGCAATATGATAGTGAGGAACAAGACCAAGGTCCTCCTCATGAATGGATGAGTGATGACGAAGATGATTATGGTATCGAACCCATTAACTACCATAGCTCAGATGATGAATACGAGCATGTGTTCCCTTTGGATGATGAGGATGAATATTTTCTTCGTATGTTATTCCCCATCCAAGGACCCATCTGACGCCAGTTGTTGCCTCATGAAGAGTAGGCTCACCCTCTTCCACATAGGCCACCGCCAGTTATTCCACTTCCACCCGAGCCACACCCATGAGTTATGAGACAACATCAGGTCTCTAGACCCACTCACCCTAGAGCAGGAGATCATGTATCCATCAACATGATTTCCATAGATTTAATGACACCATTGGTGAATCCGAATAACCCATCCAAGCAATTGCATCTTGATTTAGAGGCAATTGAATTTGATCGAGGAGATTCTTCTCCATCACCCTCAGAGTATTGGCCTTGTGAGGAAATGTTACAACCATTTAACTTTTCTTCAAGAACTACTCAAGATGTTTTTCAAGCTGAGGTTGACCCTGAATTTCCTATGGAAGAAGCAAACCTAGCTGATGACATTCACTTAATTCCCACCCCACATCAGTTGGAGGATGGGTCTCACATGTCGATTGAGCCAACAATTGACAAGGATATCGATACAGATCCCGATAATCCCCATACCATTAAATTAGGGGAAGGTCTCTCCCTAAGTGAACAAGATGATTTCACAGCTGCATTGAAAGCAAGGATTAAAGCTTTTGCTTGGTCATATAAATATATGCCAGGACTAGACCCAAATATAGTCATGCATAATCTTACATTAGACCCCAAGATCAAACTTGTTAAGCAAAAGTTAAGAAAAATGCACCCAACAATAGCCTTAATGGTGAAAGATGAATTACAAAAGTTGTTGGATGCTGATATCATCATCTCAGTAGATTATCCACCATGGGTTTCAAACATGGTTCTCATCAAAAATCTTGATGGGAGGATTCACATTTGCATCGAATTTTGAGATCTTAACAAAGTGAGTCCTAAGGATGAATTTCCCTTACCTAACATCGATGCGTTGGTAGATGCAACAATAGGACATGAAATGCTATCCCTAATGGATGGATTTTTTGGATATAATCAGATTCGTATTAATCCAGAAGACCAAATCAAAATGGTATTCACAATGCCTTGGGGGACATTCTATTACAAGGTCATGCCTTTTGGCCTTAAGAACGTTGGTGCTACCTACCAACGAGCCATGACATATATCTTCCATGACTACATGCACAAGATTTTGGAAGATTACATGGATGATTTATTGGAAAAATATTTATTACACCATGAACATCTCGATGTACTATGTAAGATCCTAGATCACCTCATAGAGCACAATGTTAGACTTAATCCCAAAAAGTGTGTCTTCGGTGTCACATCTGGTAAAATTTTGGGATTCATAGTCTCCAAGAGAGGCATAGAGGTAGATCCCAACAAGGTCAAGGTAATATTAGAAATGCCTCCCCCAACAACCATTAAGCAACTACGCAGTTTGCAAGGAAAGGTCGCATCCATAAAATGCTTCATAGCGTAGTTATCGGATAAGTGTCGACCCATGAATAAGTTGCTACACAAGGGGGTCTCATTTCATTGGGATGAAGAATGTCAAAATACCTTTGATGAGATAAAACAATACTTGGCTTCACCACCTGTATTGGCTCCACCATGACCAGGAGTGTCATTCTATTTATATATCTCAGCTACTGAGTTAGCTTTGGGTACCATGTTGTCCCAAAAGAATGAATTTCACAAAGAACAGGCTACCTATTACATCAGCCGCACACTGGTCAGCTATGAAGTTAGATACACATATGTTGAGAAGCTATGCTTAGCAGTGGTCTTTGCCACCAAAAATCTATGCCATTATATGTTAAATCACACCACATATGTTGTATCTAAAGAAAATCCATTGTGCTACATGATGAGCAGAACATATCATAATAGTCGCACGATGAAGTGGATAATGTTGTTGACGGAATTTGACCTAGAGTTCATTGGATAGAAATCTATCAAAGGATAGGTCATAGCCGATCAACTAGCAGAGGCTCCTCTATAGGATGATCAACCTCTAAATATAGAACTTCCTGATGATGGAGTATTTCAAATTTTAGAATCACCTGATTCTGTAGAGCCTGAGTCACAGGTGGACATAACTCTATTCTTCGATGGTTCCAAGTGCGAGCGAGGTGGTGGTGCAGGTATCATGTTTTTCACACCGCAAGGGGCTCCCATACCTCTTTCATTTAAACTCGATTTTCCTTGTACCAACAACAATGCCGAGTATGAAGCTCTCATCATAGGACTTCAGATGGCAATCACCATGAAAATAACAAAGTTAAACATTTTTGGTGATTCCTTGCTCATAGTTAATCAGGTAAAAGGGATTTTCTAGTGTCGATGTCCCATCTTGCAAGCCTACAAAGCCCTAGTGGACAAACTCCTGGTCAAATTTGAATGGTATGATATAGAGGCACTCCCTCATTCATCTAATCATTTTGTGGATACAATGGCTTCCTTAGGGTCGCTAATCCCGCATGACCCTTCAGATGATATCACAACTATCCAAGTAAAAATGCTAGTACAAGCTATGACTGAGCGTGAAGAGCATAAGGCTATACCAGTTGTTCACATGATTCAGATTGAGCCTTCTCATGAAAGGTTCTCTCAACTACACCAATATTTGAATAATGTTAACTGGGGGACTTTGTTCCCTCATAATCCTTTTGATACTAGCACAATGCTATATCTCCAAGTTCGCTCTCAATCAGCATTCGCACGAGACAAACATCAAAGGGATAGCATGATTCATAATATTGAGGCTTCTTCAAAGCAATATTGGGCCATCCAGATTAAATATTATCTTAAACTAGGTAATATTCCACCTGGATTGTCGCATACCGCAAAGCGAGCATTCAAACAAAAGGTGGCAAAATATGTCTTAATAGGAGACATAATGTATCATCGAAGTTATGAAGGTATCCTCCTTCGCTGCTTAGACTCATAGGAGTCAGCTTGGGCCATCACCCAAGCACACGATGGTACATGTGGTGGCCACTTTAGCGGCATGGCCATCGCCAAGCGCATTCTTCGCATGGGCTATTATTGGCCAACTTTAGAGCAAGATTGTTGTGCTTATGTTAAGAAGTGCATGAAGTGTCAACACCATGCAAATTTAACACATGTACCTTCATAGGCCTTACAACCGATTCAATCGGTCTGGCCATTTGCACAATGGGGGTTTGATTTAATTGGGAAAATCTCACCTACCTCATCGAGCCATCACACGTTTATCATAATGGCAACCGAATATTTCACAAAATGGGTGGAAGCAATTCCCCTTACCACAACGACTGGACCTCGCATTGTGGAGTTCATACTACATAACATTATATGTCATTTTGGTATTCCATCCAAAATAGTATCGGATAATGGAACACCCTTTAAAAATAAGGATGTGCGTGCGTTAACAACAAAGTATAACATAAAGCATAGCTTTTCCATGCCCTATTATCCATAGGCCAATGGGCAAGCAGAGGCATCAAATAAAATAGTAGTAGCCATCTTGAAGAAAACCATTCAGGAAAATCATAAAGATTGGCATAATCAATTACCTCTTGCCCTTTGGGCCTATCGCACTAGCATTCGGATGCCCACTGGGGCAACTCCATTTTCACTAGTGTATGGTGCTGAAGCCATCATGCCTCTGGAGTTAGAGATTCCATCGCTGTGCATTTCCATGTAGGAATTCATCGATGATGATACAACTAGGCAAGCTCGGTTAGATCAGTTAACGTTGCTTGATGAACGACGTGTGAATGCCCTCGAGCATCTACGTGTTTATCAAGAGCATCTTAAGAGAGCTTACAACTTGAAAGTACATCAGAGAGACTTTCAAGTAGGTGATTTAGTTCTAAAGGAAAACCAACAAAACTCAAATTTGCCCTCCAATTTGTGAGACAAATTTGTAGCAAACTGGCTAGGTCCATTCATCATTACACATCATATTGGACCTAGAACTTATCACCTAGCATCCATAGAAGGAAATGAAGAGCCTGAACCCATGAATATAAGTCATTTGTGACCATTTCATGCTTAGAGCACCAATAAAATACCCCTAGGTAGTCGTAGACACTTTCTAAGTGTCATTACCCGCCTAGGTCACCCTAAAGGCTCCTAGCAGTTTTTGACCATCTAGGTCACATAAAAATCTCCTAGACTATCTACGATCATCTAGGTCAACCTTAAATTCTCCAAAGGCATCCATAAGCCCTTTGGTCACAACCAAATACCCCTAGGTAGTCGTAGACACTTTCTAAGTGTCATTACTCACCTAGGTCACCCTAAAGGCTCCTAGCGGTTTTTGACCATCTAGGTCACATAAAAATCTCCTAGACTATCTACGATCATCTAGGTCAACCTTAAATGCTCCAAAGGCATCCATAAGCCCTTTTGTCACAACCAAATACCCCTAGGCAGTCGTAGACACTTTCTAAGTGTCATTGCCCACCTAGGTCACCCTAAAGGCTCCTAGCAGTTTTTGACCATCTAGGTCACATAAAAATCTCCTAGACTATCTACGATCATCTAGGTCAACCTTAAATTCTCCAAAGGCATCCATAAGCCCTTTGGTCACAACCAAATACCCCTAGGTAGTCATAGACACTTTCTAAGTGTCGTTACCCACCTAGGTCACCCTAAAGGCTCCTATATTTTTGATCATCTAGGTCACATAAAAAGCTCCTAGACTATCTACGATCATCTAGGTCAACCCTAAAGCTCCAAAGCATCCAATACCTTTGTCCAAAATACCCCTAGGTAGTCTAGACACTTTCTAAGTTCATTGCTGCCCCCTAGGTCACCCTAAAGGCTCCTAGCGGTTTTTCACCATCTAGGTCACATAAAAAAGTTCCTAGACTATCTACAATCATCTAGGTCAATCCAAAAATCTCCAAAGGCATATATAAGCCCTTTGGTCACCTTAAAATGCTCCTAGGCAGTCCATTATTGTTTAGGTCAACCCAAAATGCCCCTAGGTGGTCTATGATTGTGTAGGTCAAGCTAAAATGCTCCTAGGCAGTTTACAACTATCTAGGTCAAACCTAAATGCTCCAAAGGCATCTATAAGCCCTTTGGTCACCCAAAAATCTCCAATGGCATTCATTAAGCCCATTGGTCAACTTATACATATATATACATATCTCAAAAATAACAAAAAAATCATTAAAATCATCAAAATACAAAAATATTGCATTGTATTGCATTTCTCATCACTTGCATTATAATCATAGTTGCATTAGGCATACTCATCATTGCATTATGCATCATTCCAAATTGATCATATATGTCTAGCACCAGGTCTGTACATTAGGCATCTAGTAAAAATTCATTGTTATCATATGACAAGTTATACCACCTATTTATATTACATATACCATTTACATTATATGTCTGTTTCCCATCACTTAGCCATTGTTGATAAACATAGTTAAAGTTTTCGGTCACTCAGCCATATCTAGTTGTCTTCTCAAATTTTGTAGAAAGCTAGCATGATTTTTAGAAGGTAGAATCCTACTTAGATAATGCTTGGTATACATCAAAATCCCAACACAATTTTCACATTAATAAATCCAAGTCTAGCACAAGGAAAGATGAAAACTATGAAGTAGTCTAGGTTACTTTCAAGAGAAAAGGTTATCTTGCTCATCCCCCTATGTGAATGGTTCAAATATGCTAAGAATTGACAAAAGGACAAGTTCCTCCTTACCCAAAATCCCTTACCCTACACTGGGGTAAGTATCCCAAAGAAAGAAAATCAGTAATGATTATTATCCCCCTAGTATTGAAAACATACATTGCCCTACACTGGGGCAAGTATCTCAAAGAAATATTCCAAAGAAAATAGTGATTATTATCACTCCCAAATATGCATAAATAAATAGTGATTATTATCACTAGGAAAAGAAAAAAGAAATAGTGGTTCTCACCACTATTAAAATCCCTTGCTCAACAAATCAAAATGAGCAAATTCCCTTGAGAAAGTCAAAGAAAGGTAGGGACTCCAGAACTTGAATCCCTAGAATTCTCAACATCAGAGAACCATAAGGTGATCCTCATTACAGGTTTGGTGGATAGCCTACTTGTCAATGGTGGTAGCCTCCTGCATGATGATATGTCTATCACTTAAGCAACTTGTTTAGGTATAGACCAATGTTTGAATGTGGATGAGCTAGCTTGTTGTAACCTAGGTTATATAGTGGTCTAATCCAACTAAGTACGAAACTCAGGATAATGAGACTCATAGAATGATCTCTAGTGTCGATGGGCTGAATAAATCCCATTTGCACTAGGGTAATCTTATGTGTTATCATGGTAATGAACTCACGTGCACACACAGGGATATTGATTATCTTGGTTATCTTAGTAGGTGCATACTTTGTCAAAATATCTTGTATAGTTAGTATATGACTTTTGATTAGGTAACTAGAGTGTTTGAGTCTCTTTAAAACTATCAAATAAAATCATATCACATTACATTATCCATTCCATTTTACATCATGTTGTCACATGTTTGTCAAAATTACAATGTCCATCAAATAAAGTGTTATAATAACATGAAAATAATCAAGATACATTTTGTATAGTCTATGGTGCTAGCATATAATGCGTCAAATAGTCATTGTAAATCCATCATACAAAAATTAAATCTAATCAATCATTACTTTCAATCATACACATTTAAAACTTTTGTTTATTAAGTGGTATTCATGATCTAGGATAGATACCGGTTAAATATTAGCAATAATATTTAGATGGCCACTGACTATATTATGCATACCTTTTAATTTACAAAAGCATATAAAATGAAACATCCACATCTACATATCATCAAATCACATCATCGGATAAATACATGCATCCATGTTAGAAATCCATCATAACATCATATAGCAAATATAAAAATTGCATTCATATCATAAAGTAGTCAAATGACATAATGATCAAAGCTAAGTCATATATATATATATATATATATATATATGTCCATATATGTAAAATCCGAAAGCAACATCATAGTCCATAAAATTCCCATAGGCTACAATAAAAGTGAGTCATCCGACTTCGCAATCCAAAAAACCAAAAAGAACCATCAGAGTCCACTGACCATGGTCACGTAGGACCGGTACCTCGACTCTCTCCTCTGCTCTTAGTATGAGTCCATCATGAGCTCCTCGACCTGCTCCCCCTGATATGCTACCTCTAGATACCTCCATCCTCTGAGAAGTACTCAAAGCCCTCATCCGAGTAGACGAGTGTCCCATCCTACTCCCCTAGCTACACTGTGATCCAATAGCTAATGCCCGATCTGGTATGCACCCCTTACAGTGCACTATCTCATCCTCCATCATATCCATGTAGGTGCACTCCTCTCAACACCTAGTCTGATAGGTCACTACCAAACCCTAGAGATGTGCTATCTCCTCCTACATCCTGGCTAGCTCACCACTATTAGACTCCCCATGGCTAGGGCCCTATCTACCGACCTATGCCTAAAATGTAGCTATCACTACTACCTACCTCTCCATATCCTCCTATGCACTCTACACCTATACCTATAGTAAATCCTGATCACTCTATAGCTCTATGATCCTAGCATCTCATGCTACTAACTCTACCTATAGACCCTGATCTCCCAAGTCTCCCTCATCAAAGCCAACTAGATCCTATACATCTATCAGCTCCACCCTATCCACTGACACACACTGATGCACAACTCGCTCACCTATGTCTACCTCCTCATCATCTAGAGACTCACCAAAACCCTCCTCATCTAGAGCACCCCTAGCAACATCTACTATCCTCGCAACTACATCCCCTCCTAGTGGTCCCTCCCCTCACCACTCGCATGACCCACCATGCGTCATACTCCTCTATAGTGCCCACATCATCTGAGTCTAATCACCTCAAAATCTGACTCATCTCCCAACTCCTCTACCATAGGCCATGCTAGAGTCCTCTCATCCCCATGATGATGATAGACCATCAGCTCACTAGGAAATCCCTAGTATAGCCCAAACTATCATAGCACATGATCATAAGAGAAGTACTCTCACTCTATGCCATGTCACCCTATCAACCACCTACCTCACCGAACTCGACGTAGATGTGTCGAAGCCTCATCCAAGGTAGGACAATCCCTATAGGGTCTCCACTCAATATCCACTACCCTAAGCCATGCAAAATCCTCTACATAGTGCTCTACCTCCCCAACATAGCATCGGCTATGCCCTAACTCATGCGACCTCATCCATAGCTCTCCATAGCCAATCTCCCTATCCGGTAGCTCTACTCGAGTGGTCCATGGTAGTCCCCATGGTCTCTCCACCACAATATGCTACCAAGCCCAAGACTATAGTAGAAATCTATAGCCCAAACCCTTCCACCCATGAGAGTAGATCTCATATAGCTCACCTATAACTATGCCAATAAAGTAGGACCCCAAGCCATCACTATCGGCTCCTCCTCTATGTAGTCAACTAGAGTAAAGACCAGCTCTATTAGGTTCCATGGGAACCTAGCTCCTAAAGAGTTGGGTAGTAGCATGTTGCTGATCAAGGTCATCAAAAAAGTGTGCCTAATGCCAAGTGCACCCTCTTGGTACCATCTAGACACTAAAATCCCTCCACTAATCATATCAGTCAGGACATCCTCCCAGCACGCGTCGAAGTACCTCTGCACTATGACCTCCCATCGCTCCATCGAAGAAGATACTATCTGGCGCCCCTCTATCAAAATACATAGTATCTGATAGACATCCTCTAGTGTCACTATCATCTCCCCATAGCTAAATGGAAAGTGTTAGTGCGAGGGTCCCATAGGTCTATCAAAGCAGTCAGATAGGCGCGGTCTCCCACCATGGGATCTAACCGCGTAACTTGCTTCAGACCGATGGCATCGAGCCAATGCTAGTATGTAGTATTCAAATGGTCTCTAGTGACCTGAAAGAGACTTGGTACCCTATACCGACTCCTAACTATCTGCTCATGCAAATCAGGGTGTCAAACAGGCCCTAAAAATGCAAAATTTTGCTATAAAAACACTAAAAAAACACATAAAAAAGGGCCTTTTTGGCCCAATTTTTGGCCGTCCCACCCAGGGACGGCCCCTAATTTGGTAGCCATCCCACCAAGGTATGGCCACTAGTAACCATCCCTCATAGGGACGGTCCCCAAACAGGGGTAAAATAGGGTCAATTTGACCCTTAAAAATGCCCTAAAAACCTTAAAAAACACAAAAAATTGATTTTTAACCCTAATTTTTTGCAAATAAAGCATGCCTAAGGTTAAATTTTATGTATTTCAGTCCTCCTAGGTTTCTTAAATCATGGGTGTGGCTGTAGTCATGAAATTAGAGCAGAAATTGCAAAAATTCAATAAAATAGGGCAGAGGAAGCATGTAATCCATACCCGTTTTGCACTGGCTCCACCGCCTGATGCATCCGCTGGTTGGATCATGTTGTGGGTTGATATTTTAGTAGTTCTCCACTTCATAAAACTCTCTCCTACCTCCTCTCCTCTCCAACTTCTCCAAGCAAGTTGCACAAATGAGCTAAAATGGCCCTTTTTGGCCTTTTATAGCTCCAAAAGAAGCCGACCGCTCCTGGGTGGGATGAGCACACTTTTGGCTGGATGTACCACCCTAGTAAATTCAAAAATACTTCCCTCATCCCCCCTAGGATGGTCATAAGAAAATTGCACTTAAAAACATCAAAAATATCAAAAAATGGGCCAAAAACCCACCAAAAACAAGGCAGATTGGGCAAGAAAATGAGAGGGATCTAGACTGAACCTATAATAATTTTGGATGCATAAAAAGACTCTATTTTAGTCCCCAATAAGGCCTCCATGGATGGACCACTCCACGGGAATGAGATATTGGGCCTTTTGCTTCCAAAACTATTCATCAAAATAGTCAAAAATCACCTCCGAACAGGTATATAGTACCATGGGTAAAATAAAGAGTTGCCCTAATTAAGTCATATGTGTCAAGTGACTCATCACTTTAGCATTTTTCATACCCTCATTGACTCATCGCTTGAGGGGGTAGTCATCATAATGAAGTCATAAATCAAATCAACATTAAAACATTCAGAAGTGTAAATTCCATGCATTCAAAAGAATCTTGGCTAGAGATAAATTTGCAAGCCCATGTTGGGGCAAAGAAATAGCATAAGAAGCAAATTAAATAGGCTTGACCTCCTTGAAACCTCAGGAATTGACCCATGTAAAGGTTTACAAGAATACAAGGCACCAAGACCTAGTATGCCCTAAGCCCCATAAGACTGTTACTACAACACGACTGAAAGGTATACCTGCAATCGATCCTTCGACTATGTCAATAGAAAGGATTCCAAGAATGTATGCTTTTCCACAATGAAGGCATCCAGAGTTGATTAGGTTAATGAACAACCTTGATCATTCGATGATTTAGTGATCTATTTTTGCTCAACGCTTTGTTTCACATCGCGCATCCCAAAAATAGGGCATCTATAGACACCTAAATCACGTAAATCGGATAAGACTATCAGTGCATTACATATGCCCTCTTATCGACAACATATGGCCTTATTAGGCACCCCTCTAGGCTAGAAAAAGGTTTCCAAAAGCCTCCAAAACTTAGTTTGGAGGGTTCCTAGCAGTCTGGGGCAGTTTTGGGGCTCCTACTGGTGGTCGTCCCACCCAGGGATGGCCACAGTTGGTGACCGTCCCACCCAGGGATGGCCATCAGCAACCATCCCTGGGTGGGATGACCCCTAACTAGACCATTGAAAAAGTCAAAGGATGCGCTAAATGGTAATCCAAGACTACCATTAGCGCATCCAATCACCCCAAATTGATTGGGGACCTACTGATGGATAGTAGGATAGTTGATTGGGAGCACCCAAATGGGCAACCTTCTCCCAATCATGCCATGACGTGATTAGGACACATGGCACCACCTGCCTCGCATGGCAAAGATGCCCTTTTGCCCTAAGTGCCCTCTTGGGCTATAAAAGGAGCTCCAAACTCCCAATTTCAAGAGAGGAGAATTTGGAGAATAGAGCAACGAAGTGCTGCCCAAATTATATCCCAAACTTTGCAAACCTAAACCCGCCTCACCTTGGCCTTGAAACCCTCTTCATCCGAAGGCGATTTTAGGGCAAATAGGCTCAAACCACCAAACCCAAACTAGCCAAATTGGAATATTCTTTGGCCCCATCTATCGAAAACACCCCATACCACTTTTGGACCAATTCCCAAGGCCATAGGTGACAAAACTAAGGTAGTTTTGTGACCGCCCCACCTGGGGATGGCCAGTAGTCTGCCCATGGCACACCCTAGGATGACCACAAAATAGGGTGGAATTTTAGATAAATTCCTCCATAGTCCCCTTAGGAATGTCTAGAGGAACCTATGGCCCAAATTTGAGGTAGTTTGGAGGAGTTTTGATGCTGGTTTGGTGATCCCCAATGTTGCAGGTCTATCTGGCTCACCCCGGGATGGCCAATAGTTAAGCATAGTTTCACCTTTAATATTGCCTCCAAAGTTGCTTATTTGTGTTTAAATCATATTTATATATGCATATGCTTATTGTAGATCAGTTTTTGTATATGTAGATCACTTTGTTTAGTCGTAGTATATGCTTCTTTTGCTATGTTTTCAAGGCTTTCATTATCTTATGAAATAGGTGCTATTAACCCCATTTTAGTCCCTTGTGTGTAGGTCCAGGTAGTTCTACGTAGAAGGAAGGAGCTAAGAAGACCAGAAGAATAGGTTGAAGGATAGCTCTCAATCGTGGGATGCGATATTTACATCAACAACCATAGTTTACACCGCTTTGAGGCCCCTTTCAAGGGACTAGATCCCTTGAACATTGTAATGTTAAGTTGTATCAATTTGTAAAAGCCCTCAAGGGGATATTTGTAATCTCATATTTGAAGCTATACATTGATTAAATATAAGGATAAATCCACCATTTGGTTATACATTTGCTTCATTTTGATAGATTACAAGTTTATGTGTTATTTCCTTTGAATGCTTTATAAATGCTTTACATTGCAATGGAATGCCCTTAAGGCGATGTAGTAAATTTCACATCTTCAAGGGGAATGCCCCTGATTATAAAGGGTCAAATGTTTTAGTGTTTTCTATTATAGGTTGTATGTGTATGTTATTCTAATGCAATCAATATCTATATGACTTACTATCAATTGAAGTATGAAATGTTAATTTCTATGATAATATAGACTTCCAATATTTTTGTTGATGATTTAATCAAAGTATTTTTGTAAAATTGAAGTTGTTTGGTAATCAAAGTGCTATCTATTAGGCTCAATATTTGATAGGAGTGCTCAAATTTTTTAATGTTGTAATATTTTTTCTTATTACATTTCTCCATAACTTTGATTTATTAGTTTGTTAGTGTAACAATCCACAAAACCAACTTGAGAGAGAAGTTTTTTTTTACACAAGGTTCTCAAGAGTCCCAATATATTTTTAGCATTCTCAATGTTTCACTACATTGAGTTCAATGTTTTTGCAAATGAAACTCAATGGATAGGAGTGGAAAACATCCCATATTTTTTAGGGTTCACCTTACTAAACCTCAATTTTTATAAGGACACAAAAGTTGTCCCTGCACCTTTCCTATACGCTCACCAATATAGGACATTATGACCACAACATAAGGATTATTGTGTAAGGCCCATAGCACTTAAATGTGAATTTCTATTCCCTAACCTTACTATAAGTCCATCCATGTAGTTTATTCTAGCAAAAATCCTTGGTTATTAATCACCACATCTCTGTGGGCTAACTAAAGTCATTACCACTCATCTAGAAATAAACATGATCACCCAAACCTCCACGTTCAAGGTATCATCACTACTATCTTGTGAATGATTCATATAGCTTCCTAGTTATGGAACACCTAATCCTTATCGTTCAAGGTGTATCAATTTACAAGAATATAGCTATTGAATAATCACAACTCATTCCATATTCATGAGTGCAAATTTGTTGCATCCTCACAACTCCTTCTAGGAGTTACTTCTACCTATTTATTGCACAATCATAACTCCTCCCAATATTGGATTAATTCCCTGACTCAGGGTCTAAAATAAATTCTATATCCAACACAAGAACCCCTCCCTTAACCCAAGAGAATTTTAAATGATATCAATATATAAACTCTCTAGAATTAAATACTTCAATTGAAACAATATGGCTAAACTATAGCACAATAATGAATCTTAACTAAAATATTACATCTCAAATTTTTCCTAATTTCAACATAGTGCTAGCACTAAGAATCATATCAACAATTTTAATACCATAGATAAATTGATCAAAGTGCTAAAGTAAATCTATGTAAAATAAGAATTCTGTAGAACAAAATTGATTATTCACAATACTATCATCATCATTAAATGAATATATAAATATTTCCATCATAAATATATTACATGATGGCATTCATTCTTTTACAACAAAATAAAATATTTTGTAATACAGATATCACAATCCAAATCATCCCTTGCTTATGCTTCAACAATTAAGCATTGTTCATTTTATAAAAAATTATGAAAGTTTCATCTAAGTAACACAAAGCAACTCTCTTTACATAATAGATTTTTAAACCAAGGTACATTAGATTCATTCCACCTAAGTGGTCTTTGCACGTTCTTCTTTCCATGATCATCTTCATGAATGGAATTTCCCATAAACTTGAGCAACACTTATGGATTAATACAACTCTTTATGAAATGCATATTTACATGCTCTAAGTGTGATTCAAGCAACCATGCATACAAAAATTGATAAGGCAACAAGGAGAGAATCCCATACTTTCTTTATAATTCCCCCCTTACCTACTCAATTATCAAGAGTCTATTATAATTTTAAACCAAAATTTTTACATGCACCAAATAAGATGTAAGCATACAAACTAAATCAAGAAGGAGATAATCTAATACTTCTCTCTATAATGACCCCCTTACCTACTCAAGTCTTAGGAATCCACTATATTTTCAAAACCAATATTTTAACATGCTCCAAATAAGATGTAAGCATACAAACTAAATCAATAAGGAGAGAATCCCATACTTCTCTATATAATGGACCCTTACCTACTCAAGTCTTATGAGTCCATTATAATTTCAAAACCAATGCTCAACTTACTTAACAAAATACCCATTTTTACTTAACTAACAATCAACAAATAACTATAGATGAACTAGTTTCCCTCATCATAAAAAAGCAATAATGTTTATTAAATAAGAACACCTACATATGTGTAAATATTTTTTTGTGATTACAAAAGAAACATCATAACAATATTCTATTTTATTTTCCACTAACCATTATCCAAAATAATAATGTAGATGCAAAGACTCGACACTAAAAATGAAATTACAAGTAAATACACAAAGAGACAAATATTGCACAAAATGTTCCAATTTTAATATTGACAATGGGGGGAGCCAAGTGAAATCTTTGATACAATGCTACTCTCCAAGAGTATTTTGATATAATATTACAATGGGCTAGGGTTCTCTGAAACACAAGAAATAAAATAAAATAGTGTCTTTTGAAGATTGTGCCTTTGATCCCAACAAGGTGAGTGGGCTTCTGAGATATCTGATGTCAGACCACTCTGACTATAGTAGTCTTACAATGCTTCTTTAGATCAATGTTACCCAATCCTACACACTTAGCAAATAGTAAAATTGTTAGTAAATAAAAGGAGGGTTCCACCTTGTGAACCCTTTAAAATGAATACTAAAACCCTAGATCTGATGTAAGCTATAAATGTAAAATGCAATAACAATGAATGATAACAAAATATAGATTTACCTTTCTTGTGAAGATTCTTTGCTCTGTTATTGTATATCTGATGTCATATAGCGTGGTGTAGCAGAATATGATTCTCATTTATATGGTTGTAGTAGGCTTAGATGTGCACTTGGTAGGATCTAACACAAGCTTTGTAGGCTCTGGAGTGCACCTATTGTATATAGTAGACTTTGGTGGACGCCTAGAAAGATTTTGCGACAAGCTTGGCAAGCTTTGGTGTGCACCTGCAGATCTGTAGGCTCTAGAGAGCGCTTCACAAGCTTCTACGGTGAGCTTGCGAAGCTCAGGATGGCACCTGCAGGTGAGGGTAAATCTACAGAAGTAGATCAGGGGGTTCTAGAGATGCACTGGATGGATGGGGGTTGTGACAACAATGGAGAATTAAATGGAGATCTATCATAGGGTATGCTAAATGTGCTCAGGGTATTATTCAGCAAAGAGGCCTCAAGATTCTTCAACGTTCCATTCTTTCAGTATTTTAGTCTCTATATTTGGGTAATATGAGGGGCTTCTATTTATAACTTATCTTTAGGGTTTAACTTAGGGTTCTTAAATTTACACTTTTGATCGTGTGGCAAATATTAAGTCATATCCTAGGGCTAAGATTAAATTATGGAAGTGGCATGGATTGAGTGGGATGGATGGTGGGGATTTAATCTGATCAAATGGTGGAGGTTAAATGAACTTATAATTATATAATATAATATTAAATAAATTAAATATAATATAAAATATTATATAAAATATTAAAATAATATAATATATATTAAAATAAGTCCTATTTTGGCGGGAAAGGGGAAAATGGGCCTTTTGAAGGCGGGAAAGGGGGATGGAGGACAAGTGGAAGGTGGGATGACTAGGAAGGTGGATGAATGGCTGCAATTTAGTGTCTACAGATGCCCCTTTTTGTACAATGTTGCGTGAAACACAATATGATGCAAAAATATGAGACACTTGCATGGGCTATGGGCAACAAAAACCACTTGTCTCGTTGGAATTGCACATTAGCATTGAAGACAAAAAGAATGAAGAATTTTTAGATATCATTGCGTAGCTTACCCCCTCAATTGGAAAATGAGAAAATTCTCATGATCCAATTGAAAAATCATGGATTTTATGCAAACATTGGATGAATTATGAATGATGATGCGATGTGATACTGTTTTTGCCCCAACAGTTGCAGAAATGGGGTTGGTGTATAATACCATGATGCTTGAAGAATGATGATTTATGATTTGATACCATTTTTTGCCCCAAAAGTTGAAAAGGAGGTTGGTGTGTGAACCATGATGCTTTAAGAATTATGATTGATGATTTGATACCATTTTTGCCCCAACAGTTGAAGAAAAAGGGTTTGGTGTATGAACCATGATGCTTGAATAATGATGACTAATGATTTGATACCTTTTTTGCCCCAACGATTGAAGAAAGGGGGTTGGTGTATGAACCATGATCATGTAATATGTATCCCATCATGGGAAATAAAATTCAATGTGGTTATCCCAAATTTGGGGGTGATTCGATGCTATTGAAAAAGATGTCGCACAGGTGTCATTGAGTATGCAAGATATGAAAATGCAGAATGACTGAGTCACCGTAGGATTGGCCATTGATTGTAGAATATTCTTCGTTAATTCCATAATGGAACCAATAAAACCTAGTGATCTTGTCTGATTTTTGACTATAGTCAGATGAATGAGTGATTGATATTAGTTATCCATGATTTCACATCCCATGGAAAAGAATGTCAATGATTCCTATTTGGCGAATTATTCTTGGTAGTGTTTCACTTAGAATTTGAGGTTACTTATATGATTATGATTCTTGGCAATGAGATAATTGGTGATGATCATGATAAAGTGTCCTTATTATAAACTATTCATTTTACCGAATTGCATGGATTACTATCACTGTAACCACCAAGTTTATAGAATAATTTATTGGATACGAGGTTCACTTAGAGCTGACTGATGAGATACCGTTTTTACTCCAATGGTTGAATAAATGGGGTTGGTGTATAATACCATGATTTTTTAAGAATAATTATTGATGAGATATCATTTTTTCCCCAACGGTTGAAGAAATGGGGTTGGTGTATAATACCATGATGATTGATGAGATACCGTTTTTGCCCTAACGATTGAAGAAAAGGGATTTTGATGATGTGAAAATGTGATGAAATAAAATGATTTGTATCTATTATTTTCACTTAATAGATAAAGAGGATTTTGATGATGTGAAAATGAGGTGATTATGTATGTTCTTTGCCCTTAACAGATAAAGGATTTTTTGATGATGTAATATGGAAAAGTGTTTGTTCATTGCCCTTAACAGATAAAGGGGTTTTTGATGATGAAAGATGAAAAAGTGTCTGTTCATTGACCTTAATAGATAAAGGGGTTTTTTGATGATGAAAGTATCCTTATGGTAGTCTATCCATCCTATCGAATTACATAAATAACCAGTTGCTGCAACCACTAGGTTCATAGGATAAACCACTAAAAACAAGGTTCACTTATGAATAGATAATGATAAAATAACATAAATGTGATATATTTTTGCCAAAATAGATGAAGTTTTGCAATTTGGATGATGTGAACGCAAGGCAAAGGACGTAACCTTTGACAAAATAACACAGTCTTTTGAACTTAGCAATTGACTTGTTGATGATGTGATGTGATTGAAAGATTGAATTGTTTATTGCAAGTGTGGGGAAGGTGTGAAACCTTGAACACCCCCAAGTTCTAGCTGTGATGTTGATTAATTAGGATAAAGGTGTGAAACCTTGAGAAACCCCTAGTTGTGATGTTGCTTTCTTGATTGGGAGAAATGTGTGAAACCTTGAACACCCCCAATTTGTGATGATATTTGAACTTTTTAGCGATATATATATATATATAGTGTGTGTGTGTGTGTGTGTGTGTGTGTGTGTGGATTTTATGTTTGTGTTCTGATTTTGTGTTAATGTTTTAATGAGAATGCAATGCATGTTTAATGAAAATATTTTTATGGAATGCCTTATGGATGATTAATGCAAGCTAAATGATGTATGTACCTAATGCTTATATGGATGATTCATGCAAGATAAATGATGTATTATTGATGCAAGTAAATGTGTAATGAACCTAAGCTATATGAGAGGCATGCATGGTGTTCAAATGATCTTTTTATATTTCAGAAATTTTATTGGCCATGTTTGATGTCCACTATTTTGTAATCAGGGGTACCCAATTTTAACAAGTTTATGTAACTTGATGTATGACGTAGGCATGAATGTTGATATGGAAGAAGATATGGGTGTTGATATGGAAGAAGATATGGATGTTGATATGGAAGACTAAAAGGTTTTCAAAGACTCAAACATACTAGTGTCACCAACAAAACTCACTAGGTTGTCTAACTTTCTTTAGGATCAATGTGTGTGCAAGTGAGGTTCAATTACCAAATCTTGAGTGTGATAATGACCCTATCTAATCAAGAACCAGTGTGTGTGCATGTGAAGTTCATTGACCCACTATGAGTAAATTGGGCATGATCTATTATGGAGATGACCTAAAACTAGCCTGTCCTTATGTGTGGTCAGAGGTCTCCTTGTTTACCAAGGAGACATGTTGCCTCGCATGATCTTACTCCACTGCCAGGCAGGTTTCTATAGCCCCGGTGAAGATTCACTCCATAGTCCAATGGGATTTGATATTTTAGGCCTTGGGGATGACTACCCATCCTTTTTAGGGACATGTAGTACAATCCTTACAACTTTAGGGATCAAGGGTGTTTGGGATTTTATTTGTTAATTTTGTATAGAGCTTTGGGGAATCGGATTCTCAACCGAAGTGTGATGAGAATTTTGACCCTATCCTTACTACTCTATGTTTTTATGCTTATGTTTGAAGAGTAATTGAGGTAGTGGTGAAAAAATCTATTTTTTCTTTGGACTATGTTGCATGATGGGATAAGCGAGGATTATCCCTTTTCACTTCAAGGTACTACCTAAGTATGGTACTAACCATGCTTGACTCATAATGTTTTTAAGATGTGATGGAATGTGATTGGTTCAAGATTGTATTCAGAATCAATTGGCATTACTAAAGACCTTCTTAATGTGTAAAGTGTATTTTTGGTCCCAAATAAAATCCGACATTCATTTGGATATTGCTTGCTACACTAGTAATGGTTGAGTGATTGAAAATCTAGGCTTTATGATTTTTGATACGGGATGTGGTTTGACATATGGTTTTTGTGAGGGTTGCATGATTTCTTCAAACTAGGTACCCCCAATTCTAATAACTTGAATTTGTATTTTTGGTCATATCATCATTACTAAGTAAGATCATTCGAACATGGGATGGGATGAATGCAATTATGAATGACTATAGCGGAATGTATATTAAATGTGAAATTATGAATGTATGAATCTAGATGTATGAATGCAAGCGAAAATGAAATGCATGTGAAAAATATTTATGAATACAAATGTGGAAGTGTATATGCAAATGTATGCATGCTTATGAAAATGCAATTTGATTTTGTTGTTTTGTTGTTTTGTTTTTTTTTTTTTTAAGCCATGTATGTAAATATATAGTAATCAAAATAAGCATGGAATGCTTTCAAGTGTATGATGTTCATTAGCTCGGGTTTGTCTACTCCCACTAACATAGTAATCTTATGACCAAAGAATTTGGGTACCTTTGGGGCCTTTTGAAAATTTGATGTGACCAAAGGGATTGAGACCTTTGGAGCCTTTTGAAATTGATGTGTGACCAAAGGGGTTAAGACCTTTGGAGCCTTTTGAAATTGATGCATGACCAAAGCGGTTAAGAAATTTGGAGCCTTTTGAAATTGATGTGTGACCAAAGGGGTTAAGACCTTTGGAGCCTTTTGAAATTGATGTGTGACCAAAGGGGTTAAGACCTTTGGAGCCTTTTTTAAATTGATGTGTGACCAAAGGGGTTAAGACATTTGGAGCCTTTTTGAAATTGATGTGTGACCAAATGGGTTAAGACCTTTGGAGCCTTTTGAAATTGATGTGTTACCAAAGGGGTTAAGACCTCTGGAGCCTTTTGAAATTGATGTGTGACCAAAGGGGTTAATACCTTTGGAGCCTTTTGAAATTTATTGTGACCAAAGGGGTTAAGACCTTTGGAGCCTTTTGAAATTGGTTTTGACCAAAGGGGTTAAGACCTTTGGAGCCTTTTGAAATTGATCAACCACCAAAGTGAATGAAGAGTGGGGTATGTTTTCCATTACACAATTTAAGTTACTTATTTTCTTTTGCATTCTAGCTTGAACTATGAAGTGCGTAAACAAAAGATATGCAATTAAATCCAAATAACACCAAACCAAACAATATTGTGTAGGAATTTTTAAAAGTAAAATAAAATACAATGTCCTAGGTTTTACATTGTGTGGCTTACCTCATTAATTATTATTTAAAATGTATTCCTTTTTATTATTATTTGATTTACTTACATTATGGTACTAACTCGAAATCAAACAAAAGTAATAATTCAAAATAGCTTAATGGAAAACACATCAAATCCACCTATTACGTAAATATGGAATGGCTATTGTGTAAGTCATGTTAGTGATGAAAGGGCTATTGGTTAAGCCATGTAAATAATGAAATGGCTAAGGTTGATCCATGTTAATGATGAAATGGCTAAGGTTGAGCCATGTTAATGATGAAATGGCTAAGGTTGAGCCATGTTAATGATGAAATGACCAAGGTTGAGCCATGTTAATGATGAAATGGCTAAGGTTGAACCATGTTAATGGCTAAGGTTAAGCCATGTTAATGATAAAATTATGAAATGGCTAAGGTTGAGCCATGTTAATGATGAAATGATGAAATGGCTAAGGTTGAGCCATGTTAATTATGAAATGATAAAATGGCTAAGGTTAAGCCATGTTAATGATGAAATGGCTAAGGTTAAGCCATGTTAATGATAAAATGATGAAATGGCTAAGGTTGAGCCATGTTAATGATGAAATGGATAATGTTGAGCCATGTTAATGATGAAATGATAAAATGGCTAAGATTAAGCAATGTTAATGATGAAATGGCCAAGGTTCAACCATGTTACTGATGCAATGATGAAATGGTTAAGGTTGACCCATGTTAATGATGAAATGGCTAATGTTAAGCCATGTTAATGATGAAATGATGAAATGGCTAAGGTTGAGCCATGTTAGTGATGAAATGATGAAATGGCTAAGGTTGAGCCATGTTAATAATGAAATGATGAAATGGCTAAGGTTAAGCCATGTTAATGATAAAATGATGAAATGGATAAGGTTGAGCCATGTTAATGATGAAATGGCTAAGGTTAAGCCATGTTAATTATGAAATGATGAAATGGCTAGGATTAAGCCATGTTAATGATAAAATGATGAAATGGCTAAGGTTGAGCCATGTTAATGATAAAATGGCTAATGTTGAGCCATGTTAATGATGAAATGATGAAATAGCTAAGGTTGAGCCATGTTAATGATGAAATTATGAAATGGCTAATGTTGAGCCATGTTAATGATGAAATTATGAAATGGCTAAGGTTAAGCCATGTTAATGATAAAATGATGAAATGGCTAAGGTTAAGCCATGTTATTGATGAAATGGTTAATGTAAAGCCAAGTTAAATGAATTTTCCATTAAGCTATTTTGGTTTATTACTTTCTTCTAATGTCTTGTTAATACCATAAAGTACTTAAACCCAATATTTAAAGCTTATTTTAGTATAATCAAATTTATTATCCATAATTGTATGGAGTAGCAAGGAGGAGGAGTGGGAGGTCTAGGGGCAAAAAAACCTAGGTGTGGGGCTTTAGATGGAAGATCAGAAGATGCGATAGGTGGGGGCTCTGGTGAGATAGCAGGCCCCCAGGTGGAGGATGTGGACAAGGAAGTTCTATTGGAACCGATCCAAGGGCATTGGGCGGATGCGGTTGAAGATTTCTCTGAGGGGGACCAGGACTCTATGCATCAGGATCAAAGGAAGACCCAGGAAGGAGACAAAGAGAAACCTAGCAATTGGAGACCTTCATATCTTAATGCTCTTCATGGTAAGCAAAAATTATCCGACTCTTATGTTAATCTAAAATCTGTCAATGGTAGGTTGCACGTCTTGGATACCTTAGCTCAGCATGTGGCTATGGAGGGCAGAACATCTCTAGTGGAAAAATTTATGGGGGTGAGGCTAGACTTGGAAGTCATAAGGAGATGGGCCATCCAAAAATGGCATCCAAGGGTTGGTATGATGATTAAGGCTTTACCCAAGAGTTTTCTTTTGGTGACATTTCAATGTGAACAGGACATGGAAAGGACTCTCCAAGGAGGTCCTTGGTTTTTTGGGAAAATGGGCTTGTATCTGAAGCGTTGGTCCCCCGATTTCAACCCCCAGACTCAGGTGCTGGATTTGGCTCCTATTTGGGTTAAGATGTCGGGATTACCTTTGCTTTTCTGGAATGAACAAATCTTGGCTGGGATAGCTACAAAGATTGGAGAACTAATAGCTATTGATCCTGCAACCTTGAGCAAAACAAGACTCCTTTCTGCTCACATGTGTGTGTTGGCGGACCTGAGTAAAGAGCTCCCTAAATCCATTATATTGTTGTCTATGTTTGGCCTTCATACTCAGGTCTTTGAATATGAAAATATGTCTTTTAAGTGTAGTGTTTGCGGGAAGGTAGGGCACCAGGGTATCCATTGCATTTCCAAGAACCAGCCCCCACTCCAAAATACTGCTCCTCAAACCTAGAATAATATCCCTCCCCTACAGATCTCCATTCCTACCCAACATGGGCCTCAAGGACATGGAGCTCAAAATCCGAATATCAGAGACCCTGTTCGCCCTATTGTAAGCAAGAGGCAATGTTATAACCCTCCTCCAAAAAATACCTATGCCTTGAAACCCTCTCATAGGGGAGCTGGTCCCTTTGATGGGAACCCTCAAGCTCAACCTTATCCTAAGATGATACAACAAGAATTAGAGTGAAATCACAAAGGAAAGAACCCCATCGATCAATGCCCTAGGGCAAGTAAGTTTGATTGGGTTATACATGAGGCCTATGGAGGCTAGGTGGAAGTGGTCCCATGTACTACAGATGAAATTATGGGAAGAAATTCCAAGGAGATCAACATCCCAGTGGAGAACAGTTTTGATGCGTTAAATCATCTGAAGGGAGATCATATGGATAGCCAAGAAGTGGAATCTGTGGTAGAGGAGACTCAAGAGAAGGATTTAGAGGAGAAAAATTAGAGGAAGGAGCAAGAAACTAATAATATAGGCAAGGATACTCAAGAGGAAGAGGTGAACCACCAAGATCAGTGTAACCCCAAAGCAGGGAAAAAAGAATCTACTAATCAAGAAGCTAAGAGCACGGAATCATCTCCACTATCAGAAAGACCAGTTAACCTAGAAAGCTAGATTGTTACCCCAAAGACCAAGACTGACCTATCCAAGATGGTTACTAGAAGCCAAGTGAATCCCAAGGAACCCCAGCCTAGAGCGGATGTATGGGGATATGGTTCGGTAGGAAGAGGGAAACCTAGCAATGCTACCTTAAGGCAGAAAGAAGTAGAGTGAGGAGTGGTTGATGGCACTCAAGTAGTATTTCTCTTTAGGGTGAAGGCTCAAGGATCCAAAGCCCATAAATGAAGATTATTTCATGGAATATTCGTGGGAGTAATCCTGCAAAAATAAGAGCTTTGTATGCTCTTAGACAAGAACACAAACCGGATATGATTTTATTGCAAGAAACTAAAATGGAGGAGAGTAGAGTTATTCCTTTTAAGAATACGACTTGGCGAGAATCTGAAGTAGTAGGCCAAGAGGCCATTGGAACAGCAGGATGGTTGCTGGTTATGTGGAACAAGAATGTGATTGATAGTAGAGTGATTCTGATGTCTAGTTGGTTTATTTGTCTCTTATGTGTGGATAAAACCACGTAGGAAGAGTGGATCTTAATGAATGTATATGCTCCAGTTAGATAGGGACTGAGAAGGGTTCTTTGGAGTTAGCTAGCTAAATTGATGGAGACGGTCCCCAACTACCCTTGTATTGTGGTGGGGGATTTCAATTGCTACCTTAATCCTACATATAAATTGGGGGGCTCTCAAAGAATAACTGTTGATATCTACGAGTTTAGATATTTTTTTGAGCAACATGAGCTTATGGATGTGGACCTACGTAGATTCTCCTATACATGGTCTAACAAAATATTGAAGGAAAACCAAATTCAGATCAGATTAGATAGGTTTCTTCTTTCTCAAGAATGCCTGGAGAGGTTTGGGGACTCTTCATTAATGGCACTCCCAAGAATTGGGTCTGATCACAACCCAATTCTATGGGAAATAGGGGAGGACTCTAAGAAAATATACATCAAACCCTTTCAATTCGAACTTATGTGGTTACAACATCAGGATCTCAAGGATTTGGTTGCCCAATGATGGGACAAAAAGTATAATGGTTAGAAACTGGCCCAAGTGGCATGTAAACTAAGGAATGTGAAGGCTAACATTAGAGAGTGGAAAAAAACTTCCTTTGGCAATATTTTTGTTAAAAAGGTAGAACTAAAATACAAGATCATTAAACTACAAGAGAAGCTAAAGTCAGAGAAACTTACAGAGGATGTGAGAAACCAGGCGAGGGAGCTGTTATCCGAATACCACACAATGCTAGGATTTGAAGAAACCTTTTGGAGGAAGAAATCCAGACTGCATTGGTTAAAGGAGGGTGATAGAAATACAAAGTTCTTCCATGTATCTACTCTTCGCCATAGGAGTACTAACAAAATTAAGGAGATCAAGATGGTTGATGGGTCTAACACCAAATATATGGAAGTCATAAGGAGGTAAGCGATTGAGTACTTTAAATCATTGCTAGAAGATGTAAATTCGACTATTGAAGAAGAGGACTCTCTGTTGGTAGCCATTCCACCCCTCGTAACTGAGAATCTTAATGGATTCTTACTTAGTCCTTTCACAAAGGAGGAAATCAAGAAGGTGGTTTTTGACATGGATGGTAATAGCTCCCCAGGACCGGATGGCTTCCCCGCAGCTTTCTTCCAGAAGTTTTGGGATATCCTAGGCAATGATGTAGTGGAAGCTATAATTGAGGCTCAAAAGGACATGGAAATCCCAGAAGGAGTTAATGCTACATTTTTAGTCCTCATCCCTAAACTAGTGGGAGCAATGGAATTTTCCAATTTTTGCCCTATCAGTTTATGTAACACTCTAATGAATATTCTCACAAAAATAATCGCCAATAGGCTGAAGGTTATCCTTCCTTTAATCATTGATATGAACCAAGGAGGCTTTGTGAAAGGGTGACAAATACTAGATGGTATCATCACAATTCATGAGGTTATTCAAACAATGGTGGCTAGTAAGGAAGCAAGTATGTTACTAAAGCTTGATATGAATAAAGCCTACGACCGGGTCTCATGGCGGTTCCTCACCAATATTTTGGGTAATTTTGGTTTTTGTCCCCAGTGGATTAAGTTTATTTTTAGTTGTATCTCTACTACAAGATTTTTTGTCATGGTGAACTTTAAGAGTGAAATGGGGTTGCGACAAGGAGATCCTTTGTCTCCATACATGTTTATTATTTTAGCGAAAGCATTGGGTAGGAACATTTTAGCAGTGGTGGCAGATGGTCGATTGGAAGGTTTCAAACCAGACTCAACAGCAGAGTCAGTGTCTCACCAACAGTTTGTGGATGATACAATCATTGTGTCCAAAGCCTTGGTGCCTCAGGCTAGGAAGCTGAAGAGAATTCTAACCAAGTATGAGACAGAAGCAGGATAGTACATAAACTATAAGAAGAGTAGCATCTATTTCTTTAACACACCTGGTGGGAGGGAGGAAATAATAGATAATCTCTTCGGTTATGGAAAGGAGCTTCTACCAGAAACTTATCTAGGCATGCCTATGTTCGAAGGAAGAATGAAGGCTACATCGTGGAACTCAGTCATTGACAGGATCTCCAAAAAGTTAGCAGGGTGGAAGGGCAGCCTTCTTAGCTCCGCAGGAAAAGCCTTATTAGTTCAAAATACTTTACAGAGCATTCCAATTTACTGCATGTCTCTATTTAGAATGCCTACAAAGGTCCAAGCTACATTGGAGCAAATTCAACGCAACTTCTTGTGGTCAGGTTTAGAGGAGAGAAAGAGAATTTCGTTGGTAGCATGGAATCAGGTGTGTGCAAGCAAGGATCAGGGAGGCCTGGGGCTAAAGAGAATGAAAGAAATGAATCAAGATCTAATTGGTAAACAGGTATGGATATTTATCAGTAATGATCAATTGGGATGGGTAAAACTTCTGAAGGCAAAATATATAAAAAATAATCAGGACTTCTTGAAAGCTGATAATATCCCTAGAGGATCCTATTTTTGGAATTGTTTGCTCAAATGTCGGGAGGTAGTCAGGAAAGGCATCAGATGGAGAATTGGTAATGGTAGACAAGTGGACTTTTTGCAAGACCCGTGGTTGGAAGAGGCCCCTCTGAAAGATAACTTAGACCTTCAAGTCATCCAACATAAACTTTCGGAGGAAATGGGAGGAAAAGTAGGGGATTTCATTACTGTAGCACAAGAAACTTCCTCTTGGAAGAAAATCACAATTCATAATTAGTTAGAGCAAGAGAAGGTGGCCCTAACCAAACTCAATGATGCTTTAAGGGTGTTCCCGATCATTCCTGAGGAAGGAAAAGACAAGGCAATTTGGGGCAAAACTACAAGTGGGATCTATTTAGTAAAACTACCTATAAGTTAATCCACTCAGGATTCAATGGTTGGACTCCGACTTCTATTATTTGGTTAAATAATTTAACCCCAAAAATAGCTTTCTTCTTTTGGTTGGCAGTTCAAAATAAGATTCTGACAACAGATAATCTGCAAAGGAGAGGTTTCCAATTCATCAATCGATGTATCTTGTGTGAGAAAGCGATAGAATCTGTAAGTCATATATTTCTAACTTGTGAATTTTCTTGTACAGTCTTCCAAATGATCCTGTCCAAATTTCATATATATTGGATCTGTCCAAATAGCATGTCTGACTTCTGCATACAATGGGCTTCCCCCTTTCGGACGAAACTTTTGACTTGGCTCTGGAAGCTCAGCTTACCCCATTTTTTATGGGGGATATGGAATGAGAGAAATAAGAGAGTATTTAAAGGACGTAAGAAATATCCTAGGTTATGTGGTAATAAAATAATCAGGGCTTTGAAAGAAAACTCGAAAACTTTCTTCTTCAAAAATGAGACCATGTCTCTAAGGGAAAGGAGGATTTTGCGGAACTAGGGAGAGGAACTTCCAGACCTAGACATTACAACCAACCCATGGGATGGTGTCAAGTGGATACCCCCCACACAAAAGTGGGTTAAGTTTAATTTTGATGGGGCAGCTAAAGGAAATCCAGGGGCTATAGGAGTAGGAGGAGTTCTGAGAAATGAGGAAGGAAAAGTGGTCCTTGCCTTTGCAGAGCCTTTGGGAACTCAAACAAATAATTTTGTAGAAGCCCGAGCCTGCATGTAGGAAATGAGAATTTCTAGACTTGAGGGTTATAAGGAAGTTATCTTTGAATGGGATTCGCTTAATATAATCAAGGCAATTAAGGAGGATAAAGACCCTAGCTGGACCATCTTGGAGCTTATCCTAGAAGCAAATATTCATAAATCTCATTTGGTTAATGCCCGAATCCAACACACCTTTAGAGAAGGGAACCAGGCGACGGATCTAATGGCAAATATTGTAGTTTTTGTTGGGGAGATGCAAATTTGGAAGGATAAATTCCCTCAAGAACTATTGGTGTTGGCTTCTAGAGAAGAGCTAAGATCAAACCTGTTAGAGCATCAAGAGATCAGAGGGGTTGATTATGAGTAATTCGACAGATGGAATTAGGCAAAAAATGCATCCCATTTGCTGGGGCCTGGGAGGTGACAAGTGTACAGTACAACAACCTAGTGGTATTAGTAAGTGCTAGGTGTTGTTTGGTTTTGTTTTATCCTGAATAGACAAGCAACAAGTATAGGAATGTGGACTCTAAGTATGGATTAATGTGGGTCTTAGAAATATCCATTTTGTATTTTTATTATATGGGCTTGATGCTAGAACCAGCCCATTTTGACTATGTAAAAGGTTTGTGGACCTTATAACCACCTCTACCTTATACCAAAAAAAAATATTTAAAGCTTATCAAAATAAAACCAGCTGTAAAAACTTCTATAGGAATTTAAAGATAAAATAAAACAATCAGTACTATGTTTCACCTTGTGTGGCTTACCTCATTCCGTATTATTATCTTCATTAATGTGTGGTTCCTTTTAAAATTGTATGGTTGGTGTGTTTGATGTTACCTAATCTTTGTTAAATGAAATAAAGGAAAAATCTATGGCTGGATAGGGCTGTGAGATTATTTTTGGTATTGACCTCCAATAAGTTTGCTTGGGGGTAATCCTATGGTGTCTAATGGTAGATATTTTATGGATGGAGATGAATGCCACCATCACTAAACCTCAAGCAATAGTTGGTGATGAAACCCAACTACTACTGTTAAAAATTTGAGCGTGCAGTGTGTGATAATTTTATATTTTTTGTTCTTTATGGTGTGCAGAAAATGTTAAAGATGAATCTAAATCAGAATCCAACACAAGGATGCAAATTTCACCTAAAGAGTGCAAAGTACACCCTTAAAATCCCCTGCCTACAAGTGATTAAAATCACAAGAGCAATCGGAGGGTTCGTCCACATCTCTGCCAAAGGGTCCAGCCTAGGGTAGGATTACTTTATGTGTCAAAATGTTGTTCCTATTTAGATACATGAAATTTAAGAGATCTTTAACCCTAAAATGCAAAATCTAGGATGCTTTTATGCTTCACATGCACTCAAAAATGCAAACAATCACCTAGATCTACGAATTTAGGACAATAAATGAATTTGAAATATTGAAACACACACAAAACTTAGATATGACTTGCTATAGATTCTTTCTTAGATTACTTAATGTTAAACCCAAAAACAATGAAAAACTATAGAAAAATACAGAGTACGTAAACTAGGGTTATGGGACTTACTTGGAAGCTTGCATTTTTGTGAAGTCATTATAAGATATTTGTTGCTCCAATTGACCAAAAAAATTATGGATACATGTTATGTCCTGTCAGGAACCTACCCTCAAAATTTCAGCCCAATACGAATCTGCATGAGTGAGATATGGCCAAAACAGTCAGGGTAATTTGCACAGGAAACACATTCAAACACATCTAATCAACACCAGGTGTAGTAGGGTGCCTTCCAGGTGTAGTATATCACCTACATAAACTCTAAAAAGTGCTACATAATTATACAGAAACCCTAGCAATGAAATCAATGACTTTTGAGCTTCTAAATATCCTGTAACAAACAGAAATAAAATCAAGTTAGCAAGGTAGATCAATTTAAATAATGAAACCCTTGTGGAGTCCCACCATGATCGCCATTTTTAAATGCAAATATGCGACACTAAAAATGAAATTACAATTAAATACATAAAGAGACAAATATTGCACAAAATGTTCCAATTTTAATATTGACAATGGGGAGAGCCAAGTAAACTCTTTGATACAATCCTACTCTCCAAGAGTATTTTGATACAATATTACAATGAGCTAGGGTTATCTGAAACCCTAGCAACAAAATAAAATAGTGTCTTTCGAATATTGCACCTTTGATCCCAACAGGGTGAGTGGGCTTCTGAGATATCCAATGTCAGGCCACTTTGATTGCAGTAGTATTCCAATGCTTATTTAATTTACCCAATCCTACACACACAAAAAATAGTAAAATGGTTAGTAAACAAAAGGAGGGTTCCACCATGTGAACCCTTTGAAATGAATACTAAAATCCTAGATCTGACGTAAGCTATAAATGTAAAATGCAATAACAATGAATGATAATAAAATATAGATTTACCTTGCTTGTGAATATTCTTTACTCTATTATTATAGATCTAATGTCAGATAGCATGGTGCAACAGACTCTGATTCATATTTACATGGTTGTAGTAGGCTTGGACACGCACTTGGCAGGCTCTAACACAAGCTTCGTAGGATCTAGAGTGCACTTGTTGTATACAATAGGCTCTGGTGGGCATCTGGCAAGCTTCTATAGCAATTTTGGCAAGCTCTAGTGTGCACCTATGGATCTGTAGGCTCTGGAGAGCACTTCACAAGCTTCTATGATGAGCTTGTGAAGCTTAGGATGGCACCTACGAGTGAGGGTAAATCTATAGAAGTAGATCAAGGAGGTGTGAGAGATACGACAGATGTATGGGGGCTGTGATAGCAGTGGAGGATGAAATGGAGATCTATCCTAGTGTATGCTAAAGGTGCTTAGGGTATTATTCATCAAAGATGCCTCAAGATTCTTCAATGTTCCATTATTTCAATATTTTAGCCTTTGGCTTTGGGCAATATGAGGGGCTTGTATTTATAACTTAGCTTTAGGGTTTAACTTAGGGTTCTTAACTTTACACTTTTGATCGTGTGTCTAAGATTAAGTCATATCCTAGGGCTAATATTAAATGATGCAAGTGGCATGGATTGAGTGGGATGGATGGTGGGGATTTAATCTGATCGGACAGTGGAGATTAAATGAACTTATAATTATATAATATAATATTAAATAAATTAAATATAATATAAAATATTATATAAAATATTAAAATAATATAATATATATTAAAATAAGTCCTATTTTGGCGAGGAAGGGAGAAAATGGGCCTTTTGAAGGCGAGAAATGGGGATGGAGGACAAGTGGAAGGTGGGATGACTAGGAAGGTAGATGAATGGCTGCAATTTCGTGTCTATAAATAATTTCCAAAATAAAATTATAACTAACTCCATATTTTATTTTCCATTAACCATTTATCCAAAGCAATAATGATTCCAAAAAGAACATTATAACTAGCTCCATATTTTATTTTCCACTTACTATTATCTTAACATCCAAAATAGTAATGATTCCAAAAATAACATTACGACTAAAACATGATGAACATACAAGAAAACTTGGATGAAGATAAAAAAAAACTCCATAAAATAACTTAAAAAATGCTCTTACCAAACCAATAATACCAGCAAGCAACAAAGAAAATAGTCTCAAGTGAAAATTCATAGAACACCATGTAAACTAAAGTGGGGAGAAAACTTCATGCTGCCTATTTTACCCAAGCTAGATCAAACACAAAGAAGATATGACTCACTATAATATCCCCTATAAGGAGGCACTCATATATTATAGGTAACCCATGAAATTTCTCGAGACAACATAAGACTCGCAAGCACTAAACTAAGGAAAACTTCTACATCATCCAAAGCAGAAAGGAAAAGAAAAAAACCCAACTCTCAGGTGCTGACCAACATCCTCCTAACAACAAGACCAAAATAACAACCAAGCACCCAGAAGAGTACAAAAAATAACTCAAAACCACCTCCAAATACTTGATTATGGATAAAGTTCTCAAAACTTTACCTATAGGTGAAATATCTACCAAGGTGGACTACATCTATAAGATATAGGGCAACCACACATAATTCAAAACCACCCAAAAATAATAATTATGGTGGAGCTACAAAGCCACCAAAGATGGAAAATCCAACAAGTAAGACATAAAGAGATAACACCCATGTCAAGGCAACTAAATAATGCAATAGCATAGAAAACAAGTATACTCATCACTACAACGTAAGAAAAACTAGATCCTACCTCTTAGTACAAAGTCTTAACACTAAGTTGCATCTTCCAAGCTTCCTTGCTTCCTTCTACTTCCTAGTGACATCCAAATCAGCCCCTTGAGAATTTTAAATAGCTCTTTCTAATCCTTGTGATAGGTGGGAGTCTTTATCATTCCTTATTGGATTCCTTGGCCACCACTGTCATCCTGCTCTAGCCTGATGGTAATTTTTAAGAGGTGTCATCAAGACTTTTTGAGGCCATGCTTGAAATTTTTCAAACATGCAACTTACTAAAGCTAATTTTAATCCCTTAAATTGATATTGTTAATAATTTTCCAACCTTAGGAATTCTTATATTAATTCATATTTTACCCCTTTATCATTGAATATAGCTATAAAGGCACAAATAATTAATTTCAATGATTAATCCAAGATACTATTGCTTCTAACATAGTGAAAGGATCAATTACTTGTTAATTAATACCATATGTCAATATGAATTATTAACATTAATATTAATATTAAAGTATTAATGGTATTATCCTTATTAATACTTTTATTAGGTTAACTACTCAATCCAAAGTTTCCAACACAAGAAAAACAAGGATTTACAATTTAATATTATACAATGTTGTTTTATCCTGAAGCATATGGATTTTTTAGACAACTAGAACGTTATCCCCATCATGCTAAAGATGACTCCTTCACCAATGTGATCTCCTGATCTAACATTGTATTTATCTAATGAGCACAAATGCAATGCATCTAAATAAAGGGTATCCTTTTATCCTAGAGCTATCGATAAAAAAGTCATCCATAATTTCTCAAAAAATTTCTCAACTCAGGTGGTTATCCCATATTAATCCACTGGTGAGAGTACCTCTATGAAAGTTTTTTGCTTCCCCCCATTTATCTAATATTTTAGGTTAGATAGTTAGGAGTAAGATGTTATAGATAAGTACTACAACATCCAAGTATGTGTTAACTTGGTAAGCCAAGAGAAGGTGTATGAAGATCTTTAGAATAAGAGAAGAATGACTAAGAGTGCCTGAGTATTTCAAATTATTACAAAATCTTGACATCATGGAATTTTAACCATTTTGCAACTCAAAAATAAAAAGGGCTTCAAAACAATGTTAGAGGTGTGATGTTACAACATGACATTGTATCATGGTTGCAATTACTAGGATATCATAAAACTAATAAATATCATGATTTTGTGACATGTGCCAATATCGCAGATACTAAAGTAAAGAAGGATGCAAAAGGAAAAATATCACAATTTTAAAATATATTTCATCATCACCATGATGAGGGTGCAAGCGACCAGGACATTACAAGAGGTCATTATTTCATGATATGTCTCTTTGTCACGATGCTCAAAGTCAAAAATTACCAAGGTGGAGAACCTGAGCGACATCGAGATTTTGTATTTTTTGTAATAATAAAAATGGAAGTTGTGATAGCCCAAAATATCGACACATCATTGACTCTTAGGTTAGATTTCAAGAAGATATAGAAATATTATGACATAAAATGTATAATAGGTATGACTACCTTCTTATATGCTCATACGGTGAGAGTGTGATAGTTATAGGTGGTAAAATTCATGGAGAAAGATGTTGTGACAAAGTATGTTATAGATCAATGATTATAAATGTTTTTCAAGAATGAGATATGGCTTGAATTCAACCTCATTTCCACCACCTTTCCTACATGCACATAATACTTGGCATGTAACCAAAATCTAAGCATGATGTTCCTTTTTGAGTCGAAGATGCTGCACAATATTTTTATCGACCTGGCATGCTATTGTAACCATTTTAATTAAATTTATTTTTATATTTTGTATATTTAAACCATAGAGGTATTATAAATAAGGGTAGAAGACTCTTGTTAAAGGGTTGACTCTTCGTGTTTACAAGTTGAATGTACAAAGAATTTTGGAATAATACAATAAGAAATATTTATTTGACCTCTGGTTCAACATTCTACAGTCAAATGTTTGTATGTATGAATGGATGAATTATTCTATTTATCTACTTGAATATGTATGGCATTAATTGTATTTTTTTATTCTTGCATATGTTTGTTCAATAGTTTTGGAGTTAGTAATATGTGGATCTGATTATTAATTTAAGATTAGTCTGCATGTGAAAAGAGCATATTTTTCTATTATGAGGTTTTGAAGGTTGTTATATTCATTCTCTTTATTCATATTCTTGTTGTTGTCTAATTTGTACCACTTAAATTTCTAGCATTAGCTATATTTACATCTCTTTTAGCACTCTTAACTCTCCCCCCATATTATCTTGGCAAGTTAGAACCCAACAAGAACCAGCCTTCTATGAATATTGAACTGACGAAGCTCTGTAGCTTGCTCGATATTTCAATGTTGACCATGTCTTGGGTGCAATAATTAACCATAAGAAAAATTTGGAACAATAATTTCTAGCATGTTGGGTGTAACCTGTGTCTCACTATAAAGCTAACAACGTTAGATGATACCCTACTTAGTGCATAAGTTTTGAATCACTTGGTGACTCTGCTAAGAAATACAGATCCAACAATATGATTGGTCATATTTTTAAATCTTAATCAATTTCCACTCTTCCTGAGGACCCAATATCTGATGAGTAGCAACATGAACCATGATCTTACATCCACTACTTCCTAAAAAAATCCCCATAATATTTTGAGTAGATCATTATCATATTAAAGGATATATGGTTCAATATCATTATCCTATATAGGATGATACGAGCCCCCTCAATATTCAGTACATGCTCAATATCCCCAAAGCCACTTTGAAGACTTTTTCCAACTTCAATGGCTCTAACAAGACTACCTTTGAGCATTATCAAGATGTAACTCATTTAGCTATTATGCATAATATCACATTTGAGGATGTGATGCTCAATTTTTTTTTCCTTTATCTCAAGGGGAAAGCATTAATGTGGTATAGAATATTGGAAGATATGAGTATCTACACTTGGGATGATCTAGCAAAATCTTTCATTGATGATTTCGATGACTCCAGTAATCCCTTATTGCTACTCACTCAAATCTAATTTGTTAAATGAATAACCATTTAAAGTATTTTTGAATTTAACATTTAGTTCAAGAGGACACATGGTTTCTGGATAGCGGATTCTCTAGACACATGATAGGAGAAAAGGACAAGTTTATAGTTTTGAAAGAAGGAAATAAAGGGTCAATAAATTTTGGGGAAAATGGCTCAGCAAATATTTGTGGAAAATGAACTCTAAGTATAGGCAATGGAAAAGAAAAAGCTAAAAATTTTCTATATGTGGAAGGTCTAAAATATAATATTTTGAGCATTAGTCAACTTTGTGATCAAGGCCATATGGTAACTTTTCATCAAGATAGATGTGAAGTAAGAAAATTTGAATCTGGGAAACTAGTAGCTAGTGCTATAAGAGAAAGAAATATTTATGTACTCAATGAGATCAAAAATAAAAATGTCTCATATCCAAAGAAAATGAGATCCGGTCTCAACATATAATATTGGGACCAAATTAGAATCTTCTAATGGCTTTGGAAGATAAAGAATTGAGTGATCCTATAGAATACAATTCAAAAGAAAGAAATTACATGGACAAAGGTAAACAAATAGAGGACTATTCAATAGATAATGGTTATGATCTCAAGGAAGAACACATCTATGCTCTTGACACAATAAATAAGGTAAGAAAGCAACACTCTAAGCTTGAAAGTCAGTTTCAATAATGTGATGAAGAAAGATTATTGCTCATAGAGGACTTAGAGAAGTCCAAGGCTAAGGCAAGTAAGTTCAAATAAAAGTTAGAAGCAAAGATCTTAGAATGTGAGAAATTAGAACAATAAGTGGCTACTCTAAAGGAATATTTAAAGGACTTCAAGCTCAAGATGAAGAGTTTCACAAATAGCTCTAAGAACTTGGATAAGTTCATTTGTGGACAAAAAAGAACATCATGTTCAACAGGTCTTGGCTTTGGAAAGAAATAGGAAAAAGAAAAGTCTACTTCAAGTCTTGAAGAATAAGGAACTTCAGAAGAAGACACTTCAGAAGAGGGATTATTAGATGAAAGCAGAAGTGAAAGTGAAACTTCTAAGGATGAGTCAGATTGCAGTGAGTCCAACAGGGACAATGGGCAAAGAAGATTCATATGGAACAACAATAAGAACAAGAGACCAATGAGGTCTAAATAAGAAAGCTTCAATGGGATATGCTTTCATGTCACAGGTTTGGGCACATGGCTTCATAGTGTAGGTCACATGAAAGACAAGTATATGAAAGAGAACAGCTTTTCCAAGGATATTGTTATTAATGTAATGAGTTTGGTCACAAGGAAATGAATTGCAGGATTCATGACAGAAGAGGATATGGCTTCACTAGGAGAAATCCTAAGATAGTTGCACATCCAAGGAATAATAACATTAAGTTTTATAAGTGCAATAATTATGGTCACATAACAAGATGGTGTAAATAAAATATTATAGAATCAACCATGAATATAAACAATAATTTGAATAGGAACAGAAATATGAACAGGAACAGGAACATGGGCAGGAACAAGAACATGAATAGAAACAAGAAGATGAATAGGAACACAAACTCAAAAAAGAAAAGAGAATTAAAAAAGAATGAGTGCAAGAGCAGGTACAAGAACAAGAACATGGATGAGAACAATAACAAGAACAGGAACAGGGATGATGACTTGGAAATAAACAGTGAGAGGATTTAGCAAAAAGAAAGAGGAAAATACAAAGGTAGAGAACAGTGCTTTCAAGGAGTAGAAATACTCCCACCCCAAAATTAACCACCTCATGTGGAGGTGGGGGAGGGGCTAAGCTAAGAGGTTTAATTATTAGCCCTAAGTCCCAAATGTGACCCTTTGTCATTGATGTCAAAGGGGGAGATATTTGTGTATTTTGGGGAGAGTTTTTGATATGAGGAGAGTTTTGATATCTAAGAGAGCACTAAGCCAGGGGGAGCAAATTCCCAGGAGAAGCAGAAAAGAAGGTTAGATTTAAGTAAAAGGATTTGGTTTACCATCAAAGACAAAGGGGGATATTGTTGGACATTTTGAGTCCCTAAGCTAATATGTTGTCATTAATGTCAAAAGATCATTTAATGTCAAAAGGATCAATGAAGGGTTTTTGTGAAAACCAAGACAAGAAAAATAAAATGTTTTATTTAAAACCATGGATAGAAGATTTGATATGGGTTTTTCTTAAAACCCAATTTGGGCTTTCGTTTCATCGAAAAAGGTGCCCCGGTGATGGAGATATTTAAGTTTTAATATTTGGTTTAAATTTTAATTATTTAAAATTTGAATTCAAAATTTAAAACTAAACGTGCAAGTTTCCCGCCGACGTCATCAAGCAAATAAAAAAGGTATTTCTGCCAACATCTTTGATATGGTTAAAGGACTATATAAAGGGGGCTTCAATTGATTAATATGTGATTCTTGCTCGTGCAATAAAATCGTTGGCTATCGAATCGTTTATGAGCTCATGCGAATTTCTTGAGAAGTGAAGTAGCGAACAAGACAAGCAGCATTCAGAGAAACAAATTTTGTGGGCAGCATGGTGCATTGGCAATCAGTTTTGGCTAAGGCGTAGGATAGATGAAAACACCAAGGATCGAATCCCCTTGACGACATTTTGGAAGGCATGAGAAAGGTGCTTCAATGCTTTTTATTTTGCGGAAGGTGGAGAAGGGGATTAGGCACGTTGTGCCTTTCCATTTCTAACGAGTGGCTAGCTTAGTTGGAATCTTAGCCATGAATATGACACTCACGGTATGTGCAAGTTGGGGGTTTGAATCCCCTTGAGGAGGTAATTACATTTTACATTAATTTAATTTTATTTAGCCCTAAGTTGGAGTTATAAGGTGGTTAGTGGAAATTAAAGTTTTAATTAAACTTTGTTTATTTGGGCTATGTTGATTATTGCAAAACTTGAGGGGTTTAATGATTTATTGGATGGTTATTAAGAATTGAATTTAGGAGAAATAAGGAATTTTTTTTAAAGTGTTTTTGAAAGGCTTATTGATTGTTTTTTTTTTATAAGGGTTTTATTAAAAAGGGACTTTGGTGGATGTGTTTATTTAGTTGGAGTAAAAAGGGTGTAAATTGAGTTATGCTTTATATTGTGATTATTTGAAGTCCACTAACCCTTATTGATATTGGAAAGGAAATTTGTGTTTAAGTGTGTCAGATTTTGTGGACAACTCCTTGGCATCAAAAAGGTATAGGCACATTCTCCTATTGATTGATTATGGTGGTTGATTTCTTAAATATCTTTGGAGAGAAAAGGATTGATTGTGGTTTCCATTTTTTAGAGTTGTTGGTTTAATGCATCAAGGTTTTATGGTTTGTGAGTTGTAATTAAACCTTATTTTAGAAGCATTGTTGTTGAAGCCCATTTATTGTGAAATGAACTTGAACTTGAGTTAGAGAAGAACATGAGTATAATTGTTATGTTAGATTTGTGATTGAGAATTGTTGGAAATATTTTGAGTTGGTTAAATACATGCTTGGATTAGGGTTTGTGAGAAAGGATTGTTCCTTGAGGTGATTGGTTTAGTTGAATTTATTTAAGCCTAGTCAAGTGGATGCATGTGGTTGTTCAAGTTCCTAGAAACAAACTATTTCATATTATAATTTGAGTTGAGATTGAAATTTAAGAATAGAACATATTGAGTCTCTAACAATTCTCTTTATGCTTCTATTGAGTTGAGATTGGGATTTTAGTATAGAACATATAGAGTCTCTAAAAATTCTCTTTATGCTTCTATGAGATTGATTTGAGTTGATATTGGGATTTAATTATAGAACATATTGATTCTTTAACAATTCTTTTTATGTTTCTATGAGATTGAATTGAGATATTGATTGAACATTGAGCTTAGAACATATTGAGTCTCTAACAATTCTCTTTATGATTCTATGTGATTTGAGACAAGTCTTTGAGAAGTCTTGTGGACTGATTTGAGTAAGATTTTGTGAAAGCTTACTATGTAGATTTGAGAAAGTCCTAGAGAGGACTTATTGAGCAGATTTGAGCAAGTCCTAGAGAGGAATTATTGAGCTAATTTGAGCAAGTCCTAGAGAGGACTTATTGAGCATATTTGGACAGGTTCTATGTGGACATGTTGAGCAGATTTGAGCAAGTTCTATGTGGACCTATTGAGAAAATTTAAACAGGTTCTGTGTGGACCTGTTGAGTAAATTTGAGAAGGTTCTGTGTGAACCTATTGAGAAGATTTGAGCAGGTATGTGTGGACCTGTCGAGAATATTTGAGCAGGTTCTATGTGGACCTATTGAGTAGATTTGAGCAGGTTCTACGTGGATCTATTGAGTAGATTTGAGTAGGTTCTGTTTGGAACTATTAAGCAAATTTGAGCAGGTTCTATGTGAAGCTATTGAGTAGATTTGAGCAAGTTCTATGTGAACCTATTGAGTAGAATTGTACTAGATCGATTGTACTATGTTTAGTACAAGAGATTGAGAAAAAATGTTCTAGACCTACTAAACTATTTTTGGTATAGTATTGAGATAGATATTTGGAGGTGACAGAGTATAGAGTACAGAGTATCAGTAGATATAGATCTAGCAGCCAGGACAATTGAATACAGATATGAGTGAGGAGTCTTCAAGTGGAAAGAGATCCACCAGTTAGTGTAGCATAGAGACGGAGTCTTCTAGAAGATCACTAGCTAGAGCAGAAGGGGAAAGAGTTCTCATGTGGAAGAGATCCATGAACTTGAGATTAGGGGATCAACATCTCCTTTGGACAGATATCCATAAACATTGTAATTTGAGTCCCAAGAGATTATTTGTGAAATATTTAGAAGAAATATTTTTCTATGGAGGTATCCCACATTGGGTGAACCACATTAAAATAATGTCTCTCATGTGTGTGATGTTTATTATTTCATTAATTTTGATGGTACTATTTAGGAAAAAAATTTATGTTATACTGTTCACCCCCCATCTCAGTATAAGCACATGTTCTTCAAAAAATATGAATGTGAAATATGCCTATCTAAATCAACTCCAAATGACTTGAAATTTTAGAGGTATGTAAAATAGATGTTTTTGGGAAGATATTACTAAAAACAGAACCAAAATTGCATCCGATGGTGTGGCGTAATCGTAGTAGACCTTCAAAGCCTACAAAACCCAAAGTAAGCAATTTCTACCCCTAAACATATCCAAAATGCATGAAACTTGGATAGAATACATAAAATGACATTTCAAGACAACCCATGTGGTCATATTTGAAAAATCAAGCACTGATTCCTATGCATGTCCAAATGAGCTCCGTAGACCTGCATAAGACCCTACAAAACACTAAAAATATAATATATCACTCAATATAGCTCCAAAATGCATGCAATTTGGAAAATAGCATCATATAATAATCTAGAATATAAATAAAGAAGAACATTAAAGAAATCATATCAGCCACCATATTGGGATGGGATTTTTGGGACTATCACATACTAGGGACCATCCTAGGGTGGGACGACCACCATTTTTGCACTTATTTTATCACCAATTCCTCTGTGAATTGGTTAGGGACCTCCTAAATAGTTTTGTCATCAAATTTTGTGGTAAAATTCAATTATATGGTTTAGTTTTAGGATCAAATTGCACCTCTTAGATCACTTGCAAACCTCCTTCGCTAGGTAGATATTTTAAGGGAAAAAAGCACAAAATGGTGAGGGGAAATATTGGTAGCACTCCATTGCTATGTCTCAAAACTCTTCTCTATATCTTGTGTGGAAAACTGATCCACTTTATAGCTAAAGGAGACCTTTGGGAAAGAAGGCATGTGAGGGCATGTAGGGCAAGAGGCACCATTTGGCCAACAGGGTGGCATGCATTGGAGGGAGAAGAGAATCTCCCTATTTGGCCTCTTACATGTAGCATGTCATAAGGATGTTGCATCCTCTGACTTGCATGATTGAATAGGTAGGGAAAATGGCAATTTTTAGGCACCATTTGTCCAAATTTGACTTTTTGGGAGTCAAACCTTATGGTCGTCCCACCCTAGGATGGCTAGTTTACCACCATCCTAGGGTGGGACGATCATGCCTATATGGCCCAAAAGCACCCAAAATTGGGGTAGAGCCTTCCAATAGTGGTTAGGACAACTAGTAAGCCTATGAGGATTGCTTAAGGGAGGCATATGGTGTCAATTAACCAATTTTTTTGATTGCCTAATCGGATTGACCAGATTTTAGTGTCTATAGATGCTCCTTTTTGAGATGCATTGTGTGTAGCATAAAATTGAGAAAAAATAGATGACTAAAATTCTAAATTATTAGGGGTATTCAATAACCTAACCAACTTTAGATGCCCCAATCATGGAAAGAGCATGCATTCTTGAATATTTTCTTCTAACAAGCTAAGAAACTTGCTTCAAGTACAACCTTGTATTTCAGGTTTACTTGATCTTGGACATTGTTCAGTGATGATATAGCCAGGACACGTCCTTCATTATTCTAGAATGCCAAGAATTTTTTTAATTTGTGCTTTTTTGCTACCTGAAGTAGGGGCATGATTGTCTTTGTCAATGATTCATTGAACATAATTTGCATGATTGAGTGTGTGATTGTTGATTGTGATTATGAATTTGTTAAGTATGACTACCCCCTCAAGCAATGAGTCAATGAGGGAATGAAAAGTGATAAAATTAATGAGTTGTTTGACACATGACTTTGTTAGGGTTTCATGTGGTTTTACTCAATGAAAAATGGAGCATTTTGAGAGGATTTTGGTGATTTTGTTGATGTTTTATGGAAGAAAGGAGCTGAAAAATCTATTCCCATGGGGTATTCTAGCCACAATGGTCTTCTTAGGATGTGAAGCAAATATTTTTCCACTTTGCCATTAGCAATTTATATTCCCTATGATCCTATGTGAAATTTGACCAAATTTGAGCTGTTTTTGGTGGGTTTTGGACCCTTTTTGGTGCATTTAAGCTATTTTTGTGGAAATTTTCTATGGCCATCCTAGGGTGGATGGTTGCACGTTTTATGGACATTATGGGGTGGGGAAGTCATACAAATAGCTGCTCATCCCACCCCAGGATGGTCAAGGCCCTAGGAGGGTTATTTAAGCCAAAAATGGGTCATTTGGGCTCATTTGTGCATTTGCAACTTTGTAGCTTGAGAGGTAAGGAGGAGGAGAAAGATTCTGAGTAGAGGAGCACTATTGAAATCATCCTATAGTAACCATGATATAGTGTGTAGACTCATCCAATGGTGAAGCCAATGTGAGATGGGTAAGAATTTGAATTTCTTACTACACTATGCTTAAAATTGAAATTGAAATTATGGCTTATTTTTGCTTTTTGATAGAGCACACTAAATTATCAATAATTAAACCTTATTAGGGATGCCCTATAATTTTTTATGCTTTTTTGTATTTTTATGTGATTTTCTTGCTTTTTAGGGCTTTATTTTGCCATTATTTGCCTATTTTTTATGGTTTGGAAGGCCTAATTTTTCCAAGTTTGGGGGCTGTCTCTGGGTGGGACAGCTAGCTTGAGCTATTTAGGGGCTATCCCTAGATGGGATAGTTACAAATTTGGGGGCCGTTCCAAGGTGGGATGGCCAAAAACTAGCCTAAATAGGGGCCCTTTTTTGTCTTTTTTGACTATTTTGGAGGTGTTTTGAAGCCTATTTGGAGCCTGTTATTGACTGACTTGTCTCCGCTAGGTGGTGAAGAGTTGATTTCAAGTTATAACCCTTTTGATACCATGAGAGAATTATTAAATGATGTGTACTGGGAGTGTATTGAAACCATTGGCCTCAAGCAGGTGATGTTGTATGACCCACGCACCAACATATTCCACCTATCGATAGGGGAGAATGGCAATGTTGGAGGACATATACCAGATATTACACATTATAATAGAGGGACAGTAGATTGAGTCTACTCACCATAATCAGAGAGACGTAGTTATAGAGAGGTACTTTGGAAAGGCCACGGAGGAGGCAATAGGGGGCTCTTCTAGTGAAGGTATACTGGTAGTGCATTGGTATAAGTCTAGGGTATTGGGTGTGAGGCATGTTCTATTGATGACACTAATATCTAATATGCTTCTACTAGACTCATCGGGTTCCAGGTTTCCCTAGAACCTTCTAGAGTTAATATTTACTCTAGTAGGGTGCACTATGAAGCGACCACTAATGATGGCATGGGGGATGACACTACTAGCAAAGTTGTATGATGAGTTGTATGAGATCTACTCCTAATGTTAGAAGGGCTTGGGGTTTATATTTCTACTATAGGTTTAGGGATGGTAGCATATAGTAGTGGATAGGTTGCAGGGACTACCATGGATGACACATGCCAGGTTGGAGGAACGAGATATTGGCTACGATATTCTATGGTAGGGGCCTTAGAGGTAGGATAGAGTCAACACTGGTCAGGTGATGTGGGTCATTATGCCTAGGATTTTGTAGGGCTTAGAGCAACTAATGTGTTCTAGAGACCCTACAAGGATTTATCAACATGGTCTGGGGTGGAGGCTCAGCTTCACTAAGTTAGGCAAGGGATATGGTTGGTTGGCTGACATGAGACATAGTGGGAGTTTTTCCCATATGCTTAGGTTATGCGGTATTTTTGGTTACGATAGGGGTTACCCAGTGAGCCAATGGTTTACTAGTGCCATGAGGATGATAGGATATTGAGGTGACTGGTGGTGGAGGTAGTTATCAGGGATGCGGATCTTGTAGTAGATATTCTAGATTTGGATGATGCTAGGACTACTGAGGACTATGACTCCTGGTGGGTGATGCACAAATTGTGAGGAGAGGGGCAACTAGGGGTGATGCAACAAGGGTAGTAGGGGAGGCACATTAGGAGGCTCCTAATGAGGACCAAGTTGAGGTAGGTGAGTGGCATGGGTAGGGGTACATGGCAGATGAGTAGGTAGACCTCCTAGAATTAGGATATTGGGGTGAATTTGGGGATGATAACACTAGGGATTAGGGGGTGTAGGTACATAAGGTGGTATAGGGTGACATAGATACTAAGCTATAGGATTAGTTAAGATAGAGATATCCTTTGGGAATAGGTACATGATGCTCAGGTAGAGATAGTAGCTTAGTGAGCATAGGTATAAGGTTCTCAGGTAGAGATAGTATCTCTATGGGTGTAGTTGAAATCTTGTAGCCCTAAGTAGGAAGGATCCAGTAGTGACGATGTGGTTAGGTTGTAGGTAGAGATGACACTGCTCCATTCCATAGTGGAGACCTATAAGGCATAGTGTCGCCAGGGGCGGACCTACATAGATGAGCTAGAGAATGAGGTGGTGCACCTTGGAGGGCACCTACCAGATGATTCAACTATGAGTGGATCACACAAGATTCGATAGAGTGGGTAGGTTAGTCTTCAGATAGGATGGAAAAATTGAGATCTAGATGGTGGGCTAACTAGGAAGGTGGTAGCTGGCATGGGATTTCACATTAGACTCTGATTATGGGTGGGAGTGTGAGCCATAGCACTAGTTCTATGCAACCAGGGTGATTGAGGCTCTTGTGACTCTTTTTGAATTTTTGGATGTGTAGCAGTGTGAATTTTGAGGACTCACTTTATTGTATCCGAAAGCATGAGGATACGGAAACAAAAAGGAATATGCTGAATACGATGTGTGTAAAACCAAACTTGACGCTAAAAGCCTATGTATTGAAAGATGCATAAAAAGAAAGAACATAGACGAATGGACACAAGATAAAAGCAATATGAAATATGGTAATCTCTTTATTGATATGCTTTTTAAGTTGTGTTACAATACGTCTCCTTCCTTTTTAGGGGATAGGAGCGTCAAATGTGTTTCTTATCACAACATCCATGATAACAATCCTTCTTCCGCATGCCCACATATAATATGGGTGGACCAAAATGTCGTCGCCTCTTGTGTATATATTTTTGACTCCTTCCTGCTTCTTTGATGTTGAAGACCTGTGTTCAAGGAAACATAAAATATTAGTAGCACCTGTAGATAGAATAAAGCATGTATTTCCCTAGGCCTACTGTTAGTGTATGCATGAAAACATTAAATCGATAATCAAATAATATCATAAAGACCTGAAACTTTGAAAGAAGCATGAATATGATGTTAAGAGAGCATTGCAAAAGGAATAGTCAAGAAATTCCTCACAGATTGGTATTCGCTCCGGGGTGGGACGAATTAACCTGTAATAAATTATCAGAAAGTACCCTCTTCAATGTCCTATCTAGAAAGCTCCAAAAGACCTGCAAACTTGGTGTTAGCTAATTGGGGGTATTTTGGGAAGACCCAGATGGTCATATTTCTCCAATTTGGCCTCGATCACCTAGATTTCAATGATGCCATCTGCAAGTTAGTAAAGGCGGGAAATAGCAAAAACCTGATCAAAATTACTCCAAATGAAATGAAATTTAAACTACAGTCTATTGAAATGACCTAGAATAAGATGCAAAAAGAAAAACAATGAAATGTACCATAGATTGCTATTCATTTTGGGGTGGGACGTTTAGCACTGTAACATTTTGGGGAGCGCCCAGGGGCAGGACGCCCACCATTTGGGACACTATTTCGGCACCAATCCACTTGGGATAGGTCCAAAACCAATTATGGGGTGTTGTCGACAAATTTTGTGAAGTATTGTGGCCAAATGCTAGGGTTTGGGTCCGGATTCGTGCTTCCAATAGTCACCCAATAACCTCCCTTTCGAATGAGAGATTAAGGATGTATAAAGCACAAATCGCAAGTAGGTATGTAAATTGGCAGCACTTCGTTGCTCAAATGCTCCCTCTCTATATATATCTTGGGAGAGAAAACTCACCAATTTATAGACCTAGGGTCTCTTTGTTTGAATTGCGCATGCGAGGGCGCCACTTGAGTTGTTTGTCCTATTTTGAGAGAAAAGCTAATTCCCTAATTTAGAATCTCCTTGCATGAGGTTTCTAAAATAAAGACATGCATGACTGAAGTCTCTCTTATTGATATAAAGTCGTTCCTTGCAATTGCATGGCCTGTAGCTTTAGTTAACTGGCGGACTTGTCGAGGTTTGACTTTTTGCCAGTCAAACTTGCTATTCGCCCCACCCTGGGGCGAATTCTTAATCATCCCTGGGTGGGATGAATGCCAGTTTGAATTCGTCCTAGGGTGGGACGAGTAGGGAAAAAAGTGCCAAAAAGGTGCCAAATTGAACTTTTACCTTCCAAACTACTTTTGGGAGTGGTTAGGACCACTTTTTAACCTCTGGGGGCTGCCCTAGGGGCTGTGTGTGTCAATGCAATCAGCGCTTGTCGTCACATAATCGGATTGGTGTTGTTTTGGTGTCTATAGATGCCCCTTTTTGGGAAGCGTTGTGCAAGGCGCAACACCGAGAAAAAATAGATAACCAAAGCACTAATGATTAGGGTTTCTCAGTAACCTAACCAACTCTTGATGCCCCAAGTATGGAAAGGGCACGCATTCTTGAATCCTTGCTTCTAACGAGCTAAGGAACTTAATTCAAGTGTTAACCTTTTTCGGTGAGGTGTTACTTGAGCTTGGACATTGATCAGTCATGAATAGGCAAAGGGTGCAACCTTTTGTCTGTGGGAACCTTGAGTTCATGATTCATGAATGCCAAGTGTTTGATCAGCTTGTGATTGTTGCTTGTTTGCTGCCCCAAGCAGGAGCGTGATTGTCTTTGTCAATGATCCTTTGAATGCGTGTCATTTCCTTGATTGGGTGTGTTTTTGTTGATTGGTGACTAAGTGTGACTACCCCCTCAAGCGACGAATCGATGAGGGAATGACCAACATGAGAAAAGTGATGAGTCGCTTGACCCAAGATGACTTAAGTAAGGGTGCCTTCAGGTGTTTTACCATGGAATGCGTAAGCAGTTTCCAAACATTCTGACCTATTTTTGGTGGGTTTAAACCCTTTTTGTGATGCATTTTGGAGCTAAAATTGTCAAGAATCCGTCTTCCCATGGAGCGGTCTGGCTAGGATAGCCTTCTTAGGGAGTAGGATAGGGACAATTTGTGACCCCAACGTCTATTTTGGATGCCAATAATGTCAGGCGCAAAGGCGCCTTCGTTCGGCAATGTTATTGCTATTTTTGGTTAGGTTTTGACCCTTTTTGGGATGCCATTTAGGGATGAAATTCTTGAAAATCCGTCCTCCCGTGGAGTGGTCCAGCTATGGTAGCCTTCTTAGGGAGTAGGATAGTGAGGATTTGTGACCCCGACATCTATTTTGCATGCCCGGAATTTCAAGTGCAAAAGCACTCTCATTGGATAGTTTTATTGCTCTTTTTTGTGCATTTTTGTGCATTTGTTTGCTATTTTTTTAAATGTTTGTTTATGATGATGTATGCATGTGGGATTATGATTGTGATGTTGCTAATTATATGATGTATGCATATGGAATGAATGAAATTATTTGTTGATAACTTGTCGATGGCACCATAGATTGTACAAGATTTACTGGCTTGTTGTACTTATGGGATGACTTTGTGGAATGACGTTGCATGTGACAACTGTGTTTTTGTATTTTGCATTTTTTTGCTGATGGTGATGTATGGAATGAAATGGACCAATTGTTTTTTAAAATGTAGTTAAGCTTTTCTGAGATTCAGATATTTTAACTAACTAGCCAAGACTGTACATTTATCTCGCAAGACTTTTGAACAAGGTATAAATCTGACTTGGAGGTTAACCAAGTTATTTCACATCCCTGTGTGTGCAATTGAGTTCGTTTATGTGGTATTTGTCGGGATACCACCAGTGCCAGATAGGCTATCAACCAAACCTATACTGAGGATCACCTAACTAGCTCCACTAACTCCGTTGTTGTATTTAGCAAGATTAATCCATGGGACAATCTAAGGTACCATAAGCTAGCTCATCCACATGCAAACATTGGTCTGCTCACACGCAAAGCTAATGTGACAGACATATCGTCATGCGGGTAGGATACCGCCATTGCTAGGTAGGTTGTCCACCAAACCTATAATGAGGATCACCTAGATGGTTTTTGAATACTGAGAATTCCAGGGATTCAAGTTCAGGCTTTTTATTGGCTCAATGGTTTAGGATATTTGCTCGTATACAAAGTGATGAAAATCACTGTTTATTTTGTTCTTTTTTTTTGTTTTTCTTTTGGAGCAAGGATGTTAAAGAGTAGTGAGAACCACTATTATTTGATTTGGATTTTGAGCTTTGTAAGGTTAAGCTGGTATGTTTGTGACTGGTGAATAACATTGATCCTTTTAGGCCTTGGGGATGACTACCCATCCTTGGCAGGGATGTGTAGTATGAATCCTTACGACTTTGGGAACCAAAGGGTAGTATGGAGATTATGAAGTAAGGGTATTGATCTTTTAGGCCTTGGGGATGACTACCCATCCTTAGCAGGGACGTGTAGTACGAATCCTTATGACTTGAGAGACCAAAGGTGATTGTGATGATAGCTAGTGGAAATGTTGTTTTTGAATGGTCATTGATTCTTTTAGGCCTTGGGGATGACTACCCATCCTTGGCAGGGACGTGTAGTACGAATCCTTACAACCTTAGGGACCAATGGTGATTTTTGAATTTTTGTTAGTGGTGAAAACCACTGTTGATTAGAAGGAATGGATGGGGAAGAGCTTGTCCTTTTGTCAATTCTCAGCATTCTTGAACCATTCGCACAGGGGGATGAACAGGCTAATCTTTCACCTATGGTACTCTAGACTGCTTTGTAGTTTTCATCTTACATTCACACAACTTAGGAATTATTTTATGTGTTTTAATTTGTGTAGGGATATTACATAACGAGGCGTGACCCAAGTAAAACTTTCCTGTGTACAATCTATTTGACTTTGTACAATTTTTGGCTAGAAAGTTAAAGACAGCTGAATGACGAAAACCCTAAATACATTAGGAGACAACTGAATTTGCTAAAAATGGGGATGGTGTGATGCGGGATGTATGCATTGATAAAATTGATTTTATGTGAAAAATGAGAAAATTGCCGAGCAATTACAGTCTATGGTGCTTTTGACTTGTATGACCTAGCGAATATGCAATGTATGGAGGTGATGCCTAATGCAACCTATTTTTTTTGTATTTTGATATTTAAGAGTATGCATGAATTTTTTTTTTGTTTTTTTAGTGATTTTTGATGATTTTTATTGTTTTTGTTGGTTTTTGAATATTTGTGTTGACCAAGCGGTTATGGTAACCCTTGGAGCTTTTGGTTTGACCAAAGGGTTTATGGATACCTTTGGGGCATTTTAGGTTGACCAAGCGATTAAGGGAATCCTTGGAGCTTTTGGTTTGACCAAAGGGTTTATAGACACCTTTGGGGCATTTTGGGATTGACCAAGTGATTGTGGAAATCCTTGGAGCTTTTTGGTTTGACCAAAGGGTTTATGGACACCTTTGGGGCATTTTGGGATTGACCAAGCGATTGTGGAAATCCTTGGAGCTTTTGTGGTTGACCAAAGGGTTTATGGACACCTTTGGGGCATTTTGGGATTGACCAAGCGATTGTGGAAATCCTTGGAGCTTTTGTGTGGACTATGGCTCTCTAAATGTAGAATGGCCTCAAATGACTGATGTTCAAGGGTTCTAGCTCCTTGATTCCTTCAAGAGAGGTGAGCCGGTATGTTCCAGGTCCTATCTTACTATCAATCACATAAGGACCTAACCAGTTTTCCATGAACTTGTCTCGAAGATGGGACGGCAAATTAGAATTCTGTTGGTTCTCTTTTAAGACCAAATCTCCAACCTAAAAATCCCTTAGGTGAACCTTCATGTTATATGCTCTCTTAAGTCGCTCTTGATAGATACGCAAATGCTCAAGAGCATTGATGCATCGTTCATCAAGCAACATGAGTTGATCTAACCGGGCCTGCCACGTAGTGTCATCATCGATGAACTCTTGCATTGAAATACGTAGGGAAGGGATTTCCAACTCAAGAGGCATGACAGCCTCGGAGCCATACACCAATGAAAATGGCGTTGCCCCAGTGGGCATCCGAATGCTAGTGTGATAAGCCCATAGGGCAAGTGGGATCTGAATGTGCCAATCCTTATGATTATCTATGATAGTATTTTTGAGGATGGCAACTAGCATTTTTTTGGATGCCTCTGCTTGCCCATTTGCCTACGGATAATAGGGTGTTGAAAAACTGTGCTAAATTTTGTACTTTGTGGTCAAAGCATGCACATATTTATTCTTGAAGGGCGTCCCATTATCCGAAAGGATCTTGGATGGAATACCAAAATGACATATGATGTTATGCAAAATAAACTCCGCAATGCGGGTTCCAATCGTAGAGGTTAGCGAAATTGCTTCCACCCACTTGGTGAAGTACTCTGTGGCCGTTATGATGAACGTGTGATGACCTGACGATGTAGGGGAGATATTTTCGATTAGATCAAAGCCCCACTACGAAAAATGCCAAGCCAATTGGATCGGTTGCAAGGCCTGAGAAGGTACGTGTGTCAAATTGGCATGATGTTGACACTTCATGCACTTCTTCACATATGTGCAACAATCTCGCTCTAAAGATGGCCAATAATAACCCATGCGGAGAATGCGCTTTGTGATGGCCATACCGCTGAAGTGGCCACCGCATGTACCATCATGGGCTTGGGTGATCGCCCAAGCGGACTCCTGCTTGTCCAAGAAATGGAGGAGGATTCCTTCATAGCTCCGATGATACAAAATGTCTCCTAGCAAGACATGTTTTGCTACTTTCTGTTTGAATGATCTTTTTGTGGCTTGTGTCAATCCAAGTGGGAGAGTACCTAGCTTGAGGTAATCCCTTAGGGGTGTGTACCAATCCTACTGATCAGAAACCTCGATGGTATGAACAACCAATCCCTCTTGAAGTTCATCCCGAGCAAAAGCTGAGCGGGAAAGAACTTGTAAAAACAGCGTTGTGTTGCTATTAAGAGGGGTAGGGGAGAACAAGGACCCCCAGTTGGCTTGAGTCAAACAATATTGGATTTGAGAGAACCTATCCGGAGATGGTTCAATCTGGATCAAGTGGATTCCTGGCGTGAGGTCAGAGATTGCACACTCCATCATGGGTTGCGATAATGTCTTGACCTAAATAGTTGTCATCTCATCGAAAGGGTCTTGCGGGATTAGTGACCCCAAGGAGGCCATAGTATCCGCAAAATGATTCGATGATCGAGGGAGTGCCTCGATGTCATACCATTCAAGTTGTGCCAGAAATTTGTCCACAAGGGCTTTATAGGCCTACAAAACTGGGCATTTACATTGGAATATCCCCTTAACTTGATTGACAATTAACAACGAATCACCAAAGATGTTCAATCATTTAATGTTCATGGTGACTGTTGTTTGAAGACCTATGAGCAAGGCTTCATATTCTGCATTGTTGTTGGTGCACGAGAAGTCTAATTTAAATGACAGAGGCATTGGAGCCCCTTGTGGAGTGAAGAATACAATTCCTGTGCCACCTCCTTGCTCACATTTAGAACCATCAAAGAATAGGGTTATGTTAGCCTGTGACTCAGGCTCATCAGAATATGGCAATTCAAAAACATGGAAGACCCCATCATCTAGTAGTTCTACGGTCAGAGGCTGATCATCTTCAAGAGGAGCCTCTGCCAGTTGATCGATGATGACTTGACCTTTTATGGATTTTTGTCCAATAAACTCTATGTCAAACTCCATCAACAACATGATCCATTTTGCCATGCGGCTACTATGATAAGTATGACTCATCATGTATCACAATGGATTCTCCTTAGACACAACATACATCTTGTTGCTCAACATGTAATGGCATAGCTTCTTGGTAGCAAACACCACTGCCAAGTAGAGCTTCTCGACGTATGCATAGTTAAGTTCATAACTGACCAGGGTGCGGCTAAGATAGTAAGTAGCCTGTTCTTTGTGCAATTCATTTTTCTGGGACAGCATGGCACCCAGTGCCACCTCAGTAGCTGAGATGTATAAGTAGAATGACACGCCTGGTCTAGGTGGTGCCAATACTGGTGGCGAAGCCAAGTACTATTTAATTTCATCAAAGGTTGACTGGCACTCGTCATCCCAATGGAAGGCTACCCCCTTGTGCAATAATTTATTCATGGGTTGGCACTTGTCAGATAACTACGCTATGAAGCGTTTGATTGACGTGACCTTTCCCTGCAGACTTCTGAGCTGCTTGATGGTAGTTGGGGGAAGCATTTCAAGGATTGCCTTGAATTTGTTTGGATCCACCTCGATTCCTCACTTGGAGACTATGAAACCCAAGAGCTTTCTAGATGTGATGCCAAATATGCACTTCTTGGGGTTTAGTCTGACTTTATGCTCAATGAGGCGATCAAGGATCTTGCGTAAGTCATCAAGATGATTGGGGTGCAAAAGGGATTTGGCCAACAAATCATCCATGTAATCTTCCAAAGTTTTGTGCATGTAATCATGGAAGATGTATGTCATGGCACGTTGGTAGGTGGCACTAGCATTTTTAAGGCCAAAAGGCATGACCTTATAACAAAATGTCCCCCAAGGCATTGTGAACGCCATTTTTAGTTGGTCCTCGGGATTGATACAAATCTGATTGTATCCCGAGAAACCATCCATGAGGGAAAGCATTTCATGGCCCGTTGTAGCGTCTACCAATGCGTCGATGCTAGGCAAGGGAAAATCATCCTTAGGACTCGCTTTTTTTAGATCTCAAAAATTGGTGCATATGTGAATCCTCCCATTAGGCTTTTTGATGGGCACCATGTTAGACAACCATGGTGGGTAATCCACGCAGATGACAAACTATGCATCCAACAACTTTTGCAATTCATCTTTGACCATTAAGGCCATTGTTGGATGCATCTTGCGTAGTTTTTTCTTTACTGGCTTGATTTTCGGATCCAACGTTAAATTATGCGTGACTAGCTACGGGTCTAGCCCCGGCATGTCTTTGTATGACCATGCAAAAACCTCCTTCTTCTCCTTGAGAAGGGTAATGTAATCGGCTTGCTCTTTGGGGGAGAGACTTACCCCCAGCTTGAGAATCCATGGATTCATTGGATCTATGCCGATGTCTACGTCAGTCATTGCCTCGACCGACATGTGGGATCCATCCTCCAACTGGTGTGGAGTTGGGATCAGATGGATATCATTTGCTAAATTAAGATCATCGTTAGGAACATCAGGTTCCTCTTCAGCATGGAAGACATCCTGAGTCTGTCCTGGAGTGAAATGAAACATCCCATCGCAAGGCCAGTACTCTGATGGGGATGGTGGTGTGTCGGCGCGATCCCAATCTATAGCCTCTATGTCTAGATGCAATGACCATGTTGGGTCGGCTGGATCATGATGGGGGGTATTCATGGGGATCTTTTTAAATTTGTCCCCCGTGTGATGACTATGACATTTTGGATGTTCTTGGTGCTTTGGATCTGGCTCTGTAGGCACTGGCACAAATGGATCAGCCCTATGTGCGTATAAGAGGATAGGATCTACCCTAGGCACTGATGGTGCTATAGGGTCTCCAGGAGAAAGATGTTCACTATATACCTAGAGTGGCGGGTGCAGTAATTGCTATAACTATGCCTGGTTGAGGTGCCACCTATGTCTGGGCCCTATGTGTAAGTGTTCAAACATGTCATCTATGTCCAAGGGATATTGCTATTGTCGCATCTGATTTTCTTGAGCGGGCATATCCTCCAGTGGAACATCCAAAGGGAACATGGTCAAGAAGCTTTCTTGAGAATCATCCATGGGATGCATTTGGGAATGATTGCTATTCGACTCAAGAGGATCCCAAGGTGTTTCCTCGTACTCCAACTCATCTTTAGAAGACCCTTCTTGGTCTTGTCCATACCCTTCATGGGGGTGAGTCCTTGAATTGTCTCCCTGTTTGACCAAAGGGAAAGGGTTGTTAAGGTCAACAAGGTTGTTTGTTTGTAATGGGAAATAATTCCCCAATGTGTAAGTTGTGTTTGGATTGGCATATGGATCTAATGCCAACCCATCCTTGTTGCCTATCCCTAGGCCTTGCATGTTTTCTACCAAGATGTCAAGGGGTAAAGGGTGATTAAACCCTACTCATGACTTGTCATAAGGCATTTGATATCTTGGTTGGCACAAAACATGCACTCCTTGTTCATACCTACCCAACCCATATCCATGCCAATTGCATTGGCTAAGATATCTCAATGCGAAGTCTAGGTTAGACAGATAATTGACATCCTCAACAAAGGGCTCTTCATCTTCCTCTTCTTGTAGGGAAGGTTCAACGCCATTATCCAGGCCCCCATAAATAAAGTTTGTCTGATTGGGTGGGTAGCCTAGAGGAACCACAGAGCCGATGGGGAGTCGAGGTCTCCCCATGTCCTGCATGGACTCAATTGTGGGCATTGCTATAATGTTTTGCACTAGATACTCCCCCAATCCTATGTTGGCCATCTCAACTGTGATTGTTGGCATTTGAGGGGGAGTGAATGGGAGGTCTCCCTAAATCCACTCCATGTGGGGTGAACTAGGCATCTCGACTTCCATTCTACTAGGATTTTCTTTTGTCAAGATGTTAGAGACTAAAGGTGGTTCCTCTTCTAGGGGTTTCTTTCCCTTGTCCTTTGGCATGGCCACCGTAGGTGGCATCATTGTTGGAGGACCATATGAGGAAGATGGACCTGCCTAGGAATTTGATTGATTTGGTAATGGAGATTCCTACGTAATCGGACCCCTTTTAGATGGATTTAATTGAAAATCCAAGTGCATTGATGGAAGGGTCGACTACGGCATTAGTTGCACTGAATTGCAGTATTTGAAAGGCTCCAAGTCTGCTAGGACTACATGCACATGTCCTTCAAATGTATACTTCAATAATTGATGAGCAATTGAAGGGACACACTTCATGTCCTAGATCTAAGGTTGCCCCAGCAAGATATTGTAAGCCATCTCACCTTCTAAAATGTGGCACAATGTATGAATGGTCTTTTGTCCCACTTGGATGGGTAGGACAATTGTGCCAACTGTTGAGCATATCGCATCATTGAATGCTCGAAGAGTATAAGTGGAAGGTATGATGTGAGAGGCCAACAAATTCAAATGTTTTAATGTGGCGGTTGTAATAATGTTACTAGACGAATCAGTGTCTACCAACACCCGCTTATATGGAATATCGTTGACCCTCGTAATAACGTGCAGGGGTGGATCCACCACATCACCAACCATCGATTTTAATTCATCTTCTCTAAAGGTGATGTCTAGTTCCGTACATTGTTTCACATGGCCCACAAAGTTGTTGAAAGAATTTGCTTCATGGGGATGCAGCTCAATTGCCTTTAATATCTCCATGAGAGCCTCCCGATGGGGCGCTGATTGTTGAATAAGCTCATATATGGAAAGCCTAACTGACATGGTCCTTAAACTTTGAGTAAGTCTAGTTTGAATCGTGGCCACTGGTCTAGGCGGGGGAAGCTACGTAGGGTTCTATTAAGGTTGTGACATCGATGGAACTTCTCTTGTGACTATCACGGGGGCAGCTCTGGGATATCTCTTGTTCCTAGTCACTATGCTTATCATCCCTACATACCCCTCCATGGGGAAATTCTATTGCACCTCATTGACGTGAAGAGGTTTTACTTGTGCATCATGTGTGGGCAAGGCGTCTCTAAAAACTCATATTTGTTGGTTATTGGGTGCTATGGGATTATCCACTGCCAATGTATTGTTGTCAATGAGGTCTTGTACCAAACCTTTGAACTTCCAACAGGCATTAAGGTCATGTCCCTTTCATCTATGGAACCTATAGTACAAGTCCTCCCTGTACCCCTTAGGCTTTGGCGCATTAGGGTCTATGGTTTGAATTTTTGGTAGATTGATTAAGTTCACCACTGACAAGTGGTCAAACAAGGAGTCCCTGGACTCTATGTAAGGCATAAATTGTCACCTAGGGTGACGCTTCTGATTTTGTTCCTGCCTTTGGTTTTCTCTATCATAATTGTTTGGAGGCACCGCCTGATAGTTAGCCTTCTGAGGCTGTGTTGTTTAGGTAGGCTTAGGGGTGTTGATAGCAAAATGATTGACCACGGTAGGTTTCTATTGTTTAGTCCCTATTTTAGTGCTCTTGTTCCATTCTTTTTTATTAGGTTTGGCAATTTCACCATCTTGTATTTTGATCTCTTCGATTATTCTAGCTTGCGCCAGTGCTTCTTCTAAAGCGGCATATTGCTACAGCTGCAATAGCACAGAGATCGATCGCAAATAGCTCTTTGCGAACATTTGGGTCAATTCAGACATAGGAGGGAGGTAGGGTAGCTTTGAAAGCAACATCCTCCACTTGTTACCATATGCTACCATAGATTCCTCCTCATACTACTTGAGGCTAGCTAGATCACTTAGTGATGCCTTTTTCTTTGTGTTGAAAGTGAAACATTCTAGGAACACGTCCACTAGCTGATCTAAGTTACAGATGCTGTGCTTTGGTAATTGAGTAAACCAATCCAAGGTAGGGCCTATGAATGTGGTTATAAATTTTCTTAATAGCAAAGCATCATTGTCCTGAATGCCAAAGCATTGGCTCAAAAATCGAGTCACATGCTCTTGGGCATCTTCTTCCCCTCTAAAGAGTGCCAACTATGGCATCTTAAAGTGTTTGGGGTATGGAGGTGCCGACACTGATGGATGCACAAGATGACTTCGGAGTTGGTGTAAAGTAGGCTTTTTGGGCCCATAAGTCTTGAGTTCCATAGTCTCTAAGTGCTCTAGCAACGCTTTATATGCATCGGAGGACTTGATCTCCTCCTCCTAGGTTTGCTCCCACAATGGGTTATGGGGAACTTGAGGCCTTTGGAGGGGTAGCTGGGTAGCACCTCTTCTTCCTTGATAGGGTGTTTCATCTCGTTCTTCTTCTTGTTCATACTCCTCATAAGCTTCTTGAGGAGTGTCTAGCCTAGGCCTATAAACATTGATGGGTGCCCGCGAAGGGTGCCCATCATGGTTTCAGGGAGTGGCCTCTCGCTCAGGTCTAGGAGGTCTTAGAGGTAGTTCTTGATGAGGTCACAGAGACCTGTCTCACACTAAGGGGTTGTGCCTCTCAAACACTTCTGATTTATATGCGCGAGGGACTGGGACCTTCTCAGGCACATTGTTGTGAAGCAATTCAGCTATCTGACATTGAATGCGCTCTTGGTTTAGGCGACACAAATGTTCTAATTATTGTTGGTATTTCCTAAGCCGCATGATTTGTGCTTTGTAGGTGGCTAGTTTGGCAAATGCCAAGTCAATTTGGTTCATCATCTCTTTTTTAGGAAACCTGGATGCCTCCCCTACATGTCTTTCTCGGTCATGGTGATTCGAGACCCCTATGGGTTGCTTCCCTCTATCGAGGTTAGCGGCATTCACTTGAGGCTCTGGCCTCAATGAGCGATCCTGATACATTACGGGTGTGGACGTGCATCATTCCCATGTTGTGTACTGCTCTTGAGGAATGTAGTGATCTTCCTCATACTCTCTGTTGTATGCATAAAAGGTGTGGGTAGAATTGTCTTACCTTGTCTAGAAAGCCTGATACTCTGGATATGGTCTAGTGTTTCTAACAATAATCAGGGGTAAATCAAGAGTAAAAAAATCATATGGTTCCTCCTTATGGATCCTATGTTGTTCAAGCACTTCATCACTAGGCCACCCATAACGAGTTTCCAAGGGGGGCCTCCTATCTAGGTTGAGTGCCACATGTGGGTTTTCCTCTTGAAAGGATATTTGCTGAGTGGGGGTGCCCCTCAAGGAGGTGCCTCTATGTTGAGTGGGTGTGCCCCTCAAGGGGGTGCCTTTATAGTCTTGTTCGGTGATGACATGATGGGGACTATCTTGTGTATCCTACCGCCAAGGCAGGATGACCAAGTCCTCAGGACTATATCGAAGGTGACTTGTCCCCCTTGGTGCACTCTCTATAGGTTCTGCACATGATCAGGCTTAGACACGGGTGTACACCATGATGATGCTTACCGTGATTGCCACTGAAAGCATGAGGATATGAAAACAAAAAGGAATATGCTTAATACGATGTGTGTAAAACCAAACTTGATGCTAAAATCCTATGTATTGAAAGATGCATAAAAAGAAAGAACATATATGAATGGACACAAGATAAAAGCAATATGAAATATGGTAATCTCTTTATTGATATGCTTTTTAAGTTGTGTTACAATACGTCTCCTTCCTTTTTATGGGATAGGAGCGTCAAATGTGTTTCTTATCACAACATCCATGATAACAATCCTTCTTCCACGTGCCCACATATAATATGGGCGGACAAAAACGTCACCACCACTTGTGTATATGATTGTTGACTCCTTCCTACTTCTCTGATGTCGAAGACCTACATTCAAGGAAATAGAAAAGATTAGTAGCACCTGTAGATAGAATAAAGCGTGTATTTCCCTAGGCCTATTGTTAGTGTATGCATGAAAACATTAAATCGATAATCAAATAATATCATAAAGACTTGAAACTTTTATAGAAGCATGAATATGATGTTAAGAGAGCATTTAAAAAGGAACAGTCAAGAAATTCCTCATAGATTGGTATTCGCTCTAGGGTGGGACGAATTAACCTACAATAAATTGTCAGAAAGTACCCTCTTCAATGTCCTATCTAGAAAGCTCCAAAAGACCTACAAACTTGGTTTTAGCTAATTGGGGGTATTTTGGGAAGACCCAAATGGTCATATTTCTCCAATTTGGCCTCAATCACCCAGATTTCAATGATGCCATATGCAAGTTAGTAAAGGCGATAAATAGCAAAAACCTAATCAAAATTGCTCCAAATGAAATGAAATTTAAAATACAGTCTATTGAAATGACCTAGAATAAGATGCAAAAATAAAAACAATGAAACCTACCACAGATTGCTATTCATTCCGGGGTGGGACGTTTAGCACTGTAACAGTTTGGGGAGCGCCCGGGGGCAGGACGCCCACCGTTTGGGACACTATTTCGGCACCAATCCACTTGGGATAGGTCCAAAACCAGTTATGGGGTGTTGTAGACAAATTTTGTGAAGTATTGTGGCCAAATTCTAGGGTTTGGGTTCAGATTCGTGCTTCCAATAGTCACCCAATAACCTCCCTTTCAAATGAGAGATTAAGGATGTATAAAGCACAAATCGCAAGTAGGTATGTAAATTGGTAGCACTTCGTTGCTCAAATGCTCCCTCTCTGTATATATATTGGGTGAGAAAACTTGCCAATTTATAGACCTAGGGTCTCTCTATTTGAATTGCGCATGAAATGGTGCCACTTGAGTTGTTTGTACTATTTTGAGAGAAAAGCTAACTCCCTAATTTGGAATCTCCTTGCATGAGGTTTCTAAAATAAAGACATGCATGACTGAAGTATCTCTTATTAATATAAAATCGTTCCTTGTAATTGCATGGCTTGCAGCTTTAATTAACTAGCAGACTTGTCGAGGTTTGACTTTTTGCTAGTCAAACTTGCTATTCACCCTACCCTGGGGCAAATTCTTAATCATCCCTGGGTGGGATGAATGCCAGTTTGAATTCGTCCTAGGGTGGGACGAGTAGGGAAAAAAGTGCCAAAAAGGTGCCAAATTGACTTATGACCTTCCAAAACTACTTTTGGGAGTGGTTAGGACCACTGTTTAACCTCTGGGGGCTGCCCTAGGGGCTGTGTGTGTCAATGCGATCAGCGCTTGTCATCACATAATCGGATTGGTGTTGTTTTGGTGTCTACAGTAGCCTACAGGAAGTATGATGTATCTTTTTACCCCTTACATATACACATATATATTTGATATTTTATGTGGTTTATCATCATGTGTTTATTGCTTTATGATATGGATGCAATATGTTTAGCTGTTGTATGATATGATGATGGATGTCTATCATGCATGCATATGTGGTAATTTTATTTGAGTTGATAATGTGTATTTGCGTGGATGCATATTGATATGGATGATGTAATGATCTAGATTATGAAATGTATATTATATGACACACTATGTTAGCACCATAGACTATAAAGAATTCATCAATTCATGTGTAATGTTGTCATGAGACTATGTAATGTATTTGTAAATAATGTAAACTAATGTGAATGTGATAAAATGAAATGAATGATAGGATGTTGTAGGATGTTTTTGAGATTTTAATGAGACTCAAAGACTCTATTCGACTGGTCAAAAATTATATACTAACCATGCAAGAATTTTTGACAAGGTATGAATTTGCTAGGATGACCAAGATACTCAATATCCCTGTGTGTGCAAGTGAGCTCATTTTGTGATAAGCATAAGATTACCCAAGTGCCAAATGGGATTAACACAACCCATCTGTACTGAAGATCACCCCATGAGTAGCACGATCCTAGTTTTTTTACTTAGTTGGATTAGACCACTAGGTAATACAGGCTACCAAAAGCTAGCTCATCCACATGTAAATATTGGTCTGTACACACAAAAATATAATGTGATATACATATCATCAAGCGTGAGGATACCGCCATTGCCAAGCTAGCTTGATGCCACTAAACCTATAATGAGGATCACCTAATGGTTTGTCAAATGCTAAGAATTCTAGGGATTCAAGTTTAATACTCCTTTCTTTTCTTTTATTTGAATTTAGGGATATCTACTCATACTTAGTAATGAAAATCACTTTTTATTTTTGTATTTTGTTTTCTTTGAGCAAGGTATTTGGGGAGTGGTGATAACCACTATTTATTTTTCTTTTGCTTTTGATTTTTTTTTGGGGGGGACTTTTATTTTGATAGTGATGAAAACCATTATTTATTTTAGGGAATTGGGTAGTGAGGAGCTTGTACTTTTTCCAATTCTTAGCATTATTGAACCATCCACATAGGGGGATGAGTAGGATAACCTTATCACTTAAGGAAACCTAGACCACTTTTTAGGTTTCATATTTCCTTGCATAAAACTTGGATTTAATGTGAAAAATATGTTAGAATTTTGATGTATACAAGGTACAATCTAAGCAAGATTCTACCTCCTAAAAACTAGGATAGATTTCTACAAAATCTGAAAATAAAACTAGAGATGGTGGAGTGACCGAAACCCTAATGACATTCTAGAAAAAATGGCTAGGTTAAGGGAATGGATACAAATATAAAATATGTGAAATGTAGGTGGAAATGATAGGTGAGATATGAAATGATGACTTGAACAACATAGATTTTGAATGATGACTAGTGTACAGTCATAGTGTTGGATATGTATGAGAAAATCTAAAATGCAAAGTGCAATGATGAGTATGCCTAATGCAGGTGATGATAAAATGCAATGGGATGCAATGTAATATTTTTTATTTTATTGATGTTTTGATAATGTTTTTAGATTTTGGATATGTATATATGTATGTACATGTGACTAACGGGGTTATTAGGAGCCATTGGGGTATTTTGTGTGACCAAAGAGTTTATGGATACCTTTGGGGCTTTTTGGGTTGACCAAGCGGGTTGTAGACACCCTTAGAGCCTTTTGGGATGACCTAGATGGTCATAGACCGCTTAGGAGCATTTTGGATTGGACAAGCAGGTTGTAGATATTATTGAAGCATTTTGGAGTGACCTAGATGGTCGTAGACTGCCTAGGGAGATTTTGGGTTGACCAAGTTGTATGTAGATACTCTTGAAGCCTTTTGGGGTGACCTAGATGTTGTAGACCACCTAGGAGTATTTTGGGTTGACCAAGTGGGTTGTAGACACCCTTGGAGCCTTTTGGGGTGACCTAGATGGTCGTAGACCTCCTAGGGGGGTTTTGGATTGACCAAGTGGTATGTAGATACCCTTGGAGCCTTTTGGGGTGACCTATAAGGTCATAGACCACCTAGGGACATTTTGGATTGAGCAAGTGGTTGTAGATGCCCTTGGAGCATTTTGAGATGACCTAGATGGTCATAAACTACCTAGGAGTATTTCAGGTTGATCAAGTGGATTGTAGACACCCTTGGAGATTTTTGGGATGACCTAGATGGTCGTAGACCACCTAGGGGGGTTTCGAGTTGACCAAGTGGTATGCAAATACCCTTGGAGCCTTTTGGGGTGACCTATATAGTTTTTGACCACCTAGAGGTGTTTTGGATTGACCAAGTAGGTTGTAAATACCCTTGGAGCATTTTGGGGTGACCTAGATGGTTATAGACCATATAGGAGTATTTTGGGTTGACCAAGTGGGTTGTAGACACCCTTAGAGCCTTTTGGGGTGACATAGATGGTCATAGACCTCCTAGGAGAATTTTGGGTGGACAAAGCAGGTTTTAGACACCCTTGGAGCCTTTTGGGGTGACCTAGATGGTCATAGACTACCTAGGAGCATTTTAGATTGACCAAGTAGGTTTTAGACACCCTTGGAGCCTTTTGGGGTGACCTAGATGGTCGTAGACCACCTAGGGTGGTTTTGGGTTGACCAAGCGATATTTAGATATCCTTGGAGCCTTTGGGGGTGACCTAGATGGTTTTAGACTACATAGGAGTTTTTTGGGTTGATCAAGTAGGTTTTAGACATCCTTGGGGCATTTTGGGGTGACCTAGATGGTTGTAGATCACCTAGGAGTGTTTTGGGTTGACCAAGTGGGTTTTAGACACCCTTGGAGAATTTTTGGGTGACCTAGATGGTCATAGACTACCTAGGAGCATTTTGGGTTGACCAAGAAGGTTGTAGACACCCTTGGAGCTTTTTGGGGTGACCTAGATGGTCATAGACCACCTAGGAGCATTTTGGGTTGACCACACAGGTTGTAGAAACCCTTGGAGCATTTTGGGGTGACCTAGATGGTCATAGACTGCCAAGGAGGGTTTCAAATTTACCAAGCAATATGTAGATACCCTTGGAGCCTTTTGGGGTGACCTAGATGATCATAGAATCATATTGACCAAGTGGTATGTAGATACCCTTGGAGGCTTTGGGGTGACCTAGATGGTCATAGACCACCTAGGAGCATTTTGGGTTGACCAAGCGGGTTTTAGACACCCTTGGAGCCTTTTGGGATGACCTAGACGATCATAGAAAACCTAGGGGATAATGAAAATTGAACCCTCTGCTATAAGGTATAAGCTTCTATAGTTACAGCATCCCTTTGGGGTGAGTTGACCAAAGGTGAAACATTGGAGGATATTGCAGGTTGTGTATATTGATAGTAGTATTCCTACCACTCTACTACAACATCGATCATATCCACAAACCTATGGGAAGGTGGAGTAACACACGCTTGATTAGGTTCAACTAGATGGCCAAGTGTTGTATTTACTTCATGCAAAGGTAAGGAATCTTGGAAGAGTCCTATCTGAAGTCCTTGTTGATCGATTATATCCTGTACCAAATCTTAAAATACGTAGTAGGTCTGGATATCATGGTCTATTTATTGATGGTAAACACAATATGTTTTTTGCATGTATAGCTTTGATCTACACTTATTAGGGTTTAGCATATGGATTGGGGAAAGCATGATTGCTTGCATCTCATATAGTTGATTAAATATTGATGCTAATAGCTATGACAAATGGGTATAATGTCACCATGATTGATGGCCTTGGTACCACCTCCCATGCTCTATTAAGGGTTGGCCATGGACTATAAAGGAGGGGTTTGGTCCTAAAAATTGAGGGGTTGAGGATTCGATTGGCTCAACCATAACTCGATGTTGGTGAGTTGATCCAAGATATGTCATAAAGCATTTTTTTTTTGACTCACTTGTGACTCTAGATTGTCTAGCCTATCCAAGATATAGTGCATGGGTAGGGTAGGTTATTATGGGATGGTTATCAAGGAAGCTGGATGAAAATTTATAGGTGGTGTACCTATGCCTAACATGCCATTGTAGGACCATGCAAATTCTTCCTTCTTCTTTGTATGAAGGGCTATGTAATCGGCCTGCTCAGTGGGGGATAAGCTTTTCCCTAACTTGGTGTATTGATGATTATCAAGATCTAAGCCAATTTCTATAGTAGTTAATCAAGTGAATGTCATCAACTAGATTTAGATCATGAATGGGAATCTCAGGTTCCTCCTTAGTATGGAAGAAATTGTGAGTAGGCCTTGGAGAGAACCAAAATGGTTGTGGTATGTCATAACAATACTAGTACTTAGAAGGTGACAGGGGAGAATCTCCCCGATCAAATTCAATGGCCCCCAAGTTGAGGTGCAGTGGCTTCGATGGATTTTTTAGATCTCGTAGGGGCTCAAAAAGGTCTATGAATATCATGTTTATGGATGGATGATTTCCCCTAGATGGAAAAGGTAGAATGACAAGAGGTGGTTGGTGTGGCTATGGGTGATCTTGCTCCTCTAAAGGAAGAAGTTGTTTCCAGATGGTATAGTGTAATGGGAACATGCATAAATAGAACTCATTATCATCATTTAGAGGGATGATCCTCACGTATTCTCCATCAAAGCTAGCAGAGTAAATCAGTGTGACTCCATATTCTGACTCATCATATTATGTCCACTCATAAGGGGACCCTAGATACTCTTCCTCAATATCATGGGTAAGAGTGCATGAAACTTCACCTCTCTTGTAAGATTGGATGACATTGAAAGGTGGTTCATCATCTCCCAAGGGCATAGGGAAGTAGTTCCTCAGTGAGTAGACATGATTGTGGTTGGCATAAGGGTCACGCATGAGGTCATCCCTAAATTCTATATTCATGCACTCTAAGCTATCTGTGAGGACGTCTAGGGGCATGTCATAAATAAAATATTATGCTAACTAGAAATAATTACTGTCATGTGAAAATGATGTGGCAAGCAACATCATTCAATGGACTTAGTCATCCTTTGGAAACTACTGGTAAAAATCCTTCGGTAACTACTGGTAAAAATATCCTTCAATAAATGTTAATAAAAATCCTTTGATAACATACTTTAGTAGATACCTTCTATAACATACTTCGATAACTATCTTTCGTAACATGCTTCAGCTACCATCTTCTATAACAATGATCTGCTACTGCTCTATCATTGTACCTTAATATTTTTACATACTTTGTTCTTACGTCCATATTCTTGCATCCAAGATACATCATAAATCTTGTGCTTGTTGCACAGTTCATCTGTGGAACATTATTCAATATACTTAAACGTATTTTATATAAAACAAACACATTTATCATATTAACTGCATTTATCCTTTTACTAACAAATTATAGAAATATACAACAATAAATTACCTAAAACATATTATAATCATCAATTAAACATAAGAATAAAATATTAAAACTCCACAGCATTGAAGGAGAATTATTGAGCTGAGGTTTAGCGGGTGCGGTGGGAGTGAGGGTTTGAATTTTCTGGGCAGGAATCTCAGCCAAGGTGGTAGAGGTAGAGCAGGTATGGAAGGGGTGGGTGGGAACCTTGAGCATGGATCAAGTGAGGATCCAGAGAAAGGTGGTCAGGCTGAAGCAGATTTGGAGGTAGGCATCACACGGGGGCCCGACCCTCCTTAGAAAGACCCCGACAAAAAATATATGAAGGACAATGTGGGGCCCAATAAGTGGCTATCTTTTGTTGAGACTCTTAGAGGAAAAATAAAGGAGGTTCTCTATCTTTTACCCCTAGTTCCAGTAAATAATAAAAATTTTGCCCCGGTAAGTTCCATGAGCCCTTTTCTTTCAATGGAAGAATTTTCCCTAGTAGGCAAGTTTTTGGGAGGTAGGTTAGACATGGAGACTATCAGGGCTTGGATGATGGGTAAATGGTGACTGGTATGCAGCTTGGAGTTGGTAGCTCTAACTCAAAAGCTCTTCATTATCCATTTTAATAATATGGAGGATGCTAAATACATTTTAATAGGAGGTCCTTGGTTTTTGGGCAAAAGGAGCTTTTTTCTTAGATGATGGGGTGAATATTTCGGCCCTAAAAAGAAAAATATTAAAATTACCCTATTTGGGTTTGTCTCCTGAGTCTACCTACCTAGTTCTTCAATGGATATTTGTTGTAGGGCATAGCAAAAACTATAGGGGACCTGATCTCCATTGACCATGTGACCTTGGCCAGGACAAGGATGACTCATGCATGAATTTGCATAAATGCTAATTTGGATAATGAATTGCCAAGGTTTTTGGAGCTAGATTATGGATAATACTATCAAAAACAACTGGTAGAATACGAGAAAAAATCGACATTATTTATAGAATGCAAAAATCAAGTACATCTATGCAATCAGTGCCTTAACCTAGCAATGAATAGAGAAAAGCAAAAGCATGGAATGCTAGATACGAAATTTGAGGAGTTTCCCTAGCAGAGGTGATTTCAATCAGGAAAACTATGTCTACCAAAAAAAGAAAAGAAAGGGTGCAGGGTCCCAACAAGACAAAGAAAAACAACAGGTTTTTGGTAACCAAAATACTCAGGTAAGTTTCAATCCTCTAGTTTCAAATAAATTTTCAATTCTATACAATATGGGAGTAGGAGGATTATCGAAAGACATGGAAGACCAGAACCTTCAGGCTAACCTTTATGACTCTCTAGAATCCCCATCCAAGTTAGGATCCTCAAACCCTAATGCTAAAATTACTGTAAGCCCTGTGGGCATCACAAAGCCAAACCCTAATGCCCAAACTATAAAATCCCCATCCAAGTCTTGATCCTTAAAACCCAATGCTGAAAATACTTCAAGCCCATTGGGCATCCCAAAGCCAAACCCTAATGTTGAAGAACTTAGGAAGAAATTTGAGGAATTGGAAAATAAAAAATCTCATCTTCGTAACATCATCACTAGGAGACAGGTGAATCCTACTAAGGGGTCATCCCACAGACCAAGATAATACAAGAAAAAAGGAGAAGATTTGGATGTATGGGTGGAGATATGTGAAACTCTTCAGACTGAGGACTATGGCAGTCTGTTTCTGCAAAAAATTGCCTCTCCTAGTTTAGTCCTAAACAAACTAGGAGCACTGTGAAGTCTCTTATATATTTTGGCAATTAAAAAAGAAGAGAGAGAATATCAAATGCTGAGCATCAAAAAATTAAAACTGATAATGACATTGCCAATGGAAAATAGAGAACCTTGTTTTAATAGGTTATTCCGGGTTTTGAAGATAACAAATTAGGAAAACCCCCTCAAGGTAGGGCGAGAGGAAGAAATCCCAAACAATCTAAATGAAGTTCCTCTCATGGAATGTGAGAGGCCTCAATGGATTGCCCAAACACAGGGAAGTCGGTGCAATAAGAAATCAAGTGAATCCAACTATTATCATGTTGCAAGAAACAAAAACTGATGATATTCAATCAAAAAAAGTAGCAAAAAAAATTGTAATCAAGGGGATATGGTTTGCAAATCATCCATAGGAGCGTCTAGAGGCCTTATGACTTTGTGGGATCCCCAAATAGTAGAAGGCACCATTATTCAAAAATATGATAGGGTTCTTAGTGTTTTATTTAAGGAAATAAATAGCAACAGGTCATGGATCCTTTCAAATATTTATGCCCTAAATTCAATTCAAGGGAGAGCTCTACTATGGGAGTACTTAGGCAATCTGAGTGAAATATTTCATAATGTCCCCTAGATTCTAGCTGGGGATTTTAACACTCCTCTTTACCCTTCAAACAAAATGGGTGGAAATGGACCACCTATTAGGAGCATGGATGAGTTAAATAAATTTGTGAAATCCAACATGTTGATGAATATAAAAATTAGAGGAGCAAATTATACCTGGATCAATCAATGGATAGAGTTTCATCTCATTCAAGAAAGTCTTGAAAGGTTTTTTCTATCAAAGGAGGCTACAACTCTGTTCGGTGATTCTACCCTGCAAGCCCTTCCTAAAATTTCCTCTGATCATAATCCCATTTTTTTGGAGATCCCTAACTCTCTTTCCTTCAAGAAACCTTTCATATTTAAATATATGTGGATCAAACATTCTAGTTTCAGAGATAACTTAATTCAGTGGTGGCAGTAGCTTGTCAAGGGTAGTGCAACTTTTAAACTTGCTGGCAAATTAAAGTTTGTTAAGGAAAAGCTTTGAACTTGGAACAAAGAGGTCTTTGGGAAACTATTTGAAAATAAAAAATAGGTTGTTGAAAGTTTGAAGATAATTTATTAGAGGATTCAACATGGTGATATTGAATAAACTACTAGGCAGGAGGAACGAACAAAACTAGGAAAGTTTCATAACATTTTGGCCTATGAAGAAATCTATTGGAGGCAAAAATCAAGGGCTCTTTGGTTGAAATATGGATATTCAAATTCTAAGTTTACGTCACCACACTTAGAAAAAAAGGCAATAACAAGATCAATTTTTTTAAAAAAGTAGATGGTTCTATTACTCAGGACTTAACAGAAATTAGAAAGGAGGCAGTAACTTATTTCAATTCTATCCTTGGTTAGGATTCACAGTGCAATGAGGATGCCAAATCTATTCTCTTGAAATCCATTCCTAGCATAATAAATGAGGATATAAACCTTAAGCTTCCATCTCCCTTTTATGATGAGAAAATTAAGGAAGCTTTGTTTAGCATGGAGCTAGAAAAAGCCCTGGGACCCGATGGCTTTCCCCCTCATTTCTATCAAGATTTTTGGGACATCGTAAGTGAGGATGTAATCGGTGATTCTACCCTGCAAGCCCTTCCTAAAATTTCCTCTGATCATAATCCCATTTTTTTGGAGATCCCTAACTCTCTGTCCTTCAAGAAACCTTTCATATTTCAATATATGTGGATCAAACATTCTAGTTTCAGAGATAACTTAATTCAGTGGTGGTAGTAGCTTGTCAGGGGTAGTGCAACTTTTAAACTTGCTGGCAAATTAAAGTTTGTTAAGGAAAAGCTTTGAACTTGGAACAAAGAGGCCTTTGGGAACCTATTTGAAAATAAAAAATAGGTTGTTGAAAGTTTGAAGATAATTGATTAGAGGATTCAACATGGTGATATTGAAGAAACTACTAGGCAGGAGGAACGAACAAAACTAGGAAAGTTTCATAACATTTTGGCCTATGAAGAAATCTATTGGAGTCAAAAATCAAGGGCTCTTTGGTTGAAATATGGAGATTCAAATTCTAAGTTTACGTCACCACACTTAGAAAAAAAGGCAATAACAAGATCAATTTTTTTTAAAAAGTAGATGGTTCTATTACTCAGGACTTAACAGAAATTAGAAAGGAGGCAGTAACTTATTTCAATTCTATCCTTGGTCAGGATTCATAGTGCAATGAGGATGCCAAAGATATTCTCTTGAAATCCATTCCTAGCATAATAAATGAGGATATAAACCTTAAGCTTCTAGCTCCCTTTTATGATGAGAAAATTAAGGAAGCCTTGTTTAGCATGGAGCCAGAAAAAGCCCCGGGACCCGATGGCTTTCCCCCTCATTTCTATCAAGATTTTTGGGACATCGTAAGTGAGGATGTAATTTCTACTATTAGATAATTCAAAGTAAGAAATCACATCCCAAAATTTCTCAACTCTACTTTTATTTCTCTAATTCCTAAGAAGAAAACCCCTAAATCTATGGCTGACTTTAGGCCAATCAGTCTGTGCAATGTTTATTACAATATCCTAACTAAAACCATTACAAATAGAATGAGATATGTTCTACCCCACATCATAGATCCATGCCATGGAATCTCTATCCAAGGCAGGTCAATCTTGGATGGAGTTATCACAGTTTATTAAGCTCTGCACTCTGCTCATAAGACTAACAGGTCTATTTTTTCCCTCAAGCTTGATATGAACAAAGTATTTGACAGGCTAAATTGGGACTTTATGATTGTTGTCCTCCTTAAGTTTGGTTTTCACCACCAATGGGTTAATTTGATCAAATAATGCATTTCTAAAGCATGGTTCTCGATTCTGGTTAATGGAATAACTGTTGGTTATTTTCAAATTCATAGAGGAATTTGGCAGGGGAACCCTATCAGCCCCATGTTATTCATCATTATGACAGAAGCTTTAGGCAACCATAAAAAATGCTTGCAGTTCAAGGCTAATATCAAGAATCAAGGCAACATCTCTCACTAGGGCTATTTCTCACCAATAATTTGTTGATGATACCCTTCTATTGACTAAGGCATCGGTGGTTGAGGCCAAAAGAATTAAATACATCCTGCAACTCTATGAGGACGCTGCTGGTCAGAAAGTTAATTTTAGTAAAATCAAGTTATATTTCTTAAATACCCCCATTCATAGGCAAGGAAGGATTATAAAATTTTAGGGTGTGATATAGAAAACCTCCCCACTTTGTATCTTGGTCTCCCTTTTTTCATTGATTCTCTGAGAGAGTCAATGTGGGACAGGGTTATTGAAATAATTCAAAAAAAACATGCTGGATAGAAAGGTCATCTTCTATCTCATGCAGGAAAGATGACCCTCACTAAGGCCTCTCGTAAGAGCATTCCAGTCTATTTCCTCTCCATTTTCAAAGCCCTTATGAAGGTTTTCCATAAAATTGAGAAACTCCAAAAAGAATTTTTATGGACTCGACCAGAGGAGAAAAAAAGGATACACCTTATATGATGGACCAAAGTGTGCAAACCTAGGGAAAATGGGAGCTTAGGTCTGAGGAGAATTGCTCATATGAATTTAGCTTTATTAGCTAAGCAGGCATGGCACCTCATTTCTAGTAAAGAAAATGAATGGACAACTATCATCAAATGAAAGTATCTTCAAAATATGGAATTTCTAAGCGACTCAGTTCTAATCGAAGGTTTTGCTTTTTGGAAAGAAATTATCTATTGTAAGAAAATCATCAAAATAGGTTTAAGATGGGTTTTAGGCAATGGTGAGAGGATAAATTTTTGGAATGACTGGTGGGATAAGGACGAACCACTGACGCAATATCCTAACTTATCCTGAATAAGAGATATCATGGAAGAAATTATTGGCAGAAAAGTCTCTGATTATATGGTTGAGGAGAGAGGCAGAATGAAGTGGAAACAAATAAGGATTCAGGGATTTCAAGTGGAATCAAATTATCTTTGTAATATTATTATAAAATAGTTTATCCCCATGATACCCAAGGAAGATCAAGTGACCTGGGCTCCTACGGAAAATGAGCAGTTCACTGTTAAATCAGCTTACAAGCTTCTGCTTGATGACGAGGATTTTGTCCTCCAAAAGGACTTAGTTTGGATAAAAAATTTAATTCCAAAAATTGCAATATTTTCATGGTTGGTTATCCAAGGAATAATTCTAACCATTGATAATATGATGCATAAAGGTATTTGTATCACTAATCGTTGTTATCTATGTAGGGCTAATTGGGATACCATTTATCATATTTTCCTTGAGTGCCCTTTTTCCTTGACTATCCTAAGTGGGGTTTTTTAGGCCTTTAATATTTCCTAGGTTAAACCAGCCACCATACTTGATTTTTTTGTCCAGTGGCCTTACCCATTTTCAAGCCAAATACTTAGATACATGTGGAAAATTTGTCTCAATAACTATCTTTGGAAGGTGTGGTTAGAAAGGAACCATAGAGTATTTAGTGAGTCTATCCATGATCATCAAACTATCATTGCCAAGATCCTATCCTTTTCCAATGAGAATGTGAACCTTATCCCTTTTGATAGCCATAAAACTCTTCTGCAGAAGACCATGATTGGTCAATATTTAAGCTTAACCTGTGCCTAGGGTATTCAACCCCAGAGCCAATGTTAATTGGTCCCCACTTCCTACGGGTTGGTTTAAGATTAATTTTGATGGAGCAGCTAAGGAAAATTTTGGCAGAGCAGGCGTTGGCAGTATTGTGTGAGATCATAATGGGAATATGATGCTTGCATTTTTCGAATATTTGGGAACAAGTATGAACAACGAAGCTGAAGCTAGAGTTATGTGGAGAGGCCTTCAAATGACTCAATACTTAGAAAGAAATTTGATCATAGAAGGAGACTCTATGCATGTTATAAATCTCCTCAATAATTGGAAAACACCTCCTTGGAGGATTAAAATAATTATTGAAGAGGCTAGGATCCTTTTCTAGGGAAGATAGGACAGAAAAGCCCAACATGTCTTTCGGGAAGCTAACAAAGTTGTTGATAAGCTGGCCAATTTGGATGTCAATGGTGAATTTTTTTTCAAATGGGAACACAATGTCCTGAGCAAATTAGAGGAGATTATTTAACAAGAATTCCAAGAATGATAGTCGAATTTACCAATAGGGAAAGCATTGTAAGTTCAAAGGCTATGAGTATTCCTATCTCTTTTTTGAAATGGACACAATAAAAATTATCCGAGCTGTCAGTCTTGGTGGATGTTGCTTGAAAATACCATAAATACTAATGGGGATAGTCACATGTCAGATAACATAGCTCCTAGTCATCTTAGTAATTTTAGGTTGGTTGATAATCACAGGGCAGGAAAGAAATGGTAATATAAGACTTCAAACCAGAGACATGTGGACCACCAGATAGCCATCGCCATAAATCTAGCCAACATGTTCACTTCTCCAAGGCTGATTGGCCAAGATAGGATGTGGTCCCAAAGCATGTCATATACGGAAGAAAGTAATTACCAAAGAATTATTAAGAGTAATTGTCAATACATAGCTTGTGGGAGTTTTTTTTAGTACTCTGTTATGTGTGTCTACAAATTTTTATTTCTCCACTATTTCAAGGAAGGGATCTGTGTTTGTTTCTTTTTTTGTAATTATGATGCAGGTGCATTTTCTCAGGGTATACCCAAAATTTTGTATGGAAAGTTTCTTTTTGATAATAGGCTATGTGCCTTATCGGATGTAATGGCTTTGGCGGCATGTAGATTTTACATATATAGTATCCTTAGTAAGGACATGTTCATCAACAACCCTGGGCTGATTTTTGTAAAAGGTTTTGGGTCAACCTGTAAAACCCGGTATTAATGCTATAGTATCTTATCTACCAAAAATATATATATATATATTGTTACAGAAATATATGCCAAATATCCTCTCATCACTTTGCTCTACACTGTGCTCGATCTTCCTTCAACACTTAGTCAAAATTCTAAAATTTTGCCAAGTATGTGGTCTGTTTTGGACCTACATGTACTATGTCAACTGACTCTACCCTATCTATTCTAACTACTAACCATCTTGACACTTTTCTATCACCTATACTATGACCACTATCATTGTTCAATCATTTAATTTGGGATTCTCTGTACTTGTATCACCCAAATTTTTTGCACCCTTACCTTCAGGCTAAAGGATCCATGCCCAAAATGGGGATACGAGAAGGATGGGACAATACCTCAGATAGAGTGGCCCTTTGAAGGTCACGCCTTTTAGGGGAGGGGTATAAGGGTGAATTTTCGATGGATGGTGGGGTTCACCAGGAAACTTTGAGTGGTAGTTTCCACGCCTAGGTTGAGAATGGGTTTGATATGTTTATTTTATGTTCAATCATTCAGACTCCTAGGTTGGCCAAAATGAATATAAGCTATTCTATATGAAATTTCTAGTTTATATGAAGACAAAAAACATAAATGAATCCTAAATACAGAAAATATCTAAAATGGAGAAGAGTGCACCTGATTTCTGATGTCTGATGAATATGCTGAAGCTTGTAGGAGTCCAGATCATCATGGATATGATAGGATCGTCTGTAATTGTACAAAATTGTCCAGATCATAGGAGATCATCTGAGATCAGCCAAGATCGTCAATGACCTGAAGAATTCATCAAACGAATTTTTCATAAACCTGCAATCATGAAAATAGACACCAAAAACCAAAAATACAATTGCAAGAATGATACAAAATGATAGAAATAAGAATATAAATGCTTAAATGATAAATCCAGGTATCAAATAAAATGGGATGCAATGTTTTAATAATTTATTTTGAATTTTATAATGCAAATATTCTAAATGAGGTGAACTCCAAGATGCAGAACATAAGTGAATTAATCTAATGAACAATTAAATAAGAAAAAGAGATAGAGAATGCAAACACAGGGCTCTGATTGCTCCCAATATAAACTATAGTCAAAATCATTTGCAATCGTATGAGATCATCGCCAATATCAACAGGATCATCCAAAATTATGGTTGAATCACTTGTGATGATCTGAGCTTCCTTTGACTGAAATACAGTGAGATCTTGCAATAAAACTTGAAAACACAAGTGCAAATGATGGGGGATAGGATGTTCTAACATAACAAAAACTAAATTTGTAGGGAAATGATCAGCCAGGGGGATAAACTGGGAAAATCCCAAGTTTATATAGGATTAGGGGGAGGTTAGGAGGTTGGGGATCATCCCAATCTGGGAGATCTCCAACATAGGAATCTCTAACCACATAGACACGCTTCTGCCCGAGTTGGAGAGGTTGTTGAAACAAAAGCTAATTATGAAAATTTAGTTTTGGGATGAAATCATCTAGACGTTCTGTTCCAGATGAATTCATCCGATTTGGGATGATATCGTCAGATCGGCAACGATATCGTCCAACGGTCAAAACAACTTCTAAAAATGGCACAAAAAATGAGGTGAGTGGTTAACGGGCGATTTCGGGGTTAAAATTCATTTTTTTTTATCTTTTACTGATGGTTTAATTGTGCCAATTTTAGGGTGCTACATTTTGCCCCCTCTTTAGCATATTTTTTGAAGAAAATGCGTTAAATACGAGTTCTTCATGCGTTACGAGAAAGAAAAAATTTACTCCATTTTTTAGATGATGATTCTAGGTCAAATCGTACAATTGTTTGCTATGGTGCCCTCTCTGATTTTTTACCCAAATTGAACATTTGAGGAAAAAGCGCAGAAAAGAAAAAATTAAAAAAATGTTGTTTTTAAATAAAAATAAGAAAAATAGGGTAAAACCCTAATTCATTTTTATTGTTCACTTTCATTGTTTCAGAGCTCTGTAGGCGAAATGGTAGAAATGGCACACATATCGACAGAGGTTTGGCACGGGTTGTGGGTAAGGATCTAAACCTAGTGTACTATGTTTTTAGCTTGATTTGTTTAATTTTTTTACTTGAATTTAATTTTTTTGGGCATCGCAGAAATTTTTAGAACGTCGACAATGTCAGGATGAAATCATCCCAATTTCATCGAAATCGTCCCTATATCGCTGATTTCGTCTGAGGATAAAATCGAAGAAATAAGGGCGATCCCGTCTAATAAGGGGAGATCCCCAAATTGAAGAATCGGAGATGATTTCATCCTATTAAGGATGATTTAACTAAATTTGGTATGATATCATCCAATAATGGGCGATATCATTTTTTTATGAGATGAAATTGATTTTAATTGATTTTAATGATTATGTATTAATGATTTTTGTTGTTTTATTGTTTATTTTGTAGAGGGGATTGCTAAAGAGTTGAGAGTTGAAATACAAAGATCTCAGGGATGACTTAACCACTATTGATCATGTCGAGCGAGATAGACTAGCAGAGGTCAGACTACAACATGTGGCAGAGATGCCATAAATTCCTATAGACATGGGGCTACTGACAACCCTAGCAAAGAGATGGTATCCGGAGTCGTCCTACTTCTAGCTATCGATAGGGGAGATGACTCCCACTCTAGAGGATGTATGGAGGATCTTGAGGATCCCCATACATGGGCGTTTCATGACTCCTTCGGCCAATCAGGGCCACACCATGATGAGATTGTGCAGTGACCCAAGCTTCACCCTAGAGAAGGGTGGAGTGAACATCGAGGCTTTGAGGAAAATGCCTAGGGCATCTTGATTGACCTAAGTTTTGATAGGGGTGGTGGGTGGCCTTCTTCTATGCCACTAGAGCAGATGCAGGTTACCATGTCTCCTCTCAGATGTGGTCTGCGACATGAGAGACCATGGATACAAGTTTTCTTGGGGTATTTTTGTATTATGTCGCTTGTATAAGATCCTTTATGAGGTCGTATACAAGGGAGGTCAATGTTTTGCACTGATATCATTGCTACAGGTTTGGTGTTGGGAGCACATTATAGTGTGGAGGTTTTTAGGGCTTCCACTGATAGGAGTTGATCGAGAAAGACCCTAGTTTTTCTATTGGTGGCTCCAAAGAGGGTCACAATGGCGGATAGATCTATCGATGTCCCGAAGGTTGCTAGACGATCTCATCCCAGATCAGATCACCTGGAGACCATGGAGAGAGCATCCAAGGTGGGTAGAGTATAGACAAGATTTGGCTCACATCAGGCGAGTCATCTGGTTGAGGACAAAGCAGGGAGAGGTAGAGCTCCATCGCTATGATCGAGTTTTGAGGTAGTTCGGTCTATAGCAGGGGATCCCTTCTCTTAGGGATTATGAGTACTCTCAAACTATGCGAGATAATACCACATTGAGCAAGGCTCTAGACATGCAGTGGTTTTGGATTTAGGACACTGATGATGCCCCCATTCAGCTAGTGGATGGGGATGACACGGGGGTAGCAAATGGGTATGATGCCTGGTATGTAGGCATCCGCCCTCCTCGAATGATGAGGGCATAGGTTCTGATGCAAGCTATCATACAATGGATGGAGATGTGATGCTAGGCTACCATCGAAGCAGCGAGGAGTCATGGAGGGAGGTATCAGTGATGGCCTCCTTAGGAGAGACACTGGAGAGTACCACAGGCTCTAGAGAGATAGCAAAAACAAAATAGGAGGGAGAGACTCCCTTCTTAGTAGAGGGATAGGCCACCATCACTCGATAAGGGCAAGGGTGTCAACGTAGGGGAGAGCAGTGAGATGGTGGCTCTCAAGGCGAAGAATGCCCACCTACAAGATTAGGTGTAGACTCTTCAGGATGAGGCAACATGGCTCAGGGCTTGGAGTGGATGGGTGAGCATTCTAGAGCTAGCACAGGCTATTGCATAGACCACATTCTACCAGGAGTTGTACTATCATGTGGTTCCATACGAGTAGAGGATACCACTGCTAGCCAGCATTACAAAGCCTATCAAGATGGGGTCATCGAGGACATCATAATGATCGACATCGAGGACCCACGATAAAACATGGACTCTGATGGGACCACCTCCTCCACCTCAGGGTGGGAGAGGAGATGAGGCTGAGATCTCAAGGGCTTCTCGAGACTAGCTGCTCATTGTACATAGACCATATATTTTTGAGAGGATTGAGTATGCCAGGGTATAGATTGTGGCATACCAATCCATTTTGATATGATGTATAGACTTCTTGATATATATATGTTCTATTTGTGATATGACTTGTGCATATGTTTTATGATGCTTTAATATTTTTTGTTTGACTATTCATGTAATTATGTCGTTGAAAATATTATAATTTTATGTCATGCTATAAAATTAAATGAAATAATCTGATGTAAACAAATTGGTTGTTGTGGTATGATTTGATGAAAAATAAAGTGACTTCTAACAATAATTTCAAAGGACATTGTCGTTGTTACATGACCATTTCATGGAGTCGTCGCTCGCTAGGTCATCAAGCTAATCCCGGTATGAGAGAAATATTGCTAAAAGTAAAAGCGTGCTTAAGAGATTTTATTAAGAATTTGTGTTGTGATGATGAAAAATGATGATGGTGATGATTTGTTTTCAGATTTCCATGAAAATATTATGCATGAAATATTAAAAATATGATTTTTGCTAGGTATAAAATTCCTAAGTGTGATATAAATTTGAACAATTGCCTAGGAATTATACCATCGTCGCAAAACTAAATGTTGACATAATGAAATGAAATAGAAAAGTTTTCATTCTTTTTAAAGCACAATTGTGTAACATAATGATTTAAGCCATATGCTTTTATGGATTAAATAAATGGGAGATAAAATTAGAATGATGGTTTGCGCTAGGCATAGAATTTTAGGTATAGACTTATACCATCATCGCAAAATCCAAAGAAGAAATTGATGTAATAGTTTTATTGCATAGTTGATTTTTGATTTTGAGATAAAAAATATAAAATGAGGACTTGCACTAGGCATAAATTTCAATTTAGGTTTAGGAACTATACCATCACTGTGAAAGTCGAAAATATATAAATGTGACTTTATTGCTAGATTTTTGAACATGCTTTGAAAGAAATTTTGGATTTTTGAAAAAATGTATTTAATTGTTTTTACGCTAAGCCAATATTCTCAAGTAATAAAATCAAATTATTCCAGAAGATTTGCATAAATATTTTAAATTATCTCAAAGACAAAATTTATATTTATAAGGAACCCCATGTGCATATGTGAGTTCATTGTCGATCTTGATCTATCATAATGATACAAAATCTCTCAAACACAAATGTGTGTGCAATTGTATTGTTCATTTATCAATTTTGAGCAAGATAATTTGATACAAGTAATTTGAATTAACCAAATGAGTGTTCGTTGACCATGATTTATATGCATGTAATCGTACCAGACTACTATGTAAGTCGGGTCATCAAGAGCTAGTTGATCCATGAGCGGACATAGGTCTATACAAAAGAAGGTTGCTAATGTGATAGAAATATCACCACGCTAGGAGTTACCCAAGGCCAAGTAGGTTGGGCACAAACCACCTATTATGGGGCTTACCTCACAGTTTTTGAATAATTGAGAATTCTAGGTATTCAAGCTCATTCACCCTTCTTTTCTTTCAAAGGGTAGGGGAAGGGATTTATTGCTTTTTACTTTTTCTTTTCTTTTTCTCTTTTTTTTTTTTTGTATTTTTGCTTGACACTGAGATAATGCTGAAATATTGCTGAGGTGGTACAAAATTATACTGAAACAATGCTTCTTTTTCTCATGATTTTTCTTGACTTTCCTTTCTTTCTTTTTTTCTTCTTTCTATACTAGGGATACTTGCTCGAATTTGCTATAGAGCAAGGGATTTTTATTCTGGGCATGGGTGAGCTTGTCCTTTTGTCAATTCTCAAAGATTCTAGACCATGTGCATGATAGGATAGCAGGGGAGACTTTTCACTCAAGAGACCACTTCTACTGTGTAGCATTGCTTTGAATTTGCAATGAAATCATTTTAATGTGAAAAGGTGTACTTGGTTCAAGTAAATAACAAGATCAATTATCTATGCTCAAAAATTTATTTAATTCAACTGTGGACTTTGATATAAGAGAGATTAATAATCATACCAAATAAGATCAAGATATTTATTCTTGTGAGTGTGAAAGTGAGGGATTCCAAATAAATGCTAATTTATCCAAAATAACTAAAAATATAACTGCAATACTTCAAGAATTGACAGGTGCAAAAATAGAAGATGTTTTTGAGGATTTTGATGATTTTGATTTTTTTATATTTTGATTTTAATTTATGAATTAAGATAATACATAATATTACTGTTTTTGAAATTTTTAAATGAATTACTAAAATAAGACAATATGTATAATATATATAATGACGAAATTACCAGATTTATGCATAATAGCGCTTAAAATGCATAATGTTCATAGGTTCTTTAAGATCTTTACCATCTAAGGTAGCTAATATGTATGCTCCCGATCCAAATTTAGCAGTGATAATATATGTTCCAAGCCAGTTAGGCTCAAATTTACCTTTAAGGTCTTTAGTTGCATTAGTATTTTTTTTATTTTCTTTTAAGACGAGGTCACCAATCTCAAAGGATCGATTATGAACTTTCTTGAGATATGCTCGTTTGAGCTTGTTCTGGTAGGCACGAAGATGCTCCAAAGCATTAATGCGCTTCTCATCTAGGATTTCTAGCTGACTAAATATACTAGCACGATATTCATCTCCTACTTCAGTATCTTGAAGTAGCAGAACCAAAGAAGGAACTTATAATTCAAAGGGAAAAATAGCTTTAGCACCATAAACCAAAAAAAAATGTGAATTACCTGTGGGAGTACAAATGCTAGTTCGATAAGCCCACAAAGCATGATATAATTGAATGTGCCAATCACGGCCAGATTTATTGACCAGTATTTTGAGGATTTTAATTAATGTTTTATTAGATGCTTCCGCTTGGCCATTACCCCGAGGATAATAGGGAGTGGACCAACGATGTTGAATTTTATATTTTTGACATAGTTTCTTTACATATTTATTTTTGAAACAAGTTCCATTATCCGAGATGAGATTTGCAGGAATTTCGAACCTACAAATAATTTGATTAAAAATAAATTTGGAAACTTGAGTTCCAATGCAAGAAGCTAAGGGCATAGCTTCAACCCACTTTGTAAAATACTCGATGGTGGTTATGATGAATTTGTGTCCATCATATGACACAGGATTGATTTTTTTTATGATTTCTAAGCCCCATTTTGAAAAGGGCCAAGGAGATGAAATAGCCTGCAATTCTTGTGCAAGCACATGGACAAGGTCAGTGTGTTTTTGGCACTTGTCACAATGGCACATGTAATCATGTGCATCATTCTCCATGGTAGGCCAAAAATATCCTATCCTAAGGAGCTTCTTAGCAATGGCTCTACCACTAAATTTTCCCCCACAAGATCCATTGTGGGCTTCACTGAAAGCTGATCTAGACTCTTCTAATTTCAAACATCTCAGTAGGATACCTTCAAAATATCTCCTATATAAGGTATTGCTAATTATGACAAAGCGACTTTCTCGTCTATGTAATAACCAACACTGGTTTCTATTAAAACCTTCAGGGAAGGTCCCATTTTGAATAAAATTGAGGATATCAATGTACCAAAGTTTAGGAGTAGTTTCATTGATTAGAAACATGTACAAAGGTTCCAAGCATGATTTAATTGAAGTGGGTTCTTAGAGTCGATGAATAATGATTGTAGCATATTCATCATCTAACTTTAAGGGTAAAAGAGATGCAGCTATGGCCATGGCGTCAGTCGCACGATTGCTAGTTCTAGGAATAGCTTCCAAGGTAATTTGATCAAATAAAGATATTAATTGTAATACATATGCTTTATATGGGTGCAATTTATCATCTTTAGTTTGATAAAAATTGTTAATTTTATTTATAACAAGTTTAGAATCATCGAAAACTAATAGATTTTTAATTTTTAGTGCTAGCGCTGCTCGTAATCCAAGGATTAGAGCCTCATATTCAATAGTGTTATTAGGATAGGCAAACGTTAATTTAAAGGATAGAGGTATGAGATGTTTCTATGGAGATATCAAAATAATACCTGCACCTGCCCCACTCATGCATCGAGCTCCATCAAAGTATAAGGACCATTGCTCTAAATAATCTACCTCTAGTTTAAGGCATTCATCAGGAAACTCAATTACGAGGGGATGGGTGGATTCTAAGGGTGCAGTAGCTAATTGATATGCTATGATTTGACCCTTAATATAATTTTATCCTATAAACGTGAGTTAAAACTCGCTTAGCACAAGAACCCACTTTTTTGTGCGACCATATAAATAATGTCGACTCATGAGATATCGCAAGGGATCAGATTTAGCAATAACATATGTTTTTTGACTGAGCATATAATGGCATAGTTTTTGTGTAGAAAATATGACTACTAGACATAACTTCTCTAATTTTGTGTAGCGGGTTTCATAACTAATTAATGTTCTGCTAATGTAATAATTAGCACGCTCTATTTTCTCATCATCAAGTTGAGCTAACATAGCTCCTAAAGCAAAATCTAAAGCAAAAATATACAAGATAAATGGGCGATTAGGTTTAGGTGGCAAAATTATAGGTGGGTTAAGAAGATATTGTTTGAGGAGTTCAAATGCTTCCTAACATTCGTTGTCCCAATGGAAAGATATATCCTTCTTAAGAAGCTTAAGAAAGGGTCCAGTTTTATCCGCCAGCTTATCGATGAAGTGATGGATAGCTTGAAGCTTACCTTGTAGACTCTATAATTTAGATATATTTGTAGGTGTGGGCATATCAGTGATAGCCATAATCTTGAGAGGGTCAATTTCGATGCCATGTAAAGAAACTATAACCCCCAATAATTTACCTAACTTAACTTTGAATATACATTTGGCTGGATTCAATCGGATAAGATATTCCCTTAACCGATCAAATACTTTTCTCAAGTCATCTAAATGGTCATCTTCTTTAGTAGAACAAGCTATAATGTCATCTACATAATCGTGTAGTATATCATGCATCATATCATGAAAGATATAATTCATGGCTCGTTGATAGGTTGCACCTGCATTCTTCAACTCGAATGGCATCACTTTCCAATAGAAAGTCCCCCAAGGGGTAATAAATGTTGTTTTAGCTCGATCTTTAGGAGCTATCCTAATCTTATTATAACTAGAAAATCCATCTATTAAGGATATCATTCCACTCCCAGTAGTAAAATCAATGATCTGATCCATATTGGGAAGGGGAAAATCATATTTAGGGCATGCAACATTAATATCTCTAAAGTCTATACAAACCCTAACCTTAGTAGTTTCTTTCTTAGTTACTGGAACTACATTTGAGATCCATTCAGCATAATCAATGGCTTGTATAAAAATAACATTCGGGAGTTTTTCTAACTCCCATTTGACTAGTAAGGCCACTTTAGGATGCATTTTTCTAAGTTTTTGTTTAACAGGTTTAGCATCCGGGTGCACTACTAGGTGATGCATAACTACAGAAGGGTCTAATACTGTAATATCTTCATATGTCCAAGCAAAGACATATTCATATTCTTTAAGAAATGCAATGTATTTATCCTATTTTTCTTAACTCAATTTTGATCCATTGTTGATTATGTGGGGGTTATCCTCGGTTCCAATGTTAATTTTTATGACATTTTCTACTTCCATGTGTAGATATCTCTCAAAATTAGGTGGGGTGGGTGAAACACCCAATTCTTGTAATTCTTCCAAGGTTAGCTTGGATAATTCATCTTGAGGAGTCATGGACTCAAGCTGGGCTATACTAGGTATAGAGCCATCAAAATAAAATCTATTATGTAATAATTCCTCAACGGAGACATCATGAAATATATCTCCCTCCAACTCATCATCGGATTCAACGATCATATCAGGATAATCTATAGATAGCATATTACATGTGAATGTCTTATTTATTAAACACAAGGCATCATGTGCATCTAAATAATCTTGGTAACATATAAGTTGGTCATCATCCTCAAATGGGAATGGCTGACCCTTACTAGGAAATAGGCCCACACCACATCGGGCGGGCCACACTTCTACCTCAAAAGGTTCTTTCATACCATTCTGGAAAGGTCCCAAACCTTTCCCTTTATATCCCAATTTAAGCATTATAGGTTTGGCTTTAATATATTCATTAGTAAAATAACATCGAGCATATCCATCATAATGAGTTTTGATGTTTCTAGGTATTCTACCCTAGTCATATCCCTTATAAATAAAGGCATAGCTCTTGACTTGGTAAATACTTCCCATAGGCTATGGGAGGCCCAAGGTACGAGGAGATGGCAGTAAATTATTTAAAATAAGGGAATATTGCATAGAAGCATTCGTTTCTTCTGATATAAGGATTTTAGATAGATCGGGTAAGAGCTCATCAGTGAGAGCATAAGAGGTAGAAGGAACATTCCCTACGTCTTCTAATGTAGAAAAAATAAATTTTGTGGATGTAGACGGTGTAGACGAGTCGATAGATAGGTCTATTAAAGGTATGGAAGTTATAGGAGTAGAACTAGAGACATTGGTTGTGGGATTAGGATCTCTCTTAGGTCCTAATGTGGTTTGTTCAGAATATGGTTGAGCTATATGTGGAGGTGCAACTAATGGAGAAGAAGTAGATGACATTGTGGGTGTGAGTTTCACACATTTATATGGATAATGAGAATTAGGATGTGTGGATGATAGAGCAGGGCAAAATTAAACTCCAATAGGTTCTACCAAAGCACACATATCAAAGGGTATTGGATCACCATGAATGGTAACCAACTGATTCTTAAATTTGAACTTAACACATTGATGTAAGGTTGAGGGAACAGCTCGCATCGCGTTGATCCAAGGATGACCCAAGAGTATATTGTATGATGCAAGGCAATGTACAATAAACATAGTCGTATCCAAGGTTCTTGGACCAACCTATAATGGAATGGTAATAACTCCACATGTTTCTTGTGTTTCGTCATTGAAATATTTTATGATCATATCAGTTCTTTTCATTTCATCACTTATAAACGCAAATATTTGGTAGAAATCAAAAGTGCAAATATTTAAAGATGAACCATTATCAATCAAAACTCATTTGACTGCTACATCTCCAATTAAAGTAGTAATATACAAGGGGTTATCTTTATGTAAACTATGTTGAGGTATGTCTCTATCCCGAAAGTCAATACAATCAACTTCACGAGTTATTATAGTATTGGCCATGGCCTCAGGTTGAATGTCTTGTGGTACCATAATCTGGTTTAATGTGAGCATTAATTCATCTCTATGTGTAGGAGAAGATCTTAAAAGGTCCAAGAGGGATTTTATAGTTGTAATATTTGATAATTGTTCATTAATATTATAAGGAGGTTTAGGTTGAACATTAGGTGAATGATTCCCTTTATTAGGAACCTTCAAAACAAATGGAGTTGATCCACCATTCTGAATTTTATCTTGTTGATAATTTTGAGCTTGTTGTCTAGTAACAGCTCCGATGGTACCCACAATATTATGATGCGAATGATGAATGGGTCTTGGTCTAGAATTTATAGCCAGCTCATTAAAAAGTAATCGGTGAGACGATGGTCTAGTAGTGACTCTTCTTGGAAATGGTTCTTCTGGAACCATATAACTTGTGATAGGGTGAATAGTATCTGATTCATCTTCAGAACTATTCAATTGATTTCATGTGATTTCCATATCACTCTCAGTCTCGTATTCTATATTACTAAAATCAGGTATCTAAATATTATATAGAGGCCTGGTTGTAACCATGAATAAAGTTGTGTCAAATATTTCTAGATCATGAGCAAGTAAATACCCACTAATAGTTCCTACGTATCGGGCAGGAGCAGGGACATTATGATGTTCAATTTTATTAGCCACCTCCTTACCATGTTTTTGTAAGGGATGTTGAAAGATGTCTAATGAACATAGGAGGATTTTTCTTGGCGTTCTAATTCTGGTTTTTTGGGGTGTTCTTTTGAACATTATTAGAAGGATTTTTCTTAGGTTTAAATGCTTGCACCTCCATCTCATTGTTATCAATCAAGTCCTATATTTTATGTTTTAATATTTTACAAGAGTTGGTAGTGTGTCCAGGTCCTCTATGGAAGTCACGGTGTAAATATGCTCTGTATCCGGGTATAGTTGGATCAAGTTCTCGGATATTTGGTAATTGAATCAAACCCCATTCTAATAATTGTGGTAGAATAGTTGATAAAGGTTAATTTAACCTAGTAAATTCTCGAGGAGGTCTATCAGGAGGTTTCAGTACAAAATTCTTCGTTGTCTTTGCAGCATTAACATTAGCAATATTTCAACCATCGGTGACTCCATCAACCACAACTTGTTTATTCTTATATTGATTTTTGGATGTTTTCTCATCGTCTTTCTTTTTAAGATGGCCTCTCCTAATGAGAGCATCTTCCACTCTTCGGGCTAAGTCTATAGCTTGATCGAAGGTGGTCAAGGTAGCAGTTGATAATTCGTAAGATAGTTGCTCTTGAAAATTATTAATAAAGATGTCCAACATCTCCATATAAGGTAACACAAAGTGCAATTTTCCTATCAACTATCTCCACCTAGCTAGGAAATCTGCAAAGCATTCATCTTTGTCCTATTTTAAGTTATACAAATTTTTAATGGTCACATGTCTTTCGATGTAGGCACTAAATTGATGAACAAAAGACTTGACAGTTTCTTTGAAATTCCTCAAATAATTAGTGGGTAATAGATAATACCACTCTAATGTCATTCCTCAAAATATTTTCAGGAACATTTTTAGTAATAACAAGTCATCATGTGATATATCATGACATGCTATCCTAAACATACGAAGATGCTCTATGGGATCTTTGGTTCCTTTATATATGGGAAGAACAGGCATAGGAAAATGTTTAGGATACGAATGTGCTACGACTATAGGATCTAAATGCTGACCACATCTCTCGATAGTTGTACGAGGGATGGTAGGGATATATCTGGTCCATGCGAGAAACTAGTTGTTTCACCATGGTTTCAATATTACTAGTTTGTCCACCATATTGGTTCGGTGGGACATAGGTATGGGATCTATGAGTGTATGATGATGTAACATAAGGATTAGATGTTATATTGCTATTATGCAAAGTGTTGGTAGGAAGAATATTATGAAGGGGATTTGTAATAGTATTATGTTGTACCCTAGATTGTTGGTAATTGGTGTTTGGTTTTGTTTTGGGATTTTTTTGATTTGAGGTATGTTGATCAAGATATTGGAGAAATAGAGTAGTAAATTATGGTTTCTTTTGTGCGGGAATGACCCTAGGCTTATCAACAGGCACTTTAGATCATTGGGTAACCTGCTGTTGTTGCATGTTCTAGATCACAACTGCCATATCCAAATTGGATGGTCTAGCTTGATCACTCTCTTGGTCAATAAAGGACAAGGGATTAGTGTTTTTTTGAAATACTTCTTCTAGAGTTGCTTGTGCGTCACTAATTCAATCCTTGTCCATATGGGCTACTTTATTAAAAACACCAATATTAGTATTAATGAACTTGCAGAATTGTTCCATGTTTTGAAAAGTGATAGATCCTCCCAGAGATATTTTAGGGGATGAGGATCCTTCCTCTCTAACAGTTTCTTCTTTTTCATTTCCTACAGCAAGCTCTTCTTCTTGCTGGTCTAGGGTTCCTTCTTCCAGAACTTGGTCCTTAGGAGGGACATTTTGGTCAGTTAATGGTATTCCTAACCAATCTTCATCTTCTTCGGTTTGTTTTCCATTCCTAAGTCTAGGCATTGTGCTAAACTTAGGTTTTAGCAAATATATATACTTATATATATATATATATGCGATAGGGTTGAGAGGTATATATTTTAACTATATACCTACTATAATAATTTAAAAGGAAAATGTTTTGTTTTTGTTTTGTGTGATTATATTATTATTTTGTGAGAATGAAAATAACAAACAACATGCTATTTGCAAGAAATAAAAATAGTAAAAAGAATGACTTAGTTTTCTATGAATAGTTTATGGATATCATTAATAGGATCAAGTTCATCAGGAGTCATGAAATGCTCCTCTTCAAATTGGAAGTGGTTTTTCAAGAATTTGACAAAGTGTGCTATGATAATATGATCTACTTCAGACTCTGACATGTAAAAATAAAGTTCATGGCAATACTCTCGATACAACACAGCTCTAGGAACTCTATTCCATCTCTTTCTATCCGTAAGAACAACTTCTTGATCCTCTATATGAGATAGAAATTTATGCACTACAACTGCGTTCTCAAGGTATTCCTCAAAGGTGTATAATTCAAAAGACACAAGTGCTCTTTTATCTGCTAACCACCTATGGCAAGCTCTCTGAAGTTCATGATACAAAGTCACATGATCAGGATCCAGGATTCTATCTAGGACAAACCTCTTAATTTTCCTAAATTCTATAGATCTGGATTCAATAATACCTAATCTCCTATCAATTTCGTCCCACAAAGATTGGGCTCTATTTGTTTGAGGTACTCTAAGAACAGAAGTAATATCTATGGCCGTTAATTGATTTTCAAAATTTATGGTGACAACTCGTCTTCTATTATAATCTACCATCTAAGTATGATATGCAAATTTAACGGTTGTCTAATGATTCTAGATGTTCTTAATAATGTGTTTTTTTTTCAGATTGTTTTCAAAAGGTGTTTTAGTTTCACGTCGGGTTCACCAAAATGTATCGCCCAAATTTTTTGCACCCTTACCTTTAGGCTAAAGGATCCGTGCCCAAAAGGGGGATGCGAGAAGGATGGGACAATACCTCAGACGGAGAGGCCCTTTGAAGGTTGTGCCTCTCGGGGGAGGGGTATAAGGGTGAATTTTTGACGGATGGTGGGGTTCACCAGGAAACTTTTAGTGGCAGTTTCCACACCTAGGTTGAGAATGGGTTTGATATGTTCATTTTATGTTCAATCATTCAGATTCCTAGGTTGGCCAAAATGAATCTAAGTTATTCTATATGAAATTTCTGGTTTATATGAAGACAACAAACATAAATGAATACTAAATACAAAAAATATACAAAATGGAGAAGAGTGCACCTGATTTCTGATGTCTGATGAATATTCTGAAGCTTGTAGGAGTCCAGATCATCCTGGATATGATAGGATCATCTGTAATTGTACAGAATCATCTAGATCATAGGATATAATCTGAGATCATCCAAGATCATCAGCGACCTGATGAATTCATCAGACGAATTTGTCATAAACTTGCAATCATGAAAATAGACACCAAAAACCAAAAATAAAATTGCAAGAATGATACAAAATTATAGAAATAAGAATATAAATGCTTAAATGATAAATCCAGATATCAAATCAAATGGGATGCAATGTTTTAATAATTTATTTTGAATTTTATCATGCAAATATGCTAAATGAGGTGAACTCCAAGATGCAGAACATAAGTGAATTAATATAATGCATAATTAAATAAGAAAAAGAGATAGAGAATGCAAACTCAGGGCTCTGATTTCCCCCAATATGAACTGCAGTAAAAATCATCTGCAATCGTACAAGATCATCGTTGATCTCAATAGGATCATCCAAAATTATGGTTGAATCACCTACGATGATCCGAGCTTCCTCTGGCTGAAACACAATGAGATCTTGCAATAAAATTTGAAAACACAAGTGCAAATGATGGGGGATAGGATGTTCTAACATAGAAAAAACTAAAGTTGTAGGGAACCCAATTTTATATAGGATTAGGGGGAGGTTAGGATGTTGGGGATCATCCCAATCTAGGAGATATCCAATGTAGGAATCTCCAACCACGTAGACACACTTCTGCCCAAGTTGGAGAGGTTGTTGAAACAAAAGCTAATTATGAAAATTTGGTTTTGGGATGAAATCGTTTGGACGTTTTGTTCTAGACAAATTCGTTCGATTTGGGACGATATCGTCAAATCGGTGACGATATCGTCCAATGGTCAAAACAACTTCTAAAAATGGCATGAAAAATGAGGTGAGCGGTTAACGGGCGGTGTCAGGGTTAAAATTCAAATTTTGTGTCTTTTACTGATGGTTTAACTATGCCAATTTTAGGGTGCAAAATGATACCAATTTTAGGATGCTATAGTACTATGTAGTTACTAACACTATCTATTCTATTTCTATCATTGACCATCTTGTAATTATTGATTGCTATAGATGACTATTATTACTACTAACCCAAATGTTACCACCACTACCCAAAGAGGATTCCACACACACCCTTGATCACACTATCTTCCTCTTTATCAATAAGGAAGGGTAATATTTTGGGATGTTGTGTCTTGTGTACTATGGATAATACAAGGCCAAAATTCTTCCAAATAGATAAAAGTTTGTTTAACCCTAAATGGTATCCCTAAATACTTGAAGATACATGGGATCTCAATTCTGTGTGTATATGTTGTCTAAGGCCTAGGTATTGGATCCTGATTTTTCCTCACTTCACTAGATGCTTTATGGGCTATCTAGCTTAGCCAATAAAAATAGCTCCTCTATGATATTTTATAACCCTTGGCATAGGGTTTCTAACCTACACAACTACTGTAGATTTTCTAGTTTTTTTTGGTTTTATGGATATATATAAAGGACAAATAAAAAATAGAAAACATAGAAAAATTATACCTGATAGTTGGAGTGGACGAACAAGAATTATCGTAGTCACAACATAACTCAACCATTGGAAAGTGCTCTGATATCAATTTTTAGGAACCTACTATTAAAATTAAGCTCACTCATACAAAATACTAAAAATAAATAAATATTCATCAAATAACATAATAACACTATGCAAAAATTAATTGCATAATTAAAACAATCTCATAAAATAACTTAGAATTGTGAGCCTCTTCAAGGTAGAAACCTCCTTCAATATTTTATTAACTTTAAAAACGATACATTCATGCATAGCTTCATGTATTTTAAAGAAAAACTTCATGCAAACCTAACCCTAACCTCAAGAGTTGGCTTAAATTTAAAATGTCACTCGAGCTAGAATGTTCTACCAAATATTGGTTACATTCTTGATAACGGTTACATGAAATCATCCCACTTGTTTAGGCACCTTACTTACCACATACCATTACAAAACAACATTATGAGGGGGTCCCCGCATTGGATGTGGGTCATTATATAATTAATTGAAAATTACAAAATTAATACTAGTAAGGTGTCCTAACAAAATATTAGGGTTAATAATTATTATTACCCTTTTTTGTTATTGATAAAGGTGGCCATCAATTTAAAAGTAATAAGGTTAACTTGGTTAAGAAGCACATTATTCCTTCTTTGGTATGCTTTGGTGGCATCTTAATTAAGATCTCGGTATGGTGCTAGTATTTTAAATAAATGCCTTCTTGAGCATTTCATTCATTATTTTCTCCATGCAAGAAAACACACCTATGCTATTTGAATGCTTGGAGGATGTGTTTGGGGGAATATTTTTGGTTTTGGGAAGATAAAGGAGGTTCACAAGATGGATATCATGACATCAATTTTTAGATACATAGGAGAGATTTGAACTAGGTGCTTTCCTTGTGTTTTGATTTTATGTGTATTTCTTTATCTTAGATATTTATCCTGGTTGATGGTATTTTTGCATGATGTTTTATCTCCTCATATAGTATTACATGTAGCTTGATTTGAGATAGATTTTTTTGTTGTTTGGCACCTGATTTCTATCATATGCTTGATGTTGATCTTTCATTTGTGTTTAGTTTTAGATGTGATGCTCAAATTGTTTTTCCTTTATCTCAAGGGGAAAGCATTAATGTGGTATAGAATATTGGAAGATCTGAGTATCTACACTTGGGCTGATCTAGCAGAAGCTCTCATTGATGCTTTCGATGACTTCAAGAATCCCTTCTTGCTGCTCACTCAACTCTCATTTGTTAAATGAGTAACCATTAAAAGTATTTTTGAATTTCACATTTAGTTCAAGAGGATGTGGAGGATGATTCCTCATGAGTTTCATCCATCCCCTACTTCGGTATATATGTATTATATTTGTTCTTTCCACGTTGATATAAGCATACTTATTTAGAAATATAGTGAAAGAAACTTCCCACAAATTTTTAAAGAAGCCATCTATGCTGAAAGAATATTGATTCAAGTAGAAAATGTACCCTCTAGGGAAATATCTATTCCTTTAAAAATTCAATCCTTATTTCATCCCCTAAAGAGACCATGTTGCACACATACCAAGTCACATGAAATGGTTATGTCGGTAAAAATCAGGGGCAAAGGCACCAAGTAGAGTAATATTTGAAGATAGAGATTCAAAATTTAACTAAATAAGTGAGCATCATGGGAAGGTAGATCCCATAAATTAGAAGATAGGGTATGGAATAATATGGACACATAGCACATCAACCCTATCAATCCCACTAGTTGTAGTTAATGATAGACTTAGAAAAATCTCTAAATAAGGGCAACATGGTGAAGTAGGGGAAAAATGGTGCACATAAGAGTGATAAACAATATGCATATATCGCTAATGATTGATGTGCATCAAAATGGAAGCATGCAAGTAAAAGTGGAAAAGACACCAAATTGCAAGAAATGGAATAAAAGGAAGTTTCTTTCTATTAATATGATGGTTCAAAACCATGGTTACATAGATTTCCCCTTCAGGGCTATGTATTGATACAATTATTTACAAAATGAGGGGGTGCCTAAAGGATCAAGTCCTTTCAAAGAAGTTCTTGTGCACTTCCAATGTCTTTCCTCGTACCCATAATTGAGGTGGGTAAACCTACACTACCATAGATTTGTTCTATGATCTTGTGCTCCTTACTTGTATGCTTTACAAACCTGCACATACACACAAGGAAATCAGAATCATTAAATAGCAAGTGTGTATGGTGAAAACATGCAATCCCCATAGGCACTAAAATACTAGAAACCATGAATATGAAAGACGCCTATCTAAATCAACTCAAATGACTTAAAATTTTAGAGGTATGTAAAATAAATGGTTTTGGAAAGATATTACTAAAAACAGAACCAAAATTGCATCTTATGGTGTGGTGTAATCGTAGTAGACCTTCGAAGCCTACAAAACCCAAAGCAAGCAATTTCTACCCCTAAACATATCCAAAATGCATGAAACTTGTACAGAATACATAAAACGATAATTGAAGACAACTCGTGTGGTCATATTTGCAAAATAAGGCATAGATTCCTATGCATATCCAGATGAGCACCATAGACCTGCATAAGACCCTAAAAAACACTAAAAATACAATATCTTGCTCAATATAGCTCCAAAATGTATGAAATTTGGACAATAGCATCATATGATAATCTAGAAGGATTTTTTAAGAAAAAATGGGTAATTTGGGCACATTTGTGCATTTGAAAATTTGTAGATTGAGAGGTGAGGAGGAGGAGAAATATTCTAAGTAGCATAGCACTACCGAAATCATCCTACAATCACCATGAGCCAATGTGTAGACTCATCCAGTGGTGGAGTCGGTGCAAGACAAGTAAGAATTTGAATTTCTTACTGCACTATGCTTAAAATTGAAATTAAAATTATGGCTTATTTTTGATTTTTGATAGAGCACACTAAATTATAAATAATTAAACCTTATTATGGGTGTCCTATATTGTTTTATGCTTGTTTTTCTATTTTTATGTGATTTTCTTACTTTTTAGGGCTTTATTTTTCCATTATTTGCCTATTTTTGATGGTCTAGAAGGCCTAATTTTGCCAAGTTTGGGGGCCATATCAGGGTGGGACAGCTAGCCTGAGACATTTAGGGGCTATCCCTAGATGGGATAGTTACAAATTTTGGGACTGTCCTAGGGTGGGACAGCCACAAACTGGCTTGAAAAGGGGCCCTTTTTTTGTCTTTTTTGAGTGTTTTGGAGGCATTTTGAAGCCTGTTTGGAGCCTGTTATTGAACGACTTGTCTCTGCTAGGTGGTGAAGAGTTAATTTCAATTTCTAACCCTATTTGATGCCATGATATACTTATTTACTTATGTATACTAGGAGTGGCTTGACACAATTGGCCTCAAGAAGGTGATGTGGTTAGATTCTGTGTTGGGAAACCGTGCTTACTTGACAATGCTTATTGATCTATGGGACCCACGCACCAAAACCTTCCACATACCAATAGGGGATATGATGGTGATTTTGGAGGACATCTACCAAATATTATGCATTCTTATAGAGGGACGATCGATTGAGTCTACTCACCATGATCGGAGAGACACAGTTATGGAGAGGTACTTTGGCAAGGCCACAAAGGAGGTGATAGTGGGCTCTTATAGTGGAGGTATACTGGTGGTGCATTGGTATAAGGATAGGGTATTGGGTGTGATGCATGTTCTACTAATGAAACTAATCTCTAATATGATTCTACCAGACTCATCAGGTGCCAAGTTTCCCTAGAACCTTCTAGAGTTAGTATTTACTCTAGTAGGGTGCACTATGGAGCGGCCACTAGTGATGGCATGGGGGATGACACTACTAGAAAAATTTTATGATGAGTTGTATGAGATCTACTCCTAAGGGAATAAGGGCTTTGGGTTCAAATTTATACTATAGGTTTAGGGATGGAAACATATAGTAGTGGATAGGCTGCAAGGACTACCATGTATGACACGGGCCAGGTTGGAGGACTGAGATATTGTATATGAGATCCTATGGTAGGAGGCCTTAGAGGTAGGATAGAGTCAATTTTGGGTAGGTGATGTGGATCATTATGCCCAAGATTTTGTAGGACTTAGAGAAACTAATGTATTATAGAGACCCTACAAGGATTGCCAAACATGGGCTGGGGTTGATGCATAGCTTCACCATATTAGGAAAGGGAGATGGTTGGTTGGATGACACAAGACATAGTGGGATTTTTTCCCATATGCTCAGGTTATGCGGTAGTTCAAGTTATTATAGGGGTTATCGAGTTAGCCAGTGGTTTACTGGTGCCATAAGAATGAGAGGAAACTAAGGTGGTCGATGGTAGAGGTGTAGCACCCTAAAATTGGTGCAGTAAAATTACAATAATTACATTCACCTTAGTAAATAATTTAAAATTCAAATTTAACCTCCCAAACCGCCCGTTAACCGTCGAGAAATCCGTTTCCCCCTTTTTCGTGCCATTTTTAGAGGTTGTTTTGACCGTTTGACGATATCGTCGCCGATCAGACGATATCGCCCCAGATTTGACGATTTCGTCTGGACTAGGACGTCCAGACGATCTTGTCGCAAAACTGATTTTGCAAAGTTAGCTTCTGTTCCAACGGGTCTCCAATCTGGGCAGAAGCGTGTCTGCATCGTTGGGACCCTCCCCCGTTGGAGATCTCCCAAATTGGGATGATCTCCAACCTCCTAACTACTCCCCTAAGCCTATTTAATCCTAAGCTATCCCTTTAGCACCCCCTGGTTGAAATTCTCTGCAAGTTAACTCCATTTACGTTAAATCATCCCTATTCTTCATTTGCACTAGTTCCATATCAATTTTGTTGCAGGTACATCACTGTTTTTCAGTCGGAGCCAGCACACATCGTCGCCGATGAACCTGTTCAGATCGGAGGTGAACCTGGCGAATTCGAGATGATTTCATACTGATGCGAGATGATCTCGACTGTAATCCATATTGAGGCAATCAGTGCCTGAAGTTTGCACTTCTCAACCTTGTTTTTGTTGTTTTATTCTGCAAATTAGATAATTTATTCAGTGTTTTATGTTATTTTGCATTTGGAGTTCACCCATTTAGATTAAGTGCATAATTAAATCCTAATTATCATCTAATTAGCATGATTCATTTCTGTCTCTGTGTTTAAGTTTCAGTTTGATAACATTGCTGCCATTTTATATCATTTCCCTCTGTTAGCACTGTAGTATTTTTTGTATTTTGCATCTGTTTTCGGTTTTGCAGGTCTCTGACGAATTCGTCTGATGAATTCGTCAGATCTCAGACGATCTTGTCTGATTGCAGATGATTCTATCAAATTTCAGATGATCCAGACTGCTTCAACATCAGAATCTTCTTCAGACATCCGGATCAGGTATTCCTCATTTGCATTCTGTAATCTCTCTATTTTCTGTCTTTAAATTTGTTTTTTGTATTCATGGAATTTGCATTTTCATGTAGATTAATCTAGATTCATTCGGCCAAACCTAGGATATGAATGCTTAAGGTTAAAAATGAACACATTTAAACACATTCCAAAACCTAGGCGTGGAAGCTGCCGTTAAATGTTTCCTGGTGAACCCACCATCCATCGAAAAATCATCAAAATACACCTCCCTTGAGAGGCGGGACCTTCGCAAAGTCCTCTCAGTCCGAGGTACCGTGCCATCCTTTTCCCTTCCTCCTTCCGGGCACGGATCCTATAGCCTGAAGGTAAGGATGCGAAAAATTTGGAGCGATACATTTTGGTGAACCCGACGTGAATGCATCATAACCTTTTGAAAACAAAACAAAACAAAAAAAAAATATATATATATATAGAACAACTAAAACATAGATGCATTTTAAAACACTTAAAGTTTAAAATCATGTTTAGATGGTAGCTCCTAAGAAAAGGTTAGCAGTTACTATAAACGTAGAAAACCAATTGGCAGCCATAGAAGTCAATTTTGTCCTTAGTGTGCCTGAAACAAGTAGAAATCAATTCCTGTGGAACGAACTTGATAGAAGACTTAGTCTCATCTCATCTAGGTCCACACAACTTAAGCAAATCAAGAGGCTAGTCCTAGATAGAATCCTGGATCCTCACCAACTAGTTTTTTATCATGAACTTCAGAGAGCCTGCCATAGATGGTTAGCTTATAGGAGAGCTTTAGTATCTTCAGAATTGTTCACCTTCGAGGAATACCTCGAGAACGCAGCCATTGTGCACCAGTTCCTAGGTTGTGTAGAAGACCAAGAGGTTGTTCTTACAGATAGGGAAATATGGAATAGAGTTTCGCGAGCTGTGCTATATCGAGAGTATTGCCATGAGCTTTACTTTTATCAACCAACATCTGAAACAGACAACATCACTATAGCTCTTTTCATCAAATTTTTAAAAGAAAACTTTCAATTTGAAGAAGAACACTTCATGACTCCTGAACAACTCGAACCTATTAATGATATTCATAAATTGTTTATAGAAAACTAAATTATTACTTCAGTATTATTTCTGGCATTTATTGTGTTATTTGCTGTCTTTATTATATTATTTCAAAAAAAAAAAAACAAAGAAAAGCTAAAAACTAAAAATCAAAAAACTTAGCAAAAACTTAAACATTTCATTTTCAAATATTGTAGTAGGTATATAGTAAACATATACCTCTTAATTTGTTGCATATATATATATATATATATATATATATATATATATTTGCTGAAATCAAAACTTAGCACCATGCCTAAACTTAGGAATGGTAAAGAAACTTTAGGAGAAGGAGAAGATTGGTTTCAAGATACAACTAAAGACCCAAATGTCCTTCTTGGAGATATAAATCCGGAAGGAGAAACTCTAGGTCAATCAGACGAAGACTTAGGTGAAGATAAGGAACAAGAAGGAAGTGTTAAAGAGGATGGATCCTCATCCCCTAGAGTAGCTCCAAATGGAACTATTGCCTTTGACAATGCAGAGCATTTCAAGAAATTTCTCATGGATAACATTGATGACCTTAATGTGGCAATTCGTCTTGATAAAGGGCAAATCAGTAACACTCAAGCAGCCATGGAATATATGTGCAATATGCGCACTAATCCCTTGTCTTTCATTGATCAAGAAAGTGACAAGGCTGGGCCATCCAATACGGATATGGTCACTATGGCTCAAAACATGTCAAAACAACAGGTTACCCAACCTCCTAAGGAACCTGTTATTCAACCTAAAATCACTCCCACACAAAAGAAACCTTCCTTCACTACTTTATTCCGCCAAACTATTGAGCAATATGCTTCAAGTAAACAAAAACCTAAAACAAAGCCAAATACAAACTTTCAACAATCTGGGATACAACATAATCCAACTTCAAAATTCCTCCATAATACTTTTCCTACCAATACTTTACACAACAGTAACATGGCATCTAATCTGCATGTTCCTCCATCCTACGCCCATAAAACCCATGTCAATGCCCTACCAAACCAATATGGGGGGCAAACTAGTAATCTGGAAGCCATGGTGAAACAATTAGCTTCACGTATGGACCAGATAGATCCCTACCGTCCCTCGTATAATTATCGAGAGATCTGTAGTCAACCTTTGGATCCCATAGTTGTAGCTCAACCATACCCTAAGCATTTTCCCATGCCCGTCCTGCCTATATATAAAGGAACCGAAGATCCCATAGAGCATCTTCGCATGTTTAGGATAGCATGTCACGACATATCGCATGATGACTTGCTATTACTAAAAATGTTCCCAAAAAGTTTAGGTGGAATGGCATTAGAGTGGTATTATCAATTGCCCACTCATTCTTTGAGAAACTTCGAAGAAACAGTGGAATCATTTGTCCATCAATTTAGTGCCTACATCGAGAGGCATGTAACTATTAAAGACCTATACAATTTAAAACAAGACAAGGATGAATGCTTTGCCGATTTCTTAGCTAGATGGAGGCAATTGATAGGAAAACTGCACTTTGTGCTTGCCTTATAGGGAAATGTTGGACATTTTCATCAACAATTTACAAGAACAAATATCTTATGAGCTATCGATTGCTACTTTAACTACCTTCGATCAAGCTATAGATTTAGCTCGAAGAGTAGAAGATGCCCTCATTAGGAGAGGCCAACTTAGGAAGAAGGATGATGAGAAAACATCCAGAAATCAATATAAAAACAAACAAGTTGTCGGTGACGGAGTCACTGACAGCAGAAATGTTGCTAATATCAATGCAACGAAGACAACAGAAAAATTCATATTGAAACCTCTTGATAAGCCTCCTCGAGAATTCACTAGATTAAACCAACCCTTATCAACTATTTTACCTCAATTGCTCGAAAGAGGTTTGATCCAATTACCAGCCATCCGGGAACCTGATCCAACTATACCCGGATATAGAGCTGACTTGCACTGTGATTTCCATAGAGGACCTGGACATTCTACCAACGCTTGTAAAAGATTGAAACATAAAATACAAGATTTGATTGACAATAATGAAATGGAAGTGCAAGCCTTCCAACCTAAACAAAACCCGCCTAATAATACTCAAAAGACCGTTCCCCAAAATCAAAATCAAAATGCCAATCAAACTCTAGACATATTTCAACACCCTTTACCAAGACATGGTAAAGAGGTAGCCAATCAAATCGAACATCATAATGTTCCCCCTCCTACCCGATATGTAGGAACCATTAGCGGACAATTACCTATTCAGGATCCTCAAATATTTGACACGACCTTATCCCTGGTTACGACCAGGCCCTTACATAATTTTCAAACTTTTGATTCTAGTGATATAGAATCAGATAGTGAAAGTGAACTAGACATTACTTCAAATCAATCGAATAGTTCTGAAAATGAATCAGATCCTATTCAACCCGTCACAGATGCTATGGTTCCAGAAGAACCATTTCCTAGAAGAGTCACTACTCGACCTTCTTCTAATATATTCCTTTCTAATGAACAAGCCATTAATGCTCAACCGAGACCAGTTCAGCGTCTTCACTATAACATTGTAGGTACCATTGGAGTCGTTACTCGACAACAAGCTCAAAACTCTCAACAAGAACCAAACCAGAACGATGGATCAGCTCCATTCATTTTGAAAAATCCCAATAAAGGGAATCATGTTCCTACTGTTCAATCTAAACCCCCTTACAATATTAATGAGCAATTGTCCAATACTACGGCCAGAATTTCCCTTTTGGATTTATTAAGATCCTCTCCCACCCATAGGGATGAGTTGATGCTTACATTGAGCCAAATGATGGTACCTCAAAACATTCAACCTGAAGCTATGGCCAATACTATCATCACTCGAGAGATTGATTGTATTGACTTCCGGGATAAAGATATCCCACAACACAGTTTACATAAGGACAATCCCTTATACATTACTGCTCTAATTGGAGATGTAGCCGTCAAAAGAGTTTTGATTGATAATGGCTCATCTCTAAACATTTGCACCTTTGACTTCTACCAACGATTTGGCTTTAGAAGTGATGAAATGAAGAAAACTGATATGATTATCAAAGCTTTTAATGACGAAACACAAGAAACGTGTGGAGTTATTACCCTCCCATTGCAAGTTGGTCCTAGAACCCTAGAAACAACCGTGTTTATTGTACATTGCCCAACATCGTACAATATACTTTTGGGTCGCCCTTGGATCAACGCCATGCGAGCGGTCCCATCAACTTTACACCAATGTGTTAAATTCGAGTTTAAAAATCAGTTGGTCACTATCCATGGTGACCCTAGACCCTTTGATATGTGTGCTTTGGCAGAACCCGTTGGAGTACAATTTTGCCCTGCTCTGTCATCCACACATCCTAGTTCTTATTTCTCATCTAAAACTATGAAACATACACCCATAACTTCACCTATTTCCCCTCCATTAATTTCATCCTCCTATATAGATCAACAACCCTCTAAACAAATCATTTTCGAACCTCAAAAAGATCTTAAGTCTACCACCAATCCTTCAAGTTCTATCCCTATAAATTCAAAACCTATAGACACACCTATCATACCTTCCACATCTAAAGATATAGGTAATAAGCCTTCTACATCTTATGCCCTTTCTGATGAACTCTTACCAGATTTATCTACAACCTTAATATCAGAAAAAACGAATGCTTTCATGCAAGATTCAAACCTTTTAAATAACTTGCCGCCATCTCCTCGTACTTTGGGCCTCCCACAACCTATGGGAAGTACTTACCAAGTCGGAAGTTGTGCCTTCATTTATAAAGGATATGACTGGGGAAGAATCCCTCGGAATATCAAAACTCATCATCAGGGATACGCTCGGTGTTATTTTACCAATGATTATATTAAAGCTAAACCCATGATGCTTAAAATGGGATATGAAGGGAAAGGCTTGGGACCTTTCCAAAATGGCATGAAAGAACCTTTCGAGGTAGAACCGTGGCCTGCCTGCTGTGGTGTGGGCCTATTTCCTAGTAAGGGTCAACCCTTTCCTTTTGAGGATGATGATCATCTCATATGCTATCAAGATTATTTGGATAGGCATGTTGATTTGCCTCTTAAAAATCAGTCGTTTTCATGCAACATGCTATCCATAGCATACCCTGAAATGATTGTTGACCCCGATGAAGAGTTGGAAGGAGATATCTTCCATGATGTCTCTGTTGAAGAGATGTTACACAATGGATTTTATTTTGATGGTTCTATACCAACTATAGCCCAACTTGAGGCCACTAATCCTCAGAATGAATTATCTAAATTAACCTTACAAGAATTACAAGAATTGGGCGTTTCACCCGCCCCACCTAATTTTGAAAGAGATCTACACATGGAGGTAGAAAATGTCATTAAAATTAATATTGGAACTGAGGATAATCCTCACATAATCAATATTGGATCAGAATTAAGCCAAGAAAAACAAGAACAATACATTGCATTCCTTAAAGAGTATGAAGATGTCTTCGCTTGGACATATGAAGATATGCCAGGTCTAGACCCTTCTGTAGTCATGCATCATCTAGTGGTCCATCCGGATGCCAAACCTGTTAAACAAAAACTTAGAAAAATGCATCCCAAAGTGGCTCTGCTAGTCAAAGGGGAGTTAGAAAAACTCCTGAATGTTATCTTTATACAAGCTATTGATTATGCTGAATGGATCTCAAATGTAGTTCCAGTCACCAAGAAAGAAGCTACCAAAGTTAGGGTTTGCACAGATTTTAGAGATATTAACGTTGCATGCCCTAAAGATGACTTTCCTCTTCCAAACATGGATCAAATCATTGACTTCACTGCCGGAAGTGGGATGATGTCCTTAATGGATGGATTCTCCGGTTATAATCAAATTCGGATAGCTCCTGAAGACCAGGCTAAAATAGCCTTTATTACCCCCTGGGGTACCTTTTGCTGGAAAGTGATGCCATTTGGCTTAAAGAACGCCGGTGCAACTTATCAACGAGCTATGACCTACATTTTTCATGATATGATGCATGATATCCTACATGATTATGTGGATGATATTATAGCTCGCTCTATTATTGAAAATAATCATTTAGATGATTTAAGAAAAGTCTTTAATCGATTACGAGAATATCTCATTCGATTAAATCCAGCAAAATGCATATTCGGAGTTAAATCCGGCAAACTATTAGGGGTTTTAGTTTCTTTACGTGGTATTGAAATCGACCCTCTCAAGATTGCGGCCATCACTGATATGCCCGCACCTACTAATATATCTGAGTTACGAAGTTTACAAGGTAAACTTCAAGCCATCCGTCGCTTCATCGATAAGCTGGCGGATAAAACCGGTCCCTTTCTTAAACTCCTTAAGAAGGACGTCCCCTTTAATTGGGATACAGAATGTAGAGAAGCTTTTGAACTTCTCAAACAATACCTCCTTAATCCACCTGTGCTTTCACCACCTAAATCTGATCGCCCATTTCTCCTATATATTTCAGCTTCAGATTCTGCCTTAGGGGCTATGTTAGCCCAACTTGATGATGAAAAGCGAGAACGTGCTAATTATTATATTAGCCGAACCTTCATCAGTTATGAAACCCGCTACACAACGTTGGAAAAACTATGTCTAGCAGTCGTATTTGCTACGCAAAAATTAAGACATTATATGCTTAGTCAAAAAACTTATGTCATTGCTAAATATGATCCCTTAAGGTATCTCATGAGTCGACCTTATTTATCGGGTCGCACAGCCAAGTGGGTTCTTGCTCTAAGCGAGTTTGATCTCACATTCATAGGACAGAAGTCTGTTAAGGGTCAAATCATAGCAGATCAATTAGTTGCTGCACCCTTAGAGTCTACCCATCCCCTCATCATCGAGTTTCCAGATGAATGCCTTCAATTAGAGGCAGACCATACCGAACAATGGTCCTTATACTTTGATGGAGCCCGATGCATGAGTGGGGCTGGTGCGGGTATTATTTTAATATCTTCGCAAAAACATCTTATTCCTCTGTCCTTCAAATTGACATTTGCTTGCACCAACAATACTGCTGAGTATGAAGCTCTAATCCTTGGATTACGAGCTGCCCTAGCGCTAAAAATTAAACACCTTTTAGTCTTTGGTGATTCCCAACTGGTTATAAACCAAATTAATGAAGTTTATCAAACCAGAGATGATAAACTATGCCCATATAAGGCCTATGTTTTACAATTAATGTCTTTATTTGATCAAGTTACCTTGGAAGCTATTCCTCGAACTAGCAACCGTGCAGCTGATGCTATGGCCGCAGTTGCATCTCTCCTGCCCTTGGAGTTAGATGACGAATATGCCACTATCATTATTCGTCGACTCCAAGAACCCGCTTCAAATAAGTCATGCTTAGAGCCTTTGGATGTGTTTCTAATCAATGAAACTACTCCCGAACCTTGGTATACAGACATATTTGATTTTCTTCAAAATGGGACTTTCCCTGCCAATTCTAATAGAAACCAGCGTCGGTTATTACGTCGACGAGCAAGTCGATTTGTAATAATTGGCAATACTTTATATAGGAGATCTTTTGAAGGTATCCTATTAAGATGTTTAAACTTAGAAGAGTCTAAATCAGCCTTGAGTGAAGCCCATGATGGATCTTGTGGAGGACACTTTAGTGGTAGTGTTATTGCTAAAAAGCTCCTTCGGATAGGATACTTTTGGCCTACCATGGAAACGGATGCACATGAGTATGTGCGCCATTGCGACAAGTGTCAAAAACATGCTGACCTTGTCCATGCGCCTGCACAAGAGCTGTAGGCTATTTCTTCTCCTTGGCCCTTTTCTAAATGGGGCTTGGATATTATTGGCAAAATCAATCCTGTGTCATCTGATGGACACAAGTTCATCATAACCGCAACTGAGTATTTCACGAAGTGGGTCGAAGCTATGCCTTTAGCTTCCTGCATTGGCACACAAGTTTCTAAATTTATTTTTAATCAAATCATTTGTAGGTTCAGAATTCCTGCAAATCTCATCTCTGACAATGGAACTTGCTTCAAAAATAAAGATGTTAAAAAATTATGTCAAAAATATAAGATTCAACATCGTTGGTCCACTCCCTATTATCCTCAGGGTAATGGTCAAGCAGAAGCATCTAACAAAACCTTAATCAAAATTCTCAAAATATTGGTCAATAAAACTGGCCGTGATTGGCACATTCAATTATATCCAGCCTTGTGGGCCTATCGAACTAGTGTTCGAACCCCCACGGGAACTTCACCATTTGTTTTGGTTTATGGTGCTTGAAGCAGGTTTTCCATTTGAATTGGAAGTTCCTTCTTTGGCTCTGCTACTTCAAGATACCGAAGTAGGAGATGAATATCGTGCTGGCAGACTCAGTCAGCTGGAACTCCTAGATGAAAAATGCATCAATGCTTTGGAGCATCTCCGTGCATACCAAAACAAGCTTAAAAGATCATATGCTAAGAAAGTTCGTCATCGATCCTTTGAGATTGGCGACCTTGTTTTAAAAGAAAATCAAAAAATACAAATGCAACTAAGGACCTTAAAGGTAAATTTGAGCCCAATTGGCTTGGACCATACATTATTACTGCTAAATTTGAATCAGGAGCATATAAATTATCTACCTTAGATGGTAAAGAACTTAAAGAACCCATGAATATTTTGCATCTTAAACGTTACTATGCATAAATTTGGTCGTTTCATCCTTATATATAATTGTTTTCAAAAAAAAATTATCTTATATTTCTTTCAAATTTATAAAAATCCAAAAACATCAAAAATATTCATAATCATCCAAAATCTTCAAAAACTATCTATTGCATTTATTTAAAGCACTTGTTAAATTTTTTCTGCTCAAAATCAAAAATAAAACCAAAAATCAAAATAATGATAAAAATATAATAACAACTATATGCTTGACTCTTTCGAAACCCAAATAAAATAAAGAAGAAAGAGAGAGTCAATAGTCTCAAAACTTCTCAAAAAAAATCATTTATATATATTTTCTTACAATTATTGCAGTTATATGTTTCAAATTATTTTTGGATAAATTAGCATTTATTTGGAATCCCTCACTTGCACACTCATAACAATAAATATCTTGATTTTATCTGGCATGATTACTAATCTCTCTTATATCAAAGTTCACAAAATTCAATTAAATAAAGTTTGAGCATAGAGAATTGATCTTGTTATTTACTTAAACCAAGCACATCTTTTCACAATAAAATGATTATATTTGTAATTTCCATGTTTTGCTACATAGTAGAACTGATTTCTTGAGCGAAAAGTTTCCCCTGCTATCCTATCATGCACATGGTCTAGAATCTTTGAGAATTGGCAAAAGGACAAGCTCACCCCTACCCAGAATAAAAATCCCTTGCTCTACAGCTAATCCGAGCAAGTATCCCTAGCACAAAAAAAAAAAAAAGTTCAAGAAAGAAAAAAGAGAAAAGAAAAATGTTATTTCAGCAATGTTCCAAGCATTATCAAGCAAAAGAAATACAAAAAGAAAAATAAGCAAAGTTCAAAAGAAAGCAAGAAAGCAATAAAATCCCTTCCCTACCCTTTGAAAAGAAAAGAAGGGTTGATGAGCTTGAATCCCTGGAATTCTCAATTATTCGAAAAACTGTGAGGTAAGCCCCATAACAGGTGGTTTGTGCCCAACCTGCTTGGCCTTGGGTAACTCCTAGCGTGGTGATATGTCTGTCACATTAGCGACCTTCTTTTGTACGAACCTATGTCTGCTTATGGATTAGCTAGCTCTTGATAATCCGACCTACATAGTAGTCTAGTATGGTTATATGCATCTACATCATGGTTAATGAACACTTATTTGGTTTCTTCAAATCACTTGTATCATATTATCTTGCTCAAAACTGGTACATGAACAATGCAATTGCACACACATTTGTATTTGAGAGATTTTGTGTATCATTATGATAAATCAAGATCGGAAATGAATTCACATATGCACATGGGATTCCTTATAAATCTAACTTTTGTCTTCAAAATAATTTGAAATATTATTTTTTGCAACTTGTTTGGAATAAATCAAGTACAGTTGTTTACCATAAAGACAACTATATAATAGAAAAATCAAAAATTTCTTTCAAAATATACAATCAAAACATATATATCTGGTTGACTTTCGTGACGATGGTATAGTTTCAAAACCAAAATTGGAATTTTATGCCTAGCGCAAGTCCTCATTTTCATATTTTCTGTTCATCAAAAATCAACCATGCAATAAAACTTTTTTTTTTGGATTTTTGCGATGATGGTATAAGTCTATACCTACATATTCTATGCCTAGCGCAAACCATTCTAACAATTTTTATTCCCCATTTATTAAAAATCATGAAAACCATATGACTTAATTCATTACGTTACACAAATTATGCTTTTCAAAAGCAAACACATTTTCATTATTTCATGTCATTATGTCAACCTTTAATTTTGTAATGATGGTATAATTCCTAACGAATTATCCAAAAATTTTATCACACTTAGGAATTTATGCCTAGCAAAAATCATTTGAACATTATTTCATGCATACTATTTTCATGAAAATCTGAAAACAAACCATCATCATCATCATCATTTGCACTATTGCACCAAAGTCTTAAGACGACCTCTTAAGCACTCTTTTACTTTTAACAATATTTCTATCCTGGGATTAGCTTGACGACCGAGTGAGCAGCGACTCCATGAAATGGTCTATAATAGCGACAATGTCCTTTGAAATTATTGTTAGAAGTCTCTCTTTATCTTTTACCACATTTCATCACAAACAACCAATTTGTCACATCAGATTATTTCATTCAAAATATCACAGCATGACATCAAAATTATAATATTTCCAACGACATAATTACATCCAATTATTAAATCAATCAATCAAACATAAAAGCATCATAAGCATCACATAATACAAGTCATATGATCAAAACTATATATCATATATATATCAACAACATATATACATCATCAAAACCGGATTGGTATGCCACAATCTGTACCTCGGCATACTCAATCCTCTATAAAAATAATAATACAACAATGTCAGTCTGTACAATGTCAGTGCAGCCCTCTAGCCTCGAGAGCCCCTCGAGCTCTCTGCCTCATCTCCTCCCCCGCCCTGAGGTGGACGAGGTGGCCCCATCGCAGTCTGTGTAGTCCTCGTCCTCGACCGGGACGTGGTCCTCGATGACCCGATCCTGATCGGATCTGCGATGTTAGCTGGCAGGGGTAGTCTATCCGCCTCTGGCACCAGCTGGAAGTATAGTGTCTGATAAAATGTCAGCTGGGCAATAGCCCGTGTCAACTCCCCAGAGCTCGCCCCTCCGCCCCGTGCCCTGAGGCGTGCAATCTCATCCCGTAGCTGTGACACCTCAGCCCGGTGGCGTGCAGCCTCATCCTGTAGCGTCTGCACCTGAGCCTGGAGACGATCTCTCTCCGCCTAGAGAGTAGCCATCTCGCTACTCTCTCCTGTGTCGACACCCTTGCCCTTATCGGGCGATGGTGGCCTCTGTGGAGATGGGGGTCTCGCCTCCCTCCTCTCCCTCTCTCTCTACCGTGGCCGCTCCTGTGCCTGTGGCCTCCTCACCTCTCTCCCGTCGTGACCCTGGGCTGCCTCCATCATCGCCTGGCGCCGCCTCCCTATCCGATGCACAACCGCGTGGATCGGACCTTGTGCCCTCGTCATCCGAGGAGGGCGGATGCCTACGTACCAGGCATCGTAGCCATCGGCTACTCTTGCGTCGTCCCCATCCACTGGCTGGATGGGGGCATCATCCGTGTCCTGGCTCCAGAACCGCTGCATGTCGGGAGCCCCGCTAACCGTAGTGTTATCCCGGACAGTCCGAGAAAACTCGTAGTCCCTCAGAGATGGGATCCCCTACTACAGACCGAACTGTCTCAAAACTCGGTCGTACCTATGGAGCTCCACCTCTCCCCTCTCCATCCTCAGCCAGCAAACTCGCCTAACGTGAGCCAACTCCTGTCCATCCTCGGCCCACCCTGGATGCTCCCTCCATGGCCTCCAGGTGATCTGGTCCGGGACTAAGTCATCTAGTAGCCTCCGGGACATCGGCAGATCTATCCGTCGCTGTGCCCCTCTCCGGAGCCACCAGTAGAAGACTCGGGGCCTCTCCCCGTCAACCCCTGTCAGAGGAAGCCCTATCGGCCTCCGCACCGCAATGTGCTCCCAACACCAAACCTGTAGTAGCGATGTCATAACCAGACATCGGCCGCCCTTGTACACGACCCCATACAGGATCCTGTACAATCGGCATAAAACAAAACTGCCCCAAGCAAACCTGTAGCCGTGGTCTCTCATGTCGTAGACCACATCCGTGAGCATCCATGGCACCCTGCACCCGCTCTGGTGGCACAGCAGAAGTCCACCAACTACTCCAGCTAGAACCCGTGTGAGTGTAGATGCCCCAGGCATCTGGCGTAGTGCCTCGATATTAACTCTGCCCTTCTCCAGGGTGAAGCTCGGGTCACCGCACAATCGTCCCATAGCGCGGCCCTGATTGGCCGTAGGAGTAATGAGCCATCCTTGTATGGGGATTCTCAGAATCCTCCATACATCCTCCAAAGTGGGAGTCATCTCCCCTGTAGGTAGCCAAAAACATGAAGAGCCCGGATACCACCTCTCTGCTAGGGCCGTCAGTAGCCCCATATCTGTAGACACCTGTGGCATTTTTGCCACATGCAGTAAGTCGGCCTGTGCCAGCTGATCCCGCTCTGCCTGTGTGAGAGCGGCCAAGTCATCTCTCAACCCTTCGTACTTCCATTCCCTGCTCTTTAGTAATCCTCTCTGCAAACATAAACAACAAAACAACAAACAATCATTAATAACAATTCAAGTAAATAATAATGCAAGTTAAAAATTCAATTTTATGCAATTGATGATATCGCCCACTATTGGACGATATCGTCCCAAATTTGAGCATAATCGTCTCCGATTTCGTAGTTCGAAATCGTCCCTAATTTGACGAAATCGTCCCCCTTTCGACGATTTCGCCCTCGGGCGAAATTGCTGAAATTGCCGAAATTGAGACGATTTCGTCCCGATGACGTCGACGGCCCAAAAACGGCCGCGATGCTCAAAAATCATCTAAAAATTACCTACAAAGCATGTAAAGTTAAATTAAAGCATCCTAGATAAGTCTAGACTCTTACCCGTAGACCGCGCCGGACCTCTGTCGATCTGTGCGTCGTCTCCACCATTTTTGCTTCAGAGCTCCAAAAACCAGAAAATGAACAGTAAAAATGAATTAGGGTTTTACCCTATTTTTCTTAATTTTATTCAAAAATAATTTTTTGCTTTTTCGCGTTTTTACCTCAAACGTTCGATTTGGGTAAAAACACGGAGGGGGCACCATAGTAAGTTGTCGTACGATTCGACCAAGAATCGTCGCCTAAAAATGGGAATAATTTTTTGCTTTCTCGTAGATCGAGAAGAACTCATCTTTAACGCATTTTCTTCAGAAAATTCGCTAAAGAGGGGGCAAAATGTAGCACCCTAAAATTGGCGCAGTAAAATTACAATAATTACATTCACCTTAGTAAATAATTTAAAATTCAAATTTAACCTCCCAAACCGCCCGTTAACCGTCGAGAAATCCGTTTCCCCCTTTTTCGTGCCATTTTTAGAGGTTGTTTTGACCGTTTGACGATATCGTCGCCGATCAGACGATATCGCCCCAGATTTGACGATTTCGTCTGGACTAGGACGTCCAGACGATCTTGTCGCAAAACTGATTTTGCAAAGTTAGCTTCGTTCCAACGGGTCTCCAATCTGGGCAGAAGCGTGTCTGCGCCGTTGGGACCCTCCCCAGTTGGAGATCTCCCAAATTGGGATGATCTCCAACCTCCTAACTACTCCCCTAAGCCTATTTAATCCTAAGCTATCCCTTTAGCACCCCCCTGGTTGAAATTCTCTGCAAGTTAACTCCATTTACGTTAAATCATCCCTATTCTTCATTTGCACTAGTTCCATATCAATTTTGTTGTAGGTACATCACTGTTTTTCAGTCGGAGCCAGCACACATCGTCGTCGATGAACCTGTTCAGATCGGAGGCGAACCTGGCGAATTCGAGACGATTTCGTACTGATGCGAGACGATCTCGACTGCAATCCATATTGAGGCAATCAGTGCCTGAAGTTTGCACTTCTCAACCTTGTTTCTGCTGTTTTATTCTGCAAATTAGATAATTTATTCGGTGTTTACGTTATTTTGCATTTGGAGTTCACCCATTTAGATTAAGTGCATAATTAAATCCTAATTATCATCTAATTAGCACGATTCATTTCTGTCTCTGTGTTTAAGTTTCAGTTTGATAACATTGCTGCCATTTTATATCATTTCCCTCTGTTAGCACTGTAGTATTTTTTGTATTTTGCATCTGTTTTCGGTTTTGCAGGTCTCTGACGAATTCGTCTGACGAATTCGTCAGATCTCAGATGATCTTGTCTGATTGCAGATGATTCTGTCGAATTTCAGACGATCCAGACTGCTTCAACATCAGAATCTTCTTCAGACATCCGGATCAGGTATTCCTCATTTGCATTCTGTAATCTCTCTATTTTTTGTCTTTAAATTTGTTTTTTGTATTCATGGAATTTGCATTTTCATGTAGATTAATCTAGATTCATTCGGCCAAACCTAGGATATGAATGCTTAAGGTTAAAAACGAACACATTTAAACACATTCCAAAACCTAGGCGTGGAAGTTGCCGTTAAATGTTTCCTGGTGAACCCACCATCCGTCGAAAAATCATCAAAATACACCTCCCTTGAGAGGCGGGACCTTCGCAAAGTCCTCTCAGTCCGAGGTACCGTGCCATCCTTTTCCCTTCCTCCTTTCGGGCACGGATCCTATAGCCTGAAGGTAAGGATGCAAAAAATTTGGAGCGATACAAGAGGCAGTTAGTAGGGATGCAGATCCTGTAGTAGATATTCTAGATTTGGATGATGCTAGAACTATAGAGGAGTATGAATCCTATTGGGTACTACATCAGTGGTGAGGATAGGGGCCACTAGGAGGGATGCAATAGGGGTATTAAGGGAGGCTCATTAGGAGGCTCCTAATGAGGACCCAGTCAAGGACAATGAGTGGCATGGGTAGGGTACATGGCAGATGAGCAGGTAGACCTCCTAGACTTAGGATATTGGGGCAAATTTGGGGATGATGACACTAGGGATTAAGATGGTGTATGCATAGTAGGTGGTACAGGATGACACAAAGACTAAGCTACATGATGAGTTGATCAAGGTTAGGTAGGAGAGAGATCTCCTTTGAGTACAGGTACATGGTGCTCAGGTAGAGATAGTAGCTCAGTGAGAATAGGTATAAGGTTCTCAGGTAGAAATAGTAGCTCTATGGGTATAGTTGCAATATTGGATCCCTAACTAGGAGGGATACAACAATGACGATGTGGTTAGGTTGTAGGTAGATATGACACTGCTCCATTCCATAGTGGAGATCTATCAGGCATAGTGCTAACGAGGGTGGACCTACATCTATGAGCTGGAGAATGAGGTGGTGCACCTTGGAGGGTACCTACCAAATGTTTTAGCTATGAGTGGATCACACTAGAGTCAGTAGAGTAGGATAAGGTAGTCTTTAGCTAGGATGAAGGTATCAATATATGGATGGTGGGCTAACTAGGCAGGTGGTAGTTGGCATGGGAGTTCACATTAGACTCTGACTGCGGGTGGGATTGTGAGCCATAGCATTAGTTTTGTGTAGCCAGGGTGATTGAGGCTCTTGTGACTCTTTTTAAATTTTTGGATGTATAAAAAGTGTGAAGTCTAAGGACACACTTTATTGTATCCTATAGGAAGTATGATGTATATTTTTTCCCCATACATATACACATATATTTATGAGATTTTATGTGGTTTATCATCATGTTTTTATTGTTTTATGAGATGGATGCAATATATTTATTTGCTTTATGATATGATGATGTATGTCTATCATGCATGCATATGTGGTAATTTGATTTGAGTTGATAATGTGTATTTGTGTGGATGCATATTAATATGGATGATGTATTTATCTAGATGATAAAATTTATATTATATGACACGCTATGTTAGCACCATAGACTGTATAGAATTCATCAATTCATGTGTAATGTTGTCATGAGACTATGTAATGTATTTGTGAATAACATAAATTGACGTGAATGTAATAAAATGAAATGAATGATAGGATGTCGTAGGATGTTTTTGATATTTTCATGAGACTCAAACACTCTAGTCGACTAGTCAAAAATTATATACTAACCATGCAAGAATTTTTGACAATGTATGAATCTACTAGGATGACCAAGATACTCAATATCCCTATGTGTGCAAGTGAGTTTATTTTGTGATAAGCATAAGATTACCCCAATGCCAAACGGGATTAACATAGCCCATATATACTAAATATCACCCCATGAGTAGCATGATTCTAGGTTTTGTACTTAGTTGGATTAGACCACTAGGTAATATAGGCTACAAAAATCTAGCTCATACACATGCAAACATTGGTCTGGACACACACAAAAAGATAATGTGATAGACATATCATCATGTGTGAGGATACCGCCATTGCCAAGATGACTTCATGCCACAAAACCTATAATGAGGATCACCTAATGGTTTTTTGAATGCTAAGAATTCTAGGGATTCAAGTTTAATACTCCCTTCTTTTCTTTTATTTGAATTTAGAGATATCTACTCATACTTAGTGATGAAAATCACTATTTGTTTTTGTATTTTTTTTCTTTGAGCAAGATATTTGAGGAGTGGTGATAACCACTATTTATTTTTATTTTGCTTTTTTTTTTGGGGGGGGGTTTGATTTTGATAGTGATGAAAACCATTGTTTATTTTGGGGAATTGGGTAGGGAGGAGCTTGTCCTTTTGCTAATTATCAGCATTCTTGAACCATCCACCTAGGGGGATGACTAGGATAACCTTTTCTCTTAAGGGAACCTAGACCACTTTGTAGGTTTCATATTTCCTTGTGCAAAACTTGGATTTAATGTGGAAAATGTGTTAGAATTTTGATGTATACAAGGTACAATATAATCAAGAATGTACCTCCTAAAAATTAGGATAGCTTTCTACAAAATCTGAAAATAAAACTTGATATGGTGGAGTGACCGAAACCCTAATAACATTCTAGAACAATTGGCTAGGTGAAGGGAATGGATACAAATATAAAATATGAGAAATGTAGGTGGAAATGATAGGTAAGATATGGAATTATGTGAATGATGACTTGAACAACATAGATTTTGAATAATGACTAGTGTATAGTCATAGTGTTGGACATGTATGAGCAAATATAAAATACAAAGTGCAATGATGAGTGTGCCTAATGCAGGTGATGATAAAATGGAATGGGATGCAATGCAATATTTTTTATTTTATTGATGTTTTGATAATTTTTTTGGATTTTTGATATGTATATATGTATGTACATGTGACTACTGGGCTTATTGGGGGCCATTGGGGCATTTGGTGTGACAAAAATTTTTATGGATACCTTTGGGGATTTTTGGGTTGACCAATTGGGTTGTAAACAACCTTAGAGCCTATTGGAATGACCTAGACGGTCATAGATCGCCTAGGAGTATTTTGGGTTGACCAAGTGGGTTTTAGATATTCTTGGAGCATTTTGGAGTGACCTAGATGCTCATAGACTACCTAGGGGGGTTTTGGGTTGACCAAGAAGTATGTATATACTCTTGAAGCCTTTTGGGATGACCTATATGGTCATAACCCACCTAGGATCATTTTGGCTTGACCAAGTGGGTTTTCTATAACCAAATAGGTTGTAGAAATCCTTGGAGCATTTTGGGGTGAGATAGATGATCATAGATCACCTAGGAGGGTTTTGGATTGACCAAGCGATATGTAGATACTCTTAGAGCCTTTTGGAGTGACCTAGATGATCATAAGCTCGAATTGACCAAGTGGTATGTAGATACACTTGGAGCCTTTTTGGGTGACCTAGATGATCATAGATTGCCTAGGAGCATTTTGGGTTGACCAAGTGGGTTGTAGACACCCTTGGAGCCTTTTGGGATGACCTAGACGGTCATAGACCACCTAGGGGATAATGAAAATTGACCCCCCTACTATAAGTTTTAAGCTTGTGTAGTGCCAGCATCCCTCTGGGGTGAGTTGACCAAAGGTAAAACATTGGAGTATATTTTAGGTTGTGTATATTGATAGTAGTATTCCTGCAACTCTGCTATAACATCGATCATATCCACAAACCTATGGGAAGGTGGAGTAACATGCACTTGATTAGGTTTAACTAGATGGTTAGGTATTGTGTTTACTTCATGCAAAGGTAAATAATATTGGAAGACTCCCATCTAAAGTCTTTACTGATCGATCATGTCTTGGACTAAAGCTCAAAAGACGTAGTAGGTCTAGATATCATGGCCTATGTATCGATGGTAAATTCAATATGTTTTTTTCCTATACATATTTGATCTACGCTTATTAGGGTTTAGCAAATGGATTGAGGAAAGCATAATTGTTTGCACCTCATATAGTCGATTAAATATTGATGCTAAGGGTTCTAAAAAATGGGTATATTGTCACAATGGTTGATGGCCTTGGTACCATCCCCCATGCTCTATTGAGGGTTCGCCTTGGACTATAAAGGAGGGATTTTGTCCTGACAATCGAGGGATTGAGTATTCGATTGGCTCAACCATAACTCGATGTTGGTGAGTTGATCCAAGATATGTCATAAATAAATTTTTTTTTGACTCACTTGTGACTCCAGATCATCTTGTCTATCCAAGATATAGTGCATGGGTAGGGTAGGTGATGATGAGATGGTTATCAAGGAAGCTATGTAAAAATTGATAGGTGGTGTACCTATGCCTGGAATGCCATCGTATGACCATGCAAAGGATTCCTTCTTCTCTATGATAAGGGCTATGTAATCTGCCTACTCAGCAGGGGATAAGCTTTCCCCTAACTTGGTATACTAAGGATTATTAGGATCTAAGCCAATTTCTACATTAGTCATTTGATCGAATGACATATGTGGCCCCTCCTCCAACTGGTGAGGAGTGGGTATTAGGTGAATGTCATCAACTAGATTTATATCATCAATGGGAACCTCAGGTTCCTCTTTAGTGTGGAATATATCATGAGTAGGCCTTGGAGAGAACCGAAATTGTTGTGGCATCTCATAACAAGACCATTACTAAGAAGGTGATAGGGGATAATCTACCTGATCAAATTCAATAGCCCTCAAGTCGAGGTGCAATGGCTTCAATGGATTTTTTAGGTCTCGTAGAGGCTCAAAAAGTTCTATGAATATCATGTTTATGGATGTATGATTTCCCCTAGGTGGAAAATATAGAATGATGAGAGGTGGTTGGTGTGGCTATGAGCAAGTTTGATCCTCTAAAGGAAGAATTTGTTGCTATATGGGATTGTGTAATGGGAACATGCATAAATAGAACTCATTATCATCATTTATAGGGATGATACTCACGTATTCTCCATAAAAGCAAGCAGAGTCAATCGGTGTGACTCCATTGTCTAACTCATCATCAGATATTCACTCATAAGGGGACCTTAGGTCCTCTTCCTCACTTCCATTGGGAAGAGTGCATGAAAATTCACCTCTCTCATAAGATTGGATGACATCGCAAGGTGGGTCATCATCTCCCAAGGGCATAGGTAAGTAGTCCTCTAGTGAGTAGACGTGATTGGGGTTGGCATAAGGGTCTCACGCAAGCTCATACCTAAAGTCTAGAGTCATGCACTCTAAGCTATCTATGAGGATGTCTAGGGGTATAGGCTTGTTGTGTCCCAAACCAGATTTGTCATAAGGCATTTGATACTATGGCTGATAAGGAACTTGCGTTCCTTGCTCATACAGATCCAAACCAAAACCATACCAATTACAGATATGAAGATACTTCATGGACAAGTTAGGTTTGGACATGTAGTTGATGTCCTCAGAAAAGGGCTCTTCATCCTCTTCCTACTATTGGTAAGGCTCAATGCCATAGTATAGACCCCCATATATGAAATTCGTTTCATTGGGTGGAATATCGAGAGGCACAATAGTACCTATGGGAAGATGAGGTTGACCCATGTCTTGCATTGACTCGATGGTAGGAGTGGCTGTGATATTCCTAATGATGTACTCTCCCAAATTGATGGAAGTTAGGTGCATGGTGACCTTCGGTTGTGGAGAAGGAGGAGATGGAAGCGAGGCTTGAATTGACTCAATGTTTTTCTCATGCGGTAGTTCCTCATATATTGGGATAGGAGTCTTGCTGGTGGAGATGGTGGATATGGTCAGAGGGCTCTCATCAACAAGCCTCTTCCTTGTGTCTCTCAATGGAGGATTTGTTGATGATGAAGGCACATCTGGAGGTGCTAAAGATGAGGATGGTGTGGTATGAGATGATGATGGATTGAATGAAGGTGATGACAATGGAGTCAGACCTTGGCTGGATTTATTTGGTTGAAAATCTAGGTGGGTGGATGGCAAGGTAGACTCAAGGATCTGCTACATCATGTTATAGTACTTGAAGGGTTCTAGGTCTATAGGGATGACATGAACTTTCCCTTCATAGGTGTATTTTAAGCACTAGTGAGCAATGGAAGGGACACACTTCATGTCCCTAATCCAAGGTCTATCCAACAAGATATTGTATGCCATCTCACCCTCCAATATGTGGCACAATTTTTGTATGGTCTTTTGTCCTACCTAAATGGGTAGGACTATTGTGTCGATTTTCAAGCATATGGTATCATTAAATGCTCGAAGTATGTAGGTAGACATGACAATATGGGATACTGGAAGCTTCAGATGCTTGAGAGTTATTGTAGTGATGATGTTGCTAGAAGACCTAGTGTCTATCAACACTCTCTTATAAGGTGTTCCATTTACACATGCAATGATGTGCAAGGGAGGATCCACCATATCATTTGGAACCAGTTTAAGTTCATCTTATCAAAAGGTAATCACCGATTCTATGCATTGCCACACATTCCCCACAAAATTTTTGAAGGAGTTAGACTCCTGGGGCTAAAGCTCTATCGCCTTAAGGATCTCCATTAAAGCTTCTCTATGAGGTGGTGATTACTAAATGAGATCATATATGGAGATTCAAGTAGATATTATTCTCAAGATCTGAGTGAGCTTGCTCTTGATTGTGACCATAGGACTAGGTGGGTGGCTTAGCATAGGAGGTGATAAAGGTTGTGATGTCGAAGGAACATCGTTCTAAGCTACAGGTGGTGCAACTAGACTTGGGTACCACCTATTCCTTATTACAATGTTGATCATGCTAACATATCCTTATTGAGGGGGTGCATGATTAACCTCATTTACCTAGGGTACTATCTTGGCCTACTCTGCATGGGCAGGTAAGGGGTGTTTAAACACCTCCATCTATTGGTTGTTTGGCATGATAGGGTTGTCTACCTGAAGGGCATTCCTATCAATCATGTCTTGCACCAAATTCTTTAACTTATAGCACATTTGTATGTCAAACCTATTTTGCCTATGAAATTTGCAATATAGGTCTTCTTTGTATCCTTTGGACTTCAATGCATTTGGGTCGACAAGTCGACTCTCAGGGAAAAGGATCAAATTAGCTGCTAAGAGGCACTCAAAAAATGAGTCCATAGACTCTGCAATGGGCATGAACTATCGCTTGGGGTGATGTTGTTGATTTTTCCCTTGACTATTATGGTTGTCCTTGGCATAGTTCCTAGGTGTGGCCTGATAATTAGGATTTTGAGGTGGCACTTCTTGCACTGGCCCCGAGATGCTAATGGTAACTTGATTCACTACCACTAGCTTAGGCTATTTTGGGGTATTCTTAGTATTCTTTTTCCACTCCTTATGAGGCTTCACAATATCTCCCTCTTGAATCTTGATGTCTTCAATGGTCCTAGCCTATGCTAGGGCATCTTCAAGAGTCGGATATTGTTGCAGCTGCAACAACAAGGAGATTGGCTTTAGGTAACTCTTGGAAAATATCTGAGTCAAATCTAGCATGGGGAGTAGATAAGGTAGCTTGGAAAGTAATTCTCACCACCTATTGCTATAATTCGCTATTGACTCATCGTCATATTGTTTCAACCTAGTGAGATCGGCCAACGTCACCTTCCTCTTGGTATTGAAGATGAAGCATTCAAGGAACACATCTACAAGTTGATCCAAATTGTGGATACTATGCTTGGGGGGTTGGGTAAACCATTCTATGGCTGGGCTAGAGAGGGTAGCCACTAATATCTATAAAAGCGAAGCATCATTATCCTAAATTCCAAATAATTAACTTAGGAATTTTGTGACATGTTCCTATGCATCTTCCTCTCCTTTAAAGGTAGCCAAATGAGGTATCTTAAATTGCTTTGGATAGGGAGGGGTAGGAACCAAAGGATGAATGGGTTGACTATGTAGCTAGTGAAAAGTGGATTTTTGAGATCTTGACCTGGATTTCTTGTTCTCTACTAACTCTAGGTTCTCTAGCAATGCCCGATATGCATTTGAATATTAGATATCCTCATCCTTGATCCTATCCTTGTGGTGGAGGTCTAGTATCCTCAGGCCTATTTTGAGGTGGTGGCATGTCACCCCCCTACCTTGGTAAGGCATTTCCAAATATTCCACCTTTAGCTCATGCTTAGTGTAAGCCCCATAGGGCATCTCTCGAGCCAATCTATAAAGAGGGGTATCTACCCGTTGTGGGTGCCCTATGTTTGGCTTGGGAGGCAAGTCTCGATATAGCCTAGGAGGTCACAAAGGCAACATTGGATAAGGCCTAGGAGATCTATCTTGAATGAGCATGGGTTACCTCGGGTGGACTTCCTACCTATGTGTCTTAGGGGTAGGAACCCTCTCACATAAAGTTCTCTAGAATAGCTTGTTGTTCTACCATTCGATTCTTTCTTTCTCAAGCTGATGCAAGAAGTCTAGTTGATCTTTGTATAGTAGAATAGAAGCAATCTAGTTGATAATTGTGGATTTCCTCATGCATTCCTTCATGGACGAGGAAGGGAAGGGTGGAGTTAGCTCACCCTGAGCAATTATTATCATACTCATCAAGTTTCCTAAGTTGTTGGGCCCTATCAGGATGATGTAGAGGCAAGGTTGGATCAACCTACTCTGCCCAATGTGTGAAGACATGCTCTGGCCTATGAATAGGTATGTCAAACCTATCAGGTATGTGGATGCATGGCACTGCTCTGTCTACTTACACCTTAGTGTGTTGTTTAATTTCATCAAAGAAGGCATGTGACGTGTCTAAATATCAAGAACACTCTTCCAGGTAAGGTCCCTCACCCATAGGGGTGTCTCGCATAGGGCTCACTTATAGGTGTGGTTCATGACCATTTTGGTACTGGGGTGAGTAGAGGATCACTATGGAGGTATGACCAAGTTCCTAGATCTAAAGTGGAGATGATTCATAGCTCCTAGTCCACTCTCTACAACTTCTTCTCATGATTGGGCTTGGCACGGGTGCACACCATTGTGAATATCTACCAACCGTAGATGATTATCTCCTTTATAAATTCTTAATGAAATAGCACACAAGAAATGAAACACTCAATAAAAACAAATTATTATCTCTTTTAAGTTTTATATGTGAATCCCTAAACTATTTTGTGTGTTTCACATGTGTTGTTTGTAAATATGACCTTATGTTACATGAAATTTTGTTGAATGATAATATTGTGTTTAATTATAATTCACCTATATATTCACAGCTCGACAACTAACAATGAAATTCATGGTCACATAATACAACCTATAATGTGTGGTGATGAAGTCCACATACGGTTAGGGAGCACAGGTCCTACCAGTTCCTCATCCAATTCACCCATAGTCTATGATATACATCCCCAAAGAGAGATACATGCTATAACCCATAGGCTATAATGGATCTTGGAACCAACATTGGCAAAGAACAAGGTTCATGTGATTTGACACAATGGGTGGAGATGAAAGCCACCTCGTTGAACTCTACTAGTGGATGGTGATGAAATCCACCTCACTAGCATTTAAATGAATTGTGGTGGTGTGGTTATTTTTAGTCCAAATAAAGTAAAAAATGAAGCATTTGATGATCATTCACTAAATGCATACAAAAGTGCATTTTATTTTTATAAATCTAGATAAAAGGAGAAATACAAGATGCAAATCCTGAATGATGGCCTACCCATTAGGTAGCCTACATGCAAGCAAACCATACAAGGGAATCATAACTTAACTTATTTTTTATTTTTATTATTTTTTTGTTATTTTTGCATTTATAAGAAAATAAAACCATCTTTCTACATTCCTAGCAAACAAAGCATGCAATAAAAATCAAACTTCAGCTAATTTTGATAGTGTAGTAGAAAACAGAAAGTTTAGGTACCTACCTTATCACCCAAGGAACTTGCTATTATTGGAATATAAGCATAAAAGGCTCTATTTTGTGGACATACTAGGGTGGTGTGGCTACAAATTTGAAGGCAATACTAGGGTGGGATGGTTGTGTGGCCATCCCAAAGTGAGCTAAGGAGCAGTCAAGAGGTTGTTTTAGGCCAAGATGACCAGTACATGTAACAAAAACCAAGCAAAAACCAAGCTTAAACCTTCAAAAATTCAATAGGGATAAGGTCCCACCATGATCGCTACTGAATTATAGGAAAAATGGTGCACCTAAGAGTGATAAAAAATATGCATCTATCGCTAATGATTGATGTGCATCAAAACGGAAGCATGCAAGTAAAAGTGGAAAATACACCAAATTGCAAGAAATGGAATAAAAGGAAGTTTATTTCTATTAATATGATGGTTCAAAACCATGGTTACATAAATTTCCCCTTGAGGGCTCTGGATTGATACATTTTTTTACAAAATTATGGGGTGCCCAAAGGATCAAGTCCTTTCAAAGAAGCTCGTGTGCACTTCCAATGTCTTTCCTCGTACCCACAATTGAGGTGGTAAAACCTATGCTGCCATATATTTTTTCTATGATATTGTGCTCCTTCCTTGTATGTTTTAGAGACCTAAACCTGCACACAAGGAAATCATAATCAATGAAATATCAAGTGTGTATGGTGAAAATATGCAATCCCCATAGGCATTAAAATACTAGAAAACATGAATGTGAAATACACCTATCTAAATAAACTCCAAATGACTTTAAATTTTAGAGGTATGTAAAATAAATTGTTTTGGGAAGATATTACTAAAAACATAACCGAAATTACATCTGATGGCATGGCATAATCGTAGTAGACCTTCGAAGACTACAAAATCTAAAGAAAGCAATTTTTGCCCCTAAACATATCCAAAATACATGAAACTTGGAAATAACACCTAAAATTACATTTAAAGACAACCCATGTGGTCAGATTTTCAAAATCAGGTACATATCCCTATGCATCTCCAGATGATCTCCATAGACCTGCATAAGACCCTACAAAACACTAAAAATGCGATATCTCACTCAATATAGCTCCAAAATGCATGAAATTTGGAAAGTAGAATCATATGATAATCTATAATCTAACTAAAAAATAAAATTAAAGAAATCATGTACAAATAATCCACCATCCTGGGGTGGGATAGTTGAGACTATCATAGACTAGGGACTGTCCTACAGTGGTACGACCACCAATTCTGCACTTATTTTGTCACCAATTACTTTGTGAATTGGTTATGGATATACTAAATAGTTTTTAAATTGAATTTTGTGGTAAAAATCACTCATATGGTTCATTTTTGTGATCAAATTGCACCTCCTAGATCACTCGCAAACCTCCTTTGCTAGGTAGATATTCCAAGGGAAAAAAGGCACAAAATAGTGGGGGAAATCTTGGCAGCACTCTATTGCTATATATCAAAACTCCTCTCTATATCTTGTGTGGAAAACTTATCCAATTTATAGCCAAATTAGGCCTTTGGGCAAGAAGGCATGCAAGGGCATGCAAGGCAAGAGGCACCATTTGGCCAATAGGGTGGCATGCATTGGAGGGAGAAGAGAATCTCCCTATTTGGCCTCTTACATGCAACATGTCATAAGGATGATGTGTCCTCTAACTTGCATGATTGAATAGGTAGGGAAAATGGCAATTTCTAGGTACCATTTGTCCAAATTTGACTTTTTTGGAGTCAAACCTTATGGCCATCCCACACTAGAATGGCCAATTTACCACCATCCTGGGGTGGGATGACCACAAACTATGGCCATCCCAAGGTGGGATGGTCATGCATATATTACCAAAAAGCTCCCAATAGTTGGGTAGAGCCTTCCAAGAGTGGTTAGGACCACTAGTAAGCCTCTAAGTATTTCCCAAGAGGGCCATATGGTGTCAATTAACCAGTGCTTTTGATTGCCTAATCGGATTGACCAGATTTTAGTGTCTACACATGGTGGTAAGAAAAAATGGGAAAATAATATAAATCTTGATGAACCTGAGAACCATAATAAATTTCATGGTGAAAAGTATGAAGAACACTTAAAACATGCAAATAATTCCTCTCTAGTGGATGATATGATAGCATGCAATACAATACAAGACTACCAACACTGGGATAATGTAGCCTCTACAATGACCCAGCTTAGAGATCTTGGAGAAATAAATACCCTACCTCCACCACCACAAATAGTAACTCAATTAATCAAGATCCTAATCACTGTACATCCTTAGAGAATCAAACAACTAACCAAAAGAGTTTTAATTTATATAAGCATTTTTATTTCCCTAATATAACAACTGAGCAAAGGGTAAAAGCAACAAGCCAATTCCATAATGTTTTTAAAATATCAACTAATGTATCCCAAGGTTAGAAGGGGAGATTTTGGCATCATACCAGGTAAACTTAATTAATATTGCCATTGGGAGGTTTCCAGATAGTAGAGGTACAGTTCCACAAGTTCCCTTCCTCATCCCAAAAAGGTTGTCTCCCTCATTTTACCTATATTTTTTTTGAAAAAGGGGATACTCCATAAATGTGTAGTAGATTCAAAAGCTCAAGTCTCAATCATGCCAATAGAAATTTGTAGGAATCTAGGTCTAAAACCAGATGTGCATGGACCATAAATATTGCAACTCAAAGGAAAACATTTGAATATGATGGGAATATTGCATAGAATACTAATATTGATATATGGACATCCTGATTTAGCTATAATTCAAGATGTGGAAGTGGTCGATGTACCTCCATTATTCATAATGTGCTTATCCTAGGGTTTGCTTAGATATTTTGAAGGATGTGTGACCTGAGTGTAGAATCAGATACTCATATCTTGGGGTAAGGGTACCATCATAGTTCCTAATTAGAGCTTACATGCTTTTTACATTGAAGAATACAATAAGTAAGTGATGAATTATATTAAAATGTCCATATATATGAAGCAATATGAAGATTTTTAGGGTTCATAAAAATCATCCTTTGACAAACCTAAATCTAATTATCGTTTATTTAGTTAGATAGCTCACTGTGATTTGGTCATTATATTTTATGATCAAGGAAAACCAAAGGAATATGACCACCTTAATTGGGATACGATAACCCATGGTGTAGAGGTGGTCAAGGATCATATAATGTAGGCAATATATTTCATGAAACCCTAGAAGAAAAATATTTGTATACTCCCTACAGTAAGTTGATTCTAGTTTGCCAAACTAGAGAAGTGATACCCGAAACTTGGAACATGGTCATCTTAGGACAAGGACTAGAAGTAGAGTGGAACTTGATTGGGGGTATTGATAGTTAGACACAATGGTAAGAGTATTATGCAAAGCAATTCAAATTTAGTACTATGTGGTATAAATATTACATATTCATGAGGTAGATATGCAAAATAAAATTCAATAGCTAAGCATGAGCATACACGTCATATTTTATGTACATAGTCAGTGCATATATGGTGATTGACTATATTCATCATAAATAATTAGGTCTATTCTATGTGAATTCATGTGCCCTATAGCATATGGTACCAATACCTTAAATAAGTAGAAATTCAATCGTGTATATTGAGTTTCAAGTTGAATTGGGAGGGTCATCTACTGTAACTGCTAGATTATGGAATACCACACGAATCTTGGTTGTTTTCCCCTTTCTTTATTATTTTATTTTATTTTCTCTCTGACTCCATAGCTAATGGATGAAGGTAAGGTATTTTTGAAATAACAAGAGGTATGCTCAACAAGTATTATTTAGTGAAGATAAGACCAATAAAACACATGTGGGTAGAAATTGATGTCACACTAAATTAGAAGGAACATGCGTAAAAGGCTTGGTTGGTGTGGAAATAAATGGAGCAACACAAGTGAGAGGATTTTTCAATGCATAAACACCAGCTCTAGCATCTAGTAGATTGCTAAAATCTACCATAGGTGATTTCTCAATTGTCAGTTGTGTAGAGGGGGAAAACCACCCTATCGCATACAATTCTCAAGGCTAAATTTGCAAGAGAGAACCTTAAGGTGAACCACAGGGGTATATTATTCTCTATGCTTGGTTCTAGGAGTGTAAGGGTTCACTAGGAATGATTTTAGAACTCACTCTAAGTCCTATGGTTTTAAATAATGTTTGATGTATTAGATTCAAGACAAACACCAAGATTTGGCCTTTCTAGATCTATGCTAAAAAATATAAAGGACAATGCAAAAATATAGAATGCAAGAGAATAAGAGCTAACCCTAGAATGATTCTTTCTTTGAATGCTTTCCTAACCTTAGGGTTCCAAATAGACAATATTTAAGTAAGGGCTCAAGAAGATATGCACAAACATAATTAACCCTAAGTGCACACTATATGTTGTTTATCTCTCAAATTCGTAGAAATTAATTAGATATATTTTTAAAAACTTAGATCTAGGGTTTACAAAATAAATATAAAGCACTCAAAAAACAACCTAAAGACTAATAATAACACTTAGCTTATCTGGTAATTTAACCTTGTCTTTATTCCTTTATCCAATACTATCAACAATTCATGTTCTTGAAAGATAACTTAGATAAACACTTGAAAAATATGATTAGCATTAGGAGGCCTCCTTAGGCCACTATATAGCAATGCTTGGAGGCAGAACAATTAAGCCCCCTAGGTTCTTTTATATTACCTTTGATAAATAAAAGCAAAAATTGACCTTTGGAAGAAAATAAATATAATACAATACAACAGAATATAATGATATAACCATAGAACATAATGTACTACTATGCTCTAGATGTAGTCTAAAATGCAATGATGAAGTTTGGGATAGCATTTTGCCCCTAAATTTGGCTTAGGTGAAATCATACCCTATAATAGGTGACCATGATAACACACATGTGGAATCATGCCTTGTAGAGATCTAGGCATGATTTCATAGAGACTATACAAAAAATAAAATATAAGTGCGACGACTCAATTATGTCACCCAAAAAATCTAAATATGCATGTATAAGAGCAAATTCACCTAGAAGAGAGTGCAAAAGCAAAATAGAAGAGTTGATACCTCTCGAATTGTTGATATCTCCTTAGGGATTCAACACAAATCCACCAAGAGTGAGCAAAATCAATCAACAATCCAATATAGCAAAGAACTAATCATCTTCAAACTCCAAATTTAACTTGCTTATGAAAGAAGGATGCAAACCAAATAATAATACTTTACGAGAAACCAATCGTTAGCATTAAATCATAAAAAAAATTCATGCAATAATTTTGTGTGTAAAGAGTGAATTCAAACCCTCCTTATATAGTGGATTTGAAGGTGATAAAGGTAAGAAAACCAAGGAGGTCTGACATAAAACATGCAAAACCTAAAGAATTAGGGTTTTATTAGACCAAACCCTAAAAAGGTGAAATCTTGCCCCATCAAGGCCGATCATGATTTTACCTATGCGAAGTTGTGCCTCACTAAGGACAAGCACAATTTAACATAGAGGGATAAAAAGGGCAAAATAGGGGGGGAGAAGCCTAACCCTTGCCTTATGTAAGTCTAGGGGGTCTCCCAAGAGGTTCTAGGAAGATTTCCTATTAAAGTGGGTCAATGTTCTGTGTCTACATTTTACCCCCTCTTTGATGCATTTAAGGCCAAGTAAATATGTCAAAGAAATATGTAGACCCCTATAGGTAAGAAGACAACAAGAACAAAAATAAGTGGCTAGGTTTTGGCAAAAGGATGATGCAAAAGAGGTATCATGAAGGACACTCTAGAATTTTACATTTTGGGTGAGACATTCTTACCATTAATTCCTCTATGACTAGGGTGCCCCATCGATTTTCTAAAGGAATAAATATTCCTTCAAAAACTTGAAATAGGTAAGGAGAGAAGGAGCAAAACATAAGGAATGAAGCAGGTAAACAAACAATAGAGAAAATATTACTAGGTACAACATGGATCTAATGCAACTTTCATTAAATGCAAGAATGAAAAGAAGAAAGAGGAAGAAATAAAAGGGAAGATAGAAGAAGAACAAGAAGAATAATAACAAAAAGAACAAGAATCCAAATTTCAACCATAGAAAGTGAGAGAATCCAATCAAAGAACCCTGAATGAAGGGTGTTATGCCCAAAATAATGGTCTAGGAGTGGAGTGAAAAACCTCTATGGGTGTAGTACTCACTAAGATGGAAAAATGGGCAACAATTATGGAGCATAACCTACTTTGGATTATTTCTCAAGTGATCAAATTATGGAGTGTAACCCTCTATGGATGATTGATTTCTAGTGACTATTGTGGGGTGATTACCTACTATGATGTATGCCCAAGCCTATTGAAATGGCCAAGGAGCTTATCCTATAATTGGTTGTTGATCCCAATGAGTTAAAAGAAATGTAACCCAATAGGGAAATACATTCTTTATTGATATGAATAATGTATTAGCAATTGCTACCAAATAGGGGTGTGTAAAAATATATATAGACCAATCAATATGAGCATAACACAAAGTGAGTGTGTGCATGTGTGAGAAGAAATAAGAGGAAGAAAATGAGGAGCAAAGAAATATACATGTGTACCCCAGCATGAAGTTTTAGCTAGTGAAAATTAAATATGGAGTAAATGTGCAAGCAAAATAGAGAAGGTATATCCTTATCTGAGTAAATAAAATAAATGAGAAATAAGAAATATGCAAAGGACAAGGATATACCAAAATAGGTTGCATTCCTTGATTTTGAGGAGAAATAATGATCATTGTAAAACGTTTAAAGTCAAGGAATACAAGAAGAAGAGAGAAGAGAAGGAAAGAGTAAAATAATATGAGAAGAGAAGGGATGAAAATGCATGGGCCTTAGGTTGGGGTTTCACTAAGCATCAGAATCCTAGTAATAAGTGCAATACATGTGAGCTATGATCTAACTAGGTATAATCACATGCCATTATCATGAATCCCAAAAATATATATGAACAAGTAGTCATGAGCAAGCAACAATGCAATTATGACAAGAAAAAATGCAAGAGAAACCAAATGGTAGGCAATCATGCAAAGTATGATAGGTAATAATGCAATATGAGCAGGTAAAAAAATGCAATATGATTTAAGCTAAATGTAAAATGCGGATGATAGATCAAGCATAATATATTTTTTAATGCATTATATTCATAGGTTCTTTAAGTTCTTTACCATATAAAGAAGCCAACAAATAGGCACCTAAGCCAAACTTGGTCATTATGACAAAGGGCCCTAACCAATTGGGCTAAAACTGACCTTGAATATCAGCATGAGCTTTGGTGTTCTTCTTATTTTCCTTGAGGACAAGGTCCCCAACCTCAAAAGAATGATTGAAAACTTTATTAGAATAAGATCATCAAAGTCTATTTAGATAGGATCTCAAATGCTCTAATTCATGAATACACTTTTCATCCAACAACACCAATTGGTGCAACCGATCTGCATGATACTCATCATTGACCTCAACATATTGCAACAAGATACACAATGAAGGAACCTCAAGCTCAAAAGGAAACACTACCTCAACCCCATATACCAAGACATATGGTGAGGCCCCTATGGGAGTACACACACTAGTATGATAGGCCCACAAGATAGGATAAAGCTAGATATGCCAGTCACGATCGGTCTTACTAACTAGCTTTTTCAAGATCCTGATAAAGGACTTATTGGTTGCTTTGGCTTACCCATTACCCTAGATATAATAAGAAGTTGACCACCTATGTTGAATCTTGTACTTAGCAAAAATATTACAAACATCCTTATTCTTGAAAGGAGTATCATTGTTAGAAATAATCATTGAAGGAATCCCAAACCTACAAAGAATTTGGTTGAACAAGAACTTAGAAATGTGAGTTCTAGTCATCGTAGCTATGGGTATGGATTCAACCCATTTAGTGAAATACTCAAGCATAGTAATGATAAAATTTTGACCATATGATGACATTGGGTTAAATTTCTCGATAATGTCCAATCCCCACATGGAGAATGGCCAAGAGGAAGAGATAACTTGAAGGTCTTGAGAAGGATCATGGATGATATTATCATGGTATTGACACTTGTCATAGCATTGAACATAGTCACATGTGTCTTTCTCCATAGAAGGCCAATAATACCCCATCCAAAGGAGCTTCTTGGAAATAACATTACCACTTAAATGGACTCCACATGAACCTTTATGAGCATCACTAAGAGCAAGTCTGGTCTCATAAAAGTTAAGGCATATCAAGAGGATGCCTTTAAAATAATTTCCATACAAGATGTTGCCGATTATGATGAATCAACATGCTCTTTTGTGCAAAATATTATGTTGATTGTGATCTAAACCATTAGGCACCAAACCATCCTTTAGGAAAGTAAAGATGTGGTTATACCATGCTTATATGGGGAAGCTCCGATGGTCAAAAAATCTAATGGTACATGACAAGAACCAAGCGATGCAGGTTCCTGGAGTTGTCTAATGATAATTGATTCTTTATCATATTTTAACTCCAGAGGGAAAAAGGATGTAGCAGCAACCATGACATCCACATGGTGATTTGAGGATCTAGGGACAAAATCTATGGTTACTTATTTGAATGAGGATAACAAATTAGTAACAATATCCTTGTAAGGTTTATGTTTATCATCTTGAGTCTAATAAACATCATTAATTTGACTAACCACAATTTGAGAGTCACTAAATATCAATAGAAATATAACCTACAAAGCTAAGGTAGCTCTAAGACCAAGGATCAAGGCTTTGTATTTTGCAGTATTATTTGTGCAAGACAAACAAAGTTTAAAGTATAATGGGATGAATTGATTTCATGGGATGACTAGAATGACTCCAACATCAGTGGTCTTCATGCATTGGGCCCCATCAAAAAACAAAGTCCAAGACTCAGACTCTTCAATTTTAATATTGAAGCACTCATTGGGAAACTCAACAACTATATGATGGGAAGCTTCTAGGGGAGTGGAGGCTAATTGATCAGTAATCACCTGATACTTAATAGCATTATGACCTAGGAACATCAAGTCAAACTTGCTAAGGGCCAACACCCATTTAGTAGCTTGACCTAAAAGGTGGGGTTTAGACATTAAAAAGTGCAAAGGACAAAAATTTACAACTACCAATGTCTTATGGTTAAGCATGTAGTGTCTTAAATTTTGAAAAGCAAACACTACAACAAGGTAAAGCTTCTCTAAGGGAGTGTACCTAGTTTTATATCTAACCAAAGTTCTACTGATATAGTAGACAACTCATTCTTTATTTTGATCATCATGTTGGGCCAACATGGCTCCTAAAGCATGAGCAGTGGCTACTATGTAAAACATCAAATGCCTTACAGGAATAGGAGGAACTAGAATAGATGAGGAAGTGAGATACTATTTGAGGTAATCATAATATTTTTCAAACTTAAAATTCCATTGAAAGACCACAACTTTCTTAATAAGTTTAAGAAATGGCTAACACTTATCAACTAACTAGGCAATAAACCAATGAATAGACTAAATTTTACCTTGCAGACTACATAGTTCAATCAAGGTATGAGGAGGAAGCATATTATTGATGGTCATTATCTTAGAGGGATCCACTTCAATGCCTCATCTAGAAACTATGAAGCCTAACAACTTGCCATATGTGACTATGAACACACACTTAGTAAGTTTAAAATGAACCTTGTATTACCAAATCCTTTCAAATATTCATCTTAAATCTTGGACATGATCATTTTATTCTATGGAGTGAGCTAGAAGATCATCCACATAGTCCTGGAGAATATCATGCATCATGTCATGGAAAATATAAGTCATGGCCCGCTGATAGGTTGATCTTGCATTCTTTAGGCCAAAAGACATTTTTTTTTCAATAGAAGGTTCCCCATGGAGTAGTGAATGTTGTCTTAGCCTGATCCTCAGGTTTCATGACCCTCTTAGATGGAATTTTGAAATATGGAAAAATAATGTATTAACAAATGTGACTAATATTTGATTTTGTGCAATTAAGCAGCTTCATGATATTAGATAGGTAATTAAGGATATGTTACTGCTAATAAATTTCCAATATGTAGTATTAGGTGCACTCGTGAGTGGAGGAAATTGAGTCATCCACCAGAGATGAGAGTACTTTATAAAGGGGAAATGATGATAAGGCAAATCAAAGGTAATAGGAATAGATACCTTTACATAGGCATGCATTCGATTAAGGGATAATCATAAATGTCTAACCATCTTGAGCCCCAGAATAATAGCCTAGTAGCTATCGCAAGTTCTAGAGGTTGAGATAGGTGATTAGATTAATGAAAAGACTTCCTCTTTGTTTGATTCACTTGCATGATTGTCTTTTAATTTAGCATTATTAACCTTGATAACTGGTGATCATGAAGTAGATGGTTTGCCTTCACAAACTTCATATGTGTATTGTTTAAATAAATAGTTGATTTATTTAAAAGGGCAAAAAGATATTGTTTAAATAAATAGTTGATTTATTTAAAAGGGCAAAAAGATATTGTTTAAATAAATAGTTGATTTATTTAAAAGGGAAAAAAATATATTGTTTAAATAAATAGTTGATTTATTTAAAAGGGCAAAAATATATTGTTTAAATAAATAGTTTATTTATTTAAAAAGGGCAAAAAGATATTGTTTAAATAAATAGTTTATTTATTTAAAAAGGGCAAAAAGATATTGTTTAAATAAATAGTTTATTTATTTAAAAAGGGCAAAAGATGTTTAAATAAATAGTTTATTTATTTAAAAAGGGTAAAAGATATTGTTTAAAATAAATAGTTGATTTATTTAGAAAGGAAAAAGATAATGCTTAATTAAATGGTTGACTATTTAAAATAAAACAAAAATAAAACCCTAAAAAAAAGGGTCTTTTCCTCAGCATATCTAGGAAGCTACCACCCACCCATCAGTCGACCCCCTGAGATGTTATGGTGACAAGATGACATTCAACAAAATAGGTCAGATTACCCTTTGGAAACCCGATTGGGCCAGATGCGCGAAGCTCCTCTGATATGAGAGGAAAACTCTAAATAACACATTCTTTGACTGAGAGGGGGGTGAACAGTATAAGACCAACTTTTACTTTTCTTTCTCAAACAATATTATCCAATATTATCAATGGCAATATCAATAGCAGTAATCAAAGCAATGCACAAATCATCACACACAAGAGAGACACCAATTTAACGTGGTTCACCCAATGTGGGCTACTCCACAGAGAAAATATTTCCACTAAATTTTCTCAACAAATCTCTTGGGAATCAATTCCCTATTACAATGTTTATGGACCTCTGTCCAAAGGAGACACCAATCCCCTATGCTCTGATTTGTGGATCTCTCTCCATAGGAGAACTCTTTCCCCTTTTCTCTGGTTCGTGGAACTTGATCCAGGAGAACTCTATCTCCTCAACTAGTTTGTGGATCTCTCTCCATAGAATAACTCTATCTTCCCAATTGGTTCATGGATCACACTCCATAGGAGAACTCTTTCCCCTTGCTCTAGTTCTATGGACACCACTCCAATCTATTCTAGTTTTGTGGATCTCTATCCATAGGAGAACTCTTTTCCCTTCTACTCTAGTTGGTGATCTTCTAGAAGACTTATACCCCCACTACTATAGCTTGTGGATATCTCTCCACAGGAGACCTCTATCCCCACTACACTAGCTAATGGATCTCTATCCACTAGAGACTACTATCCTCTTTACTCTATCACCTCCAAATCTTACTCTCAACTCTATCTCAAATATACATCAAACTCTATCTCAAATCTATCCCCAAGTCTTAACACAAATCTTGATCTAATCTTCTTAATCTACCCCATTAACAAAGCTTGATCAAATCAACTCTCTTAGATCTACCCCAAGCCTTAACACAAATCTTGAACAAATCAACTCTACTTAGATCTACCCCAAGCCTTAACACAAAGCTTGAACAAATCAACTCTACTTAGATCTACCCCAAGCCTTAACACAAAGCTTGAACAAATCAACTCTGCTTAGATCCCCAAGCCTTAACACAAAGCTTGAAAAATCAACTTTCTCAACCTTAACACAAATTACAAATCACTTTCTTAGATATACCCCAAGCCTTAACACAAAGCTTGAACAAATCACCTGCTCTTAATGTTGGTTTAAGTCTTCACAAGACTTGCTCAAATCTACCTTCAAGTCTTCACAAATACTTGCTCAAATCTACCTTCAAGTCTTCACCAAGACTTGCTCAAATCTGCCTTCAAGTCTTCACAAAACTTGCTCAAATCTGCCTTCAAGTCTTCACAAAGACTTGCTCAAATCTACCTTCAATTCTTCTCAAAGACTTGCTCAAATATACCTTCAAGTCTTCTCAAAACTTGCTCAAATATCTCTAGAACATGCTCAAACCTGCTCTAACACATGCTCAAAATAGCTCACAAGATATGCTCAATTAATCTCAAATCTTGCACACAATGCTATCAAATGCTTTGTCTAATATTCAAAGTAATTCCTTTAACTTGAAGCAGTTTAGACATATTCTATCAGAATTCATTTAACCTCTAGAACATATAGAGAATAATATGCACTTGCAAATAGCTCAATATGTTCTACTCAATCATTAAGTCTATCACTTTCACAAATCTGATTTCTAATGTTTGCACATTCACTTTCAATATCACTCAAGACCAATGCTCAAAAACTTCACACATACATTCAACCAATGAAGCATAATTGTCTCACAAACCCTAAACAAATGTTCTTCCAACTTCTTTCAACAAAGAGCACAAAATAGGTCTCAACACTTAATTCAAATATTTCCAACAATGCTTATCAAACAAACCTTTTCACTCCACCTTATATTTCAGAAATATTCATTCAACCAAACACCTTAAATAAGGGATGATATGCCCATACCTTTTTTCTTGCTTTTATGGAGATATATCTTCAAAAATCTGTCTCACACACAATATCTTTTGCAACTATAAAAAGGTTAGCACAACACTTCTTTATGAGTTAGCAATCCTTCAATATGTGTGCCCAATTAAATTCCAAACCACTCTCTTGGTTTCTCAAACTATAGCATCAACTCATATAATCAAACCCTTCAAAAAGAAGCAAGAATCCAAACAATTAAAATACCTCATACACCTTTTAACTCCCTCTTAACTTCTAAACACATTCATAACAAAATCAACAAGGATTCTTATTACTCCAATAGTTCACTTTCAAACTAATTCATTATAATTTCCTTCAAAAATAAATGCATGAAATAATAATAAAAATAATTCCCTTATATCTCCCAAGGCCAACAACGCTCACAATAATCAATTAAACCACATGCGCCTACCCTCAACCTTAGAAATTACCAAAATCAATTTGCGCTTACCAAAAATATTGTCACAAAGATTCGAACACAATGCCTACCGCCTGCCAACGCACTAGCTTCCCTTGGGCTACCACTAGGCCAACCACCCACACAAGGACCTAATGCCATGATGCCCTCTTTAACCACTGCTCACCCTTCTTACCCGAAAAACAAAAATGTTGCCATCGAGTTTCGAATGTAGGACCTATCATCCGCTAGCGCCTTAGCGTGCTATGGGCTACCACTAGACCAACCATCCACACAAGGACCAATTACCACCATGCACTATCTAACCACTACTCACCCTTCTCACTAACAAAACAAACAAACTACTACCATCAAGAATCAAACACAGGATCTACCATCCACCATGTCTTAACGCTGCCAAGCCTACCACTAGGCCAACCACATGGTTGGTGATAGGGGCATACAACCTTGTCTCTTTATTCATCCATGTTTTCCTCTTTGTTTTTAAAATTAAAACCTTCTTCCACCTTGCTCACGAAATTTGCATCAACAATTATATTAATCATTCGCAACATGCATTCGAGAGACTTATCTTTTGGCCTCCAAACTTTATCATATAAATACCAATTTTTCTCCATGCTCGGACGTCGACGAAGTTTAATAATTTAAACTTTATTCTTGGTGCCAAACCCACTTAGGGTTATAAAATATTATAATATAAATATTATAATTATTTTATAATTAACCTTAGGCTTTATCTTAACAACTTTAATATTATAATAATAAATATTATAATATTATTTCCTTTGGGCCTAGGTATTTCCTTCCTTCAGGGTATTTAGACAATATTTTGACCAACCATGTGGAGCTTTATACCAAATCTCTTGGGCTTAAAATATAAATATTTTAACCCTCTTTTTATCAATTCCCTTGCACTGAGATGAACTAACTTTTGACATCAATGACAACATAATTACTCAAAATTTCCAACAATCTCCCCCTTTGTCATTGATGGCAACCCTTTTCTAAAACTTCCTTTTTCAAACCATTTGACTCCAAATCTGCTCCCCCTGAGAAACTGCTCCCCCTAACTGAATGCTCTCCCCCTTACTCAAATATCTCCCCCTTTGACATCAATGGCAAAGGGACTCCTTTGGGGCTAAATATAAGACTCTTAGCTCAGACCCCTCCCCACCTCCTCTCCTTGAGGTGATTAATTTTGGGGTGGGAGTAAAACTACTCCCAACATACAATGCTCCTTTCCTTTGTCAACCTTCTTTCTCAACATGCCCTTTTGATCCTTTTGAGTGTCCCTATTTTTGCTTGTCTCTGGAAACTCTGTTCTACACCACTTGGCCTTATGTCCAACATTATTACACTTGTAACACTTAATGTTGTAGTTCATAGAAGGTGCAAATATCTTGAAGTTCCTCCTGGTGAAGCCATACTCCTTTTTGTCATGAACCCTGCATTGAATTGCTTTATGCCCAAATCGATTACAAGAGTAGAAATACCCTTGAAAGAGATGTCCATATTTGAAGTTCCTCTTGGTAACACCATACTCCTTTCCATGTGTCCTACAATGCATAGCCCTGTGACCAAATCTGTTACATGAAAAGCAACGTCCTTTGAAGAAATCTTGCCTTGAACCCATTGGTCTCCTAGTCCTTTCTTCTCTGTGATGATCCATGTTCCTTTTGTTTCCTTCCTTGGTGAAGCTTCTATTCACATAAGTCTCACTTTCTCCTTCACTCTCTTCCTTTGAAACTTCTTCCTCTTGTGAACTTGAGCTTGACCCTTTTTCTTGTTTCCCTTGTCCTTCTTCAAAACCAAGTCCTATTTTGATAGATGAAGGTCTTTGTGCATTGATAATCTTATCCAAGGTCTTTGAACTTTTCCCATACCTATGTAGCTTGTCTTTAGACTCTTTTACTTCCATCCTTAGTGAAGCTACCTCATGTTCTAATCTTTCACATTCTAAGACTTTTACCTCTAAATTTTCTTTAAATCTCCTTGTCTTAGCTATTGAGTTTGTCAGATCTTGTATAAGCTTTCCTTTTTCTTCATCACATTCTTGAACTTGAGCCTTGAATTTTGAATTCTACTTTCTAACCTTTTTCAATTCTTTGAGAGCAGCAATAAGTTCTGCTTCTAGATCTACTACACCTTCCTCTTCATTTTTTGAATCCTTTTCTACTTCTTGGTCTTCAAGAGCATCTTCATACTTTTCAGATTTATCTTCAACATGAGTACTTCCTTCCTCTTCTATTGCCAAAAATAGAATTTCTTCTTCTTCACTATCTGAGGATCTTCCATCATTGTCACTTGAAGCCTTGCTTCCCTTATCAACATAGAAACTCTTCTTGTGCCTTTGAAAGAATTTATTTTCATGCTTGTTTTGACCATACCTATTTTTCTTTTCATACCTAGATTTTTCTGCTTCCTTTTTCTTATGATCCTGTTTCTCTTCACTGCTATTGCTTCCAGCTTCTAGACAATTAGATGCATAATGACCAAAATTTCCATAATTGAAACATTTCACTATTTTCATACCTTTGTTCTTTCTTGAGTCCTTCTTGTTTCTTCTGCCATAGTTAGCTTCTTCATCACTGGTTGATTCACCGCTTGATTCTAGTTTCTTATCCTTTATCTTCTTTGATGCTTTGAAGGCTACCTCTTTCTTGGAGTTAGGTTCCTTTACTATTCTCATCTCATAAGCTATGAGAATTCCATGTAGCTCATCCATAGTCAACTTCTCAATATCCTTTATCTCTTCTAAAGCTAAAACTTTTCCATCATACCTTGTAGGAAGTGACCTTAAACTTTTTGAGCAACATCAGATTCTTCAATTTCAAATCCAAGTCCACGCATGGTATTAACAATCTCATCCACATGAAGTAAGTATGTAGCAATATCTTCCTCTTCTTCCATATTCAAATCCTCAAATATTTTCTTGTGATTTTGTAGTTTTGCCATCTTGACCTTTTTATTTCCCTCATAGGCTTGCTTCAATTTCTCCCAAATCTCTTTTGCTGATTTGCAATGCATAACTTTCACAAATTCTGCTTCATGTAATCCACTTAGGATTGCATGCATAGCCTTGGCATTATTTACATGTAAGAGCTTACCATATTTATCTATGGGAGGATTAGTTGTAGGTGTGAATCCATCCTCAACTGCTTGCCATGTCTCATACCCTTGTGACATCAAGTAAGTCCTCATTCTTATGCTCCAGAAAGCATAATTATTCCCATAAAACAATGGTGCCTTGTTTGATGAAGATCCACTCTGAGATGCCATCTGTGTTCCTGTAACCTCTTCCTTCAAGTTGTTAAACTCTTTCGAAGGAACCCGCTCTGATACCAATTGAAGAACACAGGCTTATACTGAGAGGGGGGTGAATAGTATAAGACCAACTTTCACTTTTCTTTCTCAAATAATATTATCCAATATTATCAATGGCAATATCAATAGCAGTAATCAAAGCAATGCACAAATCATCACACACAAGAGAGACACCAATTTAACGTGGTTCACCCAATGTGGGCTACTCCACGGAGAAAATATTTCCACTAAATTTTCTCAACAAATCTCTTGGGAATCAATTCCCTATTACAATGTTTATGGACCTCTGTCCAAAGGAGACACCAATCCCCTATGCTCTGATTTGTGGATCTCTCTCCATAGGAGAACTCTTTCCCCTTTTCTCTGGTTCATGGAACTTGATCCAAGAGAACTCTATCTCCTCAACTGGTTTGTGGATCTCTCTCCATAGAAGAACTCTATCTTCCCAACTGGTTCATGGATCACACTCCATAGGAGAACTCTTTCCCCTTGCTCTGGTTCTATGGACACCACTCCACTCTATTCTAGTTTTGTGGATCTCTATCCATAGGAGAACTCTTTCCCCTTCTACTCTAGCTGGTGATCTTCTAGAAGACTTCTACCCCCACTACTCTAGCTTGTGGATATCTCTCCATAAGAGACCTCTATCCCCACTACACTAGCTAATGGATATCTATCCACTAGAGACTGTTATCCTCTTTACTCTATCACCTCCAAATCTTACTCTCAAATCTATCTCAAATCTACACCAAAATCTATCCCAATTCTACAACCATAACAATCTTAAATCAACTAAATCTATTCCACAACTAACAAACTTAAAATCACTCTTAGATCTCCCAAGCCTTAACACAAAGCTTGAATCAAATCACCAACCAACCTCTTCAATCACTACTTAGATCTCCCAAGCCTTAAAACTACATAATCACTTTGCTTAGATCTACCCCAAGCCTTAACACAAATCTTGAACAAATCAACTCTGCTTAGATCTATCCCCAAGCCTTAACACAAATCTTGAACAAATCACCTATCAAATCTACCTTCAAGTCTTCACAAAGACTTGCTCAAATATACCTTCAAGTCTTCACAAAGACTTGCTCAAATCTACCTTCAAGTCTTCTCCAAAGACTTGCTCAAATTACCTTCAATCTTCTCAAATCTCTACTCATTTCTTCCTTCAATCTTCTCAAGACTTGCTCAAATCTCTCTAGCACATGCTCAAACCTGCTCTAACACATGCTCAAAATAGCTCACAAGATATGCTCAATCAATCTCAAATCTTGCACACAATGCTATCAAATACTTTGTCTAATCTTCAAATTAATTCCTTTAACTTGAAGCAGTTTAGACATATTCTATCAGAATTCATTTAACCTCTAGAACATATAGAGAATAATATGCACTTGCAAATAGCTCAATATGTTCTACTCAATCATTAAGTCTATCGCTTTCACAAATATGATTTCTAATGTTTGCACATTCACTTTCAATATCACTCAAGACCAATGCTCAAAACTTCACACATACATTCAACCAATGAAGCATAATTGTCTCACAAACCCTAAACAAATGTTCTTCCAACTTCTTTCAATAATGAGCACAAAATAGGTCTCAACACTTAATTCAAATATTTCCAACAATGCTTATCAAACAAACCTTTTCACTCCACCTTATGTTTTAGAAATATTCATTCAACCAAACACCTTAAATAAGGGATGATATGCCCATACCTTTTTGCTTGCTTTTATGGAGATATATCTTCAAAAATCTATCTCACACACAATATCTTTTGCAACTATAAAAAGGTTAGCACAACACTTCTTTATGAGTTAGCAATCCTTCAATATGTGTGCCCAATTAAATTCCAAACCACTCTCTTGGTTTCTCAAATTATAGCATCAACTCATATAATCAAACCCTTCAAAATATTTAGCAAAAATACAAACAATCAAAATACCTCATACACCTTTTAACTCCCTCTTAACTTCTAAACACATTCATAACAATCAACAAGGATTCTTATTACTCCAATAATTCACTTTCAAACTAATTCATTATAACTTCCTTCAAAAATTAAATGCATGAAATAATAATAAAAAATAATTCCCTTATATCTCCCAAGGCCAACAATAATCAATTAAACCACATGCGCCTACCCTCAACCTTAGCAATTATCAAAATCAATTTGCGCTTACCAAAAATGCTACCATGAGGATTCGAACACAGTGCCTGCCACCTGCTAGCACACTAGCTTCCCTTGGGCTACCGCTAGGCCAACCACCCACACAAGGACCTAATGCCATGATGCCCTATTTAACCACTGCTCACCCTTCTTACCCATAAAATAAAAATGTTGCCATCGGGTTTCGAACGCAGGACCTACCATCCGCTAGTGCCTTAGCACGCTATGGGCTGCCGCTAGACCAACCATCCACACAAGGACCAATTACCACCATGCACTATCTAACCACTGCTCACCCTTCTCACTAACAAAACAAACAAACTGCTACCATTGGGAATCGAACGCAGGATCTACCATCCGCCAGCGTCTTAACGCTGCCAAGCCTACCGCTAGGCCAACCGTGTGGTTGGTGATAGGGGCATACAACCTTGTCTCTTTATTTATCCATGTTTTCCTCTTTTTTTTTCAAACTAAAACCTTCTTCCACCTTGCTCACGAAATTTGCATCAACAATTAATATCAATCATTCGCAACATGCATCGAGAGACTTATCTTTTGGCCTCCAAACTTTATCATATAAATACCAATTTTTCTCCATGCTCGGACATCGATGGAGTTTAATAATTTAAACTTTATTCTTGGCGCCAAACCCACTTAGGGTTATAAAATATTATAATATAAATATTATAATTATTTTATAATTAACCTTAGGCTTTCTCTTAACAACTTTAATATTATAATAATAAATATTATAATATTATTTCCTTTGGGCCTAGGTATTTCCTTCCTTAACCTTAGGCTTTATCTTAACAACTTTAATATTATAATAATAAATATTATAATATTATTTCCTTTGGGCCTAGGTATTTCCTTCCTTCGGGGTATTTAGACAATATTTTGACCAACCATGTGGAGCTTTATACCAAATCTCTTGGGCTTAAAATATAAATATTTTAACCCTCTTTTTATCAATTCCCTTGCACTGAGATGAACTGACTTTTGACATCAATGACAACATAATTACTCAAAATTTCCAACAAACTCTTTATGGCAATCGCCTAGGGAAGAGAAAGGAGAGGGGTGTTCACCCTACCTCCTATCGAAAGTGGTCGGGGAGTAATGGTGGGTAGGTAGGAACGTGGACTACGAAGGGAGAGAAGGTGTGGAATAAAAAGGAATGGATGAGAGAGGTAACTAGAAGGATGGGGTATGGGAGGAGCAAAGCTGAAGCAGCGAGTGACGAGCATCCACCGAGCAAAAAGCGATGAGCATCTATCGAGTAGTGCAAGCAACCCAATTATCATGGATAAACTAGGTTGGTCTCCATCTAAAGATAGTTGTTATGATAGTAGCTCTATATTTTTAGAGCATCATAGCTTGTAGCTCTATATTTTAAGAGCATCGTAGCTCTACATTTTTAGAGCATCATAACTTTCTGCTTTCAAAAGCATCGTAGCTCTATGTTTTAAGAGTGTAGTCACTCTATGTTTTCAAGAGCATCATAGCTCTATGTTTTAGAGCATCGAAGCTCGTAGCTCTATGTTTTTACAGCATCGTAGCTATATGATTTCAAGAGCATTGTGTAGACACCAAAATCCAGCCACTTGCAAGTCATCTATACCTTCCTGTCAGCCACATGTCGGTCATCCACCTTCCCGCCATTATTTGGCCCAAATCCACACTTTCCCGCCATTATTTGGCCCAATTTCACCTTTCCCGCCATTTTTCATCCCCAAATTTATTTAAATTAATATTTATATATATATATATTTTAATATTTTAATATATATATATTTAAATAATAGTTTAAGTGATTTAATCTGAGCCGTCCATCCTTCATTTAATCTCATCCGTCCATCCATCTTAATCCATTCCACAACCAAGATTTATTCTCTACCCTTGGATCCGCTTTAATCTTAGCCACACGTTCAAAGTGTCGTTAAAACCCTAAAGTGTGCCCTAAGAGTGGATTATAAATCGAGTCACTTTGATGGCTCAAACCCTATGTCTTCTACCTATCTTCTTCGCCTAGGTCTTTTGCTACTTCTATATCTGATTCTAATTCTTCTACGGTTATCTCCTTTCTTCTGCTACCCTTTTCGCCGCATCTATCGCCGTTTCGTCCGCTTTCGCCGCCATTCCTGCAGCACTCTGCAGAATCTCCCATTCCTGTCGCAAGTGCCCACGGGCGTTTACCCCTTCACCAAGTGCCCACGGGCGTTTACCAAGTGCCCACGGGCGTTTAACAAGTGCCCACGGGCGTTTACCTTCAACCACAGACTCAGACCGGCGTCTGTAATCCAGATCCAGAAGCACGCGGGCGTTCGGCGAGTGCACCAGGGCGCCTTCCGTAGCCTATTATGACAACAACATTACTTCCAGGTGTCGCCTGGTCTAGCTGCGTTAACAGAGAACAGGTATAAATTAGTTTAAAGCAAGTAGCCGTATTTTATGTTTTAATCTGTTATTGATTTCCTGCATTCCATTTTTATAGGGTTTTAGATTGTTTCTGAGGGCTCACGCAGTGGAGCCCTCTCATTAATTTCTAACTCCTTGATAGTGTTAATGTGTGCAGGTTTTTGATGACAGATCCAGTTTATTGATGGCAGCTGATTAAGCTGGAGTGGTCCAAGCAAGGGATACGACAAAGCCCACTCACTCTGTTGGGATTGAAGATACGTTCTTCGGAAGCGCCACCATTCGTGCCAGCTAGGGTTTCGGAGAACCCTAGCATAACTTGTAATTTTTGTATCACAAAAAGGGTTACAGGCCCAGTTGTATTCAAAAAGGAGTTTTTAAACTCCATCGATTAATATAAATCGTCTGTTTTGTGCAACTTTCCTGTATTCCATTCTTGTGGTTTTATCTTTCTGTTTGGCGTGTATTTTTAATCTACAAATGGCGATCACGGTGGGACCCCCTAGGGTTTCATATTTTTAAATACTTGCTTTACTAATTTGTTCTTGTTTTCTGTTTCATTTTGCAGGTTCCAGAAATCGTGAAATTCGCTGTTACAGCGAACTAGGGTTTCTGAGCTTGCAGAAAACGTAGCAGACGCAGAGGGGCGTCTGGAAGTCCAATACGAAACGCAGAGGTGCGTTTCGGCTGTCGCGAGACTCCGTGGGCGTTTGAAGTCAGTTTTACAAAAAAGCGTAGGCTTCCAAGTAAGTCTTTGTACTTTTTACGTTTTTGGTTTTTCTGCCATATTTTGTTTCTTTTTCAGATCATTACTTTAAAATGAACAAAAACTAAGTAATCTGGAAAAGAACAGTTATTTTTAAATTACATTTTTCTTTGCATTGCATTATTGATTGTTGCTTGCATTTAAAAAAAAAAAAATTTGCATACCTAGCTGCATGTTAGAATAGCTATAAATTATTTGTTTTAATTATCTAAGTAGGACTATTGATTGGATGTCAATAGTACTCCTGCCATTGGGTGATTCCAGGCAGAGAAGTGGACGAACCTTCCGGTTGCTCCTTTGATATCTGATATCATTGGTAGGCAGGGGGTTTTAAACGGTGTACTCCACTTCTTCAGAGGAAATGACATGTTTTCAGTAGCCTCTTGCTTAGATCATTAGAACTTCTGATTTATAGCCTTGTATGTACACATTAGATAATTAAAACATTAAAAAAAAAAAAAAATTCATTGCATTTTCATATTGCATTTAAAACAGTGATATCTGGATTTCATCACCAGATATTGCTTGAAGTTTAGTGACGGTGGAATTCATCTCCATCCATTAAACTTCTGCCTTAGACACCATAGGTCACCCCCGAGCAAACTTGCTGGATTTCATCACCGGTAAGAATCTCGTTGTCCTTTCCTAGCCATAGTTTTTACCTTTTTTTTGTGAATAATTCAAGATTAGATCACATGCAAAACTCATAAACCGGACACTTAAAATTTACTACGATTAAGATCGAGAAAATAATTAATTAACCGCAGGTAAGACACATTGGTTGAAACCTAGGTTGTGATTGTTTTACGATAATTTTTGTAGTGTAAATTTATCATTCTAGTTTTGCATTCTTCTTTTTTTGAATTTGTTTAGATTTATTGCTTCATGGTTTTAACAAGGAATCAATCTAAAATGTTAAATCTAAATAATCAAATGGGTAATTCACAAAACATCCCCACCACCAACATAGCCACTTATCCTAGTGAATTTCAAGCGAGGTTCGCTGCGGGTCTTTCACGTCCTTCTATCGTCTATCACATGGCCATGCCCATGGAGGAAGACAATTCTTATCATATTACCCACATTGATATGGCCCAAGTGCAAACTCACTTAAGAGATGGCACTTGGTTATATCCTTGAGCCAATCCAAGATTCCCCTATGCAAGATTCTGTTTTTCAGCAGGATATTGCATCAACCATACCCATTGGTTTCACTCAAGTCTACACTAACCCTTTTTTTGAGGCTAATGTGGTATCTGTTCAGCCGGCTTCATCTCCAACATCTTCTCGGATGCTCAATTGTTCTCCTTTGGAGACAAATGTAGTGTCTTCCCGACCACCTTCTCCCCCATGTACCCGGGTGTACACCAATTCTCTTTATGAAGTTGGTGGAAACTCCTCCAACCATAACCAATTTCAACCCTCTTCTTCCCAAACCATTTATGGTTTCACCCTACCTAGGACACAGTCTACTGTTCCTTCCCAGGTATCGCCTACTTCAGCCACCTTCATTGCCCCTGCTATGCAGTCCCCTGTGACTACCATGGCAGCCTGCCCTCCACCTTCATCCAATCATCCCACCTCCCTTGGGTTAGAGATTAATAAGGTTAAGGAGTATCTCGACAAATTGATTTTGCAACAACAGCAACAAAATGCTCAACCACCTGTCGTAGTAAAACCTACACCCCAACCAATTTCTACCCAGCCAGCTTTTATTAGCTCAGGCCCCACCTAGGTACCCCAATCTTCGGTGGTGTCCATTCCTACCCCACCTTTCTCCCAACCTAGTCCAGTTCATCATTCAAACCAATCACCTTCTTTTCGGTATCATCCATACCAACAACATGTCCATTCTACACCGCCTAATCCAGGCAATTTCATCCCATCTCATCAATTTTCCACTCTTCCATTACATCATCATAATCATCAAACGAGTCAGAATTTTCATGAAGATTCTCGACTCCATGCTATGCAACAACAGATTGACAACCTTATGCTTAACGCGCCTGGCTCATTTAGTCAGAAACCTACGCTAAGGTCATTGATCAATCAACCAATTCATCCTTCGGTACCTTCACCACCATATCCGACTGATTTCACATTACCGAAGTTTGACAAATTTCGAGGAACTGAGGATCCTCATGAACATGTGAGCTCATTCATGCATGCTTGCTTTAGAATCCAAAATAATGATGCTCTTATGCTCAGAACTTTTCCTCAGACATTAGGAGGAGATGTTGTACAATGGTATAATCATTTAGCTCACCATAGCATTTATGCTTACGAGCAATTGATTAATCTGATTTTTAGAACGATTCTCCTTGAATGTACAAAAGAGAGTTTCATTGTCCGACTTATACAAGCTCAAGCAACATGACGATGAGACTGTTTATGACTTTGGAAACCGTTGGAGGGCTATCATTAATAAACTGCCATTCTCCCTACCAATGGAGGAGTTAACCAAAATGTTTACCCAGAGTTGTCTAAAACCTATCTCTTGGTTACTCCAATTACAACAATACAGGACTTTTGAAGAGGCTTTGGCCCAAGCAAGTATCATAGAAGACATTAAAGTCCAAGAGGGTGTTTTAAAACCCCGTAGAAAAGAATGGCAACAAAAGGGCCAACAACGAAATAATAATTATGGCCAAAACAAACAAGCACGAGGCTAGTACAGACCTCAAATGTTAACCAAGTTAATCAAGTGGTGGCGAGCCAGCCCGTAATGGCTCAACAACAACAAGTAATGCAAAGTCAACCGCAACCAATTGCTTATCATGCGGTACCCGCCCCTACTCAACCAGCTCCCAATATTGGGCCAACCATGGAAACTCGACCTTGGCAAAACAATCGTCCCAAGCGACAGTTCACACCTTTAGATGAACCATATGCGGTCATATTCAACAAGTTATATAGCACAAATCAATTAACTTTACACGAGTTTAAACCTTTAGACCCATCTAGAAGGGGGAAGTATTACAAGGAGTACCTATTTTGTCCTTATCATAGGCAAAATGGGCACGATATCAATAATTGTACGGCTTTCAAACATGTGATCCAAGATCTTATTGAGATTGGAGCCATTAAATTGGATAGCCCCTTAGCCCAACAAAATCAAAATCTTGGTATATTTCAAACACCCCTTCCACATCGGGAGGAAGCTCCAACAACTTCGGGGGGAGTAACTCAGGTAACTCCTCCTAATCAAGTCAACCATGTACAACAATACCAAGGTTTTGTGGGTACTATTAATGTAGTAACCCAGGGTCAAAGGGCGAACCAACCAAATCGAGGCTGAACCACGACCACACTGTACAAACCCCGAGTCCACCTCAGGTAACAGTGACCCAACGACGTGCTAGTACTTCTCAACAACCGCTAAATCATTCTACTCAACGCCAACGACCCATCATGTCATTGAGTAGCCGGTTAACTACAAGTTTAAAAATGGCTTCTGCCAAGTTATCGATCTATGACCTCATTCAACAATCTCCCCCGCATAGAGAGGCATTAATGGAAATCTTAAAATCAATCGAGCTTCAAACTCAAGATACTAATGCCTTCAACAACTTTGTGGGGAGTATTCAAACATGCATGGAGCCCTCCATCACTTTCTATGATTTTGAAATCAAACCTATGTCAACGGAAAGTATAGATACTCCACTACATATCATGGCCAAGATCGATAACAAGCCATTCAAGAGAGTCTTAATTGACACCGGTTCCTCAATCAATATCATTACAACATCGGCGTTGAGTCATCTAAAGCTGTCGCCATCCCTTATCACAAAGTCGACTTTTACTCTTAAAGCATTCAATGATGCTTTATCTTCCATGGTTGGCACGATTATCTTGCCCATTGAGGTAGGGGCCCGAACTTTGCATACCTTGTTTCACATCTTGGAAGGGACCATGGCATACAATGTATTGCTTGGACGGCCTTGGCTTAGGGAGATGAGATGTGTCCCTTCTATACTGCATCAATGTCTGAAGTATGTATATGAGGGACAGGTTCATTGTGTACCTGCTGACACAGAACCCTTCAAACATTGCAACTATGTCTCAAATCCTTATGAGATTGTGTTGCCATCCACTCATCTTTTCTTGACCCCATCTATTTCTTCTATACCATCTTCTTCTAAAGCTCCCATTCCTGAGGAGCCACCCATCATATCGCAACCATCTTCCTCTTCCGCTATTCCATCTCATTCACCACTTTCTTCATCAACTAATCTTCCTTCTTCTTCATCAGTGACCACATGCACATGTGGCCATGACCAATCATCTCTTTCCACATCATTACCCCCTTCTTCTACACCTTCTTCAACATCACCTATTATTCCTCCATCTTCCCAACCATCACCGGCTGATGTTTCACAAGTCAGTGAAGCATCAACCCAACCAAATCCTTCCAATTCTTCTATCCCACATTCTTCTATTCCATCATCAAGTCCATCTCCCTCCCAAGTCAAGGTCCATCTCATTGATGCAGGTATTGGTGAGTATGCCATTCAAGATGTCCACATCACACCGTTCAATGTGCAAACGAGTTAAAGATTTTGGTCGTCCACATGACCAACATTTATCCATTGGATCGGTTTATAACATGGGTTCTATGCCAAATTCCATTAATTTTGTATATGGGGGAATAGAGTCATCTTCTAGTCCTACCACCATACTAGAACCCAAGCATCCGGTCCCTGCCAATATCGAAAGGATGGAGGGTTTTCCCTCTCGCTATTTCCACGAGACATAATTGGCGAGCAATTTGGCCTAGGTCGATACGAGCAAGGGGTAACTGAACGCATCGATATGCCATACCAGAGACCCACTGAGCGTTTTGGTTTGGGCTACCAACCACTTCCATCCCTTTCTTCTTTTGAGCAAGCTTTTCAAAGCATTAATCTTAATTCAGAAGAAGAAATCCTCCACCTCGACGAATCCGAAGATGAAGTCTATGAAGAATTTGACGTCATGTCAAATGCTGATGAATCTGAAGAAGAGTCGGCGCCCATTGTTCCCCTCACTAAACAAGACGAGTTTTATCTCCAATTGTTTCCTCTCCAAGAGGCCATCTTTCGCTTGCTTCTTCCACAAGAACGAGGTGAACCACCACCCCTGCCACATCCATAAGCCATAATCCAAACCTGTATTATATGTATATACTAAAATAGTGGTTTTCACCACTACCAAAAACAAAAAAAAAATCAGAAAATTCCAAAAAAAAAAAAAAAATCAAAACATATAAAAATACTTTATTGCTTTATGTATGTGTGTAATAGTGGTTTTCACCACTACAAAAAAAAAAAAAAAAACTAAAAATACAAAAAAAAAAAAAAAAAAAACTGAAAAACTATGTTGTTTTGCACTTCAGGTCTTCTGAGGTCTTCACCGGTTTTCCCTTCCATTCCGCCATTCTTTCTTTCATAAGTTGACAATGAATTTTGAAGACTTATTCACCTCGCTCCATAATCCATATGATCCGGATAAGCCAATCCCGATCAATCCAAGCTTGATTGACATGGATCGGATTTCATCCCCTCCATCTATTTCAGAGTTCATCCTTTCTGAGGAATTGTTAAGGGCTTCCGCCAACTACATTCCTCCTTCACCTCCACATTCACCTTCATCTTCTAAGCCAGAGGTCTTCCAGGAAGACATAGATGAGAGCAAGGCACAGGAGCTTGATGACATTTTAGATGACATAAATCTGATCCCTACTCCCCATCAGCTTGAGGAAGGTTCCCACATGTCTATTGAAGAAACTATCGATGTAGACCTTAGTACAGACCAAGATGGCACCCAAATTGTGAAAGCGGCTAAAAGTCTATCATCGGAGGAACAAGAGCAAATGATTGCTCTACTCAAGCGGAAGAAGGAGATATTTGCATGGTCTTACAAAGACATGCCAGGCCTAGACCCTAATTTGGTTGTCCATAACCTCACCTTACAAAAAGATGCTAAACCTGTCAAACAGAAACTTAGGAAAATGCATCCTACTGTGGCCCTCCTAGTTAAATCGGAGATTCAGAAACTTCTGGATGTTAAATTTGTCGTCCCGATTGATTATCCTGAGTGGCTTTCTAACATGGTACCCGTTCGCAAGCCTAAAGGGGGGATACGTGTTTGCACCGATTTTTGAGATCTAAATAAAGCGTGTCCTAAGGATGACTTTCCTCTTCCAAACATTGATACTCTTGTCGATACCTGCGCTGGTCATGAAATGCTTTCGTTCATGGATGGATTTTCAGGATACAACCAGATTCGAATAAACCCTGAGGATCAACACAAAACAGCATTTACCACACCTTGGGGAACTTTTTGTTACAGGGTGATGCCCTTTGGCCTTAAGAACGCAGGTGCAACCTATCAACGAGCCATGACTTATATTTTCCACGATTATATGCATAAGATTATCGAAGATTATGTGGATGATTTATTGGCAAAATCTAAAACTCGACAAGAGCATTTTGATGTATTGGAAAAAGTTTTTGATAGGCTTCTAGAGCATAAAGTAAGGTTAAACCCTAAGAAATGTGTCTTTGGTGTTACCTCAGGCAAACTCCTAGGTTTTATTATCTCTAAACGAGGTATTGAGGTGGACCCAAACAAGGTCAAAGCCATTATGGAAATGTGTCCCCCAACTAATTTGAAGGAGTTGCGTAGTTTACAAGGAAAGATTAATTCAATCCGTCGCTTTATTGCACAACTTTCTGATAAATGTAGGCCATTTTGCCACCTACTACAAAAGGGGGTACAATTTTCATGGACAGATGAATGTCAGAAAGCCTTTGATGACATCAAGCAGTACTTAGCATCTCCGCCAGTCTTAGCTCCGCCTCGTCCAGGGGTCCCTTTCAACCTTTATATCTCAGCAACGGACTTTGCCTTAGGGACAATGCTTGCACAAAAGAATGAACAAAATCGTGAGCAAGCTATCTATTATATTAGTCGAACATTGGTAAGCTATGAAACCCGATATGCTTATGTGGAAAAGTTGTGTTTAGCAGTGGTTTTTGCCACTAAGAAACTTCGTCATTATATGCTTAGCCATACAACATATGTCATAGCTAGAGAAAACCCTCTGCGTTATATGATGTCTCGCACTTATAATAACACTCGTACCGCTAAATGGATAATGTTGCTTACCGAATTCGATCTTGAATTCATTAGCCAAAAATACGTTAAAGGTCAAGTTATAGCCGATCAACTTGCGGAAGCTCCACTACCTAGTGATCATCCTTTGATTATTGAGCTCCGAGATGATTCGGTATTTGCTATCACTTGAACAAGAAGAGGACATCATTCCGGAGGAAGATGTTGACATCACGCTATTCTTTGATGGCTCTAAGTGCGCGAAAGGTCAGGAATTGGAGTTGTGTTTCATACACCTCAAGGGATTCCCATCCCTTTATCATTCAAACTAGACTTCCAATGCACCAATAATACGGCAGAGTATGAAGCCTTAATTTTAGGTCTTCAATCAGCCATAGCTATGAGCATTAAGCGTATTCGAATATTTGGGGATTCTCAACTCGTGGTTAAACAAATTACGGGAGAATACCAAGCCAAAGAACCTACCATTAAGCTTTATCATGATGTAGCAATGAAGTTGCTCTCTAAGTTTGATTGGTATGAGATCACTAGTTTGCCTCGTTCGACTAATAGATTTGCGGATGCCATGGCCTCTCTTGGATCATTGATTCCAAAGGACTCCCTTGGAGAGGTACGACCCCTAATCATTTCCACAATCTCTAAGTCTGCAATTGTCCGTCCTTGAGTCTAAAGATGAAAAAGATGTTTGCTTTATCCATTCGGATCCATATGAGCCTTGGTCTAGTGAGATAGTAGCCTTCCTCAAGTTTGGAACACTTCCACCTGATTTGTCTCGAGCTGCCTGCCGCTGCTTTAAGCAAAAGGCAGCTCGTTTTGTTCTTTTGGGGGATGTGTTGTATAAACGTGGATATGATGGAGTACTCCTCCATTGTCTAGAAGCAGGTGAAACACATAGAGCTATTGTTGAAGCCCATGATGGTACTTGTGGTGGTCATTTTAGTGGAATGGCCATTGCGAAGCGTATTTTACGTATGGGGTATTATTGGCCCACTATGGAACAAGATTGTTGCAAATATGTTAAACAATGTAAAAAGTGTCAAGAACACGCTAATTTAATCCATATACCATCACAAGCTTTACAGACCATCCAAAGCCTTTGGCCCTTCTCACAATGGGGTCTCGATTTAATTGGCAAGATTTCACCTGCCTCTTCAGGACAGCATACTTTCATCATTACAGCCACTTGAATACTTCACAAAGTGGGTTGAAGCTATTCCTCTAACCAGATCTGACAGGTCCTAGAATTGTGGAGTTTATACTTCACCATATCATTTGTCGTTTTGGTATTCCCTCTAAAATCATTTTTGATAACGGCAAGTCTTTTAAGAATAAGGATGTTCGAGCTCTTTGCGAAAAGTATAATATCCAACATAGTTTCTCAACTCCTTACTACCCACAAGCCAATGGACAAGCTGAAGCTTCAAATAAGACCATAATTGCTATTCTTAAGAAACTTGTTAAAGAAAATCATAAAGATTGGCATACACAAATCCCCTTGGCATTATGGGCTTACAGAACAAGCATCAGAACTCCCATTGGGGCAACGCCATTTTCTTTGGTCTATGGAGCTGAAGCAATCATGCCTCTTGAGCTCGAGATCCCTTCCTTGCGAATTTCTTTGCAGGAATTTATCGATGATGATATTGCTAGACAAGCACGTCTTGATCAACTCACACTCATAGATGAAAAACGAATCAATGCTTTAGAGCATTTGCGAGTTTATCAAGACCGATTGAAACGTGCTTACAATGCCAAAGTTCATCTAAGAGAATTTCAAGTAGGGGATCTTGTCCTTAAAGAAAATCAACAAAACACCAATGCATTGCCGCATCTTCGAGATAAATTCGCGGCTAATTGGTTAGGTCCATATATGGTCACTGAAAGAGTGGGTAATGGAACTTATAGACTTGCCAGTTTAGAGGGAGAGGAAGAACCCGAACCACTTAATGTTATACACTTGAGGGCATTCTACGCATAGTTTGAATTTTATATGTACATATATACATGGCTTGTAAAAAAAAAAAAAAAAAAAAAAAAAAGAATTTGCATTTCATTGTTAGTTGCATACATCTCATTCAAAAACATTGCATTTCATGTGCATACATCTCATTGAAAACCATAACATTTCATTTTCAGCCATAGTTGCATATCATGTTAGAGACCATTCTATCTTTTGGATATAAAATTTGGTCAAGCAAAAGTCATGTTGCCTTAATCGGGGGCACCTTCATAAAATCCATCAAACCGAATTGTCATTCGTACACCCATTTTCCATTTGCACATATTTACATTGCCAAAATGTTTTCGAGTCACTCGGCCATTTCTAGTGTTTTAAGCAAACTTTGAAATGCATGTCAAAGTTCTCTAGGGCCATATCACAAATTACACTAAATAAAATCTTGAGTATTGGGAAATGATTTCAAAAGCGGTCTTGAACCTATCACATTTTCACATCTTAAAAACATCTTGTGTCAAAGAGAGATAACACCATCCTTGGGTTGTGCCTCGAAGTGAAAAGGGTAATCCTCGTTTGTCCTATCATGCAAACATAGTCCATAAAATAGTGGTTCTTACCACTATCACAAGCAATCACAAAATATAAATATAAATAGAGTAGTAAGGATAGGGTAAAATTCTCATCATACTTCGGTTGAGAATCCGATTCCCCAAAGCTCTAAGGAAATGAACATTTTTCACACACCACTGATCCCAAATAAGTTGTAAGGATCGTACTACTTGTCCAGTTCAGACGGATAGGTAGTCATCCCCAAGGCTTACAAAGGTCAAAAACAACATGGACTATGGAGTTAACCTTCATCGGGGCTATAGACGCTTGAGTGGCAGTGGAGTATACTCATTGCGTGGCGACATGTCTCTCCTCAAAGAGAGACCTATGAATGCTCATACGGACAAACTAGCTTTGGGGTCTTCTCCATAACAGGGTTACCTAATTTGTGCAAGATGAGGTTAATGAACACACTTGCACACACACGAGTTTTTGATTGCCTAGAGTCACTACCATGCTTCGGATTTGGTTAATGAACTCACATGCACACACATTTGGTCCTAGTTGAATTAGGCAGTATTAGTAAGTTTGTTTGATACCACTAGCATGTTTGAGTCTTTGTAAAACAGTCTTCCATATTCTCTTCCATATCAACCTCCATATCTTCTTCCATATTCATGTCATTCCATACGTCATTCATTCACAAGCCACCAAGTTCGGTGCCCCTGATTAAACAATTATGATAACAGTTGGCTAAATCTAACTATCTAAAAGTATGAGTGCTTCTTAGTGCATATTTTATTTACTTAGTCTCGCATTAATCATCTATAACTTTGCATTCCATTCCATCACATATGCATTAAAACATATAAAAACATGCATCACAAAAACATAGGCATTCATACAAAAAAAAAGTAAAACACTAAAAATAAAAGCCATGTATATATATGTATAAAGATCAAAACGTACAGTGAATGCCAAAAGGCTACAAAATACAATAGAGCACCAAGGCTCATAAAGAGTGCATCTAAGCACTAAGCTAACCATCAAAAGAGGACCCCTGTGACCTAGTAGGAGCCCTAGACCTAGTGGTGTGCCTAGACTCACTACGCCTAGAGACAGAAGAGGATGGAGGATCAGGCAACACAATGTGATGCCTAAACAATGTGTCCTCCAGAGCCTCAATGTAACGAGTCCTAGACCTAAGTCTAGATATGTCTATCCCGTGTCGTCGCTCTCGCTCCGCTAGCTCTGCCTGGAGTCTCGTCACCCTGTCATCCTGGGGCACCCTAGTCGCTCCATCCAAGTCCGCCTGCATCTGGGCCATCCTCCCCTCCTGAACAGCTATCAGGGCATCCCGCTCTGCAACCTGTTGCTCCAGCCGAGCTATCCTCTCATCCCGGACCGCTAGCATAGCATCACGCTCTGCTATCTGCTACTGCAGCTGTGCCAGATCATCCTCGTGCCCGCTAGGGGGTACCTCCCTAGTCTCTCCAGCGGCCTCTCCTAGGCCCTCGCCATCATCATCCTCGTCATCTCCGCTCCCCGGTGCCTGCCGTACCATCTTCCCCTTTCGCCTTCGACTGTCAGCTCGAAGGCGGGGACCCTCCCTGCGCTTGGGAACCTCTACGGTTCCCTCGTCCTCTCCAGCTCCAACAGCCACTAATGGTGGCTCCCACCTCGGCTCTGCGGCCATCCATGCTGCATACTCAGCTGTTACCCCGACGTCGTCCACGTCGGGGATCTCCATGTCCTCATCGTCCTCTGTCGCCTCTCTCCATGGCTCGGCACACGGCAAATCCCCCTCTGATCTGTGCCTCCGGTAGCGCACTGGCTCACCGGGGACATCCTGTCTCAATCCGACCTGGCGGAGCACTCGAGACATCTGTATGTACTCCGCCTCGCTGTGGCCTCGACCCACTACCCATCTAGCCTATCGCACCCGCCTCAGATGCTCTCCATCACCGATCCACCTTGCCTCCCGCCAGGGCCTCCAAATGACTTGGGCATCTGTCAAGTCCGCCCATAAACTCCTATACCATTGCCCCGATCTCACGGGGCGGCTCGGCTGTCTCTCCTCCGCCACTAGCCATCTCCTACCATAAGCCTGGCTCATGTCCCAGTAAGCACATGGCAACCCCTCCGATCGAGCCACTCTGAAGTGCTCCCAGCCCCAACACTGGAGAACCAAACTGCAGCCTAGGCCCTTCCGGCCCCGTCTTCGAACCTCATACAACTCCCGGTACACCTGCACCAATAAAACGGGCGCCCAGGCATACACTACCCTATTAGTGAGCATCTCGCTCACTACACCCATCAGGTTCCATGGAAACCTGCACCTGGTGCTGTTCGGGGCCACAATGTTGGCCAATACGAACATCATCAGAGCCTCCACCGCTACCAACTCCTTGGCCGTATACATGGCCAAGTAAGGAATCCCCCTGCTCTCCGTCCGGATCTCCCTCCAGTCATCCCCAAACAACTTGGCCATCTCCGTGGCCCTATCTCGTCCAACCTCCACCCGCACCCCCTCCACGGGCACCTTGAGGATGCGATATACATCCTCAAGCGTCACCGTCATCTCTCCAGTTGGGAGCTGGAACGTCCCCCGATCTGGATCCCACCTCTCGGCCAAAGCCGAGAGGTACCCCTCATCTGCCCGAACTACCTCCAACCGGGCTGCCTCCGCTAGCCCTACTGCTTCCAATGTCTCCCAGTCTTCCTGGGACAATGACCTCCTCATCCCCGGAATGATAGGGGAGAATCGGTGTCGTGCCTCTAACACCCTAAGCTGCAAAACAACAAAACAAAAATTGGTTACAAGTTTGTTTCAAAAAAAAAAAAAAACTGCAAAAAAAAAAAAAAAAAACAAATAAAAGCACTTGCTTAAATAAACAAATACCTCAGCTGACTGCACTGGCGCGTCCGCTCCCATCTCCGCCATAGCTCCCGCGTGCTTCACTCTCCTACACAACCTTTCACTTCACTTCACTTCATTTCACTCCCTCAGACGCACTTCTCTCAAGCTTGAACGCACAAATGAGCGAAATTCTCGCTGAAACTGTTTAAATAGCTGGTTTTGGTGCCCTGAAATGCAGTGGGGCATTTCATGGCGCATTCAGACGCAGTGGGGCATTTCATGATGCATTCAAACACCGACGGGCGTTTATGCCACCTCCAAATGCATACCGGCGTTTGATGTCAGTATGGAATAAAAGAACAAAACTTACAAAATTGAAGCTTACCTCCTCTAAATTTCATCAAATTGCATCCATCCATTCTTCTTATCATAATAAAACATTTTGTGAAGGTTACAACAGTTTTGGAAACAAATTTTGTCATTTTGCTCAAAAAGCGCATCATTCATCATTGATTTACAAATTGGGTTAAAAATGTTCAAAACCTTCACAAAATTAACCACATTCATCAATTCTTCTGATCTATCGTTAATTTCATTCATTCTTCTTTCATCATGCATATTTTTGCCAAATTAAATTAAAGTAAACCTCGTATCTAGTGGTATATTCTATCACCTTGGCGATTGCAGCGATTTGCATCCATGCAATTCGGTAAGAGGATTAAACCACCATAAGGACACTTACCATTTATCATCATCAATTATTTCACCGTTTGAAAATTGGAAATCAATTTTGGGTATCCTACTTTTCAAGTGACCTCATACCAAGATCAATTTGCTCAACAGTTGTCATTGATGGCCTAGTTCATGGGGCCTTAAACGTGGACAAATCTTCAATATCATCATTATTTTGAGTCTTGCTAGAGATTAAGGCTACCTAGGTTGATTGGTTCCGACCCGAGGAATTATCCATACAGTCACTAGGAGCATCTCTGAAGTTCTGGACTCTTTCATATTGCATCTCTGCATATCAATGGCGCCAACAAGGCAATTTCATCAACGATATGGATTCACCCACAGGAGTTGGGGCATCCGTTATCAATTTCTAACTTTCCTATAGTGGAATTCATCTTACATGATCATGGAATTTAAAATTTGGCGAAAATCCCTTTATAACCGTTGGGGCAGAAAACGGTTCATCTTTCACATCACTCATATCGTCTTCAATCATATTCTTTTACGGTTTGTACACCAACCCCTTTTCTGTTGGGACATAAACAGATGGTTCATACACCAACCCCTTTTTCACCGTTGGGGCAAAAACGGTTCATTTTCTTTCGAATTTCTTCCAATTGGCTTGTGAGAACCATTCTCGCTCGCCAATTGAGGGAGTAAGCTGATAAATTTTAAACATTCTTTTATTCTTTGGTCTTCAAAGTTGTGCTTTAGTCTTGAGAGAGAGTTGCGTCTGATCCAGCTTTTCAGGTGTCCTAAGTTTTTGTGCTTGCATTGTGTCTTCACACAAAGCGGCTCAAAAAGGAGCATCTGTAGACACCAAAATCCAGCCACTTGCAAGTCATCTATACCTTCTCGTCAGCCACATGTCGGTCATCCACCTTCCCACCATTATTTGGCCCAAATCCACACTTTCCCGCCATTATTTGGCCCAATTTCACCTTTCCCGCCATTTTTCATCCCCAAATTTATTTAAATTAATATTTATATATATATATATTTTAATATTTTAATATTTTAATATATATATTTAAATAATAGTTTAAGTGATTTAATCTGAGCCGTCCATCCTTCATTTAATCTCATCCGTCCATCCATCTTAATCCATTCCACAACCAAGATTTATTCTCTACCCTTGGATCCGCTTTAATCTTAGCCACACGTTCAAAGTGTCGTTAAAACCCTAAAGTGTGCCCTAAGAGTGGATTATAAATCGAGTCACTTTGATGGCTCAAACCCTATGTCTTCTACCTATCTTCTTCGCCTAGGTCTTTTGCTACTTCTATCTCTGATTCTAATTCTTCTACTGTTATCTCCTTTCTTCTGCTACCCTTTTCGCCGCATCTATCATCGTTTCCGTCGTCGCTTTCGCCGCCATTCCTTCTGCAGCACTCTGCAGAATCTCCCATTCCTGTCGCAAGTGCCCGCGGGCGTTTACCCCTTCACCAAGTGCCCACGGGCGTTTACCAAGTGCCCACGGCATTTAACAAGTGCCCACGGGCGTTTAACAAGTGCCCACGGGCGTTTACCTTCAGCCACAGACTCAGACCGGCGTCTGTAATCCAGATCCAGAAGCACGCGGGCGTTCGGCGAGTGCACCAGGGCGCCTTCCGCAGCCTATTCTGACAACAACATTACTTCCAGGTGTCGCCTGGTCTAGCTGCGTTAACAGAGAACAGGTATAAATTAGTTTAAAGCAAGTAGCCGTATTTTATGTATTAATCTTTATTGATTTCCTGCATTCCATTTTTATAGGGTTTTAGATTGTTTACGAGGGCTCACGCGGTGGAGCCCTCTCATTAATTTCTAACTCCTTGATAGTGTTAATGTGTGCGGTTTTTGATGACAGATCCGGTTTATTGATGGCAGCTGATTAAGCTGGAGTGGTCCAAGCAAGGGATACGACAAAGCCCACTCACTCTGTTGGGATTGAAGATACGATCTTCGGAAGCGCCACCGTTCGTGCCAGCTAGGGTTTCGGAGAACCCTAGCATAACTTGTAATTTTTGTATCACAAAAAGGGTTACAGGCCCAGTTGTATTCAAAAAGGAGTTTTTAAACTCCATCGATTAATATAAATCGTCTATTTTGTGCAACTTTCCTGTATTCCATTCTTGTGGTTTTATCTTTCTGTTTGGCGTGTATTTTTAATCTACACATTGTAGCTCTATATTTTTAGAGCATCGTAGCTCATAAATTTATGTTTTAAGAGCATCGTAGATCTACATTTTTAGAGCATTGTAGCTTTGTGCTTTCAAGAGTGTCGTAGCTCTATTTTTTAAGAGCGTAGTAGCTCTATGTTTTAAGAGCATAGTATCTCTATGTTTTAGAGCATCGAAGCTCATGGATCTACATTTTTAGAGCATCATAGCTCTATGCTTTCAAGACCATTGTAGCTTTGTGTTTTAAGAGCATCATAGCTCTATGTTTTTAGAGCATTGTGGCTTTGTATTTTTAGAGCATCATATCTCATAGCTCTATGTTTTAAGAGCATCATAGATCTATGTTTTTAGAGCATCATGGCTCTATTTTCTTAGAGCATAATATCTCATAGATCTATACTTTAAGAGTGTCGTAGATCTATGTTTGCAAGAGCATCATATCTCTATGTTTTCAAGAGCATCGTAGTTTTGTGTTTTAGAGCATCAAAGCTCATAGCTCTGCATTTTTAGAGTGTTGTAGCTCTATGATTTCAAAAGCATTATAGCTCTATTTTTTTAGATCATCGTAGCTCATAACTCTATGTTAGAGGATGCATAGGATCATGGTATTATTGTGCTCCATTACTATGTTCCATTGTTGTGTTATGGATGCAAAGACGTAGTTACTGTAATCATTGGCAATTGGTCAAGTGTGGTGGGTGGCAGCTAGGATGGGTAGCACCAAAGCTCCCCTACTCCTTCTAACCATTGTCATAGGATGGATTCCTTAGGATAAATGTATGACAGGGTTATCTATTAGAACATCCAATTGGACACCACATGTGAACCCTCCTTTGCAAAGTTACAACCAGCTTAGGAGTCTCCTTGGGTGTTGTTGGTACCTAGGATGATCTACCCCTATCTCGATGATTATTGGTGTCACGAGTACATGGGCACCACCTACTATAGAACTATAAATGTAGAAGCCACTTTTTCCTAGCCTTAGATCACCCTATGTCCCACCTCATAATGTGTATTGTGCTAGACAAGAGACTAGAGGTATTGCCACCCGATAGCTCATTTTGGTAAAATCTTAGTTACAGTTCATTGTATTCTTTGTAGAATTTATGGGATAATAAAATGATATGAATGGTTATTTTGTAATTTAAGGGTATGAGACCTTATGTTATGAAATGAATGGTTATTTTGTAATTTAAGGGTATGGGACCTTATGTTATGAAATAAATTAAATGAATGGTTATTTTGTAATTTAAGGGTATGGGACCTTATGTTATGAAATAAAATGAAAGGAATGGTTATTTTGTAATTTAAGGGTATGGGACCTTATGTTATGGAATAAATGGTTATTTATTAATTTAAGACTACCGGACCTTATTTTATAAAATAAATGGAAGAAATGGTTATTTTGTAATTTAAGGGTATGGGACCTTATGTTATGAAATAAATGGAAGAAATGGTTATTTTGTAATTTAAGGGTATGGGACCTTATGTTATGAAATAAAATGAAAGGAATGGTTATTTTGTAATTTAAGGGTATGGGACCTTATGTTATGAAATAAATGGAATAAATGGTTATTTTGTAATTTAAGGGTATGGGACCTTATGCTATGAAATAAAATGAAAGGAATGGTTATTTTATAATTTAAGGGTATGAGACATTATGTTATGAAATAAATGGAATAAATGGTTATTTTGTAATTTAAGGGTATGGGACCTTATGTTATGAAATAAATGGAATAAATGGTTATTTTGTAATTTAAGGGTATGGGACCTTATGTTATGGAATAAAATGAAATGAATGGTTATTTTGTAATTTAAGGGTATGGGACCTTATGTTATGAAATAAATGGAAGAAATGGTTATTTTGTAATTTAAGGGTATGGGACCTTATGTTATTAAATAAATGGTTATTTTTTAATTTAAGGGTATGGTACCTTATGTTATGAAATGAAGAAAAAGGTTTATTAGAAATTAAAGTAGTTGCTTTAAGTGATGGAAAGTGTGAACTCAGTTACTTAGCAATTATGGGTATGGGACTCTAATTGTTGAGAAGGGTAGTTCATTTATTGCAAATAGAGTACGTGAGCTAATGCATGGTTGACTGACTCTCTCAATTTGGGTGAGAGAGAAAATATAAATGGTAGTTTCTATGATAAAGGACTATGCATTAGTAAGTTGAAATGCTTGGGTTATTTGTATATTTGCAATTTGGCAATGAATTAAAAAAGTGCATATAGAATCATGTCTATCCAGATCCATGAGTGTCTTGATCCCCTACTATCCTCACTTGATTTATGGAAGAGCAATAATGTCAAATTTAAGATATGGACCAATACATAAGTTTGCTCTTTACCTTACTTCTTGTTATTTTTGCAATAGATTATATTGTGGGAATATTTCCTTGATGAAATGGATGTAAAGTATTGTGGAAAAGTATGGGGTGTACCATACTAGCTTGTGTACTTAAACAAACTTTGTAACTACTACATTTAGTACTTATTTATTTAGTCTTTTACATTTTAATCTTTCAATGTATTTCTAATTGGTTATTGTTTATCTATGCCTTGACTATACTTGTTTGATGATAATTCATTTTGTTAGATCTAGTATCTAGATCTTTTATGCTCTTGTGATATTTAAAGGAAAGAATATTTAGTAAGTTCTAGGTGAACTTAGAGGTTAACTTAAGGGCTTGATACCCTGTTAGGTAGGTTGGTAAATAGGTTTGGAATATTGTACCAGAGCTAAGATAGCTTGTCAAAGGAAAATATTGAAAACTTAGCTCGTATTACACATAGCATACCCACAAATAATGACTTGTGTGGATATGGAGATGTGTGTACACATTCAGACGGTTGAATGTGGTAAGTCTAGCTTATCAATACTTATGAGATATATGGACTTATGTGCACAATAAAATATAGGCTTACACATATTGGACTTGGATGAAGGGAATCTAGTGTGGTATAGTTCTTAAGAAAATTAGGATATGTAAAACAATAGTTTGATCTAAGGTTAGTTAGGGATTTATGAATCCTCCTCCTTAGTCTAATATATATATATATATATATATATATATATATATATATATATATATATATATATATATATATATATATATATATATATATATTTGAAGTAGCAAAAAAACGGCTCGCCTAAATAGATTGAAACTGAAATGTAATCTAGTGTTTATAAGAAAGCATGCAAAAGAAAGATGCTAAAGAGGTAAACAAAGTAAGCTATTGAAATGATGAATAATTTGAAGTGAAAAAGGGGGGTTTCTCCTTGTATTTATAAATTCATCAATCCAACGGTTACAATACATCCCCTTGAGGGCTTCTCATTTTGATACATTTTAGATTACAAGTTATGAGGGATCAAATCCCTTCATGAATTTAATGGTGTGCTTCCAGTGTTCTTGCAACCCACACTTGAGATCTATTCTTAGGCTATGTTTATTCAGCTCCTTAGCTCCTCCCTCATGCATAAAATACCTCCACCTACACACAATATATTGAATAAAGTTAATAGCATATGTGTTTGATATTGAAAACTATGAAAAACCATAGAAAGTATACATCTATGAATATAAGATTTATTTGTGACTATTCTAAATAACTCCAAATGACTTGCAATTTTGATATGATGTTAATGAGATAATTTTGGAAGGATCTAAGCATAAATTAAAGTGCAATTGTGATCAGAACCTATGGTTGTCCCTAGCAGGAGCAACTAAGACTGAAATTACAAAACATAAATTGACACATCAAATCTATTTTAAATTAATCAAATTTGAGTATGCTGCTATTCTAATGCTATAGAATTGATCTATACTAAAATTGGATCAAAATTGTTAGCCATTTCATGGCCATCCCTGGCAAGTGCAACTAGGACTGTTATCCATCCCTAGTAGGGATGACCACAAAATGGGGTGGTTTTTGCCACCAATTCCAAGAATATCTAGTTTAAAACTCTCCTAAATGTGTTGTCATCAAATTTTGTCAAATTACTCTCAGATTTGATAGGTTTTGGAATCAATTAGCGTATTTTGGGATGCCCCTAAAAGCACCTTTGAATGAAGAGGTTTTCAAGGAAAATACATGGGCAAGTGTGTGGAAAAATGTTGGCAAAACTTTGTGGTTGAATGTTACAAATATATCCTTTTTAAATTGGGTGCGAGCACCTCAATTTATATTCCAAAAGTTCAAAAGGGTAAAAGGGGAAAGTTCTGGCATGCAAGGCAAGTGCCACCACCCGTCAATTCCTTTGCCATGCACAAGGTGAAAGAGGATACCCATTTGGACCTCCAATTTTTAAGTCCTGATTTATATGATAGCCTCCAAATAAATTTTGGGTGATTGGTAAGGATAAATGGCAGAAATTTATTGTCATTTGTCCCACACTTTAAATTTTGGAGGGTCTAGTTCATGGTCGTCCCACCCAGGGATGGTTTCTGGTGGTCATCCTTGAGTGGGATGACCATGGCTACATGATCCAAAACCTCCTAAAAGTGGGGTGAACCTTCCCAAAAGTGGTTGGGATCAATAATTAACCCCTACATATTTCACAATGGGGCCATATTATGTCAATAAGAGTGGCACATAGTGGTGCATTAGCAATATTATCCGGTTTACATGATTTGAATGTCTATAGATACTCCTTTTTGAGACACATTATGTGCAACAGAGCACTGAGTAAAAATAGATGAATAAATCATTAAATAATTGAGTTTATTCATTAAAATAACCAACTTTATATGCCTCCATTATGGAAAGAGCATACATTCTTGGAATCCTTGCTTTTGACATAGTTGAAGGATTGATTTTGGTATACCTTTCAGTCATGCTTGCCATAGCATTTTTGGGGCTTAGGGTATACTTGGTCTTGGTTCCTTTTTTCCTTGTAAGCCTTTTCATGGGTGAATTACTAAGGATTCAAGGAGGCCAAACCTTTTTTTTGTTATATTTGCTTATTGTTTTCCCCAACATGGGCTTGCAAATTTGTCTTTGGCAAAGATTCTTTTGAATGTATGAAAATTACACTTTTGAGTGTTTAAGTGTTGATTTGATTATGAAATTATTATTATGATGAGTTGATGAGGGAATGAAAAATGATAAATTTATGAGTCTCTTGACCCATATGACTTAATTGGGATAACCATCAATTTTACCCATTTCAAGATGTACCAATTTTGCTAGGATTTTGATTGTTTTGATGGTGTTTCATGGAAGCAAAAGACTAAATACTTCATTCCTGTGGAGAGCTCCAGACATGGTGTCCTTATTTGGGAGTGAAATAGATAATTTTCAAAGCATCCATAAATACTTTTAGTTCAATCTTGAACCCTTGTTAATTTTAACCATTTTTTACTTATTTTTGGTGGTTTTTTGGCCCTATTTTTAAACTTTTTAGATTTTTTTTCTAGGATTTTTTTGTGGCCATCCATGGGTGGGATGGCTACATAGTTTATGTCCATCCTAGGGTGGGACAGTTTTCCAATTATCCAACCATCCCACCAAGGGGCAGCCATGCTTATTTGAAGGCTATATAAGCCCAAAATGAGGCAAATGAGCTCATTTGTGCATTCTCAACTTGGAAAATTGAGAGGTGAAGAGGAGAGGGATTTTTTTTTGAAGTGGAGGAATTCTAACAGTACCTCACAATTAGTATGAGCTATCCATAGGACTCGTTGAGTAGCAGAGCCGATGCGAGACGAGTATGAACTGCATTTCCTCCTTTTCTTTATTTAATGTGAAATTGTAATTTCTTGTGCTTTTTCCATAAAATACACTAAATATCGATTAAGGAATAGTAAGAGTAGGAAAATTTAGGAATGAATGCTTTTTTTTTTTTAGATGCATTATTTTCAATTTGTTTTTGTTATTTTTATGCTTTTTTAGGGTTATTTTAGGGGTCAAAATGACCCAATTTTAGACAAATTTGGGGGTCGTCCCTGGGTGGGACGACCATTGGTGGTTGTCCCTGGGTAGGATGCCTGCCGAATTGGGGGCCATTCCTGGGTGGGACGATCACAAAACTGGGGCAAAAGAGGCCCTTTTTTTGGTCATTTTTGTGATATGTTTGGACTTTTTTTATGCTTTTTTAGTGTATTTTTGACAAGTGGCTTAACTATGTCAGGTGATGAAAATTCGGTATCAATTTCCAACTCTCTTTCAGACCACAAGCGATATTTTGATAGATGGGTACTAGAAATGGCTTGATGCCATTATCCTTAAGCATGTGACACGTTTGGAACCTGTGGTGGATGATCGTGCTTACTTGAATGCCCTGATAGACTTATGGGATCCTCACACCAACACCTTCCATATACCTATAGGGGAGATGATGATGAATTTAGAGGACATATATTAGATATTATGTATTCTTATAGAGGGGTGACCGATCATATCTGCTCATCGAGATCAAAGAGATGCAATGATGCAGTGATACTTTGACTAGGATTGGGAGGAGGGAGTTCAAAACCTACTTAGAAGAGGGATATTAGTGGAGCTATGGTATGCAGTTGGTATATTGAAGATTAGACATGCCTTACTGATTTCATTGATATCCAATATGCTGCTTCCAAACTCATCAGGTTCTAATTTTCCCTAGAACCTTATAGAGTTGGTTTGTACACTTGTGGAGTGCCCTGTAAAGTAGTCGCTAGTGATGGCTTGGGGTAATACCTTATTGGCACGGTTATATGATGAGCTATATTAGATCTGCTCATATGGGTGGAAGGGCTTAGGGTGTAGTTTTCTACTACAAGTTTAGGGATGAAAACATATTCCTATGGATCGACCATGGGGACTATCATGGATGACACAAGCATAGCTGACAAATAGGGATATAGGCTATGGAATTCTATGGTAGTGTGCCAAGGAGATAGATCAAGATAATTGTTTTGCATGTAAGGTTGAGCACTATGTAGAGTATTTTACATGAATTAGGGTAGAGGAGGTAATTTGGAGACCTTATAGAGATTTTCCAGTGTGGGTTGAGGCTGAGACACAACTGCTCTAGCTGAGGCAAGGTAGATGGCTAGTTAGGCAACATGGGACTGAGTGAGAGTAATTTCCTTATGCTCGTATCCTATGACATTTTAGGCTATGCTAGGGTTTTCCTAGTTAGCTAATTATCTATCGATATGATGGGGATGAGAGGATCGTTAGTTGGCCTATAGTGGAGGTAGTGGAGGAGGAGTCAGATCCTATAGTAGACATCTCTAAGATGGATGATGTTGAGACTATAGAGGAGTATGACTCTTGGTGGGTGACATGGTAGTGGTGAGGAGAGGGGCCACTAGGAGGGGATGCAACTACGATGGTAGAGGAGGCACCCATGAATGCTCTATAGGAGGAGGGTCAATATGAGTCTCCACATGATGAGGAGGCCAATGTAGGCGAATGACATGTGCATCACCACGTAGTGGATGAGTAGACAAACCTCCTTAACTTAGGGGATCTACAGGGTGACTTAGGTGAGGATGACTTTGATGATCATGGGATGTAGGTACATTTTGTAGCATGATATTGTACAATTATTGAGCTACATGGTGAGGTTATTAGAGGTTTATAGGAGAGGGATATACTCCAGGCACAAGTATAGAGTGCCCAAGCTAAGATGGATAGGTAGGCAGCATTGATAGCTACTCTTAAGGCATAGGTTGGAGCATAGAGCCCTAACTATGAGGGTTCTAGAAGTGGCAAGAAAACCAAACTATGAAAGGAGGTGGTACAACCCTAGGCCTTAGTGGTATTCTTCCAGGCTTGTTGCCGAAAAGAGCAAACTTATACCATGGAGTTTGAGGATGAGATAGTGAACCTTAGGGGGTGCTTACCAATTTGTTCATCTGCTAGTGGGTCACACCAGAGTCTGAGGAGTGGTATAGGACAATATTCTACATATATGGAGGCACATGGATCTACACAAAGGGTAGACAAGGTAGGGGGTAGTAGGTCTGGGAGTTCTCAGTGGACTCTGATTGAGGATCGAGGTGAGAGTCATAGTACCGGTCCTGCATGACCATGGTGTTGGATACTTTGATGGTTCTTTTTGTTATTTTTAGATTTATGAGGTCTGAGGACCCACTTTTTTGTAGCCTACAGGCGGTTTATGGATGATGATGTAGTTTTTGATTTTATATATATATGAGTTTTTTGTTATCATCATGTGATGCTTTACTACTTTATGAGATGTATGCAATGCTTATGTTTGATTTATGATTTTATGATGGATGCCTAACATGGATGCATGTATTTTTCCTATGATGTGATTTGATGATATTGATATTTATAAATGAACAATGAAATGGATGATTTGTTTAATTTGTATGATGTATTATGATTACTAATTGACACATTAGATGCTAGCACCATCGATTATAAAAAAATTATCTCATCATTTTCATGGTATTATGACATTATGTAATGGATTTTGTAAATGTAAATAAACAAACCTATGATGGCATGATGTGAAATGAAATGAATAGTATAATGTTTATGATATGTTTGGGATTTTTAGGAGACTCAAACACTCTAGTTACCTAATCAAAAGTTTTATAGTAACCATGCAAGAATTTTTAACAAAGTATATATCTGCTAAGATAACCAATATATTCAACATCCCTATGTGTGCATGTGAGTTCATTACTATGATAACGCATAAAGTCACCCTAGTTCCAAACATGACTGATTCAGCCCATTTGTACTAGAGATCACCCTATGAGTCTCATTATCCTAATTTTTGTACGTAGTTGGATTAGACCACTAGGCAATATAGGCTACCAAAATTTATCTCATCTGCATGCAAACATTGGTCTGTATAAAAGCCAATTGCTTATGTGATAGACATATCATCATGCGTAAGGATACCACCATTGCCAAATGGACTTGATACCACCCAACCTGTAATGAGGATCACCTTATGGTTATCTAATGCTGATAATTCCAAGGATTCAAGTTCAATACTCCCTTATTTTCTTTTATATTTGAATTGTGTTAGAGAGTTGCTCATTTTGGTGATGGTGAGTAATGGAGTTTGGTAGTGGTGAGAACAACTATTTATTTTACTCTTTGCTCATGGTAAAAACCAATATTTCTTTTGAATATTGTTAAATGGTAATAACCATTGTTTATTTATTTTTGGATACTTGCCCCAATTTGGTGTGAGGCAAGGGATTTTGATTATTGTAGGTAAGGAGGAACTTGTCCTTTTGTCAATTCTTAGCATTTTTGAACCATTCGCATAGGGGGATGAGCAAAATAAAAATTTTCACTTAAGGTAACCTAGACCACTTTGTAGGTTTCATATTTCCTTGTGCTAAACTTTGATTTATTAATGTGAAAATGTGTCTAGATTATGACGTATACAAGGTATAATCTAAGTAGGATTCTACCTTATAAAAATCATGATAGTTTTCTACAAAGTTTGAAAAGAAAAGTAGAGATGCCTGAGTGACCTAAAACCCTAAATACACCTTATGAACAATGGCTAAGTGAAGGGAAACAGACACACAGTATGGAATGTATATGTAAATGGTAAATATGATGTAAACATGTGGTAAAACTGACTTTTGACAACCTTAATTTTGATAGATGCCTAGTGTATAGACTTGGTGCTAGACATGTATGATCAAATTCTAATAATGTACAATGCAATGATGATAATGCCTAATGCAACTGATGTTATAATGCAATGATATGAACTTTAATGCAATGCAATATAATATTTTTTTATGTTTTAATAATTTTTTATTTTTGTATATATATATATATATATATATATATATATATATATATATATATATATGTATGTATATGTATATGTATATACATTTTTGACCAATGGGCTTATTGAATGCCATTGGGGCTTTTCAGATTGATAAAAGGGCTTATAGATGCCTTTGGGGCTTTTTGGGATGACCAAAGGGCTTATAGATGCCTTTGGGGATTTTTGGGGTGACCAAAGGGCTTATAGATGCCTTTGGGGCTTTTGGGGTGACCTAGATGATCATAGACCACCTAGGAGCATTTTAGGTTGACCTAGATGGTCGTAGACCACCTAGGGGCATTTTATGTTGACCTAGATAGTTGCATACTTCTTGGGGGTGTTTTAGTTTGACCTAGATGGTCATAGACCACTTAGGGGTGTTTTAGGTTGACCTAGATTATTGTAGACTACCTAGGTGCATTTTAGGTTGACCTAGATGTTCGTAGACCACCTAGGAGAATCTTAGGTAGGACATGGTGCTCTAAGCATGGAAAGATCATAGGTGACTAATATTAAAAGTTTCAAGCTCTTCACTTCCTTTAATAGATGCTAAGCGATAAGTTACAGGTCCAATTTGACTAGTGATGATATATGGACCTAACCAGTTTACCACAAATTTATCTCATAGATGGGGTGGAAAATTTGAGTTTTTTTGGTTCTCTTTTAGAACTAAATCACCAACCTAAAATTCTCTTTGGTGGAATTTTATGTTGTCAGATCTCTTAAGGCATTCTTGATAAACACGTAGATGCTCAAGGGCATTAATTCATCGTTCATCAAGACAAGTGAGTTGATATAGGTGAGATTACCGTGCAGTATCATCATTGATGAACTCCTACATAGATATGCATAGTGATGGTATCTCAAAATCTAAAGGTATGATAGCCTCAGCACCATACACTAGTGAAAATGAATTTGCCCCAGTGGAAGTCCAAATACTAGTGCGATAGGCCCAAAGGGCAAGAGGTAATTGATTATGCCAATCCTTATGATTTTCCTTAATGATTTTCTTTAAGATTGCAACTATTGTTTTATTATATGCCTTTGCTTTCCCATTATCTTGTGGATAATAGGGCATGGAAAAGTTGTGATGTATATTATATTTTGTTGTTAGAGTATGCACATCCTTATTCTTAAAAGGTGTCCCATTATCTGAAATCATCTTTGATGGAATACCAAAATGATAAATGATATTATGCAATATGAACTCTACGATGTGAGTTCCAATCGTAGTGGTAAGGGGAATTTCTTCCACCCATTTTGTGAAGTACTCAATAGTCATTATGATAAACGTGTGAAGGCCTGAGAAGGTAGGTGAGATTTTCCCAATTAAATTAAACCCCCATTGTGCAAATGGATAAACTAATTGAATCAATTGTAAGTCCTATGAAGGTACGTGTGTCAAATTTGCATGGTGTTGACATATTACAATCTTCTTCACATAAGTGCAATAATCTTGTTCTAAAGTTGGCCAATAATAGCCCATGCAAAGAATGCACTTTGTGATGTCCATACCGCTGAAATGGCCACCACATGTACCATTATGTTCTTGGAAAATAGCCCAAGCCAACTCTTGAAAGTCTAATAAACAAAGGAGGATACCCTCATAACTTTGACAATACATTATGTCTCCAAGTAAGACATAATTTTCTGCCTTCTTCTTAAATGCTCATTTTATGACATGCAAAAATCTAGAAGGAATACTTCCTAGTTTTAAATAATATTTTATTTGGGTAGCCCAATCTTATTTTAAAGAAGCCTCAATTGTATGAATTGCATGATCCTTTTGACGTTCATCTCTCACAAATGCTAATTGAGAGAGAAATTGTAGATATAGTGTTGTGCTAGTATTAAAAGGATTTTGAGGGAACAAAGTCCCCCAAGTGGCATTATTCAAATAATTGTGAATTTGAGAGAACCGTTCATGTGAAGGTTTAATCTAAATCATGTGGAATTATGGTGTAGATTTAAGCTCATCATGCTTAGTTGTATATTGCGATAGCATTTTCACTTGAATGGTCATGATATCATCAGACGAGTTCTGTGGGATTAAATAGTCTAAGGATGCCATTGTGTTTGTAAAATGGTTAGATGAACGAGGGAGTGCCTCAATATCATACCACTCAAAATTTTCTAGAATTTTATCCACTAGAGCTTTGTAGGCTTGCAAGACTGGGCACCTACACTGGAATATTCCTTTGACCTGATTAACTATTAGCAACGAATCACTAAAAATGTTGAGTTTTATTATTTTCATGGTGATTATTTTTTGAAGGCCTATGAGGAGGGCTTCATACTCAAAATTTTTATTGGTGCATAGGAAATCAAGTTTTAACAAAAGGGTTATTGGATCCCCTTGCAGTGTGAAAAAAAACAATTCTTGTGCCACCCCTTGCTTGCACTTAGAACCATCAAAAAATAGAGTTATGTCAACCTGTGACTCAAGATCTTTAGGATCTAATGATTCTGAGACATGAATCCATCATTAGGAAGCTCTATAGTGAGATGCTGGTCATCTTGGAGAGAAGCCTCTGCTAGTTGATCGGCTATGATTTGAATCTTAATTGATATCTATTCAATGAACTCTAGGTCAAATTTTGTCAACAACATTATCCATTTCATTGTGAGACTACTATGGTAAATTTGACTCATCATGTAGCACAATGGATTCTCTTTTGATACTACATACGTGGTATGATTGAGCATGTAATGGCGTAGAGTTTTAGTGGCAAATACCACTACTAAGCATAACTTCTCAATGTATGCATATTTTACCTCATAGCTAACCAGGGTGTGACTAATATTATATGTATCTTATTCTTTATGTAGTTCATTATTTTGGGCCAACATGGTGCCCAATGAAAGCTCAACAGCTGAGATGTAAAGGTAGAATGGCACTCCTGGTCGCGGAGTAGCCAATACTGGTGGTGAAGCCAAATATTATTTTATTTGATCAAAGGCATCTTGACATTCTTCATCCCAATGAAATACGCCCCCCTTGTGTAGTAACTTGTTCATAGTTTGGCACTTATTCGATAATTGTGCTATGAAGTGCTTTATGGATGTGACCTTTCCTTGCAAGCTACACAACTACTTGATAGTTGTGGGGGGAGGCATTTCTAGGATTACCTTGAATTTTTTTGGGTCTACTTCTATGCCTTGCTTAGACACTATGAATCCCAAGAGTTTACCATATGTGACACCAAATACACACTTCTTAGGATTTAGCCTAACATTATGCTCAATGAGGTGATCTAAAACCTTATGCAATACATTGATATGCTCATGGAATAATAGATATTTGGTCAAAAAGTCATCCATGTAATCTTTTATAATTTTATGCATGTAGTCATGGAATATATATGTCATGGATCACTGGTAGGTGGTGCCAGTATTTTTAAGACCAAAAGGCATGACCTTGTAACAAAATGTCCCCCAATACATTGTGAATATCATTCTGATCTGGTCTTCTGGATTAATACAAATTTGATTGTATCCAAATAAACCATCCATAAGGGATAAAATTTCATGTCCTGTTGTGGCATCTACCAATGCATCAATGTTCGACAAAGGAAAATCATACTTAGGACTCACTTTTTTGAGATATCTAAAATAAGTGCAAATGTGAATCCTCCCATCGGGTTTCTTGATTGGTACCACATTTGAAACCCATGGTGGATAATCTACTGATATAATAAAGTTGACATCCAACAGTTTTTGCAATTAATATTTGACCATACATGTGATTTTTGGATGCATCTTACACAAATTTTGCTTAACTGGTTTAATATTTGGGTCCAGTGTAAGATTATGCATGACCAAATTAGGATCTAGTCCTGGCATATCTTTATAAGTCCAAGAAAAAACCTCTATCTTATCTATCAACAAATTTGTATAATTAGCTTGTTCATCAAGGAATAGACCTTCCTATAATTTTATATTATGGGGATTATTAGGATCTGTACTGATATCCCTATCAATTGTTGGCTCAATTGACATGTGTGATCCATATTCCAACTGATGTGGAATAGGGATTAAGTGAATGTTGTCAGCTGGGTTTACACCCTTAATTGGCATTTCTTGCTCAACCTCAACTTGAAAAATATTTTGAGTAGTTCTTGGAGGAAAATGAAATGGTTGTAACATTTCCTTACAAGGCCAATACTCTGATGGGTATGGGTAATAATCTTATTAATCAAATCTAATTGCCTCAATGTCGAGGTGCAATGGCTTTGATGGGTTATTTGGATCTATCGATGGTGCAATTAGATATATGGAAATCATGTTGATGGATACATGATCTCCCTTCCATGGGCAAGTGGTCCTAGATATATTATGTTATATCTTAACTCATGAGGGTGGCTGTGGTGGAGGTGGAATGACCAACAGTGGTCGATGGGGAAGGTGACAATATTTCTCTTCAAGTGGTAAAATCTATCACTAAATAGGATGATGTACTAGGAACATGAGAAGATAGAACTCTTCTTCATCTACAAAGGGATGACTCGATCATGTTCCTTATCTAAGCATGGATAATTGATGGGAGCTATGCCATAGTCTGACTCATCATCTATTGTCCATTCATAAGGAGGACCTTGATCCTCTTCCTCACTATTATATTGAAGGGTGTGCGAACTCTCTCCCACTTTGTGAGGTTGAGCGACATCACTAGCTAACCCTTGATCTACCATGTTTACAAGAAAATAATCTTCCAATGAGTGGACATGATGTGGATTAGCATAGGGATCACGTGTAAGCTCATCCCTGTAATTTAGAACTAGGCATTCCAAACCCTCTATGAGTACATCTAAAGGTACTAGCTTATTATGTCCCAACCCAAATTTATCATATGGTAACTAATAATGTGGCTAACAAGGAATACGAGTACCATGTTCATACAACCCTACACCAAAATCATACCAATTGTAGTGATGTAGATATCTCATGGCGTAGTCAGGATTTGACATGTAGTTTATATCCTTAGATAAAGGTTCATCATCTTCTTCTTGTTGAGGAACTAGCAATGTTCCATACTCAATATCCCCATATATAAATTTTGTTTTATTGGGTGATATGCCAAGAGGCACAATGTTCCCTATGGGGAGCCGAGGTTATCCCATATCTTGCACTATCTCGATGGAAGGAACTGTTGTGACATTCCTAACTAGATACTCTCCTATCTCTATACTAGACATCTAGATTGTAACCTAGAATGACGAAGATGGAGGATACGAAAGTGAGGCCTGAGATGACTCAATGTGTATCTCCTGATATGGTTCCTAGTATACAAAACTAGGAATATCTTTTGTAGAGATGGTGGAAATTATGGGAGGGATTTCATCGATTAGCCTCTTCGACATGTTCCTCTACGAAGGATCTAACAATGATGAAGGTTTTTCTGAATTTGCCAATGATGATGATGGTATTAATGAATATGGTAATGGGGTAATGTAACGTAATGGAGATGGGAGTGGACCTTGAATGGATTTATTTAGTTGGAAGTCCACATGAGTCGATGGTAATGTCTACTTAGGGATTTTCTACACCATGTTGCAATACTTAAAGGGCTCAAGGTCTGTAGAGACTACTTGTACCTACTATTCATAAGTATACTTTAGGCATTGATGAGCAATGGATGGGATACTTTATGTCCTGGATCCAAGGTCTACCTATCAATATGTTATAGGCCATCGCACCCTCTAAAACATGACATAGTGTCAATATAGTTTTGCATCCCACTTGAATGGGTAGGACTATAGTACCGAACATGGAGCATATCGTATCATTGAATGATCAGAGGGTGTAGGTGGAGGCTACAACATGAGATGCTAGTATTCCTAGGTATTTAAGAGCACTAGTCATTATTATGTTGCTTGATGAACCAGTGTCTATCAAAACTTTCTTATATGGTATATCATTCACACTTGCAATAATGTGCAAAGGAGGGTCAACCACATCACTTGCTATGGGTTTGATTTCATGCTCATGGAACATGATAATTGGTTCCTTACATTGTTGCATATACCCCACATAATCAATGAAGGAATTAGACTCCTGGGGCTACAACTCTATCTACTTAAGAATATCCATTAGACATTCTCTATGAGGTGGATATTGTTGAATTAGCTCATATATGGACAATATAGACGATGTTGTTCTTAAGCTTTGTGCAATATTAATTTTTATTATCACTATTGGACTAGGTAGAAGGCTCTATACTGGAGGTAGGGGAGATTTTTATTTTGGTGGAACATCGCTTGAAGCTGCAGGTGGTGCAACTTGACTTGGGTAGCATCTATTCCTAGTCACAATACTTACCATCCTGATGTACCCTTGTAAAGGGGGTGCCATATTGACCTCATTCATTTGTTTAGCAGGAGTTGCCTATACCTCATGAGTAGGTAAGGGGTTTTTGAAAACCCCCATCTATTGATTATTTGGGATGAGAGGATTATCCACTTGGAGGTAATTCCTCTCTATCATGTCTTGCACTATATTTTTGAAACCATAGCATGTAGGCAAGTCATGGACATTCTGTCAATGATATCAACAAAATTGATCTTCTCGATGTCTCATAGGCTTTGGTTTTCCTGTATTCAGGTCTATAGGCTTTATTTCTGGTAGAGTAATCATATTAACATCCCATAAATGATCGAATAGGGAGTCCATTGACTCAAGGAAGGGCGTAAACTATCACCTAGGGCTTGATGTCTATGTGTATGATGTGTATAAGTGCCATGAGTAATAAAGTGTGCAAGTGTCATGTAATAAATTGTGCAAGTGTGTAGAAAGTCAAGAGTCATGTATACAAGTGGCAAGATGTAAAGTGAAGGGACATGAGAGGTTTGTCTTATGTGTGGAATAGGAAATGATGCATCTCCCGGATATGTGAGGAGAGCAATAGTCAAAGTATTGAAGAGTCATCTCCTAAGGCTATATTATGCAGGTAAAGCTCCATGTAATGTATCAAGAAGTGAATAAAGAAATGTATTAGAGATTGCATCAAGAATTGAAGCATTGAATATTTAAAAATACAAGTAATATTGTATATTTGATTTATCAATAATACAATGAGTGTGTTCATTGTGTTATATTATTGTTATTATTCATGAATGTTATGTTCATTAGTATTGATTATTCATATTTAATGCTCTAATATTTAGATTATTTAAGATCATGGGATATTGGGACCTATGTTTAATTTGTCTAAAAATCCATCAACTTAAGTAGATACCCCCAAATTCTTATCTCCAATATTCAATAGAACCTATGTTCCTTCAATGGAGCACCCAAAGTGTGTATCTATAGAAAACTCAAGGATGTCTATCAAACCTCTTTTATCCAAAAGCTACTAATATAAATAGGTTATTTGGCATGTCACCTATACCCTATACCTTTATGGTGCATTGGAAGATACCATGTCAATTTTATGCTTGGATGGATAGGCTTATGAACCTCTAGTCTTTATCCCATTCCAACCCTCTTTAAATACAACTAGGCCAAAATCATGTAATAACAAACATTTAATCATATATGAGTAGAATCATGTATGAGCAAGAAAGTCACCTCAATCATACAATCCAATATTCCTAGAAATAACTAAAATCCTTATTGTCTTTTATTCAATCATATTTCAACATAAGTCATAATAATAATATATATTATACCAATACTTTGTAAATCTAGTGTTTAAATGGATAAATCATTGAAAATCCATGATGATGATCCTACTTCACCCTCATCTCTGCCTTTTATAGTTTCCATTAAAAAAAGTACCTTATTCCCTTGTTGGAGATTTTCTTTGAATAAAATGCTTATATATATAATATGATTATTTACTATTGTTATTTATTATTTTTATTTATATTGATTTTATTAAATAAAAGTTAAAGTTATAATTTCCTTTCTTTAATCTTGTTTTAATAATTTAGAGAGAAATAAACTATACTATTTATATTTAGGTTTTTCTTCCATGAAAAACCATTGTACATTGAAAAATGTGTTTATTTACTACTATTTCCTATTTTTATTTATTTTTGCATTAAAAAAAATTGAACCATTTTTTTTTTATTATTTATAGCCTCACTAATTATTAACAATTATATTCTAATGTTTTATATTTATTACTAATGTATTCCCAATATTCCACTTGCAATTATTTTTATCATAAAATGCCTACAAGATTTATTTAAATAAAAATTAAATAGAATACCTATTTATAAAAAAATAATAATAATTTGGATTTAACAATGTTGAGATACACAATACTTTCTAGAAGAGCACATAGATGAAAATAAATAAAGAGATAAATGACACTAATATATTGAAGGAATAAGGGGTGGGTTCCCATAGGCACACTAATATATCACATATCATAAACTAATGTAATGGTTAGTTATTGAGGGGTATTTATAGTGATACCAAATCCCCAATTAGATGTTAACCTCAAGCTGACATAATTTGACTTGAAGGTTAAATTATAATATAATAAATATATTACACCCTTTAATCAAGGTTATCCATAGAGGTGGATTAACCAATATTACTAAGGGTGAATACATGAAGGGTTTTCTTAGGCTTACATGAAGATGCTCATAGACTTACATAAATGATGCCTAAGGGCTTACATAAGTGATTCCTTTAGGCTTACATGAAGAATACCCATAGACTTACATATAAAGTTGCTCATAATGGTCATAAGCACTCTTTAACACTTTTGGCATTGGGTTAATAAGATCAGATTACACATACTTCAACACCCCAATAATTTGAGCTAAGGAGCCAAGGAGAAAAGACATTAGATGTAATAATGGATGCCCTGGTGGACCTCTACTTTTCCATCTTCATATTCATATTCATAATTAGAAATCTTGTGTTCAAATCTCAAAATTTTTGTTTCAATCTTGTTATGTAGTTTTTGATGGAGTGTCCTTCCCTTTCAAAATATTCATATGTGGTTAACTTATTTGAAATATTTGACTTACCCTTGGGAATAAAGCCTTAGATTCCACTATTTTGAAGTCCTTTGGATGAGCATGTATATGAGAAAGTACTCCATAATTATTCATAACAACTTTATAATGAACAAGAAGTTTGAAAATTCCTTCAAGATATATAGTTTGTGGAGACTTTATGGTCATAGTAATCATATAAAGAATCAATCCAACTATATAAAAATGTGGGTTAATATTGGAATTAATAGATTTTACATGCTCTTCATAACAATTTACCATTTCTCTTACCATATCTAGGTCAAATTTTAGGGTTTAAAAGTGAGATATGTATTCTTCAATGTTACTAAATCTAAAATTTAAGGTTGGAGAGATATATGTCTATTCTACTAAAAAAAAAATTAATTGAACATCGTTTACAAATATCAATGCTCTTTTCGAGCAAACACAAGAGGAATCGACCTCACAACCACATGGATGATAATAACCAAGCAACTGCCATTACACCAAATGTTGTTCGGCCTATTCTACTAACTTCACTAATAGTTACCTTTCTATAGAGATCCTTCATATCCTTCATGGTTGTCCATACCTAATAGGATTAGTGTTTTCTCTTATGTGTAAAATTACATCTGTCTCAACCAACATGAAAAAGAGACCAAGTGCTTCTTCCAACTTCTTAGCAAGTTCATGGCCATTAAGAAATTCTTCTACTTAATCATTAAAGATAAACTAAAGATTCTTACTTATAAGTAATACTTCCATTTAAACTGATTAGTTATTGTAATTTCATCCATTGATACAAGTAACATATGCAAAAGGATCTATTATGCACAAGATTTTATACATAACTATAATATGTCTATAAATTGATGTCATCACTGCATTGAGCTCAAAAAATCATGTGATCTAAAAAATAGGCTTCATGTTAGATTGGACAATATTTTTCATAAATGAATGGAATTAAAACATTACCTAGCATTGTTGGAAAATAAATACGTGCAACGTAAAGAATATAGAATATATAAGGGTGTCCATGGACACAAAATAATCTCACTATCAATGAATTGAATTACACTCCAACTAATACCCAGATGGTTAATATAATGAGGTATTTATACAAAGATAGTTTACCTTTCTATCAAGGCTGTGATACTGACCTTCAAGAATAAAATAATAATCTCAACCAAAGTTTTAGGGCCTTTAAGTGCTCTCTCAACCAGTGTTTTTGACTTTGCAATCAAAATGGGGTTGCCTTCATATAAAGGAAGCATCACTATATATTCTTGCAAATGAACACGATCTTGTCCTCTTTTAATGATTCTTATGATTTGTCAATATAACAATATATTTATTATTATTTATTTTATATATAACAGTTTCATTGAAACTAGAAAATAATTTCATTGAAATCAAAAAATAAATATGTTTAAAAATATTAATATTATTTTATTTACAATAAGGTTGGATTTAAAATGGTTGATAATACAAAGAAAAATAATGTGCATAGTAATTTGTTGTAAAATTTGACAAATTTCAATCCATTCCTTGTTTTGGATAATATGAAATGTCTTTTAATTGTATCTAATTATCATTCAATTAACTTTATATAATACTCTGGCTTAAGTTTTGAATCCTTGTAAGAATTTACTATATACTTTTTAAATTTTAAAATAAAGAATGGTTTAAAAAAGAAAGTGAAATTTTATTGATCATTTCCTTTACAAAACCAACACAATTAAATTGTAAAAAATAAAAATAAAATTAAATCTATATAATAATAAATGTAGAGGAGCATTGTAAAAGAGGTGGATGAGAGTTGTAGAGGTTGAACTTTGCAAAGGAGGTAATTTAGGGTTTTAGAGGAGAATTGTAAAAGAGGCGGATTAGGATTTCAAAGGAGATAGCTTAGGGTTTTAGAGGAGGCAAAATATGATTTTAGAGGAGCATTGCAGAGGAAACGAATGAGCATTGTAGAGGAGGTGGATCTAATACCCTTTATTTAGAGCAATGAATGATAGAAATTGAGTGATGTGGTACTCTAGTGAGGATGAAGCGAAGATTCTAAAATTATTGTCAGTTATCGAGAATGCTAAGGAGATCCCAAAGTTTTTGAAATAGATAAATTTTTTTCCATCCCAGTGAGATCTAGGTAAGAATGGTGTTAGTGCCCTCTTGGAAGGATCCCACCCCTATCTCCTTTGCTAAGGTGGTGGTTGGTTCAAAATGTGGCATTGCGTGTATCCCATGCGATGTTAACCCTGAGATGAATCAAATTCACATCCCATATTGTTTAGTCAATAATATCATTATGGATGGGATGTGGAATTTGGTGGGCAAGTTTCAAGGGGGAAGGTTGGATTTGGATGCACTGAAGTGGTGGGTGTTCACCAAATGGTGTTCGCTAGGGTCTTTGGACATTGTTGCCATCCCTAGGAACTTTTTTTCTCATTAGGCCTAACTACAAAGTTGATTCAAAGAAAATTTTGAAAGATCCTTGGTTATTTGAGAAATAGGGATTGTTTCTTTGAATATGGGGGCCATATTTTAATCTGGAAATACAGAGTATTAGCCTAGTTCCTTTATGGGTTAAGTTATCAGATTTTCCTCTTCACCTATGGCATGAGAGTGTTTTCACACGGTGGCTAAAATCATTGGGGACTTTGTCTCCTTTGACTGAACCACCAAATCCATGTCCCAAATGCAGTATGTTAGAATGTGCATTATGACAAACATTGAAAAGAAACTACCAAGTTCAATCGAACTCATAACCCACCTGGGGACATGGATCCAATCCATTGAGTACAAGAACAATCCTTTGGAGTACCAAGCTTGTGGGAAGGGTAGTCATCATAAAAATATTTACCCCCTTCATTTGAAATCCAAGCCTCCAGTTCATCCGAGGACTAAGGAGAGATGAACCCCTGTAAAACCTTCGGTGGCTTCAAAAGGCAAAGAGATTGCTTCCTCTTTCGGGGGTATAGAAATGCAGATAGCATATAATGGAGTTGTGTTGGAGAAGTATATTTTACCTTCCAATATCTTAACTAAATATAAGGAGGAACCTCTCAAAAGTTAGGAGGTGGTTATGGAATCAATCCATCCTAAGCAAGGGGATGCTCTTCCTCTTCGAAATTCCTTTGAAAGCCTATCTATGGAGGATCTAGTTCTACAACAGCTTGTGGAGGCATTAAGAAAATTTTTGATAGTTTCCCCAATAATGGCTAGCCCTTTGGCTTCTTCAAAGCCATATTTGATCTTCCCAAATCAAGGGATGGAAATATCGATGGTCACCCCAAAATCGGTTTTGGAGAAAGGCTTTCCTAGTCCTAAGACCAGAAGCCATAGAAGGGGTTGTATGGAATTTGAAATGGAGAAAAAAGTTGGAAAATCATCAAGAAAAACTATCAAGAAAAGAGAAATTGAGAATGATATTACAAATGGTGGTCAAGCTCACCTAATGATGGAAAAGGGAAGCGATGATAATAGTAGCCAATTGATATTGGATGGGTACAAATCCCCTCTTCATGGGGAGGCTATGAATTTTTTTTCAAACCCTATAAATGAATATGTACTCATGGAATATTAGAGGACTTAATAGTTGCTATAAAAAGTGCATCCTAGAATCATTAAGAAGAGATAAGTCTCTGGATATTATCTTTATTCAAGAATCCAAGTTGGAGGAATGCAGTTAGAATTCAATTCTTTGTATAGTTTGGAAGAAAGCAGGATTTGTGACCAGTGAGGTTTTTGGTTCTTTCGGGGGTCTCTTATGTTTTTGGAATAAATATAAATTCGATGGTAATGTTATTTCTTTCTTTGGACATGTCATTAATATTTTTTGGTCAAAGATGGTTTATGTCCAGCATTTACGCCCCCAATTCCAACATTGAGAGGCATTCATATGGCTTGAGCTGTTAGAAATAAGGAAAATATTTTAGATGAAGCTTGGGTTTTAGTAGGTGATTTCAACTCGCCTTTGTTTCCCTCAAAAAAAAATAAGAAAATTGTGTTGATTCCAGGAGCATGGAGGATCTGGTTGGTTTTATCAGTTTGATCAAGCTCCTAGATCTTGATACCAAAGGTATCAAATTCACTTGGAGTAATCGAAAAACCAAAAATAATCTCATCCTCTACAAATTAGATAGAATATTAGTCTCCAAAGTAGGATTTCATCTCTTTGGGAGAGCTGTTCTTTCTTCTCTGCCCAGGTTCGACTCGGACCATAACCCATTATGGATGGAATTATCGATGAATTATTCTTTTTATCTGAGGCCTTTTAGATTCAAAGCAATGTGGTGTAATCACCCAAATTTTGAAGACTGTATCAAAGAATGGTAGAATGAAAACCTGCAAGGTGAAGGTACAAATCTCTTAGTAAATAAGCTCAAGAATATTAGAATTAATCTCAAATGTTGGAACAAGAAAACCTTTGATTACATATTCAAAGTTAAGGGGATTCTGAGAGCCCAACTTAAATATTTGGAAGATTCAATGGAAAAAAGGAGAAATTCATCCTTATTTCCTTGCACAACAAGTTCGTTGATGAGGAGCTATGTTGGAAGAAGTCATAGGCTTTGTGGCTAAAAGAAGGTGATAAAAATTTTAAATTTTACATGCCTCGACCCTCCGCCATATAAGCCATAACAGGATCAAGGAAATTACCAAATCAAACAAATCAATTACCAATGATATCGATGAAATTAGAATGAAGGCCACTACTCACATTGACTCTATGCTAGGTTCAATCACTTCGAGAGATATTCAGCTGGAATATTCTCTTCTCACCTTGATTTATAGCTTGGTCACTCAAGAAATGAACTCCTCCCTTTAAGCAGTGTTTTTATATGAAGAAATTAAAGAAGTTATGGATTCTATGGGTTCGTTAAAAGATTCGAGACCATATTTTTTCCCCTTGCTTTTTTTGCAAAATATTGGCACATCTATGGAAAGGACGTTTGCAATGCCGTAAGTTCGATGCAGTCGACAATGGTAGTTTCAAAGGAACTCAATTCCACCTTTTTGGTCTTGATCCCTAAATCTTCTAATGTCATGTCCTTTAATAATTTTAGGTCGATCAGTTTGTGCAATACAATTTATAAGATTTTGACAAAGGTTTTGGCTAACAAAATCAAGCCCCTCCTATCAACTCTCATTGATAGCGCCCAAAGTGGATTTGTGGTTGGGAGGTAGATTCTTGATGGGGCCATTGTTGTTCATGAATTAATTCATTTGATTCATAAAAGTGGGAGGTCGATATTCTTCCTTAAGCTCAATATGAACAAGGTCTATGATCGTGTGTCTTGGCCCTTCTTGTTTAGAGTTCTTCAAAAGTTTGGCTTTGGTTCCAAGTGGATTGAGTTGATTGAAGCCTATGTTTCCACTGCTTGGTTTTTGGTGCTTGTCAATGGCTCTCCTACCGATTTTTTTCAATCTCACCATGGTATTCACCAAGGGGATCCTCTTTCCCCATTCCTTTTCATAATCATGGTAGAAGCCCTAGGAAGGTCCCTAGCTTTGAACTCGATGATAAAAGGTCTGACTCTTGCTTTATCTTGTAGACCAATTTCTCATCAGTAATTTATAGAGAATACTCTACTTTCCTACTTGACCTCTATTCTCCAAGTAAGAGAAATTAAAGATATTTTGGTGTGCTATGAAAGAGTTACGGGTCAACAAATCAATTTTATTAAGAGTAGCTTATATTTTTTGAATACTCCGATTGAGCACCAACAAAAAATAGCTAATATCTTGGGCTACTACATTTCCTCCTTTCCTATAGTCTACCTTGACCTCCCACTATTTACTGGTAGGGTCCGAGATTCTCTTTGGTCTCCGATCATCGAAATACTGCAATAAAAAATAGCAACTTGAAAGAGAGCATTGTTGATTCAGGTTGGGAAAGTTGTTCTTGTGCAAAGCACTCTCCAAAGCATCCTGATTTATTTCATGTCGCTCTTCAGCATTCCTAGAAATATCATTATCAAATTTGAAAGTATCTTCAAATCCTTCTTATGGTCTAGTCCAAAGATGAAAGGTAAGTTCCATTTAGCTTCATGGGAGCAGGTCTATTGCCAGAATAAGTACGATGGTATGGGTTTAAAAAGAGTCAAGCAGATGAATAAGGCCTTAGTTGCTAATTTGGGGTGGAAAGTCACATCTAATGAAGCGGTGGAGTGGATGAAGATCCTCAAGACGAAATACAATTTTTTCAAGTTTCTCTTTGACCCACAGGAGGTTCTCTATTTTGGAAAAGCCTTTTAAAATCCAGAGTCTTCCTACGTACCAGTAGCAGGTGGATTATTGGTAACAAAAATTTCATGGATTTTTGGAATGATCCGTGGTTGGGAGAAAAGCCCCTTTCTTTTGACCAAATATTTTGTATTCTCAAGCTAGCCACCCATGCCTTGGGTCGTGTTAAATTTGTTGATTTCATTATTTATGAGAATGGTCATAAATCTTGGTTTCAACTCCCAACGAAAATTGGATATTTGGATATCCAACAGGCTTGGTCTCTTATTGCTAAGGAATTACAGTTTTAGGTTCTCCGATCTGAAGACGTTGAAGACAGGATCATTTGGGTTGGTGATAATGAGGGAGAATACACTGTCAAAGCAACATATAATTTGCTTGATCTTGATGCTCCATGATTATTTTCGATCGGGAAAATGTGGCTGAAAGGACTAACTTCTAAAGTCAACATTTTTTTCTGGTTAGCCAACTTTAATAAGATTCTTTCTATTGAGAATTTGCTTAAGAAAGGTATGCAAACTGTAAATAGATGCTACTTGTGTAAAGCTAATTTGGAGTCATCTAGTCATTTGTTGCTCTTATGTCCCTTCTTTTGTGATGTTTTTATCTACATTTTGGATAAGTTGGGGGTGCAGTGGGTGTTGCCTAATTTCTTGGAAAACTTTATTCTACAATGGATCTCCTCCTTTAATGTCCCTCCAACAACATATTTATTGGGGCATTTGGAAAGAACAAAATGCTAGGGCTTTTAAAAATTGCAAAAGATATGCTCTTAGAATAGGTCTCAAAATCTTGTGGAGTTTAATTGAGAATGTTACCAATGTGTTTCCTAATCTGAGGAGAAATTGCCTAAAAATTTCTCTTGTTGATGTTCTATTGGAAGCTAAGCTAGGCTTCCCGAGGTTTGACCCTCGACCTCCTATGTCAAATCCAAGGAATAATGTGAGATGGTCACTCCCCCATTGGTTGGCTCAAATTGAACTTCTATAGGTAATCAAAAGGAAATCCTAGGATCGATGGGGTGGGTGGCATCATTAGGAACAACATGGGTGAAGTTATTGTGGCATATTGTGAGCATTTATCATCCCAAAATTCCCACTTCGTGGAGGCCCGAGCCGTTTTCCAAGGCATTAAACTCCTGGCTGATTTGGGATATCTAAATGTTGAGATTGAATGGGACTCAAAGAATGTGATTAATATTCTTAATTCCAATGCTGATCCAAGTTGGAATGTCACAAATATGATGTGGGAGTCGAGAAAGTACCTCCAATGTTTAAATCAATTCATGGTGGCACATATTTTGAGGGAGGGTAATTCACTTGCTAACTATTTGGCCAATCTTGGAACCAGCCTTCCTGTCTTTACAGTGTGGAAAAATAACTTTTCGACGAATCTTCTAAATCTTCTTAATGCAGAATTCTCTTAAAGTGTATCAAGAATCCGATCAATGGTATTTCAATATGTTACATCATATTTATTTCGAAAGTGCTAGCACTTATGGTAATTTGAATTGTTGGAATTTCGCACCCTGTGATTGCGATGTTCATCTCGTCCGTTGGTGGCCTAGCTTCTGGTCAAGGATAATAATTCTCCATCGCATCTATTATGGGTAGTTGGTATCGTTCACATCCTTCAATAATTGCTCTTGTTCAAATTCAAACTGGAAGAATGGTGCCCATTTTGACTCTGTCCTTCATGGCAGTCGGGTTTCAAATACTCCTTGGTGGAAATCTAGAGTTATCTCATCACTGATCTTACCTCTGCTTTGCTTGTTTGGTTTGTGGATCCACTTTCTTGTTTTTGGTTCTAACAATATTTCTATGTGGTGTTTATGTTTATCTTTTGTGTCCTTTATTTTGAATTAGGATAGTTGTTTTGCGTAGCTATGTTTCATGATCTGTCTCCGTTGAGAAAATTGATGTAAAAGGTTGAAAGATTCCTTTCAAAACCCTCCTTTCATAATAATACCCAAAAATAAAAATAAAAAAAATAATTCTAAGTATGAAGATATCTAGACCATAAAAGCCTATCCTTTTAGATTGACATACTACTACACTCAAGGTCATTCAAAAATAGATTTGCTCAAACTCTCCGAATGTATAAATCAAACTGAACAATAAAAATAATGTTCATGTGGACTAAACGTACATAACCTTTATAGGAAGAGCAACGGCTACCTCCCATAATTTTAGCTCAAGTACCATTAACCAATTCATCACCCCTGCAATTCCTAAAATTGAGGCACGAAAGCTTGGAAAGCATGGAGTGGGCATTGTACCCGGCTTCCACAGTAAACTTCTATTTTTTAAGCGGTTCTGTCATGCACTCAACACCAATGAAATGAGAAGTCAGAGTACCACCTTTGTCATTCAATTATCTAATCACATGAGGCGACAGAATGTGCATTCACATGACGTGGGTGGCTTTACAATATTTAAATAAAATAAAATAACACATGCATCAACGCCTTTCCTTTTCTCATAGTAATTCCATTTTTTTCTACATTAAAGAACCCTCCACAGAAATAATAAATAATCATTTACAGTCAGAGACAATTGGAACCCACCACCTGAAAACAAATAAGCTGGCTCTTTTATACAGTACTTTGGCCTCAGTAATTACGAGGAAGATCAAGGAAAGCTGGCTTCCCGCAACAAATTTCAAATTTTAAGATCAAGGAAAGCTGGCTTCCTGCATGGTTTGTCATTGAAAGAGTCGCCCCACAAGACACATTCTACAAAGCAATTAATATCCGTACGTTTCAAGTGCATGAGAATTCACAGTAAAAAGAATAAGATTATCTGAGCATAGCTTGTAGTATTGTGAATAAAGGCTGCTACACATACTGAAAACCTAGTTGCCGCATAGCTTGTAGTATTGTGAATAAAGGCTGCTACACATACTGAAAACCTAGTTGCCGCATAGCTTGTAGTATTGTGAATAAAGGCTGCTACACATACTGAAAAATTAGTTGCCGCATAGCTTGTAGTATTGTGAAGAAAGGCTGCTGCACATACTGAAAAATTCGTTGCCGCTCTCACCTGTGCACTATAAAAATGTATATGAAAATGTGACAGAGTTCAGAGTTGAGTGCAGAATCACATGCCAATACCACCTAGCAAATATTTTGTTCATGCACGTAAATGCAATTCTCAATGCAAAGTCGTCTGTGGGCGTCAGATATTTTTATTTAAGTGGAAGAGAATTTATCTTTCCCCTTTTCTTCTGTTGGTTGGATTTTAATGTGGAATCGAGATTCGCACGAGAGGATTTGATTGCATCCAACCATATAAAGCAAGCTCGTGGCTCTGACCTCCCTGACATCTATATACGTCATGACTGATTTCATCTCATCGGTGGGATATATATCCAGCAGATTATTTTTATGAAGTTTAGACTGGTGGGTGTTTGAATTATTATTATAAATTAAAATTTAAAGTAAAAAATATATTATAAATACAAATATAGATAGTTCTATGAATGTATTTATTTTTGAACGAGGTTAATAATATTTTTTTCCCGTGTTGTTTTTATTATAGATTATTTTTGACAATAAAATATTACATTGTTATTAGGTCAAGAACATCATATTATTATTTTTTTTATCGCAAGTATTTTTCTTTTTTAAGATTGTTAATTTTCCTTTAACTATTTTTTGATATCATTTTTATTAAAAGATGGAATTTTCCCTAGTTAATTACCCTCAAAATTTGAATTTTGTTAAAATGAAAATGAATGCCAATTGTCTGGAGGACAACAACGCAATAGTTTGGTCTTTGGCTCTTCTTTGGAAGGTTCAAAGTTCAAACCTTGGGGTATGTATGTGGCTGTGTGTTAAAATTCCCTATTGATAAGCTAACTACAACAACGCAATAGTTTGGTCTTTGGCTCTTCTTTGAAAGGTTCAAAGTTCAAACCTTGGGGTATGTATGTGGCTGTGTGTTAAAATTCCCTATTGATAAGCTATATATCCCCCTTATGTGAGGTCATGGTGGGATGGGGTATGTGTGTGGTTGTGTGTTAAATTCCTTATTGATAAGCTAACTATCCCCTTTATGCGAGGTCATGGTGGGATGGAGATGCCTTGAGGGTTTCTCACATTAACCAAATCTAATTATATATAAAAAAAGAAAGCTCATATTTAACTAAATTATATGTCATCAACTATCCTTTTGTATGGATCTATTGACAATTCTAAGACTTGTCAATTAATAAATGGTGAACATCTAAAGTAATGTTATTGTTAGATCAATCCTTGCATCTTTTCTTTTAGGACATTAATTATAATTAATGAATCCTCGTGGATTGAAATGTGTATCCATTACCTTGCCATTTTGACCCCTATAGAAAGTGTGTTAGACTTTGCACAATTGACTTGTGAAGCTCCTTAATTTTGTGAGTAGACAAGGAAAAAATTTCCTTGATTATTTAAAAAAACAACATAGATTTTCCAAAGATTGCTTTAGAAGCACATCAAAATTAAGTTTGATGAACCCAACTTTAGGATATTTTAATTTTATCATGAGTTGATGCAGATCATTTCAATAACTCCATTAATTATATCTTCAAATTATGTAACCCATGGTTAACACAGTTTTTAAATACTAAGGCTTTCTATAATGATCATCATTCTTTTAAATATCTTATAAGAGAAAAAATATGAATTAAAACTTGGGTGTGATTTGGAGATTTATTTTTAAAAAATCTATTATTTCTTTCATGTCATAAATTACAACAAAGTATGATAACACCAATTTGATACAAAATGCTTAATGCGTTAGCTTTCTAATAATTTATGCAGTATTTAATCAAAATTTCTAGTCTTTTGGAGTAATCCAATAGATTTCTAATTTTTTAAAGAAGCACCCCCTACTGATGAAAGCAAAGGAACAATTAACAAGTACATGATATGAAGTTTCTACCTCATCCTTATGTACGGTGCATATTGTATATTGAAAAATAGGCTATAATAAAATTAAGATGCAAAGGTATGTATCCTCTAACCTATTTTGAGTTGATGGATGATCAAGATAGATAGAGCATACAAGTAAAAGAGAATGACTTGATGTTCACAAGCCCTAACTAGCCTTTAGGATCTCAATTCCTCTAATCAATCCAAATATTATAAATCACTCAAATTTTCCTCCTAGAAAATCTACATCACTTTAGGAAGCCTAGCATACACCTAGGAACCATTACCTACCCCTACTTTTTTTTAATTTTTAAAATTTGGCAAGTACACTTGTTATCGTCATGCCTTATTTTTATAATTGTTATAGTATTCAATGGACATTCTTTAATAGGATCAATATATGATGTATTCTATGGTGATATATGTGTTATGACCACTATTAAATTAATTTAGGTTTATATTAATGGATATTTTTTAGTGAAGTGAGAGGTATGGGATAGTTCATAATTTATGGGACCATACATGATGATTGGACAATTGCAATAATATGTCAAGTACAATAATTTTGATAGATTGGAAAAATATTTGATGAATAATTTTGGTGATTTTTAGAGTATTAAAATAATAATTAATATTACTAGTGAAGTTCTCAAAGAATTGAATATATATTAAAAATATTATGATAATAATAGCTATAAAATTATTATATCAGTATATTTACTTAAAGATATGTCAATAGGAGATCCCAAGTTCGAATCATGGGGAGGGTAGCCCCCGTTGGCCCCTTATCGTACTTCACATCCTACTTCAACAAGAAAAAAATTATTTAATCCAATTGTAATGTTTAATAATCTTGGTGATAATAATAATAGAAAAAAATTAATATTATGACTACTTTTGAGAAAAATTTGAGGGAAAAAATAATTTCTTTCAATAAGACTGTATTTATATGGATTGAATATATTTAGAAAATAATATTTTTTTTTGGATTTATTGTTTAAGGTACTATAAAAATGAGTGCTCATATTAAATATTTCAGTAACTATTAAGGAAGTTATGATATTTTGACAAGGTTGTATGGATTTGTGAATGCAATGTTACATAGGGTGTGGATACAAAGTACTTAATGCAAACTTATAAATTTGGGGTACGATGATACGAGGGCATGATGGTACATGGATATAAGGATATGAATAATTTGGAGTGCATATTATGCATTTTCAAAATACACTCATATTTTTTTGGTGCATTGGATATGTGATAGGTGCATCCTCTTTGGGTATGGTACATATATCAATATGGGTAAGCATTCGTAACATCTCCATTATATTTCCAAAGTCATGGGTATGCTCACATAGACAACATTACCTTTTAATGTTGATCTTGTATCTTCAAATTATGAAACCCAAGGCTAGCACATATTTTTCAAATCTAGAATTTCTTATGATGATCACCATGCTTGTGAATGTTTTATAAGAGAGGAAAAATTATGAATCAAAACTTGTGTGTGATTTGGAGATTCAATTTTAAAAATTCTATTATTCCTTTTAACCCAATCCTAGGAGGAGTTGCGGTGGTGCAATAACCAAGTAGAAGTGGGTCATAGAAGGAGTTGTGAGAATGCAATAACTAGGTGCTCATAAATTTGGAAGGAGTTGCAAGGATGCAATATCCAGATTCTTGTGATTTGATACACCTTCAATGATGAGGATTAGGTGTTCCTTCACTAGGAAGTTGTAGACAAGACAATAGTGGTGGTACCTTGAACTTGGAGGTTTGGATAATCATGTTTATTGTGAGATGTGTGGTAATGACCTTAGTTTTTCCATGGAGGTGTTATAACTAAGCACCAAGGATTATGCTTGATTAACCTACCTAGATGGACTTAGAGTAAGCTTAAGGAATAAGTGTTCCCCTTTAAGTATTATGGGCCTTAAAGGATAATCCCTACACTATGTTCACATTGTCCTATATTGTATAGAGTATAGGAAATGTGGGAAGATCACTTTGGTATCCTTATAAATGATGAGTTTTAGTAAGTTAAACCTCAAAAAATATTGGATGTCAGCCACTCCTATCCACTGAGTATCATCTCCAATGACATTGAACTCAAATGTGGTGAAGCCTTGAGAATGTTGAAAAAATATATAATGGGACTCTTGAGAACCTTCCTTGTGCCTTAAAAAAAAACTCTCTTTGGTTGGTATTTTTGGGTTTTCATAATTTGGATGTTTGTATCTAAATCTAGCTCAAGATCAAAAAATGCTTAACATAGGTAAGATCAAGCCTCCACCTTTTTATATGTCCTTATTCATGGAGGGAAATATCATCCATAATTTCATGGTGGATTCTAGAGATATTATTATTGTTATGGCTAAGGCTATTTTTGATGAAATGGACATGGAATACACCCAAACTAGTTCCAGTATGTAGAAATTACATGGGACCCTTGTCCAAATGGTGGGGGTAGTAAAAGATATTCCAATTTTGTTGCACAAGGTTTTGGATATCTTAGTAATCCAAGAGGTGATAGAGGTGGACCTTCCACAACTATATGAATTGTTCTTATCGAGGGAGTTCATAGCATATCTTGGGGAATATCTATCCTTGGATTACAATAATATGATAATTCCCTACAAGGGAAGAAAGATCTTAGATCTATGTGGAGAAGCCTAAAATATAAAATATAGATATGTTTGAAGAGCAAAGTGTTAATTTGGATGAAGATTCCTAGGATTACCTTTAAGTGAGTATAGAAGAGCATCTAAAAGACCTAGAGAAGATGATAGAAGAGTTATTTATGGAAGATGAGTTTTCCATGCTTGATTTTAATATAATAGTCCATGTAGACATGGGAACTCAACACATAGCAAATCCAACCAACCATCAACTCTCGGCTATAACAAGTCACATGTTCCATAAAATAGATAGATGCAATCAATGAAATTATGGATCACTTTGGTTTGGATATTGTAGATTCTAAAGAATGAGATCCATGTGAAACATTTGGTATGCAAAAACATACATCAAAGTTATGTATTGTATTATAAATAAGTGACATTGAATAAAGCTAATGAAAGCTACATGTTGTATAGCTATTGGCTAGATTAGGTAATGGTATAATGCTCAAACAAAGCGAATTTTTGGGAAAGTGCACTAGGAAATTCACAGGCATGTTTGAAGGAGATACAAATGGATTAGGAGGTCTAAGAATCATCAAAACAACTAAGAAAGATAAAATTGTCATGCTTGAATACAAAGGTAAGGAAATGGCTACGACACAATTGAGTCTAGATCAACAAAAAGTAAGTTCCCCTCTTGCTATCTCCAATAGATTCAATACCTTAGGTGACTCTAATAAAATATTAGAGGAAAATGTGATCTCCTTTGTCTCAAATCCTCCTCATCAAAAATCTCAAAAAGCCAATCCAAACCTGAATCAAGAAGGAACTAAGAGCTATCCCATCCCTAATACCACTCCTCAAGATACTCAGATTCCCCTCTCAAAACTAGGATAATCCTTTCCCCCGATCTAAACATTGACCTGAGTTTTGTTGATTCTCCCTCAAAGTTAGGACCCTCTCACAGTCCTCATGATGAAAGTCTTGGAAACATTCCTAAAAATCTAGTGGTATATTTGATGTCTCCCCTTCTGAATCAAAGTAGTGGCAGACCTCCAAGCCCCATCCTGGAGTAGATTATTCCTTACAAATTTAGCCCCAAGCAAACCCGAAGTACTACCAAATCACCCATTGACTTTGGTAGTGAAAAAAAGAGGAAGGATTTCCAAAGATGAACATTGGAAGAGAGGCCTTGCAGACGACATTGCCAATGGTATTCAAAAAACCCTCTTCCCCATCATTACTACTCAATATAAAGAGGAGAACAAAAGTTCCAAACCCCCCAACCTCAAGGAAGGGGAGGCAGAAAAGCATCCAAATATTCTAAATGAAGATCCTCTCATGGAATGTGAGAGGCCTAAATGGGCCCGCTAAACAAAGACTTGTTAAGTCAATGAGGAGAGACATAAAGCCCTCAATTTTCATCATGCAGGAAACTAAAATAGATGCTAATAGCTCTTTGACCATAGCCAATATGATCTAGAAAAAATTAGGTGTAATTTTTAATCATGCTAGAGGATCCTCTGGAGGCCTCATGTGCCTATGGGACAAGCAAAATGTCGATGGCAGATTACTACATTTCAGTGATAGACTCTTAAGTGTACTTTTTCATGATAGTAGTAATATTTTTTCCTAGATCCTCACTAATGTCTATGCTCCTAATACCATATCTAGAAGAGCTCAGCTTTGGGATGCCCTGAGTAGAATAAAGGACTCTTTCCAAAATATTCCTTGGATTGTAGTAGGGGATTTCAACACCCCCTTTACCCCTCAGATAAAAAAGGAGGGACTGAGGTCCCGGTCAAAAGCATGGAGGATTTCAATGATTTTGTTAACTCCAACAATCTTATGGACATAAAACTCAAAAAGGCTAAATTCACCTAGAGCAACAGAAGAGTGGGAAATCAACACATTCAAGTCAAGCTAGACAGATTTTTTCTCTCCCAAGAAGTAGTTCAAGTGTTTGGAGATGCTTGTCTTCATCCTTTACCTAAAATAGGGTCATATCATAATCCTCTCATGCTTGAAATTGACAAATCAAACCCTTATAGAAGACCCTTCAGATTCAAGGCCATGTGGATACATCATCTAGATCTGAGGCAGAGGGTTTCACATTGTTGGCAATAAGATTTTTAGGGATGTCCTTCCTACAAACTTACCCAAAAGCTCAAAATCCTCAAAGAAGACCTGAAAATATGGAATAGATAAGTCTTCGACAACCTCTTTGCCAACAAGCAATCACTTAAAGATAGACTTGAAAAGATAGAAAATAAAATCCAAAATGGGTTCATTGATGAGTAGACCAGAACAAAAGAAAAATAAATCCTTGTTGAATTCCACAACATCCTTGCCTGTGAAGAATCCTTTTGGTAGAAAAAATCTAGAGCTCTTTGGCTCAAATAAGGAGACTCAAACACAAATTTTTTCCATGTGTCTACCCTCAGGAATAGGAGCAACAACTGAATCAAAGAACTGGTGAAAAGTGATGGCACTTCTACCACAGATTTAGAGGAAATCAGAGATGAGGTAATTTCATATTTTAGATCTCTCCTTGAGGATGACAACTCATGTTCTACCTTTGCTCAAGCTTCCATGCTCCATCATATCCCCCATTCCATTCCAGACAATGTCAATCTCAGCTTAATTGCCCCCTTTCAAGATGAAGAGATTAAGTCTACCCTTTTCTCCATGCACCCTGATAAAGCTCCTGGACCTGATGGTTTTTCCCCCCATTTCTTTCAAACCTTCTGGGAAATTTTTGGGCCTGATGTATGCTTAGCCATAAGAGAATTCTAGTCTTCCAAAATAATTCCATGAGGTTTCAATTCTACTTTTATTGCCCTTATTCCTAAAAACCCCGTTGCAAAATATTTGTTTGACTTCAGACCCATTAGCCTGTGTAATGTTACCTATAAGGTTCTGACTAAAATCATGGCTAATAGGATGAAAAGTATCCTACCCAACATCATTGATCCTTACCAAGGAAGCTCTTTCCAAGGTAGATCAATCCTAGATGGTGTCATTTCCATCCATGAAGCTCTGCATTCTACCTTGAAAACCAAAAAGTCTACCTTTTTTCTCAAACTCGACATGAATAAGGTGTATGACAGAGTCAATTGGGACTTCCTTATGGCCATATTGCTTAAATTTGATTTCCATCCTGAGTGGATTGAGCTAATTAAAGCATGCATATCCTCACCATGGTTCTCAGTCCTCATCAACGGATCCACAATAGGGTATTTTCAGAGTAGCAGAGGCCTAAGGCAAGGGGATCCTATTTCACCCCTCTTATTCATCATTATTGTTGAAGCCCTAGGAAGGACCATCCAAGAAGCTTGCAGAACAGGCCTCCTATCTAGAATTAAAGCTTCCTCCCAGACCAATCTTGTTTCACACCAACAATTCGTGGATGACACTATTTTATCTACTAATGCTTCTGTCTTCGAGGTGCAGGTTATCAAATTCATCCTTAAGCTTTATGAAGTAGCTACCGGGTAAAAGGTGAACTTCAACAAGAGCAAATTGTATTTCCTAAATACACCTATTCAAAGACAAATCAAGATTGCCAGAATTCTTGAATGCTCTATAGCTGACCTCCCAACCACATACCTAGGCCTCCCTCTTTTCTATGGCCAACCCACAACCTCTATGTGGAACAATGTTATAGAGAGGATCCAAAAGAAACTTGTAGGGTGGAAGGGCAATCTACTATCCCAAGCTACCAAGAGCACCCTTACGTCAGCCTCCCTCCAAAGCATCCCTATGTATTTCCTCTCTATCTTCAAAGCCCTAGTTGTAGTTTACCATAGAATAGAATAGATTCAAAAAAATTTATGGTCAGGAACTAAAAATAAGCAAAGGTTGCATCTTGTTGCCTGGGACAAAGTGTGCAGACCTAAGGATAGAGGGGGCATTGGGCTCAGAAGGATTCAATCCCTCAACATAGCTTTGATAGCCAAACAAGCCTGGCATTTGGTGTCTGATACCAAGAATGAGTGGACTTCCATTATCAGAAGGAAATATTTACAAGGTGCTAATTTCTTCAGTGATGATGCCCCTACCAGAGGATCCACCTTCTAGAATTCTATCATCAACACTAGGTCTCTTCTAAAGAAAGGTCTAATATGGAAACTAGGGGATGGAAGCAAAATAGAATTTTGGAATGACAAATGGATTACCAAAAATCCTCTCATTGAAGATCCTATCCTGTCTAGACTCAAAGCCTACATAGATTCCAGGATAGGACACAAAGTCTTTGACTTCCTATACATCCAGAACAACACTGCCATATGGAAAACCATTAGGTGCACTACCCTTCCTACTGAATCCTCTAGTTTGAATTCCCTCCTGCATTCTACTATCATCCCCTCCACTAACTCTATTGATAATTTCATTTGGGAACCTTCAGAGAGCGGGGAATTTACTATTAAATCTACTTATCTTCTTCTCCTTGATAATGAGGATATCCTATTGCCTTTTAACCTCATCTAGATTAAATCCCTCATTCCCAAGGTGTATTTCTTCGCCTGGCTCACTATCCAAGAAAGGATCTTGACTATTGACAATTTGATCAAGAAAGGCATTACCATCCCCAATAGATGTTCACTTTGCCTTACTGCTTGGGAATCCCCCTCTCACATTTTCCTCCACTGCCCCTTCTCCTCATCCATCCTTGACTCCATATTCCAATCCTTCCACATCCTTTGGGCCAAACCTTGCTCCATCGTTGACATTTTTATCCAATGGCCCTCCCCTTTTTTGATCCTCACCTCAAATTCTTCTGGAAAACTTGCCTCCACCATTTCCTTTGGCAATTCTGGCTTGAAATAAACCGTAGAGTCTTCTCCCAACGCCCGACTATCCCGGAGCTAATCTCTAGCAAAATCCTAGTCAATGCCAAAGAAAATGCTTCCCTCATACCCCCATCCCCCAAACCTACCTCCAGGTTTGAGCTTGCTTTGGGCAGATCTCTTGGCCTATCCTTAGAGGACTTTCATCCTCCTATCAACCAAAGAATTGATTCCAAATGGATTCCTCCTTCGATGGGCTGGTTCAAACTAAATTTTGATGGAGCTACAAAAGGAAACCCAGGGAAAGCAGGAGCAGGAGGCATCCTCAGAAACCACCAAGGAGAAGTCATCCTCACCTTCACTGAGGGATTGGGTGACCAGACTAACCATGTTGCTAAGGTGAAAAGCATGTGGAGGGGTCTTTCCCTTGCCAAGAACTTTTCCAATAGGCTAATTGTTGAAGGAGACTCCCTCAATATCATCAGCTACCTCAAGAACAACAATACATTCCATCCTGGAGAGTTAGGGACTACATTGAAGGTGCCAAGAATTTAATCCTTGACATGCAGGAAGTTATATTCCAACATGCTTATAGAGAAGAAAATAGAGCTACGAATAGGTTAGCCAACATTGAAGTCCACACACCCAACATATTGACCTAGAATGATGACATTCCTGATGAAATTCGTGCCATTGTTGACCAAGAAAAACCTCAAAGGAATAATCCCATTGGTCTTCCTCATGAGGATGTGGTCCTCCAGGATCCTCATCCTGTGTCACATGCATAACAATAGAAGGAGAAGTTGGATGTCCATGTGTAGAGTGAATATTCCAACTAAGCATGGGAAACATAGGCTCCTTAAAATCCATATGAGGAGTGGGATCTAGTTGTCCACCCAAACCATCCACCGCCAAAAGGTCACGCTTGTTTGGACCATTATCTTTGGAATGTATGCTAACACTTTTTTCAATTTATGGTATTCCATGTCAACCATGTGTAGGTACCTAGGCAACATTTTGATTTCCAACAAGAGGATGCTCCACGAAGGCATCTACCTTAATTACTCCAAGTGTCTACTTTGGCATCAGCACCATGCCAACATAGGGCCAAGTAATCTCCACTCCCAAAATAGAAATGTAGCCTAAGAAAAGTAGATTACCAATAGCACCGTGAGTAGGATGTGGCACCTCAGAAGGTAAGGAAAGGATGGCAATGGTTGGATTAATATGGTGGCCTAGAACCTGGAGCACACCTTCCCAAAAGATCACGATGGCAAAGGTAAACTTTCTAGAAACACCACACCAGGTTCCAAAACCAATCATGGCTAAGATCCAAAGGTTATCATTCCAAACCTTCCATATCTCCTCGAACAACGTCCTCTTCCAAGCAATAATTCCCAATACAAGCTTGAGCCTTCCAATCCCCAAGTGCCAAATTCAAATTGCTCCATTGTGTTCATTAATGGCAACCTCCAATTTTTGGGGTATTTTCCTCAAGCCTCCATCCATAAATTCACCACTGTTCCTCCATGCAAAACCATCATCTCCCTAGTTGTCTTCCTTCCTCACCAGTGTAGTAAACCCATCGACCCTCACGTCCCTACTTTTCCTTTTAGTCCTTTCCCCAACCCCCATCACCATTTCACCATGAGTTTCATCGAGCCCAACAAAGTCATTTGTTACCCCCTTGCTGAGAGAATTCTCAATGAGCACCACTTATTTCCCTTCCTTCACATGTTCACTGGTGAGGAGCTCGACATCACCATGGGTTTTTGGAGTCCTGGGATAATGGCTCTGTTATGGTTCGGGGGAGAAGTTTCTGCGTGGATCTCAACATTTTATCCATGATCACTGGGCAGAATATGAAAGGATGTTCAATCCATAGATAGAAGCACAACTGGGAGGTGGAACTCAAGGAGTTCAAGGATAACAAAAGGATCTATAAAGGCACCAAGCAAGGAATCTATAGGAGTGACCTGAACATCCCATAGAATGATGTGATGAAGCCAATCATGGAGTTCATCACTGTCGATGACCTAGAAAAAGTCCTCTATACTTACCATTTGGTCTTCGTGAATTATTTTCATGACATCAATCCCATCAACATCCCCCAATTTTTCCTCAATTCCATCAACTATTTGATTACGTCCTATAGGAACAAGAAAGGCCATGACCTCCCTTTCCATAAAGGCATGTTCAAGGTAATTTACACCTATGTCCTAGACCTCAGTCCTAAGTCCAACCCAAGTATCCCCAGCTTTTTCAAACCTATAGGGCCTTCTGCCCGTATTTCCCTAGCAGAAAGAAAGAGGAAGGCCATTGAAGCTATCATGGAGCTGAAGGTGAGGAAAAGCATTAGCTTTGAAAGCATAGAAGGGCTCATAAGGAAATATGTTCACCTCCAAAATTAGGTAGTGAGAGGCAGCAAAAAGTTTATTGACATCAAAACTGATGATGAAGAGGTGGACGATGAGGCAAAGCAGCTGAAGGAATTCATTATCTCCTCCATGATAGGCATGATGAATGCCATGGTCAATTCGATCATTGATATTAGGGAAGGCCTTCAAAAGTTGTTCTTTGGAGGTCAGAGTGGACAATAGGTTGATGGCAGGTCTAAAGTAGGGGATATGTTCACGGTCAAAGAGGAGCCTAAGCAAACTGGTCAAGGCAACACCAAGGATGAGGATAGGATTTCTGCTGAGGAATAATTTTCTCATATCCTTACTTTTTTCTTCTATGGCTATCCTGTGTAGAGCCTGTTCATTTTTTATTTGTTGTTTATGTTTTGTTCCTGTGGCTGCCCTGCGTGGAGCCTTTTCCTTTTTGCTATATGGTATTATCTTCTTAGGTAGCATCCTTTTTTCCTCTTTCCTTAGGTTTGAGGCTGCATCCTCTGGTTTTCTTTTCTCTGTTCTAGGCTCAGGGTATCATCCCTTGTTGATAATCTTCTCTATTCACAGCAAGTATGGTTGTTTTTGTAACAAGGTTTTGGGAGCCTTAAAACCCGTATAAGTAATGCAATCCTTTTACTTACAAAAACAAAAAGGTAGATAATCATGCCTTTGTTGATTTAGTTGCATTGAAAAATAATTTCCCATGAACTTTCTGGATAACATTGGATGAAAAGGAGGGTTGATTATATAAGTGACTTCAATGACTTTTCTAGTCAAAGAATTTTATATAAGGAGATTCCTCTTAGCATTTTATACGCCTTGAGAAAAGTTGCTCTTTAGAATAAATTCTATCTTCTATCCCCTTAATATCTAAAATTTCTAATATTTTCCCCCATAGACTTCATGCTTAATAGATAAGGCTTTTGTTTCTAGGTTCTTTACCTCTTGCAAGTAGAAGTACCCTATGAGTTTTCAAACTGTAGTGAATTTTCACTACATCAAGAAAATCCTAAAGGGTAAATTATGAGCAAAGTTGTTTTCTAAGATCCAAAAAAAAATGAAAGGGCCTAAAGCTCCATCAGTCTATCAAGTAGTTGATTTTGTAAAAATGCCAAATATGTTTACAAGGAAAAACCTTCAAATAAAGTTATAAAATTTTAAACTCCCTATGCCATGAGGTTATGTTGGTAGACTAGACGAGAAAAATAATAACTTATAGCCTTTCTAATGGTAGCTAAGTAAAACCTCATGAGAGGTAGCAACCCATGAGCCTTTCTAAAGTTAGATAAAAGGGTTTTTTCTTCTATGGCTATCCTGTGTAGAGCCTGTTTATTTTTTATTTGTTGTTTATTTTCTGTTCCTGTGGTTGCCCTACATGGACCCTTTTTATTTTTGCTATATGGTATTATCTTCTTAGGTAGCATCATTTTTTTCCATTTTCTTAGGTTTGAGGTTGCATCTTCAGGTTTACTTTTATTTGCTCAAGGTATCATCCCTTGTTATTAATCTTCTCTGTTCACAACAAGTATGGTTAATTTTGTAATAAGGTTTTGAGAGCCTTAAAACCCATATAAGTAATGCAATCCTTTTACTTACAAAAAAAAAAAAGGTAGATAATCATGCCTTTGTTGATTTAGTTGCATTGAAAAATAATTTCCCATGAACTTTCTGGATAACATTGGATGAAAAGGAGGGTTGATTATATAAGTGACTTCAATGACTTTTCTAGTCGAAGAATTTTATATAAGGATATTCCTCTTCTTAGCATTTCATAATCCTTGAGAAAAGTTGCTCTTTAGAATAAAGTCTATCTTCTATCCCCTTGATATCTAAAATTTCTAAGATTTTCCCCCATAAAATTCATGCTCAATAGATAATGCTTTTGTTTCTAGGTTATTTACCTCTTGCAAGTAGAATTCCCCTATGAGTTTCCAAACTATAGTGAATTTTCACTACATCAAGCAAATCCTAAAGGGTAAATTATGAGAAAAGTTGTTTTCTAAGATCCAAAAAAATGAAAGGGCCTAAAGCTCCATCAGTCTATCAAGTAGTTGATTTTGTAAAAATGCCAAACATGTTTACAAGGGAAAGCCTTCAAATAAAGTTATAAAATTTAAAACTCGCTATGCCATGAGGTTATGTTGGTCCACTAGACGAGAAACATAATAACTTATAGCCTTTCTAATTGTAGCTAAGTCAAACCTCATGAGAGGTAGCAACCCATAAGCCTTTATAAATTTAGATAAAAGGGTTTTAATATTGGAAAAGTTTCTATTTGGTCAATGGCTAAAAGCATACCCTTTAATCAGAGGGGTGGGTTCCAAATCAAGCCATCCTCTTTTGGTAAGTGGGCTTGCAGTACACTGTATACCCTAGTATAATTATACATAAGCACTAGTAATACCCTGATGAAGAAAAATCCAAGAAAAATGGAGGAATAAAATAAGGAGGATAGAGGATTCAATTAAGAATTTAGTAAGACTATCTAAGCTTCTTGTTCCATATGAGAATCACCCCAAAATCCATGGTAACTTAAAAAGCATCAAAGAGAAAGCATGGAGAATATTAGAAACAATGAGCATTCATAATATTGGGAGAAGAATGAACATTCAAGCTTGAAGGACTTGTCTAGAGATATAGTTTTTAAATTATTTTATTCTAAAAAGTAGTGGTAGACCATTCTAGGAATTAATTTTTTTAAAGTGTGCCTACTCTTCCAAGTAAAAAGCTCTTATATAGACTATCTTGGTACCAAGCTAGTAAAGAAAATAGGTCAAATATTTTGTGGAGCAATGTTAGAAAGAGCATCCAAAAATTTTGATATAGCACAAAGCTTCTAGAAGAAAAACATTAGTGATAGAAGTTAGCAAGCTAGAACATTCTTGTGATGACATAAGCAAGGTGCTTCAAAATGTAAGAAACTAAAAACTACAATCAATTTTTTAAGAGGGATAATTATAAGCAAAGGCTCATAAGGAACAACTCTTCCTATAACTTCTTAGTATGCAAGGCTTCACCATATATGAGTTCAAATCTCTATAAACGACACTCAATGGACAAGAGTGGATAACTCCCATGGTTTTTGGGATTTATCCCCTAAACCTACATGTTTAGGAAGACACAACAAGTGGTCCCCCCACCTTTCCTATACCCTAATCAACATATGACCATGTAACCATGGCATATGGATTGTCATTTAAAGTCCATAACACTTAAATGGGAATGCCTATTCCCTAACCTTACTCTATGTCCATATAGGTAGGTTAATTTAGTTTAGAGCCTTGGTGATTAGTTACCACACCTTCATGGGATAACTAAGGTCATTTCTAGTTCACCAACAACTAACATGATCACTCGACATTTACATTAAAGGGATCACCACTATTGACTTGTGAATGGTTCTACAAACTTCCAATTGGGATACACTCGATCCTACTCATTCAAGGTGCAAGGATTCACAATATACCTAGCTATTTTATTCATACACTTCCTTACAATTTTATAAGTTCTTAGCTATATCATCCTCACAACTCCTTCGAAGACTCATATTTACTTGGTTATTGCATCCATACAACACCCAAAATTAGGTTTTATTATGTTTCAGTTTATGAGAGTAATTCAATCCACCCCTTCACAAGGAACAAAATTCACATTGAAACATAACTCTAAAATAAACCATTACATATATGAAAGCATTTATAAAGAAACTTTATAATCCAACATGTTGCAATAGGTAATAAAGAATCATCTTGTAAACACAACCAAATTGCACATGATACAAATGTTTATCATAAAACTCTAAGGATTATTTTTTTCTAACATAATTTAACATAAATGATAAAAATATCATAATTATGTATTCTAGAAATTTAAAGCACTTATTACTATCTATTCGTGGTAAATATTGTTGAACACACATTAATGTACATAACTCATAATATTATTAAAACAACATAATCTTTCAATTGTACAACAATTGAGTTTACAAAAGTTTTGGAATAAAGCATTCCTTTACATAATATTTGATTTATATTCAAAAACTAAACATTTATATAGCTTATGAAACCTTTACCCAAGGTTCTCCAAGTCTCTAGAGATTTGCAATATTTTCTTGGTAGAGACACCACCCATGACTTATGAGGAATACATAGGGATCATGACAACTCTAAATGCAATGCAACTTAAATCATGTCATTTTCTATTATGCAAATAACCATGAATAAAACATAAGAAGATAAAATCATCCCGAAGAGAATCCCATACTTCTCTTATAATAAATTTTCCTAACCCATAAGAGTCTTAAGAATCATTATCATAGTTTCTTTTTCAAAACTAATATGAAATATTCTATTTATCAAAAATATAATCCCATACTTATATTTGCATTAATTTCTTAACTCCCATGAGTCTCAAAAATCATCATACAATATTTCAAAAGAGAATCCAATACTTCTCTTGTAATTAATTTCCCTAACCCACAAGAGTCTTGGGAATCATTATCGTAGTTTATTTTTCAAAACTAACATGCAATATTCCATTTATCATAAATAGAATCCCATACTTCTTTATGCATTGATTTCTTAACTCCCACAAGTCTCAAAAATCATGATGCAATATTTCAAAAGAGAATCCCACACTTCTCTTACAATTAATTTTCCTAACCCACAAGAGTCTCAGGAACCATTATATTGGCTTCTATTTCAAAACCCACATGCAAAAATTCATCTTGAATTAATACATACACAAAAAAATTTCTTTTTAAAACCAAAATACAAGGAACATGGAAAACTTAAGCATTTACTAGATAATAAAACTTCCAAAAGGCTCCAACTTATTTTAAAACATACATACAATAAACCAAATCCAATACTACAAAGGATCTATCTTCCTTTATCATTATTATGCTTAAATATTTCTTTTAAAAAGGAAGCATAGATCTTTATCATATCCTTATATAAATAAAGCAACCATTCAAAACCATGAAACAAGCAATTAGATGATGGTACAAGTTATTTCTAAACACCACTAAAGAACATCGATTCAAACCATGAAACAACCCCAATACACATAGCCAAATGGATTATCTAGGAACCCACATAAAAGGCTTCTATACCACCTTAGGTTTAGGCAAGGATCTTCATAAGAAGAAAAACTACAAAATTTGAACAAAAGTAGATCCAAAAAAATCAAGCACTTGGGAAATACCAATCTCATGTGATAGAAAAAAATAAGGAAAAAATTCTAGGCCCAAGCTCAAGCCACTAGCTACAACAAGGTAACAAGGTGTGAACCACAAACATACATCAAGCCACACTTTGCCCCCACACTATATATTTCACAATAAAGAGATAGCACATGAAAAGAATGAATCATAGACATACAATGAGCCTCACTCCACCCCACACTAGAGACATCAATGTAGGAAATAAATGAATCCCAAACTTCCCAAACAGAGTCCTCCAATCCAAATATGCTACAACGATACAATGAAGCACATGACAGGCCAATGTAATAAGAAGCCAAAAAAGTAAGCAAATAAGGAACCAAAGCAACAATCAAAAGTAATATTATCATGTTGAAGTAAAGAGAATAGAGAGAGACTCATTCAAGAGTGGTTTGATTTTAAACAACCAAGTTCAACAAAGCTACCTTTATGATTTGCATTGATACCTCTTGCTATCAATTTGTTTGATGCTCGTTCCGTCTCCCACACTATCGAGTACCCTTTCCAAAAGCATTATCCTCTCAAAAAACCCTATAAATATTTGATTAATCCCCTTTTCAAATAACTTAGGCATGGTCTTCTTGCATGCATGGCTTAGTAATATACGCATATTTCCAAGAACATCCATTAGTTACCACTTTCTCATTAAAATTTGACTACCCATCAAAGCATGCCAAGCAACAATTATGGAGGCTTTAATAAGATAAAGGTACCCTTAATGATTAATTAGATCCTTATTCATATCACCTTTAATATTACAAAGGTCAAATATCCATTATTGACTTTAAATACTAATATCTTTAAAGCATTAATAATATTTTAAACATAAATAATAAATTGGTTCTACCCTTACCATATAAGCATACATGCCATATAAACAATAATATTAAATTGGTTCTATGCTTACCGCACACACAAGCATATATACCAAATAAACAATAATATTAAATTGATTCTATGCTTACCACACACAAGCATATATGCCATACAAACAATAATATTACACACCATTTTTAATCCTTAAGTAGGTGGCTATTCTTATTTAAGGTAGTCCCATGCTACCACCAACCTATCAAGGAGGCTCATTGCACAAGCAACTTCCTGAACCAATGGTGTGAATATTTAACATGCATAAATTAAATGCATCTACATGAAGGATACTTCATTACCCTAAGCTTTTAATAAGCGAGTCATCACCATCACTTCCTAAAATATCTCTCTAAATGGTGATTTACCCATATGATCCCACTAGAGAGAGAACATGGTCCTGCACCCACAAATATATCAATAATACCATGTTTCAATATCAAAATAATGAAATCATTCCATCATAATGACATCATAAAATGAAGCTATACCATTAAATAGTCACACCAAAACATAGTTCATTATCCATAGCAAGATCTACCAAGGAGGGGTGTTACACAAAGTCTTTGACAAAGTGAGGAGCTAATAAGGTAAATATTATAGAAGACTAGGTGTATTACAAAATACCAAGTCTGACTCTTTTTGTGGTGAAATCAGCTTAGTTTTCAAAATTTCTAACTAAGTGTAAAGTCAAAATTTGGGATCCATTCAACAAAATTTTACCTTTATGAGTCTAAAAATAAATCTAAGGAGAAGTGTGCTAGAACTTTTTCCTTGTTGATTTCAGCAAGAGAACTCCAAATATCTGACATAGTATAAATTTTGTAAGGTGGGTGGTATCCATTATAGAAGAAAATTAAATATTACCTTTGAAGAACACAAGCTTATACTGAGAGGGGGGAGAATAGTATAAGATCAGTTTTTACTTTTTCTTTCCCAATCAATATTATGCAATGTATCAATAGCAACATCAACAACAGTAATCAAAGTAATGCACAAATCACCACACACAATAGAGACACCAATTTAACTTGGTTCACCCAATGTGGGCTACTCCATAGAGAAAATATTTCACTAAAATTTTCTCAATAAATATCTTGGGAAACCTTTCCCTATTACAATATTTATGGACCTCTGTCCAAAGGAGACACCAATCCCCTAATAAATTTTGTGTATCACTATTCGTAGGAGATACCAATATACTTAGTTGGTTTTTGGATCTCTATCCACAAAAGAACTCCTTATCCTCTACTTTGGCTTGTGATCTTCTAGAAGAACTGCTACCTCCACTACACTAGATAATGGATCTCTATCCACTGAAAACTCCTATTCTCACTCAGAAGACCTGTCCTCATTGCTCTAGCTAATGGACCTCTATCCACTAGAGACTATAGTCCTATATACTTTTTCACCTCCAAAGCTTGCTTTTAGCTCTGTCTCAAATATGCACTAAACACGGTCCTTCAGTCTAGCACAAATCTGCTCAATATTTATCTTTGGTCTGGCACAAACCTATCCTCAAATTTGCACCAAACTCTATTCTCAAATCTACACTAAACACAATCCTTTGGTCTAGCACAAATTTATCCTCAATATCTATCCTCAAATCTACACTAAACATAGTCCTCTAGTCTAGCACAAATCTATCCTCAAGCCTTAACACAAAGCTTGACTCAATCACAAATTAACTCTACTAGATCTGTCCCAAACCTTAATCCAAGATTTGAACAAATAAATCAACTCTGCTCTCAAGTCTTCTCAAAGACTTACCTCAAATCTACCTTGTAAGATTCCACAAAAGCTCACACTAATTTATCCACAAGTACTCTCTAGAACTTGTCCAATCTTCTCAACAAGTCTTCACCAAGACTTGCCTCAAATCTGCTTAACAAGTTCTCACTAGAACTTGTCCAATCTCATAGAAATATATAGATAATTATTAGAGACTCAATATGCTTCACATTCACAACAATATTCAATCACTTTCAATATATCTTTTTACCATAGAAACATATAGAGAATTTTTAGAGACTCAATATGTTTTACACTCAAACACTCAATCACTTCCAACCTATTTTTCAAATCAATTTAGAATATAGAACAATTTGTTATACATAATTTAGAACTATCACTTCAAATCTTCCACTTGACTAGGCTCAATCAACTCCACTTGATCAATTACTCAATGAAATACTTCCTTACTTATAAACCCTAGTTCAAGTATATGAATCACTCACTCAATTATTTCCAACAATGTTTATCAAACAATCTCACATAACAATGATACTCATAATCTTGCACACACTCTAGTTCAAGATAGTTCTCAAATTCACACAACAATAATACTCATGTTCTTTAATAAGCTCTAGTTCAAGAATATGAATGCCAAATAAGGTTTCTAGAATCAAATTTCATTCCAGAAAAACTAAACTCAATAATTTTTATCAAACAACCCTTTTCACTCCAACTTAGCATTCACAACATCCAACAATCACTCACAAGGAAGATGTGCCCATATCTTTTGTTTTATGAAGAGTAGACCTCAAAACCTATCTTAAAAACAATTTTCTTCTTTGCAAATATCAAGGGTTATATGAAAAAAATACTCCTCAAAAATATTTCTCAATACAAAAAATAATAGCACTCAAATACACCTTATTACTCCATATTGAAATTAGCAATCATCAAAACATACAAAAAATAATAATTACTCAATTACACCTTATAATATCCAATCTTAATTAACAACCTCCAAAAATCAAACCCTCAAAAATAATACTACCTACCCTTTTATCTCCCTCAAATACTCAATAACAAAATTAAAAAAAAACTTTATAAACCTCCAAAAATATTAATTTTTCATCCAACCTTAGCAAATCTGAAAAATTTCATGCAACCTTGGCAAACACTAGTGCATACCTTTTATCTCAAGCAAAAAGGCCTCGGTGGGTTTCAAACATGAGACCACTCCCAACCGAGTGCCTTATCGAGGTGCTAGACCAGCACATGGCTATGAGCCTCCACATGAAGGGGAAGGCTCAAGCCTTTCCTTTGTCCTTTTTGATCAGTCTAATGCAAAACTAAACACACTCTTCTCCCTTGTAAAACCAACTCGACAGGTTTCGAACCCTGCTCTCCTTGCCTACCAAACTTCTTAGCATGACCCACTATCACCAATTGTGCTACCAAAACCTTTGGCATTCAACTTAGTGCTACATTTGTCTTGTCTCTTCTCACTACCCAATGTCAATTTTAGCACATGTGAAATCCTCTAGACTTTGGCGCTCGTACTCTTAGCTATCGTGGGCAATCAATCGCATGGATAGGTTAAATAAAAATCTAACCCCATTTTTATACACTTTGGCACATGCGCTTCCAACATCGGTGAAGATGTCAAATTTTTAAATTCGATTTAAAATATATCCTTTAACTTTAGCACCAAAAGGATTATTTAAATTTATATTTGAATCTTAATTAAAATATTTAAATTTAAATAATTTAAACCTTATCCTTTCAAATATACCACCTAATTTTTTTAGAGAACTTGGAGGATGATCACTTCATGGTCTTCAATTTTCTTCAAATCATTATTTAACTGGAATATTATAATAAAATATTATAATATTTTTTCTTTGGCCTTGATACAATCTTCCTCTTGCACTGCTTACTAAAACTGCCTCCTCTTGCACTGCTCACTGAAATTGAATTTTGACATCAATGACAACTCAACTACTCAAAATGTCCAACAATCTCCCCCTTTTTCATTTATGGCAACCCAATTACCTTTTACCATTTTCTTAACCTTTTTATATTTTGTTCCCCCTAGGAAACTGCTCCCCCTGACTCAATGCTTTCCCTTTAAATCAAATCTCTCCTCTTTACTCAAATCTCTCCCCTTTGACATCAATGGCAAAGGGTCACCTTTGGGTCTCGAGGCTAAGAATGAAAATATTATCTTAGCCCCTATCCCACCTCCTCTTAAGGTGGTTAATTCTAGGGTGGGCATATTTCTACTCTCAGCAAGAACTTATCTTTACCTATGTCAACTTTCCTCCTTATCCAATCCTTCTGATTCCTCTGACCATTTTTATTCCTGCTTGTCTTTGGAATTTCTGCTCTACACCACTTTGTTGTATGTCCATAATTATTGAAATTATAACACTTAATATTGTTATTCCTTGGAGGTATAAATATCTTGGGATTTCTCATGGTGAAGCCATATCCATTCATGTCATGAACCCTACAATTTATTGACTTTTGACCAAACTGATTACAAGAGTAGCAATACCCTTGAAAAAGCTACCTATTTTTGAACCTTCCATATTCCTGTTTTCCATGTGTCCTACATTATGAAGATTTGTACCTAAACCTATGGCATGAGAATCATCATCCATTAAAACTACCTTGGCTTGACCTCATTTGTCTTTTAGTTTCTTTTACCCTATGTTGGTTCTTGTTCCATATGTTCCTTATCTATGCATTTTTACTTTCCTTGTTGAAATTTCTATTGTCCAACTCATCCATAAAAGTCTTACTCTCTCTTACAATCTCTTCTTCTAAATTTTCTTCTTCTTCATAACTTGAGGTTGACTCCTCACCTCGTTTCTTTTGTACCTATTCAAAACCAAGACCTATCTTGCTTGATGTAGATTTCTATGCCTTGATAATCTTATCCAAATTCTTTGAGCTTCTTCCAAACTATGTAACCTATCCTTAGATTCTTTTACTTCCTTCCTTAGTGAAGCTACTTCATGCTTTAACCATTCACATTCTAAGACCTTTGCTTCTAACTTATCTTTGAACTTTATTATCTTAGACATTGACTTATTTAGATCCTTTATAAGTTTTCCCTTATCTTCATCACATTCTTAAACCTGAAGCTTAAGTTGGGAGTGTTGATTTCTTACCTTATTTAATGCATCAAGGGCATGAATAAGTTTACCTTAAAGATCAACTTCTCCTATTTCTAATTCTTCCTCTATTTTTTTACCTTTGAAAACATATTCATTATTTTTTGACTTGTCTTCTATAGGATCACCTCCTTCTTCTTCTAGTACCATTAGAATATTCTCTTCTGGTACTTCAAGTGTATCTTCATATTCATCATCACTGAAATTGAAATCACTCTTTGTACAACTATATTCAAGATGACAAAAGTTACCACATCTAAAATAGTTAAGGATTATTGGTGACCTTTTCCTAACCATTTCCTTTTCTTTTGTCAGAAATATAATTTTATATTTATCATTGTCTGAGGAACTATTATCACTATCACTTGAGTACTTACTTGTCTTGTTTGCATGGTAACTCTTCTTCTATCTTTTAAAGAACTTCTTTCCTTGTTTACCTTGTCCATCCTTACCTTTATTTTGGTACCTATATTTTTTTGATTTCCTATTCTATGATCCTATTTTTCTTCATCATTGCTATTTCTAGCTTCTTGAAAATTAGTTGCATAGTGAAAATACTTTCCACAATTGAAAAATCTAACATATTTCACATCTTTAAATCTTCTTGGATCCTTGTTACTTCTACCATAATTTACTTCTTCATAACTGGATGAATCATTGCTTGAATATGATTTCTTACCCATTGTCTTCTTAGTAGCTTGAAGGCTACTTCTTTTTGAAGATTAGGTTTCTATTTTGTTCTCATATCAAAATATGTAATAATTCCAAGTAAATCATCCCTTGTCAAAAGATCACCATTTTTTGATTCCTCTATAGCTGAAATCTTTTTACTAAACCTTTTTGGTAGAGATCTTAAGATCTTATCACAAACATCAGATTCTTGAACCTCAAGTCCAAGTCCTTGCATGGAGTTAACAACCTCATCTACATGAAGTAGATAAGTACTAATTTTTTCCTCATAATTCATTCTTAGTTCTTCAAATTTTCCTTTGAGATTTTGCAACTTTACCTTTTGACCTTTTTATCTTCTTCATATATGCTTTGCAACTTATCCCAAATTTATTTTACTTATTTTCAATGCATAACCTTAAAAAATTTAGTTCTATGCAAACCTCTCAAAATTTCATTCATTGCTCTTGAATTGTAATGATGTAGAATCTTACCATATTTATTTGTAGGTGGAGTAGCTGGTGGTGTATATCCATTTTCAATTGCTTCTCATATTTCATTTCCAAGTGCCATCAAGTAAATATTCATTCTCATACTTCAAAATACATAATCGCTTCCATAAAACACTAGTGTTGAATTATCTGAGGGTCCACTCTTAGAATACATTGTGTTCTTGTAAGATTTTTCTTCAAATTTTTAAACTCTTTTGAAGGAACCCACTTTGATACCAATTAAATAACACAAGCTTATACTGAGAGGGGGAGTAAATAGTATAAGATCACTTTTTATTTTTTATTTCCTAATAAATATTATGTAATGTATAAATAGCAATATAAACAACAGTAATAAAAGCATTGTACAAATAACCACACACAATAGAGACACAAATTTAACATGGTTCACCCAATGTGGGCTACTTCATGGAGAAAATATTTCACTAAAATTTTCTCAACCAATCTCTTGGGAAAACTTTCCCTATTACAATGTTTATGGACCTCTGTCCAAATGAGACACCAATCCCCTAATAATCTCATGGATCTCTATCCACAGGAGATACCAATATCCTCATATGGTTCATTTATCTTTATCCATAAGAAAAATCCTTCTCCTCTACTCTATCTAGTGATATTCTAGAAGTGCTACCTCCATTGCACTAAATAATTTATCTCTATCCACTAAAGACTCATATCCTCACTTAGAAGACCTATCCTCACTACTCTAGCTAATGAACCTCTATCCACTAGAGACTGTAGTCCTCTACACTCTGTCACCTCCAAATATTACTTTAAGCTCTATCTTAAATCTGCACTAAACACGGTCATTTGGTCTAGCATGAATTTGGTCAATATCTATCTCTAGTTTGGCACAAACATGTCCTCAAATCTGCACCAAAATCTATCGTCAAATCTGCACTAAACATAGTCCTTTAGTATAGCACAAATCTATCCTCAATATTTGTCCTCAAATCTGCACTAAATACAATCCTTCGATCTAGCACAAATCTATCCTTAAGACTTAACACAAAGCTTGAATAAATCACAAATCAAATTTGCTATATCTACCCTAAATATTAATTCAAGGTCTAAACAAATAAACCAACTCTACTCTTAAGTCTTATAAAAGAATTACCTTAAATATGCCTTGTAATATTTTACAAAATATCATGCTAATTTTTCCACAAGTCCTCTCTAGAATTTATCCAATATGCTCAACAAGTATTCACAAAGACTTATCTCAAATCTGCTCAACAAGTCCTCACTAGAACTTTTCCAATCTCACAAAAATATATAGATAATTTTTAGAGACTCAATATGCTTTACATTTACAAAAATGCTCAATCACTTTCAATCTCTCTTTTTACCACATAAACATATAGAGAATTGTTAGAGACTCAATATGTTTCACACTCACAAACACTCAATCACTTCCAACCTCTTTTTCAAATCAATTTAGAATATAGAATAATTTGTTTCATAGAATTTAGAACTATCACTTCAACTCTTCCACTTGACTAGGCTCAATCAACTCCACTCAATCAATTACTCAATGAAATACTTCCTTGCTTATAAACCCTAGTCCAAGTATATGAATCACTCACTCAATTATTTCCAATAATGCTTATTAAAAAATCTCACATAACAATGATACTCATGATCTTGCACAAACTCTAGTTCAATATAGTTCTCAACTTCATATAACAATGATACTCATGTTATTTCATAAAACCTAGTTCAATAATACGAATGCTTACTCAATATTTTTGATGCAGGAGCATCCGGTGGCAGCAGAGCAATCTTGCATCAACAAGAAAATTTCTAAGTGTTTGCCTTGATGTCGCGATATCGTGATAGAGAAAGGTGTCGCGATATTGCGACATGTTGCATTTTCACGACAAAAAGAGGAGAGAAGGTGCAAGAGAGAAAAGTGTCACGATATCGCGATAGAGAAAGGTGTCGTGATATTGCGACATGTCGCATTTTCATGACCAAAAGAGGAGAGAAGGTGCAAGAGAGAAAAGTGTCACGATATCACGACATGTCGCATTTTTGTGACCAGAAGAGGAGAGAAGGCGCAAGAGAGAAAAGTGTTGCGATATCGCGACATGTCGCATTTTCGTGACCAGAAGAGGAGAGAAGGCGCAAGAGAGAAAAGTGTTGCGATATCGCGACATGTCGCATTTTCGTGACCAGAAGAGGAGAGAAGGCACAAGAGAGAAAAGTGTCGTGATATCGCGACATGTCACATTTTCATGACCAGAAGAGGAGAGAAGGCACAAGAGAGAAAAGTGTCGTGATATCATGACATGTCACATTTTCGCGACCAGAAGAGGAGAGAAGGTGCAAGAGAGAAAAATGTCGCGATATCGTGACATGTCGCATTTTCGTGACCAGAAGAGGAGAGAATGTGCAAGAGAGAAAAATGTCACGATGTCGCAACATGTCGCATTTTCGTGACCAAAAGACAATATGAGGCGCAAGAGAGTAAAATGTCGTGATATCGCGACATGTCGCATTTTTGCAACCAAAAGACAAGAGGAGGTGCAAGAAATAAAAGTATCACGATATCGCGACATGTCGCATTTTTGAGACCAAAGGACGAGAGAAGGTGCCAAGGAGAAGAAGTGTCGCGATATTGTGACATGTCGCATTTTCGCGACTCAGGAAGGAGAGAGAAGGCATGAAGCAAAAAATGTCACGATTTCATGACATGTCATGAAATTGCGACCGAAGCAGGAGAAGGAAGGTGCCTGTAGAAGATGTCGTGATTTCATGATATGTCACAAAATTGCGACTGAAATAGTAGAGTGAAGGTGTAAGAAGAAAATGTTGCAAAATCATGACTGAAAGAAAACAGGAAGGGACGAAGGAGGAAATGTCACGATTTCGTGACCCAAAGCAGAGGGCAAAAGCAGAGAGAAAAGATGTCACGATATTGCGACATGTCACAATTTCATCACCCGAAGCAGCAAAGAGAAGGCAGAGAGCAAATATGTCATGATATCACGACATGTCATGAATTCATGACCCAAAGAGGGGAGAAGGAAGCAGAAAGGAAGAATGTCACAATATCGCAACATGTCGCAATTTCACGACTCGAGTGGCGAGGAGAAGGCAGAAAGGAAAGATGTCATGATAGCATGGCATGTCACGATTTCATGACCAAAAAAGGGAAATAAGAGCCAGAGAGGAAATATGTCGCGATATCATGACACAACCCGAAGAAGAGAAAGGCAGCGAGGGAGAAAAATGTCCTGATATCGCGACATGCTATTGGTTCACGATTCAAAAAGTATTCCTAGACGATGTTTCCCGAAGTGGTCAAAGGCCTCATCAAAGCATGATTTCTTGTCTGGTAAGTTTGTTGAGCATGGAAGCCACTCGACTGTTGCGCCCAAGGGTCAGAGACATTCAGACGACTCATCAATGCATGTTTCCATGGCTGACCCGGTGGTAGTTGCCAGTTAGGGTAAAAGATGTGAAGGTTCAGTCATGAAGGCGGGGACAAGAGCTAAATTTTTAGTTTCGAAAGATGTGTTCTTCCAGGTGGGTCATTAATGGCCTAGAGGGTCGGGACCTCGAAGAAAACCTAGAGATTTAAAAGGGGAAGCAAAGGCATGCACAAGGGGTCAAAAAATAGCTGAGACAAAGTTGCAAAGCTGAGGGCAAGAGGGCCACTCTGGACCTGTTTGGGCTATTTTTCTTCCAGGGGAGGAGGAAGTGCTGCTTAGGTTAAGAGAAAACCTACGCCTGCGGACTAGGAAGTGTGCAAGAAGATCACCGAACGTGAGGTAGCTTGCACTAGGAAAATAAAACTATGCCTGCGGGCTAGTATTGTAATTTCTTTTTTTAGTATAATGAAATAGAGTTTGAGGATTTGGCTGAGCGTATTTCCTACCCCCCCATCAATTTCCAATAATGCTTATCAAATAAGGTTTCTAGAATCAACTGTCATTCCAGAAAAACCAAACTCAATAATGCTTATCAAACAACCCTTTTCACTCCAACTTAGCATTCATGACATCCAACAAACACTCACAAGGAAGATGTGCCAATACATTTTGTTTGATGAAGAGTAGACCTCAAAACCTATCTTAAACACAATTTTCTTCTTTGCCAATTTCAAGGGTTATATATTTCTCAATACAAAAATAATAGCACTCAAATACACCTTATTACTCCATATTAAAATTAGCAATCATCAAAACATACAAAAAAATTACTCAATTACACCTTATAATCTCCAATATTTAATTAACAACCTCCAAAAATCAAACCCTAAAAAATAATATTGCCTACCCTTTTATCTCCCTCAAATACTCAATAACCAAATTAAAAAAAAAATTATAAACCTCAAAAAATATTAATTTTTCATCTAACCTTAGCAAATCTGAAATATTTCATGCAACCTTGGTAAACACTAGTGCATACCTTTTATCTCAAGCAAAAGGCCTCGGTAGGTTTCAAATGCGAGACCACTCCCAATCGAGTGCCTTATTGAGGTGCTAGCCCACCATGTAGAATACAAGCCTCCACATGAAGGGGAAGGCTCAAGCCTTTCCTTTGTCCTTTTTGATCGATGTGGTGCAAAAAAAAATGCACTCTTCTCCCTTGCAAAACCAATTCGGTGGGTTTCAAACCCTGCTTTCCTCACCTGCTGAACTTCTTAGCACCACCCACTATCACCAACTATGCTACCAGAACCTTTGGAACTCAACTCGGTGCTCCCTTTATCTTGTCTCTTCTCACTACCCAATGTTAATTTTAGCACATTCAAAATCCTCTAGACTTTGGCACTCGAACTCTTAGCTATCATGGGCAATCAATCACATGGATAGATTAAATAACAATTTAACCCACTTTTTATACACTTTGGCACATGCACTTCCAAATTCGGTGAAGATATCAAATTTTTAAATTCGATTTAAAATATATCCTTTAACTTTGGTGCCAAAAGGATTATTTAAATTTAAATTTTAACCTTAGTTAAAATATTTAAATTTAAATAATTTAAACCTTATATTTTTAAATTTGCCACCTGGTTTTTTTAGATAACTTGGATAATGATCACTTCATGGTCTTTAATTTTCTTCAAATCAACCTTTAACTAGAATATTATAATAAAATATTATAATATTTTTCCTTTGGCCTTGATACAATCTTCCTCTTGCACTACTTACTGAAACTGCTTCCTCTTGCACTGCTCATTGAAACTGACTCTTGACATCAATGACAACTCAACTACTCAAAATATATAACAACCTTTCAATGAGTGAAAGATACCTGATGCTCCAAAAATGAGTAGTTAAACCATGTGGCATGTGTTAGAGTTGAAAAGTGGCATCCACCTTAGTAAAGCATAATTGAGGACCTTACAATCATAACGAACTAGGTTCTAACAAGGAAATGCCAAGTGGTGCTAGCTTGGCATATGATCATGCCTGATCATTCCTAGATAATCATTGTATGAAGTAGTTGGTTTTATTTTGAGCTCAATGAAAGATATAAAAGGATCAATGATCCTCATTATAAGGTTTTATTTATTTGCAGTTTGCTTTTTTTGTAAGCTAAGTGTTCTAAGTTGTTTGTAAGTGATTTAAAGTTGTTTTATTTATTTTGACCAAAGTGTATGAGAATGAAAATGAGAATATATGATGTGCAAATTTAGTACGTTTTTTTATATTTTAGCTCAAGTAAAATTTGTTAAGGTGAAGGCTTTTTGACTTATTTTAGTTAGAACACTTGGAATACTAAATATTGTAAATCTAGAGTTCATTATGGTGTCTATATATGCTTTGCATGAGTCAATATATCTTAGGTTAGGCTTTGCTTGCAATAATGAGTGTATGACAATTTAGTTGAAGATTGTTGCTATTATTTGAATCCCAACTATAATCAATCCTATTTCTATCTATGTTTCTATTTCTTTCTTTTCCCCTATTCTATATTTAACTTTTAAACAACATCAAGGAGTTGAACTTATTTGGAGGTTGATTTAGGAGTATTTCTAGGTCATAAAATCTTGACTTCAGTCTAGGGTACATTTATCATGCCTAGGAAGATTGAAGTAACAATAGTATGTAATGATAGGCCCTACATAATCAGTTCCTAGATCTACCATTGAGGGGTCATCTGCATCCTCCTCTACAAAAATAGTGGCATCAGGCCTATCTCCTACATCACCCTCATAATGAACTACTCACCTATACCAAAACTCTCCCACATATGGGAGATCATGTCAAAGACTTAACTAGCTCAAAACTCAATCTAGTATATAAATCTCCATGCACTCACCAGATCTAATGATCTACCATATCTATCAAATATATCGAATGAGCACCAAATATAGAGTCGATAGCTGAGATGACAATCACCCTTAAGGACCAACATATACCTATAGAGATTCTCTTGGACTAACTCCTATCCTTTGGATCATGTCTATATGATGCACTAGTCATTGTTGCTAAGCCATCAAAAATGAAAAAAAAATTAGGAGTATCTTTGATTTTCAAAGTCACATGATAGAAAAGAATTTTATTTTTACCCCTTTCTACCTAATATAACCCATTTGAGAGGTCCAAAAATATTTTATTCAGAATTGTGCAACTATATTTGTACTGAGAATAAACTACCTTAGGGTTATTTATTTCATAAAATTAGGGTTAGTTATAGCTACTTTTGAAGCATTTACTAGGCAATAAAAGTTTCAAAAAGGGGTAAATGTAGATATCCAATTTTTCTCACCCATCACATTCTAGAATTCTAGTAAAATTTCACAACATATCTAAGTCATTCTCCATACTTCATCATGAAAATTGGATGCTAAAAATGTGTATGCCACTCAAAAATAAATTCACAAGCTTTAAATTTGTCCTCAAAACTAAGAAGCGAGTTTAGTACATAATTTCAAATTCTTGCCCCTCTAACGATCAATAGATGAATTCATAGTTTTGAGGAATATTACTTTATTTGGTACATGCTAATGTACCCCCATGTTACCTTCATGACACAATTTTAAATATGTAATAGATTGGAGTTGAGTCTTTAGTTTAGGTGTGTTATTTAAATTTCACCTTTTATGTAAGTGTTAATGTATAGGAAATGCATAAGTGTCATGTAAGAGTGCAATGTGCATGAAATGCACAAGTGTCATGTAAGTTAGAGTACAAGTGTATATTGAGAAAATGTGTACACGTGTCTTGTATGTAAGAGTGCAAATATGTAATGTGAGGATGTGCACAAGTGTCTTATATTAGGAGTGCATGTAGAAGTGTAAGAGTCATGTAGATGTGTGTAAGTGTCATAGATTCAAGTGTGCATGCAAGAAGAAAGTGAAGAGTCTAGTATGCAAGTGGCAAGATGATAAGCCAAGGTTCATGGGACTTGTCATGGAGAGAAATTATAAATTAATTGAAGAGTCACATTACTATGGCTATATTATGGATACAATACTCCATAAGAATGTAATCCGAATATTATATTATTGATTTGTAAGAGGAAGAAAAGGAATAAAGCTTGTATACAGATTTTGAGCAATTAATATTGTAAGTTTTCTTCATGCATAGTTCATGAATGACTTAGGCCATTTACATTCATATTTTATTATATAAGTGAATATTATTTTTAGTATTATATAGGCCTTGATATACATATTAATTTTCTCATATATTATTCTACTCATTATATTTTTATTTTGATATTTAATATTGTGTATATTTTATATTTGTACCTATGAAATTTTGTGGTATTAAGGCTTAAAAATACAACACATAGCCTAGTCAATTGTGTGGCTATGGATTTATCTAGGCTATGAATTTATCTCCACAACTTCAAAATGGAAAGTTTCCCATTCCATTGCTCATTCATTTCTATGTCAACAGTGTGCCAACTCAAACCAAATTTTGGAACCTCAATTTTTTTCTAACTTTACTCACTTTTACCCATGCCAACTCAATCAAAGCATTCCAAATATTCAACCTATCTTCTTATTTATTTGGAACTTTCTTCTTTTCAATTGTATGCAGATTTTAAAATCTTACCTCCTCTCCTCTAGAAGCCCCAAAAATCTATAAATTATGCACCTCACTCTCAAATAAAATAGAAATACATGAATAAATTAATTAACACATGATAAAAACATGATACAAGAACAATCTTGATTAGTGTTCTTGATAGCAAGAAACTTTTGTATAGTGAAGCTCTAGAATTTTTCTTTTGTAGGTAAACTGAAGCCTTTTGGGGGGTTTTCTTCAAAAAATACTTTTGTCTCCATGCACCCTCAATATTTGCATGCACACATTACATTTTCATAGGATTCATCCATAGAAAAAATAGAGTGCTTCTTACTTCCCACCCTTATTAAGCCTTTATATTTATCCTTTTCTTTCTTGCACTACATTTGTCAAATTTTGTTCTTATTCTTGAATCAATTATTTTATTGCATTAATATTCTCTATTTTAGATCATCAAATATCTTGCTTTATATTTCTTATATATTTATAAGTAAAATTTTAGGAATTCCTCACTACCCTCCTTTGGCATCAACACTTTCTAGATTCTACCTTGATTTGACCTCTACAATAGCATATTGTGAATCCATGACCACCAAAACTAGTAGACTACAAGTTTACCTAGGTGATATTATATATAGTATTTTAGTTATATCATGAATATATAACATAATATTAACCAATCCATCATTTTGACATCCTAAAATACCTATTTTTTAACCTCAAAATCAAGTTCACAGGTCATAGAACATGTAGGCTACAAATTTTCAATGAATCTACCCCAAATATTATGATTTCATTTTGATCATCCCTCTAGCAACTTTTAGCATCAAGAGATCTACACCTAATCCTAAGGTTATCCTAGAATATTTTCATATCACTTAATATAGGTCTTGTAGTAGCTAAATTCTAATTTTATGCATTTTATCTCCCTTTTAAGGACAATTTTATATTTTGTAAAAAGGAATAGGGGACTTGATACAAACAAGGAAGTTTAATACCATCCCCAACATCAAGTAGACCCCCTAAAAACCTATCACATCTATTGTTTTCTCCCTTTTGTATTTTTCTAAAAATTTATAGGTACATAGGTGGTGAACTTGTCATAGGCAATGAATCCATGTGCATGCAAAAAACTAGAGTCCAAGTTGCAATTTTGTCCTCTACAAGTTCTCGAGTAGCTTTGTTTTAGTTTTCAATTTAGCATTAATTTAATTTTGTTGTTTTCTCTATTTTGTTTTTAATTCATTAAAAAAAACAAGGAACTTAGTGTTAGGTTTTATCAATTTACCCATTACAAAAATTACTTTCTCTTAAGTATAAAGGAGCACTTTTTAATATTCATTAGGCATACAACCAAAATAGCATCTAGTTTGCATATAAGCTAGAAATTGTTTGTGCATTTCCTCTTGTGCTATTTCTTGAAAGTAAAATACATTCCTTCTTGGTTTAGGTTTAGTAGAGTGTGACAAGAAATCAAAAGTGCATATAGGACTTAGAATTTCTTTAATTCCATCATTGTATTCTTTGTATCACATTTTAAGTTTTCTTCTTAAAATCATATAGTTTTAGTTATCAAAACTTAGGTGCTTGCATAATACACACATAAAAAAATAGAATTTAGAGTGAATCCATTGAACACTCTTGGTGAATACTTACTCCCCACCAAAGAACTCAAATAAAAATGGGATTCAAGCAATAATTCTTGTTTGAGTGTGACCCCTAGGTTTGGAGACTAGTGTCTCCAAATATGGACCTACACTTAGAAGAGTATGGATTTGTGAAATATTGTTCTAAAGTAGGAGGGGGTACTTCTATTAGGATTGGGATTAAATCAAGGGTTGACTTGAAGGTAGTAGGTTATGAAATAGAGGGTGGATAATAAGGAGTTTGAACATTTGAAAATGAAGGTATTAGAGGTCTAGGGGCGAGTTTACCTATATGAATCAAGTCATTTTTGGCCTAAATGTCTAGTTAATAGGCTTGGGTAAAGGGATTTCCTCCCTTTGAATTGATCTTCATAGAAAATTCAGACTTTATTACCTTTAGGAAGTAAATGAAAGCTTTACTTGGTAGTGGTTAGACGTCATTAGGTATTTTTCATGAGGTCTTATAAAATATTTTATTGAAGTCATCCATCATATCCAGAAGAGATATTTTTATGGTGGTTAGTTGATTTAGAAGAGGCCCATTATTCATATTTTCACCAAATATAATAATTAAGAGGTCTACAAGTTGGCCCCATGTTTTGATTGAATGTGGTGTGATATTGATGTACCTTCAAAGGCATTTATTTTGAAGGACATGATAAGTAGTCTTAGGGTGACATTTAGGGGACTACACAATAAGTAGTCTTATGATGTTTTTGCCTCCTCATCTGAAAAATATTTATGGGAGGTAACAATACCTATAGATTTTATCTTACAATATACCTTATGATAGGTGGAGAGTTCATAATTTTTGGGTCCATAAAAATTAGCAAATTCACTAAAACATTAGGTTCTTGAGCCAAGGAGTCATCAGGTAGATATTTTATTGAAATGGATTTGGAGATCAAGATATCTACCAAGATTTCAATAAGTAAATCATTGGAATACTCAAACTATCATGACCATACATTATGATAGTGAGATGTGCTCAATAATTGTGTTGCATATAGAGCATAGTATCTTGGAAGTCCTAAGATTGTGGGACTATGACTCATAGTATAAACTACATGATTTCTTTGATTCATGGTCCTAAGGATGATCTAGGTCCAAGCTAATAACCCCTTTCCTAACCCAAGATAGTATTAAAAAATAAATAATCTCTCTAGAAAATAAATGCTTCAATTGAGATTAACATGCTTAAGCCATAGCACCATGTCAAACTTGAGAAGTAGATAAACACATTTAATATCAAATCAATCATAAGCTTCAACATAGAACTACCAAAATCATATTGGTCTAAGTGCTATTATAAATATACATCATAGAAGTTTTTTTTTAGAAATAAAACTGAATAATCATTATGCTATCAATAAACTTGAAGATCATATGAAAACATCCCATCAAAAGTAGATCACAAGATAACATTTACTTACTAAAAACAATAGGAACATTTGGCAAGATAAATATCATATTCCAAAATATCCTTTGCTTTTGATCAATATTTAAACTCTCTTCAACTTACAAAACTACCAAGCCTTTTAATAAATTGTAAGTTTCATTTAAGAAATACAAAGCAAACTCTCATTTAATTAATAAATTTTAATTCAAAATTATGTCAAAGTCAATCCACCTAAGTGGACTCTTCACTAACTTCTTTTCATGATCTTCTTCATGAAATAAATTTCCCATGAACTTGAGGAATACTTACGGATCAGGACAACTCTTAATATTATGCAATGCAATTTAACATGCTTCTATGTATTTTCAAGAAAACATGCACAATACATTTTAAACAAACAAGAGAGAATCCCTTGATTCTCTACTTAAAATGTTCTATGTAATTACAAACAAACATGCAAAATACATTTTTAAACAACCAAAGAGAGAATCACATTTTTCTCTCTATAATATTTTTCACATACCTACTCAAGTCTTAAGAAACCATTATAATTATTTATCTTCTAAACCAAAGCTTTACTTATTTTTTTAAAACCAAATTCTAAAAATTTGAACAAGATAGAAGATCATTTCTTTATAATACTAGCATTTTCATAAAGGATACATCAACATAAATTCTAAAAATACTTCTTAAAAAAAATATTATATCCTTTCTTTTAAACACAATATGAACAACACAATATTTCTTGTTCCAATTTCCATAAGAAGTTCCATTGATTATTCTAATTATTACTTTTGTTTTTTGATCGGTAAAATAAGATTTCATTAATAGATGGATTTTGAAAGGAACCCCAAAACCTTAGTACAACCAAAATGGAAATAACATGAACTAGGCCTTACAACCAAATCAACAAACAACCCTCGAGGAGGATCAATCAAAATTAGTGGACATCCCACAAAATGAAACAAAGCATAAAATAAAAATAGAGGGGAAGATCCCATATAGGAAACTGGGCCCATCCTAGAGGGAGATCCCACAATAGGAATCAAACAATCAGTTGACATCCGAGATGGTTCCAGGCTCATCCATGTCCTTGAAAATTATGTTGAGCTAGGCATGAGCTATGTCAAGGTGTTTAGCCACCTGATTAAAAATTATCCATGTGGATTTGATAGTCTTAGCCACTGCAACCATGGTGGTCACCGAAATATCAAGGTGGGTAAGCACATCATTGCATAGGCCAACATCATTACAATCCTTCTTCACCAGCTCGTGAACCCATTTGTCATTCACTTTCACCTCCTTGTCAATGGTTTCCTTGGTTGACTCACTGGTCTTTGTTCAAGATATCATTTCTATATTGAGTATATTCAGATGCAAATATACCCAAGTATGTGAAGGACTAGGGTTCTTGATAAAATTATATGAAGACCACTTCACGACTCTAGTTTTGGACTCATAATCGATGTGGAGCTCGACTTTAGGGTTGGGTGGGGTAGGGGAGGAGAAATTAGGGTCAAAGTCATTATTGGAAACCTCCTAAATTGGAGTCATGGATAAAGATATCAGTAGGCTTGGTAGGGGTGGGATAAGTGGGAGTATAGGTAGGAGGAGGCGAAGGGGTAGGTTTAGGCAGACTAGGAGGGGTGGGCTGGGAGAGACTAGGAGGGGCATGGGAAACTTGAGGAGGGTTGGGGGCAAAAAAAATGAGAGCTCTTCTAGTGAAGGCATCTAGTACATACTTATAAAGAATGAAGTGTAGGCCCTGGTGAATGGGGTAGTGGGTTTTCCTAATTTTGACGTTGGTTATCAACAATTCAATAGACCTAAAAAGGTAGTCTGTTGCCTCTAAAGTGCTTTAGAAAAGCAATTTGAAAACTGTATAATGTGGAGTCTATCTTATAAATGATGAAGTATTGGAGGATTGGGACCATGACACGGTCCCATGGTCCTAGAAGCTTGGTCCTCTCAATACCCCTATCAGTGGTGAGAAGGTCCTTATCTTTATTTGGGAAAAAATCAAGCTTTGCTACCATCGTATGCTTTTCACGATGAATACTCCTACCATCGAGAGGAATTCCTATAATATTCACCAGCAATCAAAAATATATTGTGAATTCAAGGCCATTGACCGAGACTTTACCACCCTCCTAAGTGCTCATAATAGCATTGGAGATATCCTCATTTTACCTATAAATTTCTTCAGAAAGGGAAGGTAGTTATGAATTTTCATAATATCCTCAATGATAGGTTCAAACTAAAGCATTAAGGGTTCAATAATAGCCATGGGGGATCAATGATAGGGAGGATTGGAATTGGGAATGATGTGATACAAATATAAATAGGAAAAATAGAGGATGCTTGGGTAAGGGCCAAATTTAAAGGACCATTCAACACGCATGCCAAATGGGAGAGAGACGAGATGCACCAAAATGATGCAAGATTCAAGAGGTGATGTATGATGAGATGTGTGCCAACTAGTGAAACCTAAGAGCTATGGTGGGAAGGTACCTTTATGAAATAGTTATTAAAAATGGTACAATTGATAACCCTATCATGGAAAGTAGCAATGCTCAAGGTGATATATTTGTTATGGATTCTAGAGATGGCATAGATACACATACCAAGGAGATCAAGCCCAATATTGATATTACACATGTGAGGTGATGTAGTACTGAGGTTCACATGATGCTGATTCAATAATTACCATCAATTAAGATCATGAGGGTTGTTTCACATGACCCAAGCATGAAAATATATAATGAAATCAAAAATCCTATTAAGAAGGGTTTTGGAACCAAGAACAAGGTGTGGGGAATTTTGAAGGTGGAGGTTCAATCAAAATCATGAAGAAATATGATGGAAGGGATACACATGGAGATACAAAGGAAGGGGTGCATGCTTACGGGGTAGGAGAAGGGGAACAATATGATGAGGTCTAATTAGGGTGAAGGAAGGGTAGGTCTTTGTGGTCAATCTAGCTAAAGGGGAAATGAAAGGGGTGAGGGAACATATGGATGGAAAATGTGGGCCAAAAAACATAAGGCCCAGTAGTTGGGATGATAGCCAAGGATCAAGAAGGGCCAGGTCAATCCTAGGATATGGCTTCAATGAGCATTGAGGAGAAAGTATCATACCAAACATGAAGGGATCTCTGGGTGTGGCCTAGGTTGGCAAGGGAGTCTGCTACTTTGTTAGATTTTCTAAATACGTGTTGCACTACTATCTATGGATGACCGAGAAGAAGCTATTTGATTTCAAAAATAATGTTTTTAACCCTCCATTTGGGATTCTTTTAATTCTTAATTCTATTCAATTCATTCCTAAGTTTCAAAATACCTATGTTTTACAATCATTTAATTATAATAATATTGAATCCACTTAAAGTATTGGAAGCTTAGCAATAATTAAAAATTATGTAGCAAAGGACAATATCCCAACCATCAACCTTACCAAGCTCAAAAATAATTTTATTAAGGAATTCAAACTTCAATAATAAAATAAAAAAGGCTAAATTATTATAACAATAACCTTGGTATGGATATCAACATTATGCAGCAAATGCAACACGAACAAGAGAAATATAAATTATAACAGGTGATCCACAATCTACCATATGTTTCTCTTGGCCATTACCCTAGATGTATGACATCCATATATAAAACATAAAGCTAATAGGTACATTCCCAAATGCTACAACAACCACTCCAAGAAACTTACATAAGATAAACCCTAAAGAATACAATAAGCACTCCAAGCAACTTACATAAGGGACACCCTATCGGCTACAAAAAGCACTCCAAGCAATATAAAAAGCAACCATGGCATATAGAAAGCTACAACTTACTATACCAAAGTGAAAACCAAGTCAAGAGAATCTCACCAGGGGAAGATCCAATACAAAGCACTAAAAGGGTCTCACTCTCAAATCCAAGGGAAGAACACAAAACACTTAGCCAAAAGATAAACATGATTAAAAAATAAGCAAACACCATTATAGATTCATTTTAAATAGAGGTAAAGGCTACTAAATCAACACCTCAAACATCACCAAAACAAGTAGATTAACCCTCAATGTTTAAAACTAATGAACCTCTTCACTTTGTCCTTGTGCACTTCTTCCTTCCATCTCCAAGAATGTCTCCTTCTCCCCAAACTCCCCTAATTCATCCAATCCTTCCATAAAATATCATAGTGTGTCTTCTCAAACAACCATATATTTATCCCACACTACCTTCTCAAGTTGGCCATCTCTATCTTGTAACATTCTTTAATGAACGTTGGCAAGATCAAAATGCTCATGAAGTCTATCTTAATCAAAGCATGGTAATTTCTTTAATAATTTTAAAACTATGCAATATTATATTCTTAATGTTTTGACATTAGGAATTCAAAACAATTATAATATTTCAACAAGGCAATTATTGTTAGCTTTTGATAATTTATGCTATGGGGGAAAGTAATCACAAGATGTAAAATATGCATAAAAGTAAGATAATAAAATTATACAATAAGACTGAAATATGCTATTAATGGATAATTACAAAAATAGAACAATACAATGTAATGGAGGAAATGAACACTCCAGAACTCTTAATGAAAACTACATTGTGCCTAATCACTACTCTATAGTGATCACACTACTGCTTTGCACACTCACACTCTACTTCCTTCACTATGGGGTCTATATATAAGAAGATAAGTTACTTGGCCCTTAATCTTCCTAACTACCTTTCCTATGACTCATGTATAAGTAGACTTTTTGTACATTTACATCATTGCACATTGCAACTTGTGCATTTATTACTTCTTTATCAAGTAACCTAAGATAAACTCCTAATATAACAATATACCCAAGGTGGTACATTGACATGTACCTAAATAATGTAATATACTCTAACACCCCTGTATTACATTATTTGGGTATTGAAGGCTTTTAGTATTCAATATGGATATTCCTCTTGGAGTTTGTATTCTCCTAATATATTTTTTGTAACTTGTTCAAGAAAGTAGTTAGTATCTTCATAAAATGCTATCCTTGCTAAAAGAGTTTTGACTTCATGATCGTTTGTAGGATCTTCCAATTATTCAATTTATTCAATCCTTTGAGCTAGGTGTCCTTTCTAATTCCCTTCATGATATTCCAATTGTAGATAATTTTTTTGTTGCTAAAACTATTACTGACATGAATATTTTGTTATTACCTTGGTTGGAATACCCTATATGGTTGGCTTCCATATTTCATCTGGTTTACTTGATTCTGGTTTCTTGGATTGAATCTGCAGTAATTAGTGCTATGACCTTTTCTTTTACATATCAAACAATATCTATAATTTTTTTTTTTTTTTTATCCTTTTGAAGATGAGGCTATGTTTCCCTATGGAGTATCCTTTGAAACCAATGCAGTGTTAGTCATGTCATATTTCACTGTGCTTTCTACCTCATATTCTTTAAGAATGTTGATTAGCTCATCAAATGATGTATATTTACTTATAACCTATAAAGATGTAACTAGATACTTATATCTATCTAGAAGTGCTCTCATGGTTACTTGAAAAAAGGATTTGTCTTCAACCTTTTCTCATAATGTTAATAATTTTCCCTTAATGTCTTCCATCTTAGTAATAGTTCTATATTTTCTCCACTATTCATTTTTAGGGAATGTAATTGAGTTTGGAGATTTAAGATGGTGGCTTTATTTTTCCATTGAAATATATTATTTGAGGTATTTCAAGCTTTTGTAGCTGATATTTATAAACTAATGTATTATTGTATTTCTTCTGTGATGCTAAAATTTATTATCATTAATGCTTTAGAATCACTTTATTCGAACCTTTTAATCCTTGTATCACTTGAAGTTGGTTTAGTTTTTGTTCCTTTGACAATTTTCCAAAGTTTTTCAAATATCAAAATATTCCTCACTTTATTTTTCCATGAGAAGTAATTTGGACCCTTAAGTAGTTGAGATTTTGTAAGGATGAATTTTTTTGTAGTCATGGTGGTACTTGTAGGCTTCCTTATAACTCCCTAGTTATATGTAATAGATTTGATCAAGTTTTTAGCTAGTGAAAAATTCTCCTTTTGAGTTGATTTTGTAATATTTTGAGAATAATAATAAAATTTCAATTTTACATTATCTCTCCTAGTGAAGTGTGCTCTAATGGAGTTCTTATATTTGTATTTATTTTTGTATCCTTAGTATGAGTATGAGACAAGTGTTACCAATTAGTTCCAAATCTATATTTAAGTAATGTATTTGCTTCTCTATATAATAATTTACTTTTCTAAATTCCAAGTATCTATAGTTTGGTGTAGTATACCTTATAAATCTCTACTTTTGGAATGTTATAAAATAATGATAATAGTATTTACAAATTGATATTAAATTTACCAATGTTGATAGCCGTATATCTCCTACTTGGTTATTTGCAATTATTATAATGTACTTCAATTATAATACCTCAAAATGGACTTGATTTATAACTTATTAATGCTTGGTTGATGCTTGTTATTCTAACATAGTACTAAATTTGATCATATATGTAGCACCTTATAACTCAAATTTTACTTTAATTAAAGCAAGTAAGTTTGATACCAAAATTACCTTAGTAATGTAGTACATTGGGTAGCTTTAGATATCTCTCTCCTCAATGAATCTCTAGGCACTATGTTCATTGTATTATGTAGACACCTAAAACATGTCATGTTGAGGAGACTACCTATATGGACTCCTTTTAAGGCCATATGACCCACCTTGGGTAGCCCTAGGGCTTAACAATGGTTTTCACCACTCAAAAAGGGAGGAATTTCCCTTTGCATCCAAGACCATCCCACCAAGATGACGGCCTCTAAAGATCATCTGATCCCAATATGGTCAGTAGTTAGGGCCATCTCACCCTGATATGGTTGTTCCAAAATCAAATTCAAACACAATGGTTAAAATGGTTACACGTGCCAGCCAAGAGCAATGGCATAACATAGTTAGTTGCATGATGAGTTTCAAGAATGGGTGGTTACTCTTCTTGATCCTAACCACTTCTTGGCTTCCCTTGCAAGCTTTGGACTCCCATTTGGAAGTCTATATAATGGCACCTAGCCTTCATTAAAAGATATCCAATTTTTCATGCAACGAAGTGCTGTCGAACTGAAGAATCAAAGAGCTCTCATTCTCAAAGCAATGAAGTGCTATCAAAATTCAACCATGGAGCTTCCAAGCATGCCAATGGACCATATCGAAGGTTGAAGATCGAATTTGTACTTCTTGTACCATCCAACACCCTTGCTTCGATGTCAAATTCCACCTCTAAGTCATTCCTCATGAGCACACAAGATTGTTGACCAATTCCATGGATCAAAACCCGACATCACCTCGCATCGGCCACAAGGAAATCACTCGTAGCTTAGCGGTCATCTCTCCTAGATATGGCCCACAGGTATGACCATCTCTCCAAGATATGACCAGTAGGCAAGACCATCTCGCATAGAGATGGCCTCCCAGGTAGAGATCTATTCCCTATTTTCTTTCTTTCATTAGATTCTAGCAGCATTTCAATTACTATTTAGCATAGTTAGATTTCATTTTCATGCATGTATTTATCATATTTCAGCTTTCTTTATCACTTTATTTATCATTATTATGGGCCTTATCTTGAAAGGCTCTTCATATACTTTTGATGCTCTTTAGATCTTCTTGTGTGCAGATTACAGGTCTTTACAAGGAAGAAATGGCATAAAGATTCACACCTCATCATCATACATCATGACAGTCCCAAGAACCTATCAATAATCAGTTTGTGAGATGCAAGAAAGATCCTACAAGATACACCTAGATTACTTTTCTTATTGTAAATATTTGTATCAAATTGGTAGCAAATCCCTCAATGGGATCCCATTGTAACCCTTTTGAAGGATAGAATTGATATTAATAAAAAGGGCACCATTATTTCATATCTTGTTTTGTCATTATGGTTACATAGTTTGCTATCTAGTTTATTCTTTATTTCATTGCATAGGTGTACGATATTTTTAGCATTTTCAATGGCGATCATGGTCGAACTTAGTCCACATTTCATAATTTCATTGCTAATTACTATTATTTTTGGTGTTTTTGAATTGTAGGTACCATCATCCCTTATAGAGATGGTCAACAAGTGCAACCATCCTCTACAGAGACGATAAACAGGTGCAACCATCCCTCCTAGATATGACCTTAGAGTAGAAAGTAGAAATACCAAAAGACAATATTTACATCAAACGTAGGCTATCATTGTAAGCCACTCTAACTTTCTTTCTCTATTTTTAGTAAAGAAAAGTAGATTTTCTCATGCTTAATTGAAATAATTTTAGAAGGTTTTGAGTCTTTAAAATAATCTATCTATGACCATCCCTAGGTTAGATGACCTCTATCTGTGGTCATCCCTATCCCAGATGACCCCTATTTCTGACCATCTCTATGTTAGATGACCTCTCTATAAAATCATCCCTTACAAAGATGGCCTCTATTTGATTATTATTGTGGTATGATTGCTTGTTGCCTATTTAAAGGCTACTCATGTAGGGTTCTACATCTTATAGGTTTTTAAAAATTAAAATGTTCATTATTTAGAAATCTGAATTTGAAATGTTATTTTTATGCATTAGTGAAAGATCATGGAATGCTTCTTGCTTTTACTTTATTTTGCATAAAATAAAAGGAACCCCACACACCACGTTTCACTTTAACATCAATGAGTTGGACTTCATCACCAACCATTAATCGAGACCAGTGATGGTGGGCTTCATCTCCATCCATTGGCTCACACCCTAGAAACTTAGTGGCCAAAAGTGAGTGGCTTTTTAGACTTCATCACCAAAAGGTCCCCTACTCTTGGGTGCACCCAGAGTGGGAAGGTTAGTAGAGCTCTTTTACCATGGGGCTCTTTAAAATACTTAGTGGATGCAGTTATCATTACTATCCATGCCTTAAATGTGAGGGTTAAGGGAAAGTGAGGCTTCATCGATACCAAGACATTAGACAACATAACCCCTTTAAAGGGGTAATTTGTTCCCTTAAGGTTACCTTGAGCCAATATCCAATAGGAAGCCACTTTTTATTATTTGAGTCACATCCCTCGATAGGGGGTGTGCTTGAACTACCTTTTAGTAGTTTTCTATTTTTACCCTTAGTTTCATAGGAAATAGGGGTTTTTCAACATCAAAATACACAAAATAGTATAGGGATTCACAAAGAAAAATTAAAAGAGATAATCACATTGTATACTTTATTTATTTCTTTACTATTTACATAATCAAGATCATGGTAACTACACATAATCGAGCTCATTCACGAGTTGATGCTACTAAAAATTTACAAGGAGGCACAGAACATCTCTGATTCAATCCTAAGGACATGGTCATTCCACCATGGCATCCTAGTATCCATCGTAACACTAACACCACTCCTAGGGAATCTAACCTTCAGGATATCCCTATCCAAGATGCACCTATGAGTCCTCAATATGATCAAGAAGATGAGCTTCTTGGTCAAAGATGATCTCATGCTACTATTAGACATAACCCACCCAGTGAGGGGCCTAGTAGGGGAGTGTCATGGATTCACATCCTAACTCGATCTATCCATCAATCTGAGTAGGATCAATATTATGCACCATCACCTAGCCTAGATGAGTGAGCCACTCCACTTGATCATCCATGGATGAGTCAAAAATTTTCTCAATTAGATAGGTATGACCCTCATCATCCTAATAGGATAGCCTCATCCACTCATATCTATCTTGAATATGAAGAAGAGGAAGACCTAGGTCATCATATTTTTCACCATGGAGAGTGTTCCATGCAAGCACATTGTGCCTCTACACCATCCAAATATGTAGAGTTCACATTCAAACCTAAGCATCAGGTTAACATGACTTCCCTCGATCATGGGAAATGGGTAGCCAACCCTGTTGGGCCCATATAACAAGCCAAGTCCCTTCATATTGATGCAAGGGCTCATAAACCTCACACGGTTGATCCACTACCTAGGTAAAAAAAACCAAAAAACTATCGTTGGATAGGTTACAAAAAATCAATAACACCTAGAAAGAAGCCAAGTAGAGCATCAAAGGGTGCACCAACAAAGGTTATGCCAAGAACAATTGCAAAAAGAAACACATGAGGAGGTTCTCACACCTAGTACATATAGGTAATAAACCCATCAAAGGTACATTGCACAACACCATGACCTACCTCCTAGGCCAAATCAAAATCACCCTCCTCGTATGCCCATCCAGCACCATAGGTCTCAACTGCATCAACCACAAAATCATCAACCAAAATATGAGGCCTATGAAGATATAGAGTCAGAGTATCAAGACCAAGGATATCCTAAATCACTCCATGAGGATGTGGTGGATGATTATATTCAACCACATATCCACCAAGAATTTTCCACCACCTCCTCGAAAACCAATACAAGAAGATGAGATAATATCATCTCAAGCCTACAAGGTGCTCATAGAGTACATAAAATCATTAGAGAAACAAGGAATAGGTTATCAAAATCCCATATTGCATCAATTGTGCAATCAACCACTCCATCCTTTAATCCCATGTCCTCCATATCCTGAGCATTTTAAAATGCCTAGATTGGATAAATTTAAAGGGGATGAGGATGCACAAGAACACATGACTAGCTTCATGAACCTTTATTTCTAGCTTCAAGATGATGATGCCTTGTTGCTCAAGACCTTCTTGATAACACTCTTTGGCCTAGCCTTAGAGTGGTACAACCATTTACCAAGGCATAACATCTATAGCTTTGAGCAGCTTGCAAATGCCTTCCTAGAATGCTTTTCATTTGGCGTTAAGAAGAAATCCAATTTGACTGACTTGTCTAACCTTAGAAAATTTGATGATGAGCCAATCATAGACTATGGCAATAGGTGGAGAAAGGTGATGTCAAAATTACCTTTCACTCTACCTATAATAAAACTAACTCGAATGTTCACTAGAAGTTGTTCAAAGTAGATCTCACTCTTCTCCTACAATTACAACAATATCAGACATTCAAGGAGGCTTTGGCATAGGCCAAGGTCATAGAGGACATTAAAGTCCAAGAGGGGGACATAAAACTTTGAAAGAGGAGTGGAACAAGAACCCTAGAGGCAACAATACACAACAAAGACTAGCTTCGATCAATCAAGTTGTCTTAAGTGTTCCTAGGCCTAAAAAATAAACAATGCCTCAACAACCCAATTATCAGGCTCAACCCCCTCCTACACAATACAACAACCAACATCAATGAACTCAGGCACAAAATCAGCCACATCACCCACCTCACAACTATACGCCATTGCCTGAATCTTTGGCATCACTCTTTAATCGATTGTGTGAGGTGAAGGCTATCACCTTGCTGGAGATTCACCCCCTAGATCCAAATCACCCAAAATCTAAGGGGCATAGAGAGGACATGTACTATCTATATCATCGACAAAATGGTCATGATATCCAGGCATGTTATTCATTCAAGAACATAGTACAAGACATGCTAGATAAAAATCAATTACAAATTGATAATCCTCTTGCCCTCGATAACCAAAAAATGGGCATCTTCAAAGATCCCTTACCTACACATGAGGTTAAGGAGGATCAAATAAGATAGGTAAATGAAGTCCATACAACCCCACCCAATCAAGGGTTCATAGGGATGATCAATATTGTGATAAGGAACCGAAGATATGATCAAGTTGCACCACCTACAGCTCTCATTAGCATTCCTTCTACATCACAGCCCTTGCCATCTCAAAATCCTATCCAAGGTCCACCACCTCAACCGGTGGTGATGGTCAGAAGTAGGCTTACCCAAAGTCTACGTATGACATCGACCAAAATCTCCATCTATGAGTTAATACAACAATCACCAAGACATAGAGAAGCTCTGATGGAGATTTTGAAATCAATTGAATTACAACCCTAAGATCCCAATGCTTTCACCAATTTTATGGGGCATATTCAAAAATGTAAAGATCCTATTATAACCTTCTATGATCATGAGATCAAACTAATACCCACCAACATAGTTGATCCTCCATTGCACATCATTGCGTGCATAAATAGGATTCCTTATAAGTAGGTGTTGATTGACATAGGTTCCTCCATAAACATCATCACCACAACTACACTAAACCATCTTAGTCTTCCAACATCACATATTGTGGCATCCACCTTCACTCTTCAAGCATTTAATGATGCTCTATGCTCTATGATTGGCACAATAGTCCTTCCTATCCAGGTTGGACTAAAGATGATTCTAGTATTGTGCCATATTATAGAAGGTGTGATGCAATATAACATATTGCTTGGATGACCTTGGATTAGAGACATGAAGTGCATCCCATCTATACTACACCAGTGCATCAAATATATCCATGAGGGACAAGTTCATGTAGTCCCTTTAGACTCTAAACCTTTCAAATATGTTAATATGGTCAGTAATCCATGAGAATTTATCTTACCATCCATGCATCTAGACATTCAGCCTAATGGCCCTATTAAACATCTAGATCCCCCATCAAAACCATCACCCCCATCCATCGATCCATCCACATCATCACCTCCATATCAACCCTCACCATTGGTCTCTTTTAACATCCCTTCTTCATCATCAGATCCTCTAAGCGAGAAGAAGTTGAAGGCACCAATGGAGGAAACCCCATCATTCATCCCTACCATCTCTATAGTAAAAATTCCAATTCCCATGGAGGAAGAAGAATCATTTTCTATAATGGATGAACCACATCACATCACACCTCCATCATCCTCATCATCCCCATTATCTCCACCGCAAGTCATAATCCACTTGGCTAACCCTAGTCTCACTAAGTACCTAGTACAATATCACATTCACACCACTCATCGAGTCCATCCAAGATATGGGTAGACCTCATGTACCATCATTACCCATTGGTACCATTGTACCCTTGGGGGTCCCCCCAAATCAAATAAACTTCATCTATGGGGGTTTCGATGAATCTACAGATCAGTTTCCTATAATAGACCATGATGATGAACCTTTCTCAAGAAACATTGGGTATATGTCAAACCCAAAGTTCACCTTATAATACTTTTACCACTACCATTGGCATGAGAATGGCCTAGGCTAATATGAGTAGGGTCTTCGAACACCCTATCAACCACAATACCAACTTCCTATAGATAAATTTGGCTTAGGGTATTCCATACATATGCCAGATGAACTCCTTGTAGACTCCCTCCAATGCCTAACCATAGGCTTTAGGGAGGAGATCGATGAGAATGATTACATCAACCTAGGCTATTTTCATCTATTAGGAGATCATATCCCCATTATAATAGTTTCTATCAAACCTTCTAACTCCCTTAGTGAGACATCAAAAGAGTATGAGGATGAGATAGAACTAGCATACCTCGGTCCTCACCATAGTCGATAGCCTCCTGAATCCATTAGTGAGGCATCAGAAGAATATGAGGATGAAATAGAACTAGTGTATCTAGGTCCTCACCACCTTCAATGAATTAACAATGAAAGAATAGAATTCACCCCCATAAACATAGATGAGCTCTATCATAGGGCTTTTCCTCCATGCCAGCCCACCTAGAGAGACCTTATACCCCTAGAAGATCCAATCATCCTAGCTCCTCCTAGGCCTCATCCATTCATTCCACTACCACCTCAGCCACCTCCAACATATCTAGGGCCTCCCATATTTGATAGGCTCCTCCCACCTATAAATGGAAACTATCCATCCATCAATATGGTTTCCATTGATTTAACCACACCACTCCACAATCCTAGTGACCCCTCAAAACCTTTGCACCTCAACCAAGAGGCCATCAATTTTGATCATGCTACATCACCACCATCACCTAAAGAGTTCTTCCCTTGTGAAGAAATGTTACAACCATTTCATTTCTCCCAAGGGCCATCCAAAGATGTTTGTCAAGTTGAGATCGAGCTAGATATGATCGATTCTCCAAACCTAGTTGATGACATCCACTTGATCCCTACACCTCATCAACTTGAGGAGGGATCCCACATGTCAATAGAGGAAACAATTGATGTAGACATTGGCATTGATCCTAAGGCTCCTAAAAATATAAAATTAGGAGAAATTTTATCCCTTGAAGAGCAAGCCATTTACACATCTCTATTGATAGAGAAGATAGAAGATTTTTCTTGGTCATACAAAGACATGTTAGGTCTTGACCCAAAATTGGTCATGCACAACCTTACACTTGATCCAAACATAAAACCGATCAAGCAGAAGCTTTATAAAATGCATCCAACAATAGCCTTAATGGTGAAATATGAATTACAAAAATTGTTGGATGTTGGATTCATCCAACCTATCGACTATCCTGAATGGGTTTCCAACATGGTACCCATAGGAAAACCTGATGGGAGGATTCACATATGTACAGACTTTTGAGATCTTAACAAAGTGACTCCTAAGGATGAATTCCCCTTCCAAGCATTGATGCGTTAGTTGATGCCACCATAGGTCATGAGATGTTGTCCCTCATGGATGGTTTTTTAGGCTATAATCAAATATGGGTCAAACCCAAAGATCAACCAAAGACAACCTTTACCACCCCTTGGGGAACTTTATGCTACAAAGTCATGCCATTTGGCCTTAAAAATGTTGGTGCAACATATCAATGGGCCATGACATATATATTTCATGACTACATGCATAAAATCCTAGAGGATTACATAGATGATTTGCTAGCCAAATATCTATTGCATCATGAGCATGTTGATGTTCTAAGGAAGGTCTTCGATCACCTCATTGAGCATAATGTTAGACTTAATCCCAAAAAGTGTGTCTTTGGAGTCACATCTAGAAAAATTTTGGGTTTTATAGTCTCCAAGTGAGGGATCAAATTTGATCCCACCAAGGTCAAAGCAATACTTGAAATGCTCCTCCCTACCAACCTTAAGCAGCTTCACAACTTACAAGGGAAGGTAGCATCTATCCGATGCTTCATAGCACAACTTTTAGATAAATATCGACCCATGAATCAACTACTACAAAAGGGGGTCCCATTCCATTGGGATGATGAGTGCCAAAAGGCCTTCAATAAGATAAAACAATACCTAGCATCACCACCAGTTTTAGCTCCACCTCGACCAGGTGTGTCATTTTTGCTATACATTTCAACCATCAATTTTGCCTTAGGGACCATGTTGGCCCAAAAGAATGAGGTAAATAAGGAATAAGCTATATATTACATTAGTCACACCCTAGTGAGCTATGAGCTCAAATATGCATACATTGAGAAGCTTTGCTTAGCAGTGGTATTCACCACCAAGAAGCTTCGATATTACATGTTGAATCATACGACGTATATCATTTCCAAAGAGAATCCTTTGTGGTACATGATGAGTCACACATACCATAATAGTCAAACCACAAAATGGATCATGTTACTGACTAAATTTGACCTTAAATTTATAAGTCAAAAATCCATTAAAGGTCAAGTCATTATTGATCAGCTAGTAGAGGCTCCTCTCCAGGATGATAAGCCTCTCACTATCGAGTTGCCTGATGATGTAGTCTTTGCATTATCAGACTCGCCAGAACCCGAAGAACCTAAAAATAAAGCTGACATGACTTTGTTCTTTGATGGTTCTAAATGTGAGCAAGGGGGTGGTGCAAGAGTCATATTTTTCACACCACAAGGAGCTCCTATACCCTTTCATTTAAACTTGACTTCCCATGCACCAACAATAATGTTGAATACGAGGCTCTCCTTTTGGGTCTTCAAATAACTATCACCATGAAAATCAAAAAGCTCAATATCTTTGGTGACTCCTTGCTCATAGTCAACCAAGTCAAGGAAATCTATCAATATCGATGTTCGATCTTGAAATCGTACAAAGATCTTGTGGATAAGCTACTAGCTAAATTGGAATGGTACAACATCGAGGTAGTCCCTCATTCATCTAATAATTTTATAGATACAATGGCCTCTTTGGGGTCTTTAATTCCATAGAACCCTTTCGATGATATCACAACCATCCATGTCAAAATGCTTTTACAATCAATGATTTCATGTGAAGCTTCAAATGATGAAGAAGTTATCCACATGATCCAGATTGAACCAAACCAAGATCAGTTCTCTTAGGTACATAAATTTCTAAAATAAGCATCCTAGGGGTCCTTAGTCCCATAGGGTCCTTCTGATAATGGCATGACCATTCATATTAAGGTTATCTCCCAATCTACATTCATGCATGATGAGTCACAATAGGAACAAGTAGTTCATTCAATCAAGACCCAAGCATATCAAGATTGGCTCACTCAACTAAAATATTTCCTAAAACTTGGTAGTATCCCTTTGAGATTATTGCATGCTACAAAATGAACATTCAAACAAAAAGTGACCAAATATGTCTTGTTAGGAGATATCCTTTATCATCGAAGCTACGATGGTCTTCTCCTTCATTGTCTAGAGCCCCAAGAATCTGCTTGGGCAATTTTGCAAGCTCATGATGGTACTTGTAGTGGCCATTTCAATGGCATGGCCATCACTAAGTGCATCCTCAAAATGGGTTATTATTGGCCTACTATGGAGAAATACTATTGTGCTTATATTAGGAAGTGCGTGAAATGCTAACATCATGCTAATATTTTACACTTACCTTCTCAGGCCTTACAATCGATTCAATCGGTATGGCCTTTTTCATAGTGGGGCTTTGATTTAATTGGGAAAATATCACCCCCATATTCAAGCCATCACACATTTATCTTAATAGCCATAGAGTACTTCACCAAGTGGGTGGAAGCTATCCCTCTTACCACTATAACTGGATCTCGCATTATAGAGTTCATACTCCATAATATCATATGTCATTTTGGTATTCCATCCAAGATTATCTTGGATAATGGGACACCATTTAAAAACAAATATGTGCATGCTTTAACTTCCAAGTATAACATTCAACACAAATTTTCCATACCCTATTATCCATAAGCCAATGGGTAAGCAGAGGCATCCAACAAGACCATAGTTGCCATCCTTAAGAAAACCATCAAAGAAAATCACAAATATTGGCATCTTCAACTACCTCTAGCATTATGGGCTTATCGCACTAGCATTCGAACACCCACTAGGGCAACCCCATTTTTGCTAGTATATGGTATTGAGGCCATTATACCCTTAGAATTAGAAATTCCTTCATTGCACATATCATTGCAAGAGTTCATCGATGATGATACTGCATGACAAGCTCACCTTGACCAATTGACCCTTCTTGATGAACATCAAATTAATGCTCTCGAGCACCTTCATATTTATCAAGATCACCTTAAATGAGCTTACAATATGAAATTCCACCTAAGGGATTTCAAATTTGGAGACCTTGTGCTCAAATAAAATCAACAAAACTCCAACTTACCACCACATTTGCAAGACAAATTCATGATAAACTAGTTAGGCCCTTTTATCATCACATAGAAGATAGGGCTAGGGACTTACCATCTTGCTTCTCTTGAGGGTGTTGAGGAACCTGAACCTCTTAAAATTCTCCATCTATGGGTATTTCATGCATAACACATAATGCATCAAAAAAATCAAAATCATAAAAATCAAAATCAAAAACATAAAAACACAAAACAATACAAAACATCAAAAATACAAAAATATTTACATTACATCATCATGCATTTCATTGCATTCATTGATTAGTTGCATTAGGCATATTCATCCATTGCACTTGCACTAGGACAAGTTGTGTTTGCATTCTTATGAATGACACCATGTTTGTATGCTAGTCATGAGTCTTAAATCAACCTTATCCATCATCATCATTTGTAGTTTTCCTTATGAGATTTTGCTTATTAAGGGGTCCTCGTAAGATAGGTTAGATACCGGATGAATATCAACAATGATATTTAGATGGCCACTGACTATTTTATGCACACCTTTTAGTTTGCAAAATATCATAGGGAAAACCCTCACATAACACATATCACTACCATCCACATTCCCCTTTGTGAGTAACTATGTTTTTCAACACAACCAATAAGTTGCTATAGGGTGTTCACTAGGGTTTTTGATCATTCAACCATCCCTAGTTTTCTTTTCAGATTTTGTAGAAAGCTATCTTGGATTTTAGAAGGTAAGGTCTTGCTTTGATAGTACCTTGCATATGTCAAAATCCCAACATAATTTCACACATTTAACACCTAAGTTTGAACAAGGAAGGATGACACTACAACGTAGTCCTTGCCACCTTGAGTGAAAGGTTTCCCTTGCTCATCCTATTATGTGCATGGTCTAGGATGCTGAGAATTGACAAAAGGACAAGCTCCTCCCTACCCAAGCAATCCCCTTGCTCTTCCACAAAATGAGCAAGTTCCAAAAAAAATAGTGGTTTTCACCACTAATAAAATCCCTTGCTCCTAAAAGAGTGGTTTTCACCACTAAGAAAAAAAAATGAGCAAGTATCCCAAGAAATCAAAATAAAAGAAGGGGTAATGAGCTTGAATCCTTAGAATCCTCAATTATTCAAAATCCATGGGGCAATCTCCATTACAACAATGGGTTGAATGAAACCCACCTAGCAATGGAGTAGCCTTACACATGGTGATATGTCTATCACATTAGCGACCTTATTTTGTATAGACCAATGTTAGCTTATGGATGAGCTAGCTTTTGGTGGCTTGTATTGCCTAGTAGTCTAGTCCAACTACATCCAAACTCAGGATAAGATGACCATAGGGTGATCCTCATTACAACAATGGGTTGCATGAAACCCACTTGGCAATGAGGTAGTCTTATGCATCATCTAATACATTCACTTTGCACACACAAGGATATTGAATATTTAGGTCTTCATAACAGACTTGTATCTTTAAGAGTCTTGTGTAGCCAATATACAAACTTTTGACTAGTCAACTAGGGTGTTTGAGTCTCATGGAAAACCTTAAAATTCCCTCATAGCACCTAACTATCTCATCATCATTTGCAGTTTTCCTTATGAGATTTTGCTTATTAAGGGGTCCTCGTAAGATAGGATAGATATCGGATGAATATCAACAATGATATTTAGATGGCCACTGACTATTTTATGCACACCTTTTAGTTTGCAAAATATCATAGGGAAAACCCCCACATCCCACATATTTCATCTCACACATTCACATCCAAATGTATGACTTTTGTGACAAGGTTAACATTTTGATTCATGACTTTTATACATTCTATGGTGTCTACCATTAGTTTGTTAAACACATTTAGATTCATTCATTATGTTTTAAGCAATTAAAACATACATCCACAATTTGCATTAGAACATCCATACAAAAATTAGTGCATCTCATACACATTAGATTTGTCATATCAAAAACATGAATTTACATTCATAAATCAAATAAAAAAATCTAATCATACATCTAACATTAGGTATTACATCCATACATCACATAATCTAGGCATTACATCTATCATTGCATCCATACATAAAATAAAAACATGCAATAAATACATGATAGGCCACCATAAAAATATCATAAATATAGTACATCATGATACAAAAATGCTCATAGGCTACAATAGAGTGGGTCCTCAGACCTCACACTCTCAAAAATAAGAGCATACATAGACAAGTCAGGCTAGCCCTACACCACTACTCTCACCTCCACCCTCAGCCCCACTTCGATGAGGCTGAGAAGAACCACTAGCCTCTAACCTCTAAGGAGGATCTCAAAATAGTGGAACATGCTACCTCACTAATGGCTACCCTAACTTAGTGCATCAACTCTGATGTGATACCCTTGATGATGATCATGTAGGTAGTATGCCTCCACATCACTCTACCTCATCCTCCAAGCTAATAATGTACGCTCAATCTGACCTATGATGAGAGGAATATCGAGCTACATATACTATAGTGTGACCACATCAACCATAGCCTAGCTACCTACCCCTACCTATCCCTAAGCTATAATCAACCACCCATTACTATAGAGCATCTCCCTATCACCTCACTCTATCTCACCCTATCAATCTCTCCTAGGAGCTATCTACCTTGGATTTAAGTAGGTTCCTCTCCTTAGAGAATCCTCTCCACTTATACATCTCTCTGGCTATCTAGATCTAAAGTACTACCACTATAGTATCCCACTCTATCAACTATGATTGTAGAGACTGCACCTGCTCTCTAATATGTCTATCTCCATCCTGAGGATCTTCATCATCATCCTTGACCTCTACTTGTAGGTCCTCCTTTCCCTCTAGGATCTAGCCCCACTCCTCCTCCATTTGATGATGCACTTATTGCTTTCCCTCACCAACCTCATCTTTGATGGCCTTATCTATCGTACCCTCCTCTATTGTAGACCCAATCATCCTACCCATAGGTCCACCTCCCTTTCATAGCCTAGTGATCCACCATATGTCATACTTTGTAGTGGTACTTGGGTCCTCCAAACTTGGATAGGATAGTGGTTGATTTACCTAATCCACCAACAACTCCACTTCAGGCCACTCCAATTGAGTCTCTGCTCCTTGATGATGGTAAATGAATGGCTCCTTAGGTACACCCTAGAAAACCCTAAAATATCAAGTAACATGAGAATACTGTAAGTACTCCTACTCTATACCATGTCATCTAACCACCCAAAGCCTATGCCTCACACACCCCAAATATACTACCACCTCTTCCCAAGGTGGGAAATCCATATATGGTCTCCATATCACTTGTCCTAGTCTCAATTCTCCAAAGAACTCTATGTAGTGAGGCAAACCTAAATGAGGTCGACTTCGACCCACCTCTTCCTCCTCTCCACCAACTACATACCCTATCTCAAGGTACCATTCTATCTATTCCATAAAATCCATCTAGTCTATCCACTCAAATGATGCTCCCCAAACCTTGAAGTAGGAAGTTACAACCCAATCTATACCTACCCCACTAATGGATCTCATATAACTCATCATATAGATGTGCGAGTAGAGTGCTTCCCCATGCCATGATCATGGATCCTAAATACTGCACTCTACCAAATCCTATACTAACTCAAGGAGGTTCCATGGGAACCTCACTCCTAAAGAGTTAAGTAGTAGGATATTAGACATGAGTGACATCACCACTACATGTCTACTGGTAAAAACCCATTGGTATCCATTCTATCCTTACAACCTTCTACATCCTCACAAAATACCCTCTGAAGCACTCTACTCTATTGAACATGGGTGGAGGTGATAGGGCATCCCTCAATCGAAACATAAAGAATCTGATACACATCCTCCAAAGTGACTATCATCTCACTAATCAAGAGGTGGAAGGTGTTGGTACAACTATCCCAATGATCTATCAAGGTAGTCATATAGGCCTACCATCACCACCTCTAGCCTCATCAATTACTTAAGGCCAATGGCCTCAAGCCATTTCCAATCATCATTAGAGAGGCATCCTCGTACCATCTCAAAAACTATGGGAACTCTATGATGAGCCCTCACAAGTTGAATACACAACAAACAATAGACAATAAGGTCTAAAAAATCAATAAAAACATAATATTTCATGAGATCATCTCAATAAGACATGGTCATCTTGGATCGAGATGTCTCTCCCATATAGGTTGAGATGCCCTAATGATCAAAATTTAAATTATGTCGTCCCACCCCGAGATGACCCCCAAACCCACAAAGGGACCATCTCTCCAGATATGACCCCAAAATAGGGACACATCACATCCAAAAAATAAAAAAAAAAAAGCAATCACAAGACAAATAACCTACACTACATCCTACATCTAAAATGAGGTTCATTGCCTTAATTTTTAAGTGAGGTTCATTTTCCACATTAATTAGTGAGGTTCATTTTAAATGAAATAACAAAGGAGAGAACAAAGTGACTACCTTCCTCACTTTAGCTCCTCCACTCATCAAAGTCCTAGGTTGGTCCATGCTAGAAATAGGTAGATAATTTGACAACGCTTCACTTCAAAATTTGCTTTCCTCCTCCTCACCTCTCCTTTTCTCCAACTACCAATAATAAAAATGATGTCAAAAATAAAAAATTGCTTTTATATTTTCAAAATTCCACGATCATCTTGGGGTTAGACGATCACATTTAATGTGACCGTCCTACCAAGAGATGACCCCAAAAATTGTAAAATTTTTCAAAAAAAAAAAGCAAAAATCTCCAAAAATACCTAAAATCTTTTGGTCAAAAATTCTCAAGTGATCCTCATACCTAGTAATTTACCCTATACACCTAGTGGTTGTAATGACTAATTATCCATGCAATCTGGTTAGATGGGTAGGTTACCATAAGGCCACTTGAACAAAAATAGCTCCCAAAAGAATCAAAGTGTTATCATCTCAACTCCCTAAGAAAGCCATGTTGTTGGACTGCTCCAAGGGATAGAGGTGTACAATTACCAATAATGGTCAAAATCAAAGTTGTAATGGGATTTTCCCCCTTCCACTTTTTAAAAGTCCTACAAAACCCAAAACAAGTCATCTTGGTCAAGCGACTCATCGCTTTCATCACTTTCCATCTCCTCATCGACTCATCGCTTGAGGGGGTAGTCATATAATCACAAAATTCATAATCAAAGTCAATAATCAAACACTCAATCAATGCAAATTGCATTCATTCAAGAAGCATTGCCAAAAACTATCATACACTTCCCTATTTGTTGGGGAAAAAGCAAAAATTTCAACCAAACACTTGGTATGTCTGAAACCCGACCTGTAGAATCGCCTACCCAAAATATTTTTAGCTTGCCAAGATCAAGTATGCCCAAAGTTGTCATCATTATAGGTTGGATTCACACACAAAGTTGCTCTACCCTTGGCCAAAAGGTTTACCTAAAATCAAGTCCATCAAAGTGTTGGAAGCAATGATTCAAAAATGTATGCTCTTTCCATGATTGGGGCATCTAACATTGATCAGATCAATGAACACCATCAACCCTCAATTTGACTATAGGTCATCTATTTTTGCTCCATGTTGTGCTTTCACACAATGCATCCCAAAAAGGGGTATCTGTAGACACCTAAAACACGTCATGTTGAGGAGACTACCTATATGGAACCCTTTTAAGGCCATATGACCCACCTTGGGCAGCCCTAGGGCTTAACAGTGGTTTTCACCACTCAAACAGGGAGGAATTTCCCTTTGCAGCCAAGACCATCCCACCAAGAGATGGCCTCCAAAGATCATCTCACCCCGAGATGGCCCACAATCACGGCCATCTCACCCCGAGATGGTCACACCAGAAGTAAGTTCAAACCCAACGGTTCAAATGGTTACACATGCTAGCTAAGAGCAATGGTATAACAGAGTTAGTTGCATGATGGTTTTCAAGAATAGGTGGTTACTCTTCTTGATCCTAACCACTTCTTGGCTTCCCTTGCAAGCTTGGAATCCCATTTGGAAGTCTATTTAATGGCACCTAGCCTTCATTAAAAGATCTTAAATTTTCATGCAATGAAGTGCTGTCGAACTAAAGAATCAAAGAGCTCTCATTCTCAAAGCAATGAAGTGCTATCAAAATTCAACCATGGAGCTTCCAAGCATGCCAATGGACCATCTCAAAGGTTGAAGATCAAATTCATACTTCTTGTACCATCCAACATCCTTGCTTCGGTGTCAGATTCCACCCCTAAGTCATTCCTCATGAGTGCACCAATAACATCAACCAATCCATGGATCAAAACCCAATGTCGCCTCGCATCGGCCATAAGAAAATCACTCATAGCTTAGTGGTCATCTCTCTCAGAGATGGCCCATAGGTATGACCATCTCTCCAAGAGATGGCCAGTAGGCAAGACCATCCCACACAGAGATGACCTCCTAGGTAGAGATCTATTTCCCTATTTTCTTTCTTTTATTAGATTTAGCAGCATTTTAATTACTTTTTAGCATAGTTTGATTTCATTTTCATGCATGTATTTATCATATTTTACTTTCTTTATCACTTTATTTTCCATTATTATGGGCCTTATCTTGAAAGGCTCTTCATATGCTTTTGATGCTCTTTAGATCTTCTTGTGTGCAGATTACAGGTCTTTACAAGGGAGAAATGGCATAAAGATTCACACCTCATCATCCTACATCATGATAGTCCCAAGAACCTATCAATAATTAGTTTGTGAGATGCAAGAAAGATCCTACGAGATACACCTGGATTACTTTTCTTATTGTAAATATTTGTATCAAATTGGTAGCAAATCCCTCAACGGGATCCCATTGTAACCCTTTTTGAAGGACATAATTGATATTAATAAAAAGGGCACCATTATTTCATATCTTGTTTTGTCATTATGGTTACATAGTTTGCTATCTAGTTTGTTCTTTATTTCATTGCATAGGTGTATGATCTTTTTAGCATTTTTATATTAAGACAAGCATTCAATGCTGTATTCCTTCTTCCAATGGTACAAGTATTCACTTATGAGTATTCGATGCTCTTCTCAGAAACTTTAGTGGATGATAGTATCTTATTGCCTCCTTTAACTCCAAATATATAACTCTTTCTTAGAATTCATTATGTCTACTTTGGACATCACTGTTGTATTATTTGATGTCATTGATATCTTCTTTAGACATCACTACTAAGCACTTAAGTAGCTTTGATATCCTTTGGATGAATTTCACGTGGCTTAATATTTTGAATAACACTTTATGTCTTCTCTAACACTTCTTGAGGTGATGAAAACATTATTTATGAGCTTTAACACTCTTTAGTATGACACCATGTGTCGTAGAAGATGTAATATTTTGCATTCCTAGATATGATAGTGATGTTTTTCTAACATCCAAATAATTATTCTAATGCTCAAAGAGTGAGAAATTTCTTTCTTTGAAGGCGTTGGGGAATATATGGATGCTCTGATAGTTGTGAAAAGTGGTAGTTCCTTTGTTTACATAAAATTATTTCCTCCAACGTATATTATATACTCCTTTGCCAATGTATGCATAGTTGTTTTATCAATGCTTCCTTTAGGTGAAAGAAAGTGCTATCCTTTTGTTCCAATCAATGGTGATTCAATGGGTGCTTTGATTATGGTTATATGATGCTCCTCTAGTTGGCAATTCCTCCATAATACACCTTTGGTAATGCCTCATTTATTTTGTATCTTCATATCTTTTTTTGTAATGAGCTATCCTCCTTGATGTTATATTTTGCATTGGTAAATGAGCTTCTTACACTTACCTTTAATGTTGTAGGTATATGTTACTATGTACATTCGATTTGGTGGCTAAAAAGGGTGTCTTTAGATACTGTAATGTGAGCCTCTTGTTGGATCTTTAACCTTGCTTCAGATAGTGCTCTTCTATTAGCTATTTTGTGATGGTTCTTGCTAGTGTTGTATGTGTGTTTGAGACACTCAAAATTTGTACCCTTTTTTACCTAGGATAAGAGATTTTGGTGTAAGCAACTAATGTAAATAACTTTATAATAGATATAATATAATACCTTGATTGTGCACCTATATCTAAGATCTTCAAATCTCTTTTGCAATATTTATTTTCACTAGTTTTGATGGTGGCTTCTCTGTACTATTTTTTGTAGGCAAGGGATGATTCAATGTTGTCTTCTTTATCAGAAAACTCTCTCCTTTTCTTGGCTAACTTATCAATGAATCCATGATAATAATAATGCAACCAATATACCCTTAATGTGGCTTAATCTTGTACTCATTTTAATTTCACTTAGTGCACTTCTAATAAGATTTAAGAGAAACTAATATAGTGTAATTGTAATCTCATTATTACTCCTTAAAAGTAACTTATAATATGCAGTAATGATAACTCTTAAAGAATTCACAAATTCTATATAATATTTTTAATATAATGTAGTCTTATTTACTGTAACTAGATAACAAGAAGATGATATTTTTATTTCTTTTGAAATATAACTAACTCCTATTTTAATGTGCAAGTAATAACCCTTAACATAAACTATTTTTTGAACTTTCCTTGAAGACTTTAAAATGCAACCTTCTTCTTGCAACTTCTAGATTCTAATAAGGTGCTTAGTGAACCCAAGTAATGAACTATATATAAGTGTTCAAGTAATGAACCCTTTACATCTAAGTTGCATACATTTAATGATATCTAAAGATGATGTAGATCTTGGTGTTTTGATTCACCAAGTTGTTGTTTGGAATTCTTCTTCTATCTATGATCTTATTCAACCTCATTTTAAAATTTTGGATTTAATTTAGGCCTTCTTTTTAAGAATCTAAAAGTCTTGAGGTCTTCACTGGTCTTCTCCAAAATTTGGTAAACTACTTGTCAAATATTTCTCTCTTCAACTTGTCGGATGATGATAATTTTTCCAATTCCTTCACTCTTTGGTAGTGAATTTCTCCAATGATTTCTTCTTGGAACTCCTTTAATGGCTTCTTCAAACTCTACAATAAAGCTCTCTAAGCCTTCTCCTTGTTTCTCCTTGAGACCTCTCTAGGGTCTTCAATATCATGGCTTCTCAGGTCTTCTCAATGAGACCTTTCCTTCAAAATTCTACTATGGAAGTGTTGGCAATGAGATCTCTTGGATATCTAGAATATACTACTTCTAGAATCTAGAACAGGACCTTGCTAGTCCTTCTTCACTTATGCAATCTACAGGATTCAATGGAGATCACCAACCTCTAATATTCTAGAATTGAAAGTTATTTAATAGGACCATCTATGGGTATCTTCAGCTTCTTTAGGATGATTTCTTTAATATATTATCTGTAGTATTTGATGGAGATCACCAATATCCTCTCTTATTCTGGAATCTTCTCTGCAATCTCTTGGATCAACAATAAGCCTACTATGGTATTTTCTTCTTCTACAATGTGCAGGTCTAAAACAAGACTTCCCTTAGGTTTCTAGAATATTCTATTTATTGCTTTTGGTTATGGATTGATTTTGAATATGATATTCTTCCTAGATCTATGTAGGATGCTTCTCAAGTTTATTCAAATCTCATTTTTTGTGCAAAAAAGTATTAGGACTGTAATGGAAGAAATTCTAAGTGATGATTCTTCACTAGTTGATTTATCAATCTTGTGGAATGAATGCTAAGTTATAGTCTTCACGAGTTTTTTTCAACTTTGTGGAAATACTCTATCCAAATACAATCTCAAAAATTTTGGAACTGATATTTGCTTTTCTTCTCTCAATCTCTCTTGTGGATCTTCCAATTCCTATTTGATCTACCATAGCTCTAATACCATTATTAGCTTTTGATAATGTATTCTATGGGGGAAAATAATCACAAGATGTAAAATATACATAAAAGTAAGATAATAGAATCATGCAATAAGATTTAATTATGCTATTAATGGAAAGTTATAAAAATAGAACAATACAATGCAATGGAGGAAATAAACACTCTAGAACTCTTAAAGGAAACTACATTGTACCTACTCAGTACTTTGTAGTGATCACACTATTACTTCACACACACACTCCACTTCCTTCACTATAGGGTCTATATATAAGAATATAAGTTACTTGGCACTTACTCTTGCTAACTACCTTTTCTATGACTCTTGTACAAGTGGACTCCTTGTACATTTACATAATTGCACATTGAAACTTATGCATTTATTACTTCTTCCTCAAGTAACCTAAGATAAACTCCTAATCTAAAAATATACCCAATTTTGTACATTGACATGTACCTAAATAATTTAATCTACTCTAACAATTATTTGGAAAGAAACAATTTTAATCAACTATAAGAATTGATATTTTAACCCCATACTAACTTTATTATTTCTAGAAATAAGGTATTTAGATTAATTAATTCTCTATTAGTATCAATTGCTAATATATATATTTTTTATTATATGGATAAAGAGGTTTTGAAAGGATCCAACCATCCCTTTGAAAGAATTTAGGAAGGGAGAGGTACAAAAATACCAAAAGCATACCAAGGATCCAATAGATAAACTAGCTCCAAACTACTAAATAGGTATAAAACAAAATGGAGCCAACAAAAATACCAAAATATCAAAGGATACAAAAAACCCATGCAAGGGAAAATGAAAAACCGATAACTAAAAATACAAATAGATAACCCCATAGGGGATAAGGACCAATCCCAAACAAAAATAAACTAGAAAACCACAAGGAAGTAGAGACTCAACTTTTGGTTCCACTGGGACTAGCATCTTTATCCATTTCATCCTCCTTTAGCTCCCACTACTCCCATCCCATAAAGACTAGGATTTCCTCCATGTAGGAGATGTTAGTCTACATGGATTCAATTGAATACCTCTATAGCTTGAAAAACATACATTTGAGTAATTTAGGGGTAGAACTTGAATCATGGATTCAATATTCCTAAGACTTTTTTGCACTAACCATATCGATAATGGAGAGTGAATTCAACAAAATCAAAGTCTTCAATGCACAGGAGGCCTTACTAGAGTTGGCTAGTTTGGTGACGAGACATTTGGTCATCTAGTTTTATTATAACTACCTCCCATAACTTTAAGGGGTGATTATACCACCCTAGCCACAAACCCCACAATTAGGATAGCATTAGCAATGTCCTAGCTAATTAAATTGAACCCTTCAAAGTCAGATATTTCTATATAGTCCATAATTGGGGTCGACACCCTATTAAAGGAATTCAAAATTTCCATCCCATCCAAACCTGTGGATTTAACCACATAATAAAATAATATTTTGATCAACCCTTGGTGAATTGGATCTAGGTAAATCTCCTTTTTGACCCTACTCATTTATCTCACCATGGACTAGAATAGAAAGGATGGAATATTCATCAATATTTTATGGTGCAAGTGATTGAGGAACATAAAGTGGAAACTTCTTAGGATCTCCTAGTTTTCATGCAAAGTTATATACTACATAATGACCAGTGCCACACTATCCCAAGGATATGTCAATGAAATACACTTGAATCCATTCTATATTTTGACCAATTATTCCTCTTTGTCTAGTAAAATCTGGGACTCCTTTGCAAGGGAGTATTTTTCTCTATTGTGAATGAAACCATCCACAACCATGATTGTCACTTACATAATTAGGGGAATATTTATTTCAAACTCAAGAGTCCCAATATTGATCACTCTGTTGAACCAAGAGTAGGCCATATTTTTTGTTATTTACCTATGGTGCCTAGTAAATTTTAACAAGCTTTCCAAAATGTTGCCCTTCTTCAAGATTTTTGTAACATATTCATCAATAGTCAAATATCACGGTTCCAAATTTAAGGTAATTATTCTTCCAAGATTTATAACACTATCAATGCTTGCTCCACTCCATAAAATCACAATAGGACCACTCAAGAGAAACACCAAAGTCTGAAAAGAATTTAAAGAGCAAACATTTATAATTTCTAGTTGCCTTGGATACTCATGATGAATCACAAGATCCAAAGAAGGTGGAAGGATTTTTTGCAGCCAACCCACAACACCTTCGTCACCTTATTGCCAACTCATGCACTAGGAGTTGTACCATAGAAAAATTCCCTTCCTTACCTTTCAAAGATTTATTAAGAATATTTTAATCATAGTATGGATAATTCTAGAATCCTAACACCTTGAACTAAGCTAAAGGGAGGTGATAACCATGCTATATTGAGGTGAAAAATCACACATGATCATAGAACTCCATCTTGGGGTGATAATTACATTCATGTTACACCTCCAACTTAGGTCATTCAAATCATTCATGAAGAGAGACCCCTTGTCTAGGCCAATCATATAGTGCTAAATTTTGATGAGAGTCCACCTAGAGATCCCCATGTCATTGTGCCTACCTAACCCTATCATCCCTTGGTCCACCTTCCAATACCTCTTCAAGGAATGATCATTGATAAACTTGTTGTCATGAAAAATAAGATTTTAAAATTTATTCCATAAGTGCCTTAGGAACAAAGTCCCATCCACTCTAATAATAGTTTTATTTCTCCTGATTTGTGTAATGATGTTTATTTTGTATTTTTCTTCTACAAGAGTAATGGTTGTCACCAATCACAAAAATCTACCATCCTTGATGTGTCTACCTCAAACCCAAGCAATTTATCTTGGAAAAGTTAATTGTGCTCAATTTTAAACATATTCTAAAAGGTTAGGCTTGGTTACCAGATGGCTCTTAAGTGATAGTAATTTCTACAAGTAAAGGGTATGGCCACCTATGATACTGCCACATATTATTTCCACTCATATTAGAGGTTAAAACCATGATCTAATTTGAATTAAAAAATTGAAGGCTCTTTGAAAGTAGATAACATTCATACACAGCTACATGGGCCTAGCTACTGATTTCAAAGGGGGCTTTGTGGGGAAAATTACCTTATTTTGATTTTATTATCTAATTGAGCTAGCCTAGCTAGAAAATATTCCTACCAAATTGTAATTTTTTCCTCTGAGAGGCCTAGGTTGGCTAAATAATCTACAAATATATTCCCTACTCTATAAACATTCTTGAGTTCAACATTTTCAAGACCTTGGACCAATATTTAGACTTTGGCTAACAAATTTAATATGGTCCACATTGGGGTTTGGATACATTTGAGCATATTAATGATATTGAGGGAATCTCCTTCAATAATTACCTTCCTAGAATCCATTATTTCTAGTTGAGAGACTCCTTTGCTTCCATAGAACGACTAGTCTAGCAATCTAGGTTATTAATGAAGGTAAGTAAAATCCTCCTATTTGGGTCTCTTATCACTCCCCCTACTCTCAACAGTCTAGGGTTCCCTTTAGAGGCTTCATAAAAAAATTAGCTTCAACCAAATAGGGGGGAGGTTACCAAACAATTTTAGATCTAACAAAAAAAACTGGATGTGACACTAGAATCAAGGAAGTTCTAAAAAAAATAGTTTATTCAAGCTCTTTGTTCCTACCAATAGTGATATTATAAATATGGAGAAGGTCCACATTTTCCATTGTGGTAGCAACAACCTACAAAAACATAAAATCCAAAGGGTGAGAATTTTTTTGAAAGCCCAAGAATTCCTCTCCTTCCAAATGTGCCACCACACATGAGGTAAGGCAAAAAGGACCAAAAGGTGTAGAGGTGAGGGAAAGGAATGGAGGACACCATTGCTCAACCAAAGATGATAGATCCTTAGGAAAAACCCAATCCACACCAACTGAGTGAATAAATAGGAAAAGGGCATCCTATGAGAAGGGTTAAGCAAACAAAATATGAATAAGGGATTCATTGGTATTACCACATAAGTATCATTTATTTGGGAGTACCATACCCCTCTTTTGGAGATTATCCAATGTAATACATTTACCTTAGACTGCTAACTAGAACAAGACAATAATTTTGGGAGTAAGACCCTTCATCTAAATATTGTGAATAGGTAACCAAGGATTGATATCCACATATAAGAGAGAATAGGCTAATTTAACAAAGAAATTTCCATCCTTTTAATCACCCCACATTAATTTGTATAGCTTGTCCCTACTAGCTATTACAATCCACTTTAGGATATCAAACATGGATTTAAAGTATTTAACTTCAATTGGTAACAACCCAAGAAAATCAAGGGGTTGCCAACATTTCCTACCATCCACAATATCTATAAAGTCACAAAGCTTTGGTCCAAATGCTTAATATACAATTAGTTCTAGTAGGCTTATTCTTGGATATGATTCCAATGGTCATTAAGAATCCCACGTGTCCCTCTAGAAATCAATATTTTGATCTTTCCACAAAATTCATCATCCTTACTTTAGAATAATTGAAGTACTTTTCAAAATACTCTACTAGAAAGTGAACCCATGGGAAGGGATGAGATCAGTGGGGAAAAAACCATCACTGCCAAGGTACTTGGATTTCAAGATTTGGATCCACTTTACATTTGAGTTTTGGGTCAATATCCAACCCTACTTGGCTATAAGATATTTTTTTCATTATTTTTATCCTTATTAGACCCAGACCCCCCATTTATTTATTACTAAAAACTTGATCCCAGACAACCAACAAGAATTTTTGCTCATCAGATCCTAACCAAAGGAAGGAGCATTGGATTTGCTCATTTTTTTGGAGAATTACACCTAAAAATATAAATTGGGAAAGGAAGTAGACTAGAATGGTTTGGAGGGATGCCTTAACCAACATAGCTTTTCTTACTTGGCTCAAAAGAGCCCCTTTCCAACCCACCAAGTTTCTCTGAAATATTTCCACCATTATATCCCATAGAGAAGCCTTGATAACTCCCTTGAATAATAATATTACTAGATACACCAAGGGAAGGGAATCAATATCATAGCCTAGATCTCCACAATTCTCCTCCATCTGATTGGGGGAGTGTTGAAGAATTTTTTTTTGCTTTTTCTCAAATTGACTTTTTGTCCTGTTGCTTACTCAAAATCTAGAAGGATAGCTTTAACAAATTTGTCTTGAGGGATTGACACGAGAAAGGAAAGTAAGGTATCATCAACAAATTAGTAGTGTGAAATCATATCAATAGAAATTACTGGATTAATCCCTATAATTATAGGATTGGCTTTAAGGGCTCTTCATAGTGAGATAGCCATCAAAATGATTAGGTAAGGAGAGAGGATCACCCTAGCATATTCCATTGCAACTTTAGAAATAACTAGTTGGTGAACCATTTATGATAACTAAGAATTTTTTAGAGGATATACAAGCCCTGATAAGCTTCAACCAACTCAGACTAAAACCAAACTTTCCTAGGACTTTGAGCAAAAACACCCACGAGACTCTATTGTATGCTTTGTTCATATCTAGCTTAAGGAAGAGTCCTATTCTTCCAATTTTATCGACTAAGTGGATAAGCTCATGTACCATAATAATACCATCAAGAATTTTACTTCCCACCATAAATCCACTTTGGAGTTGATTAGTAATCACTAGTATAAATATTGGTAGTCTATTAGCCATTTATTTTATGAGAATTTTATAAGTAGTATTACAGAGACTAATGGGTCTAAACTATTTAAATTCTCTAGCAACATATTAGTTATTAACATTGATACTAATGTTCTAAAGTATTAAATTTACCAACATATTAATAATTTATTAATTTTAATCCATCAATCTATGCTTACAACACAAGCATAAAATCCACTCAAGAAAACAATATTGCACACCATTATTTTATCCTTAAGTAGGTGGCTCTTTTAAGATAGCCAAATGCTATCACCAACCTATTGAGGAGACTCATTACATAAGAAAATTCCTAGCCCAATGGTGTGACCATACAATAAGCACAAATGTAATGCATCTACATGAAGGGTATTTTGTTACCCCTTGAGTTATTGATGAACAAGTCATCAACCATCATTTCCTAAATTTTCTCTCAACTTAGGTAAGTGTCCCATACATATCCATAGATGATATTACATAGTCCTATGACCATAAATATATCAGTAGTATAATATTACAATAATAAATATCTAATTATAAAGTGTGAATACCCAATATTATTGATAATGTAAAATGATAATGTGCATTAGATATCCACACATCAATACATAAACCAATGTCAAGAATAAATTCTACCAAGGAGGGCTATTACATACTCCTCCCCTTGTACTAAACATAATCCTTTATGTTTCATGCAAGTGATACATATTTTTCATTCAAATAAATATGTAAATTACTTTCTCATATCATCAACATATTTTTGTGTATAATTTTTAGAATACTTGTTAAACTAGACCTTACATTGATCTAGGTTTTGTTTTCTCAACATCTTGGAATGAAACCCTAGAATCTTTACTAGTCTCACATCAATGGATAAGGTATGTTCCATATATAATTTATAAATATTCCAAATGTGATTCAGATCAACAACATATTTCCTAAGTAAGGATATATGGAAAGTATCATGGATCTTTGACATGTTAAGTGACAAGGTGAACCTATGGGCTATTAGAATAATCTTATCAATGATCTCAAAAGGCCTAACATAGTAAGGATCAAACTTATTTGACTTGATGGAATTTTTCATGGGTATTACCCTCAAGAAAACTATAACCCCCATAGAGAATTCTCTTTGTGATGTTTTTAGATCAACATAGCTCTTCTGGCGATTGAATACCACTCTAAGCCATTCATCCATATATTTGATAGTGTTTGGTTTTATCATCACACAATCCTTTGGATTTTTCCATGATATAGGTGTTCTGCATCTTCTACCATACAAGGATTCAAATGGATCCATTCCTAATGATGAATGGTAACCATTATTATATGCAATTTTAACAAGCAAAAAGTCTTCCCACTTAGAATTTTGGTCCATGTAGTACATGTGAAACATGTCCTCTAAAACTTGGTTTAATATTTCTATTTTTCCATATATTTTTGGATGATATGTAGAACTAATGTTTAGTTTAGTGCCCACTACATGGTGAAGAGCCTACCAAAATTTTAACATGAACCTAGAATCCCTATATGATATGATAACCTCAAGAAATCCATGTAACCTAAAAATTTCTTTAGCAAACTTATTTTCCACCGCTAGTGCATCATCCTTGACATTCCTTGGTGTGAAATGTGCAACATTTGTCAACTTATCAACCAAGATTGCATCACATTGGTGCCTAGTCTTAGGTACACCCATAATAAAATTCCTATCTGATATGATCACCTCAAGAAATCCATGTAACCTAAACATTTATTTAGAAAACTTATTTTCCACCACTGGTGCATCATCCTTGACATTCCTTGGTATGAAATTTGCAACCTTGGTCAACTTATCAACCAATATTGCATCACGTTGGTGCCTAGTATTAGGTACACCCATAATAAAATCTATAGATGTTACCTACCATTGTTGTGTAGGTATATCATGTGAGTATAACTTCCCTACTAGGTGTTAATGTTATGCTTTAACCTTCTAGCACTCTAAACATCTTGCAATGAAACTAGTAATATCCTACTTCATTCCTATCCAATAGAAGGTATTTTAATGTTTTCCCTCATTTTGAACCTCCTATATGAGTAGAATTGAAAGAACTACGCGTCTCTTGCATAATCAATCTCCTTAGTTCATAAGTTTTTGGTATAACAACCCTATCCTTGAGGCTTGAAGTATAAAATTCCATATTTTATGTTGAAATACTTATTCTCTTTAGGATTTATCTCAATTTTATCTTTGAATTCTATGCAATACAGATCCTATCATTGCATTTCTCTAACATTATCCATAAAGTCTATATGATTTTATGTTAGTTCTATTATGTACCTTCTATTCAAGGAATCTGCAATCTTATTTTCTTTTCCTTTGATATACTCTATACCAAAGTTGTATTCTAATAATAAATCTATCCATATCCTTTGTCTTGTGTTCAACATAGGTTGGATAAAAATATACCTTAGAATTTGATGGTCTATCCTTAGCTCAAAAGGTTTTCCCAACAAATAATATCTCCAAACCTTTAATGCATGCATAACTAATGCTAATTCTAAATCATGCACAACTTAATTTATTTCATGTTTCTTGAGTTTTATAGACTCATACACTACTCTATCTTCTTCTTGGGTCAAAACCCCATCCAAACCTTCGAAGGAGACATTTGTACACACTATAAAATTCTCAAGAGGATATGGTATCTTGAGAATTGGTATCGTAATTAGCTTATTTTTTAGGATTTCAAATGTGATATTACATTTATTCATCCATTTGAAGTCCTTTCCCTATTTTGAAGGTTGATGATAGTGTAGGCAATATTTAAATAATCCTTCACATTTTCATGCTTTTTTCCTAGTCATTTGTAGTACAAATTCACCATAAATTGGTTAGGCCCATTCGTAATAGCATAGAAGGTAGGCTCATACACTTATTAGATAACTTTCCTTGAGGGTTTTGAGGAACCTAGACCTCTCAACATTCACCACATATGAACATTTCATGAACAAAGAAACAACAAAAACAAAATAAAAACAAAAAATCACAAAATGATTACATTTCTTACATCATCATGGATTGCACATCACTACATTTCATTGATTAATTGCATTAGGCATATAAGTCAGTGCATCAGCATCACTTCATACTACATCTTGTCATCACTTACACCTAGATATTTTAGCCATTAAGGGATCTTTTTAAGATAGGATAGATACCATATGACCATCAACAATGATGTTCATACAACCACTAACTATTTTATGCACACTTAATGTTTAAAAGTTCATAAATGACTTATACACACCACCCAACTATTTTTCATTATTTTCACTTCATAGAGCACCATACTTGTATGATTATCATGAGTTTTACTCAAATATTTTCTATCAATATAATTTGCATATTTTCTTGTGGTCTTTTAATTATTAAGCGGTCCTCTTAAGATAGGGTAGATACAAAATGACCATTAACAATGATGTTTAGATGACCACTGACTATTTTATACACACCTCTTAGTTTTCAAAGGTTCATAAGGAAAGCACACACATCCACAACTCATTTCCATCCATATTCCCCATCCTAGGTGTTTGTGTATTTCCCCTCACCTAGTAAGTTGTTATAGGGTCTTTAACAGGGTATTTCGATCATTCAATCATTTCTAGTTTTATTTTCATATTTTGTAGAAAGCTATTGTGATTTTTTAAGGTAGGTTCTTGTTGTGATTGTACCTTGTATATCTAAAAATTACAACACAATTTCACATATTAAATATGATTTTGCACAAGGAAGTATGACACTACAATGTAGTTCTTACTCCTTAAGCAAAAGGTTTCCCTTGATCATCCTATTACGTGCATGGTATAGAATGCTAAGTATTGACAAAAGGACAATATCCCCCTACCCAAAGTAATAAAATCCCCTTGCTCTTCAACAAAATAAACAAGCATCCCCCCCAAAAAATCCCCTTGCTATTAAAAAAATGAACATGCACCCCCCCTAAAAAATAAAATAAAATCAAAATAAAAAAATGGGGTAATGAACTTGAATCCCTAGAATTTTTAGTTCATCAAAATCCATGGGACAATATCCATCACCAACAATGGGCTATAAAAATTGACTTAGAAGTGGAGTAGTCTTACATGGGGTGATATATCTATCACATTAGCGACCTTTTTTACATACCAATGTTAGCTTGTAGATGAGCTAGCTTTTGATGGCTCGTATTGCCTAGTAGTCTAGCCTAACCATGTACAAAATCAGGATAATGGTGACCATAGGGTGATCCCTATTATAAAAATGGGCTAGAAAAATTGGCCTAGCAATGGGGTAGTCTTATGCATCACAATAATGAACTTCAATATGCACACATAGGGATATTGAATATCTAGGTCTTCCTAACCAATTTTTATCTTTTAGAGTCATGTATAGTCAGTATACAACTTTTGACTGGTCAACTAGGGTGTTTGAATCTCATGAAAATCTTTGTTTTTTCCCTTATAACATCTCATTGTCTGTCATCCATCATTCACATCCATTACATTACATTATGTTTCATCTAGTGCATATTAAAATGTATGACTTTTGTGAAAAAGTTTAATATTTTGATTTATGACTTACACATGTTGTGGTACTCACACTTAGTTTGTTTTACATATTAGATTCATTTATTATGTTTTAACACATCAACATACAAATCATATTTTGCATCATCATATCATTAGTGCATCACATACATACATAGTTCTATGCATACATCCTAGCTCTAACATACATGCATAATCATACTACGATATCTAGGCATACATATAGCATCTATCATTGCATCCATAAGTGCATTAATACATGAAATAAATAGATGATAGGTCATAGTAAATATCATATCATATATATGTTAAAAATGTGGTACATAATGATACAAAATTCCTACAGGCTACAATGACATGGGTCCTTGGACCTCACACTAAAAAAGTGAAGCATATACATAAAAGTTAGGCTGGACTTACTCTATCAATTTCCCAACTACCCTCAACCTCATTTCAATGAGGCTAACCAGAACCATTGGTACCCAACATCTATGGAGTTTCTAAGAATATAGGAACATGTGGTATTATTGATGGCTATCCAGAATTTCTATATCAAATCTACTGTGATGACCCAACTAAACCCTAGGATGGTAGCCTACCACCTAGTCACTACACCTTATCCTCCAAAAGGGATATGTAGTCTTGGTATAAGAATAAATGAGGTGTATAACAGGATAATTTTCTCTACATATCTATCACCTATTCCTATATTATGGCCACATATCTTGTGGCCATAATACTTGTACCTTACCCTATGTCCACCCCTACCACTATCTACCCCTATCTAGTTACCATCCCTATCAACTACAACTATAGATCCTTACACTCTACTAAACACTTTCCAACCACATATGTAGAGCATCTCACTCTATTGTGACTTTGGCCACCAAAACTTGCTGAGAATATCACTCTATCATTATGCTTCTAGCCTCATATTTTAGTCTCTTAACTTGAGCCTAAAGGTTGTTCCTCTCCTCACTTAAACCCCATCACCTATACCTCTCACTAGCGAACTAACTCTGTGATAGTGCCTACACTATACCACTACCAGTTACCTATACCTAGAGGACATAGATATACTTCCTAAGTATAACAATTTGCTCTCGAGGATCATCCTCCTTAGACTTCTCCTCATCCCGATCCTCCTCCATATTTTCACCTCTCTTAGAGTTTTTAGCCCACTCCTTATTAGTATGACAACACACTCATCATTTTGAAGGATCCACTACCCTACCAACTTTGCCTCCTTACCACAACTGAGTTATCCACTAGGTATTATACTTTGTAGAAGTCCCTACATCCTCTATAGTGGGATCAATCAATGCTTCATATAACTCATCCTCCAATAGTTCAACTTGAGGCCAAGATAGATATGTATTATCTATCTACCACCTATAAACGATCAACTCATCTGGTATGTCTTGGTGAATTCCCAACTAGTGGATCATGTGGGAGTACTAAAAGTTCTCACACTCACTACCATGATGGCAAATCAACTATAAAATGTATCTCACTCACCTCAACTATTGGTGTGCCTTTTACCAAGGTAGACAATCCATACATGGCCACCATATTCTATAGCCTCAACCTTACAAATGAGTTAATGTAATGATCAATCATGCTTGAGTAGGGATGACTCTAACCTCGCTCCTCATATCGTATCCATAGGATGGCAGATCCTATATCCTTATCCACCATCTGCCACTGTGTCCACCATGGTAGCCCATTTGGTCTATCCATATTAATGTGCTCCCAACCCCATATTTGTAATAGGAATTTGCATCCTAACCCAAGTCATCCTCGATGTTGGATCTCAAATATATCATCATAGAGTTGTGCTAGTAGGGCCATACCCAAGCTATAATATTTGGCTACCCTACTTTGCACTTCACCAAGTCCTAAATAAGATAAACTAGATTCTATGGGAACCTCACACCTAAAAAATTATGTAAAAGTAAGTTAGACATGAGTGATATAAGCACTATCAATCATAATCCTCCTCCACCTTCACTCCACCACTCTCCAAATCATGCTTTACGCTCTACTAGTGCTACTGATATATTTGTTATAGTAATCTCATCTACTAACCAGTGGGTGAGGAAAAAATGGGCTCTCCCTCTATCAAAATTTAGAGAATCCTATAGACATCCTATAGAGTAATGGTCATCTCACCAGTTGAAAGGTGGAAGGTGTTTGTTTGGATATCCCATAGGTCTACCAAAGTTGTCAGATAGGATTGGTCTACGTATATTGAATCTAGTATAGTCACATGCATAAGGCCAAGGACCATAAGCCACTCCCAATCATCATTAAATATAGCATTACATGCCCTCCTAAAGACACAGGTAAACCTATGTTAGGCTCTAAGAAGCTAAAATAAAAAGTGCAAAAATTGTAAACATCACCAAAAAACTCAAGCAAACAAAACAATTAAGCCACAAAGGTCATATATGGCCATGTGGCACAAATGTGACCATCTCTATATGATATGGCTATGATTTTAACCAAAATAACTCAAAAAAAACAAATAAAAATAATAATAAAAATAATAAAAATCATAAAATTCACAAAAATTACAAAAAGTCACAATGGGTCAAAATCAAGCTTGTCATAGAGTTTAAAAGCCCTTTAACATCGCATTAACCCAATCAAATCCAAATTAGGTTATCTTGGTCAAGTGACTCATTGCTTTCATCATTTTTCATCTCCTCTATCGACTTGTCGCTTGAGGGGGTAGTCAATAACTACAAAAATTTCATTTCAAAATCAAGTCAACAATCAAACACTCAAATATTGAAAATTGTGTTCTTTCAAGAATCATTGCCAAAGATTATCATAAGCCCTTTTTGTTGGCGTAAATAACAAGCAAAAATAATTAAACAAAACAAAATAGGCTAAAAATTCTACTACCTATTTACTTGGTATACCTAAAGCCCAGACTCATAATGTCTATCCTCGGTTAAAAGGTTACCAAGAATCAAATCAAATTCATCAATGTGTTGGAAGCAATGTGTAGACACCAAAATCTAGCCACTTGTCATCCATATGTGTCTCCAATCATAGCCATCCATTATTTATATATTTATATATATATATATATATGTATGTATTTGTTTAATATATATTTAAATATTAATATTTTATATATTATATTTATATAAATTTAATAAATATATATGTATGTATATAAGTTAATCCTAGCCATCCATCACATTTTAATCTCAACCATCATCCATATCAATCCATGCCACTTACCCAGATTTAATATCCACCCTTCCTCATGTTTTACTCTTGACCACTCATTATGTGTCATCGAAACCCTAACATGTTCAATGGAAAATTATAAAAAGGAGTCATTTTTATGAATCAAACCCTTAAGCTTAATATCTAAAGATTCTTAGTCTCTAATAATTTTTAAACCCTTAAGCTCTCCTTAATCCTTAAGTTTAATGTCTGAATATTATTAATCCCTGAGAAATCCTCAAGCCCTTATGCCCTAATACCTTTGCCACCATTTTCCTCACTCATCAATGCCATCACATTACCCATTTTTTGCCACTTCCAATCTTTCATAGAACTAGATCTAGTTTTGAAACATTCTCATCAACCCCCAAACACACCCCAGAGTTAGAAGAGCATCCCTAGGTGTTTTTGGAACTCTCTGGTGCATCCACATCCTTATTAGAATACGACTGGGTGTTTCTCATAGCATATCTATAGTTCTCAAACCATTGGGCACCATTCAAGCATCCTCACAACCATCATCGATAGAAGTAGAGATAAAAATTAGAGTTTTGGCAACACAAAAGCATTTTAAAACTCCACATTGGGGCACATTTATTGTATAATTTTGAGATCCACCCACATTAATAAAAATCTTATTCATCTTGTGCAATATTGTGTTATTATTGTGCTTATTGTTACTTTATCTTTTATATTGGTATTGCTTGATTTTGGTTTACACAATGATTCAAAGAGTGCACCTTTTTATGATTGGGGCATCTCATGTTGAATTTTTCAATTAATATCATCCATCATCAACTAAACCATTTTAGATCATTTATTTTTGCTCTACATTATGCTTAGGCACAAAGCATCCCAAAAAGGTGTATCTGTAGACACCTAAAATGAGTAATCACAAGGAGAATTTCCAAAAGACCTTCTTCTAACCCATCTAACCCAGCAAAGGCAGACTCAGGGCCATTTTGTATCTTTTCCCAATAAAATATACTCTTTCCCCGTGGGAAGCTGTAGGTGGTGGGAAAACCTCATGTTATTTTCCCTTTTAGATCTAATTAGTGTCAAGTGTGCGTGGGGGAGATTCATTAGAATATTTGCTTCCCCACTTGAGGACCTCTTTTCAAAGGAGATCTTGAGGATGTGAAAATACTCAACACAACTAGACCCCTACTTTTATGCTTTTTCCTATGGTTGTATGAGGTTGATGTAATGCTTGTTTTGCAATGTTTATGGGTTCAATTAAAACAAACACCTAAAAGTTTTGGATCTCTATTAATCTTGACTCTTTATCAAGCCTTAACGATTATTTGAAACTAAATCATTAGAAACATATAATAATGCAATTCTTAGTTTATTTCACACAAATGCAAGTAGACAAGATCTAACCTATATACACTTCAAGTTTTGAATGCACTAGACTAGGGAGATTTTGATTTTAGGGCAAACAATGAAGGATGAAATCAAACAAACTAATCTAAATATGACTATATGCTTCTTAATTTCTTTCCTAAGTACTTGAATGTAAAATATATGCTAAAACGAAACCCAGGGTTCCTTAATTGATTAGTCTTTTAGTGTTTTGTGAAGAAATTACAATGTTTTGTAAAGCAATATCAAGGTTTTGTAAATGATTTGTATTTTCTAGCTAGGATTCATTAATTTTCAAAAAAGGGTGTGTTTTATGTTTCAAAATAGTAGAAAATTAGAATAAGAGCACAAATAAAATTAAATTTCTAGGCTAGGTATGAGCCAAGTAGTCAAATTACCTTTATCGAAGTCTATCTTCCAATTTGCCACTGAATAGTGCCAAATTTACCACTGATACCAAATTTACCACTGATGCCAAATACACCATAAGGGTGGAAAATTTGGTAAAAACTACACAAAAACTAAAAAAATTAGATTTTCAACTTTGGGAGGTCTATCTGAGGGTAGTGAGGTGATAGGCTATATCTTCTGCTAATAAAACCCCCTGTTTTTGAAAAAAATAGTATGTTTGCCTTCTTGGAGTGGATTTTGGCCTATTGCCAAATTCACCATTGGGTCTACCAAATTTGTCACTAGCAAATTTTTTCTGAGTGGAAAATTTGGTTCTAGAATCTGGTTGCAAAATTTACCACAAGGGTGGTGAATTTGATCCTAGGAAAGAATTTTGAAGTTTCAGGGTCAATTTCGATAGGTTTTGATTATGATTTTGATCTAAATTTTTTTGAGAAGGGTCCTACTATGATGTATAAGGTTTGTGAATCACAAAATCAAATGATTGAACCTCAAAAATTTGGGTTTTCCAAATTCACCACAAGGGTGGTGAATTTGGTACTGGGTAGGATTTTTGAAGTTTTAGGGTAGATTTAGGATTGATTTGAAAGGATTTTTGGTTGACATTGATAGGTAAGGATTATAATATATTTTATAAGATCTGTATGCAAGAAAATAGGTAATTAATCCTCTAAAATAGAGAATTTAAAGACTACAATTTTGATAACATAGAAGAAAAGTGCAATCCCCCTAGGGGCCTATAAGTATTGTAAATTAGAGTTGTAAAATACTATGGGATGCAATAAAAAGGTTAGAGGATGTTTCACTAGAGTAAATATACCATACAACAATATTTTATTAACAAATTATAATGACAAATGGGATAATTTAGTATATTATGCCAAGAAATTGCTCAAAACTGAAAGGAAATGAACAATATGTAATTATGAGTAAATAGAACTGAAATTTAATGTAGAAGCAAAATAAAGGATCTAAAATCCAATACTAAATGTTAGGAAATGCAAGAGAGAACTAATATAACTTAATAAAAAAGCAAATTAGCACTCAAATAGCAAGAAATTTACATAAAAAGAGAGCTCATGAAATGAAGGAAATGTTGTCAAAATGCTTGCACAAAGGGAGAATAGAATGTAAAAATGCTTGATATATGAAAGAAAAACAACTTGGAAGAATATATAAGAGATTATTATGTTGTATTAAACATGTATAATTTGTAGGTAAAAGAGTTGGTAAGAATTTATCTCAAAACTAGTAAAGAAGAATATAGTAAAATTCCTGCAAAATAGAGGATTAAAGACAATACGTGAAAGAAAGGTAAATGCAAATTAGGACAAACCTGCAAAAAGGGTGTTAGATATGATAATATGAATGCTAATATAAATAAGAAGGATGCAAAAACACTATTAAATATGCTGCAAAAACAAAGTTAGTGGCTGCCAAAGAGAAAGATAAAAATCTTGCAAGAGAAGTTAGAATATAAAGGATGAAATGCAAAAGAATATTGACAAGTTAGCAAGGCTACAACCTATAAGACAAAATTCTATGAAGACAAGGTTATAGGAGAGAAGGAAGAAGCTAGGATAGATCTCTTTCTTACCTCGAATGGTGACTTCCTTTCTCCAAAGTCCTCTTTGTCTTGCTTTACTTGCTCTCGATGCTTACAAAGGATGCTCAAATGCTTAGAAAAACCTATGCAATGTTTGAGAAGAGAAATGCTAATGCTTAGAAGAATATGGATAGATATTTACTACAGTGAATTGCCTTACAAAATGCTTGCCCCATGGCCTCCTTAAATAGGATTTGGAAGGGGAATTAGAGTGAGAAATATATATGACCAAATTCAAACAAATGCATCTGAATCCTTCTTAGAGCATGCAAGATCAATGGTGCAGGTGAAAGGATGCTTTATCCATGGCTACCCGGTTCATGTGGAATATTATTGACCATGTTGCAAAATTTACCACTGTTTTCTAAATTCACCATAGATGTGGTGTATTTGGTTTTGAGTGGTGAATTTGGGAAGGAGGCAAAGTCCGACTTTTCAAATTTTGAAATTTGGATGTTTGCCAAATTCATCACTGTTGACCAAATTTGCCACAGGGGTGGTAAATTTGGTTTTGGAAAACAATTGTTTTGTAGTTTTTGGCATCGATATGAGTCTAAATATAGGTATATTTATACTTTTCAAAAAATCTCTTTTCGAGGGCTATCCAATGGTGGTGGTTTTGTGAAATTTGGAGATGATTTGATAGGTCAAAATTTTTCCCAAATATGACCTTACCTTTTAGGGTTATAAAAACCCTAAATTTGGGTATGAGGATGATTGATTTGATTTGATTTATCAAAATGCTTGTGAATACAAGGAAATTGATGAGTTTTTCTAGGAGTGGAAATTGATAAAATATGCCAATATTCGATGCCTAATTTGACAAGGTTAGGATACCTTGATGAGGTGTTGTTTGATGCCTTTATTGAGGATGACATTGGCTAGGTGTGTCAAAATTGGGTGTCTACATTTTACCCTAGTTTTGATGTGATGCCTATGGGATTGCATCAAAAATTAAGTAGTAAAACTCAAATTTTAAACTATGTTAGATTATTGCTGAGAAAGTCACCCCATGGAGGAAAAAGTTGCTCCATGGATGACCTGATGATTTGATTTGATTGTATTGATGTATTGATTGTATTGAATATTGATATTATGTTAACTCTTGAAAATATGATGCTTCGATGTGATGATGTGGTGTAGTTGACCAAGTACTTGTATCTTTGATTTATTTTCTTTAGTATAGATATAGAAAAAGGAGGAATACCCCTAATTTGGAGATGTGTTGAGATATGCACATGCAAGCGGTGGTCTTTAGACCTAATATAGCAGAGTGCTAATTTTATTTATAGGTAAATTTTATGCCTTTTATTGCATTCCCATAGGTGGGAATATGATCTTATTATGTCTAAATAGTGGTCTATGATGCCATATTCATGGTATCATTTAAAGCACAATGAGGTACTTGTAATATGTAGAATGAAGTATAATGTTTTCTTCTCATCAATATTTTAATGATATTCTCTATGAAAATTTACTACATAGATGAGTTAATTGTAGTATTTGCAATGAGATATAGTATTTTCTTCTCATAAATGCTCAAATACCATTCTCTATGAACATTTGACTACATAGATGAGGTACCTGTAGTATGTACAATGAGATTATTAGGATCCTATATCCTAACCCTCATTATTAATAATAATATAATAAATTTACTATACTAAGGTTAGTATAGTTAATAATATAATAAATAATTATTAATTAATTATTATATTATTAGGGTTAAGGTTAGATAGTCATAATAATTAAATATATTAATTATTATGAATTGTCATGATGAAGTGATGTAGGGTTAGGGTTAGGGTAGGTATAAAGCATTGTACAATATATCATTTGAATCTATCCATGATTGAATAATAAAATATATATTTAAAACCATTGGAGGGACCCCCTTATCAATGCAACAGTGATTCTCTTAATTTAGATGTTATTTTATTTATTTATTTATTAAATATTTTGCTAGAAATTCTACCATTTAGTATCAGAGCCATGTGGGACCCAACCATGTAGGAATTTCTCAGGGTTCTTCATTAAGACACTTTTGTGCATGAGTATGCAACTTGGTTTGATGATATAACCTAACACAACACAGGGTTGGGTGAAGCATTTCTCATATATTGCTTCATCAATAGATTGAAAGAGGAAATTAAAATGGAGGTGATGAAGTTCAAACCCTATACCATGAGGCAGACCATTGGATTGGCCCAATCGGTGAAAATCAAATTAAACCCTCAACATCAATTAGGATGGCATGAATATTATAATAGAAAAAGCAAAAGCATGGAAATTCAAAGAAATGAATGATATAATAATAAAATCAACGAACAAAAACTTTTTGATAGTATTTGTAGTAAGTTCGAGTATCTAATGAAAGTGGAAGCAGAGGAAAATAAAGAAACACAAAAAATTAAGGAAGTTGCAAATGAAGAAGTTGCTCCTAAATCTAAAAAATATTTTCCTTCAAAGGAGCCCATAGCTATAGATTTCCAAGGGGTACCTATTGCACTTTCGGAGAAATAATAAAATAATTCAAACCCAAAAAATGAAAATTTTTTATAAAAGAAGTGTACGAGGAAGAGGAGGATATCAAGGATGAGGGCTTGCAAAAATTGTGTTTTACAGACCTGCATATGGGTGATGCACACAACCATCAAGGTGGAAAACAATATAGAATGACCCCAACACAACAAACACATTTTTCCAATGGTATCTCCCATATTGTCCATAATGGTTTCTCGAATAGTTTTGCCAAAGAAGAAATAATTTTTTTTGCAAATCGCAATGGATATAATCCAAAAATGGACCAAGTTTGATTAGCTACTGGATATGTGGGATAGTATGTTGCTCTCGGATGAGTGCCCTCCCTCTACCTTGGCCACCACTATTTTTTTTAGACTAATGAACCTCTCCTCCAATAACAACTAAACTGTAGGAAGGCACTATGACTTAACGAATGTCAATACTTGGACTGGTATGACCTATATCACTTCCATCCATGGTTTATAAAAATTCATCTAGGACTATTTTTTGGTGGTGACATATTCATTAGGTTTGCATGTTATGCTCCAATTTCCATGACCGATCACTCTCGAGAATCTTACTTTCTTTGCTACAACATCTAAAATATTAGATAGTAAAATAAAATTATCTTCTACACATGATACATTGAATAATGTAATTTGTGCCACCCGATAAAATATGGCAGGAAGTATCCAAAATTCATTAAATTGACAAAATTGCAAAATAAAATCATGTAATGAAAGCAAATATCAACTGAGTAACAAAATAAGTGATGAGGAAATTATGAAAATTGATATAGATAATGTGATTGGACTTATGTAGCAGTAGCTAAAGCATTGGTTATATTATATTTACTGGAAACTTGTAGGTTATCTAAAATCATTGGTTCTTGTGAAATACTGGAAGCTACCATTAAACTTAAACAAGCATGACAAATGTGCAATCTATATAACTTTTTAGATTTCTTATCTGGACCCATGGATGGGGTTGATGACTCTTTTTTGGATGATATTGATGATTATTTCATGAAAGATACTTTTGCAGATGTTGGTCTATGCTCTACTGATGTATCCGAGTCTGAAGATGCTAAAATAATTACAAACGAGTGTTTATGCTTATCTACAAGCAAAGAAATTGGTGTTTTTATAAGAGGGAGCTTAAATCCTTAAAAGCTTGAACTATATGACGGGAGTACTAATGATAATAAATATGATGCAATTCTTTCTTCTACAAGTATATATTTCTTTTCAGACATGAATGATTCAAGGCTTATTAATAGGATTAACAATAATAGTGAGTAGAGTGATTGTATGGGAAAAGCATAGACCATCCTCAAGCATGCTAGTGCATCCAATATTAATGATGGGAAAAATATGAAACCAAGTAAAAATGGCCTGTTTGACGTAAGAAAAAATATTCCTAATAGGGATATGAGTATTATCGGATTACGAGAAAAGTTTTTTTTTACAACATGCATAAAATATGATAAAGCTAGCTCATTTTAGACCAAGTTTCCATCTATGGAGGACCTGGTTCAGTTTTCAAACAAGTTGGAAAATGAAGCAGTAGGGATACAAAGTTATCTACCACAATGCATATTGATGATGATGCAGTTGATAAGGGAATGATATGTGAAAATAAAAATGAAGTCATCAATGATGTACAATTAAATGTGATATGCTCTCCATATTGGCTTCATCCCACAAAAAATAAAGTTGATGAAATTATGAGACATGATATATCTCAACCTTCTAATTCTTTGTACTCGTAGAGCTAAATGCAATCCAAAATTTCTCGTATAAAAGAATTAGAAAATGCATAAAATATACAAGTGACAAGATCTACTAAGTTCTTGAGACTATTCAGTAGTCGTTGGTTTGGAGGTTGGATAATATTGGATAAAGAAAGGAAGGTAAATAAAATTTTTGAGGTCACTATGTATGTATAGAAACATTTTGTGGATAAGACTAGCTACCTAACAGAGTCTATGGATACAACTAGAGTAAATGCTACACAAGTGTAAGCCTTCTCCTCTCAACTACTAAAAATACCATTAAATAATATTTGCCCCATTTCAGACATACACTTAGAAGATCTAAGTAGCACCAATAAAGAAGTGTCTTACAATTTGTTACAAAATTTAGGATGATGCTCAGATTCACCTGTATATGATCCCCTTTGTTCTATGATACCTTGTAGCATACCTGAGGAAGATGATCTTATTAATAAAAGAACAAATATAGATATCTAGGATCCAAAATTTTATTGTAAACTTCCTTGTCACAGAAAAGGTGAAGTACGCTGTGATCAAACATACCACTCACTCTCACCATTAGCTTTGTATGGCATAAACAAAATAAAACACCAGCTACACAAATATCAATTTTGAAATACATAAAACTTTCATCAACATGGACATTAGTTTCCAACCAAGGTGTAAAAATTGGAATCTCTAGATGTTTCTACCTACTTAGCACACAAGGGTCCTACCATTTGGAATGCACATGAAGGTTTAACCTTCATGGTTGACCCTCACTATATCATAGGAAAGGACAAGGAAAATGACTTTTGCGTTAGTTTATGGATGATCATATTGGTGATCTACAAACTTGTATTCAACTGCTGTATATAAATCTCTCAAGACAATATAATAATAAAGGAGACGTTGGTAGTTTGTGAGACATCATGATGGATCAGTAATCACTTGAATTCACAAGTACACATTGAAGTTGAATTAAATCAATCTACCATACAAAAGTATCACCTTAAATTCCCAGAACTAAACAAAAGAAAAACTATGTAACCTAGTATAAAAATGTCTACACATGATCTATCATTGAAATCCAAAATAAAACTACATTGGTTATATGAAGACTCTGTTGTTACATTGGTCACAAATATTAGATTAATGGTAGTCAACTATTGAACACCATGGGAAAAATCCAAAGACATAAATGTATTGGTCGAAATATGAACTTGGTCATTATAAGAGATTCAACAAAAGAAGGTTCAATGTTCAAACATGTTTACTCTTCTAATTGGGAACTTCATATCATATTCAAATATGTCTATGAATGGGTTAGAATAGGAGCTTTTAAAAATATTATCAGGTTAATACAATGTTTTTTAAGCTATTTAAAGCAAGCAAAGTTTTTATCTTTCTCGTGAGAATTAGAAATTATGTTGCAAACTTGCCAAAATCTCCTAACGATGACTCTCTATACATATGGTTTTCACCAAGGGAGGACAACCTATTCGATCCACCAAGAAAAATATCCATATAGACAACAATTATTGCACAACAATTTTTGACAACTTTTAGTAATTTTTGTGATGATTTTTGCAGCAAAGTATTGCGATGACTTTTGGCGATAAATTTTGCAGCAAATTGTTGCGGCAATTTTTTCTGTGTTTTTTTACAATATTTCTGTCCTTCTCACTTTGAGGAAAAATCTATTTTTAGGAGGGGTGGCATGTTAGGATCCTATATCCTAACCCTCATTATTAATAATAATATAATAAATTTACTATACTAAGGTTAGTATAGTTAATAATATAATAATTAATTATTATATTATTAGGGTTAAGGTTAGATAGTCATAATAATTAAATATATTAATTATTATGAATCGTCATGATGAAGTGACGTAGGGTTAGGGTTAGGGTAGGTATAAAGCATTGTACAATCTATCATTTGAAACTATCCATGATTGAATAATAAAATATATCTTTAAAACCATTGGAGGGACCCCCTTATCAATGCAACAATGATTCTCTTAATTTAGATGTTATTTTATTTATTTATTTATTAAATATTTTTCTAGAACCTTCAGGGTTCTTCTAGAGATATAATGCATATGTTTTCTTCTCATTAGTGTTCAAGTGTCATTATCTATGCACAATTGATTGCGTAGATGAGATATAATATTTTCTTCTCATCAATGTTCAAATGCCATTCTCTACAAATATTTTACTGTGTAGATGAAGTACCTGTAGTATGTACAAATGATAGTATATTTTTTTCTTCTCATAAGTGTTTAAATACCATTCTCTATGAATATTTGACAACGTAGACGAGGTAGGTCTTGATTCTTATCAATGTTTAAATGTTGCTCTCTTCAAACATTTGTTTAAATGCTACTCTCTGCAAACATTTGACCACGTATATAAGATAGATTTGATCCTTATAAGTATTAAAATATTGCTCTCTATAAAATTTTGACTGTGTAGACAAGGTATATTTTGATTCTTATAAATTTTCAAATGATGCTCTTTGCAAACATTTGACTACATAGATAAGATATATTTGATCCTTATTAGTGTTCAAATGTTTCTCTCTATAAATATTTGACTACGTGGGCAAGGTAGATTTTTATTCTTATTAATGTTAAAATGCTGCTCTCTACAAACATTTGACTATGTAGATAAGATAGATTTTATCCTTATCAGTGTTCAAATGCTACTCTTTGTAAAAATTTGACTGTGTAGACAAGGTATATTTTTATTCTTATCAATGTTCAAGTGCTACTCTCTACAAACATTTGATTGCATAGATAAGATAGAGGATTTTCACCAATGTTCAAGTGCCATTCTCTATGAAACACTTGACTGCATAGGTAAAAATATTATGCTTCTTATCAATGTCCAAATACCATTCTCTATGAAACATTTGGCTGCGTAGATAAGATAGAGGATCTTCACCAATGTTCAAGTGCCATTCTCTATGAAAAACTTGACTACATAGGTGAAAATATTATGCTTCTTATCAGTGTCCAAATACCATTCTCTAGGAAACATTTGGCTCTACTTAGATAAGAAATATTTTGATTTTCATAAATGCCTAAGTGATATTCTATATGAAACACTTAGTTGTGTAGATGAAATATTCAGATAGATTCTTATCAATGTTCAAATGCCATTCTTTATAAAACATTTAATTGTGTAGGTAATATTTATATTGATAGATTCTCATTCATGTTCAAATGCCATTATTTATGAAACATTTGACTATGTATATAAGATTTTTTTTTGCAAGCCTTTTGCAAAGCTTTGATATGAATGATTTTGATGTTGATTGCAATGATTATGAGATGTTTCACTTGTATGATTTTTGCAATGTCTTGCAAATTGATGGAAATATATTTGCAAGTGTTCTGCAAAAAGAATACCTTCGTGATTGACTTAGTACTTTTTGCAAAATGAGGGAGAGTGATCTTTGCAAATGCTTTTGTAAAGTAATAGAATAATTGTTGCATAGTGTTTATGCAAAGTAGTGAAATGCTTTTATGATTTGATTTTGTATTATTTGCAAATATTTTTGCAAAGTGATGGAAAATGATCTTTACAAATGTCTTGTAAAGTAATAGAATGATCTTTGCAAACATTTTGCAAAGTAGAGAAATGATTTTATGATTTTATTTTGCATTATTTGCAAATGTTTTACAAAGTAATGGAAAATGATCTTTACAAATGTCTTGTAAAGTGATAGAATGATATTTGTAAATATTTTCATAGGATGCATGGTAATGTAATGTTATCGATGCTTGCAATTTGTAAGCTATTTTGTTATTGCAATGATAATTGCTATTCATAAAATATGATGTTGGTTTTTATAATGTAACAATGTTGAGATGTTCTATTTTTTCTATTGTAATGTACTACAATAATTTTGAGGTGGTTGTAAATGTTTGCAAAAGGACTTGCATAATGATTTTGTGTTGTTATTTTGCTCTTGAAAGCATAATGCTTTAAAAGAAGAAATATTTGATATTACTAAATATCTTAGCACATGAGAAAGGGTAACAAGGGTATATAAGTTTATTACCTAACCCATATGGAAAAAAATTACATGTACATGAGGAATTGGACTTAATACTTGTTGCCATCTCTAATGTGTTGGAAGATTCAAGAATAAAATATTTCAGAATAAAGGTAATACTTCGTATGGATACAAGGAGGTCATTATTATAGCATCGTACCATAGTCTAAAGGATCATTTTGTATGAGAAAATAGATAACACTCGTGTTGGCTTATAGGTCAATCTAGATGTTTTCATTTTAAAGAGAAGATGAAGTGTTGATTTACATCATATCAAGATGGAGGAAGTCCTCTATCTATCAATTGGAATTTTTATGAATAGATAGAGGATATGTAGTCATATTGATAGATATTCTTTCGAGATTATATGTTTATTGCATATTTTCATAGTAAGCCAATTGAAAATGAGGTTTTGTTGATTCAATGGATTATTAGGTAAATGGTCGATGAAGCGAGTGTGATGAGTACATATCATGATACATTCAATATAATGCTCTTAAATTATCTTATATAATAAATCCTTTTTTATTATAGAAGAGAAAGAGATGTCTTTTGAGGAATATATAGAATAATCCTAAATGTTGATAGAATATTAAATTCTTTTGTTGAGAAGTATTGTAGATATGTATTGTTGATAATGTTGTTCAAATTAATGATATGACTTATGTGTAAGAAAACAGAAGGTAAGTTGTACATAATATTAGATTTAAGAGATAGAAGAAATGAGAGAGTTAGGAATTTGATTATCATTTTTTTATTGATTGCTCCCAAGATTGGGATAAAAGAAAGGGAAAATATCGAGTCATCAGGGCCATGGATGATTGCATTATACATCACTTAATCCAATAGAGGAAGAAGAAGAGAAGAAATATGAAAGTAATGAAGTGGGATATAGAGGAATATAGTAGAGGATAATATTTTTGGACTGAGAGGGTTTACTACACATATTAGTTAGCCTAGGCAGATGCAATGTAGATCTATTTATAAAAAAAATTGGTTTTGCATAATAGTAAACCCTCTTGAATCAATGGTATGATCAAGAAAATAAGGTAATCATGCAAGGGGCAGAGTGTGTATGATTATATGGTGGTTCTTGTCATGTATCAATCAAATGAGCAAGCAATCGACTTGATGTTATTTATGCATAATATAATTTAATATGAATGATGTTAATTGGTTATTTGTGTTCTTGGCCATCCAATATGGCTAGGCGGTAGGCACCTAATCCAAATTTGGCTGTGATAATAAAGTATCCTAACCAATTGGGCTCAAATTTTCATTTAATATCAATTTTGGCATTGGTTTTATTTTGATTTTATTTTAGGACTAAGTCCCCAACTTCAAAATAAATATGATGCACTTTCTTTTTATAAGCTCGTTATATCTTGTTATGGTATGTTTTGAGGTGTTCTAAGGCATTGATACATTTTTCTTCTAGGAGTTCTAGTTTTTGTAAGCAACTTGAACGGTATTCATGTCCTATCGAAGAGTCTTGCAATAAGACTCTTAAAGAGGGGATTTCAATTTTGAAAGGAAAGATTACTTCAATACCATAAACCAATGTATATGGTGTTGCCCTAGTGGGAGTACACACACTTGTATGATATGCCCATAAGGTAGGATAGAGTTGTAAATGCCAATATTGACTATTTTATTGACTAACTTCTTGATGATTTTGATTAGCATTTTGTTGGAGAACTCAACTTGTTCATTTCCTTACGAGTAGTAAGGTGTAGACCATTTCTATTGAATTTTGTATTTGGCATGCATTTTGGTAACCTCTTTATTCTTAAAGGGGGTATCATTGTCTGTGATTATGGTTGAAGGGATACCATTTCAACTAATGATTTTATTAAGGATAAATTTTAATACTTGAATGCCTATGGAAGAGGTTAGGGGAATTGTCTCAACCCATTTAGTAAAATATTTTATAGTTGTAATAATGAATTTATGTTCGTCAAATGATTGAGGGCTTATTTTACCTATGATATCCAATCCCCAAGAGGATAAAGGCCAAGGGGATGTTATAGGCTAAAGTTCTTGAGATGGAGCATGAACAAGGTTGTCGTGTCGTTGACATTTATCACATTTATTGACATAGCTATGAGTATATTTTTCCATGGAGGGCTAGTAGTAGCCCATCCTAAGGAGAATTTTAGCTATGGCTAGCTCATTAAAGTGACCACCACATGATCCATCATGGGCTTCTTTTATGAGATTTTGTACTTCATATGAGTTTACGCATCTAAGAATTATGCCCTCAAAGGAGTGTCGATATATAATATATCCAATGATGACATATTTACAAGCTCTTAGCATAAATTATCTATATTTTTTAGAGTTAAATCCTTCAAGGAATATTCCTTCCTTAAGAAAATTGAAAATATCTTAGTACTAGGGTGCTTTAGATATAGATGTTTTTATGTTATATATATTAAGAGGTAGTAGGCATGATTCTATCACAAAAGGTTCATTGGTTGACCTTATTATAATAGTAGCTTCTTCATCCTCCAATTCTAGAGGGATGAGATATGTGATTGTTGCCAAAGCATCAGTATGGCGATTACTAGAATGGGGTATGGCTTTTATGGTTATTTGATCAAAATAAGATTTTAGTAAGTCTACAATATCTTTGTATGGTTTTAGGTTTTTGTCTTTGATTTGATAAGTATCATTTGCTTTGTTGATTACTAGTTGTGAATCACCATATACTATTATATCATTGAAGGCTACGTAACTCAGTTAGATTTTTAGGTGGTGGCATGTTGATTAAGGTAGCAATTTTAGAGGGATCAATTTCAATCCCATGTTGGGATACAATGAACCCAAGTATTTTTCTTGATTTTATCCCAAAATGCATTTGAGGGGTTTTATTATGACTTTATAGTCTCAAAGTATCTGAAAGATACACCTACGATCTTGGGTATGGTCTTTTATTTTTTGAGATCAAGCTATAATGTCATCCATATAGTCTTCCACTATTTTATGTATGAGATCATCAAATATGTAGGTCATGGTTCTTTGATAAGTTTCTCCTAGATTTTTAAGACCAAAAGGCATGACCTAATAGCAGAAGATTCCCTAAGGGGTAGTAAAAGTTATTTTGGATTGATCTTCTTCTACAATTTTATTTTGGTTATATCTTGAGAATCCATCCATTAAGGAAAACATTTCAGATCCCGTGGTGAAGTTGACTATCATGTCTATATTAGGCAAGGGGAAATTGTCTTTAGGAAAAGCATTATTTATATCTCTAAAATAGATACAAATTTGAATGGGATTCCTTAGTGATAAGAATGATGTTGGAAATCCAATCTGAATAGTCTATGGATTTTATGAATCCAACATATAATAATTTCTAAAGTTCATCCTTTATTAGAAGGGCAACTCTTGGATGTATTTTCCATAATTTTTGTTTGACAGGTTTTGTGTTAGGATGCACTACTAGAGGGTCGAATACCAATGAAGGGTCAAGCCCTGGCATATCATCGTATCCCCAAGTGAAGATGTCAAAAAAATCCTTTATTATATATGTGTATTCTATTCATTCTTCTTGGGTTAGGACTTTTCCTAATTTTATAAGGCATGGATATTGATATGTTCTAATGTTAACCTCTATGGTTTATTTTATTAAGGCTTGTGACTCATATTTGAAATGAAAAGGGGTATCTATAATACCTAGTTATTTAAGTTCTTGAGGATCTATAGATGTTTGTTCCAAGTTAGAAGGTTGGACTGTGTTTAATTTGAAGATCTAATCTAGAGAATCTTCTATATGATAGTTGTCAAAAAACTCTTCAAGGTCTTCATTGATAAAAATGGCTTTTGTAGGGACCAACTCTAACATATTAATACTCGCAAATCATATGGTTTTATGAGGGGTTTTATTGAGGAGTGACCATAGTTCTTCATCCTCTTCACCCTATTGAGAGCCATGTATTGATCCGAAGTAGTCATATTTATTCTCTTCTCTTGATAGAGAAGAGGGTTAATTTTTGTTGGGGATAAATCCAATCCCACATCATGCTGGCCAAGGTATATCTTCTATAGGCTCTTTAATACCTTGTTCATAATGACCAAGGCCTTAACTTTGATAGCTTATATTAACAAGCATTTTTTTAGCTATAAGGAAGGCAGGTGACATATAACATGTAGCGTAGGTGCATTTGATAGGCATAAGGTTGCACCCTTGGATTATTTAATTGAAGGTAGTCCCACCATGGATGAAAGTGTAGTATCCTATTTGAATTTGGAGTTCTTTTATACTAGGCATACCTATGTCTCAAGGGGAAAGGAATATGCTTACTAGTTCTACAAAAGGATCTGGTTTTTGACAAATGTGGTTAATTTGATTAGCATCAAGGGATGATTGAGGGGTTTCCTCTAAGTCAATAAGAGGTTCCTCTAGTATTTCCTTCTCTTTACCAACTTTTGATTGATCTTTCATCTTGGTATATTGTATAGAAGGATAGAGGTTCAGTTCTTGTAAATCTTTAGAGTTGCACATGGCAAAATATTCTAGATCTCCAAGAACATGGATGACCCTTCCTTGATATTCATACTTAAGGCATTGATGTAAGGTAGAAGGTACAACCCTCATGGCGTGTATCCATGGTCTTCCAAGAAGTATATTATAAGTTACATCACATGATATGATGTAAAAGAGAGTGTTTAAGACACAAGGTCCTACTTTGATAGATAAAGTAATGGTGTCTGTTACTTCTCGTTCCTTGTTATCGAAATCCCTTATAATAAATTTTGATTTTTGTAGATCATTTTTAGTTAATTCAATGTTCTATAAAAATTTGATGTTACAAACATTCAAGGCTAATCCATTGTCTACCAAGACTCTCTTAATGTATTTATCACCTATTTGTGTTATAATGTAGAGGGGAGAATCCCATAATATGGTCTCGAGAGGAGCATCTTCCTCATGAAAGGCTAAAATGACATTATTAATTCCAGTCAATCCAACCATATTGGAAATATCATTCGAAGATAGGTCTTGAGGGACTAGGGTTATGCATAAGGGTTTGGACTCAAAATGTACTTGTAAAAAATGGCGAATCCTAATCAAAATCAAGGTGAATCATGGAGAATATTAAGCAAATCAAATCGAGCATCTTCATTCCAAAATTTAGGGTATTTGAAACCCTAAAATTTAAGGTCATATTTGGGGCCACTTTTGACCTATTAAATCATCTTATAACTTCATAAAAACACCACCATTAGATCGGGCTTGAAAAGAGCTTTCTAGAAAGTACAAATATGCCTATGTTTGGATATATATTGTGGCAAATTAACCCTAAGAAAAAATTGGTCCTAAAAATTTTAGGCGAATTGGCCGATGTCAAGTATCCTCATATTCACCAATTTACAAATTTGAAAATCCTAATATTCACCCAATTGGCGAATATTCGCCACTATGCATAACCCTATGAGGGAATTTTTGTTCACTTAAGAGTTTTATCAATATTTCTCGATGAGTGGGTGATATTTTTAGGAGTTCTAGAAGGAAAATCTTAGTAGGTAGTTCTTCCAATTGTAAATGAAGGTCAAAGGTATGTAAAGTATTTTGAGAAGGTGTAACCACCAAGAGTGATTTTTTAGGAATGTTGAATTTTTCTTTTAGGGCAACTATTGGGAGTTGATTCGAAGATTGATTCTTTACTTGTTGTCCAGTTATAGCATGGGAAGATCTTGATAGGTGAATGACACCTATGAAATTAGTCACTTTTTGATCATGTGTTGGTAATGATAGTCTCACAATGACACTGAGAGGGAGGTGAATCAGTGTAGCTCTTTTAAAACTTAAATCTTCAACACTCAAAGCCAAAACAATAAAAACATAAAACCAAATAAATCAAGTATAACAAGAGAACATCACACAACACAAGATATACTGAGGTTCACCAATTTGTCTACAGCCTTGAAAATGATTGTTTGGACTCCCATACAAATCTAGCCTTTGAAAAGCACCAACTTTACAATCAATTTACCAGCACCCATTGGAAGGAGCACCAACCCCTGATTTATCTGCACCAACAAAAAGGAGCACCAACCCCTCTACCAAGCACCCACTTGATTTTGATATTGATAATAAAATGACATATATGAATTTATTCACTAAAACCAGAACCCTCTATGGTATGTAAGCTCAAAATCTAAAACTTGCTATTTCACCCAGTATAACATCCCTATCTGCATTACTCAGAATTTGAATCTTCTCTTCTAAAAAAAAAATTGATTGTTCTCTTAGCTCGTTTTGCCAATTGCTAAACGCTTTCTAGGAATTATGCAGCACTTTGTCTGTGAACTCCTCTCAAAATTTCACCCAAAATGGATATCATATGAGAAATTTATGCCCAAAATGCTAAAGTGACATTTTTCACCACTCTCCAAAAATCACGGATTTTCACTCTATTTTTCTCTACACACACTTCTCACTTCACAAAATAAAGTCCCCACTTTTCAATAAAATCCATTGTCACTTAAAAGGCACACACTTGCATTATTTTTCCCTTTTTAATTTTAAAAATATTTTCTTTAATGAAGCTTCATAAAACAATATAACTTCCTTTTTTAATTTTGAGAAGGCATTTCGTCAAACACGTCACATGCAAAGAATTGACATCTTACTCGTTCTCTTACTTTGGAGCCATGTGACACCTCAAAAAAAAATGAAATATGCTCTATTTAATTCCTTGAAGGTGTAACAACACTGAAATTGAAACTCTGGTGACTCTGCAAGGTCAAAACGACCAACTGAAGGATTTTGCACAAGTGGAACAAATTGACATAAAAGTGACCTGTACCATTTTTGCAACAATCATAACTCTCACATTGTAACTTTGTTTTCTCTAAAATTTGAAACATAGAATATCTACAAAGCTAAATACATCTATTCTAAATATTTCTACATAAATCCTTACGGTTCACCTGTACCACCTCCACGGAAACTGATGCTGACACACTTTTTCTAAAAAGAACATTTTTGTGACAGTCTTGTAATGCTTGTAACATTCGCCTCGTACCTCCATTTTGGTGGAAATTTGGAACACATGTTCTTGAAGATAATGAACACCTTCAATTAAAATTTTGATATTAAATTATTCTTGGTTTGCTTGCAATGCTTCTGACAAAACTACCCTTTTTCAGCCTGTACAACCACTTGCTAAATCATCCGCCAAGATACCGAAAACGTCATTGATCAATCCAAATACTATGCTGACACATCCAATGCTGTTCTGGACTATTTACTAATATGATGGCATGTTCTAAACTGATCCATCCTGTCCAACTATGCTTGTGATGACTTTTGCAAATTTTTGACAACTTCCTGATGATTTTTTTGACTTTTGCAAATTTGCATGAACAACCTATAACAACTTCACCCAAACATAAAAAACATCCTGATAATCATTGAACATCACTGCACATACTCTAAAAAACCTTTGAATAACTATCCACTATATCAACCTGTCCATCTGAGTGTGTTGAAAACAATGACAATACTATCGCTACACCTTGCTCAACAATCTCCCCCTTTGGAATTGTTGGCAACACACACACACAATTTCTTATAGCTCTTCTCCCCATTTGACAACAAGACCAAAGGGCTACTACAAACTCCCCTTGAGTCCATGCACAACATTCTCAGGAAAAAATAATTACACTTAGAAAAAATTACAAACATGAGCAAAAAGATAAACAAATACACAAATGCTCCTCCTAAGAATGTGGCCCCAATAGCTAGTCAATTATTGGGAAGTGTGACCACTCCCAATTTCTTGTGAAAGTACTCAAAGACTTCCTTGGACAATTTTTTGGTGAAGATATCTGCTACTTGATCTGTTGTTGGAATAAAATCTAACTTAACCTTACCTTTCACAACTTTCTCCTTCAAAAAATGATACCGGATAGCATTATGTTTTGTGCAAGAATGCATAACCAGATTCTTTGAGATGTTAATGGAATTTGTGTTATTGCACTTAACCGAAATCGGGTCACTTAAATTAATGCCAAGATCCTTCAAAGTTTTTTTCATCCATAACACCTACGTATAACACGTTGTCGCTGCAATGTATTCTACCTCTACTATGGATAAGGAGATTGACTCCTGTTTCTTACTGTGCCACACAACCAACCTGTCTCCAAGATAGAATGCACCTCCATTGGTACTCTTCCTATCATCTACACATCCTGCCCAATCTGCATCTGAATACACAATAAGGGTGAAGTCCTTACCTTTCGGATACCATAACCCATACTCCATAGTACCCTTGAAGTACCAAAGATTCCACTTCACTGCTGTCACATGAGTCTCCTTGGTACTAGCCTAAAATAGTGCTACCATGCATACTGCCTACAAAATATCTGGTCTGGTAGCTATCAAGTACAGTAAGCTCCCAATCATAGATCTATACATAGTTTGATCAACATGTGGAGATTTTTCATCCTTTTTCAACTTGCAACCTGTCATCATGGGAGTGCTAACTAGCTTACAATCCTCCATTATGGAATTTTTCAGCATCTCTTTCACATATTTAATTTGAGAAATATATATGCCATTCTCCTTTTGATTAACTTGCAATCCTAGAAAATATGAAATTTCACCAATCATTGACATTTCAAATTCTTTTTGCATCTTATTTGCTAAATCTTTACACAACTCATATTTGCTGCTGCCAAATATGATATCATTTACGTATACAACAAGAACAATATGATGACCATTTTCTATTTTGACATACAAATTACTATCCACCATACCTTTATTGAACCCTTGTTGAGTAAGATAATTGTCTAGACTTGCGTACCATCCTCGGGGTGCCTTTTCAAAGCCATATAATGCTTTATTCAACTTGCAAATCGATTTGGGATCATCACCAAGCTGGAAACCATCTGGTTGCTCAATATAAACCTCTTCTTCAAGTTTCCATTCAAAAATGCTGATTTTACATCCATTTGATAAACTTTAAAATTCTTGTAAACTACTAAAGCCAGAAATATTCTAATTACCTCTAGTCTGGCCACAGGTGAAAAGGTTTCCTGAAAGTCAATACCTTCAACTTGTGCATAGCCTTTGCATACCAATCTTGTTTTGTTCCTGACTACCTATCCATATTCATTCAATTTGTTTTGAAAGACCCATTTAGTACTAATTACATTTTTATTTGCGGGTCTTGGTACTAACTCCCAAGTCTTGTTTTTCTTGATCTGATCTAATTCTTCATTTATTACCTTTACCCAAATTTCATATTTGCTTACGTCAGCAACATTTTTGGGCTCAATGCTGGATAATAAAGAGTAGTTACTAATATTCTTCTTTTATGAACACCAACTGTAGGGTCTCCAATTATTTGCTCTCTAGGATGATCTTTCTACCAACTGCCTGTTTTGAATTTCTTATTTTCTTCCACTTCTGAATCACTATTTGAATCCTCTGAGTCAATTTTTGGTTTCTTTTTCATTTCCTTTTCCTCATCTCCTTCAATGACCTCTTCATAAATTGGGTAGTTCTCTTCATAGCTAATTACTCGTTCCCTTCCTTCATCAACTTTAACATCGGCACTATCCACAATTTTCCTTAGTCTCTTGTTGTAGCATTTGTAAGCTTTGCTTTTTGATGAATAGCCAAGAAAAATACCTTCATCCACTCTATCTTCAAACTTACCAAGGTTTTCTTCAGTTCTTTTGATGTAACACTTGCTGCAAAAAACTTTAAAGTATCTTGCTATTGCATTTTTACCGAACCACAACTCATAAGGAGTTTTGATTTCATGCATCCTCAACATGCACCTATTTTGGATGTATACCATAGTATGGACTACCTCTTTCCAAAATTTGTCTACTACTTTGCTCTCATTCAACATAGTCCATGCCATTTCCTGCACTATCCTGTTATTTCTTTCTACCACACCATTCTGCTAAGGTGTCCTGGCTGCTAAAAAATGTCTCATAATGCCATATTTTTCATAATACTTTGTGAAATCCTCTAAAATGAACTCTCCTCTTCTGTATGACCTTAAAAATTTAGTCCTTTTTCTTGTTTGATTCTCAACTTGGTTTTTGAAAACCATGAACATCTCAAAATCTTCTGATTTATGCTTCAAAAATAGTACCCATGTCATCCTGGAATAGTTATCTATACACAACATAAAATATTTGTCGTCGTTTATGCTTTACATTCTCATGGATCCACATAAATCAGTATGTACTAGTTCCAAATGTTTGCTTTTGTAGTATTATTTTTTTTTAAATGAGACTCTAGTTTGCTTCCCCTTTTGACATGAAGCACAAATACTATTTGATGGTTTGCCAATGGTGGGAATATCTCTCACAGCTGTCTTTGAGTTAATTTTTACTAGATTTTCAAAACTGATATGACCGAGCCTCTTGTGCCACAACTAATTCTCTTCTTCCTGTCCAATCAAGCAAGCTCCTTCTGAAGTCTTTGAGAGTGTACAAGTTTCCAGATGTCCTTGATCCAGTTGCTATCAACTTCCCATTGTTTGCCTTTTTGACTTCACAACCTTACTTCTTAAATATCACTTCATGACCTCTATAATAAATTTGACTTATGCTCAACAAGTTATGCTTCAGAGAAACCAAAAACAAGATTTATTTTTACCTAATTTTTTTGTCACTAATCTTAACTAAACCTCTACCAAATATCTTAGCTCCATCATTATTTCCAAACTTTACTAAACCACCTTCATATTGCTACAACTTCTCAAATTTTTGTTTATCACTTGTCATGTGACTGGAGCATCCACTATCAAGTATCCATGGTGCGGATTTATTCTATGCTTTAAATGCCATCTGTACGATCAAGGATTCCTTTTCTTCCTTAGGTCACTTTTTTTCTTTCCACTCAGGTTTGATTACAATTTTAGGCTCTTGTTTTAGCTTTTATTTTTTAGTAGCTTGTGCATGTTTTTTAGGAAATTTTCTATTTTTTCTTATTCCATTTGGCTAAAATTTTCTTCCCTAAAATTGATTTGATGCAAATGTACTTCGATAATTTCTTGCAATATGCCCAAAATTATGACAGTTATAACATTCTACTACATAATCCATCAAAGGTGAAAAAGTATTTCTATTGGTAAAATTCCTTGGTCCTACATTATACTTACAATCTAAGATCTTGTGTTCATAACCATTGCATTTAAAATAGTAACCAAAAAATATATGATTGAACCTGGGTGGTTTTCTTTGGGATGTTGTCGTAGGAGACATAAATCTTCTTCTTCTTTGATGTGTGACATTGGTGAAGCCATCATTGTCAATTCTCCTTTTGTGCCTTGCATTATTACTTTTCTTTGCATGATTCATTTTTGCTTGATCAACCTATTTCTTCTCTTCATTCTTTGTGGATTATTCATTTATGGCCTTTGATCCATTTGATGATTCTCCTTCATCAAAACCCAAACCAAATTTGATGCTTGTAGTCTTTTGGTTATTTATGATCTTATCCAGCTTCATAGAAATTTCTTCATGTTTGTGATAACAACTAATTTTCTAATTCATCTCTTCTAGCTGCATTCTAAAATAAACAATCTCTTCTTCTAGCTTGCTGCAATAATCTATTTTCATGGTTATTTGCACTTCGAGATCTTTGGAGATTTTATTGGATTCTTCTATTTTTACTTTCAAATTTGTTATGATTTCATTTGCATCTTCAAGATTTTTTGAAATTTTCTTATTCGTTTTTCTTTCTATCTTCAATTCATCTAGAGTTGTAATTAATTCCTCTTCCAAATTCACTTTTGTGTCAATTTCTTCTTCATCGCATTCCTATTCTTTTTCTGGTTTTTCTTCTTTGAGTGCCATGAAAAGAGCTTCACCTATTTCCTTTTTAGAATCCTCACTGGAGCTATCTTGTGATGAAATGACATTATTGGAGATGAAACTTTTCTTCTTGAAGTTGCCTTTTCTGAAATTTGTTTTTTTCTTCTAGTCACTTCTTTCTTCGTGCAATCCTTCATCACTTCTATTTTTCTCATTAAGTGGACATTTAGCTACAAAATGCCCAATGCCTCCATAGTTGAAACATTTAAACGGTAACTTTCTTCTGTATTTTTATTTTCCCCTTTTTAGTTTTCAAACAAATTTTGCTTCCATTTCATCTGATGTCTCTTCTTCCTTGGATTCTTGTTTTGCTTTCATATTTTTATGGGCTTTAAAAGTAGCTTCTATATCTGTGGGTTTATATTTTCCTATTCTCATCTCATATGTAGTCAAAGAACCATGCATATCATCCATACTAAAAGAATTTAGATCTTTAGCTTCTTTTATAGCTGAAAATTTAGAATAAAATATTTGGGGAAGGGATCTTAATACCTTTTTCATGATGATAGAATCTTTGATTTCCTCATTGAGTCCTCTAATTGCATTAATGACTTCATTAACTCTTAGCATATATGCCTCTATATTCTCATCGTCATTCATATTTAATACTTCAAACTAAGATTGATGTGTTTGTAACTTGTTCTCTTTGATATTAACGTCTCCTTAATGAATGCTCTTCATTTTGTCCCATATTTCCTTTGATTTTTTACAACCCATAATCTTTACCAGTTCGTTGTCCACTAATCCACACATGATAGCATTCTTTGCTTTTGAGTCATTCTCAAACAGTTTCTTACCAACAACATCGATTGGAGAAGTGGTGGGTATTGTGTATCCATTATCTACTAAATCCCAAATATCGTATCCCAAAGCACAAAAATATTTTTGCATCTTGAGTCTCCAAAATGCGTAATTAGTTTCATCAAACAATGGTGCTTTGTTTGATGAGAAGCCTTCACCACCTGCCATTGTGTCACTTCCAAGATCATCCTAGCTGGTTAAGCCTATTAAATAACCTCACTATGATACCAATTGTTAGTATCACAATGACACTGAGAGGGGGGGTTAATCAGTGTAGCTCTTTTAAAACTTAAATCTTCAACACTCAAAGCCAAAACAATGAAAACATAAAACCAAATAAAGCATGTATAACAAGAGAACATCGCACAACACAAGATGTACCGAGGTTCACTTATTTGGCTACATCCCTAAAAATAATTGTTTGGACTCCCATCCAAATCTAGCCTTTACAAAGCACCAAATTTACAATCAATTTACCAGCACCCACTAGAAGGAGCACCAACCCCTGATTTATCTGCACTAGTAGAAAGAAACACCAACCCCTCTACCAAGCACCCACTTGATTTTGATATTGATAATAAAATGACATATATGAATGTCTTCACTGAAACTAGAACCCTCTATGGTATGTAAGCTCAAAATATAAAACTTTCTATTTCACCCAGTATAACATCCCTCTCTCTGCATTACTCAGAATTTGAATCATCTCTTCTAAAAAAAACTGATTTTTCTCTTAGCTCGTTATGCCTATTGCTAAATGCTTTCTGGGTATTGTGCATCACTTTTTCTGTGAACTCCTCTAAAAATTTCATCTAAAATGGATATCATATAAGAAAGTTATGTCCAAAATTCTGAAGTGATATTTTTCATGACTCTCCAAAAATCACGGATTTTCACTCTTTATTTTTCTCCACACACACTTCTCACTTCACAAAAGAAAGTCCCCACTTTTTAATAAAATCCATTATCACTTAAAAGGCACACACTTGCATTATTTTTCCATTTTCAATTTTAAAAATATTTTATTTAATGAAGCTTCTTAAAACAATATAACTTCCTTTTTTTTATTTTGAGAAGGCATTTCGTCAAACACGTCACATGCAAAGAATTGACACCTTACTCATTATATTACTTCGGAGCCATGTGACACCACCAAAAAAAACAAAATATGCTCTATTTTATGCATTGAAGGTGTAACAACACTAAAACTGAAACTATGGTGACTCTACAAGGTCGAAACGACCAACTGAAGGATTTTGCACAAGTGGAACAAATTGACATAAAAGTAACCTGTACCATTTTTGCAACAATCATAACTCTCACCTCGTAACTATGTTTTATCTGAAATTTAAAAATAAGAATATTTGCAATGCTAAATATATCCAGTATGAATATTGCTACATAAATCCTTATGGTTCACCTATACCACGTCCACGAAAACTGTTGTTGACATAATTTTTCCAAAAAGAGCGTTTTTATGACAGTCTTGCAATGCTTGTAACATTCGCATTGTTTCTCCATTTTTGTGGAAATTTGGAAAATATATTATTGAAGATAACAACCACCTCTAGTTCAAATTTTGCTATCCAATTATTCTTTGTTTGCTCGCAGTGCTTCTGACAAAATTGCATTTTTTTGGCTTGTACAACCACTTGCCAAATCATCCACCAAGATACCAAAAACATCACCGATAAATCCAAACACTGTACTGACACCTCCAACACTTTTATGGAATATTTCATGAAATGGTAGCATGTTCCAAACTGATCCATCCTATCCAACTACGCCCGTGATGACTTTTGCAATTTTTTGACAACTTCCTGATGATTTTTTCAACTTTTGTAAATTTGCACAAAAAACCTGTAAAAACTTCACCTGAACATCAAAAACATCCTCATAAGCATTCACCATCATTGTACATTCTCTAAAAATCCTCCGAACAACTGTCCACTACATCAACTTGTCCATCTGAGTGTGTTGATAACAATGACAATATTGTCGCTGCACCTTGCTCAACAGGTAAAAGGTTCTAAAATATCCCTATATATTTGTTAGGGTTTTATTTTCTATTAATTGTCACTTTTCCTTCCTTGAGGTCTTGAATAATGTTCTTTAGGGTTCTACACTTATTAGTAGTATGCCCTTCTATTTGGTGATAGTCATAGTATTCATCTTGTCTATACCAAGAGGGTGTTCCCTTTGATAATTCCCAAGGCCTAATGGGTGAAATTTCTATTAGTTTGTATTCAAGGAGAATTTTTAGTATGGTTGTTTGAATTTTCCCCATATTGGTATATTGCCTTTAAGGTTTATCTTCCTTTTGGATAACCAATTTTTAGGAGCATTTTAAGTGGTTTTTACGTTGTTATTTTTTCAAGAATCGGTTAAATTGTATCCATCCTACGACATGTTTGTTTTTTTTTTCCCCTTGTTAGAGGGCTTTTCATATTCTTTATTATTATAGTTGATTTGGCATATTCTTATAAGGATGACCTCTACCCTTTTACCCATGTCAATGGCTTATTTAAAAGAGGTTAAGTTTATCATCTCCAAGGGGTATGTCAATTTTTCATGGAAGTTTCATAGGAAAATATGCAATAGTTCCTTAGGAGGAAGAATGTATTGGAGTCTCCCTATAAGGGATCTTCATTTGGACAAACAAATTACAAATTTCTCATTTTTACCTTGTTTAAACTGGTAAAGGTCATCTATGGTAACCTTATCTTCTATATAGGTCAAAAATTGTTTAACGAAGGTTTCCATAAGTTCATTGATTTTTTTAATGGAATGACAACATACTTGAAATTACCATTTTAAGGCTAATCCACTAAGGCTTTTAGAAAATATTCTAAAGAAAAAAATTTCATCATGATTGATGTCACTACAAGCTATTTGGAATAGCCTCAAATGGTTGATGGGATCTTGTTTTCCATTATACATTTAAAACTTAGGAATTTAAAAGTTCTTTGGAAATGAGTAATTAAGAATTTTGGGATCTGAAGGTTCATTATAGAATTCTTCAAAAGAGTACTTAAGTTTATATGTCCCTTGAAGGGAGAAAATTTGATGCTCAAGTTCTTCGAACTTGGCATCTCTCTTTTTTAGGTCTAAGATTTTGGTATTGATATTTTGAATATCATTTATGGAGATTAAGTATGTGATTGAGTGAACGTTTACATTGTAAAAGGCATAATTGTAAGGATTGAAACATTTTGATTTAAATTTGTGATGAGGACTTGAGTGGGTCCTTAATTGAGAGTGAAGAAGGGATTTGTGGTATTAGTTGTTTTTCTATGAAAAGTAGAAAAAGGATTTCCTGAAGTGGGCATTTCTATTAATAAGGTAGGAGGTGTTGTAGAGTCAATAGGTTTTGTCATAGCCACATTGAAACTTACCAAGGTGTTTTGAACTTCATTGATTTGAGCGATTTTTGATTGTTCATTGGAATAACCTATGTTTTCGTGCATTATGGTGGATTCCACTTTTGCTTGTTCTCTAATTTCTTCTTTAAGAACATCCAAGATGATGTCTTTGTTTATTTTGATATAATATCAAACATGGTCCATAGTTTGGTAAGGAATTTGTTCAACAATTAATTTTTTCCTTGGTACTTGTTGTGATAAAGGGTTTACTTCTTGTTCAATTTGTCCTTGAGAGGACAATACTTCCTATGAAGGAATAGGGACACCCTTATTTTGGGTATTATAAGGATGTTGAGATATAGTTAGAAGAGTTAGCTTTGAAGAGGGAGTTAATTTATTAAAGTTTTATTTCCAGAGTACTTATAGAAAATAAGAGATGTTTGATATCCTTATGTCACCCAAATAAGCAACCCTCCTTGTGACTTCCACTAATCCACCATAATATACTTGCCAAAGAAATTTTCTCCCCTAAGATTCATACATCGGTTTACTCAAAGGTTGTTAACTTTCCCCTAGTAGGATTAGCAATTGGTTATGTTCTTGTTATCTTAATTTAATGTGATGTAAACTAAGTAAACAAATTAGATGGTTTTTTTAAGTTCAACAAATTTTTATCTTAGTTAAGGTAAAAGGAGTGTTCATGTCAGGTTCACCAATTTATGTAGGTGATATGAAAACCTTGTGTTATTTTCCATTTTAGATCTAATTAATTTTAAGTGTGCGTGAGAGGGATTCATGAGAATCTCTGCTTGCCCATTTGAGAATATCTTTTCAAAGGAGATATCGAGGATGTGAAAATCCTCAACACAAATAGACCCCTAATTTTTATGCTTTTTTCTATGGTTGTATGAGGTTGATGTAATGTTTTGTTTATGATGTTTATGGGTTCAATTAAAACAAACATCTAAAATTTTTGGATCTCTATTAATCCTGACTCTTTTTCAAGCCCGTTGGATCCAAAATTGACTCAAACATCAGATACCCCTAAATTTGAACTTTTGGCTTCAATGTATTCACCCAAATTGTTGGTCTCTGTTGCATTCAAACTTATAAAAAATTGGTTTTTTATTTTTTGGCCTTAGGAGCCATTATAAAAAGGTTTAAGGATAAATCAAATTTAAAGCCATAGCCTTAAGAATTGTTAAATTGAATACCTTTTTAGTCGTTAAGAAAAATGACCGTTGAAGTTTCCTCCATTATTAAAAGACTTATTAAATTTGAGGAAGTAAAATATTCATTAAGAAATTGCCTTAAGTCCTTAGGTACCTAAGAAAATTAATCAAAATATTCAGTCCTAAGTAAAAATAAATAAACCTAAGGTCTAATTAAAATCAAATGGTCAAATGAGGGTATGCACATCCTTTGTGGTAAAATACATGCAACTTTGCCAATATGGACAGATGCACTTGGTTCCCCAATATTTGAATGGATGCGTGCTCATAATTAAATGACAAGTTAAAACAATAATACCATGGTCAAAATAAATAACATAAGGTCTAAGGAAATTAAATTCTATAAACCCAAAGTAAGAGGTCCGAGGTGTAGACCAATTGGTTCATCCAAACCCCATAAGGGGGGCGGAGGTCCAAGGTTCAAATCTTGGGCCTCACCGGACTGAACGCTTGTCCCTTTCCTGGTGCTTTTAGTGGCATAAAAGGTTTAAAATTATTGTGGCATGGTGGTTATAGGGGAGGACTACGCGAAGATCTGTGTGGCGGCTTCTAGGCCGGACAACGCAAAATACTATGGCGGTCATAAAAAAGCTGGACATCCTACCCGGATTCGTGGTGGCTACCATTTCCACCATGTAAATTAAAAAACAAAAAACAAAAAAATAAAAATAAACCCAAAGTAAGGGTCATGCGCCCCCTTTGGTTAAGTATCAAGAAAGTTCAAAGATCTTAATGGCAGCGCTCACTCCTATCTCGATCCAACGAAAGGCGCTCATTAAGGATAACCAAAGTTAACTGCAAGCTTTATTAAAGAATAATCTATTCTTAATATGAATAATTAGATGCTTAAAAAAATCTTAAGTCACCAATCTCATGTCAAAATATTTATAGCTTTGGAGATCTATATGAGCACGTGTGAATCCTCATCAATCCAATGATACATGCTCCCAGATGTGCAAGGTCTTTAAGAAGTCAAAGTCTAAGGCCGGTCAATTCCAGTAAAAGCTTAATTAACCCGATTAATTAATCCATATTAAAACTAATGTCTTGATGAATCCTAAAAGATAAAGGGTGTGCAACTTCTTAGATCTGAGTGGCAACACATGACCTTGACAAGATCTATCGGTACACGCTACTCAAGGTGATCGATCATTAACATCAAAGGATTTAAACACCCAAGAATAATTTTTTTAATTAACCTGCATTAAATATTGGTAATATTGATTAAATAAGGGTCTTAACCACATTGTTAATCATTCCCCCTTCAGAATAATCAATGCATTTAAAATCACCAAGGTCTAAAGAAAAATTATAATATAAGGTTTCAAATCATTTAAAGATAAGGGTATGCACCCCTTTGGTTAAAAATCATGCAGATCACATGATCTAAATTATTGCGCTTAATTCCTAGTTGATCCAATGGAGCACGTGCACCAAGTTGCATGACCATTAAAAGCTTACATCTAAGCAACAAATAAATATTATGCATCTCTTAGATCTCAATGATAGTGCATAATCCCCTTTTGATCTAACAGTGAGCACTCGTCAAAGCGATTATGCATTAATAAGTCAAATAATCGATAAACCAAGGTTAAAGCATAATTAAAGTAAATCTAATTATGATTAGCAAGGGTATAAGAACATGTTAAATGGTCCCATTTTGGAATAAAAAGTGTGCAACCATGCAAATATCAATGATAGCACTCACCCCACCCAGATCTGATGTCAGTGTATTTCCAAAGTGATCGAAGGTAAATTACGCAAAGGTTTTGTCGGATGATTAATTAAAATATATTATTAAGAGTTAAGATCCATGCATAATTAGGATTAATAAGGGTCTAATACATTTATAATTATCCCCCTTATTTTTTATTAGCCTTCATGCATATTTAAAGGATTCAACAGGTGTGCATTTTCATTATTTGATCTAACGGTGAGTGCATAGGGAGATGATCAGATAATAAATGCTTATGGTTTAATCGAATGCTATTAAATATTTTTATCACTGACTAATCTTACCAAACCTAGACTATGTGTGGGTTTAATGCATTGATTTAATATAATAAGTATGCCAAAGGTTATAAGGTTTGGGCCTAAGTATTTTTCTATTTAGCAATAACCTAAGGTTTTGGGCTTAATACTCAAGATTAACCTAATTAATCATGCATTTACATGTATATCATTGGACTAACGATCATGCAGGTTTTGAGATCTTGATGAAAGTGCACAAGATGAAATAGATCTAATGGTAAGCACTCGTCTAGATGCTTAGATTTTAACTGATAAATGCTTTCACTTTGGTAGTTTAATTTTTGATCAACCATTGATTAATTTTGAAATAATCAAGTTTAAGCAAAGGTTAAATACATTATAAATTTTCCACCTTCGAACTAATCAGCATGCAACTTGATAAATATTGATGAGTGCACATCTTATTGAGTAGATCTAAAGACTTGAAAATATGATTGATTTTTAAGGGTATATATTTCTTAGCTAACCCCTTTTGCAGGACCAAGGTGGAAATATATTTATGAAATATTTTCCATAAAAGCTACTACCACCACTTTCTTAATTACACGTTAGAAGAGTGAACAACCCAATGACCAATGAAAATACTATAAATAATTGAAAGTACACAAACCAAAGTCCTCATGAACGTACATTTCGAGGGAGATAACATACCATAACTATTTTATTTTAGAAGAAACACAATGGTAGGAATCCATTGGCTAGATTTAAAATGTAGTTGGTTAAACTGCATTAATGATACTCCATGCAAGATCAATGAGGCCAATCCACCCTCAAGTACTTAAACCCCTCCTCTCAAACATCACTGTCATCCTGGTTTTCTTAAGAAGAGGAATCACAGAGCAAGGAACAGGTTTTGGTGAGTGGAAAGTTAGAAAGAAATAAGAAGAGTGTGTTGTTATGAGTCAAAACATTTTCTAGAAATAAAATGGTCACCTGGGGAACTACCTTCATGCCTAAATACACTCAAGAGGTAGTGAAATTTGTCATCGACCAATCACAATACGTTGAGCTCCCTAGGGAAGCTATTATCAGGATAGGACTGTATGACTTCTCCAGAAAGTTTGAGCCTGATAGGCAGTTCACACCAGCCCAGTAGTATGAAATTGAAAACACTTGTATTCAGAGCTTTGCACCCACCATGGAGAATTTGCAATACGCTTTGTGGCTTCTGGCCAATTTATTATACAAATTAATAAAGTCACAAAACCAGGTTATTTCCAAGAGCAACCGATGGACAAATAACATAGGGAAGCTGATATATCCTAGAGTATACTACTCTTTGGACCTGATAGTATGGTTAGTAGTGGCCTACGATTAAAAAACCAAAACTTTTAGAGACAACAAAGATCAATTTTTTTTACCATCATAGCCAAATACATCCAAAAATTCTTCAACTTGATGCCTTCAAACACGCCACTATTTTACTAGGTAATTGAAAGACAATCCTGCAATTTAACTAAATTAAAATCTTTCACAATGTTTTTTGAGTCATATGAGCCTGTAAAATTTTATTTTCCCATTAGAAAAACTACATTCAAACCCTAGGTCAGGAATTTTTGTGATATGATTAACATCATTTTGGGAGTAGAAGAGCTCAATGTGGTGGGGAAAAATATTTTGTACCTAGTAGCATAGAGTAATAGAAGAATAAATACCCTCATCTATGCCTCAGAAGAAGAGTTGACAAGAAAAATGCACTCACAATTGATAGGGTTAAAAAATGTAGTCTTGGAGTAGAGGAAAAAATACCCCCATTCTCCCACTACTTAATTTTCATACACCTACTAGCTAGGCAATTAGGATACCAAAGTAAAGGAAGGCTATAATTCATTGAGAGTCTCTATGTCCATAATAGGTTTTGGAAGATACATGAAGGATGCAATCACTTGGGATGGTTTTGTGATAATTTCTTGGTGGAAATTCATTGGATCCTAATAGGCAACCTCCCTAAGAGAATAGGACCTAGATTTAGAGCTTTCCTCAAAGAAAAAAAAATAGGGTATTACTTATTTTCAAAATGTTTCATATACATTAGGCTTTATGGGTCAAAAATTCTGCCTAAGATGTTACCTATGTACTACCCTTTCTCTCTGGTTGCCTTGGAACTTGTGAGATAGGTTGTCGAAGAAGCCAAAATTAGGTCAACGAAGAAACATGGTAGGATACCTTGGATCAACATTCCTTGTAAGTTTGGGTATTAAATATTTATAGTATACCCAACCTTGTTCAAAGGCATGTATGGTTTGGAAAACCTAGATTTCGAGGAGGTAACTTGGAGGCCCTATGATCCTACCAAAAAATATGAGAACATGATGAGAAATCACCAGTATGCCTATGTACAACATATAAAATATTAGTACAAGAAGAACTCTTGGAAGCCATAGAGAAGGGATAAAATTTACACAATGTATGGGAGAAGTTTCCTTATGAAAAGAGAGGCAATTCACAAATTTAAAAACCATACAACTACCCCCTAGAGTTAGTCTCAATAAGAAGGATTTATGTGGATGCAACAACCCCTCTCTTCCCTATAGCCACCTGATGCAGGAGCATCCGGGGACAGAGGGCAATCTTGCATCTTCCAAATATTTTTAGTTTCCTTTCTAAGTTCTTTGCACTTAGATCTATTATTTTCAAGTACTGTGAAAGGTTTGTGAAGCAAGTTTTGGTTTGGAAGGTTTTGAGAGGCAAGGAAGGGAGGGGTCGCGAAATCGTGACATGTCGCGAAATTGTGACCCCAACGCAGCGTTGCAACTTTGGTGAAGTTTTGTCGCGATATCGCGACAGTAATGAAAGGAGGAGGCGAGAAGTCTTCAAACGTCGCGATATCGCGACGGTAATGAAAAGAAAGAGCGAGGGTCTTCAAACGTCGCGATATCGCGACGGTAATGAAAAGAAAGAGCGAGGGTCTTCAAACGTCGCGATATCACGACGTCGCGATATCACGACGGGTCGCGATATCGCGACATCGCGATATCGTGACGTCGCGATATCGCGACCCGTCGCGATATCGCGGCCAGTTAAAGGCCGACACGTGGCCGGTATTCCGATAGTGGTGAAAGTTAAAGAGAGATAGAGAACGAGACCAGGGGTGATTAGCGAACGGTCGGGCTAGACCAAACCGAACACGTGGCGCTTGTGAAGGACACGTGGGTCGAGTATGTTGCGACAAGGAGAAAGATTGGATGGATGTACACGCAGCCGACCACGTGTATGCAAGTTAATTTGGGGGTCTCTTAAGCTGTTAAGGAAGGTGTCGACCGCGCTCTTTCCGTCTTGGCTTTACTGGCATCGAAGCATTTATAGGTGATGGTTTAATGGAAGGGACAACAGTGCAAAGGACGGTCAGAATGATGCGGCCGATGCAGAGAGGCCATCAATGCCGGTATCTTGATAGATTGGGCAGATCGACATTTAATATTGGAATTTCAAAAACACAGGAAGGGGGAAATTTGAATTTGAAATTTTTATTAGGTGGAGGCATTGAATGCCTGGAGGATCGAGGCCTCGTTAAAAACTCGGGGGGGATATCTTTGGGGAGGATGGTGAAGTTCGGGATTGGGGGAAGAAGTGTTGTGCCGGGGGAAAGTTACTACTGTATTTTGGTATTGAATGAATTAATGAAAATTTCTGTGAATTTACCGTGAGATTGTCTGTGTGAATCCCGGCTTTGCCATCAAGTGGTATCAGAGCGAGAGCTCCTGAGCGTGTAACAGATCGCCGGAGAAAGAGGCGATTACACCAGGATCTGTGGGAAGATTTAAAAAAAAAAAAAAAAAAATATATATATATATATATATATATATATATATATATATATATATATATATATATATAATGCCTCCACGAAGGAACCGAGGCGGAGGAGGAGGTGTGGTGCCGGTCGAAGACTTTCGGGCCTTGCAAAGGCAAGTTCAAGCCTTGCAAGCAGAGTTACGCAGAAGGCGCGAACCCGGAGGGGAAGAGGAAAGTGAAGATGAAGTTGAAGAGGAAGAACAGTCTGAGGAAGAAGCAGAAGCCGTGGATCCAACTCAGGCCCGGTTGTATAAGGCCATCTCTCAGATTGGAAAGCAGCCTAAAATGGAGGTTTCTACATACTCGGGAAACCTAAATCCGTAAGAAGTGATTGACTCGGATAAATGATTTGGAGGAATATTTCGAGTATGAGGAAGTTGAAGACCCTAACCGAGTCAGATTTGCTAAGACGAAGTTGAAGGGCCATGCCAAAATTTGGTGGAGAGGAATCCAGTTGGAGAGGAACAGGAGAGGGAAGGAGAGAATAACGAGATGGGATAGAATGGTGGAGAAGCTTAAAAGATAGTTCATCCCGGCAGATTACGAGTTGGATCTGCTAAGAAAAATGCAGAGCTTGAGACAGACAAACAAAATTGTCCAAGAGTACACTAAAGAGTTTTACAAAATTTCTATTAGAACAGGGCATTTAGAGGCAAACAAAGAGAAGGTAGCCCGTTACATTAATGGGTTGAGGCTTGGTATCCAGGAAGAACTGAGCCTGGTTCGATTAAACACCATTGAGGATGCTTACCAATTTGCCTTGAAGGTAGAAGAAAAGCTGAACAGGTGGTTTGAAGGCAAGCAAAGAGGAAGAGGCCGAGGTGGAAGGACTGGTGGGAGAACCAGTGGGGAAAAGTACAAGGATCCGAAGAAGACTGGTGAAGCCAGTAGTAACCAGGACCAAAAGGAAGAAGATGTTTATCAGCCTCGAGATCAGAACAGCTACCCAAGAGGACGGGGTGGATCTGGACGAGGATTTGGAAGAGGAGTATTTCGTGGAACGTGTTTCCACTGTGGTGAAGAAGGACACCGGGCATTTGAATGTCCACAACACCGAGAAAGAACAAACAAGAGGCCCGAGGGTCCAGCCAGAGCCGCCGTGGGCGGAGGAGGATGCCGAATCCAAGCATTCCGAAGAAGCAGAGAGGGGAGAAACAATGATTGTAAGAAGAGTCCTGTTGAACGAGGAGAAGGACACAGACTAGAGGAAAAGATTATTCCGCACTAGATGTAAATGTGCGGGCAATGTTTGCAATATCATTATTGATAATGGTAGCACTGGATAACCCGGTTTCTGAGGAAATGGTTACCAAGTTACAGACTAGAAAGGAAGAAGCACCCACACCCATACCGGGTCGCATGGTTGCAAAAGGACCACAGAGCTTTGGTCAATGAGCAAGTGTTCGTTAAATTTAACATTGGAAATTATTGTGATGAGGTCCTCGTGTGACATCTTGCCCATGGATGCTTGCCACATGTTGCCGGGGAGACCCCGGCAGCTTTGACCGAAGTGCAAGACATGATGGCCGAGCCAACACCTACTCATTGACAAAGAATGGTGTACGCCATAAACTAAAGCCCTTGAAGGATGCAGATGAAAAGGTATGTCATATTTCCGTAGTCTCGTTTAGTTGAGGGGAGAGAGTTTCTGAACGGGTTAAAGCGTGAACATTTATGTTATGCAATAATCCCTAGAGTTAGGGGGAAGGAATGCCAGGATACCCCAGTAGAAATTCTAAATATGCTGGAGAAATTTCCATACATTGTGTTTGACAATGTGCCTGAGGGCTTACCCCCGGTGAGAAAAATTAGCCATCATATAGATTTAATACCAGGATCAAGCCTGCCAAATAAAGCCGCACACAGGATGACACCCGTAGAGACCGAGGAATTAAATAGACAGTCCAAGAATTATTAGAAAAGGGATTAATTCGGGAAAGCTTGAGCCCATGCGCAGTCCCGCAAAGGTCGGCGCCAAAGAAGGATGGGGAATGGAGGATGTGTACAGATTCACGGGCCATCAACAAAATTACTATTAAGTACGGATTCCCATTACCAAGAATGGATGATATCATGGACTGTTTAAGTGGAGCCGAGTACTTCACAAAGATTGACCCGAAAAGTGGCTATCATCAAATCCGTATCCGAGAGGGAGATGAATGGAAGACAACCTTCAAAACAAGAGAAGGCCTCTTTGAGTGGTTGGTCATGCCCTTTGGACTCGTCCAATGCACCAAGTACCTTCATGCGGCCGATGAATGAAGTACCGAAAGAATTTTTGGGAAAGTTTGTTATTGTTTATTTAGATGATATATTGATATTCAAGCAGACCCTGGAGGAACACCTGATGCATATCAGGAGGGTCTTTGAAAAGCTGCAAGAAGAACAGTTATTAATAAATTTGAAAAAGTGTAATTTTGTCAAGAAGGAATTGGTATACTTGGGGTTTGTAATCTCAAAGTAAGGCCTGAAGATGGACCCCGAAAAGGTGAGAGCCATCATTGAATGGCCTACTCCAAGGAGCACAACAGAAGTGAGGTCATTCCATGGTCTGGCCAGTTTTTATAGGAAGTTCATAAAGAACTTCAGCAGTATTTGTGCACCTCTCACAGAGACAATGAGGGGAGATAAAAAGGAGTTCAAATGGACATCAGGGGCTGAAAGGAGCTTTGATACATTAAAGAGAAAAGTTACCGAACGGCCTGTTTTGGCACTTCCAGACTTCAACAAGGTATTTCAGGTGGACTGTGATGCCAGGGCAAGGGCAATAGGGGCCGTACCGAGTCAAGGAGGCAAGCCAGCTTGCTTATTTCAATGAGAAATTGAATGATGCTCGAAAAAAGTATTCAGTCTATGATCAAGAATTTTATGCTATAGTTCAGGCCCTGAAGAAGTGGAGACATTATTTATTACCAAAGGAGTTTGTACTGTTTACTGACCATCAGGCTTTGCAATACATTAACAGTCAGACAAAACTGAACCAAAGGCACATGAAATGGGTGGAGTTCCTCCAAAGTTATACCTTTGTGCTGAAACATAGAAGTGGGAAGTCAAACAGAGTTGCAGATGCCTTAAGCAAATGCAGGCTCTGCTGACTAGATTGACAGTAGAAGTAGTGGGATTTGAAGAACTGAAAGGTCTGTACCTTGCAGATCCGAATTTTGCAGAAGCCTGGAAGGCTTGCTCGATACCTATTACTATGGATAGAACAAAATGGTTGGATTTCTTAATCCAGGACGGAATGTTGTTCAAAGGTAGTAAGTTGTGCATTCCCAGAAGTTCCATGAGGGAGAATTTAATCAAAGAAAAGCACAACGGAGGGTTGGCTGGGCATTTTGGTCGGGACAAGACCATTGCCTTGGTTGAGGAAAATTACTATTGGCCACAACTTCAGCAAGATGTGCGGAAGTTTGTGCAAGGTTGCAGAATATGCCAGATGGCAAAGGGTGTAAGACAAAATACAGGGCTGTACCAGCCATTACCTGTGCCTGAGAGACCATGGGAGGACATAAGTATGGATTTTATTCTTGGATTGCCGAGAACACAGAGGGGAAATGACTCAGTATTTGTGGTGGTTGATCGGTTCTCCAAAATGGCACATTTCATTCCCTGCCAAAAGACAAGTGATGCAGTTCACATTGCTGGGTTGTTCTTCAAGGAAGTGGTCCGACTTCACGGTCTACCAAGAAGTATAGTTTCAGACAGAGATACAAAGTTCGTTGGGTACTTCTGGAGAACTCTGTGGAAGAAATTGAAGACAGACCTGAAATTCAGTTCAGCATACCATCCACAGCATGCATGGGCAAACGGAGGTGGTCAATAGGAGCCCGGGCAATTTACTACGATGTTTGATAGTGGATCAACCCAAGGGATGGGATTTGGTCTTACCACAAGCAGAGTTTGCATATAACAATTCAGTTAACAAAAGCACAAGTAAATCTCCGTTTCAGATAGTATATGGAAACAGCCCGAGGAATGTGTCTGAACTAAGAAAGTTGGACAGAAGAGAAAAATGTAGTGCCGAGGCAGAAGAATTTGCAGAGCATATGAAAAGTCCCGCATGAGGAGGTAAGAAGACAAATTACAAAAATGAACAAATCAATACAAGACAAGGGCCGACCGGAAGCGGCGGTTCAAGGAGTTCAAGATTGGAGATGAGGTTATGGTGCATCTCAGAAAGAGAGATTTCCCTGCCAAGACTTACAATAAATTGAAGATGAAAAAGTTTGGACCCTGCAAAATACTGGGAAAGCGGGAGTCGGGAAATGCGTATGAAGTGGAATTGCCGAGTTGGCTTGATATTTCACCTATTTTTAATATTTCAGATCTAGTAGAATATCATGAGGGAGGAAGTACAGAGATGCAAGATCCAGAACCACGGCAATTTCCAACCTCTACACCAAGCACAGATGAGGCCGAGAAGATATTAGATACCCGTGAAGGCAGAAGCACCAGAAACAAATAGTATGCTGAGTATTTGATCAAGTGGAGGGGCAGGCCAGTGGAAGATGCGACTTGGGTATCGAAGACGGAGGTTGACCGCTTGGGTCTTCCCCCAACAAAACAGAAGTGAGGATCACTTCAAATCTACCCCGGGTGTCTGATGCAGGAGCATCCGGGGACAGAGGGCAATCTTGCATCTTCCAAATATTTTTAGTTTCCTTTCTAAGTTCTTTGCACTTAGATCTATTATTTTCAAGTACTGTGAAAGGTTTGTGAAGCAAGTTTTGGTTTGGAAGGTTTTGAGAGGCAAGGAAGGGAGGGGTCGCGAAATCGCGACATGTCACGATTTCGCGACATGTCGTGAAATCGTGACCCCAACGCAGCGTTGCAACTTTGGTGAAGTTTTGTCGCGATATCGCGACAGTAATGAAAGGAGGAGGCGAGAAGTCTTCAAACGTCGCGATATCGCGACGTCGCGATATCGCGACGGTAATGAAAAGAAAGAGCGAGGGTCTTCAAACGTCGCGATATCGCGACGTCGCGATATCGCGACGGTAATGAAAAGAAAGAGCGAGGGTCTTCAAAGCCTCCGCGAGACGTCGCGATATCGCGACCGGTCGCGATATCGCGGCCAGTTAAAGGCCGACACGTGGCCGGTATTCCGATAGTGGTGAAAGTTAAAGAGAGATAGAGAACGAGACCAGGGGTGATTAGCGAACGGTCGGGCTAGACCAAACCGAACACGTGGCAGTTGTGAAGGACACGTGGGTCGAGTATGTTGCGACAAGGAGAAAGATTGGATGGATGTACACGCAGCCGACCACGTGTATGCAAGTTAATTTGGGGGTCTCTTAAGTTGTTAAGGAAGGTGTCGACCGCGCTCTTTCCGTCTTGGCTTTACTGGCATCGAAGCATTTACAGGTGATGGTTTAATGGAAGGGACAACAGTGCAAAGGACGGTCAGAATGATGCGGCCGATGCAGAGAGGCCATCAATGCCGGTATCTTGATAGATTGGGCAGATCGACATTTAATATTGGAATTTCAAAAACACAGGAAGGGGGGAAATTTGAATTTGAAATTTTTATTAGGTGGAGGCATTGAATGCCTGGAGGATCGAGGCCTCGTTAAAAACTCGGGGGGGGATATCTTTGGGGGAGGATGGTGAAGTTCGGGATTGGGGAAGAAGTGTTGTGCCGGGGGAAAGTTACTACTGTATTTTGGTATTGAATGAATTAATGAAAATTTTTGTGAATTTACTGTGAGATTTTCTGTGTGAATCCTGGCTTTGCCATCACCACCTTGATAGTTCGAGAAGATGCTATAAATGGAGATTATGATGAGTATGGCAGATATCCTAGAACACCAAATTCAGGTTCTTGAGAGCCCTCACCTGAAGATAGAGGTAGCACCTAATACTTCCCAAGAAACTCCTACAAGGTCTAATATAGAGAAAGGGAAGGAGATTGCCCTTGTATCTTCCCAGGAACTTACAACTTCAGAGAATCAAGATATAGTTCATGTCTTTGATCAATTTCTAGCCCTTACTAGTGTGAATAATTTAGCCCCAAAGGCCATACCTATATCTCTAAAGATAAATAATAAGGAAGTACAAATCACAATAGTAATACAAATGAACATGAGGAGAGTGGGTGCTTTTGGAGATATATTTAGAGGGCATAAGGTTAAACTTGAAGTTGTACCTACCCCTGAGACAAAGAAGCCCAAGCTAACTCTAACCTTGGCATGGGTCACACTAGAAATGGTAGAAGAAGAAACAAATTTTAGTGCTGCCAGTGAGTAGGAATTATAGATAATAGTAGGAATGGGTGGCATGGAAGGATGTTCTACCACATAAATAGAAGACATATCCAAAACCTCCACCATAAATATATCTATACCTGCTTCATAAAAATATTTTATCTTCAAAATTGATGATAATACAGGGGATATTTCACTGCATGGAGAAGAAGACGACATGGTCAGATTGAACAAAGCTATGCAAGAGAAAACTACAAAATATTTTATCTAGAAAACTAAGGATTTGAGGAGTAAAATGGAGACAATGGATACTAAAATAGAAAAAATGCAAGACATGATTAATAGGTTGTAGGAACAGTTGTCTCAAGCAACCATCACACAAGCACCATCTATTGAAACTAAGGAAGAGGTAGATTATGCAGTACGCCTCTCTAAAATCAGAAAAAAAATCTCTTTTAAGATATAATATAGGATTGATAGGATCATACGAAATGTTTTAGCAAATCAGATTTATTAAATTTTCTATTAATGAGATGGAAATCTTGCTATATCAGAATAAAAAATACTTAGAAATCATTTATCCTACACTCATGTTGATAGTCAAATATTTTTAAGAGATGCAGGATAAAGAGGTGATCTTGGGTGATGGTATTGAGATAAGAAACAATTTTGAATTCATGAAGGTATCACTATTTTATGGGAACTTAGGGAAGTGGTACAATGATGTAGCAGATATGAGCTCTTTACTAGATGATATAAGAGGAAAGCTAGTAGATATTGGACTATGACTAGAGAAATTCATAGAGACTTCCAACATTGAGGATCTCATCATGAACAAAATAGAGGAGTTTTACTGTCAACCAGATGATGAAAAAGAGATGGCTAGATAAGCTACATTCTTGGTCAATACTATGGATTCCCTTGCTACTATATACAAGAAAAATAAATTCTTCATCAACATACAAAAGAGTAGAATCCTATAATAGATGAACATAGTAAGGTTTGTTGTATCCTTTCATACTGATGCATGGAAGCTTATTGAAAAATAGATCATAAAACTCTAGCAAATCAAAAAAATGAAAGAAACTAGAGTGCATGGTCTGCATTTAAATATGAATACACCTCTAGGGGAATAAATAAGGATTAGTGAAGCAAGTTAAATTTTGAGAGCAAAAATCCAACCTGAGGATGAAGTGGGAACAGAGGAAGAGTACTCATTAGAAATGAAGTCAACCAATTAGTAAACTAATCGACCAAGAAAAGTATCAGCCAAATCTATAATACAAGTAAAAGGGAATAATGGGATACAACTGTACAAGTTTTTGGGAGATCAAGATAGAGGATGACAACTGTAAAGTGCAGATGAGACCATAAATAACTGAATCAAGAACCAAAGGCTATAAAATAAGCAACCATAGTCAGAATCAACATCAAACTTTAGAGGTAGAAAATTCTTGCTAAGAGGTATACTTGAGTGCCTTGTAGTTGTGTTGTTGTATCCCCTTGGTGTCTATTTTATTTTTCATCCCTCATTATTCCCTTTATTGTGCGGGTTTTGATAGAATAGTGCTCAAGAAGCTAAGATTATTTCCAGATCTATTGAGCCCGAGGTCTAGAGAATTTTCTTGTTACCATATTGGAACGGGAGAGTTGAAAAAGTCTTGTTACATTATTTGAAGTATTCCTCATTGTATTAATAATTTTAATAGAGTTTAATGGTATTCTTCCAACTCTGCATGTAATTCCTATGAAAATTAATACAATTTTGGGTTTTATTTATGTCAACTTTTTATCTTCAGTTTTGTATGTGATTTCATGGCATATTACATTATTTGAATGTGTTATGAACATTTATTTCGTTGATTAACTATTATATTTATTATGATATTCAAATGAGTTTAATAATGCTAGTTTCTTCTTTTTCTCCTTCTCTTTGTTCATTTAAAAGCATTGTTAAAATTTCTATAACCCATTGAATCTAGGCACCGGTCTACACATAAGGCATAATTAGAGTTGTTATCATTTCTTGGTCAATTTTATAGAAGTAGTTTATAATTAAAATTTGGAAGTGCATAAAATTGTAAAATCTTAAGTTTACCACTAGGGTTTCCTTACCCATTTTGGTTCCTTTTAAAATCTTAGTAATACATATCTTACCAAAATAAAGAGGTAGGTTAAAGCCTATAATAGCTCGTTGGTTTCAAATGGATTCTTGTAGCATGACAACTCCGTCCTATGGATGCAATAAATTGTTCCAACAATATTTTGGCATTGTTTCCAAGGAATAATTATTAAATAGATTGTTTATATTTTTAAGTTTTCCTTGAATGACTATATTTTTAATCAAATGGCAACCAATTAAAATAAAGAACTCATGATTTAATTTTTGCATCTTTTATGTTCTTTGTTTCTTTTTTCTCGTGATTTTCAATTATATTTTGATTGCTCTTGATTTTTAAAATTTTCTTGAAATATTCCCAAGAAGCATCTCCCATGATACTAAGAGGATAAAGTTCAAGCAATATTGATCATACATTCCTATTCTTTCTGCACTACTTGCTGGCGACTCTATTTGATCAAACATAGAAATCAAAAATCAATAAAGAGAGAACAGAACGTGTTGGTGCATACAAGAAGTGGTGAGGAGCTATTTCTAGAATTTTTGAACCCTAAGGTATTTACTCACAACCAAAATATCCCACTTCTGAAGAGTACTATTTATAAAAATAAGTCTTACTTTACTGGTAGAAAGTACATAAAGAAAAACAAGAATCAAAATACTGTTTCTATGGATATTAATGTAGATGATGCTTTAAATTTTGTTGTAGATAATATATATAATTCTTCTTAGCCCCATAGCCCTTTTATTAGTACTAGTGTGGTAAATAAATTAATAGAGCATACTAAAGTTACCCAGTCCAACAATCCTGTAGGCAGTGCTACTATAAATCAGAACCCTGTTATCGCTACAGTCACAATGGCTCAGGTGAATCAACAAAATCAGTAGAACCAAAAAATTCAAAATAATTAGAATGTTCAGTTGTGGAGAACTAATAGATACAAACCATTAATTTTACCTGTAAATTTTAATGCCCTACCTAAAAAATCCCATAAGTATTTACCCAAGTTTCAAGGAAATAATGCAGTTACTAGGGAGGACCATATCAAAAGTTTTTAAAATGCCATTGATAGTTTAGAAGTAGAAAATGAAGATGTAGTCCTTAGGCGTTTTCTATAAAAATTAGAGAAAGATGCCCGGGAATGGTTTAACACCCTAACAACCAATGACATTGCAGACTTTGCAAAGATGGAAACTATATTCCTAAGAAAATTTGGAGAGAGGAAAATGAGCATTCCCTGTTAATCTAATTAGCTACCATGAAAAATAAGGAAAACGAAGTTGTAATTTATTTAAATAGAAGGTTTTCAAAAAGTAGGAATAAAATCCATGCTAACCTTAGGCCTAATGACATCCAGTCAATTTGTTTTCATAAGAATGCTTTCCCAGGAGAATTTAATTATGAGTTAAGGCAAGATCAAGCCACCACTATTTATGAATGCATGGATAAAGTAATAGATATTGAAAGAAACATGTTAGATAGTGGTAAAATGAAACCTTACTCTATAGAAAAAAATCAACCTGATAGAAATCCAAAAAGGGTAGCCTTTGATTTACAAAGAAGATCTAAAGTGGATCCAATGGAAAAATTAACTAATCAGGTGACAGCGATGTTCAATACTATGAATAATATGTTAGCAATAATAGAAAGAAATAATGAGAATAATGGTGAGTTGTCACAACCACAGAAGCTCCAGATTGATAATCATCCTCTTTTCAAAAATAATTTCAATAGAAATTGGGGAAACAACAATAAATTAGATTAAAATAACAAAAACAAGAACAATGAGAATAATAATTGGAAGAAAAGAGAATTTGATAGAGACCAAAACAATGTTCCTAACCCTATCCCATATGTTAATCTCACATAAATTTTTCCTTATTTTTGCTTAGCTTGTGATACCCCCCATAACCTAGAGGGATGTGGAATATATTTGAGTACACATCATAATATAGATCTTAATGATTATTTAGAAGATGATATAAGAATTAATTCATGTTGGTATTTAGAATATGAATCAAGAAAAAGACTTTTTGAATAAAACATGGATAAATATTCTTCAAATCATCACCCCTAGATCTTAGTAGCTGAAGGTACTAAAATTTTACAAAGACCACATGCATCCAGATATGACAAAATGAATCCAGGGAAATTAATCCCAACTGCTAAAGAGGTAGAAGAATTAGAAGCTACTCATACTCTAAACTTAAGGAACAGAACAATCCTTGAAAGAATAAGGAAGGCTTCCACCAATGAAATAAGAAAAAAATCCTTCACAGACAAGAATGCTAGTAAAGAAAAAGCTGATAAGATCACCAAAAAGGTAATCCATGATCTGATAAAATTAGAAGAAAATATGCCTAAATAATAATGCAACAAACCACTTGATGTGAAAAATATAGAATTTGATGCTAGTTTATAACTTAGCAAACAGAAGGTAAATATCACATTTGGTGAGCTCATGAAGGTTCAACAATACAGAGAACAAGTATGTAAAGCATTTTAAATCATTGAACAAAGAGAAGATCCATCTTACCATGTTGCTAGACAAATCCAGTAGGATACCAGGTCACCATCCTCTATCAAACACTTCTATGTTTCTTTAAGATACAATTTAGATAATGGAGAAAGGTATTTGATCCACAATTGCATGCTTGATAGTGGAGCCTCACATAATATCATGCCCAAGATGATAGTGTACCAAATGGGATTAATTTGTATAAGATATTTTGCTCCTGTGTCAGTAATAGATAGTAGGCAAATATCTTGTATTGGAGTAGTAACTGAATTATTAGTATATCTAGACAAACATCCCAAGAAAGGTATAATGATGGATGTTGCAGTAGTTGATGCTGATCCTTTCTTTTCACTACTACTAAGAAGATATTGGGCAGAACAATTAGGGGGATCTATTCAATTGGATTGGTCTTATGCTACCATTCCTATGTTCGATAAGAAAAATTTAACTCTTCGAAGAGAACCTTTCAACAAATATTCTGTAGAGTTAATTAAGATATATGACACCATGATAAAATTAGTAAATTCAGTAGAAGAAAAAGGAATGGGAGTATATTCAATATGGCATAATATTTTCCTTATAGAGGTACCAGAAGCCAAATACATGGATCCAAAAATCATAAAGATGGTTTATATTGAATCCAACAAAGTATTAATTAATATAGATGACACCATGATAAAATTAGTAAATTTAGTAGAAGAAAAATGAATGGGAGTATATTCAATATGGCATAAGCATTTCCTTATAGAGGTACCAGAAGCCAAAGAAATGGATTCAAAAATCATAAATATGGTTGATACTAAATCCAACAGAGTATTGACACAAGAAATGTGGACAATGACTTTTGATGGAGCTAAATATTAGTCTAAAGTAGGTGCAGGAGTTAATCTGACTAATATAAAAGGAAATTACCTTGGTATTCCTTACAGACTAGAATTTCCTTGCACCAAAAATGTATCTGAGTATGAAGCCTTATTACTTAGACTAAGAAAAGCTAAAGAGTTGGGCATAAACTACCTGACTGTAACTAGGAATGTAGAATTGATTATCCAACAGATAAGAGGAAAATACCAAACCAAACACCCTAGGTTAAAACAATATAAAATTGTAGTGTTGGATGAAATTGACAATTTTTTGGATTTCATATATTCCTAGAGAATAAAACCATGTTGCTGACTTATTAGCTGTAAATGCATCAGGTATAGATAATCTAGAAAGTAGTACATAGTATATGGACAGGTTCCTGTAGACCCAAAATGGCCACATCCAAAACATTGAAAATTATTCTAAGGCATGATAAAATTCTATTTCACATGGTTCCTAGTGTATTTTGGAGCAGATCCGTAATGAGAGTTCCAAAATTTGCTCAACACTTATATTTTTTGCCTTAAAAGGCTAAAATTCCATTCTGCTCGGTTCCTAGTTTATTTTGTAATGGATTCCACGTGAGCTCTGATTTCATAAAAATTTTGGGCAATGATGACATCAACATGATAAAAAGTGTAGAATGACGATTCTTTGGGATTCTACACTCTCCAGAAACTAAGTACTGGGAAGTCTAATTCCGCTGGTTTCTAAAAATAAAAGTGAGTGGAATGAAGAAAATATCATTTTACATTGCTTTCGATGTGGAATGTCGATCACGGTTGGTTTTTGCATGCTTCAAGTGGCTAAGTGTTGACAAGTTTTGATTTCACTGAGTTCCAAGAGTATTCTAATGCGAAATGGTGACTTGAAAGTTAAAAACACTGCAAAGAGGGAAAAATAGTGATAAAGACTATTTTGCACTACTTCTAGAGTGGAATGACAACAAAGGATTATTTGCACTAACTCTAATGTGGATTGGTGATTTTGCACTTTGACTAAGGAAAAGATGACATCATGTGTGGATTACAATTTTTTTGAAGCCAAAGAAGAGAAAAGGAAGGTTAGGTAGTAGATTGACAACAGACTACATCCCGCTCACTCCTTGGTGCATTTCATGCCAAAAACTTATTTCATAGAATCAAGGCTACAAAAGATGACGCCAAAAATTAAAAAGTGTAGAATGGCATTTTGTTACTTCCCTACCAATTTGCAAAGTATTTTTGGAGGTTTAATCGCAACCGTCCATGATGAATATCAATGGTCTATATTTTTTGACACTGTTGAAGTATTTAAAAGTAAATTCTCATAAAAACAAATAGCAATCAGTGGAAGGCAGGAAGATGAAGCATCGAAGGATTTTCAAGATTAAGAACCAGAGCGGTTGTAGATCTGTTATGGAACAAATATTCCAATAATGATCAATGGATCAGATGTAGTTGTTAACTACCTAAAATCCAACTACTATAGCAAGTTGCAGAGAAAATAGCCATGGCAGATTACTCATAGCAGATTTTTGAGATTTTACCATATAGTAAGATAATGCCAGCAAAACTCTTTGTTGAGCTATAAATTTGTAATATTTGTAATGTCTCCTCAATTTCTTTTATTTTACAAACTATAAATAGAGGTTGAACCCTTGTTTTTAAGGATCGACTCTAGTGCATTTGCTTGCTCTAATGTAAATATTCCTACAAGCTAATGGAAGGAGCATTACTATGATTTTTTAACTTAAAATTTGTCATCTTCACCATATTTGTGTAAGAGGTTCAAATATTTGAGCTGCATTTATGTTAATACTTTAGCGGTTAGTTGATTCCAACTTATTGGATTACTAGTTGTGAGAGTAATTAAAATCTATTCATAGTTAGATCTGTATTGTTATGAAGTTTATTTTTGTTAAATCTAACTATTGGTCTATTCTTCTAATTTGGATTATCAATATTAGATTTTGGAATTACTTTTTGCAATATGTCTTTTTTTATGTTTTAATGTATGAATAATTCATGGGTTTGGGTGCTATTAATCTTGAGTTATGGGACACTAGAAATAATTTGTGGGAGCTTTTATGCTATAGTTGCCTATGTTTTTAGCCTATCCGACCACTATTTTGCATAATATCTCTAACCCTAAACATTTTCTCAAAACCCTCTTTGAGATTTAATTGTGTCAACACTATTTTAAGTTGACAAGGAACCAGACTACTTTGGAGGTTGGATTGAAGTTGCCTTTGATCCATCAAATATTAAGTACTGAGCTGTGACTATCGGGTACATTCCTAGACAAAAAATTGGAAGATAGATAGTCGTAGTGTCAAGTAAAACTTGATGTCAATTCGGTGCCCAATAGTTTTTCTTGGAAAATTTGAGTATTTGTGTTGTCATTGATGTCAAGAGTTACTTTCAGTGATCAATGCAAGGATTTGAAAAAAGGAGGGTTAAAATATTTATATTTTAAGCCCAAGATATTTTGTTTAAAAGCATCACATGATTGGTCAAAAAGGTTGGCTAATTACTGTTGGAAATATGAGCAATATTTATTGTCATTGATGTCAAGAGTCAGTTTAAATGAGTAGTGTAAGAGGAAGGATGTCAAGAATCAGTTTCATAAATAATAAGGTGATCAGATAAGGTCTACAAGAGAAGTTAGAAGGCCCAAGAAAAATAATATTATAATATTAAAGGTCTAATGGAAAGACCTAAAGTAATTAAATTAATTATAAATTAATTATAATAATTTCATTATAAATTAATTTGTAATTTAATTTAATTAACCCTATGGTTATTAAATTAATTATAATAATTTTATTATTAATTAAATTATAATCTAATTTAATTAACCCTAAAGTTAGGGTTGCAAGGAAAAAATAAATGCATTGACATCATGAATAAATCCCTCCACTAACATCTAATATTGTGGTGGCACAATGGTATAAATACCATGTGCCTTGGTGGAAAAGAAATTACCTTCGTTCGAATTACTCTAAGCCTACAATTTCTATGATTTTCATGCGAGGAAGAAGAAAACAGTTCTTTTTTATCTTGTATGCGCCAGCAAAGGAACAAGGTTGGTGAGGATCTAAGCCTCATATCCATCTAGCGGGTTGGTCTAGTGGAAAGTGGTTGTGACTTAGGGCTTTGGCAAGTGGGAGGACCCACGATCAAATCTTGATGGTAGTTTTGGTGAAGGTTTTGGTTTGGGCACCAAAAGAAGCAGTGCATTCATTTTTTGTTTAGATGCCAAAGGGAAGCATATAGAGCACATGGTTATCCTTGCTTCCAATGTGAGCGCCTATCTCACGCTATAGTTGAAGTTGTGGCTAGGGTGCTGGTGGAAGCACAACGTAGGTTCGATTCCCACCAAGGGCAAAAGGTATTTAAATTTTTTAAATTTAATATTTGTCCTAAGGTTTTTTGGCATAAGATTTTAAGGAGATATAAGGTTTATGAAAGTTGATTTTTATATTATAATTTTGGTGATTAGAGTGTTTAAAGGAGTAATAAGGTTTATTGAGTTCTCATGTTTTGTATGGTGAAAATAATTTGTGAGGAAATTATTGATTAAAATTTTGAAAAGGTTTTTGCTACCTAACTCTTAAATTTGGCAAAGAGAGTAATTGTGATTAAGATAGGTTTTAAAGGGTAATTCTTCATAAAAAAAAAGTATGGGCACATATTTCTTGTGAGTGATTATTGGATAATGTGAATGCTAAGTTGGAGTGAAAAGGGTTGTTTGATAAGCATTGTTGATTTTGATTGTTAAAGGTTTTTCTAAGTGAAAGTTGATGATAAAAACCTTGTTTGATAAGCATTTTTGGAAACATTGGAGTAAAGCTTTCATATGCTTGAACTAGGGTTTGTGAAATATCATGAGTATAATTGTTATGTGAAGTTGAGAACTATCTTGAACTAGGGTTTGTGCAAGATCATAAGTATCATTGTTATGTGAGATTGTTTGATAAGCATTTTTGGAAATAATTGAGTGAGTGTTCATATGCTTGGACTAGGGTTTGTAAGCAAGGAGTTTTTCATTGAGTGATTTATTGAGTGGAGTTGTATAAGCCTAGTCAAGTGGAAGTGTTGAAGTGATAGTTCAAGTTATGTGAAACAAATTATTCTATATTCTGAATTAATTTGAGAAAGAGATTGAAAGTGATTGAGCATTGTTATGAGTGTGAAGCATATTGAGTCTCTAACAATTCTCTATATGTTTATGTAATATTGAACTAGATTCTATGTGAAACTTGTTGATGTGATTGAAGAGGATTGAGTTGCATTGGATAATATTTTGTGGAAACTTACAATGCATATTTGAGTAAGTCTTGGTGAAGACTTGTTGAGTATATTGGACAAGTTCTAGAGAAGACTTGTGGATAGATTAGTGTGAGCTTTTGTGGAAGTTTACAAGGTAGAGTTAAGACAAGTCTTTTAGAATACTTGAGAGTAGAGTTGATTGATTGATTTTTTGAAACCTTGGTTTAAGGTTTAGAGAAGATCTAGCAGAGTTGATTTGTGATTGAGTCAAGCTTTATGTTAAGGCTTGAGGATAGATTTTGAGTAGATTTATGCTTGACCAAAGGACTATGTTTAGTACATATCAGAGATAGAGAATGAGTATATTTGTGCTAGATCGAAGGACTATATTTAGTGCAGATTAGAGAAAAATATTGAGCAAATTTGTGCTAGACCGAAGGATTGTGTTTAGTGCAGATTAGAGATAGATATTGAGTAGATTTATGCTAGACTAAAGGACTGTGTTTAGTACATATTAGAGACAGAGATTGATCAAATTTGTGCTATATCGAAGGACTATGTTTAGTGCAAATTTGAGACAGAGCTGAGAGCAATATTTGGAGGTGACAAAGTATAGAGGACAACAATATCTAGTGGATAGAGGTCCATTAGCCAAGGTAGTGAAGATAGGTCTTCTATGTGAGGGCAAGAGTCTTCAATGGATAGAGATCCATAAGCTAGTGCATTGGAGGTAGCAGTTCTTCTAGAATATCACCAGCCATAGCAAAGGAGAAGTAGTTCTCCTGTGGATAGAGATCCATGAAATTTATTGGGGGATTGGTGTCTCATTTGGAAAAAGGTCCATAAACATTGTAATAGGGAAAGGATTTCCAAAATATTTATTGAGAAAATTGTAGTAAAATATTTTCTTCGTGAGTAGTTCACATTGGGTGAACCACATTAAATAGGTGTTTCTATTGTGTGTGGTGATTTGTGCATTAATTTGATTACTATTGTTGATATTGATATTGATACATTGCATAGTATTGATTGGGAAAGAAAAGTAAAAAGTATTATTATTTTATTCACCCCCCTCTTAGTATAAGTTTATGTTCTTAAATTACCCTAAATATGTAGACACCAAAACAACACCAATCCAATTATGTGACTACAAGAACTGATCGAATTGGCATACATACCCCCTAGGGTAGCCTCTAGAGGTTAAACAGTGGTCCTAACCACTCCCAAATCAGTTTTGGAAGGTCAAAGGTCAATTTGGAACCTTTTAAGCACTTTTCTCCCTATTCATCCCACCTTGGGATGATTAGAATCCTATTCATCCCACCCCGGGATGATTAGCAGCAATCATCCCAGGGTGGGACGAGTAGTAGGTTTGACTAGCAAAAAGTCAAGCCTTGACAAATCCACCACCCAAATTTGCCTTCAAGGCATGCAATTGCGAGGAATGGTTTCAAAAAAAATAGAGGGACTTCAGTCAAGCATGCCCTAATCATGGAGACTCTAAATCAGGGAGGAATATTCTCTCCCTCCAAAAAGCATGCTGAGCCAAGTGGCGCCCTCGCATGCGTATTCAAAGGAGACCCCTAGGTCTATAAAAGGGTGAGCTTCCTCACCCCCAAAAAAATAGAGTGGGAGCATTTGGAGCAATGGAGTGCTGCAAAATTGTACCCCCATTCCCATTTGTGCTTCCTACATCCATAATTTCTCTTTTGGAAGAGAGGTTATCGGGTGAATACTAGGAATGCAATATAGACCCAAAACCCAAGAAATCAGCCACAATCCCACACCAAATTCATCAACACAACCCCCTAGGATATTTTGGACCCATCCCAATTGTATTGGTACCAAAACTAGGCCCTAAATGGTGGGCGTCCTGCCCCCAGGCGCCCCCCTGCACTACTGCAGTCCTAATCATCCCACCCTAGAGTGATTAAAAATATATGAAGAATTTCTCTACTATTATTTTTGTATTCTGTCATGTTTCATATACTTATGCTACTGTTCAAGTTTCATGTTATTCTGACTTGATTTGACTGTGTTTTTATCATTTTATGTGTTTACTAACATGTAGGGAGTGCCTTCAGATACAAGAGAATCTGGGAAAAATCTGCCAAATATGACCTTCTAGGTCATCCCAAAATTCCCATTTTAGCCTAACCCCAAGTTTTTAGGTGTTTTGGAGGCCTCTGGGCAAGACATTTGCAAGGTCGCCCTTGGACAATTTGTTGCAGTCCTAATCGTCCCACCCCGAAGTGATTAGAAATCCATGCATGATTTCCTGAATTTTATTTTTGCAATGGGCCCCTAACAATGTATTGATGCTTCTATTAAAATTTAGGTTCATTATGACATGTTCTAACCATCGTTTCATTCTTTTTTACATTAACCAGTTGAAGGATTTGGGGATTGCATGTTTTTCTAATATTCATATATGCTATTAACTGTTTGTTGTTTCTCTATACATAGGATCTCACTACCAAGAAAACTGGAGGGGCAGCAAGGAATAAATATCACATGGACGCAAGCAGCGACAATGTTTGGCCCACCCATTTTGAATGTGGGCATGCAGAAGACACTGGAAGTGTACCATTCGTTGATGTAACGAACTGTATCAAATGCTCTGAGCCCCAGAGGGGGGAAGACGCATTGTAACCAGATTGAAAGCAACATTAATAAAATAGGCCCCACTTCATTTTTATTACATCTCATTTCTTTCTGCTTTATTTCCTGCATGCATTTGTTCATCGCATCCGTAGGACTTAGCATCCATACTTTGTATCAATTTCATTTGCATCATAATTTGCTACGCCGTCACTCTACATTTGGCTTTCAGTGGTGATCACAGTGGGACCTTGTCCCCTACATGTTAAGATCTGGTTTTTGATCCAAATTTTGTGGTTTTCCTTGCAGGTGTTACTCATTTGGGAACTGGACTACTACTCGTGCCACCTTGTGACAAACACAAACCTAGAATTCATGCCACCTGTTGAGAAGCAACACACCCCCACTAAAAAAATGAAATTCCATCCTTTGAAAATATTTAGTTTTCATTTTGCCATAGGGACCCCCTTGATGTTTTTCAGGTTTTAATTTCAAATTTTGCTTGCCTCCTTCTTCAAGTTTTGCATGTACCAAAGCATTTAAGTAGGCTTGCATATAACTTTGATTTGAAGGCTTGCATATGGCTTTGATTTATTTTAGAATTCATTTTTTCAAATGTTAGAATCATTTTTGAGCAAAGAAAATCTTTCACTAATATGTAGAAAAATGCAGAATACAGATGAACAAAATCATTGGAGTCAACCTACAATTTTTGGAAAATTTGCAAAGTGGAAGTAACTTGAGAAAACGTCGTGATTTCGCGACACATTCCATTTTTGGAAAAGTCACGATTTCGTGACACATTCCATTTTTGGAAATGTCAAGAAAACGCGCCATGGTTTGAAATCGTGATGCAAGCAACAGAGACGTCGCGATTTCATGATGTATTTCAACTAAAAGGACCAAGTGATAAGAGGGTCATGATTTCACGACGTGTTTTGGTTGAAAGAGCCGAGTTTCGGAAATGTCGCGATTTCACGACACATTCCATTTTTGGAAAAGTCACGATTTCGTGACATATTCCATTTTTGGAAATAATAAGCTTGAAAGAGGCTAAGTATGGAAAACGTCACGATTTCACGACACATTTGAAGTGAAGGAAAAGCTTGATGAAAACGTCGCGATATCGCGACAGGTTTTGGAAAATGGAAGCTAAGTGGAGAGACCGTCACGATTTCGCGACATGTCGCGAAATCGTGACATGTCGCGGTTTCACAACAGAGAAACAAAAATGAGAGCTAAGTGGGGAGACCGTCGCAATTTCGTGACATGTCACAAAATCATGACATGTCACGGTTTCGCGACGGAGAAAGAGAAAAGGAAGCTAAGGGCAGAGAATGTCGTGATTTTGCGACATGTCGCGAAATCGTGACATGTCACGGTTTTGCGGCAAAAGGCTGAAAAGGAAGCTAAGGGTAGAGAACGTCACGATTTCATGACATGTCATGAAATCGTGACATGTCATGGTTTTGCGACATGTCACAAAATCGTGACATGTTACGGTTTTGCGACAAAAGGTCGAAAAGGAAGCTAAGGGCAGAGAACGTCATGATTTCGCAACATTTCATGAAATCGTGACATGTCACGGTTTCATGGCAAAAGGCTGAAAAGGAAGCTAAGGGCAGAGAACGTCACGATTTCATGACATTTCACGAAATCATGACATGTCATGGTTTCGCGATAAAATGCTGAAAAGGAAGCTAAGGGCAGAGAACGTCGCGATTTCGCGACATGTCACGAAATCGCGACATGTCGTGGTTTCATGGCAAAAGGCCGAAAAGGAAGCTAAGTGCAGAGAACGTCATGATTTCATGACAACAAAGGGCTGAAACAGAAGCAAAGTAAAGAGAACCTCATGATTTCATGACATGTCATGAAATCGCAACATGTCACGGTTTCACAAAAAAAGGCCGAAAAGGAAGTTAAGGGCAGAGAATGTCGTGATTTCATGCCATGTCGTGAAATCGTGACATGTCACAAAATCGTGACAAAATTTCAAAAAGGAATCTAAGTGTAGAGAACATCGCGATTTCGCGACATGTCACGATTTCATGACATTTCACGGTTTCATGACGAGGAAGTAGAGACAGAGGCAAGATGAAGGGAAACATCATGATTTCATGACATGTCGCGATTTTGCGACATGTCGCGGTTTCGTGACAAAGAGGCCAAAATGAAAAGCAGCTTGAGGAACATCGTGATTATCGTGACACGTGTCAAAAAAATCAAGCCGACATATAATGAGCATTAGGGTTTTAATTTAATAATATTAAAATGCTAATCCTGGTTTTGTCTTTTGCAGAAAGCCATCTGGCAGTTGCATACTAGTGGAAGTAATGGTGAAAAAAACAAAATAAGCATGGATCAAGCGAAGGCCATTAGATGGAAATGTGAGATGCTAGGAATTTATGGTCCATCTATATTTTACGGATCTGATTGCAAAGAGACTTTACGGTGACTAAGCAACTACCCATTTAATGAAATATGTCGGCAATTGATCGGAAAATGAAAATATCTACACATAGTTAGAGAAATTTGCCGATGGATGCATTTAACAGGAGAATTTATGGTGAAAGTAATGGCGTGCAGAGAATTTTAACTCAAAAGTGGCTCTGCGAAGATAAAATGTTAGAGAAATCAGTGACTCATTTTGAATTTCTCTGAGGAATTAATGAGACGCTCCTGGCAGATGCACCAAAAAACAAAGATATTTACTTGCAGTTACAGATGGATGAGAATAATATCAGATCATGCTTTCTCCATTTATGGCAAGTAACTGCACTAATATTTGTAGAGTGGTTAGGTTTTATCAAAACTCTATTTTTAAAGGGCTTATATTGTAAAACCTGGGTAGTAGAGTTTAAGGTGATAAGATTTAGGGTTTTGGAAGAAGATATTTTTGAAAAGATCAGGGTTTGTCCTGAGTCTATATATACTTCTTCTAGATGTAAATTCCAGAGGTAGAAACTTAGAATAAAAAGCTATTGGAGAAATTTTCTACAAATCTTGTTTAAATGCTTTGTTCTGGACCTGGAAGTGGTGTAGTTTCATTTTCTTTGATAGCATGGCCAGGAGCCTAATCTCTTTTAGACTGTGATAAGTTCATCTTATTTTGTTTTCGTTTCATTAAGGTTTATTTAATTTATGCTGTATGTCTGTGTTATCAAAGATTTGGGTATTCTACTAGGCTTCATTCTTTTTATTGTATGCTAGGGAAAATTACAGATTTAAGGTTCAGGCCTGTTCAAATTTCTCTGTCCTCACTGTGTGAGGTAAGCTGCTGGTGAGAGATACCAATTTCAACTAACTTTCCTTCTGTTTGTGATTTTCTTTCAAATCTGTTTTGTCTTTGTCTTATGCTCTTAGTGGAAGGTGATCTTAGAAATCTTGACACTTTCCTCTTTGATTTGTTCTATTGTGAAGCTAACCAGTATAACTAAAATTGGTAGTTTTGGTTTTGCAGCTAAGTTAGGTAAACTTCTCTTTTTGCCTTACTCTACTCTCTCTATTCCATCGATTGAATGATCCATTTTTATTTTCTTTAGAATTTATATTTTATTTAAAACTGCTAAAACATAAAGAGCTAGATCAAAGAGCTGATTGTAAATCTGAGTGTTCGCAAAGATAGCCAATTCCAAAAACATTACTGAACAAGTCCAGAACTGATTGTAAGGTAACAGACAGTCCACTTGAAACTATTTTAGAAGCAAAAAAGAGTGAATAGACATTTGACCCAACTCTATAACTCACACCTTGGATATCCAGCAAGATCCTAAAGTGAGTGGGATTTATCCCTTATAAGTGTTATTGGGATTTCATGCTCATTCTTCATAGGGTGTGTATGAAATTCAAACCAACACCACCCTGGGATGAATACGTATTCGTCCCACCCTATGACAAATACAAACCTGCTATTCATCCCACCCCGGGACAATTAGAGCTCTGTGCAGTTTCTGAGTAGAAACTCTAAGGCATCTAGTTTGGACAGAGAGGAGGTAGGTTTTTTGAACATCCTCTATGTTTTTCTGTTTTCTGTTTTTGCAGATATTTGTTTTCTTTGCTTTCTTGCAATAGAAAATAAAAAAGAAAATAAAACATAGAGTAACTTAAATAAAAGGAACTTGATTAGGAATGCATTATTTTTTGGTTTTCTTGCATGATACTTGCACCAATGGCAAGTCCTCATCATAGGTTTTAGTTCTAGGTAGAGTTTGTGATTTTATTTTTTGCTACTAATTGTTTCTGAAGGATAAAACGTATGTTAAAGCATTGCATTAGTGAAAAACATATTTTGCTGTATGTTTTCTTTCTTTGCACAATTAAAAGGAACCACACACACACCACCTAATAAAATTAACATCAAGGAGTTGGTATTAATACCCCAACACTTGATCAAGACCAATTATGGATTTCATCACCACCTTGGCTTAGATTTTGCATACATTTACCCTGATTGCAACTGTTGCTAGACGTAAATCCTGACGAAATATGACCAAGTGTAACGGGGGTGATTCTCCATGCATGAGGATAAGTCTTCTATGGTAGGTGTCAAAAACAAAGTGATTCCCCTTTCATACCGCCTATGTTCCACATAATTTTTTGCTCTCGCGTACCAATAGTTTCCCTCACATAAGGGTGGGTATATTAAGAGGTTCGGTATAATGGCATGACAATGGTATATTGAAGGGGCAACAATTTTGGAGGTACAAGATCCCTCATTTTGCATGTATAACAAAGTTTCCTTTACGAGATTCACACAACAAAAATCAAACACATTAAACCATATCTAGGACACACATTTAATATGTAAACAAGATAATCATTTATTTGTTTGTGTGGTCCCCTTTTGTTTGGTGTAGCGTAAAAAACTATAAAGGAGATAAAAATATATGTATCTTGTTAGAAAACCACCACCATGGTGTATACCCATAGCCAATCCCAATCATGAGTAGAAGCTACAGAAAGTATACAAGGGGGCACAAGTCACCTCCGTTATAGTCCTGTTGAGTGGTATTTTCACCCGATTGTGAAAACACACTCTCCGATAGGATTTGGATTCCAAATCCTCTCTTGCAAAGAAATTTAATAAACAATTTCTCCAAGGTCTCCGCTATGTTAGCATTTTGTATGAATAATAATGTTCAATTTGGAATGCTCGGAACACCTTAGTGGTTGCAAGTAACTATAAACAAGGGGCACTGTGGTTTATTTTATTTTGAAATTGTAATGATTGTTCATTTAATCAGAATGAACTCAATGTGAATTAATCTTAATGATGAAATTATTTTATTTTTGATTTCGGTAGATTTTCAAGTATTTTATTTTAATGACTGTAAATTAAACTAAGATTAATATTTCGGGAAAATAAAAATGCATAGAATTTAAAGAAATGAAAATAAAATACAAAGAAACTAAAACTAAAGTACATTCAGAGTGCTACGATTCCTATTTGACAAAACCGAAGATAATGAGGTTTTCTGCATACAACCTAACCTATTGAACCTGCAAAACTCGCACAATCCAGATAAGCTAGGTGCTGGTTTCTGGGGTTTTAACTATGGTTTTCAGATTTAGACATTCGCATGAAGCAACCAAGAGAACTTGCATTAAACTTCACCTATAAGCCTAAAAATATGAAAAGGGGAAAAATAAACATTAAATCTTGCATGCAGAAAATAACTCCTTCTTTCTTGTCAATGAGATGCAACTCTCTGTAATTCTGTATTAAAAATAATGTATCGGTTTACAATGACAAAATGTTTCCAGTTTTATCAAAACCAAAACAAATGAAGGAAAATGCTCCAAAGTAGGCCCAGAATGGCCTATCGCCTTCAGCTCTGCAACTCTGCTCACAGCGGTTTTCGACCCCTATCCATGAAGAAGAAAAACCAGTCCAATGTGGAAGAAAATATCCAGAGAAACCCAGTGCTAAGGCCTTGCCTTCATTACTGCAATCTTCTCTGAACAGTTTTGCCCCCTTGTATCTGTCATTGGCTTCTACTTTTAAGCTTTCTGGTATGGCCCTCTATTTCACTCTGCGACGCTTCGTTTCATTTCCCAGGTCCAGTCATTTCGTCTCCCCAAATCGCTTCGTTTCGTCTTCCTGCCTCTTTGTTGTTTTGGCTTCTTGCTCGGGTGTGAAACGCTTGGTCTACTCTGCTAACTGTAACCATCGATCCTGAAGCGTTATCATAGCCTCTACGCCTCTGTGCCACGTGTTCAGTGCTTCCCTACACGTTCTATAATGGCCCCCTGTAAATCATGACAAAAAATAGCATGTCATGATATCGTGATGTTTTTATGTATGCAGCTTTGCTCCTCTACCTGTATCGCGAAAATGAGACATGTCACGATATCACAACATTTTTTTGTCAGCAGCCTTGTTCGTCTTCATGCATCACAAAAATGAGACATGTCATGATATCATGACATTTTTCTTTTTCAGGCGATCAACCTTATGAAATCATGACATTTTTCTCTTTTGGACCGTCGATCATGACATATCGCGAAATCGCAACATTTTTATCTTTTGCTCTATCCTGCTACACTTGTCCGCAAAAATGTGACATGTCACGAAATCACGACACCCTTTCATTCTGCATCATCTTCTTGCTTTCTGTCACGAAATCATGACACTTTTCTTCTACATCCACTTTGGTTGCTTCAGGTCGTGAAACTCTGACATGTCGCGATATCGCGACATTTTTCTTGTTTGCCCTTCATCTCATCTTTAGATCGTGAAAATGACATGTCATGATATCGTGACAACTTTGACATCTTGCTCTGTTTGACTGTTTTGACCATGATTTCATGACATGTCATGATATCGTGACATTTTTCACTTTGTCTTTCTCTCTCCTTTATGAACCGCGATTTCACGACATGTCACGATATCATGACATTTTTCACTTTGTCTTTCTCTCTCCTCTATGAACCGTGATTTCATGACATGTCGCGATATCGCGACATTTTTCACTTTGTATTTCTCTCTCTTTACTGAACCGTGAATTGCAGACATGTCACGATATCGCGACACTTTTTCTTGTATCAAATGCTACATTCTCGATTGCTCTTAGCCGCAAAAATGTGACATGTTGCAACATCGCGACGCTCTTTCGTTCCACTGTACTTCACTTATCAGAGTCGTGAAAACGTGACATGTCGTGATATCGCAACATTTTTCTTTTTGCTGTACTTTTGCTATTTTGAACCGTGAAAACATGACATGTCGCAATATCATGACACTTTCTTTTTCTTAGACGCGATAGAGCAACATGTCGTGATATCACGATGTTTTTTCATTTTTGGTTGTGATAGAGCAACATGTCACGATATCGCAATGTTTTTCATTTTTTTTGTTGTTTTTCTTTGCTCTTTTAACATCTAGGCCACTGCAACCTTCTTGGAAAGTGTGCAAAAAAGGTGGGTCCCCAATTTTGGGGTGTGTTGTGGAGCAGCCACAACAAATGGCGACTCTGCTAGGAAATGCTCCTGAGCATTTCGGTGAGAACCTAACCTAAAAAAAATACATACTTGAATACAGGCGTTAGCACATAAAACATAAACAAATGCCGATAGATCAGAAATACATGAAACATTAGAATCATTAAGTATCAACTCGGTGTGTGCAATGTGTTCCATTTTCTATTGTTTGAAATTGATCAACATTCCATTGTCAGTTTTACATGAATGCATATGTGAGGTTGTGAATGATTTGTGTAACCTAATAAATATGCTATAGATATAACTTTGCTTTTATAAAAGCTTTAGACCTTCTAGTATCATACACAAACATTTAAGATTATCAAACCCTCTTAGGATCAACTATATGTATAATGAATTGCTTTATTAGATCCCAAAGTTGGTTATGAGTCACTACTATCTTGAACCCATGTGCAAGTGAAAGTGAAATCAGAGCTTTGGGAAATCGGACTCCCAACCTAATCGAGATGGGAATTTAACCCTATCCTTACTACTCTGATTTGGAATTCATTACCTCACTTTGAGCAAAATAATTTAACCGGTTATGGATGAAATGGTCATGCTAGTCTATCCGTTTGAGCAGTCGGTGGTCTTGTTTTTAGACAAGACATGCTGCCACGCATGGGCATACACTTAACCCCATAATCCATGATTTTAGCTTCACTTTTTTTTTTTCTTGGACCTTTGGGATGACTACCCATCCTTTGCAGAGGACATGTAGTACGATCCTTCCAATCCAATATTAAGATGAAATGGGAAATATTTTAGTTTTTATTTCTTGGACCTTTGGGATGACTACCCATCCTTTGCGAGAGGACATGTAGTACGATCCTTCCAATCCAAGATTTATGATGAATGGGAAATATTTAGTTTTATTTCTTGAACCTTGGGGATGACTACCCATCCTTTGCGAGAGGACATGTAGTACGATCCTTCCAATCCAAGATTTATGATGAAATGAGACATAGGAGCTTTGGGGAATCAGAATTATGCCCTATCCTTACTACTCCATGTAGGTCAAATCAGAGCTTTGGGGAGTTGGATCCTCAACCTAAGTTCGATGAGGATTTAACCCTATCCTTACTACTCTGATTTTAGGCTTTAAGCTTTATGGAAGTGGTAAAAACCACTGTTTTAAGGATCATGTTGCATGATAGGATAGACATGAAATACTCCTTTCGCTTGACCTTTTCTTCCAAGCATGGTTTTGATCATTTTGCTCAAGATCCTTTTTAATGTGTATAAAATGTGCTTGGTTCTAGATATCTCGGGCCTCAGTTCCCAACCTTAGGATTTTTTCTTATTTATGTTATAGCATAACCCTAAGAGGATTTGACATACTTTAATGATTTGTATCTGAAATGCATATGCAACTAAGATGGCATGTATATGCAAAGTGGGATGTAATATGAATGCATTGCCATTTTTGAATTGCGGATAAAGTATTGCCATAATTTGTAAAAACTGACAATTTCATGCATCACAAGTTTCAAACGATATTATTTAAAATGTTTGTGTTACTTGCGGAGCTTTCTACAACACGATTCCAATGTTTCATATTCTCCTGATCTTAGGCATAAGTTGACATCTCAATTTATTTTTTTTTTTTTTTTAAACAAACCAAACATGTCCAGAGGACCAACACACAAAACTTAAACCAAAACCAAAATGCAATCCCAAAAATGAAAACTTGAAAACCCACACCAAAACCAAAAACCAAAACTATATACAAATGTACAATATAATATAAGATGATGCAAATTTGAACTATCACTTTCCCGGATCCCAAACCTGATTAGAATTCTTTAAAAGATATATAACGTGATACGCATGCCAAATGTTGTGGGAATCCAACAAAAACAAGATCAACCCAAACAAAGAAACAAATATCCACTTGCCCCTCTCACCATACCAATTTGATTTAGTTTCGTTAACAATCCTATGGTGGAGTTTCAAATTTTCCAATTGATTAGACAATGATTGATATTCAATTCCTTTATGTCTATTCTCTAAGATGTTCATTCCGCATTTTGATTCACGGTGTAAAAATAAGCTTTCGTTTTCCTTCAATAAAGCCATAACATTAATGATATTTGAATCAAACCATTCATTAGGCAAACCTCCCTTCGAATTCTGCATGGTGAAACCAAAAAGATGAGATTTTACCTTTGGCATGCTTTCATTTGACCTTACCTAAAAAGGATTTGAAAATTCTTTTTTTCTCTCATGACCTTCATCATCACGCAACACTTGTTCTTTCTCAATGACCTCGTTTATCAAAGGCACCAAACTTAGGTACCCAATTGAAAATATGTCCATCCCTTTCAAACCATAAGTCTTGTCTATCTAACGCCTTTCCGTGATCAGTCACTTGGGTTGTCTTGGGTAACATGAGATTTTCAATTGGATCATCAGTGATATCAAACCCAAATGGTTCAGGTTTTGTAATTTTCTCTTTCTGAAATGGCATAATCGTCGTAGCGCAAGTACGTGGATCAAGATTTTTGATTTCTTTTCCTTCAAAGGGATCTAAAGCAAGTGACTCTCTTTCTTGGTTCATGGTCGTAGAATCCTTATCATGTTCCAAAATTTGATGAGATTCAAATTCCTCTTCCAAAACTTTCTCAAATTGTATAGGATTCATAGTATCCTCATGCGAGGAAGCAATTGAGTTATCCTGCATATTGTTTGACGCAATAAGTTTGTTAGAAGATTCAGATTGATAATATTCTTCCCATTTCTTCCACGAATCATAGTAATCATCCTCCAAGTTCAAGTTGTGATGCTCAAGTACTTCTTCATATTTTGATTCATCAACATGTTTCTCATCCCATTCATCTTCACCTTCCTTAGATGGTTCAATTATTTCCAAAAGTGGGTTATCTCTTGAATTCAAATTGGTAAAGCTATCATAATCCAAATTTGTAACCCATGATTCAATTTTATCACAATTTGGAAGGTGTGGATCCTCTTGGTCATCACTTTCGAGAACATCATCCAAAGTGTCCTTCGAGAACAAGTGGTGAAATTCGATTATGTCTTCAACTTCATTTGTTGATTTTCTTTCAAATTCATTTTCAACCACTTGTGATGGCTTAGGATCTTCTATAATGGGATCAATTTTTGAATTCCGTGTCATATAGTTGCTCCAATCCTTTGCCAGTACATCTGACCAAATCATATCCACATAAGTTTGTTCATCCAAATCCTCCTTTTCGGGTAATGATTCTGGATATTTCTTTTCCAAAACAAGATGGTGATCATTTGATTCCAACTTCTTGTTACCCATCCATAGAATTTCTTCTCCAAAAACTTCATGCTCTTCAAGACTTTTCGAATAGGTATTTACTTCAACGTGAGTCACCTCAAAATCTCTTGTATCACTTGAAGAAGCATAACATGAAACATCATTAAGATCGACATTATGAATTTTCTTCCTCGGATAATTTGGATGCATACATTGATGTGCTCTTTTTTGTGGTGGAATATGCCTACATACCTTCTTAACCACTTTCTTTTGCTCTTTTACTTCCGATACGAACTCTTTGGGTTGAGTGGTAGAAGTAGTAGGATTAGTTGGATTGATATCCACGGACAAAGCTTGAACATTTGTTGCAATGGTTCCATGAGTGACCACATGATTCTCTAATTGAGGCATAGTTGGATGGATGAAAGTACTTGTATAAGCACATGTGGGAGCATAAGTTGGTATGGTAGGATAAAGTTGATTGTAGGGAAAAACATTTGATATCAAATTTTGTTGTGCCCACGCTTGATTTACCATCGAGGTTTGATTGCAAGCCCCTAGTTGTCCTACCATAGTTGATTGCTCCATTCCATAACCTTGTGGCCTCAATTGTTGATCTACAATCATAGCTTCTGTGTAGGCCGATGCAAGATCAGTAACCAAGGGATTCATCCTAACAAATATGGCAAACAATGGGTCCAATGCTCGAAAGTATATTTGAAGAGCACCACTTTCCTCAATAGTATAGGGAGAAATTAGTCTCGCATAAAGCTTTCGAAACCTCAAGTTGAAATTTCTCACTGGCTCATTAGGTTCTCTTTTGCAAGAAGTAAATTGTTGATATATCGTGAGAGGATCAATGAGTAACCTAAATTGATTGATAAACTCATCTTTCAATTGAGTCCAAGATGTAATAGAACCAGTGGGTAAATTGATGTACCAATCATATGCCACCTCATCTAGGGTTCCAGGAAACATTCTACATGCCACATCCTCATGTTCGACATTCCATCTAACTAGGATATCCACATAGGCTTGAATATGTTCCTCGGCTAATGTTGGACCATTGTGTTTAAACTTGGGCAAACGTTTTTCTACGTTCTTGGGTAAATCATGAAAATCTCCACTAATGTTCAACGGATTAGCATGTATCCCATACCACGTTCCTGCAGTTGTAGCCATTAATGAAACCCAAAGAATAATTTCAAAACCAATTTGTTAGTCATGAAAGAAGGAAACCTTGAAATGACTAGCAAATATCAAACATGTAACGTATGAATAATCATGTTAGCACCAACCAAGAGATGTATCCATTAAAATCAAATGAAAGTAATTGCATGGAGACAACCTCGTTAGTCAAGATATTTTTTTTTTTTTAGAATCAAATCAAGACACATTATTCCTGTATGAACAATCAAAAAGCGTTAGAACAATGCATAGCAATTCATGTCCTCCTTTTAACACTACAAGGTTGTATTGTTAAAAGAGGGCTAAAGATAATAATCAATAGGGCATGAAATATTCAAAATTTAAATCCCTATAGCATTTAAATCACACTGAAATAAACCCATTCAGGCCCTCCTTCTAGCGCCAATATGTTGAGTGGTGTTAGAAGACTAAAGATAACAATCAATAGGGCATGAAATATACAAAAATTTTAAATTTCACTAAAATAAACCCATCCAGCCCTCCTTCTAGCGCCAATATGTTGAGTGGTATTTTCACCCGATTGTGAAAACACACTCTCCGATAGGATTCGAGTTCCAAATCCTCTCTTGCAAAGAAATTTAATAAACAATTTCTCCAAGGTCTCCGCTATGTTAGCATTTTGGTATAAATAATGATATTCAATTTGAATGCTCGGAATACCTTAGTGGTTGCAAGTAACTATTAACAAGGGGCACTGTGGTTTATTTTATTTTGAAATTGTAATTATTGTTCATTTAATCAGAATGAACTCAATGTGAATTAATCTTAATGATGAAATTATTTTATTTTTGATTTCGGTAGATTTTCAAGTATTTTATTTTAATGACTGGAAATCAAACTAAGATTAATCTTTCGAGAAAATAAAAATGTAGAGAATTTAAAGAAATGAAAATAAAATGCAAAGAGACTAAAACTAAAGTACATTCAGAGTGTTACGATTCCTATTTTGACAAAACCGAAGATAATGAGGTTTTCTGCATACAACCTAACCTATTGAACCTGCAAAACTCGCACAATCCGGATAAGCTAGGTGTCTGGTTTCTGGGGTTTTAACTATGGTTTTCAGATTTAGACATTCGCATGAAGCAACCAAGAGAACTTGCATTAAACTTCACCTATAAGCCTAAAGATCTGAAAGGGGAAAAATAAATATTAAATCTTGCATGCAAAAAATAACTCCTTCTTTCTTGTCAATGAGATGCAACTCTCTGTAATTTTGTATTAAAAATAATGTATCAATTTACAAGAACAGAATGTTTCTGGTTTTAACAAAACCAGACAAAGTGGAGGAAAAACGCTCCAAAAGCAGGCCCAGAATGGCCTATCGCCTTCAGCTCTGCAACTTTGCTCGTAGCGGTTTCTGACCCCTGTCCATGAAGAAGACAAACCAGTCCAATGTGGAAGAAAATATCTAGAGAAACCCAGTGCTAAGGCCTTGCCTTCATTACTGCAATCTTCTCTGAACAGTTTCGCCCCCCGTATCTATCATTGGCTTCTGCTTTTAAGCTTTCTGGTATGGCCCTCTATTTCACTCTGCGATGCTTCATTTCATTTCCTAGGTCCAGTCGTTTCATCTCCCCAAATCGCTTCGTTTCGTCTTCCCGCCTCTTTGTTGTTTTGGCTTCTTGCTCGGGTGTGAAACGCTTGGTCTACTCTGCTAACTATAACCATCGATCCTGAAGTGTTATCATAGCCTCTACGCCTCTGTGCCATGTGTTCAGTGCTTCCCTACATGTTCTGTAATGGCCCCCTATAAATCACGACAAAAAATAGCATGTCGCGATATCGCGACGTTTTTATGTATGCAACTTTGCTCCTCTACCTGTATCGTGAAAATGAGACATGTCACGATATCACGACATTTTTTTGTCAGTAGCCTTGTTCGTCTTCATGCATCATGAAAATGAGACATGTCACGATATCGTGACATTTTTCTCTTTCGGCCGTGCAGATGCAACCTATCATGAAATCACAACGTTTTTCTCTTTTGGTCGCGCAGATGCAACCTGTCGCAAAATCATGATATTTTTCTCTTTCAGTCTGTGCAGATGCGACCTATTGTGAAATCATGACGTTTTTCTCTTTCGCTCTATCCCGCTGCACTTGTCGCAAAAACGTGACATGTCATGAAATCGTGACACCCTTTCATTCTGCATCATCTTCTTGCTTTTTGTCGTGAAATCATGACACTTTTCTTCTACATCCACTTTGGTTGCTTCAGGTCACGAAACTCTGACATGTCGTGATATCGCAACGTTTTTCTTGTTTGCCCTTCATCTCGTCTTCAGATCATGAAAACACATGTCGCGACATCGTGACAACTTTGACATCTTGCTCTGTTTGACTGTTTTGACCACGATTTCATGGCATGTCGCGATATCACAACATTTTTCACTTTGTATTTCTCTCTCCTCTGTGAACCACGATTTCATGACATGTCGTGATATCGCGACATTTTTCACTTTGTATTTCTCTCTCCTCTGTGAACCGTGATTTCATGACATGTCATGATATCGTGACATTTTTCACTTTGTCTTTCTCTCTCCTCTGTGAACCATGATTTCATGACATGTCATGATATTGAGACATTTTATTTTCATGCTACATTCTGTTGCTCTTAGCCATGAAAACGTGACATGTCGTGACATCGCGAGGCTCTTTCATTCCACTATACTTCGCTTGTCTGAGCCGTGAAAACATGACATGTCATGATATCATGACATTTTTCTTTCTACTTTTCTTTTGCTATTTTGAACTGTAAAAACATGACATGTTGCAATATCGCGACACTTTATTTTTCTTAGCTGCGACAGAGCAACATGTCACAATATCACAACATTTTTTCATTTTTGGCCGCGACAGAGCAACATGTCACGATATCGCGACGTTTTTCATTTTTTTTGTTGTTTTTCTTTGCTCTTTTAACATTTGGGCCACTGCAACCTTCTTGGAAAGTGTGCAAAAAAGGTGGGTCCCCAATTTTGGGGTGTGTTGTGGAGCAGCCACAAGAAGTCCCAAGGACTTGGTTATACCACCTTAGCAGCCTGACCCATAACGTAGTCCACACTATGCTACAATAGAAAAGGACTATAGACGCACCCTTTTGAGGGGCACTCTCTTTCAACACAGACACTCTAAAGAAGAGTACACACATGGGAAGGCCCCCTTAGACTCTCATTATGAGTGTCCGCTGTGAAATGAAGCGCTAGAGTAGTATAGGGTTCATAAGGAGGGACCACATGATTATATCATCCCTCCTTCACCCCTCATTATTGTTAGAACTAATAGGCCAAATCTAGAGCACAAGGCTCTTCAGAAAGGGTGAGCCAACTCCACCCGTACCTTTCACATGTATGAAAGAGAGCATGAGGAAAACTAGTATATTCCTCAAGAGCAATACACCATGCAAGAGCAATGCATATTTGCACCTGCTAATTATCAAGATCATCTATTGAGGCCAGAGCCTCAGGTGAATGCTGCTAACCTCGACAGAGGAAAGTGACCCATAGAGATCTCGGATCACCACGACCGAGATAGACATGTAGGGGAGGCATCTAGGCCTCCTAGACATAGGATGGCGAAACAAATCAACTTGGCATTTTCCAAACATGTCACTCGCCAAGCGCAAATCACACAACTTAGGCAAGATCAGCAGAATTTAGAGCAACTATATCATCTTAACAAAGAGTGCATTTAGTTCCAGATAGATGAGTTGCTCTAGAAAAATATGCCTGAGATGATTCCAACCCCTCGCATGCATAGGACAAAAATTTATGAGAGGCACAACCCCTTAGTATAGGACAGGTCTCCTCGACTGTATTAGGCTTTGCCTCTAAGACCTCCTAGAACTGAGCGAGAGGCCACCCCTAGAACCAATGATTGGCACCTTCCTCGGGTACCCGTCCATGTTTATAAGTCATGCCTAGAAACTACTCAAGATGCTTATGAGGAATTTGAGCAAGAAGAAGAGTGGGCTGAAATGCCTGGCCAAGGCAGGGGGGGTGCTACTCGGATACCCCTCCATAGGCCTCAAGTTCCTCTTAATTCACAATGGGAACAAATCAAAGAAGAGGAAATCAAATCCTCTGATGCATACAAATCATTTTGATAATGCTTAGAGTCTGTGGACACCAAGACTTCAGGGCCCCAAAATCTTACCTTACACCAGCTCCGTAGTCACCCTATGCATCCTTCGATTTCGACACCCCCATACCCTGACCACTTTAAAAAGCCTCAATTGGTAATTTTTAGAGGGGGTGAGGATTACCAAGAGAACATAACAAGGTTCCTAAGTCAATGCTTTGGCATTCAAGACAATGATGCATTACTTTTGAGAACGTTTATAACCACATTCGTAGGCCCTGCCTCAGATTGGTTTACCTAGTTTGCCAAAGCATAGCATCAATAATTTAGACCAGCTAGTGGATGCGTTCCTTGAATGTTTTAACTTCAACACCAAGAAGAAGGCATCCTTAAGTGACCTAGCTGGCCTTAATAAGTATGATGATGAGACCATAGCCGCTTATGGGAATCGGTGGAGGACACTGCTTTCAAAGCTACCTTACCTCCCTCCCATGGCTGACATGACTCAGATGTTTTCAAAGAGTTGCATGAGGTCGATATCCATGCTATTGTAGTTGCAGCAATATGGCACCCTATAAGAAGCCCTAGCACAAGCTAGGATAATTAAGGAGATGAAAATTCAATACGATGAGATTGCCAAGCCGTGCAAGAAAGAGTGGACAAAAAATGCCAAAACTGGGCCCATGAAATCGAAACCTGTCGTGGTCAATCAGGTTGCCATAACTACACCACCACCTGCACAAATGACATAGCCCCCAAAGGCTAATTGTCAGGCAGTTCCTCTTGCTAACTATGAAAAGGAAAATCACAAACAAGAACAAAATCAATAACATCGCCCTAAGTTACAATTCACACAATTCATAGAGTCTAGAGACTTCTTGTTTGACCGCTTGTTCATGGAAAACTTGATAAACTTTCCGAAAAGTCAACCCATAGACTCCAAAACACCAAAACCCAAAGGCTATAGGGAATATTTATATTGTATATTCAATCGATAGAAAGGACATGACATCTTCAGTTGTTGGAAGTTCAAAAACTTAGTGCAAGACTTGATAGACAACAAAATGCTCATAGTGGATAATCTCGTAGTGCTGAGTAACCAACAGATGGAAGTCTTCAAAGACCCCCTGCCTGCCCATGATGTGTCGGGAAAGACTTTACAAGTAAATGAGGTAACACAAAATTGCCCCATGCAAGGATACGTGGGGATGATAAGCATCGTGACACATAACAAAAGATACCCAAACACGACTGCACCCGTTGTAGCTATAGGAGATGTTCCATCAACATCACAACCTCCACAACACCCTACACAACCTCCCCCACCTAGACTAGTGGCCACGATTCGGACTAAGCTTACTCAAATTTTAAGGACCATGTCGACTAGGCTCTCCATTTATGAGCTCATCCAATAATCACCACCCCATCGGGAGGCTCTGATGGAGATACTCAAAGCCATTGAGCTACAGCCCCAAGTACCTAATTCTTTCAACAACTTTGTGGGAAATGTGAGACAATGCACAGAACCGATCATAACCTTTAGGGAAGATGAACTAAAATTAGTTATTGGTGATATAGTGGATCCACCCCTGCACGTCATCGCACAGGTCAATGGGATTCCATTCAAGAGGGTATTGGTGGAAATAGGCTCATCCAACAACATAATCACAATAGTGGCAATAAAACACCTTAAGCTACCAGTATCTCACATTATGGTGTCCACTTACACTCTTTGAGCATTCAATGACGTGCTATGCTCAACAGTTGGCACAATTGTCCTGCCCATCCAAGTAGTAAAAAAGACCATTCCTACATTGTGTCACATCCTAGAGGGTGATATGGCCAACAATATCTTGCTAGGTCAACCTTGGATTAGGGACATGAAGTGTGTCCCTTCGATAGCCCATCAATGTCTCAATTACACATACGAAGGGGAAGTACATGTAGTCCTAGCAAACTTAGAGCCCTTTAACTTTTGCAATGCGGTGTAGCTGATGCCACAATCGACCATCCCATCGACACATTTTGACTTTCAACTAAATTCATCCACTCAGGGTCTGATTCTGCCTACATCCCCACTGTTGAGTCCTTCAACTCACCAACCTGGCCCATCTTCATCATCTATTCCTTCACCAAAAATGCCACCTATGGTGGCCACACCTAAGGACAACAAGAATAATTCCCTAGAGGAGGCACCACCATTAGTCTCAAATATATCTACCAAGGAGGTACCCAGTCGAATGGAAGTCGAGACACCTGATTCACCCAACATGGAGTGGACTTAGGGAGAACTCCCATTCCCTCCCCCTCAATCGTCGATGATTACTGTTGAAATGGCCAATATTGGCCTGGGGGAGTACCTAGTGCAAAACATTATGGCAACACCTGTGCTGGAATCCATGCAAGACATGGGGAGACCCTGCCTCCCCATCGACACTATCGTCCCTTTAGGCTACCCACAAAATCAAACCAACTTTGTATATGGGGGCCTTAAGAACGACATTGAACCCTACCTAAAAGAGGAAGAGAATGAAGAACCATTTACTGAGAATGTTGATTATCTGTCCAACCCCGACTTTGCCTTGAAATACCTAAACCAATGTAATTGGCATGGATATGGATTGGGAAGATATGAATAAGGAATGCACACTCTTTGTTAACCAAGATACCAAATTCCATATGATAAATCAGGAGTAGGGTTCAACCACCCTTTGCCTCTTGACATCTTGGTAGAAACCATGCAAGGCTTAGGTCTAGGCAACAAGGATGGGTTGGCACAAGATCCATATGCCAATACCAACACTACATACACATTGGGGAATTATTTCCCATTGTTAACAACAAACCTTGTTGACCTCAATAGCCCCTCCCCTTGGATCGAGGAAGGGGAAAGTTCAAGAAGCCACATACAAAGGGGATATGAACAAGATCATGAGGGGTGTTCTGAAGATGAGTCATATTATGAGGTAGCACCTTGGGACCCATTTGAGTCCGATAGAAATCACTCGTAGGTGACACCCATTGACGACTATCAAGAGGACTTCGTGGTAATGTTCCCCTTTAATGTCCCAATCAGGAAACACCCACCTCCAGAGAATCCAGCCCTCCCACAAAGAGTGGAACAACCCAGAAGGGATCAATCAACATGCTTGAACAATACGAGCCTCCCACATCAGCCATGAGACCAAGCGATCCACCAGAGGAAGAAGATTAGGAAACACCAAGTGAGAGGCTACACTAGCCAGAGGAGCACATAGTCGTTGAAGCTAATGAGGGCCTATGGATCTCTAATATGAGGATGAGACTGAGATGGCATATCTAAACCAAATGACATAACAAGAATACCCCATAGACATCGATGGTATGTTTGAGCATCTGAACATGGGACCAAGGCATAGGTGGCATTTAAACCAAGTGCAGCTAGACCAAGTGCTTCATCCACCACTTTGGGCATACAAAGATCACCTCCCACCTAGAGACCCTATAGGGCCACCAGTGCCAAGGGTAGACCCCGTCCTTCTATCCACACATAGGGTCGATCCTTTTGTGCCAGTACCCATAGAGCCAGATCCGAGGCACAGGGATCACCAAGAATGTCTGAGTCAACACCCGCACGGTAATGGAGACCAAATTCAGTCCATCAACATGATTTCCATTGATTTAACTACCCCCATCCACAACCCAACTGATCCAACATGACCATTGTATCTAGACCTAGGTGCCATAGACTGGGATCATGCTGACTCACCACCATCCCCATCAGAGTACTGGCCTTGCATTGAGATGTTCCATTTCACACTAGGACAGACTCAGGATATCTTCCATGTTGGAGAGGAACCCGATGTTCCCAATGCAGATCTAAACTCAACAAATGATATCCACCTTATCTCAACTCCACACCAGTTGGAGGATGGATCCTGCATGTCATTCAAAGAAACAATTGACGTAGACATAGGTTTTGATCCAATGAATTCGCAAGTCATCAAGTTGGGGGTAATTCTATCCCATGAACAGAAAGCCTATTACATTGCCCTTCTCAAAGAGAAGAAGTAGGTTTTTGCATGGTCCTACAAAGACATGCTGGGGCTAGACCCGCATCTAGTCACGCATAATCTGATACTTGATCCGACAGTCAAGCCAGTCAAGCAAAAGCTACGTAAGATACACCCAAAAGTGGCATTAATGGCCAAATATGAGCTACAAAAGCTTTTGGATGCATAGTTTGTCATTTGCATGGCTTATCCACCATGTTTGTCCAACATGGTACCTATCAAAAATCTTGATGGGAGGATTCACATATGCACCGATTTTTGAAATTTAAACAAAGCGAGTCCCAAGGATGATTTCCCATTACCTAGCATTGATGCATTGGTAGATGCTACTGCAGGCCATGAAATGCTTTCCCTCATGGATGGTTTCTTGAGATACAACCAGATTCATATCAATCTCGATGATCAACTAAAAATGGTGTTCACAATGCCTTGGAGGACATTTTGTTATAAGGTCATGCCCTTTAGCCTTAAAAACGTTGGCTCCACCTACCAACCCGCTATGACATACATCTTCCATGATCACATGCATAAAAATTTGGAAGATTATATGGATGATCTATTGGCCAAATCTCTTTTACACCAAAATCATCTCGATGACTACGCAAGATCCTTGATCGCCTCATCGAACACAATGTTAAGCTAAACCCCAAGAAGTGCATATTTGGCATCACATCTGGAAAACTCTTGGGTTTCATAGTCTCAAAATGAGGCATCGAGGTATATCCAAATAAATTCAAGGCAATCCTTGAGATGCTTCCTCCAACCACCATCAGGCAGCTAAGAAGCTTGCAGGGTAAGGTCACGTCGATCAAGCGCTTCATAGCACAGTTATCTGACAAGTACCGACCCATGAATAAATTATTACACAAGGGGGTAGCATTTCATTGGGATGACAAGTGCCAATTAGCCTTCAATGACATCAAAAAATACTTGGCTTCACCGCCAGTATTGGCTTCAACTACTGAGGTGGAACTGGGTGCCATGCTAGCCTAGAAAAATAAATTACATAAAGAACAGACTAATTATTATATTAACTACACCTTGGTCAGTTATGAACTTAACTATGAATATGTTGAGAAGCTATGCTTGGCAGTGGTATTTTCCACCAAAAAGCTATGCCATTACATGCTGAGAAATATGACATATGTTGTGTCTAAGGAGAATCCATTACGGTACATGATGAGTCGTACTTATCATAGTAGTCGCACGACAAAATGGATCATGTTTTTGATAGAGTTTGACATTGAATTCATTGGGAAAAAGTCTGTAAAAGGTCAAGTCATCATCGATAAACTAGCAGAGGCTCTTTTCAAAGATGATTAGCCTTTGACCATAGAGCTACCCGATGATGGGGTCTTCCATGTCTCAGAATCGCTAGATTTTGATGAGCCTGAGTCATAGGCCGACATAACCCTATTTTTTGATGGTTCTAAATGTGAGCAATGGGGTGGCATGGGAATCATATTTTTCACACCGCAAGGGGCTCCAATACCTTTATCATTTAAACTTGATTTCTTGTGCACCAATAAAAATGCTGAATACGAATCCTTACTCATAGGTCTTTAGAAAACCATCACCATAAACATCAAATGCTTGAATATCTTTGGTGATTCGTTGTTAATTTTCAACCAAGTGAAAGAGGTATTCCAATGCAAATGCGTAATTCTACAGGCCTACAAAGCCCTTATGGATAAATTCCTAGCAAAGCTTGAATGGTATGACATCGAGGCACTCCCTCGATCATCAAATTGTTTTGTGGACACTATGGCCTCCTTGGGGTCACTAATCCCGCAAGACCCTTTTGGTGAAATGACAACCATTCAAGTCAAAACATTATCACAATATGCGATGGAGCATGCAAGCTCTAACATAACGCCAAGAATCCACCTGATCCAGATTGAACCATCTCAGGATAGGTTCTTTTGAATCCATGATAGTCTAAATCATGCCAACTGGGGGTCTTTGTTCTCTCTAGCCCCTCTTAATAGCAACACAACGCTATTTCTACAAGTTCTTTCCTGCTCAGCTTTTTCTAGGGAAGAAATTCAAGAGGGATCGGTCGTTCATACCATCGAGGTTTTTGATAAGCAGGATTGGTACACAACCATAAGAGACTATCTCAAGTTAGGTAGCCTCCCACTTGGATTGTTGCACACTACAAAAATATCATTCAAATAGAAAGTGGAAAAACATGTCTTGCTATGAGACATTTTGTACCATCAGATCTACGAAGGGATCCTCCTCTGTTACTTGGACCAACAGGAGTCCACTTGGGAGATCACCCAAGCATACGATGGAACGTGCTATGGCCACTTCAGTAGTATGGCTATCGCAAAGCACATTCTTCGCATGGGCTATTATTGGCCATATTTAGAGTGAGATTGTTGTGCATATGTGCGAAAGTGCATGAAGTGTCAACACCATGCTAACTTGACACACGTACATTCTCAGGCCTTGCAACCGATTCAATTAGCATGGCAATTTTTGTAGTGGGGCTTAGATCTCATCAGAAGATCTCCCCTGCATCATCAGGTCATCACACGTTTATCATAACGACAATAGAGTACTCCACTAAGTGGGTGGAAGCAACTCTACTTACCTCTATGAATGGGCCCCGTATTGCAAAGTTTATTTTACATAACATCATATGTCATTTTGGTATTCCATCCAAGATCATCTCAGACAATGGGAAGTCATTTAAGAACAAATATGTGCGTGCTTTGACAACAAAGTACAAAATTTAGCATAGTTTTTCGACACCCTATTATCGGTAGGCAAATGGGCAAGTAGAGGCGTCAAACAAGACACTAGTCACCATCCTTAAAAATATGGTCACAGATAATCATATATATTGGCACATCCAAATACCACTTGCTCTATAGGCTTATCACACACTAGCATTCAGACGCCCACTAGGGCAACTCCATTTTTGCTAGTGTATGGCTCCGAGGCAGTCATGCCTCTCAAGTTGTAAATACCCTCCCTATGCATATCAATGTAAGAGTTCATCGATGATGATACTGCACGACAGGCCTAGTTAGACTAGCTTACGTTACTCGACGAAATATGCATCAATACTCTTGAGCATTTACGTATATATCAAGAGCGACTTAAGAAAGCATACAACATGAAAGTTCACCTGAGGTACTTTCAAGTTGGTGACCTAGTCTTAAAAGAGAACCAACAAAATTCTAACTTGCCGCACCATTTAAGGGATAAGTTTGTGGCAAATTGGTTAGGTCCTTATGTAATCGATAGTAAAATAGGACCTAGAACATACCAGCTTGCCTCTCTTGAATGAATCAAGGAATTAGAACCCTTGAAAATCAGTCATTTGAGGCCATTCAAAATTTAGAGAGCCATAGCCCACAAAAAAAGCTCCAAGGTTTCCTCGTAATCGCTTGGTCACCTAAAACACTCCAATGGTATCCATAATCCCTTTGGTCAAACCAAAAGCTCCAAGGGTTCCCCGTAATCGCTTGGTCACCCAAAACGCCCCAAAGGTATCTATAATCCCTTTGGTCAAACCAAAAGTTCTAAGGGTTCCCCGTAATCGCTTGGTCACCCAAAATGCCCCAAAGGTATCTATAATCCCTTTGGTCAAACCAAAAGCTCCAAGGGTTCCCCGTAATTGCTTAGTCACCCAAAATGCCCCAAAGGTATCTATAATCCCTTTGGTCAAACCAAAAACTCCAAGGGTTCCCACAATCGCTTGGTCACCCAAAACACCCCAAAGGTATCTATAATCCCTTTGGTCAAAATCTCCAAGGATCCATAAGAATCACTTGGTCCACACCCATTCGGGTTAAACCACCATAATGAATATTCAAAAACAACAGATAATCAAAAAAAAAAAAAAAAATTACATCTCACTTTCATGCATAATATTAAAAATCAAAACACAAAAAGCTGCATTAGGCATCACATACATCCATCGCATATTTGCTGGTCATACAGGCTAAACGCACCATAGGCTGTAATTACTCGGCACTGCCATCATTTTCCACATTCATCCATTTTGCAAATAATCCATCAAAGAATAACGCCATGCACATTTTCACCATAGCATAGTCAGTTGTCTTCTAATGTCTTTAGGATTTTCGTCATTCAACTGTATTTAGATTTCTAGTCAAATGTTGTACAAATTCAGACCGATTTTTACAAGGTAGAATTTTACTTGGATCACGCCATGTTACATAGCATCCCAACACAAGCTTAAAACACATAACAATTCCCAAGTTGTGTGAACACAAGAAAAAACTTACAAAGCAGTCTAGGGCACTTTAAGTGAAAATTTTATCCCGCTCATCCCCCTATGCGAATGGTTCAAGAATGCTGAGAATTGACAAAAGGACAAGCTCTTCCCCATCCAATTCCCCATAATAAATAGTGGTTTTCACCACTATCAAAAATACCAAACACCTTTGATCCCCAAAGTCATAAGGATTCATACTACACGCCCTTGAGAAGGATGGGTAGTCATCCCCAAGGCCTAAAAGGATCAATGCCATTCACAAATCCCACAAGTCCACCATCAAAAATCCCAAAACACCTTTGATCCCAAAGTCATAAGGATTCATACTACACACCCCTGAGAAGGATGGGTAGTCATCCCCAAGGCCTAAAAGATCAATGCCATTCCAAAGAAAAATTCCCAAAACACCTTTGATCTCCAAAGTCATAAGGATTCATACTACATGTCCTTGAAAAGGATGGGTAGTCATCCTCAAGGCCAAAAGGATCAATGCCATTCAAAATCCAAAAAACCATGAGCTCAAATTTGAAATCAAAATACAAAATCAAACTCCTCAAAAGGCAAAAATAACAGTGGTTATCACCACTACTTAAACCCCTTGCTCAAGAGAAGAAGAAAAAACTCAAAATAAACAGTGATTTTCATCACTATATATGAGAGCAAGTACCCCAACAAAGTGAAACGCCTGAGCTTGAATCCCTAGAATTCTCAGCATTTGAAAAACCATTTAGGTGATCCTCATTACGGGTTTGGTGGATAGCCTACCTGGCAATGGCGGTATCCTAAACACATGACGATATGTCTATCACATTAGCTTTGTGTGTGTGTAGAACAATGTTTGCATGTGGATGAGCTAGCTTATGGTATCATAGATTGCCCCGTGTATTAATATTATTAAATACAAAAAATGAGTTAGTGGAGCTAATTAGGTGATCCTTAGTACAGGTTTGGTGGACAGCCTACCTAGAAATGGTAGTATCCTTACGAATACCACATAAACGAACTCAATCACACACATAGGGATGTAAAATAACTTCGTCAAAATCTAGTATGATTCGTGCCTTGTTCAAAAGTCTTGTAAGATAATGTATAGTCTTGACTAGTTTGTTAAAACATTTGAGTCTTAGAAAAACCTTAACTACATTCTAAAACAATTGTTGTACATTTCATTACTTACAACACCATCAAAAAATACAAAACAAAAATTACAAATGCAATGTTATTTCATCAAGCAATCACATAGTACAGAAAGCCAGTAGATCCTATACAGTCTATGGTGCCACCGCCTGCATACCAACAAATCATTCCATCCATTCCATATGCATACATCTATATCATCTAGCTAACATCATCCGTAGTCATAATAGCACATGCATACATCAACATAAATAAATGTGCATAAAATAAACAATAAACAATGACAAGGATATAATCAAAACCAAAAAATGAGTCATGTATATATATCGAGTCAAAATGCCCTTAGGCTACAATAAGAAGGTCCTCTGACCTCACAAAAACCCAAAAATTCAAAATCCCCAAGCCTAGGGAGTCGACCACCATGATCACGCAATATCGGTGTGACTAGTACTACCCCCAGTAGTATGGCTCCCATGGGACCTCTTAGGGCAGCTTCTGCCAGCCCGCACACCATGACCACCAATGCTACCCTCATCTAGCCACCTACGATGAGAGGATGCAGACTGCTCAGTCTCACTGCCTCTCGTATGACACAATGAACCACCTCCATCGAGATCAGACAACTACCCATTGAGGCGGACAACCTTCATCTCTAACTCCACCTGGTACCGCCCCCACTCCACATCCCATTGATGATACACAGCCAATACATTTTCTCACTGTGCCAATTGCACTCACAAGAGATCCATCTCCTCCTCTTGTATCCGTAATAGATCCTCCAATCATGCCATCTCAGCATGAAACCTAGCCTTTGCACCCCTTGAGATAGCTTAAGGCATGGGCACCTCTAGGACGGTCTGCTACTCTGGTACCCACTACTCCGAGACATCCTATGCATCTGATTGCTCCGAAACCCCCGCATCATCTCCATCACCAGTGAAGTCATCGACCTCCACCATGTCTACATCATCCAACGGAGCCCCCCAACCCTCCACTAGTGCCTCTGCACCCCCACCTCCTGTTGTTGTCACATTTGTGCCTCCTAAAGGCCCCTCACCCCGCCATCATCGCATAGTCCACCATCGGTCATACTCTATAGTTACCTCGACATTGTCCACATCGGGTACATCAATAACTGCATCAGACCCCTCGCCTAGTGTCTCAATGATCATCCAGACTAGGGTCCTCTCGTCCCCATGATGTCGATAGATCAAGGGATCACTAGGACATCCCTGGTGCACCCCAAACTACCATGTCACCCAAACATACAGGAAGTACTCATGCTCTATACCATGATGTCCAATCAACCACCTACCCTTGTGCACTCGTCAGAACCACTCTCCAGCCTCAGGCCAGGCTGGATAGTCCTAGTATGGTCATTAAAACACTTGCTCGAGCATTAGATAAGAGAAGGTGTTAGTATAGTGACGTACGTCACCTGCCCACCATCGACTCTTCCCATGCTCCTCTAACTGCCACCATAGATTGGCATATCCAATCTCCCGATCCACCATCTCACCTCAGGTGGTCCAAGGCAAACCATGTGGCTGCTCCATAGCTATGTATTGTCACCCCCAGCACTGCAAGAAATAGCTACACCCGATACCCTTTTGTCTCCAATAATGAACCTCATACAGCTCATCATACAACTATGCCAACAATATCTAACCCCACCTCATGATAAGTGGAGCTGATGTCGGATACTCCACCAAAGTGAAAACCAACTCTAGTAGGTTCCAAGGGAACCTCATGCCTAAATAGTCTGGAAGCAGCATATTGGAAATGAGGCCCATGAGTAAAGCATGCCTCACCCCCAATATGCCCTTCTCCAGCCACCACCGCACCAAAATACTGCCTATCTGGCAATCAGCCTCAGACCTCTCCACACCCATCTCCCCTGCTGAACCAAAACACCGTGTCAGTACTACTGTCTGTTGGTCTCGATGGGTCATCTGGATAGGAAGCCCATCTATCGAAATCCACATAATCTGATATACATCCTCCAGTGTCACAGTCATCTCCCCTGTTGGGAAATGGAAAGTATTGGTGTGGGGATCCTACAGATTGATCAGAGTAGTCAGATATGCTCGATCCCCCACCATAGGCTCCAAATGCGTCACATGCTTGAGCCTAAGGGCATCGAGCCAATCCTAATCCCCCACTGTCAAGGTATCTTGGGCATCAGAGAAAACAATCAGTTGGCGGTACCGAATTTTCACAACCTGAAAAGCAATAAAAAAATCAAACGATATTAAGTACATATTTAATATTAACAAAAACAATACAATAAAACTATACAGAAAAACAAAGTACAGACAAACAACAGTACAACAATAAAATTGTACAGAAAAATAAAGTACAAACAAACAAAAGTACAACAATAAAATTGTACAAAAAAACAAAGTACAGACAAACAAAAGTACAGTAATAAAATTGTATCGAAAAATAAAGTATAGCAAAGTACAGAAAAATTAACAACAAACTATACAAAAAAATAAAGTACAACAAAGTACAAAAAAATTAACAACAAACTGTACAACAACGACAGCAGACATAAAAATAACTGTACATGAACAAAAAATAAAATAAAATATACAAAAATTCATCCTAGGGTTTCAACCTTAGTGTGAACACAAAAACAAAATAAAACATACAAAAATTCATCCTAGGGTTTCAACCTTAGTGTGAACACAAAAACAAAATAAAACATACAAAAATTCATCCTAGGGTTTCAACCTTAGTATGAACACAAAAACATAATAAAACATACAAAAATTCATCCTAGGGTTTCAACCTTAGTGTGAACACAAAAACAAAATAAAACATACAAAAATTCATCCTAGGGTTTCAACCTTAGTGTGAACACAAAAACATAATAAAACAAAACAAAACAAAAATTCATCCTAGGGTTTCAACCTTAGTGTGAACACAAAAACAAAATAAAACATAATTTTTTTTTCCTAGGGTTTCTACCTTAGTGTGAACAAAAAACATAATAAAACAAAAAAATTAATACTAGGGTTTCGACCTTAATATTAGCGCAAAACAAAAACAAAATAACGCAAACAAAAATTTATATGCGAGTTTAACTTCATATAAACAAAAATGAATAATAGGACGGGAGAAGGAACATCATACCGGTCTTGCCTAGGCTCATTTGCTCAAAGATACGATTCTCGCACTCATGATGTCCACGAAATTTTGACAGTGCTCCGCTACACAAACTCGCACTCCTCCTCCCACTACTCCAAATCACCAATAAAAAATGTTGCAAATGAGCCCAAAACCTAGTTTTGGTCCTTTTATAGGTTGTTAGGCCTGTAATCATTCCACCTTGGGATGATTGCTTTAGTTAGCAATCATCCCACCCTGGGATGATCACTTTAGTTAGCACTCATCCCACCCTGGGATGATTACCAAATTGGTATTTGTCCCACCCTGGGATGATTACAGAGCAAGAAATAAAGCAACAAAAACTGCATCCAAAAAATGCACCAAAAACAACAATAAATCTGCCAAACAAAGGTGCCTTTGCACCTAGCATTCATGGCATGAAAAACCGTCATCGGGGTCACAAATGATCACTATCCTACTCCCTAAGAAGGCTAGCATAGCCAAAATGCTCCATGGGAAGGAGGATTTTTGATGATTTCTACCCCCAATAGGCGTCAACAAAAGGATAAAAAAACCCACCAAAAATAGGTCTGATTGTTGGAAAACTGCATAAGCGTTCAACAAAAAACAACTGAAGTCACCCTTACAAATGTCATATTGGGTAAATGGACTCATTGCTTTTCTCATTTTGGTCATTCCCTCATCGATTCATCGCTTGAGGGGGTAGTCACACTTAGTCACCAAATCAACAAATACACACTCAATCAAGGAAATGGCATGCATTCAAAGAATCATTGACAAAGACAATCACACTCCTGCTTGGGGCAAAAAACAAGCAATAATCACAATCTGAAAAAACACTTGGCATTCTAGAAGAATGAAGATAAGGTTCCCCAAACAAAAGGTTGCACCCTTTGCCTATTCATGACTGAACAATGTCCAAGATCAAGTACACCTCACTAAAAAAGGTTACACTTGAGTTAAGCTCCTTAGCTCGTCAGAAGAAAGGATTCAAGAATGCGTGCCCTTTCCATACTTGGGGCATCCAATTTTTTTAGGTTACTAAGAAACCTTAATCATTAAGTGCTTTGGTCATCTATTTTTATTCAACACTGCACCATACACAACGCATACCAAAAAGGGGCATCTGTAGACACCAAAACTATACCAATCTAATTATGTGACTACAAGCACTGACCGAATTGGCATACATACCCCCTAAGGCAGCCTCTAGAGGTTAAATAATGGTCCTAACCACTCCCAAATCAGTTTTGGAAGGTCAGAGGTCAATTTGGCACCTTTTAAGCACTTTTCTCCCTATTCGTCCCACCCTAGGACGATTAGAATCCTATTCGTCCCACCCCGAGACGATTAGTAGCAATCGTCCCAGGGTGGGACGAGTAGCAGGTTTGACTAGCAAAAAGTCAAGCCTTGAAAAATTTGCCACCCAACTTTGCCTTCAAGGCATGCAATTACGAGGAACGGTTTAAAAAAAATAGAGGGACTTCAGTCAAGCATGCTCTGATCATGGAGGCTCTAAATCAGGTAGGAATCTTCTCTCCCTCCAAAAAGCATGCTGAGCCAAGTGGTGCCCTCACATGTGCATTCAAAGGAGACCCCTAGGTATATAAAATGGTGAGCTTCCTCACCCCCCAAAAAAATAGAGTAGGAGCATTTGGAGCAACGGAGTGCTGCCAAATTGTACCCCCATTCCCCTTTGTGCTTCCTACATCCATAATTTCTCTTTTGGAAGAGAGGTTATCGGGTGAACACTAGGAATGTAATATAGACCCAAAAACCAAGCAATCAACCATAATCCCACACAAAATTCACTGACACAACCCCCTAAGAGGTTTTGAACCCATCCCAATTGGATTGGTGCCAAAACTAGACCCCAAACGGTGGGCGTCCTGCCCCCGGGCACCCCTCGCATTGCTGTAGTCCTAATTGTCCCACCCTGGAGCGATTAGAAATATGTAAAGAATTTCTCTACTATTATTTTTTTATTCTATCATGTTTCATATACTTATACTGTTGTTCAAGTTTCATGTTATTCTGACTTGATTTTACTGTGTTTTTATCATTTTATGAGTTTACTAACATACAGGGAGCGCCTTCAGATGCAGGAGAATATATGCATAATCTGCCAAATCTAACCTTCTAGGTCATCCCAAAATGCCCCTTTTAGCCTAAACCCAACTTTGCAGGTGTTTTGGAGGCCTCTGGGTAGGACATTTGCAAGGTCGCCCTTGGACAGTTTGCTGTAGTCCTAATCGTCCCATCCTGGAGCGATTAGAAATCCATGCATGATTTCCTAACTGTTCTTTTTACAATGGGTCCTTGATGATGTCTTGATGCTTCTATCAAAATTTGGGTTCATTATGACATGTTTTGACCATCGTTTCATTCTTTTTTACATTAACCAACCGGAGGCTTTGGGGATTGCATGTTTTCCTAATATCCGCATATGCTATTAACTGTTTGCTATTTCTATGTACATAGGATCTCACTACCAGGAACACCGTAGGGGCAGCAAGGAATGACGAACACATGGATGCAAGCAGCGTCAACATTTGGCCCGCCCATTTTGAATGTGGGCATGCGAAAGACACTGGAAGCATACCATCCGTTGATGTAACGAACTGTATCAAATGCTCTGATCCCCAGAGGGGGGGAAGACACATTGTAACCAGATTGAAAGCAACATTAATAAAAGAGGCCCCACTTTGTTTTTCTTACATCTCTTTTCTTTCTGCTTATTTTTTGCATGCTTTTGTTCATCGCATCCATAGGACTTAGCATCCATACTTTGTATCAATTTTGTTTGCATCATAATATGGTATGCCGTCACTCCGCATTCAGCTTTCAGAAGGAAGAAAATAACTAGTCCCAAAGGAAATAATATTATAATATTTATTATAACATTAAATATGGTAATATAAGGTCTAAGGGTGGAAAACAAAAATGCCTAGGCCCAAAGGAAATAATTATAATATTAAGGTTTAAAAATAATGCCTAAGGTTATTTATAAATTATTTATAATAGTTATATTATAAATTAATTTATAAAATAAATTAATTAAACACTAAGTTAGGGTTGGGTACAAAAATATTTAAATAAATATCCCCCACCGACATTTGAAGAAAAATATGAATGGTATTTATACCATAAGACTTGCAACATTAAGGCAAGTCTCTGAATTTATGCATGTGTGATTATTGAAAAAGTTTGGTGCGAATTCATGAGCGCATAAGGCAAGCACTTTCTAAATTTAAAAATTTGACAGAAACACGTGGATTTTGAATCAACTAAGTCTTAAAGCCTTATCACCAACCATGTGGTTGGGCTAGTGGTAAGGCATCACTGTGTAAGGCATTAGGTGAGTAGAGGTTCTACGGTTGAGTCTCAGTGGTAGCAAAAGGGTAAAGTTTTTTGTTTGTTTTGGTTTTGACAACTAGTGGAGGGAAAAAGTACACGAGGCACTTTTTGTGTCCCAAGTGAGCACCTAGATAATGTGGCAGTTAGGCCATGGCTAGGGCATTTGTGGTAGTGTGACAGGGGATCAAATTCCACTGAGGTAGTGTGCGCAAAAGGTATTTAATTTTTTTTTAATTTGTGTAAATTGTGCTTGGTCTAAATTTTATGGTATGCACCTTGAGGATTTATAATTTGGTTGAAGTAACTATTATTTTTCCATGGTTGAAAGAGTTGAATGATTTAAATTTTGGTGTGAAAAATCTATTGGAATATTTTTATATAGTGGTGTTAATTATTTTGATAATGCATTTTTTAGTAGGGATATATAAGGGAGTTATTTTGATTATTCTATGCATTAAAATTATTCAGTGAATTATTGTAAAAGTGAGTTATTTGAATCTTTGCTAATTATATTTTGAAAAGTTTGGAGATTATAAGGTGTACTTGAGACTTGATATTTTGTATGGTGAATTAACAATTTGAGGAGAAATTTTTTGTGGAGATTTTGAGATAGGCTGTTGCTATCTAACCTTGAAATTAGAAAGAAGGATTTGATTATGATTAAGACAGGTTTTGAAGACATATCTCCATAAAAATAAAATGCATGGGTACATATTCCTTATGAGTGAAATATTGTTGGATTGAATGTTGTGAAATGCAAAGTTGGAGTGAAAAGGATTATTTGATAAGCATTGTTGGAAATATTTGAGTGAGTTTTCATGTGCATGATTTATGGATGTTGAAATATCATGAGTATCATTGTTATGTGAAATTGAGAATTATATTGAACTAGGGCTTGTGAAAGATCATGAGTATCATTTTTATGGAGATTGAGAACTATATTTAACTAGGATTTGTAAAAGATCATGAGCATCATTGTTATATGAGATTGAGAACTATCTTGAGCTAGGGTTTGTGAAATAACATGAGTGTCATTGTTATGTAAAATTAGAATTATCTTGAGTCAAGGTTTGAGATCCATAGTGTGATTTGATTGGAAGTGTAATGAAACACTTGGTTAGGGTTTGTAAGTAATTTGTGTTTCATTGAGTGGATGTTTGAGTGAAGTTGGTTGAGCTTTATTGATTGAAAGCATTGGAGTGATAGTTCAATATTTGTGAAACAAATTATACTTTATTTCTGAATTGATTTGAAAGAGAGTTTTGAAAGTGATTGAGTGTTTTGTAAATGTGAAACATATTGAGTCTTTAGTCATTCTCTATATGATTCCGTGATTAAACAAGATTTTGGGTGAAACTTGTTTGTGTGTTGAAGAGGTTTTTTGAAAGATATTAAGTTGAGTTATGTATGCATGTTTTGCAATGATTTGAGTAATATTTTGTGAAATATTAAGGATAGAGTTAAGCAAAATTTTGTGAAAGTTTGTGGACAAATTTGAGTAAGTCCTAGAGGGGACTTAAGAACATAATTTAGTAAGATTTTGTGAAATCTTAAGGACAAAGTTAAGCAAGATTTTGTGAAATATTGTGAGTATATTTGAGTAACTAGAGGGGACTTAAGGATTGGGTTAAGCAAGCTTTTGTGAAATCTTGTTGAGCAGTTTTAAGGTAAGTCTTGGTGAAGACTTGTAGGAAAGATTTGAGGTAAGTCTTGGTGAAGACTTGTAGAGAAGATTTAAGATAAGTCTTGGTGAATACTTGTAGAGAAAATTTGAGATAAGTATTGGTGAAGACTTGTTGAGAATATTTGAGGTAAGTCTTGGTGAAGACTTGTTGAGCATATTGGACAAGTTCTAGGGAGAGCTTGTGGATAGATTTAAGGTAATTCTTGGAGAAGACTTTTTGAGTAGATTTGAGTTAAGTCTTGGTGAAGACTTATTGAGTAGATTGGACAAGTTCTAGGGAGAGCTTGTGGATAGATTTAAGGTAAGCCTTGGAGAAGACTTGTTAATTAGATTTGAGGTAAGTCTTGGTGAAGAATTGTTGAGTAGATTTGAGGTAAGTATTAGTGAATACTTGAGAGCAGATTAAGAAAATTATTGAGAGGACTTGTGGAAATATTTAAGACAAGTCTTTGAGAAGACTTGAAAGCAGATTTGAATGATTGATCTGTTCAAGATTTATGTTAAGGCTTGAGGATAGATTTGAGGACAAATTTTGGTGCATATTTGAGGGTAAATTTGTGCCAGACCAAAGATAAATTTGAGAGAAGATTTGTGCTAGACCTAAGATAGTGTTTAGTGCAAATTTGAGATAGATATTTAGTAGAGTTCAGAGTAATATTTGGAGATGATAGAGTAGAGGATATTAGTCTCCAATGGATAGAGATCCATTAGCCAAGGTAGTGAGGATAAAGGTCTTATGAGTGAGGATAGAGGTCTTATATGGAGAGAGATCCACAAGCTAGTGTAGTGGATGCAGTAGTCTTCTAGAAGATCACCAGCCAAAGAAGAGGAGAAAGAGTTATCTTATGGATAGATATCCATGAAATAGCAAATGGAAAGGGGTTCTCCTATGTATAGGTGTCTAGTAACTTTATTAGGGGATTGGGGTCTCATTTTGATAGAGGTCCATAAATATTGTAATAGGAAGGATTCCCAAGAGATTTGTTAAGAAAATTTTAGTGAAATATTTTTTCCGTGGAGTAGCCCACATTGGGTGAACCTCATTAAATTGGTGTCTTTATTGTGTGTGATGATTTATGCATTGCCTTCATTACTACTACTGATATTTCCATTGATATATTGGATAATATTATTTGAGAAAAAAAAGTAAAATTTGGTCTTATACAGTTCACCCCCCTCTCAGTATAATCTTGTGTTCTTCAATTGGTATCAGAGTGGGTTCCTTCGGAAGAGTTTAATAGCTTGAAGAAAAATCTTACAGGAACATATATGGAATATTAAGTGGCTTACATGAAATAGATTTTGTAACATTTATGCATTTCACATCAACAAAATATATTTGGGATAAGTTGTGGAAAATATATGAGGGAAAAAAAAGGTCAATATGGCAAAATTGCAAAATCACAAGGAAACATTTGAAGACCTAAAGATGAAGGATGAGGAAGACATTGTTGCATACTTACTTTGTGTGTATGAGGTTGTTAACTCCATGCAAGGACTTGGGCTTAAATTTGAAGAATCATATGTGTGCCAAAATATTTTAATGTCACTCCCTAAGAGGTATAGTGAAATTGTTTTAGCCATAGAAGAAAAAAAAAAGATATTGAAATTTTGACAAGGGATGAGTTACATGGAACCCTCACAACTTTTGATATGAAAATAGGAAAGGATCCTATTACCTAGAAAGAAGTAGCAAAGAAGATAAGGTATAAGAAGACAAATTCAAGTGATGAGTCATCCAGTTATGAAGAAATAAACTATGGTAGAAGGAAAAATGACACAAGAAAGAAAAACTGTATAAAATTAGTTAAGTGTTTAAATTGGGATAAATATGGTCACTATGCATTTGATTTTATAGGATCTAGAAATAGCAGTGGTTAAGAGAAATAGGATCATAAGAACAAGGAAGTAGGAAAATACATGTATCAAAATAAAGGTAAGGATGGACAAGGTAAGCAAGGAAATAAGTTTTTCCAAAGGTATAAGAAGAGTTTTTATGCAAATAATATAGGCAAGAGTTCAAGTGATAGTGATGGAAGGTCCTCAGATAATGAAGAAGAAGAAATTCTATTTTTGATAGTAGAAAAAAAATATGTTAAGAAAAAGGTAAAAAGGGAACCAATAATTCTCAAGTATTTTAGGTGTGGTAACTTTGGTCATCTTGAATATCATTGTACAAGGAATGGGTTCAGTTTTAGTGAATATGAATATGAAGATACTCTTGAAATTCTAGAAGAAGAAAGTCTTCTTATGAAAATAGAAGAATAAGGAAGTGCTTCCATTGAAGATAAATTATAAAATAATGAAGATGTTTTTAAAGATAAATGAATAAAGGTAGATTCAGAGGAAGGATAAGTTGATCTTGAGGGCGAGCTTATTTCTACTCTTAAGTAATTAAGGAAGGTAAGAAATCAGAACTAAAAACTCAAGCTTCATTTTTAAAAATGTGATTAAGATAAATGAAATCTTATAGAAGATCTAACCAACTCAATAGCTAAGACAAGGAAATTTAAAGAAAAGTTAGAGGTAAAAGTCTCAGAATGTGAAATATTAGAGCATGAGGTAGCTTCACTAAGGAAGGAAGTAAAAGAGTCTAAATACAAGCTACACAAGTTTTGAAGAAGATCAAAGACCTTGGATAATATTATCAAGGTACAAAGATCTTCATCAAATGAGATAGGACTTGGTTTTGAAGAAGAACATAGAGGACAAGGAGAGGAGTCAATATCAAGATCCAAAGAAGAAGAAGAAGCTTCAGAATAAGAGATTGAAAGATAAAGTGAGAATTTTGAGGATAAGTTGGAAAATAGAAGGTTCGACAAAGAAAGAAACAATGCATAAATAAGGAACAAATGGAATAGCAAACATCATAGGGAAGAAGAAACTAAGAGACCAATGGGATGAAGGCAAGGTTTCTTCAATGAACATTGCTTCTCTTGTCATAGGTTTGGACACAAGGATATATAGTTTAGGACACATGAAAGATAGAAACATGGTTTCACTAAAAGTAATTTAAGAAATGGACATCTCTTTCAAGGGTATTGCTACTCTTGTAATCAGTTTGGTCATAAAGTAGTTAGTTGCAGGGTTCATGACAGGAATGGATATGGCTTCACCAGGAGGAACTTTAAGATATTTGCACCTTCAAGGAACCACAACATTAAATGTTATAAGTGCAATAATGTTGGGCATATGGCTAAGTGGTGTAGCACATAATTTCCAGATACAAGAAGAAACAAGAATTTTTAAAGGAATCATAGTAATAAGTTGAGCAAGAAGGTGGAAAAAGGAAAAGAGTAGTGTATGTTGGGAGTAGATATACTCCCACCACAAAATTAATCACTTCAAGGAGAGGATGTGGGGAGGAGGCTGAGATAATAGTATTATATTTAGCCCCAAATGTGGCCCTTTGCAATTGATGACAAAAGGGAAGAGATTTGAGTTAGGGGGAGAGCATTTAGTCAGGGGAGCAGTTTCTTAGGGGGGCATATTTGGAAAAAGGAAAAAGGAATGGTTAAGGAAAAAGGGTTGCCATAGGAAAAAGGGTTTCTATCAATGACAAAGGGGGAGATTTTTGTTGTGTTGTCATTGATGTCAAGAGTCAGTGTCACTGATCAGTTCAAGGATTTGGAAAAAGGAGAGTTAAAATATTTATATTTTAAGCCCAAGATATTTGGTTTAAAAGCATCACATGATTGGTCCAAAAGGTTGGTTAATTACCCCGAAGGAAGACAATACCTAGGCCCAAAGGAAATAATATTATAATATTTATTATTATAATATTAAGGTTTAAAAATAATGCCTAAGGTTATTTATAAATTATTTATAATATTTAAATTATAAATTAATTTATAAAATAAATTAATTAAACCCTAAGTTAGGGTTGGGCACAAAAATATTTAAATAAATATCCCCCACTAACGTTCAAATAAAAATATGAATGGTATTTATACCATAAGACTTGCAACATTAAGGCAAGTCTCCGAATTTATGCATGTGTGATTATTGGTAAGGTTTGGTGCGAATTTGTGAGCGCATAAGGCAAGCAATTGTTAAATTTAAAAATGCGATAGAAACACATGGAGGTTAAATTTACTAAGGCTTAAATCCTTATCACCAACCATGTAGTTGTGCTAGTGACAAGGCATCACTATGTAAAGTGTTGGGTAAGCGGAGGTTATGCATTCGAGTCTCGGTGGCAGCAAAAGGGTAATTTTTTTTGTTTGTTTTGGTTTCGACATCTAGTGGAGGGACAAAGTGCATGAGGCACTTTTTGTGTCCCAAGTGAGTGGCTAGCTCACGTGGTGGTTAGGTCGTGGCTAGGGCACTGGTGGCAGCACAACAGGGGACCGAATCCCACTGAGGTAGCATGCACAAAAGGTATTTAAATTTTTTAATTTGTGTAAATTGCACTTGGTTCAAAGTTGATGGTATGCACCTTGAGGATATATAAGGTGGTTGAAATAAATATTATTTTGCCATGGTTGGAAGAGCTGAATGATTTAAATTTTGGTGTGAAAAATATATTGGAATATTTCTATATAGTGGTGTTAATTATTTTGATAATGTATTTTTGAGTAGGGAGTTATTTTGATTATTATACACATTAAAATTCTGAAGTGAAGTGAGTTTTTTGAATCTTTGCTAATTATATTTTGAATAGTTTTGATATTATAAGGTGTACTTGACACTTGATATCTTGTATGGTGAAGTGAGTTATTTGAATCTTTGCTAATTATATTTTGAATAGTTTTGATATTATAAGGTGTACTTGACACTTAATATCTTGTATGGTGAAATAACAATTGAGGAGAAAATTTGTGTGGAGATTTTGAGATAGATTGTTGCTATCTAACCTTGAAATTGACAAAAATGATTTGATTGTGATTAAGACAGGTTTTGAAGATGTATCTACATCAAAATAGAATGTATGGGCACATCTTTCTTATGAGTGAAATATTTTTGGACTGAATGTTGTGAAATATAAAGTTGGAGTGAAAAGAATTGTTTGATAAGCATTGTTGGAAATATTTGAGTGAGTTTTCATGTTCATGATTTATGGATGTTCAAATATCATGAGTATCATTGTTATGTGAAATTGAGAACTATCTTGAACTAGGGTTTGTAAAATATCATGAGTATCATTATTATGTGAGATTTAGAATGTAGACACCAAAACAGCACCAATCCGATTATGTGACTACAAACACTGATCACATTAACACACACAGCCCCAGGGTAGCCCCTAGAGGTTAAACAGTGGTTCTAACAACTTACACGACGATTTTGCAAGTCAAAAATCAGTTTGGCACCTTTTAGACACTTTATTTCTTATTCGTCCCACCCAGGGACGAGTGCGAATTTGTACTCGTCCTACCCAAGGACGAGTATGGATTTGTACTCGTTTCACCCAGGGACGATTACTAGCGCTCGCTTACGGGTGGGACGAATGTCAGGTTTGACCGACAAAAAGTCGGACCTCAGCGCATGACAACTCAGAACTACCACTCAGCTTTTCATGCATGACATAGGAGTGCGAGTGAGTTCTTTTGACAACACACATCTGCCAATTGACTTTCCCTTCATTGCATGGGAAGGAGAGTAAGCTTTTTAAGACAACTCAGATTTGCCACTTAGCTATCCCTTCATTGCATGGGAGTGCAAGTGAGCTTTGCTAAAACATGCAAAGACATGCACAGAGGCGGTTAAGAAGCCCTTGATCAAGAAGAAGTCTTCTCTTCACAAACAAAAGCATTCATGCAAAGAAACACTTTTGCATGTTAATTCAAAAAGACCCCTTGGGTCTATAAAAATGGTGAGTTTTCTCACCCAAAGGGATATACAGAGAAGGAGCATTTTGAGCGACGAAGTGCTGCTAGTTCACTTACTTGCGATTTGTGCTTTCATAATCGTGGTATTTCTTTTAGTTTCATGTTTATGCTTTTGTCAAGTTTTTCATTTCATTTAGATTCATTTCAACCATCGTTAGATTCATCTTTTATTTTTCATACACAGGTGCTATTGACTTTCTTGTTTGTTTCTTTGAGTGCAGAGTTGCAGCATTAGAGGAGCGGCGAGGAGTCTACCTTACCAACGCAAGCGGCGGCAACATTTGGCCCGCCCATTCCAAACGTGGGCATGCGGAAGGAGGAAGACTAAGTCACAAATTGTAACAAAGACCAATTTAACGCTCCTAGCCCCTAAAAAGGGAGGAGACGTCTATGTAACCGAGGATAAGAAATTTGAATAAAGAGGGCTGTGATTTCCTTACATCTTTTCTTTCGTCTCCAATTTATCTCCTTTCCTTGTTTTTGTGCATAGGATTAAAGCGTTACATTTCGTCTTATATTGCATAGTTATAGTTTTCCTTTTGCTTCCGGAATCTCGTGCTTTCAATGGCGATCACGGTGGGACCTCTGTCCTCTATTTTTTTTAGGTTAACTTACTGATCTAAAATTGCTTGTTTTTTTATAGGTACCTATTTTTCAACATCAGACTGTTATTCGTCTCTGCAAGTGACGATTACAGAATTGTTACTCGTCTCCCCTCCGTCTCACCCGGACGAATAAATTATTCGTTCCACCCGTGACGATTACGGTTCTGTTATTCGCCTCACCCGGGGACGATTATAGATCTGTGCAAATTTTCAGAGCAAATCAGAAACTTCCGATTAGGCAGAGAAGAGGTAGGGGTTTTTACAGCTTCTATCAAATTTTTGTTTTTTTGTTTTTTGGTTTTCAGTTTGTATGGCTTAGGGAAAGATTTCTTTTCGTTTGCTTGTTTCAATTTCGCAAAATTAAAACGAACCCCACACATCACGTTACATTTTAAACCAAGGCGTTGGTCGTAAGACCCCAACCCTTGAGCAAGACCAACGGTGGGTTCATCACCACCTTGGCTTAGCTTTGCATCCATTCCCCGATTGTCAACTGTTGTTAGGCGTAAATCCTGACGAAAGCTGACCGAGTGTCGCTGGGGTGATTCCCATGCGCGCGAGGATAAGTCTTCTATGGTAGGTGCCATTAACGGGACAATCCCCCTTCCGTACCGCCTACGTACCACGTACCATCTGCTCTCACGTACCTATAGTCTCCCTCTCGTAAGGGCGGGTATATAGAGAGGTTGGTATATCGGCTCGGTTGGTATATTGAAGGGGCGACCATTTTGGGAGTTATATGAGCCTTCATAATGCATTTAAACGTTCTTCACAAAACCTACAAAAACAAAACAAAACAACAAAAACACACTAAACCAGATTTAGGGCACACTATTAATCTTTAAAAGAGATAAGCATTGCTTGTGTGTGTATGCTATTTTCTGTTTAGACAAAAAAAATCAAAAATCAAAAAAATCATAAACAAAGATAAAAATCTACGCATTTTGCCACTCGCTCCAAAAGCTCCAAGGATTCCCGCAATCGCTTGGTCACTCCAAAATGCCCCAAAGGTGTCCATGAACCCTTTGGTCAACCCAAAAGCACCCCTAAGGTGCCCATAAGTGATGCGGGACCATCCAACAAAATATGGGAAATTTTATATTTTTCCCTAAATTTTAGTGCATCTTGTCGGGGCCATAACTTCTCAACCGTAGCTCCGATTGACTTGAAATTTTACAGGGAGTTAGGTGGGATAATTTTAAACAAATATAATTCCTAGAATTCTATTTGCCCAGAAAAGTCAGTTTTTGGGGCCAAATTCCATCATCTAGTGCCCCGAAATTAGGTTTTAAAATTGGGCACGCAATTTTATGCACTTTTTGAGCTGTTCAGATGTCAATATCTCCTAATGTATTTAGAGTTAGGACTTGAGACTTCATTTTTGTCTTATCTACTATAAGAGGGATGCGCACACCAATTTTGAGCCCCATCTGAATCATTTCAATTTTTAGGGTTTTTAGAGAGACATCGCCATGGTATTCACCCGTAGTCAAGCCCACTCATGGGCAGACGCTGTGGAGAATGTCCAAAGAAACACGAGTCACATCCGTTATAGTCCCCAGGATTTGGTCATACCACCTTGGCGACCTAACACACAAGGCAGTCCCCTACACACCTTAACGGAAAGGGACTACAGGGGCACCTCTTCTAGGGGCACTCCTGTTCAGCATAGCACCCAGCACGCATCCTCCCATGAGGGGTACATCCGTAGGAGAGCTCCCTTAGATGCTCGTTATGAGTGGTCACCACGCAATGAAGCACTAGGTCAACATAGGGTTCGACGGGAGGAACCACATGATTACACTATCCCTCCTTCACCCCCTCTAGTTGTCAGGACTACAAGGACAAATTCAGAGCACAAGGCTCCTCAGGCGGGGCGAGCCAACTCTGCCCATTCCTCTTTCACTTACAAAAGAGATCACGAAGAAAAACTTTACCTTCCTCAAGAGCAACATACATCGCAAGAACAATACGCCTCCGCAATTGCTAGCTTTCAGGATTACCTATTGAGGCCAAAGCCTCGGGGGAATGCCGCTACCCCCAATAGAGGGAGGCGACCTATAGAGATCTCGGATCACCATGACCGAGATAGATATCTAGGAGAGGCATCTAGGCCTTCTAGACATGAGACGACAGGACCAACTATCTTAAAATCTACCAAGCATATTGCATGTCGGATGCAACTCACGTTACTTGAGCTGGAACAACAACAGTTAGAGCAACAATATCTTTTAAATCAAGAGTGCATTCGAGCCAGGAGGATGAGTTGTTCCAACACACTATGCAGGTGACGACTCCAACCCATCGCATGCATAAGACAAAACATTATGAGAGACACAACTGGGTGCAAGACAGGTCTCTACGACCTTATCAAACATCGCCCTCGATGCCTCCTAGACTTGAGCGGGAGGCCAATCCTAATACCAATGACGGGTGCCTTCTTCAGGCGCCCACCCAGGTTCATGGACCACCCCTAGAAATTCTTCAAAAAGCCTCTAAGGAACCTGAGCGAAAAGAAGAGCGGACTGAAATGATATACCAAAGCATGGGGGGTGCTATCCAGCCACCCCTCCCAAGGCATCAAGTTTCCCATAACTTGCAACGGGAACAAATCAAACAGGAGGAGCTCAAATCCCCCGATACAAGCAATGCACTGCCACAGCACTTAGAGTTGGTAGAGATCAAGATTTTGGGGTCCCAAATGCCCAACTCACATGAAAATCCTCTCAAAGAGGATCAACCCCTAGTTGTAGAACTACCTAATGACGAGGTCTTCCATATCTCAGAATCACCAAAATTTGATGAGCCTGACTCTCTCGCCAAAGACGAGTCAGCATATGCAATAGTGCCATGGGACCCGTTCGAGTCTGACAGCACTAATTCACAGGTGGTCCCCATGGATGAGCATCACAAAATTCTCCTAACATTATTCCCTTTGGAGGCTCCCATCGAGCCTGTGCCATTACAAGAAAATTCGGTCCCCCCACAAAGCGCGAAACAACCCCATCAAGACCATGTCAATTTGCTCGAGTCGGACGAGCTTAGCATGTCGCAGAGATAGCTGTCGAGGCCAACGAGGGCCTTTGGATCATCAACAATGATTACGAATATGAAACTAAGATGGCATTATCTCAATCATGCACGACGACACAATCACCCTGTCACCCATGACGAACTAATGGCCCAACTAGGCATAAGACTAGGGCATGAGTGGCGCATAGACCCAGCCCACTGGCATCACATGTTGATCCCACTCCTTTGGGAAGATCGCGAGCACCTTCCACCCAGAGATATCATAGCACCATCAGTGCCGAAGGCAGACCTTGCCCTCCTATCCGTGCATAAGGCCGATCCATTCGTGCCAATTCCTATAGAGCCAGATCCGGTGCACAAAGATCATCACGCTGGGGGTACCTCTATTCCCTGAAGAGCCAGTGGGTTACACCAAATGCTCCAAAGGTGTCCATAAACCCTTTGGTCAAACCAAACGCTCCAAAGGTGTCCATAAACCCTTTGGTCAAACCAAAAGCTCCAAGGATTATCGCAATCTCTTGGTCATCCCAAAAGCTCCAAGGATTATCGCAATCTCTTGGTCATCCCAAAAGCTCCAAGGATTATCGCAATCTCTTGGTCATCCCCAAAAGCTCCAAGGATTATCGCAATCGCTTGGTCATCCCAAAAGCTCCAAGGATTATCGCAATCTCTTGGTCATCCCAAAAAGCTCCAAGGATTATCGCAATCTCTTGGTCATCCCAAAAAGCTCCAAGGATTATCACAATCGCTTGGTCATCCCTAAAAGCTCCAAGGATTATCGCAATCTCTTGGTCATCCCAAAAGCTCCAAGGATTATCGCAATCGCTTGGTCATCCCAAAAAGCTCCAAGGATTATCGCAATCTCTTGGTCATCCCAAAAAGCTCCAAGGATTATCGCAATCTCTTGGTCATCCCCAAAAGCTCCAAGGATTATCGCAATCTCTTGGTCATCCCAAAAGCTCCAAGGATTATCGCAATCTCTTGGTCATCCCAAAAAGCTCCAAGGATTACCACAATCGCTTGGTCAACCCAAAAGCTCCAAGAGTTACCATAACTGCTTGGTCAACATAAGTATTCAAAAAATCAACAAAAACAACACAAAAATCAAAATCACAAAAACATTTGCATTTCAATTCCATGCATTCTCATAACACATCAAAATTACAAAAACAATTGCATTTTCCATACATTCTCAAAAAAAAAACAAAAATCAAAATCACAAAAACAATTGCATTTCAATTACATGCATTCTCATAAAAAAAACAAAATCACAAAAACATTTGCATTTTCCATACATTCTCATAAATAAATAAAAAACGAAATCACCAAAACATTTGCATGCATTTTCATAAAAATCAAAATACAAAAATATAGGTTGCATTAAACATTGCATCCATCCCTTGCATACTTCGATAGGTCATACAAGTCAAAAGCACCATAGGCTGTCATTACTTGGCAATTCCATCATTTCCACCTCAAATCCATTTCCATAAACGCATACATCCAGAATATCACCTTTTTATTTTAGCATAGTCAGTTGTTTCCTAATGTATATAGGGTTTTCGTCATTCAGATGTCTTTAAATTTCTAGCCAAAAACTGTACACAGTTAAACAGATTTTACACGGGAAAGTTTTACTTGGATCACACCTTGTTACGTAACATCCCAACACAAATTAACACACATATAAAAAATTCCTAAGTTGTGTGAACGAAAGATGAAACCTGCACCGTCATCCTGGTTACCATAGGCGAAACGGCTATCTTGCTTATCCCCCTGTGCAATTGACCTTAGAAATGCTGAGAGTTGGCAAAAGGACAAGCTTCCTCCCTACCCAATTCCCCATGAATCCCAAGTTCTCAAAAGTTGCAAAAACATCAAAAATTTGCAAAACGTCAAAACATTCAAAATTGACATCCTACAGTGCACACATCAAAAGGCACGTACAATAGTGATTCTCGTCACTCCCTATCCCTTGCTCAAAAAAAAAAAAAAAAAAAAACATCAATAAAACAAAATAAACAGTGATCTTATCACTATAAAGAGCAAGTATCCCAATACAATTGAAGAAAAGCGGGAGTCGAACTTGAATCCACGGAATTCTCGACATTTCGACGGGTCATGAGGCAAGCTTCGATGCTCGGTTTGGTTGATAGCCTATCGAGTCAGTGATAGTAAACCTCCCGCATGACGATATATCTGTCACATTAACTTGTGTATAGATCAATGTTTGCATGTGGATGAGCTAGCTTATGGTATCCTAGATAGCATCGCAGATTAATCTAACCAAACACAATCAAGGAGTTAGTGGAGCTAATTAGGTGATCCTCGGTACGAGGTTCGGTTGAAAGCCCATCGGCATCGGCGGTATCCCCGATGAATACCACATAAATGAACTCAATTGCACACACGGGGATGTGAAATAACTTGGTTAAATTCAAGTCGAATTTATACCTTGTTCAAAAGTCTTGCGAGATAAATGTACGAGTCTTGGCTAGTTAGTTAAAATATCTGAATCTAAGAAAAGCTTAACTACATTTTAAAAACAAGCTGTCACATTTTATTCCGTACATCACCATCAAAATATATGCAAAATACAAAAACAAAGTTTTCACATGCAAAGTCATTCCACAAAGTCATCCCATTAGTATAGCAAGTCAGTCAAATCTTGTACAGTCTATGGTGCATCGACACATCATCAACAACTCATTTCATTCATTCCATATCCATACATCATACAAATTAGAAACATCACATTCATAATCACCTCTGCATACATCAAACACATACATACAAAACACGCCACAAAAAAAAAAAAAAAAAAAACAAACAAACAAACACAACAAAACAACCAAAATATAAAAATGACAAATGCCAACAAAACCACTAAAAATTGCCGGACAAAAGTGCTCTTGCACTTAACCTCTTCGCATTAGAAAACTGATGTCGGGGTCTACCTTGTCGTTATCCTACTCCCCAAGAAGGCTACCATAGCCGGACCGCTCCACGGGAAGACGGATTTTCGCCAATGTTACCCCCAAATGGCATCCCAAAATGGGTTCACACCCACCAAAAATAGGTCAAAAAGAATCGAGAAACTGCTCGAGCATTCAACGGACAACATCTAAAGGCACCCTCACTTAAGTCATCTTGGGTCAAGCGACTCGTCGCTTTTCTCATGTCAGTCCTTCCTTCATCGATTCGTCGCTTGAGGGGGTAGTCACACTTAAGTCACCAATCAACAACAACACACCCAATCACGGCAATAGCATGCATTCAAAGAATCATTGACAAAGACAATCACGCTCCTGCTTGGGGCAGCAAACAAGCAATTATCACAAACTTATTAAACACTTGGCATTCCCGAAGCATGAACACAAGGTTCCCCCGTGGATAAAAGGTTGCGCCCTTTGCCTATTCATGACTGATCAATGTCCAAGCTCAAGTCACACCTCACCAAAATAGGTTAATACTTGAAATCAAATTCCTTAGCTCGTCAGAAGCAAGGATTCAAGAATGCATGCCCTTTCCATGCTTGGGGCATCAAGAGTTGGTTAGGTTACTGAGAAACCCTAATCATTAGTGCTTTGGTTATCTATTTTTGCTCGGCGTTGTGCCATGCACAACGCTTCCCAAAAAGGGGCATCTGTAGACACCAAAACAGCACCAATCCGATTATGTGACTACAAACACTGATCACATTAACACACACAGCCCCCAGGGTAGCCCCCAGAGGTTAAACAGTGGTTCTAACCACTTACACAACAGTTTTGCAAGTCAAAAATCAGTTTGGCACCTTTTAGACACTTTATTTCTTATTCGTCCCACCCAGGGACGAGTGCGAATTTGTACTCGTCCTACCCAAGGACGAGTATGGATTTGTACTCGTTTCACCCAGGGACGATTACTAGCGCTCGCTTCGGGGTGGGACGAATGTCGGGTTTGACCGACAAAAAGTCAGACCTCAGCGCATGACAACTCAGAACTACCACTCAGCTTTTCATGCATGACATAGGAGTGCGAGTGAGTTCTTTTGACAACACACATCTGCCAATTGACTTTCCCTTCACTTCATGGGAAGGAGAGTAAGCTTTTTAAGACAACTCAGATTTGCCACTTAGCTATCCCTTCATTGCATGGGAGTGCAAGTGAGCTTTGCTAAAACATGCAAAGACATGCACGAGAGGCAGTTAAGAAGCCCTTGATCAAGAAGAAGTCTTCTCTTCACAAACAAAAGCATTCATGCAAAGAAACACTTTTGCATGTTAATTCAAAGAGACCCCTTGGGTCTATAAAATGGTGAGTTTCCTCACCCAAAAGGGATATACAGAGAAGGAGCATTTTGAGCGACGAAGTGCTGCTAGTTCACTTACTGGCGATTTGTGCTTTCATAATCGTGGTATTTCTTTTAGTTTCATGTTTATGCTTTTGTCAAGTCTTTCATTTCATTTAGATTCATTTCAACCATCGTTAGATTCATCTTTTATTTTTCATACACGAGTGCTACGACTTTCTTGTTTGTTTCTTTGAGTGCGAGTTGCGGCATTAGAGGAGCGGCGAGGAGTCTACCTTACCAACGCAAGCGGCGGCAACATTTGGCCCGCCCATTCCAAACGTGGGCATGCGGAAGGAGGAAGACTAAGTCACAAATTGTAACAAAGACCAATTTAACGCTCCTAGCCCCTAAAAAGGGAGGAGACGTCTATGTAACCGAGGATAAGAAATTTGAATAAAGAGGGCTGTGATTTCCTTACATCTTTTCTTTCGTCTCCAATTTATCTCCTTTCCTTGTTTTTGTGCATAGGATTAAAGCGTTACATTTCGTCTTATATTGCATAGTTATAGTTTTCCTTTTGCTTTCGGAATCTCGTGCTTTCAGAGAACTATCTTCATCTAGGGTTTGTGAAAGATCATGAGCATCATTGTTATGTGAAATTGAGAACTATATTGAGCTAGGATTTGTGAAAGAACATGAGTATAATTGTTATGTAAAATTGGAATTATCTTGAGTCAAGGTTTGAGATCCATAGTGTGAGTTGATTGGAAGTATAGTGAAACACTTTGTTAGGGTTTGTAAGAAAGTTGTGTTTCATTGAGTAGATGTTTGAGTGAAGTTGGTTAAGCTTTATTGATTGAAAGCATTGGAGTGATAGTTCAATATTTGTGAAACAAATTAAAATTTATTTTTTAATTGATTTGAAAGAGAGTTTTGAAAGTTATTGAGTGTTTTGTAACTGTGAAACATATTGAGTCTTTGATCATTCTCTATATGATTCTATGATCAAATAATATTATGAGTGAAACTTGTTTGTGTGTTGAAGAGGTTTTTTGAAAGAGATTAAGTTGAGTTATGTATGCAAGTTTTGTGATTTGAGTAAGCTTTTGTGAAAGCTTAACGATAGAGTTAAGTAAAATTTTGTGAAATCTTGTGGACTTAAGAACAGAATTTAGGAAGCTTTTGTGAAATCTTAAGGACAGATTTAAGCAAGATTTTGTGAAAGCTTATGAGTATATTTGAGTAAGTCCTAGAGAGGACTTAAGGAATGAGTTAAGAAATATTTTGTGAAATATTATTGAGTATTTTTCAGGTAAGTATTGGTGAATACTTGTAGGATAGATTTGAGGTAAGTCTTGGTGAAGACTTGTAGAGTAGATTTAAGACAAGTCTTGGTGAACTTGTAGAGTAGATTTGAGACAAGTATTGGTGAGGACTTGTTTAGCAGATTTGAGGTAAGTCTTGGTGAAGACTTGTTGAGAATATTGGACAATTTCTAGGGAGAGCTTTTGGATAGATTTAAGGTAAGTATTGGAGAATACTTGTTGAGCATATTTGAGGTAAGTCTTGGTGAAGACTTGTTGAGAATATTGGACAAGTTCTAGGGAGAGCTTATGGATAGATTTAAGTCTTGGATAAAACTTGTTGAGCAAATTTGAGGCAAGTCTTGGTGAATATTTGTTGAGCATATTTGAAGCAAGTATTAGTGAATACTTGAGAGTAGATTAAGCAAGTTATTGAGAGGACTTGTGGACATATTTGAGACAAGTCTTTGAGAAGACTTGAAAGTAGAGTTGATTGATTGATTTGTTCAAGCTTTATGTTAAGGCTTGAGGAGAGATTTGAGGACAACTTTTGGTGCATATTTGAGGGTAAATTTGTGCCAGACTAGAGAAAATTTTGAGAGAATATTTGTGCTATGCCAAAGATAGTGTTTAGTGCATATTTGAGATAGATATTGAGTAGAGTTGAGATTAAGATTTGGAGGTGATAGAGGAGAGGATAGTAGTCTCCAGTGGATAGAGATTCATTAGACAAGGTAGTGAGGATAGAGGTCTTTTGAGTGAGGAAAAAGGTCTAGCTAAAGCAGAGGAGAAAGAGTTCTCCTCTGGATAGAGATCCATGAACCAGCAAAGGGGAAGGAGTTATCTTGTGGATTGGTGTCCATGAACTTGAGTAGGGTATTGGTATCTATTTTGGATATAGGTCCATAAATATTGTAATAGGGAAGGATTCCCAAGAGATTTTTTGAGAAAATTTTAGTGAAATATTTTCTCCATGGAGTAGCCTACATTAGGTGAACCACGCTAAATTGGTGTCTCTATTGTGTGTGAATATTTATGTATTGCCTTGATTATTGCTATTGATATTTCAATTGATATATTGGATAATATTGTTTGAGAAAGAAAAGTAAAATTTGGTCTTATACTGTTCACCCCCCCTCTCAGTATAAGCTTATCTTCTTCATTTTTGGCATGCCCGGTGGGACCAGTTTACAAGAAAAACAAAAATACATCATATGAGTTATTATTTTATCTTTACCAAAAGGAATCAAGATTTGGTGAATATTCTTGAACTTGCTAAGTTGAGAATACCAAATTCACCTGGCGACTCCCTATTATTTGAACCCAGAAAATAATGATCCCTGTAGACCATTACTTTTTCATGTATACCAATTATTTCAAAAGGAGTAACCTTGAATATTTTTTATTTTGTGAGTTACCTTATAGAGGGTCTACTGTTATAAGGAATTTAAACCAAGATTTCCATTCATAAGAATAACCTCTTGAGGAAAACCCTATAGTTAATCCAAAATTTCCTCCAACAAGATCTACACCTGGAAACATGGTAGGAAATGCAACCCCAAATCAGGAAAATATACCCCCAAATTAGCCTTTATAGAAGTACCCAAAATGGAACACAGTTGGCCCCCTCATATTAGCCCATATGCATGACATTCCTTAGGCTCTGTCTAAGGCTATTCCCACTTATGATGGATCTGTAAAGACTACATATGAGCACTATCAAGATATTTTGAATCAGGTAGCAATCCAAAATATAAATAATGAATATGGTATTATGATAATCCTAGCCCTGTACTTCAGAAGAAATATTTTACATTGGTTTAGGACTCTTGAGGATAACACCATTACTTCATGGGCAGTATTGGCTAAGCCTTTTGTGGAAGAATTTAATGAATCTGTTGATCATTTATTCTTGCTTAATCAATTAACATATATGCAGAAACATCAACAAGAAACTGTCTTAGATTTTAATTTAAGGTTTAGCAAAACCTAGAAAATAATTCATCCTACAGCTAGAACAACTACATGCCTTACTTATATGTATTATATGAAGAATATGTGCTTATATTAAGAGGGGGGATGAACAGTATAAGATAAATTTTTACTTTTTAATACAAATGATAACATCAAAAATATTAAAGTAGTAAACATCACACAAAGCATCACACACATGAGAGACATAATTTAACGTGGTTCACCCAATGTGGGCTACTCCATAGAGAAAATATTCCTTATAAATTTTATCAAATAAATTCTCTTGGGAATACTTTCCCTATAACATTTATGGATATCTGTACAAAGGATACACCAATATCCTAATCAAGTTCATGGATCTCTATCCATAGGAGAACTCCTTTCTCCTCTACTCTAGTTGGTGATATTATAGAAGAATAGTTGCCCCCACTGCTCTGGATAAATGGATCTTTATCCATGTAAGACACTTGTCCTCACTACCTTGGCTAATGGATCTCTATCCACTAGAGACTATCATCCTCTATAATTTGTCATATTTAAATCTCTATCTTAAATATGCACTAAATACAGTCCTTCAGTATAGCACAAATTTGCTTAATATTTGTCTCTAATCTAGCACAAACCTATCCTCAAATATGCCTCAAACTCTGTCCTCAAATATATCTTCAATATTTGTCCTCAAATATATCCTCAATATCTATCCTCAAACCTATCATCAATCTCTATCCTCAAATCTGTACTGTAACCTTTCACAAAAGCTCACATAAATTTTTCCACAAGTCTTCTCAAAGACTTGCCTTAAATCTGCTCAACAAGTCCTCACTAGAACTTGTCCAATCTCATAAAAAAATAAAGAGAATTATTAAAGACTCAATATGCTTCGCATTCACCATAATACTCAATCAATTTCACTCTCTCTTTTATCATAGAAACATATGAAGAATTATTAGAGACTCAATATGTTTCATATTCACAAATACTCAACCTCTTTCTCAAATCATTTTAGAATATAGAACAACTTATTTCATAGAACTTGAACTATCACATCAACAAATACACTTGACTAGGCTCAACCAACTCTACTCAAACACTCACTCAATGAATTAATCCTTACTCACAAACTCTAGTACAAGCATATGAACATTAACTCAAATGTTTCCAACAATGTTTATCAACCAATCTCACATAACAATGATACTCATGATATTTGCAAACCTTAGTTCAAGTTTCTTCATTCACTTACTTCAACAATAATGCTTATTAATAATATTCACATAACAATGATACTCATGATCTTTCCAAACCCTAGTTCAAGTTCACTCAACTAATCACTTCAACAACAATGCTTATCAAACAAGGTTTTATCAAAAACTCTTTATTTTGTAAAACCTTGAATCATTAATTCAACACACACTCAACAATGCTTACCAAACAATCCTTTTCACTCCAAATTTGCATTCACAACATTCAACAATCACTCATTAGGAAGATGTGCCCATACTTTTGTTTTATGTAGAAGTGGATTTAGAAAACCTGTCTCAATCACAATTTCCTTCTTTCCAATTTCAATGGTTAGATGTCAAAATATCACTCTTAACAATTTTTCAAATATTCCTTAAACACACAAATAATCAAAGCTCAAATATACCTTATTGCTCCTTGGAATTAACATCCATCAAATCATACATAAAAATAATTATTTGGATACACCTTATAATCTCCAACTTAAAATAATATCTAGCACCACAAAACCTCAAACAATCTTCCTAAAACACCTTTATTTCCCTTTTCAAACAATAAAGCAAATAACACTAAAAACATTATTTTGCATAAACCTTATAACTCCCCTAAAACCTTACAAGCCAAATAAAATATGCAAAAATTAATTTTTTAATATTCAACTAATTCCTCCAAAAATTGTGGTGCTTAACTAATGCATACCTTTGTTATCTCCCTAAAAGGGTTTTACCATGATTCAAACCACCGTCTCCCCAAGCACCAAGTACCTTAGCACTTTGGTGCCCACTGTGTGAGCTATAGGTGCCCATGTGAAGGAAGGAAGAATTACTTCCCTTTCAACCTTCTTTCATCATTGAATTTAATGCAAAATAAAAAGTCCTCTCATGGATTCAAACCTACGTCAATCGTTGGCCTCACGACTTGCTTGTGCTACAATTGCCAACTGCGCTACCAGCACTTTGGTGACCAAGGCTACCTACTTGGTGGGTCAATGCTTTTGGGTCCCCTTAAGCACTTAAAAATTAAGATTAAAATCCTATTTGCACAACACAATTCGCATAAGCTCGCATAGCATCAAAATAAATTTGAAAGCATTGGTAACTTTGGCTAAGGTGGGGTAATACCCCTTTTATACACACATGGTTAATTTGCTCCCCACGTCAATGCTTAGAATTTAAATTCAAAATTTGAATTAATAACCCACCTTAGGGTTATTTAAAATTAACATAAATTAATATATAATTAATATTAAAATTAATTAATAAATTAATTTAATAAAATTATATTAATTAATTTATAATTAATTTAATCTTCCTTGTATAATATTATAAAGAATTATTATAATATTATTCACTTGGGCTTTTTCTTTAAACTTTGGACCACATATGACTTCCTGGAACCAGGTCTTGATCAACTAAAACTAGAGAACCTAAAACTGATGTTGCCCACTAAAACTACCACTAACTGGTGTTGAAATCTTGACATCAATGACCACTCACTCTTGACATCAATGACCACTCACTCTTGACATCAATGACAACTCATCTACTCAAAATGTCCAACAATCTCCCCCTTTGTCATTGATGGCAACCCAAATTATTTTTACCAAAACTTAACCTTTTTCTTGTTCTTCTCCCCCTAGGAAATTGCTCTCCCTAACTCAATGCTCTCTCCTTAAATCAAATTTCTCCCCCTTTGACATTGTGAAGATAAGAACACAACACTTAAATAAAATAAGGAAATCAAATAATAATGAGATACAAAATTGCACAAATGGATATATTTGATGAAACTGGGGAGAGCCAATAAACTTCTTTTGATACAATTTGTCCTCAATGAGGCTATTTGATATAATGATTTACAAAAATGTTAGGGTTCTTTGAAACCCTAGCTATAACAATGAAGTGTCTTCAAATTGATGTTTTCTTGCTTCCAACAGGGTGAGTGGGCTTTGGATATCCTATGGCAGGCCACTCAAGCTTCAACAACCATTCAAAAATATGTATAATCTACAAATCTTCCTTTCATTTTATTGTTGCAGTTTGATAGCAGATGGCATGATGCAGTAGGCTATGATTTGCATTCTGTGGTTACAACAGGCTTGGACGCACACTTTGCAGGATCTAACGTGAGCTTCATAGGATTTGGTGTGCACCTACAGGATATAGCATGCTCTATAGAGTGCCTACAGAATATAGTAGGCTCTGGTGAGTGCTTTGTAGGCTCTACAATGAGCCTCACAAGCTTTGGAGGGAACCTATGGGTTAGGGCAAAATCTATAGAAGCAGATCGAGGGGGTGGCAATGAATGTGGTAGATGGATGGGGGTTGCAACAACAATGGAGGATGAATGGGGGATGGTTGGAACAATAGAAGTCTTGTTGGCTAGCTAGGGCTTTAGATATTCAAACTCTATCTCTCTCTACTTCGCTAGGGCTTCAACAGTGACTCATCCAGGGTGTAATTTCTAATCTCAAGGTTCCAGGGTTTGGGCATTTACAAATGCCCCTATTTATAATCTAACCTAGGGTTTTAGCCTTACACTTTTGATCATGTTTCAAAGATGAAATTAGATCCTAAGGTTGAGATTAATTTTTATATGTGGCATGGATTAATGAATATGGACGATGGGGATTAGATTGGATCGAACGACTATGGTTAATTGAGTTTATAAATATATATTTTATAATAAATATATTATAATATAATATAAAATATTATATTAAATACAAAATAATATAAAATAATATTAAAATAATCTCAATTGGGTTAGGAAATGGCGAGAAAGGTGTAATTGGGCCAATTAATTGGCGGGAAAGGTGTATGGTGGACAGGTTGGTGGTGGAATGGTTAGGATGGAGGATTAGTGGCTGTAATTTGGTGTATACAAACATCAATGGCAAAGGGTCACCTTTGGGGCTTGGGGCTAAGAATGAGTCTCTTAGCTTAGCCCCTACCCCACCTCCTCTTGAGGTGGTTAATTCTAGGATGGGAGTATTACTCCCGGTTTTCCTCGAATATACTCAAAGGTCTCCTTTGAAAGTGGATTAGTGAAAATATCTGCTATATGTTCCTTTGTAGTAATATATTCCAACTTGACCTATTTATCTGTCACATGTTCTCTCAAAAAATGATACTTGATCGAAATGTGCTTTGTCCTAGAGTGCATCACTAGATTCTTTGAGATACTTATAGCACTTGTATTATCACATAATATGGGAATAGGATGATCATGTTTTATCTTGAAGTCTTCTAGATTTTGCTTCATCCATAATACCTGTGTACAACTGGCTACTGCTACAATATATTCTACTTCTATTGTAGATAAGGATATTGAAACCTACTTCTTACTTAGCCAAGAGACTAAACAGTCTCCAAGAAAGAATGCTCCTCCACTTGTGCTCTTTCTATCATCAATATTGCTATCCCAATCTACATTTGTATATGTTGTGAGTGTGAAACTATCACTTTTGGGATACCAGAGCCCAAAATCCATAGTCCCTTTTAGATACCTAAGAATTCTCTTTACTACTACCACATGTGTTTCCTTAGGTGCTGCTTGAAACCTTACCACTAATCCCATTGATTGCACTATGTCTAGTCTTGTAGCTATAACATACAACAAGATGCCAATCATAGATCTATATAATATCTGATCTACCTCTGGAGATTCATCATCCTTACTTAACTTGCATCCTATGACCATGGGGGTACTTATCGGTTTGCAATATTCTAACCTGAATTTCTTTAGCATCTCTTTTATATACTTGGTTTGTGAGAGAAATAATCCTTTCTTTGATTGTGAAATCTGAAGTCCAAGAAAGAAGGACAACTCACCAAGCATAGACATCTCAAATTCATTTTGCATGTTCTTTGCAAATTCTTTACACATCTTATCATTGTTTCCCCCAAAAATGATGTCATCAACATAAACAACCACAATTAGTAGATTATTCCCTTCATTTTTTATGTATAAGTTGTTGTCCGCTATTCCTTTTTTGAATCCTTGTTCTTGAAGATACTTATCCAATATTGAGTACCATGCTCTAGGAGCCTACTTTAGACCATACAGTGCCTTTTTCAATCTACATACATGATCTAGTTTATCTATTAATATGAATCCCTCTAGTTGTTCAATATAGACTTCTTCTTCTAGAACACCATTTAGAAATATTGACTTAACATCCATCTGATATACCTTGAAGTTTTTAAAACTTGAGAAGGCTAAAAATATTCTTATGGCTTCAAGTCATGCAACTGGAGCAAATGTCTCATCAAATTCAATTCCCTCTACCTGTGCATAACCTTTGCACACTAACCTTGCTTTATTCCTTACTACCTATCCATCTTCATTTAACTTGTTTTTGAATACCCATTTTGTGTTGATCACATTCTTGTCCTTTGGTCATGGAACAAGTTCCCAAGTCTTGATTTTCTCTATTTGATCTAATTCCTCATCCATTGCCTTAATCTAGAACTCATATTCACTTGCCTTATTGAAGTCCTTTGGCTCAATCTTAGATAGCAAAGAAAAATTTACTTGTTGAGATGGTGTTATTATCCTTCTCCTTGTTTGTCTTTCATCTGGATTCCCAATGATTAGATATTTTGGATGATGCTTTTGTACATACCTGGATGGATTTTTAGGAAGAAGTCTTTGTGTTTCTTCTTCTTCTTCATCTGATTCCTCATGAAACTCTTCTTGACAACTCCCATCTTCCTGATACACAATTTTCTGAACTGGTTCTCTTGAATCTATCTTCTCATCAATTGTTACATTTATACTTTCCACAATAGTGTGTGTTCTCTTGTTGAAGCATCTATAAGCTTTAATCTTAGTGGAATAACCAAGAAAAATTCCCTCATCACATCTTGGATCAAACTTGCCTAAGTTTTGATCTTCTCATCTTATGTAGCACTTGCTTCCAAAAACCTTGAAGTGTTTTACAGTGGTCGGTCTTCCTTTCCAAAGCTCATAAGGAGTCTTGTGATGGTTTACCCTCATTTGAGCCCTAGTGATTATATATACTACTATGTTGACTGCTTCTCTCCAAAATCCATCTAAAATTTTGGACTCATTTAACATAGCTCTAGCCATATTCTCAATAGTCCTATTTTTCCTTTCAACTACTCCATTTTGTTGAGGAGTTCTTGCTGTTGAGTATTCTCTCTTGATCCCATGTTGTTCACAAAAATCTACAAATTCATTTGAGGTAAATTCTCCTCCTCTATCAGATCTCAAACACTTAATCCTCTTGTCGGTTTCATTTTCAACCAGTTCCTTAAATGCTTTGAATTTTTCAAATGCATCTGACTTCTCTTTTAGGAAAGCTACCCAAACCATTCTGGAGTAATCATCTATAAATAATATAAAGTAACTCTCACCCTGAATACTCTGTGTTCTGGTAGGACCACATAGATCAGTATGTATTAGACTTAATGGCTCAGATGACATATATCCTTTTGACTTAAATCTTGTTCTAGTTTTCTTTCCATGTTGACAAGGTGCACAGATTGTGTTTTGTGGCCTTTTTATCTTGGGTAAATCTTTGACAACCTACTTATTGCTTATGTTGACTATGTTGTCAAAATTCAAGTGACCCAATATTCTATGCCACAACCAAATCTCATATTCTTGTGATAGAAAGCACTTTTCCCCTTTGATATCACTAAGCATGTATAGATTGTTTGGAGTTCTTCTTGCATTTGCAATGACTTTTCCAATTTCTAATTTTCTTATCTCACATCTATCTGGGTGAAATGTAACCATATGACCTTGATCACAAAGTTGACTTACACTTAGCATATTATGTTTTAACCCTTTAACATACAACACATTTTCTGTTCTTGTTTTCCCATTATCTAAACTCAGAGTTCCTCTTCCACCAATCTTTGTTGATCCATTATCACCAAAACTTACTGATCCTCTATTGGTTTCTTTTAGTACAATGAATTTATCTTTGTCTCCTGTCATGTGTCTAGAGCAACCACTATCAAGATACCATTGTTCTTCTTTATCCTGAGCATGAAGGGTTGTTTGAACTAACATTGATCTAGCCTTTACATTTTCCTTTTCATCTTTCCTAGTTGTTGAAATTGTTTTTCTTTTACTAGACTCAGGAAGTATCATTTTACACCATCTAGCCTTGTGCCCAAAATTATTGCATTTGTAACATATAATATCATTATCCATAAGAGGTGCAAAAGAATTGAAATTTCTATTGACATTGTTTCTTGCATGACCAATACAATGTACAACTCTATGACCATATTTGTTACAAGAAAAACAATGACCATGGAAGAAATTATGTAACCTATTTGGATGCCTTTGAGATTGTGGTTGAGTGCTTCTCCTTTTGTGATTAACTCTCATCCAAGGTTCTTCTTTGCTTTCTTCCTTTTTGATGTCTTTTTATTTTGAAGTATCCTTTGCTTGCCTATCTTTGTTTGAAGTTTCTCCTTCTTGAAGACTTGACTCTTCTTTCTATTTCTCATACTCTATATCTTGTAGTACCTTGGTCCTTTCAACTTCATTCCTTAGATAAACAATTTTTGCTTCCAATATTTCACATTCTATTTCTCTTGCTCTTAATAGATCCATCATATCTTGCTCAATATTCTTTCCTTCTTCTACCTTTATCTTAAGTTCTATGAGACTTTGTAGAAGTTCCATCTTTGCTTCTTCATCCTCTTGAATTTGTTCCTTCAAGCTTGAGTTATTTTCTCTAATCCTTTCCAAATTCCTGAGAGCAGTAAATAATTCCTCTTTTATATCAAACATGGTCTCTTCTTCATTTTTTGAAGTCATGTGTGTTTTTGATGGATCCTCCTCCAAGTTGTTAGTCTTTTCACGGAGAGACCCACTCTGATACCAATTGAAGAACATGTGCTTATACTAAGAGGGGGGTGAACAGTATAAGATAATTTTTTTTCTTTTTAATCCAAATGATAACATCAACAATATTAAAGTAGTAAACATCACACAAAGCATCACACACATGAGAGACATGATTTAACGTGGTTCACCCAATGTGGGCTACTCCATGGAGAAAATATTCCTTATAATTTTTTCTCAAATAAATTCTCTTGGGAATCCTTTCCCTACAATGTTTATGGACCTCTGTCCAAAGGAGACACCAATCCCCTAATCAAGTTCATGGATCTCTATCCATAGGAGAACTCCTTTCTCCTCTACTCTAGTTGGTGATCTTCTAGAAGAACTATTGCCCCCACTACTCTAGATAATGGATCTCTATCCACTGAAGACACATGTCCTCACTACCCTGGCTAATGGATCTCTATCCACTAGAGATTGTCATCCTCTATACTCTATCACCTTCAAAGCTCTATCTCAAATCTACACTAAACATAGTCCTTCGATCTAGCACAAATTTGCTCAATATCTGTCTTTGATCTGGCACAAACCTATCCTCAAATATGCACCAAAATCTATCCTCAATATCTATCCTCAAATCTATCCTCAATATCTATCCTCAAATCTATCCTCAATATCTGTCCTCAAATATGTATTGTAAGCTTCCACAAAAGCTCACACAAATCTGTCCACAAGTCTTCTCAAAGACTTGCCTCAAATCTGCTCAACAAGTCCTCACTAGAACTTGTCCAATCTCATAGAAACATAAAGAGAATTGTTAGAGACTCAATATGCTTCACATTCACCACAATGCTCAATCACTTTCACTCTCTCTTTTATCACAGAAACATATGGAGAATTTTTAGAGACTCAATATGTTTCATACTCACAAATACTCAACCTCTTTCTCAAATCAATTTAGAATATAGAACAATTTGTTTCATAGAACTTGAACTATCACATCAACACATCCACTTGACTAGGCTCAACCAACTCTACTCAACCAATCACTCAATGAAATTAATCCTTGCTTACAAACCCTAGTCCAAGCATATGAACACTCACTCAAATATTTCCAACAATGCTTATCAACCAATCTCACATAACAATGATACTCATGATCTTTGCAAACCCTAGTTCAATTTTCTTCACTCACTTATACTTCACGCCAAAAATTCACATAACAATGATACTCATGATATTTCCAAACCCTAGTTCAAGTTCACTCAACTAATCACTTCAACAACAATGCTTATCAAACAAGGTTTTATCAACAACTCTTTATTCTAGAAAACCTTGAAGCATTAATTCAAAACACACTCAAAAATGCTTACCAAACAATCCTTTTCACTCCAACTTTGCATTCACAAAATTCAACAATCACTCACTAGGAAGATGTGCCCATACCTTTTGTTTGATGTAGAAGTGCCCTTAGAAAACCTATCTCAATCACAATTTTCTTCTTTCCAATTTCAATGGTTAGATGACAAAATATCACTCTTAACACTTTCTCAAATATTCCTTAGACACAAAAATAATCAAAGCTCAAATATACCTTATTGCTCCTTCTTGGAATTAACATCCATCAAATCATACATAAAAATAATTATTTGGATACACCTTATAATCTCCAACTTAAAATAATATCCAACACCACAAAACCTCAAACAATATTCCTAAAACACCTTTATTTCCCTTTTCAAACACTAAAGCAAATAACACCAAAAAATTATTTTGCATCAACCTTATAACTCCCCTAAAACCTTACAAGCCAAATAAAATATGCAAAAATTAAATTTTTAATACCTCAACTAATTCCTTCAAAAATTTTGGTGCTCAACTAATGCATACCTTTGTTATCTCCCCAAAAGGGTTTCGGCGTGATTCGAACCGTCGTCTCCCCAAGCGCCAAGTGCCTTAGCACTTTGGTGCCCACCGCATGGGCTATAGGCACCCACATGAAGGAAGGAAGACTTCCTTCCCTTTCAACCTTCTTTCGTCACCAAATTCAACACAAAACAAAAAGTCCTCTCATGGATTCGAACCTGCGTCAATCATTGCCCTCATGACTTGCTTGTGCTGTGGTTGCCAACTGCGCTACCAATGCTTGGTGACCAAGGCTCCCTCCTTGGTGGGTCAAATTATTTTGGCTCCTCTTAAGCACTTAAAAATTAAAATTAAAATCCTCTTTGCACAACATGATTCGCATAAGCTCGCATAGCATCAAAATTAATTCGAAAGCATTGGTAACTTTGGCTAAGGTGGGGTAATCCCCCTTTTATACACACATGGTTAATTTTCTCCCCACGTCGGTGCTTAGAATTCAAATTCAAAATTTGAATTAATAACCCACCTTAGGGTTATTTAAAATTAACATAAATTAATATATAATTAATATTAAAATTAATTAATAATTAATTTAAATAACATAAAGTTAAGTAAATTAATTAATAAATTAATTTAATAAAATTATATTAATTAATTTAATCTTCCTTGTATAATATTATAAAGAATTATTATAATATTATTCACTTGGGCTTCTTATTTGCACTTTGGACCACATCTTGACTTCTTGGAACCGGGTCTTGATCAACTAAAATTGGAGAACACAAATGCTGATGTTGCCCACTAAAACTGCCACTAACTAGTGCTGAAATCTTGACATCAATGACCACTCACTCTTGATATCAATGACAACTCATCTACTCAAAATTTCCAACATTATATCAGAGCTCTTGGATCAGATCTAGGCCTGCAAACCCAACAATCTAGGGTGGAAACCTTTCCACAAGTTTATAATGCAGTCGTTCATGCAGAAAATGTCCTAATTAATGTGGGGAGATTACCTCCAAAATTTGTGCTACCTTACAATCTAGAAACCACTAATATCCAAAGCCAAGCTACTACTTCATCTTATATGGAACCCCCTCCATTGTCATCCCCATTCCCATAGATGACTCCCATTCCTCAGCCAAAAGCACCATCTACTATAGTTCCTTTCCCTCCACTTCCTTCTCAGACTCCTCAAGAGTTTTCTATCATCCTTGATATACATAATACGTTGAAAACTCTTAGAAACAAGATGAATTCTATGGAGAAGAGAGAAATGGAGAGGTCTCAACAAAGGATATTTCCATATGTGAATAAATATCAAAGACCTGGTCCTAGTAATAGTACTGGGGTCAGAGTAAATGCAACTTATGAAGAGCCTGAGTGTTCTTCAGAGATAAGTTTGGTAAATATCTGGTGTTTGGTATGTAATGATCCACATGATTCACAATCTTGTGTTATGTACCAACACCATGTCCAACAAGCTATGGATCAAGCAGAAAGAAACCAGAAAGGAAGGGTAAACATGCTATGGCAACCTGACCAAATCATGGTTGGAAAAGAGCTGGATGAGGATGGACCTATTACTGTCATGACAAGGTTGGGTAAGAAAACACTACAAGTAGATCCATAGAATATGGGTCAATTCCAGGTCCCCTCTCAGAAGAAGAGTGCTCCACCTCCCCAAAGCAGTGACACTTTCCCTATTCCCCAAGCCAAAGAAAAATAAAATAGTCTTCCCAAGATATTTGAGAAAGAAACTAAGGGAGACAGAATGAGGTCTAAGGATGAGGCTCAAGAGAGGCTTAGATTCCCTTCTATTACCAAAATATAGAGAATAGAAGCCACTCAACAATATAAGAGAAAATATGGTGAGCCAAAAAGAAGGCCTGAGAGACCCACCTTGGCTAAGTCTGAATACAACATTATGGAAGAAATGAAGAGAATACCATCAAAAGCTAGTCTATATGACACCCTCTTCATTCCTGGCCAGATTGACCTACTAAAATCTTCCTTGAACAAATATCCACAAGAAAAGTAGGCCACCACAATTCTTAGTATACCCTCTAAAAATAAATAAATATCCCCTACTATTTTAAAGAATAAACCTCCTCCTTTCTACATTTCTTTAAGGATGGAAGGTTGGGTGGTCCAAAATTGTATGATTGACTCAGGAGCATCTACTACAGTTATGCCTAAAGAAGTTTGTGAGGAGATGGGTATGGAGTATACCCGATCCTACCCTAGAGTACTGCAATTGGATGGAACACCTGTAAAGATAGTGGGAGTAATCAAAGATGTCTTAATGAGGCTGCATAGAGCACCAGAGGTAACTATAGTACAAGAAATAGTAGTGGTGGATCTAGAGCCTTATTTTGGCTTATGTCTTTCAAGAGAGTTTACTGCAAAGTTAGGTGGATGCATGTATATGGACTATTCTAGCATGGTTATTCCTTTCAAAGGAAAGAGGATAAGGATAACACCTGAAAAGCCTGTGTCTTACCACATTGAAAAAATTGAAGGAGACATGTGCAATCTCACTCCTCTTGAGGAATTTGAATTAGTGGATAACTTTGAGGAGTTGGAAATCAAATATGAGCTACCTTTCAGAGAGGATTACAGCTAGTTTGGGATAGGTATGGGCACATACAATATTTCTGTAGAATCAGAGAAGAAAGTTCCTATTATATCTAATCAGTATCTAAGAGAAAAGGAAACATGGACCATGCACTTTGATGGTGCCAGATGTAGAAATGGTGTTGGTGTTGGTGTGGTATTATAGTCCCAATCAGAAGGGACAAAGAGTTTTACCTATAGATTAACATGGGCATGCACCAATAATGTTGCAGAATATGAGGCTCTATGCCTTGGACTGATGCAAGTAGAAAATATGGGTATTAAGATCTTGAACATATATGGTGACTCTGAATTGATAGTAAATCAGGTAAGAGAAAGGTGCAATAGTAAGCATCATTACCTGAAAGCATATAGAAATAGGGTATGGGATTTGATGGATTCCTTTCATGCCCTAAACATAAATTTTATTCCCAGAGGAAAGAATACTTTGGTATATTCCTTGGTAGTAAGGGGAGCTAACTTCAACCCTTCTACAGACATAGGAGTTAAGAAAGACAAGGGAATCAAAATTATTTTCAGACCTATAATGCCAGATAAGCAAATTTTTTAGTAGGTCTTTGAAAGTGATGAACAAATCATTGATTTTATGGTGAGAGAAGCCTATCTATCCACTATTCAAGAGGAAAATCTAGAAGATATTGATCAACAAGATGTTATTCAACTTAAGAACAATCACATACCTAGAGGTTTGGTCACTCTAGAGAGCATGTTTGACAATGAAGATAGGAAAAGGATCAGATCCATGGAAGTCAATGATAAAATCTATAAAGAAGTTGAAATAGAAAAATAAAAGAAGCTCAAGGTTGGAATCTGATGTTCTCCAGAGGAAGAGGAGGATATCAAAGCTTTATGTATGAAGTACCAAGATATTGTGGCTTGGTCATATGAAGACCTCAAAGTATATGACAAAAAGGTTATCCAACACACCATTGAGCTAGAGCCTAATGCCAAGCCATTCAAGTAGAAGCAAAGGCCTATAAATCCAAGGATCGAATCCATAATGAGAGAAGAGCTCTTGAAGTTATTAAAGGCTAAGATCATATATCCAATTAAACATTCAACCTGGGTAGCCAACTTGGTACCTATGAGGAAAAAGAATGGTGATATTCACTTGTGTGTGGATTTCAGAAATCTTAATCAAGCATCATTAAAGGATCACTACCCCCTTCCACAGATTGATCAAATATTATAGATAGTGGTAGGGGTAGAAAGGTTCTCATTGCTAGATGGTTTCTCTAGATATAACCAAATTTGGGTGAAGAATGAAGATCAGTATAAAATAACATTCACCACAAAATGGGGCACATTTGCCTACCAGAGAATGCCTTTTGGGCTATCCAATGCGGGAGCCACATTTTAGAGAGCCATGGACTATGCCTTTGGGGAACTGATTAACAAGGTTATTCTAATTTATTTAGATGACATGACTATGTTTTCCCACAACAAGCATGACCACTTAGCACACCTTGAACAAGTTTTTCAAAAGTGCAGAGAATTTGGCATCTCCCTCAATCCTAAGAAATCATTTTTTGTAGTACATGAGGGAAAGTTGTTAGGTCATGTGGTCTCAAAATAAGGTATGGCCATAGATCCAGATAGAATCAAATCCATTCTTGCTCTTCCACTACCTATAAACAAGAAAGCCTTGCAGTCCTTCTTTGGTCAAATAAAATTTGTCAGGAAATTCATCTCTGACTTTGCTCAGAAGGTGAGGCCTATATCAGAACTACTAAAGAAATATGTAGATTTCAAATGGACTGAAGTAAGAAAGCAAGCCTTTGAAATTATCAAGCAGTCCATTGCAATAGCTCCAGTGCTAGTAAATCTAGATTTTAGTAAATATTTCATCCTTTATGCTTATGGAGCTGAGGAAAGTTATGCATCAGTGCTCACCCAAAAAAATGATCAAGGAGAGGAACACCCTATATTATTTTGGAGCTAGACTCTCCATGAATACCAGGTTAAGTATAATTTTATTGAGAAACAAGTATTTGTTGTAATGAAATCATTGAAGAAATTTAGGTAATACTTGGTTCAAAGCAAGACCCTGGTTTATGTTGTTCATCTGGATGTAAGAAGTTTTATTCTACAAGGTGAACTAGGAGATAAGAGAGTTGGTTGGATCACTAAAATCTAAGAATATGATGTGGAAATCCATCCTACCAAGCTGGTAAGAGGAAGAGCCCTATGCCAAGGTCTAATAGAAGCAGCAATCTCAATAGAGGTAACAACTTGTCAGGCAACAATAGATGATCAGATTGAAGGATTGCATTCAGATGAATCAGACTGGGTAGATCAGATGATTAAGTATTTTCAAACTGGGGTATGCCCTCCTGATATTAATGCATCACAGAGAAGAAGATACAGACTATAAGCTTTGAAGTATGTCTTACTTCTAGAGGGTCTGTACAAAAGGAACCTTGATGGAGTTCTCCTTAGGTGCTTAAAATATGATCAACAACAAAAGGTCATAGAGGAGTTCCATGGAGGACTATCTGGAGGACATTTCTCAGGTAGAGTTACAACTTTGAAAATTATCAGAGCAGGCTATTACTAGCCTACCATATTTGTTGATACCTTCAAAGTCACTAGAGCCTATGATAAATGCCAATGGCATGTAGGGAGGACAAGGAATGCTTCATTCCCCCTTAAGCCAATCCAAGTGGAAGAACCCTTTCAACAATGGGGTTTGGACTTCATAGGGGTTATCAATCCCCATTCTTCAGCTGAGCACAAGTATATTCTGACTACTACAGACTACCTCACCAGATGGGTAGAAGCTATTCCTACAAAGAAATTAGACCAGGAAGTGGTGATAAATTTCATGGAAAGCTTGATTTCAAGGTTTGGTGTTCCAGAAGCCTTGGTGAGTGACAATGGACCAACATTCATAGGAGCCAAGTATATTGAGTTTTCCAGCAAGTATGGCATCACCATTAAGAATACTTCAAATTACTACCCTCAAGGGAATGGACTTGCAGAATCAACTAACAAGAATCTATTAAGGATTTTGAGAAGATCACTAGAGGGTAATAAAAGGAGTTGGCACCTAATGTTGGAGCAAGCTTTATGGGTAGACATAATTACTATTAAGAAGTCCATCAAGACTTCTCCTTATGCCTTAGTGTATGGCAAGGAGGTAGTGTTACCTATCCATTTGGAGATTCTAGCACTCAAGATGATAAACACAGAAGAGGAATCTAAAGAAAATCTAGTGGAAACAAGGTTGACACACCTGCTACAGTTAGAAGAGAAGAGAACTTAGGCCTATGAGAACTTTCAAAAGCATTCAGTGGACATCAAGGCATGGTTTGACAAGAAGGTAAGGTTCAGGAAATTCTAAGTTGGAGACTCTGTACTCAGGTGGAATGTTGAAAGAGCTAAACCAGGACATCATCAGAAGTTTGACTCCTTCTAGGATGGCCCTTTCAAGATAATAGAGGTTAAAGAGACCAATGTTTTCTAGCTTGAAGATCTGGAGGGAAACATACAACCGATTCCAGTTAATGGTTTTCATCTTAAACTCTATTTTTATTGAAATATAAGCTCATTGTAATATATGTACATACTTTGTATCATATTATTTTTTGCATTTTATATCAAGTTTTGTTTTGATAGCATATTGTATAAAAAAAAAGAGAAATAAAAAAAAAAGTTGTGAAATAAGCTAAGTGTTCCCAAGGAGTGCAACAAGTCTCCAATCCACACTAAAATACACTAAGGAAGCAACGGAATGATGAGTGAGCTCCAATCCACACTCAGATGAACTACAATGCCAGTGGAATACTGCATGCATTATATTCCACACTTAAAAGGTCTAAAGTGGCAGAAGAATAATGCAGGTTTCTAATCCACTAAAATTCAAGAGTATTTTGAGGGAAAAGAATTTCCATCCACCACTCCAATTTCTAATCCACATAACTTAAAAATTCCATCAAGAGTATTTTAAAAATATTTCTCTCCACTCCAAAAAAGGGAAAAGGACAAAGCGACACCGTGAGGGTATGGAGTAGGTTTGAATTTTAGCCAATCAAAAATTAGAATTGTACCTCCAAGCCATCGAAAGGAATGAAATTAATTTGAAAAGTATGCCAATGGGTAGTTCACATAGTGGCCACATTAATGGTAGAGGGTGTGCATGCATGGGAAATTTAAAAGTGCCAAAACATAGAAATCCTCTCATTTGACAAAGAAAAATGTTCACCAAGCAAAAAGAGTAGAATGATAGCTGAGCATTATCTATGAATTCTAGAGAAAGAATTTGAGAATTGCTTATGAAAATGGCTCCAAAGAAAGTGCTAACAAAAGTACAGAAAAGGGGAGCAGAGCTAGATGACCATGTGGACCAGACTAGGTGATTGGTAGACACAGTAATGACCCAAGTAAGGAGGACCTTCTTGAGAAGTAATTTTAAATTTAGATACTTTGAAGGGAGACCAAATCAGCCTCAAGGTACCATTGTCATAAAATCCTTCTTATTTTCTTATATTTGTGATTATATTCACCATTTCCCTGAATTAGTTTCTATGATGATTAAATTTTATGACCCTAAGAAGAGGATAGTGAAAAATCCTAATGGCATACCACTATTCACTATTACCAAAGAGCTTTACCTCAATTTTTTGTCATAGGGGTGAGTCCACCCTTAGAGCCTAAACAATTTGATATAGCAGAACAAGCTAGGGTTTATGCTTCATTAATGGCTTCAAAAGAGAAGAAAGTTGTAGAAAGGTGGCTTCGATTCCAATTTAGAAAGATAAGAGAGCAAGATGAAATGCCTAAAATTCCAATACCTATTGACCAATTTGCTAACCCAGAGCTATATTCAATGTTAGCTTGTATGGAGGGTTTGGATTCTGATAGAATGGTGAATGATTGGCAAATAGTCATTGCATACTACATTTCCAATGAAAGGATGTATGAAGAAGGTGTAGAAAAGAAAGGCATTAGGGTTATCTATTTTGACTGGCCAGCTTTCCTTGCTTAGAGAATACATGAGCAATTAGTGAGAATGAAAAGGAGCTCTGATGCACCTTGCTTTTGACATTGCTCAAGCCTGGTCTGGATGTTCTTTGTTGCTGTAAGGGACATGATGCCCTGGATTCTGATCAAGGACAAGAATGACCAGGGAGACCCCATTCCTATTTACTATTGGACTTCTCATCTGAGAAGCACTGAGTCTTTGTATAGATTCAACTTGGAATTTTTAGGGCCAACATTGAAAATAATGTATGGGGAATGCCCTAGGCTACCACCTCTAGCCAAGAAATTGTTAAGAACAGAAGGTGTCGAGGAAGGAGATTGGTACCTCCTAATAGAAGGCACAATCATTAGACTATATGGCTTCATTGGTAAGCCTTTTTTGCTGCCCCATTTTGTTATAGATAGGCTATTCACCTTAGAATACTTGAGGTAAGTAGAATTTATAGATTTGAACTATGGTTCTAGGAGGAAAAGGAGGTGTTTGTTGACCTACCATAATGTTGATGATATAACTATTACCAAGAAGTGGTAAGGTGAACAAATTGATCAATATCTGGATAGGTTGGGCCTATTTTACATTCCCCAGAGATGGAGTTATGACCCGGATGATGTATTCTATAAGAGGAACATAGCCCTGAATGGAGAAAAGGCCTACAAATTTGAGAAAAAATCCAGGCCTCATTTTGAATAGGGAAGAAATAACAAAGAAAATATTCTTTTGGAGTGGAATGTTTCCAAGATGGATCAACTTCCTCCATGGTTAGACTTCTATGAACAAATTGTTGATTTTGATCCAGACAATAATGCAAAACATCGATTGAAGGAGTCTACCATCAAAGAAGTTGAGGATAAAATAGAAAAGAAGAATGAAGATCAGTCACAAGAGTCTGCCATCATTGGTAGTGAAAGTAAAAAATGGAATGAAGCCAAGATATCAGACTGGTGGAGGATGAGAGTCAAAATTGGTAAAGAGAAATCCAAGTTTGGATTGAAAATTGATGATGAATTTTCTGATAGATATGACAAGAATGTCACAACTTGGAAGCCAAAAGACCCAAGGAATATAGTGCTAATCTATAAGAAGTCACAAATAGGGTCAGATTCCCCATCCTCACCTTCAGAAGAAGAAGTTCAAGAAGAGGAACCTGATACTCCATTGACTGCTACCAAAGTTCTGAAGACTTTTCAGCCTTCAACTGAACAAATAGAGAAATTTCCAAAAGGGGCACAGTTGATGAGTAAGATGCACTATTATGATGAGAGGGCTATTAGTACACCAGTCATCGAGACAATAAGTAGGCCCAAGCACCTAGCCCTGGGTGGACAGCCCTTAGATACAGATATAGACTAGAATAAGAAGGATGAGAACTTTAGGTTCACACCTGTGAGTTTCACCACTGCAACAACAGTGGAATTAAATCCTATTTCTGAATAGACATTACAGGAGGAACCAGTACAGGAAGGGTTGTCTGAAGAAGACATAGGAAGTGAGAAAGTAGCCATGCAAGTTTTTAAGAGAAAGGCCAAAAGGGCACCAAAAAGAGCTGAGAAGGAGATTTCCAAGAAATAGAAGTTGGATAAAGAGGAAATTGTTAAAGAAACAACTATTTCAGCTACGAAAGAATTGATACAACAAGTGCAACAACAAAACATAGAGACAACTCCAGAACACCCTACATCAGTAGGTGAAGGTATGGTCTCTAATCCCTCTTCTCCTCCTCCTCCTTTAGATTCCCCAAGAAAATCTCCCTCCCTTTCTGAGCAAGATATTGAAACTAAGGTGCCTTCTCCCCCTCATAGTTCACCCCCTATTTCATCAATCAATACTGAGGTGCAAACCAACCCATCTCCTCCAAGGTCACCTCAAATTCCATCTTCATCATCTGAGATTCCCCCTTCATAATCTCCTATAGTTCCATCCTTACCATTGCAACCACCTCCATCATCTGAGAAGCAAACTATTTTGAGTACACCCACTCACCCATCTATGAGTTTTGCTTTAGTTTCCATGAGTCTACCAATTGCAACAACAACAATGGTCACAGATTCCACGTCATAAATAGTTACTTCTTCTCAGCCATTATCAACTATTGATTCTACTCTTGCATACCTTGTAGCCTCTTCTCCTCTCCCTATGAGTTATCCTACCCAAGAAATTTTGCAAAAGGAATAAGAAGCTTCATAAAAATTCAATATTTTTGGGTAGAGAAGTTATCCAAACCTTCCAAGAGAATGGCCATGAAGAGGAGAAGCATGTTTGTTGATCCAGTTTCAAGGCAAAGGACATCTAGATCCATGATTCCTCTTGTGAGAAAGCCTAAAACTGAGATGACTGCACAAGATTATCACATAGAAGAATATACAGAAGATATTGAAAAGTTACCTATAGAAGATGAATTGGTCATGGCCAAAGCTCACTTGGACACTTTTTATGTGAAAAATGATATATACAAAGAAAAGGTGGATAAGTTGGAAAAGAAAATAGAAAAGCTTCAAAAGACCATTGAAAATAAGAAACAAGTGGAGAAGGCTCTGAAAAAGGAAGCAAAGAACTAGCAAGACAAGTTTTAGGAGGCTAATAAGCTCAAGGAGCAAATAGAAGAGCACAAGAAGAAAAATGAAGAACAAGCTAAGGAAATACAGAGTTTGAAGTAGCAACTTCAAATCGAAAAGGCTAAATCTTCAGGGTTCTCCATGGCTAGGCTAAAGAAAGTAAGAAATGAATTGCTCTCTAAAGTTCTAGAAAAATGCTCAGAGCTGCAACCTATTATTGATTATTTGGATGATGCTAGCCGCCTACTCCAAAATATTTAGAAGGATCTGGATAATTTCACTGGAGAGCTACAACCTATGGTGATTCCAGCTGAGCAAATTTACAAACTGGTAGATAGTAGGCTCAGTGACTCTGCTAAGCCAATTCCTAATAAGGAGTGGAATATTGCTAGAATTGCTGCCAGGATTGTAGTAAAGAAGCATAGAGCCCTCCAAAAGGCTTGGCTATTATTTGAAAAAATTGAAAATATGATCAAGGATGTAGTGGATATTAATAAGGAAATGATTCAGAATGGTTTCAGAGGATTATGGATGGAAGATCACAACTTGTTATCAATAGAAGAAATTAAGAAGAGTACTGATGAGAGCTTACAAGATGAGTCTAAGATTGATGCTCTGGAAGAGCCAATTGATCAAGAGCAAGCTTCACAAATGATTATTGATTTTACCAGGCTCAGAGATCTAATGGAAGACTTGGTAAACAAAGGAAGTGCTGCAAACTATGAAGATATTGGTGAGCTATAGTACATTCATAAGCAGCTGAAGGAAAATTCCAACCCCTCTGAAGCAGCTTGGAAACAAGCCCTGCAGACCCTGAAGCTAATGGTGCAGTTGTTTGGTAATAATATAGAGGAAAATAAAGAGTAAACTTCACCAGAAGAGGAAGCTGAGCAAGAAGAAGAGGATAATGTTGAGGAAGAGGCCCAACAAGAAGAAGAGCCAGATAGAGCTATGGACCCTAAAGGGACACAAGCTTAGCATTTTTGTTTTGTACATTTTGTAGTCATGTAGAAGTTTTGTATTTTTGTTGATTCATTTTTACTTTGACATTGTCAGAAGGAAAGAATAAAAGCATGAGGTCAGAAAGAGGTAGAAAATGAGTTTTGTGTGAAGGCATTTATATCATTTGTTGTAAGAAGGCTTTATAAGGGGAACATAGTTATGTTTTGTTGAAGCATTGGAGTAGTTTTGAAGGAGTGGCATAGATATTATTGTTTATGGCATAGTCTCCATGTGAACAATTATCCTCTAGGATGTATGAAGCATGGTCTCGATATGAACGTTTATCCTCTAAGATGTTCATAAAGTTTTCAGAGGGTAGTGTTCATATGGAAATTATTCTTTAAAGCAATTTTTGAAGATAAGCATTTTTGACTCCTGATGCCCAATGGATAAGACTCTGAGTTCTATGGCTTTGCGAGAAAATCCACTCAGGAGGCACCAGAATGTAGGCCCAAAATGGCCACATCCTTAGAAAACATTGAAAATTATTCTAAGGCATGATAAAATTCTATTCCACTAAGGTCATAGAGTATTTTGGAGTGGATCCGCAATGAGAGTTCCAAAATCTGCTCAACACTTAGATTTTTTTACCTTAACAAGCTAAAATTCCATTCCGCTCGATTCCCAGTGTATTTGGCAAAGGATTCCAAGCAAGCTCCAATTTCATAAAACTTTTGGGCAAAGATGATGTCAGCACGATAAAAAGTGTGGAATGATGATTCTTTGGGATTCTACATGCTCCAATGACTAAGTACTAGGAAGTCTATTCACTAGTTTCTAAGACTAAAAGTGAGAATGGAGAAAAGCTCATTTTACACTATTTAATGGTGATCTGGTTGGTTTTTGCATGCTCCAAACTAAGTGTTCAAAATTTATTCCCTAAGTCCCAAGAGTATTTCAATGTGGAATGAAGACATGAAGGCCGAAAACACTACAAAGAGTAAATGGCATTTTCACTACTTTGAGTGGAATGCACAAAGGATTATTTGCACTACTTCTAGTGTGGATTGACGATTCCATATTCCAACTAAGGTAAAGATGATATCAGCATACTTTTTGTGTGGATTATAATTTATTTGAAGTCAAATAAGAGAGAAATAAGGATAAGTAGTGGATTAGTAGTGGACTTCATTCCACTCACTCCTTAGTGCATTCCATACAGAATATTATTTTGTAGAATCAAGGCTAAAAAATATGATAGCAATTAAAAAGTGTGGAATGGCATTTTGTTCTTTCCTCACCAATTTGTAGAGTATTTTTGAAGGTTTAATCGTAGCCATCCATGATGAAGATCAACGATCTAGATTTTGCTGACATTGTTGAAGTATTTAAAACAAATCTCATCGGATCAGAGAGCAATCGGTTGGAAGGTAGGAAGATGAAGCGTCGAAGGGTTTTCAAGATCAAGAACTAGAGCAGTTGTAGATCTATGATGGAACGAAGCTTCCAAGAATGATCAATGGATCAGATGTAGTTTTCAACCGCCTAAACTCCAACTACCATCAAGTTGTAGAGAAAGCAGCCATGGTGGATTACTCACAATGGATTTCTTAGACTTCACCAACCAGTAAGATAATGCTAGCAAAACTCTCTACTGAGCTATAAATTTGTAATCTTTGTAATGTCTCCTCAATATTCTTTCATTTTACAAACTATAAATAGAGGCCAAACCCTCATTTTTAAGGGTCGGCTCTAGTGCGTTTGCTTGCCCTACTGTAAATATTCCTGTGAACTAATGGAAGGAGCATTACTCTAATTTTTTGACTCAAAATTTGTCATCTTCACCATCTTTGTGCAAGAGGTTCGAAGCTTTGAGCTGCATTTCTGTTAATACTTTAGCGGTTAGTTCATTCCAACTTATTGGATTACTAGTTGTGAGAGTAATTGAAATATGTTCATAGTTAGATCTGTGTTGTTAGGAAGTTTATTTCTGTTAAATCTAACTATTGGTCTATTCTGCTAATTTGGATTATCAATATTAGATGTTGGAATTGCTTTCTGCAATATATCTCTATTTATGCTTTAATGTATGAAGATTTCATGGGTTTGGGTGTTGTTAATCTTGAGTGATGGGACACTGGAAATAGTTTGTGGGAGCTTTTTGTTGTAGTTGCCTATGTTGTTAGCCTATCCGACCACTATTTTTTATAATATCTCTAACCCTAAACCTTTTCTAACCCTTTTCTCAAAACCCTATTTGAGCTTTAATTGTGTCAACACCATTTTAAGTTGACAAGGAACCAACCTACTCTAGAGGTTGGATTGAAGTTGCCTTTGGTCCATCCAATGTTGAGTGTTGAGTTGTGACTATCGGGTGCATGCCTGGATAGAAAATTGGAAGATAGACAGTCATAGTGTCAAGTAAAACTTGATGTCAATTCGGTACCAAATAGTTCCCAACTATCTTAGTTTATAAACCTTTTGTACCAGATAATATTGTCTACCTACAGTTTTTCCAAGATGATGTCGATATAAATGACTTCATGACATTACAAAATTAGTATGCCGATATAATTTGTGATAAAAAGGATGAAGAGAAACTAAAAGATCAAATAGGAGAACCCGTAGAAGTAAACCAACTAAAAATAAATAAAATACCAAAAGTATTAGTTTTTCTAATTTGAAATTTTTGATAAAGCATAAAAACCTCTTATGAAAGAGACTATAGCTGAGGATGTTAACATTGGTACAGTTGAAAATCCTAAAATAGTAAAAATTGACAAAGATTTACCAAAAAAAGAAAAAGTAGGATACATAAGTTTATTAAAAAGAAATAAAGAATTTTTTTCTTGGATATATGAAGACCTCAAAACCTTCAATACATATATTATGTCACATATCATACCCCTAAAGGAAGATACCAAGCCTTTCAGATAGAAATAAAGGAAGTATAATACTACTTTACATCAAGTAATGTAGAAGGAAGTGTAGAAACTACTATATTCTAAAGTCATCCAAAAAGTGAGATTCTCATCTTGGATATCAAGTTGGTACCAGTAAGAAATAAAAATGGGGATATCAAACTCTATGTGGATTTCAAGAACCTAAATAAAAGCTCACTCAAAGATAATTATCCTTGCCCAATATGGAACAACTGCTACAAGTAGTAGTTGGTTCATCCAAAATGTCCCTATTAGATGGATTTTCTGAATATAATCAAATACAAATTAATCTAGAAGACACACAAGAAAAAATTCAGTACACCATGGGGTACTTTTGAATATTTGAGAATACCTTTTGGAATGATCAATGCAGGGGTAACTTTCCAAAGAGCAATGGATTTTGCTTTCAGAGGATTGATGTTCAAAATAGTGATTGTATTTTTGGATGACATTACAATATTCTCTAAAAACCTAGAAGACCATTTGGAACATCTTGTTGTAGTCCTTACCCAGTGTAAGGAGTTTGGAATTTCCATGAATACTAAGAAATACATATTTGGAACCACACAAGGAAAATTATTAGTCCACATAGTTTCAAAAAAGGGGGTGAGTATAGATCCAGAAAGAATAAAATCTATCTCAAAAATTCCCCCCCTAAAAACATTAAGGGAGTCAGGTCTTTCTTTGGAAAAATAAATTTTGTGAGAAGATTCATTCCTAATTTTGTAGAGATGACCTAACCTATAAATGATATGGTCAATAAGACTGAGGAAATAATGTGGACACCAAAAATTATAAAAGCATTTAAAAATATTAAAGAAGCCATTTCAACTGCCCCAGTCTTAAACTACTCTAATTATTCAAAGGATTTCATTTTTTTTCATTTGCATCTAATCAGTCCATTGCTATGGTCATTTCTCAAAAATATGACAAAAAGAGTGAAATTCCAATAGCCTTTATGAGTTTGGGTTTGAAGGGGAGCATAGTAGTATGAAATTGAAAACACTTGTATTCGGAGCTTTGCACCCACCATGGATAATTTTCAATACACTTTGTGGTTTTTGGTTGATTTGTTCTACAAAGCAAGGAAGTCACAAAACTAGGGCATTCCCAAGAGCAACCAATGGACCAAAAACATAGGGAAGCTGATATGTCCTAGAGTATACTAATATTTAGACCTGATGGCTTGGTTAGAAGTGGCCTATGACAAAAATACTAGAACTTTTAGAGATAAAAAAGACTAGCCAGTGTTTAGCATCCTAGAAAAATACATCCAAAAATTATTCAACTTGATGCCTTCAAACACACCACTATTTTTCTAGGTAATTGAAAGACAATATGACAGGTTAATTGAATTAGAAGCTTTCAAAATGTTTTTGAGTCATATGAGCCTATACAATTTGATTTCCCCATTAGAAATACTGCATTCAAACTGTGGGTAAGGGATTTTTATGACATGATTAACATCATTTTAGGAGTAGAAGAGCTCAGTGTGGTAGAGAAAAATATTTTGTACCTAGTAGCACAAAGTAATAGAAGAATAAATCCCCCCATATACACCTAGGAAGAAGAGTTGAGAAGACAAATGCACTCATAGTTGACAGGGTTAAAAAAGGCAGTCTTTGAGCAGGGGAAATAAATGCCCCTATTCTCCCACTAATAAATTCTCATGCACTTATTAACTAGAGAATTAAGAGACCAAAGTAAAGTAATGCTGGAAGCCACTGAGAGTCCCTATGTCCAGTATAGGTTTTGGAAGATACATGAAGGATACACTCACTTGGGATGGTTTTGTGATAATTTCATGGTGGAAATCCACTGGATCCTAATGGTCGATCTCCCTGAGAGAATAGCACCTAGAGTCAGAGATTTCCTCAAAGAAAAATAAATAGGGGATTACTTCTTTTTAGAAGGTTTCACATACATTAGGCTTTACGAAGCCAAAATTCCCCCTAATATGTTACCTATGTACTGCCCTTTCTCTCTGGTTGCCCTAAAACTTATAAGACAAGTTTCCAAAGAAGCCAAAATGAGGTCAATGAAGAAATATGGTAGGGTCCCTTGGTTCAAATTTCCTTGTAAGTTTGGGTATTACATCTTTCTAGGATACCTAGACCTGTTAAAATTCATGTACAATTTGGAAAACCTAGATTTCAAGGAGGTAACTTGGAGGCCCTATGATCCTACTAAAAAATATGAGAACATGATGAGAACTCACCAGTATGCCTATGTACAATATAGAAAATATTAGTATAAGAAATAACTCTTGGAACCCATAAGGAAGGGATAAAATTTGCACAATGTATGGTATAAGTTTCCTTATGAAAAGAGAGGTAATTCACAAATTCAAAAACCATACGACTACCCCCTAGATTTAGACTCAATAAAAAGGATTTATGTGGATGCAATAGCCCCTCTCTTCCCTAAATCCACCTTGGTAGTTTGGGAAGATGTTGTATTGGAAATCATATAAGGTTAGGGTATTGATCAAATGGATATTATGGTGAGTATGACAGATATCATAGAACACCAAATTCAAGTTCTTGAGAGCCCTCACCTTAGGATAGAGGTAGCACCTAGAACTTCTTATAAAACTCCTACAGGGTCTAGTATAGATAAAGGGAAGGATATTGACCTCGTATCTTCCTAGGAAATTAACACTTTAGAGAAGTGTTGAGAAGCAACACACCCCCACTGAAAAATGAATTTCCATCCTTTGAAAATATTGAGCTTTCATTTTGTAGTAAGGACCCTCTTGATGTTTTCCAGGTTTTAAATTCCAAATTTTGCTTACCTCCTTCTTCAAGTTTTGCCTGTGTCAAAGTATCCAAGTATTCTTGCATCTGGCTTTGTTTTATTTTAGAATTCATTTTTCAAATGTTAGAATCATTGCTGAGTAAAGAAAATCTTTCACTGATATGAGAAAAATGCAGAATACAGACAGATAAATTCATTAGAAACCAAAACTTTCCATTTTTGGAAGTGTCGCGATATCGCGACACTTCCATTTTTGGAAATGTCACGATATCGCGACGGGTTTTGGAAAAATCGGCCAAGTCGCAAAAACGTAGCGAAATTGTGACACTTCCATTTTTATAAATGTCGCGATATCGTGACACTTTTCATTTTTGGAAATGTCATGAAATCGCGACAGGTCTGGAGAGAGAGAGCAAATGCGTACGGAACATAGCGAAATCGCGACACTTCCATTTTTGGAAGGGTCATGAAATCGTGACACTTTCCATTTTTTAAAGCCAAAACAATTTTAGGCACAAAATAGGAAGGAAGGTGTAGCGAAATCGCGACAGGATGGAAAGAAAGTCGCCAAGGCGTGAAAGAGGGCGCGATTTCGTGACATGTCGCGAAATCGTGACATGTCGCATTTTGCGGCACATTGGCGAGAAAGTGGCTAAGGCAAGAAACTGTAGCGAAATCGTGACAAGTTTTGGCACAGAGAAGCAAGACGAGAAAGTGTAGCGAAATCACGACGTTCGCGACATCGCAAAATCATGACGTTTTTCGGAGAGGGGGCCCAAGGCGTACGGACTGTCGTGATTTCGTGACATGTCACAAAATCGTGATAGGTCCAAGTCAAAGCAATAGCAGGTAGGTCGCAGCGAAGTAAGGTCAAAAGAAACAAGGCATAAAAGTGTCATGAAATCGTGACACAGTTGGCAGAAGGGGCCCGAGACCAAAAGGTGTCGCGAAATCACGACGTCGCGATTTCGCGACGTCGCGAAATCGTGACACAAAGCAAAAGAAGCGCTTAAGGCACAAAGCTGTCATGAAATCGTGACGTCGCGATTTCGCGACGTCACGAAATCGTGACAGCCAAACAATGAAAGAGCCGCGAAGGGAGTCCATTGGAGCGAAGAAGGAACAAGTCAGGGAAGTGTCACGAAATCACGACAACAGAGCGAAATCGGCAGAAGAAGGAGAAGGTAAGATGACAACAAGATGAACCAAGTGGAAGCAAGAGAAAACAAGTCGAGATAGGTGTCGCGAAATCGCGTGGCTTGCAAAGCAGAAAGGTGCTAAGAGCCGGAAGGGATGTAGCGATATCGCGACATGTCGCAAAATCGTGACATGTCGCATTTTCACGGCCATGGAGACAGAGAGTTGCACGACGCTAGGGATGTCACGATTTCGTGACATGTCGCGAAATCGTGACATGTCGCATTTTCGCGGCCATGGCAAGAAAGAGCCCAAAATGGAAAACAGCTGGAAATGGACACGTGTCACGATTTTTGCGACACGTGTCAAAACAAAGCAAGCCTACGTATAATGAACTTTAGGGTTTTGATTAAACTTTAGGGTTTTGATTCAACTTTAAAGTTTTGATTTAATATTATTAAAATACTAATCCTTGTTTGTCTTTTATGCAGGAAGCCATCTGGCACTTGCATGATAACGGGAGAAATGGCCAGAAAGATAAAGTTAAGTGCAAATTAATCGAAGACCGCCATATTGAAATGAGAGATGCCGAGAATTGTTGTTTCATCCAAATTTTATAGATCTGGCCGCAAAGAGACTTTACGGTGACTAAGCAACTGCCCATTTAATGGAGTATGTCGAGAATTGGCCGAAAAATGAAAATATCTACACACAGTTACCGAAATTTGCCGATGGATGCATTTAATGAAAATTTATGGTAGAATTAATGGCGTGCAGACATTTTCAACTCAGGGATGGCTCTACGGAGATGAAATGTCAGAGAAGTGGTGACTCATCCAAATTACCCGAGGGCATTAATGAAGACATTTACTCATAGTTGCGGGTGAATGCAAGTGGCATTCGAATTCTGCCTTCTCCATTTATGGCAAGTGACTGCACTGATTTGCAGAATGGTTAAGTTTTATCAAGACTTTATTTTAAATGGCTTTATATTGTAAAACCCGGGTACTAGGGTTTAAGATGATAAGATTTAGGGTTTGAGAAGAAGATATTTTTGAAAAGATCAGGGTCTGTCCTGAGTCTATAAATACTTCTTCTAAATGTAATCGCAGGAGGCGGAGACTTAGAAATAAAAAGGCTATTGAAGCAATTTCTTGCAAATCTTGTTAAATGCTTTATTTCTGGACTTGGAGTTGATGTGCTTTTGTTTTTTGTGATAGCATGGCCAGGAGCCTAATCTTTTTCAGATTGTGATAAGTTCATCTTCTTTTGTTATCCGTTTCTTTAAAGTTTATTAAATATATGCTGTAAATCCGTGTTATCAAGATTAAATATGTTGTTGGGCTTCATTTGTTCTATTGTATGCTAGGGAAAATCACAGATTTAAGGTTCAAGTTTGTTCTAATTGCTCTGTCCTCACTGTGTGAGCTATGCTGCTGGTGAGAAATACCAATTTTAACGGACTTCCCTTCTGTTTATGATTTTCTTTCAGATCTGTTCCATCTCTCGTCTTATGCTCTTAGTAGAAAGTGATCTTAGAAAGCTGGACACCTTCTTCTTTGATTTGTTCTATTGTGAAGTCGATAGTATAAATAAAATTGGTAGTTTTGGTTTTACAGCTAAGTTTGATAGACTTCTCTTTCTGCCCTACCCTACTCTCTTTGTTTTACCGTGAAATGATCCATTTTTATTTTCTTTTAAATTTGTCTTTTATTTAAATCTACTGACCCATAAGAGCTAGATCAAAGAACTAATTTTAAATCTGATTGTCAACAAGTGACAACTTCTAAACATTACTGAACAAGTTCAGAGCCCGTTGTAAGGTAACAGACAGTCCATATTGAAAACTATTCCAGAAGCGGAAAAGAGTGAATAGACATTCGACCCAACTCTGTAACTCACACCTTGGATAACCAGCAAGATCCTAAAGTGAGTGGGATTTATCCCGTATAAGTGTTATCAGAGTTTCATGCTCATTCTTCATAGGGTGTGTATAAAAGTCGGACCAACATTTAAAAATGGCGCTAGAAGGAGGGCCGAACTTACGTTCTTAGTGCGCTTGAGTTGAGAAATCTGATTGTATGTGGTATTTGACAAATACTGTATTTTATCCAAAGTCTGGTAGCCAATTTTCCCTCCTCCTCTGCCTTTAAAATTTTGTTGTTTGAGTTTTTTGCCTGAACAGCGGAACTTAACACCAACATTTAAAAGGCCCACTGAACTCCGTTCAGTATTGTAAATTGTCTGTACAATATCTAAAATTGCCAGAAAAGGGGACCTAAAGTTCAGTAGTCTGTTAAGGATTGTTTTATCACCATTGGTAGTTACTCCAACTACAACTCAGAATATCACCGTCAATCAAGTAGTAATGGCAAACTGGTTGGGTTCCACTGCTTTAAATATTTCGGGTATAGCCCATGACCTGCCTAGAAATCCAGAGAGATATCTTCCCAGATACAAGCATGATGGGACTAGGACAACAGAAGAACATCTGGTAGCATTCAAGAATGCTCTGAAATTGTTAAATATACAGCATGAAGATGTTGCTTGCAGATTGTTCCCGTTCACTCTCCAGGAGGGAGCTTATGACTGGTTTCTAAATCTCACTAGCAATTCTATTACCAGTTGGAATGACCTAGAGAAAGTTTTTATATCACAATTTGGGGAAGTGATAGACCCCAGTGTGTTATACCAACAATTTTCCAGCATCAAGAGAGAGTCGGGAGAAGCTGTCAGGTCATTCAATATGAGGTTCCAAAGAGCTTATGGTAGAATGACTGGTCATTACATCCCAAATGCAAATCTAGCCTTAGAAATCTATAAGAATGCATTGGATTCGGTGACCTCTATTTTCCTCAAAAGAGACATCAATATCACAACCCTGGCAGGAGCTTATAAAGAAGCTTTAATTCTTGAAAGACAGTTAGGACCTCAAATTTTGAGCAGTCCTTTGATATCCTATGTTACACAGAACATGCCTATTTCGGATCCCATTCCACATCATGAGTTAGTGCCAACATATCATGCTCTACCCAAGGAAACTCCGTTAACTGTGACATCCACTCAGCATGTGCAAAATATAGAGAAAGGTTCTGACAAGTTCAAAGTGGAAGTGCTTGAAGTAAACATTTGTGATCTAGCATTACCCAAATTTGAAGTTTTTCCTGGTGAGTTAAATTTCCCTAGAAATCAAAGAAATATTGATATTTCTGGTTCATCCAAAAATAGTACGACCAGGGTTTCAGATTCTTTTCCCGAAGAGTCAGAAAATCTTGTAGAGATTCCTATGGATGAAATACAGGATTTTCAACAGTTCAAAAGGGACAGTTATAATTTGAGATGTGAAAATCCAGAACCTACCAATGATCCTTCCTCACCAAAGGATGATGAAAATGAGATTCAATATCACTATGCAGAAGTAACTAGGAAGGAGGATAACATCATTGAGGATATGAAGGAAATTAAAGCTGACATCACCCTCCATGAGCTGGCCCAGATTGTTGAACAAAAAGATAACTTGATTGAAGCTTACTCTGGACCACCTATTGAATTTCAAGAAAAGGAGGAAAAGATAGTAAATGTGAATGTGGTCAACCAACTCGGAATAGATAAAGAGTCTCAATATAAGCCTTTGATTACTGAACATAATATTAAAGAAAAGGTTGTAAATCATGTTGATGTGGATATTGGAGATTATAATTTGGCAACCAAGAAGGTAAGACAGGTTACAGCTCTGACCAATTACAACAATGATGTTTGGACATTACACATTGATGGGGTTAAATCTAAGCAAGGCTCAGGTGAAAAAGCAAATTATGAAAATTCTGCTAGAGGGATAAAAATTGAAGTCTTGGATATTGAAGCGATAGAGCAACCACAAAATGTTCGAGCTATTAAGAACCAGGACATACGAATAAAATATGATCTCTTTGAGTTATTACATAAATCTGAAGATGTGATGATCTGGGTCTATAAAGGCTTTAAGGTATTTGATCCTGGGGGTTTTTACATTCCGTCCTTTTGAAAGAATTCTGCAAACCCTTCAAGTAGAAGCATAAACATGTTATCATATGATTTGTTATTATATGATTTGTTTAATTTGAAAGAGTTGCAGATTTGTTTTTCAGTGGGACAAGATCCATAAAAAAAAAAAAAAGAGAGGGAAGACGGTAAACACAAGTCTTTCCTAGGTAGCAAAAAATTTTGGAAGCATAGTCTGGAGTGCATTTCGTCAACAGGACCTGAAAGGTAATTTTTCTAAATTTACTTGCAAATGGTCAAAAATTTTTTAAGGCACTATTTCTCTGCTTTTCCATCTGCTACATTTTTTGAGTGATCAAAGAAGTTGTAACATGTGTATACATTGTAAATAAGTCTGCAGTGTTTTATTTTAGTTTATTTTTCAAGTTCTGTACAGTTCTGTGTTTTATTTTCTTTAATGTCTGTGCAGTTTTTAGTTTAATTTTATTTTATTTTAAATGTCTATACAATGTTGTTTTATTTGATCTTAATTGTCTGTTCAGTTTTATTTCCTTTGCTGTCTGTACAGGTTTGTTTTATTTTATTTTGTTTATCCTTGGAAGTCTGTACAGTTTATTTTATTTTAAATTCTATTTTTAAGTTTTGCCTGAGCATCAATGAAAAAGTCAGCCTTCCAAAATTGTTTTTATTCTGAGTTCTAAATCCAGTGTCCATTCTGTTCATTATTCTAATTGAGATAGTCTGCTTTAACTGAATAGTGGAACTATTTTGTTATTCAGAACAACAGTGGAAAGATGATTGGATTTTGTGTCTTGCTTGCCACAGTTATTTTAATTATAAAGAAACTGCTATATTGTTTGGTTGGAGAAACTCCCGGGGAATCCAAGAAAAGTTGGTCATAAGAGGGGACTATGATTCGTGTAATTATTTGAGTATCCATAGAGGCTATCAGTGCCAAGGCTGAAGCAGTTCCAGATTGATGAAATATTAAAAGAAAATTGTTGTTCTTTCTAAGGCTTTTCAGATGTTGATATATTTCAAAAGAGAGAGAGAAGGTGAAAGTTGAGCAAGACAACATAGAATTGGCACTCTGTTATTTCCAATATATATATAAAAAAAAAGAAAAAAAGTAATGTAATCAAAGAGACAACCAAGACTTCAAAAGATGTTTTTCTTCTACCAAGTTGTAGATTCTACCTTACAGTTGTAAATTTGGGTCGTGTAAATCTAAAGGGTAACTCTGTCGGGGCTGTAAAAGGCTAAACTAGTAAACAGAGCTCTACTCGGTTTCCCCTTTTACAATCTAGAAAAGCTGATCAATCCAGAGTTCAACATTCGAAGGCCCAGTCATTCTTGAAGAAAGTTTTATACGCTTGTAATTGCACATCAGAAATCTTCCTTAAATGATTCAGCCTAGTATGTCCTTGGGAAATTTTGACAACTATCAGCTAGTAGTTAAATTATTTTGAAGAATATCTGTGGCAAGGCATGATACATGGTCTATGTTGTTTTGAAACTAGAGTCCTGGGTTCTAAAATAATGCTACTATTTTACCCGTAGATATCGCCATTTGTTGAGAAGCAACACACCCCCACTGAAAAATGAATTTCCATCCTTTGAAAATATTGAGCTTTCATTTTGCAGTAAGGACCCTCTTGATGTTTTTCAGGTTTTAAATTCCAAATTTTGCTTGCCTCCTTCTTCTTCAAGTTTTGCTGTATCAAAGTATCCAATTATTTGCATCTGGCTTTGTTTTATTTCAGAATTCATTTTTCAAATGTTAGAATCATTCATGAATAAAGAAAATCTTTCACTGATATGAAAAAAATGCAGAATACAGATAGATAAATTCATTAGAAGCCAAAACTTTCCATTTTTGGAAGTGTCGCGATATCGCGACACTTCCATTTTTGGAAATGTCACGATATCGCGACGGGTTTTAGAAAAATCGGCCAAGTCACAAAAACGTAGCGAAATCGCGACACTTCCATTTTTGGAAATGTCGCGATATCGCGACACTTTCCATTTTTGGAAATGTCACGAAATCGCGACAGGTCTGGAGAGAAAGCAAATGCTACAACGTAGCGAAATCGCGACATCTTTAGCAAAAAATCATAAGAAACAGAAAGAAGTAAGGATGAAAAGGATTTCGTGACATGTCCGAAATCGTGACATGTCGCATTTTCGGAAGGAGAAAGTGGCTAAGGCGAAAGTTAGAAATCATGAGAGACTGAAATCGACGTAGAGAGGGGCGTACGGACCGTACGATTTCGACATGTCACGAAATCGACGTCCAAGTAAAGAAAAGAAAGAAAGAAAAAAAAAAAGGCACAAATGACGTCTACGACGTCATCAAAGCAAAGAAGAAGAAGGCAAGCGAAAAGAGAGTCGCAAATAAAAAGAAAAAAAAGAAGAAAAGGGGAGTGTCACGAAATCGCAACGTCACGATTTCACGACATCGCAAAATCGCGACACAAGAAGAAAAAAAGACAAGTCCAAAGAAGGAAAGGAAGGAGAAGGTCGCGATTTCGCGACATGTCGCAAATTAAGAAAAGGAAGAGAAGGGATGTCGAAATCACGACATGTCGCATTTGCAAAGGGAGCTTTCGCGACATGTCACGAAATCGTGACATGTCGCATTTTTGCGGCCATGGCAGCAAAGAGCCCAAACATGAAAAGACAGCTGGAAATGGACACGTGTCACGATTTTTGTGACACGTGTCAAAACAGAGCAAGCCTACATATAATGAACTTTAGGGTTTTGATTGAACTTTAGGGTTTTGATTCAACTTTAAAGTTTTGATTTAATATTATTAAAATACTAATCCTTGTTTGTCTTTTATGCAGGAAGCCATCTGGCACTTGCATGATAACGGGAGAAATGGCCAGAAAGATAAAGTTAAGTGCAAATTAATCGAAGACCGCCATATTGAAATGAGAGATGCCGAGAATTGCTTGTTTCATCCAAATTTTATAGATCTGGCCGCAAAGAGACTTTACGGTGACTAAGCGACTGCCCATTTAATGGAGTATGTCGAGAATTGGCCGAAAAATGAAAATATCTACACACGAGTTATCGAAATTTGCCGATGGATGCATTTAATGAAAATTTATGGCAGAATTAATGGCGTGCAGACATTTTCAACTCAGGGATGGCTCTGCGGAGATGAAATGTCAGAGAAGTGGTGACTCATCCAAATTACCCGAGGGCATTAATGAAGACATTTACTCACAGTTGCGGGTGAATGCAAGTGGCATTCGAATTCTGTCTTCTCCATTTATGGCAAGTGACTGCACTGATTTGTAGAATGGTTAAGTTTTATCAAGACTTTATTTTAAATGGCTTTATATTGTAAAACCCGGGTACTAGGGTTTAAGATGATAAGATTTAGGGTTTGAGAAGAAGATATTTCTGAAAAGATCAGGGTCTGTCCTGAGTCTATAAATACTTCTTCTAAATGTAATCGCAGGAGGCGGAGACTTAGAAATAAAAGGCTATTGAAGCAATTTCTTGCAAATCTTGTTAAATACTTTATTTCTGGACTTGGAGTTGATGTGCTTTTGTTTTCTGTGATAGCATGGCCAGGAGCCTAATCTTTTTCAGATTGTGATAAGTTCATCTTCTTTTGTTATCCGTTTCTTTAAATTTTATTAAATATATGTTGTAAATCTGTGTTATCAAGATTAAATATGTTGTTGGGCTTCATTTGTTCTATTGTATGCTAGGGAAAATCATAGATTTAAGGTTCAAGTTTGTTCTAATTGCTCTGTCCTCACTTGTGTGAGCTATGCTTCTGGTGAGAAATACCAATTTTAACGGACTTCCCTTCTGTTTATGATTTTCTTTCAGATCTGTTCCATCTCTGTCTTATGCTCTTAGTAGAAGGTGATCTTAGAAAGCTGGACACCTTCTTCTTTGATTTGTTCTATTGTGAAGCTGATAGTATAAATAAAATTGGTAGTTTTGGTTTTACAGCTAAGTTTGATAGACTTCTCTTTCTGCCCTACCCTACTCTCTTTGTTTTACCGTGAAATGATCCATTTTTATTTTCTTTTAAATTTGTCTTTTATTTAAATCTGCTGACCCATAAGAGCTAGATCAAAGAACTAATTTTAAATCTGATTGTCAACAAGTGACAACTTCTAAACATTATTGAACAAGTTCAGAGCCCGTTGTAAGGTAACAGATAGTCCATATTGAAAACTATTCCAGAAGCGGAAAAGAGTGAATAGACATTCGACCCAACTCTGTAACTCACACCTTGGATAACCAACAAGATCCTAAAGTGAGTGGGATTTATCCCGTATAAGTGTTATCAGAGTTTCATGCTCATTCTTCACGGGGTGTGTATAAAAGTCGGACCAACAAGAAGCAAGCTATAGTTATTGTCTCTAATCAATTTATAGCCCTTACTAGTATGAATAAGTTATCCCCAAAGGCCATCCTCAACTCTTTGAATATTAATAACAAGGAAGTAGAAATCCCAATAGTAATACAAATGAACATGAGGAGAGTGGGTGGTTTTGGAGATATCTTCAGAGGGCATAAGGTTAAACTTCAATAAGTTGTACCTACCCCTGAGACAAAGAAGCCTAAGCTGGATCTAACCTTAGCATGGGTTACACTAGAAGAAGAAACAACTTTTAGTGCTTCTAGTGAGAAGGAATTATAGATAATAGTAGGAATGGGTGGTATGGAAGTAAGTTTTACCATAGAAACTAAATAAGACATGTCCAAAACCTCCATGAAAAAATATCTATACCTGCTCCGCAAAAGCCTTTTATCTTCAAAATTGATGATAATACAGGGGATATTTCAATGCATGGAGAAGAAGACAACATGGTTAGATTGAAAAAATCTATGCAAGATAAAAATATAGAATATATAATATAGAAAACTAAGGATTTGAGGAGTCAAATGGAGATAAGGAATACTAAAATAACAAAAATGCAAGCCATGATTAACATCTTACAGGAATAGTTATCTCAAGTAACCATCACACAAGCACCACCTACTGAAACTAAATAAGACGTAGATTATGCAGTCCACCTCTCTAAAATCAGAAAAGAAATATCTTTTAAGATACAGTATAGGATTTATAGGATCATAGAAATGTTTCAGCAAATCATATTGATTAAATTTACTAATAATGAGATGGAAAGCCTGCTATATCAGAAGAAAAAATACTTAGAAATCATTTATCCTACACTCATGCTGATAGTAAAATATTTTTAAGAGATGCAGGATAAAGAGGTGATCTTGGGTGATGGCATTGAGATAAGAAACAATTTTGAATTCATGAAGGTATCACTATTTTCTAGGAACTTAGGGAAGCGGTATAATGATGTAGTAGATATGAGCTCTTTACTAGATAATATAAGAGGAAAACTGGTAGATATTGGACTATGACTAGAGAAATTCCTAGAGACTTCTAACATTGAGTATCTCATCATGAAAAAAATAGAGGAGTTTGACTGTCAACCAGATGATGAAAAAGAGATGGTTAGACAAGCTACATTCTTGGTCAATACTGTGGATTCCCTTGCTACTATGTACAAGAAAAATGAAGTCTTCATCAATATACAAAAGAGTATAATCCTATAAGATATGAACACAGTAAGATTTGTTGTATCCTTTCATACCGATGCATGGAATCTTATTGAAAAAAAGATCAAAAAACTCCAAAAAATCAAAAAATTAAGGAAACTAGGGTGTGTGGTCTACAAATAAATTTGAATACACCTCCAGGAGAAGAAATAAGGATTAGTGAAGCAATTCAAATTTTGAGAATAGAAGGTTGGCCTGAGGATGAAATGAAAACAAAGGAAGAGTACTCATCATAAATGAAGTCAACTGATCAGTAAACCAATCGACCAAGAAAATTCTTAGCCAAATATATAATACAAGAAAAAGGGGATAGTGGGATTCAACTGTACAAGTGTTTGGGAGATCAAGCCATAGTATGAAAACTGTAAGGTCGAGATGATACCAAAAATAAATGAAGTAAGAACCAGGGGCTATAAAAGAAGCAACCACGGTCAGAATCAACATCAATATTTAGAGATAGCAAATTCTTTCTAAGAGGTATACTTGAGTGCCTTGTAGTTGTGTTGTTATATCCCCTTTGTGTCTATTTTATTTTTCATCCCTCATTCTTCCCCTTTGTTGTGTAGGTTTTGATAGAATAGTGCTCAAGAAGATGAGATTATTTCCAAATCTATTGAGCCCGAGGTCCAAATACTTTTCCTATTATAATATTGGAATGGGAGAGTTGAAGAAGTTTTGTTACATTATTTTAACAAGGATTCCTTATTGTATTAATAATTTGAAAAAATTTTAATGACTTTATGCAAACTCTGCATGTAATTGCTATGAAAATTAACACAATTTTGTGTTTCATTTTTGTCAACTTTTTATCTGTAGTTTTGTATGTGACTTCATGATATATTACATTATTTGAATGTGTTATAAATGTTTCTTTCATTGGTTAACTATTAGATTTATTATGATATTCAAATGAGTTTAATAGCATCAATTTCTTGTTTTCCTCCTTATCTCTGATCATTTGAAAGTATTGTTAAAATTGCTATAATAGCCCAATGAATTTAGGCACCAGTCTACACATGAGGCATAATTAGAGTTGTTATCATTGCTTGGTCAATTTAATAGAAGTAGTTTATAATTAAAATCTGGAAGTACAAAAACTTGTAAAATATTAAGTTTACCACTAGGGTTTCCTTACCCATTTTGGCTCCTTTTAAAATCTTAGAAATACATCCCTTACGAAAATAAAGAGGCAGGTTAACCAAATATTGTAACAGCTCGTTGGTTTAAATGAATTCTTGCAACATGACAACTTGATCCTATGGATGTAATAAATTGTTCCAATAGCATTTTGGTGTCATTTTTGGGTATCAATTGTTAAATAGATTGTTTATATTTTTTAGTTTTTCCTTGAATGACAATATTTTAATGACCTGGCGGCCAATTAAAATAAAGAACCCACAATTTAATTCTTGCATAATTTATGTTCTTTGTTTCTTTTTGCCTGTGATTTTCAATTGTCTTTTGAGTGTTCTTGATTTTCAAAATTTTCTTGAAATCTTCCCAAGAAGCATTTCCTATGAGGCTTAGAGAATAAAGATCAAACAATCATGATCATACATTTTGTTCTTTCTACACTACTTGTGATGGCGACTCTGTCTGATCAAACCCAAAAATTAAAAATTAAGAAAGAGGGAACAAAACATGTTGACACATACATGGAGAAGTTATGAGGAGCTATTTCTAGAATTTAAGAACCCAGTGGTATTTACATACAACCAAAAGATCCCACTTTTGAAGAGTACTATTTATGAAAATAAGTATTACTTTCCTAGTAGAAAGTATGTAAATAAAAACAAGAATTAGAATACTGTTGTTGCAGATATTATTGTAGATGATGTTTTAACTTTTGCTGTAGATAATACATCTAATTCTTCTCAGCCCCATGTTGTGGCTATCGTACAATTCATCCCAAAATTGGGGACCCACCTTTTGATTTTTGTGTTTGGGTGTTTTTGTTTTGTTTTGAGTTTCCAACAATTTTGTTGACGATTTTTTTTATCGTCAATTTGTTGCTGACAATTTTTATCATATTTTTTTTGGTGATGATTTTATCGTCAATTTGTTGCTGATGATTTTTATTGTCAATTTATTACTGACAGTTTTTATTGTCAATTTGTTGTTAGCAATTTTATTGTTAAATTTTGTGTTTTCTTTCATTTGCATATACCAAAATAAAAAAGAGATAAAATAAACTAAAATAAAATTAAACTTTTATATTTATATATAAAAGTTTAAAATAAATTTCAAATTAAAAAAAAAATTGTAAATAAATAAATAAATATATGTTTGTATATATCTTAATATATGGATATGTCATGACATCCATTTATATAATATAAGTAGATAAAATAACAAGGAAATGAAAAGCCATATATATATATCATTGAAACATAGCTTCTTGTTATTTTGTAGTATTAAGGTTTAGTTTAAATATTATAATCTTATATTACTTGTGTTTTGTTGTAGGCATTAATAGGCATATGTCGATGGAATTCTAGATGATCCATGACAATGGACCCTGAGCGAAATGAATTGACCACCAATACAAGAGCTTGGTGGATATAGAAGTGATTGATGTTAAGTGATGAAGACATTGGTATGCGATGCAAATCCACATGGTGGGCCCTACTGGTGATTTATGATGGGATCAAAGGAGCTTCGAAATGGACCTTATGGGATGCAAACAATGATTAAAATAGTGATGAGATGATGCAAAAATCTAAGGATAATGTGACACTAATAGGGATGGGGAATGTGGTGGCAGCCCCCACTGATGACTTGGAAGGGTTCACCAGATGAGTCTAATGTGACAAGAACTTGGGATGTGTAGGAGACCTAACATGGATGGGAAGTTTGGCATCGGATAACACGTGGTCCGAGGTGGAAGATGAAATTGTGGTGGGGATGACATGGGTATAGATGATGATGGGAGGTTGTATCTTATCAGATAAAAGTAGTGATGTAGCAGCAAGGTGATGGACATAGTCTTAAGGGCAACATAATTCAAATTTTATCAGGTGTTGCGAATGGAACAACCAACGGTGTACTAAGATGCAAAGCGTTACAAGAATAGGACATGTAGATCGTCGATGAGCAATGAATAATAACATGTGGATTTGATTAGTTGGGTTATAACTTAGTTTTGACCTGGATAATCTAGCACACAGTGGAAGTGATGTAGGATTGTGTTGACCAATAATAGATCCAAGATGGATTATGTGGACAACACCAATGGTGAAACAAGGCAACTATGTATCTGGGGATGGGGAGGTGGTCAACTTGGTAGGTGAAATGGTGTCGACATACTTAGATCAACATAGACTACCGGGATAAATGTGGAGCATGGCGATGACATAGGTGGCCAACTTGAATGGTATGTTTATTCATGGTGATGTCAACCGATCGATATGGTAGACCCAGATTATGGAATTAGAAGAGATGTTAATAAAGGCCATTTAGGTAATCTATTAGGTGTAATCTAAAATAGGTAATGTCAGCGACAGGTGAGGATCATCATCAAAAATCAGCAAGATATGAATAGAAATTTTGAGAGACACACTAGTGAGATTCACAGTGATCGAGTTGTCATGATCTCAATATAGATGTTAAAACTAACATGCATGGTTGTTCACACATGAGCCTCGTCTTGTCAGTAAAATGAGTCTCATATTGTGAGGAGCCATGTAGAGATAGTTACAATATAGTGGGAGAGTGAACAAAAGGGATGAAGGTTGTATGATGTGCTTTTTGAAAGACTTCCCTTGATGCGATATTGAGTTATTCTTTGTAGAACCCCAAGAGCTTATGGTATTTAAGATGACATTGATAATTTAGAAACCAGTGATGAGGCTAGGAGAAATAACAATCACCATTGATTTTGTAGGGAAAAATTTCACACCAAGGATTCTAGTTGGAAATAAATGAGGAGAGTTCCCAATAGTGATGGGTCTTCATTAGATAAAAATTCTTGGTTGTCAGAATTTGAATTGCCACTACAATAAACATGCAGGACCATAGTCTTCATGGTCAAACACAAAAATGCAAAGCTTTTTTTTTTGTCATTTTAGGTGAAATACACAAAGGGGTGGTGCCCTTGGATGTTTGTCATGACTAGGGTGGCCGCCACCATGGTGAGATAGAGGTTTTGAAACCTTGGCTACCGTGGTTTGAAATCATTGCCAAGGAGCTAGGGCAAACAATTTTTTGTTGATCACACTGCAAGCCCTAATTTAAAGGGTCTATTAGTATCATGCTTTATTTATATTTACTTGTGTCTATTGATTAAAGTGTTATGGGAAGCTATAAAGAATAAAGGTAATAGTGTGTTGAATATTTTAATTTATTTTGAAGAGATTAATGAGTAAAAGATATAAGGGAGTTATAAGGATTTGATAGGAAAAAGAAAATGAAATAAATTGAAAAATTATTGTCCCCTTTTATTTTATTATTTAAGGTTATATACGTCATGGGGAGTTATAAGGAAAAGGAAGGCCAAGGGTCAAAGTTTTTTTATTTAAGCCTATGAAATTTTTGTAAAAGGGGCTGGAAATTTTTGTAAGAAAAGATAATTTTTGAAGAATATTGAATGCATACATTTTGGCAAGCATACACTTTGTGAGAAAAATCAGAGGAGACTATTTTTCGAGGGTTATTGTTTTAATTGTTCATCCTTTTACTGCATCTTTTTAATTTGTATCTATGTATTTAATGCCTTTAGGGGGTTATACTAGGTGAAGATTGATATTGATGCAGATAATATTTATTCCTTTGAGTCTTGCACTTGATCTAATCTGATTGTGTTTCATGCAGGTTTGTTTAGATCGGGTTACCTTCAGACTTGTCTCATAATCTGTGGTTTTGCAGGGTAGGGGAGTATGACACCAGGATTTGTATGCATGATTTTCCAGCTTTGGTTTAAATAGATTAAATTTGTTTTCTATAATTTTTTATTGTGTTTTGTAAAAGTTATTTTCATTAATTGCTTTCATTTTGGTCCTTGTCCAGAATTTTGTCTAACTCCATTCTGGTCCATCTTCCAGAATTTTAGTTCTTTCCATTCTGGTCATTGTCCAGAATTTTTGCATTTTATTTTTAGTTCTTTCCATTCTGGTCCTTGTCCAGAATTTTTGTAAATTTTCTGTTCAGTTTGTTTACATTCTGGTCCATTTTCCAGAATTTCTTGCATAGTTATTTCATTTATTTGCATTCTGGTCCTTATCCAGAATTTTTGCACCTCCAAATTGTACAAAGTTTGTTCAATTTTTCAAATCTAAATTCAAGATAAAATCAATCTAGGAGGGAGGGTACTAACGCCTACTTTACATTAATGGCAGATAATGCAAATGAATGCTAACTTACTAACTGGCTAACATGTTCAAAGTCTAACTTAGCATTTAGTAGAACACTCATAATGAAGATAAAATGAATCTACTAACTACAAAATGAATCTCACATTAAAGGCATGGAGTTTAAAATGAAGTGGACTATTCCATGCATCTTTTCATTTTTACACCTTTAATCTGAAGATAAAATGGGCTTACTAACTAGGATTCAGGGTAAGACAGATTAATGCCAAGAACATTAAAAGGAATCACTTTTCACATGAGCAAAATTCACATTCATTTTAAGGATTAAGGAAGGTAATCACTAAGCATGTATGAATTAAACCATCAAGGCCCCTTGTTAACTATCACTTGCATGTTATTGAGTTAGTTCTAGCATATATTATCTTAAATGATCATTGCTTTCATACATATATGCAGAATGCTTGTGTAATAGAACCTTGGAGAAATTCATGTTTATACTTAATTTCTTTGCAAGAGAGAGTTTTCAATTTAATACTCTGATTGTGGTGATTATTTTGCAATAGGGCAAAATATTCACTCAATATTTTGGTGCTAGAAGGAGGGCCTTCTTTCATAGCTTTGTGATTTAGATCTTTGGTTTTCTGATGGTTAATGTGGGTCATTTTGTTTCCACCTTATTGTGCTTGCAGGTACAGTGTTTTCAGGTTTTATTGTGTGTGATTTGTGAGAAGTCTTGTAGAGCAATTGTTTTCCCAAGCTGGCCCAACCTGAGTATATCGCTACTAGGTCTAAAACCACTGGGGAAACCATATTTCAAAGTCTTTCTCCCAATTCTAGGAAGCCAAGAAACAAAACTCAAGAGATCGAAATCCCACCCAGTATACTTGATCTAGGGTTATCTTTGGAATCAAGTACATCTAGTGGGTCTGCTCCCAGTGTCTCCATTATGGTAGCTACATCAAGTGTATCTGCCCCCATTACTTCAATGGTTTCTATTACCCCTGTAGGGCCACCACTATTGAATAACATGGCCCAACCACCAGCTCCTTGGTATGGGGTGCTTAATATTCCCTTGAACATAGCCGGGGATGTCCATGAAATACCTAGGAATATTGAGAAGTCGCTACCTAAGTTTAAGCATGATGGTCCTATTACAACCGAAGAGCATATCCAGAATTACAAAGACCATCTGATTAGACTAGCAGTAAACCATGAAGATGTCGCTTGTAGGCTTTTCCCCATGAGTTTGGATCGGATGGCTCATGATTGGTATATGAATCTCCCCATAGGGTCCATCACTTCTTGGGCCCAATTAGAGGGAGCCTTCATTAATCAGTTCAGGTCACTTTTAGATCCTACCATCATGTATAATCAATTTGTGACCTATAAAAGGTTACCCAATGAGCCGATTAGGACATTCAATGCTAGGTTCCAGAAGCTTTACACGAGTGTAACTCGCCATTTCATGGTTGATGCCATCGTGGCCCTTCAATTATACTTTGGAGCTCTAGATCCCATGACAGCCATGTTTTCTAGGAGAAACCCCCAGGTTACAACCCTTGCCCTAGCTTATGTAGAGGCCATGACTATTGAGCAACAAATGACATCGCAAGGTATGGGGATGCCCCAATTGCCCATGGTAGGATAGTTTGGTCCGTATAGTCAGTTTGCCATGATGAATCAAATTATGGCACCACAAGTGCCAATAATGAATGCCCTACCATACCATCAACAATACCCATTCATGCCCACGTATCCATCCATTCCCACCTATCCTAATGCAACCATTCCACCCACCACATCTATGCTAGCAAACAATCAGATAACTATGCAAGGATTCGATGCGACCAACACTCAAACCTCGATAGCTTATCCTATGGTCACACCTCTTCAAAGCATGAATCCTTGGTGGAACCAAAATGCTCAGAATCAAACCATCACATCTAGTCAAGAGGTTGCCAATACTAGAAATGCATTTGGATCTAGCACCATAATGCCTCAATCACAAGGATCTAATTTTGAGGTTGAGTAATTGAAGAAAAAGTCTATCAAAATGAGCAATGACATAGTCCACATGCAGAAACAACTATCCCAGACCTCTATGTCTAATAAAAATCCTAACCATAGGAGGATGGGGCCATGGAACACTCAGCCCAAAAATGGGCGTGTACCTAACCCTGTAGCAAATCAGGCTGATGCATATGAAGATTTTGGTGAATTAGATCCCCAAAGTGAGGGAGCATCTCATTGTTGCCAAGGGAAGGAAGATGTTTTGGTAATATAAATTATCCACTATAAAGAAAATGTGGAAGGAGAAGAGGATGCTAAAATCTTAGGAGAAGATGATGATGAAACTATAGAAGAGGAAGTCCAAGTTGTTAGATAGTTTGGAAAAGGAAATCATGGTTATTACACAAGGAGTTCCAAGAATCCCAAAACTTCCTCCACTCTACCAAACAATCCCCTTCTTCCTCCTGATACCAAAGTTGATAATAATCCACCTCCTCCATCGATTGTTGAATCATCCAAACCTATGCAGAAGATGCAAAATCTCGAAAAATCTACTTATGACATAGTAGAGGACTTGAAAAGGACTAAGGCTAATATCTCAATTTTTGAGGTTGCTAAATTGCTAGGTCAAGGGGAAGCTTTGGTGAAAGCTTTATATCCACCAAGTCAAATCCATGAGGTCAAAGGTGTTGAGTCCCAATTAGTGTTATGGAAGGAAAAGTGAGAAGTGCCTCCTTTTCTCATAACCATCAGAATTGTAGGTAAAAACTTGCATAATTGTTTGATAGACTCGGGTGCCTCGGGTAACATCATGCCCCTCGAGATTTGCCAAAAGTTAGGATTCAAACCAATCCCTTCAAAGAGTAAAGTGATACAATTGGATAGATCTATTGTAGATGTGGTTGGAATTTTGAATGATGTCTTGGTTCAAATCAATTCAGAGCCTAGAATTCAACATCATGTGGATATACTTGTGGTCAATATTACCGCCAAATATGGCATGGTGTTGGGAAGAGATTGGAGTAAGAACCTGAATGGTTACATTGTTATAGATTCTTCCCACATGTGGTTACCTTGGAGGGGATTAGCAAACCAAATTTGGGTGGATAGTGAGCCAAGGCTCAAAGAGATGATTACAGAGTATAATAGGCCCAATGAAATCCAATTTGCTGAAACTGATTTAGGGGTCTATAACTTTGACATAGAAGAAGCTACCGAAGAACCTCAAAAGGAAATCCTTTCTTGTGGTATTTCTGAAAAGGATAGTTTGGTCTGGATTCTCAGATTTGATGGATCCAAATCAAAACAAGGTGTTGGAGCTGGTATCGAACTTACATGTCCTGGTAGCAAGCCTATGCTAGCTGCCTATAGATTACAGTTTCCAACCACCAATAATGTGGTGGAGTATGAAGCACTTATTTTTGGACTACAGTTGGCTCTGAGTAAGAAGGTTAAGTGTCTCAAAGTTTTGGGAGACTCGAAGTTAGTGGTTAAATAGGTAAAAGGGCAATATGCATGTCGGGATAAAATATTGAGTCTTTACAGGACTAGAGTTAGGGATCTGATAGATGAGTTTGATGCTTTCAACATTTCCCTTATCTCTAGGAAATGCAATCGAATGGTAGATTCTTTAGCCATTGCAGCAAGTATGCTCAAGCCAGTTGACCATAAAAAATGCAAAAAAATTCAATTGAACTAGTGCCCTATCCTTCAATACCAGACAACGTTACCAATTTGCAAGTATTCGATAGTGACAGACACATTTTTAATTTTATCACTAACTCTAGTATTTTTGAAAATTAGGTGATAGATGAAGATAAGAGAGGGTAGGAAGAAATAGACCTGGATAGTGAAACAACCCAAATGATGAATGAAATGCCAAAAGATATTGTTTCACTAGAAAAGATATTTGATATCGGATATCAAACAAAAAGAGGCAAAAAGGTACCACCCCTAAAGAAGCATGTGATCTAATCAACTTAGGGAGTGCAAAAAATCCACAAGAGGTGTTCATTGCTAAGGCATGTACAAGTCAAGAAAAGGAGTCTATCACTCATGCACTAAGAGAGTATGTGGATTGTATAGCATGGAGTTACAAGGATTTGAAAACATATGATTAGAATGTGTTAATGCACACGATTGCATAAAACTAGAGTCCAAGCCATTTATATAGAGACAAATATTGGTCAATCCATTGTTAGAACCCTTAATAGAGAAAGAGGTGAAAATATTGCTAGAGGTAAAAATCATCTTTCCTATTAGGCATTCTACATGGGTTGCCAATCTAGTCCCGGTGAGAAAGAAGAATGGAGAGATAAGATTGTGTATTGACTTCAAAAATCTGAATAAAGCATCCCAAAAGGACAATTACCCATTGCCCTCCATTGATGAGATACTTCAAATGGTTAATGGGTCAGAAATGATGTCATTCCTAGATGGTTATTCGAGATACAATCAAATCCTTATCCACCCAAATGATAGAATGAAAATAGCTTTCACAACTAAATGGGGAACATTCGCCTATAGAAGAATGCCTTTCGGATTATTGAATGCAGGTGCAACTTTCCAGTGCACTATGGATTATGCATTCAAAGGGCTCATTGGTAAGTGTATCATTGTTTACATGGATGACATTCTTGTTTTTCTAAGAAAAGAGAAAATCATGTTAGGGATTTGAGGAAAGTTCTCCAAAGATGTAGGGAACATGGGATCTCCCTTAATCCGAGAAAATGCATCTTTGGGGTAACAGAAGGTAAGCTATTGGGTCATGTTATTTTGAAGGAAGGGATTTCTATTGATCCAGAAAGGATAGCTGCTATACAAGACATCCCTCCACCCAATAGCAGGAAAGAGTTAAGATCCTTCTTTGGCAAGATCAATTTCGTAAGGAAGTTCATTTCGGGATTCGCAGAGATTGCCAAACCCTTGAATGACATGTTAAAAAAGGATGCTCAGATTAAATGGACAAATGAAAATAGGGATGCTTTCAAGAGCATCAAGGATGCTATCTCTAGGGCCCCTATTTTAGTCAGTCCAAATTATTCAAAGCCCTTTTATGTCTACACGTTTGCTTCAGATCATTCCTTTGCGAGTGTCCTAACTCAAAAGAGTGAAGGTAACATTGAAAACCCTATCACCTTTTTGAGTGCTCCATTGAAGGATGCACAATTGAGATATTCAATCCTAGATAAACAAATGTATGCACTATTCAAAACCATAAAAAATTAGATAGTGCATAGTAGGGTTTTTGTTGTAGTCCTGACCCTTGTCAAGGCTATGTTTTTGCAAAATGAACTAGGTGAAAGAAGGAGAAAATGGATTTTGACTCTCCAAGAATTTGACTTAGAAATCCAACCTATGAAAATAGTTCATGGACAAGGATTGGTCAAGTCAATCATAGAAATTGATCCATTAATATCATGCCAACATTACAATGTGGAAGATATAACTAAAGATGATTGGTATGTTGATATCGTATATTTCTTGTTGAATGGTAAGTGCCCATTACATCTCACTTCTACTCAATGTAGAGCTTTACATTTGAAATCTGCAAATTTTCTAATTAAGTCTGGTGTTTTGTATAGGAGGAACCACGAAGGGATTTACCTTCATTGTGTTAACCAAGAAGAGGTGACCCAAGTGCTCAAGGACTTCCATGGTAAGTATGGAACTGGACATGGGTCAGCCAATGCAATAGCACACCAGATTCTTAGGGTGGGATACTATTGGCCCCATCTTTTCAAGGATGCACATGCTCATGTGCGATCCTGCCATACATGTCAAGTGGCGGCCAATAGAGAAAGAAATGCAGCTATGCCATTACAGTCTATAGTGGAGGCAAGACCTTTTGCACAATGGGGATTGGATTTTGTTGGGGTTATCAATCCCAACTCATATGATTCTCATAAATATATCCTTATAACTATAGATTACTACACTAGGTGGACTGAAGCAATCCCCACAAAGCATGCTACCACTGATGTTGTTATTAAATTTTTAGAGGATTGCATTGTGACTCATTTTGGAATGCCTAACGCAATAGTAAGTGATAATGGTTCTACATTTTCTTCCATGCAATTTGCAAATTGGGCATATGATAACAAGGTAAGCTTGAAATTCTCTTCCAATTATTACCCACAAGGTAATGGTTTGGTAGAATCTTCTAATAAAAATTTGCTATGTGTGATCAAAAAATTGCTTGAAAAGAATCCTAGAGATTGGCATAGTAAACTAAAGTTTACCCTTTGGGCTGATAGAACTAGAACAAAAGAGTCAATTGGAACATCTCCATATCACTTAGTCTATGGGTAGGATCCTATCTTTCCCACTAATTTAAGATTGCAAACCCTTCATTTTATGAAGGAATATCTTGGAACAAATAATCAAGTTGAAACTAGATTAACCCATTTAATGCATCTTGATGAGAAGAGAGAGGAAGCCATGCTTCACTTTAGTAAGCATCAAGATGTAGTAAAGAGATGGTTTGATAAGAGATCTACGATTAAAACATTCAAAATTTTAGATCTAGTTTTGTTGTGGGATAAAGGACATGAAAAGAAAGGGGATCATGATAAATTTGATTGTTTGTGGTTGGGTCCTTATCAAGTTTCTGAAATCCTAGGTAAAAACAATTTTAGATTAAAAACCTTGGATGGAAAAGATTTGTCTTTGCCTATTAATGGGCTGCATCTAAAGCACTATTTCAACCCCTGAAAAGTGTGTGAGATTGTGTACTATATGTATATAATTTTGGTGTTTCAGTTTTGGGTGTTGGTTTTGGTTGTTTGTGTTTTGTTTGTTGTTTTTGTGTGTCATTTTATTGCTAGTTTGTTTTAGGTTAGATTTTGGTCTATTTGTCTCTTTTGTGTGTTGGGTTATTCCCTTGTTTTGGGGTAATGTTTCACGGTCACTAACTTATGGTCTCTGGCCCATTTTTTGTGTTTCTTTGTTTAGTAGGTTGGAGTATCTAATCTGAAAATAGGTGAACCTGAGAAAAGGGGGATGAGTTATTTGGTGATCATGCTCATATTTTGGGACTAAGATGGTGGAGAGTGGAACAATGAAATATTTTGCTAAAGCTCCACATGTAACTCACATATATTAAAGGGTATTTCTAGAAATTATGAAGGATGAAGTTATCTTGATTTGCAAACCTAGGAGAAAATCCAACATGCTCCACTTATAGGCTTCCTAACCCTAGTGATGCATGAAGCTTTGCAAAGTTTTTCTTTAAAAAAGAGGAAAATGAGCATTGAAAAGCTTGATCAAATCAGTCACAAGATCTAGATAAACTCTATCGAGGCTATGGATGCCTGACCGGCAGTAGGGCTCTATCTAGACATAGCTCGGGTAAAAGGAAAGGCTTTGCAAAGCATTAAGCAAACACAAGGGTGAGTTAGATAAACCCTACTGGGGCTATAGATGCTTGACTGGTAGTGGGGCTCTATCTATAAAATTTTTCATTTTATGAGTTGTACTTCATAGCCTAATGCAAAATAGATGATGGAATCTAGAGGGTTTTTAAAGATGCAAGAATGAATCACTTTTTCACACACTGAGCAAAGGCAGATGGATTAATTATTTTTATTCGAAGTTGTTTACCCCCACCTTCTCGGGACATCGCTAAATAATTTATGTTTCGTTGATCTTGTGTGTTCTCATTTTAGATTGGGTTCTTCACCCGAAATGCTCAGGAGCATTTCCTAGCAGAGTCACCATTTGTTGTGGTTGTCACACAACTCACCCCAAAATTGGGGACCCACCTTTTGATTTTTGTGTTTGGGTGTTTTTGTTTCATTTTGAGTGTCTAACAATTTTGTTGTCAATTTTTTTATCGTCAATTTGTTGTCGATGATTTTTATCGTCAATTTGTTGTCGATGATTTTTATCATCAATTTGTTGTCGACGATTTTTATCATCAATTTGTTGTTAGCAATTTTATTGTTATTTTTTGTGTTTTATTTCATTTGTATTTACCAAAAAAAAAAAAAGATATAAAATCAAATAAAATAAAATTAAGATTTTATATTTATATATAAAAGTTTTAAATAAATTTCAAATTAAAAAGAAAATTGTAAATAAAAAAATAAATATATGTCTATATATATATATTAATATATGGATATGTTATGACATATCCTTATATAATATATATGTAGACAAGATAAAAAGGAAATGAAAGGTCATATACATATATCATTTAAACATAGCTTATCGCTATTTTGTAGTAATAAGGTTCAGTTTAAATGTTATAATTTTATATTGCTCATATTTTATTGTAGGTATTAATAGGCATATGTCGATGGACTTCTAGATGATCCACAAAAATGAGCCCCAGATGAAGTTATTGGACCACCAATACAAGAGCTTGGTAGATGTGGAAGTGATCGGTGTCAAGTGATGAAGACATCGATATACGACACAGATCCACACGGTGGGCCCTACTAGTGAGTGACAACGGGATTGAAGGAGCTCCATGGTGGACCTTAGGGGACACATCTGATGATTAAAATAGTGATGAGATGATGTAAAAATATGAGGATAGCATGATACCAATAGGAATGGGGGACATGGTGGTGGACCCCATTGATGACCCAGACTAGTTCACCAAACAAGTCTAACACAACAAGAACCTGGAACATGCAGGATACTTGACATGGATGGGAAGTTCAGTGTGGGGTGACACATGGTTCAAGGTAGACTATGATATTTTGGTAGGGATAACATGGATGTAGACAGTATCTTATCGTAAAAGCAGTGATGTAGTAGCAAGGTGATGGACATAGTCTTAAGGGTAACATCATTCAAATTTTACCAGGTGTTGTGAATGAAATAGCCAACGGTGTACCAAGATGTATAACATTACAAGAACATGCCTTGTAGATCATTGATGAGCAATGAACAATAATGAGAAGATTTTATTAGTTGGGTGATAACTCAATGTTGACCTGGCAAACTTGGTGCATAGTGGAAGTGATGTAGAACTATGTCGACCAATAATAGATTCATGTTGAATTATGTGGAAAACACCAATGGTGTGGTAAGGTGACTGTGTGTTTGGTGATGGGGAGGTGGTTGAATTGGCAGGTGAAATGGTGCCAGCAGACTTAGATTAACATAGACTATCAAGATAAATGTAGAGCACATCGATGATGTAGGTGGCCAGCTTGGATGGCACATTTATTCATGGTAAGTTTAAGTGATCAACATGGCAAACCCAAATGATAGAATCAGCATAAATGTTAATAAATGATGTAAAGAGAATCTATTAGGTGTAATCTAAAATGGGTAATGTCAGTAGTAGGTGAGGGTTATTTTCAAAAATCAGCAAGATATAAATAGAAATTCTGAGAGACGCACTGGTGAGATTCACGATGACCAAGTTATCATGACTCCAATATAGATGTTGAAACTGATGTGCATGGTTGTTCATGCATGCTATGAAGGGGTATCTTAGAAAAATGAGACTCATATTGTTAGGAGCCACACAGAGGCAGTTACAATATAATGGGAGAGTGAACGAAAGGAATGAAGGTTGTATGATGTTCTTTCTCAAAGACTTCCCTTGATGCGACATTGAGTTACGCTTGGTAGAACCCCAAGAGCTTATGGTATTCAAGATGACATTGATAATGTGGAAACCAATTATGAGGTTGGGAGAAATAATAGTTGCCATGGATTTCGTAGGGGAAAAAAATGTAGAAAGGATTCTAGTTGAAAACAGATGAGGAGAGCGCTCGATAGCGATGGGTCTTCATTGGTTAGAAATTCTCGATTGGTATAGTTTGAATTGCCACTATAGGAAACATGTAGGGCCATAGTATTCATGGTCAAACATAAAAATACAAAGATTTTTTTTATCATTTTAGGTGAAATAGACAAAGGGGTGGCATCCTTGGATGTTTTTCATGACTAGGGTGGCCACCACCATGGTGAGATAGAGGTGTTGAAGCCCCAACTACCATGGTTCAAATCACAATCGAGGAGCTAGGGCAAATAATATTTTTTTGATCACACTCAAAGCCCTAAGGTAAAGGGTCTATTAGTATGATGCTTTATTTTTCTTGCTTGTGTCTATTGATTAAAGTGTTATGGGGAGCTATAAAGACTAAAGGCACTAGTTTGTTGAATGTTTTAATTTATTTTGAAGAGATTAATGAGTAAAATATATAAGGGAGTTATAAGGAGTTGATAGGAAAAAGAAAATTAAATAAAATGAAAAATTATTGTTCCCTTTTGTTTTATTATATAAGGTTATATAAGTCATGGGGAGTTATAAGGAAAAGGAAGGCCAAGGGTCAAAGGTATTTTTTTCATCTAAGCCTATTGCATGTCTGTAAAGGGGACTGTAATTTTTTGTAAGAAAGGACAATTTTTGAAGAAATTAAATGCATACATTTTAGCAAGCATACACTTTGTGAGTAAAATTAGAGGAGACTATTTGTCAAGGGTTATTTCTCTAATTGTTCATCCTTTTACTACATATTTTTAATTTGTATCTATGTATTTAATGCCTTTAGGGGGTTATACTAGGTGAATATTAATGTAGCAACCTCGGGATGCATGCATCGCTCTCTTTTATGCTACTTGCAATGTATTAAAAACCCAAAATGAAATGAAAGACAATGAAAAGCATATAACATAAAAATAACAAAGATGGATCTCTTTATTCATATTGAAACCTGATTACATGTCGGTCCCTCTTAGGGATACCCATTTCAATACAATAAGGTTACAAATAGGTAAAGAGTACCTCTTTCGCAAAGAGGTGGTGCGTTGTCAAAAAGCTTCCCGGTTCCACACACGAAAATGTATGAGGGCTTATAGATGCCTCTTTCTCCAGGTCTATTTCCTATAGGGATCCCTTTTTTCTCTCGTATGTTGTAGACTCCATCTGATGAAACTATGGCCCTGTAAGCAATGAAACAACAACACATGCTTAGATGTCTGAGAATATCTCCTCGAATGAGGTTGCTAGCATTGAATATAACAAATGATAGCAAGTGCAAATTAGACTAATGCTAGAATACAAATGAATGAAATGATGCTATGCTAATGATATGATAAAATAATGAACCTAATGTCTAAAAATCTAAGCTAAGCCTCTGGGCCACTATCCAAGATAGTGACCGCTAAAGTGATTCTCATCCTCTTTGGTCCAAAGATATAGATCAAATATTGTATCTGATGTTGAAATAATGGTTGCTATGCTCTCCAATCTATGAAGGCTTCGGTGTACACGCGATCTCCATGGGAACTCTCCAAGTCTCGAAAGCTCTCCTCAATGACCAAGATCGATAAAAATATTGATGGATGATCCATTCTTGGTGCTCCCAGGCTTGCACCTTTTATAGTGTGAAACCCTAGGTCTATGTCCAAGCCTTAGGAATGAATTTCTCATGCATAGTGTAAATTAGAATGAGAAGCTTTTTAACTTTTGTTTATGTTTGGAGGCTAGTTAACTGAAATAAAACTGGTAACTTGATTCTCCTATGCGAACAGGTTGTTAGCATGAGAATATTTTTTCCTTTGTTTATGTTTGGAGGCTAGTTAACTAAAATCTAAATGCAAAATCAAGTCTCCTATGTGAACTGGTCATGAAAAGGAATGAAAAGTTACTCCCGCTCACCTTTATTGCATGCAGACTGCCACTTCCATCCGTTATTAGGTCTGTTTGTCAACAAAACTACTTTTAGGGTTTAGTCACTGTCATCTGCAATGACTAAGATATGGCCGCTTTCATCTATAATAGCTATAAGGTCTGGCCACTCTAGGCTTGAGAGGCTAGGATCTGGCCACTCTAGGCTTGAGCGAATAGGATCTAGCCACTCTTGGCTTGAGCAGCTACGCTTGAATGGCTTGAAAAGGCCCCAAATGAGTGGTGAGAAACACTATTAAAGCTTGGAAAGTCCAATATTATATCATCTAATCTTATGAATGTGTCTATGTGAGTAGCTCCCTTAAGCATGACACATTTTAGGTATCTATAGATGCCCCTTTTGCGATGTGCTATGTGGAAAACACAACACTGAGCAAAACTGTAGACTAATCTGTGTGTAGGATGTATGGTGATCAATGGTATGATCAACGTTGGATGGCCCAATCATGCAAGATGGTGTGCATCCCTTGAATCATTTCCTCAATGTTCGGAGGACTTAGCTTAGTGGCTTGGGCATGTTAAATTATACTCATTCCTCAAACTCAATCGGGTAGCTTCAGTTGCTACAACAATTTCGATCGGTAGGAGAGCTACAATTGAAGATGTCATGTCTGCTTACGTTACCAAAAAACAACAAAAATTTGTGATTGTTGTATGCAATCATTTGTAGGATGACCACGATTTTGATGTGATCGAGTGATATTTCATTGATTTTGATTATGATTATGTTGAATTTTTGAACTACTTCCCCACACAATGGATTGGTGAATAAATGACAATGAATGAAGTGGCAAGTCACTTGACCAATATGACTAATCTAGTTCCTTTCTAACATTTGTTGCTTTTAATTGGTAATCCCACACCCAAGTGTGATTCTAATTGTTTATGATAATAATCCATCCTTATCCCGAGGAGTGATCCCGCTATCAATAGCTTTCTTAGGGAGTTATGATGAGTGATTATATTTATGTTCATATTGTATCACTTTGGCTTAATGTTTTTGGTATCCTAAGGAAATTAGGATGATCATTTCACACTTGTGGAGTAGTCCAACCATCTTGGTCTTCTTTGGGATTGAAGGGTGGCACATCGTAATCCCAAAATGAAATGCTTTTGCCCCAAGTGGCCTTATGGTAGCCTACTCATCACATCAAAATGCATGGAGTGTGAATTGCTGCAATTGTCGAGTGGATAGAGCAAGTAACTGGGTATGAGGCCTGCTTGAGATTATTCTTTTATGTGATTTTTTTGTTATTTTGGTCATTAAGATGACTTCAACTCATAAAAATGCATTTATTTAATATTTTTTTCATCCCACCAGGGAAGGAGTTTTCTTGTTTTTATCTATGGAGCAGGTTGCTGTCAGGTCCAGCAGCCTCTGAGTTTCTGCCTATGGCTTTTGACGTCAGTAGCGGCCAAGGCATAATTTGAAAATATAAAATATACGTTTTTAGGGTTTTGACCTGTCACTTTCATTTGCTATCAATCCACTTTTCAGAGCTCTGGTGAGACAGTGATAGTTGCGATTTCTAAAGCTACCTACATCGAGGACATGGCTGCATAGGGTGAGGCATTAGTTGTTGGAGAAGCCGAAGCTTCTCAGGTGTTCTTTCAAACCCTCCCCTCTTTTTCTTTTCTGGATGAAACTGAACCTCACTAAGTAAATGGAAAATGAACTTCACTAAACCTGTTGGTAATGAACAAAATCCGTAGTTAGGCTTATTTTAGGTTTTTAAGTGGTGTGTTGGTCCCCATTTTTGTTCTTTCCAATTTTTTTGAATTTTATGGCCTAGGGTTCACGGGTTTGTTGTGTTACCCTTTGGCCACTGTCACTCAAAGCGACAGTAATTTGGCCATTGTCACTCAGTGTGGCTAAGTTTGAACCCCAATGGTCAGAAATTTGATCTTTGGGATTTAGCCACTACTGTCTCCAGTGGCCAGATTCTACCCATTGTAGGCGATAGTGGCTAATCTCCTTAGCCAATTTTGCACAATTATTTTTGCTTTTTATTGGATTTTTGAGATAATTTTTGATTTTTTTATTTTTTTTGAAATTTTGAACTACTCTTTAGTGTGTATTGCATTGTAGTTATGTTTTGTCTTTCTTTTTCTTTGCTTATATCCTTACTGCTTTGGATCAGGACTCGAGGCTCATGAGTGACCTCCTACCTTTTCTAAATGACATGGATTGGAGGTGGCTTAAGGCTCATGGGCTCCAATATGTTACTAGATTACCTCACATTATGTCATACCAGGATTACCTTATGACTTTAGCCCATTTTTGGGACCCTCAAACTAATAACTTCCACCTCCCGACCAATGAGATGACCATTACATCGAAGGATATGTACAGGATATTCTAGATCCCTTTTGATGGGGTGGCTATTGTTTCTTCAGCCACTAATGATCAGGTGGCCATATTTACTTAGATGTTCAGGAGGTACTCTAAGGATGCTCTTAAGGACACAAGGTCTGGGGGAGTTTCTATCATCTGTTGGTACCGAGAGCATGTTTTCATAGTAAGGCATGCAATGCTATTGATTTTCATCAAAAATATCCTTATCCCTAATTACTCAGGCTTGAGGTTCCCTTGGAACCTCCTTATGATGGTTTAGGACCTGATAGATAGTGAGGAGCCTATTAGATATGCATGGGGTAGGTCTTTACTTGCTTAGTGTTATGATGAGCTATACCACATCCATCAAAGGGATCATGTCAGCATCGCTTGTAGTTGGCTTTCATAGATCTGGGGATGGGAGAACATTAGGGTAGATCACCCTAAGGGGCTTCCTATTAAGATCATAGTTATGGATAAGAGGATGCAATTCTACGATGCTAGATGGATCAGGGAGAGTGAGGAGAGCAAGAGACACACTTTTGCAGGGGAGCTAACTCATTAAATTGATACTTTTATTGGACTTCAATATGGAGATGTCATATGGTACCCATATCATGAGTGTCCTGCTTGGGATGACCCTGACAGCTTTACTGCCAGGACATGATGCGAGTGATGGATCATTGGTCATAAGGTCAACATCGAGGAGCACTTCTTCTACTCTCGAGTTCTTCATTAGTATGGATTGTAGAAGGATGTGCTACTAGTACCATTTTTTTAAAAGTACATCAAAACAAAGAGAGACCTCCCTCCCTGATAGGTTACAGAGCTAGCTGATGAGGAGGATGCCCCAGTTGTTGATCTTGGAGTAGTTGGTGGAGTTACAAATGCATTTGCATGGTGGTGGAATGACCTGATGTGGTACGATGAGGGCATTCTAGGATGAGAGGATGATTATGGATATGGGGTAGATCCATCAGGGCATAGGGTTCATGCTAGGACTGTGGCATGGGACCAGTAAGCAGAGCAGGTAGTAGTGGAAGAGCAGGAGGCTCCTAAGGAGGCAAAGAAGGAAATGGAGCCTGAGGAGAGAGATTCTCCTCTCAGGACATAGCTACATGATGTGGATGCTAAGATCTAGTTGGCCAAGATACAAGTACAACAACATGATGCCATCATAGCTCAGAGGGATACTACTATAGCACAACTATTAGACCAGATACAAGCTTTGTAGGCCATTATGGGAGGATCTACCGAGATGCAAGTTGTTGTTGCCCCTCTTGCTCTCAAGGATCCTTTGAGGGTAGCTCTCAATACTGAGATACATCGTCTATAGGGCTTGCTAGATGAGAGTGATGTTCATATTACTAAGGACGTAGCCCAGATTACCGCTCTCTTGAGGCATATCAAGAGGCTAGGAGCCATACCTAGAGAGAGAGGGGCTACAAGTGGGTCATTGGTCAGTAGGATCTCTATAGCAGGCAGTATTCCATCTAGCCTGGTCATGGGGTATAGACTCGTACTGAGAGAACAACAGGGTCTAGCTCACACCATTCTCCTAGAGATCTCACCATAGGGGGTGGTTCTATAAGGGGTGCAAGCCCAACATTCGATTGATGATACTCTTGGTTTTTATTCATTTTTGAGGTCGACAAACCTATATGGCTATAGCCCATGGGCATTTTTGTACATCCATGGACTTGACACACATACTTTTTATGATATCTTTACATTATGACTCATTATGTGTATCATTTATTGCTCATGTTTTTGTTGCTATTTTATTTTATGATGTGATGTGATGATGGTGTTATGATGATTTGATGTATATATTGGATGATATATTATATTGTAGATGCTTTTATGGATGTGTAAATGCTTATTTATTTGATGATATGATGTGATATATTTTTATGGTGAATGATGAATTCATGATTGTATGCAAATGGATATTGCCTATATGTTTTATATTGTATTCTATGATGCGATGATGGATGATTAATAGATTGTGTTTGTGGATGTGATGTTATTGTTAAGTGCATGTTTAATTTTGCTTTAATTGTATGCATCTAACTTATATGATGGGATGGTATAAATGAACCTATATGCTCTAATCACTTAAAACATAAGGAATGCATATGACATTGACAATCTTAATGGGTGATACCATAGAAAGTAAAAAAATAATCATGAATTTAAATAATCACTCTTATCATAAGAATTGATTAAGTATTAATATATGAGATGTAATGGTGTGTAATGTATTTTCTTGATAAGTTTCTATAAATTAAAAGATACAAAGTAGTCAGTGGCCGTATATATACTATTTCTAATATATATGCGATATCTGTACTACTATGTTGATACCCCCTAATTTTTAGAATTTTATAAAGAAAGTGATGGTGTGATTGATGATATGAATTGTTGCTATGTAAGAATTTTTTGGGCTTTCTAAAGATTCAAACAATCTAGTTACCCTATCAACAGCTATCTACTGACCACTCTAGACATTTGAAAAGTAAGGCTTTTAACATGGACCTAGTTTTTCATGATCTCTGTGTGTGTAAGTGATTTTATATTATGGGATAGAACTCAAGAATTTTCTCTGATGTCAGAAGGGATTCTTTTAGCCCATTTCTAATATCAGGGATTCTCAAGTGTTCGTATCATCCTAAGTTGGACTTAATTGGACTATACCACTAGGCAATATTGGGTTACCTAAGCTAGCTCATCCACATTCAAACATTGGTCTACACAGATGCATGAAGCAATTGTGGTAGACATATCATCATGTGTAAGGATCTCTCCTTCCAGTTTTGTATAATGTTGAGAATTCTAGGGATTCAAGCTTTATTCATTTTTTGGCTTCTTTTTGGCTTTGGATATTTGCTCATATGTAGCGATGAAAATCACTTTTTATTTTTGATTGATTTTTTCTTTGAGCGAGGATTCTTTGAATTTTTGATTTTTTTATCGGACCATTGCTATGAAATCTGGACTGTATGCTTAGATTTTTGAATATGTACTTTGCTTCGAGATTTTGCTTATTTTCATTTAAGTAAGTGATTTGGATAGGGCAAAGCTTGTCCTTTTACCAATTCTCAGCATCTTTAAACTGGTTGCATAAGGGGATAAGCAAGGAAAATTCTTTTATCTTAAGGTAACCTAGATTGCTTTTACAACTTTCATATTTTTCTTGTACCAGATAGGATTTTAGTGTTTCAATTAGTGACTGGATATTGAATATCCAAGGCATTATCACAGCTAGACCTTACCTTCTACTAATCAAAGTTATCTTTTGAGTGTTCTTGATTTTCAAAATTTTCTTGAAATCTTCCCAAGAAGCATTTCTTAGGAGGCTGAGAGAATAAAGATCAAACAATCTTGATCATACATTTTGTTCTTTCTACACTTCTTGTGATGGCGACTCTATCTGATCAAATCCAAAAATTAAAAATTAAGAAAGAGGAAACAAAATGTGTTGACACATACATGGAGAAGTTATGAGGAGCTATTTCTAGAATTTTAGAACCCAGTGGTATTTACCCACAACCAAAAGATCCCACTTTTGAAGAGTACTATTTATGAAAATAAATCTTACTTTCCTAGTAGAAAGTACATAAATAAAAACAAGAATTAGAATACTGTTGTTGCAAATATTATTGTAGATGATGTTTTAAATTTTGCTGTAGATAATACATCTAATTCTTCTTAGTCCCATGTTGTGTCTATCGTACAATTCATCCCAAAATTGGGGACCCACCTTTTTATTTTTGTGTTTGGGTGTTTTTGTTTCGTTTTGAGTGTCCAACAATTTTTTTGATGATTTTTTTTATCGTCAATTTGTTGTTGATGATTTTTATCGTCAATTTTTTGGTGATGATTTTTATCATCGATTTGTTGCTGATGATTTTTATTGTCAATTTGTTGTTGACGATTTTTATCGTCAATTTTTTGTTAGCAATTTTATTGTTAAATTTTGTGTTTTCTTTCATTTGCATATACCAAAAAAAAAAAAGAGATAAAATAAACTAAAATAAAATTAAACTTTTATATTTATATATAAAAGTTTAAAATAAATTTCAAATTAAAAAAAAAAATTGTAAATAAATATATGTTTGTATATATATCAATATATGGATATTTCATGACATATCCATATATATAATATATATGTAGATAAAATAACAAGGAAATGAAAAGCCATATACATATATCATTGAAACATAGCTTGTTGCTATTTTGTAGTATTAAGGTTTAGTTTAAATATTATAATCTTATATTGCTCGTGTTTTTTTGCAGGTATTAATAGGCATATGTCAATGGAATTCTGGATGATCCATGACAATGGACCCTGAGCGAAATGAATGGACCACCAATACAAGAGCTTGGTGGATATAGAATTGATTGATGTTAAGTGATGAAGACATTGGTATACGATGCGAATCCACATGGTGGGCCCTACTGGTGAGTGATGATGGGATCAAAGGAGCTTATAAATGGACCTTATGGGATGCAAACAATGATTAAAATAGTGATGAGACGATGCAAAAATATAAGGATAGTGTGACACTAATAGGGATGGGGAACGTGATGGTAGATCCCAATGATGACCCAGAATGGTTCATCGAATGAGTCTAACATGATAAGAACCTGATATGTGTAGGAGACACGACATGGATGGGAAGTTTGGCATGGGGTAACACGTGGTCCAAGGTGGAAGATGAAATTATGGTGGGGCTGACATGGGTATATATGATAATGGGAGGCTGTATCTTATTAGATAAAAGTAGTGATGTAGCAGTAAGGTGATGGACATAGTATTAAGGGCAACATAATTCAAATTTTATCAGGTGTTGCGAATGAAACAACCAATGATGTACTAAGATGCAAAGTGTTACAAGAATAGGCCCTGTAGATCGTCGATGAGCAATAAATAATAAAAGGTGGATTTGATTAGTTGGGTTATAACTTAGTGTTAACGTGGAGAATATAGCACATAATGGAAGTGATGTAGGATTTTTATGACCAGTAATAGATTCAAGATGGATTATGTGGACAACACCAATGGTGCAGCAAGGCAACTGTGTATCTAGGGATGGGGAGGTGGTCAACTTGGCATGTGAAATGGTACCGATAGACTTAGATCAACACATACTAACAGGATAAATGTAGAGCATGGCGATGACATAGGTGGCCAACTTGAATGGTATGTTTATTCATGGTGATGTCAAGCGATCGATATGGTAGACCCAAATGATGGAATTAGCACAAATGTTAATAAAGGTCATTTAGGGAATCTATTAGGTGTAATCTAAAATGGGTAATGTCAGTGAGTGACAGGTGAGGATCATCATAAAAAATCAGCAAGATATGAATAGAAATTTTGAGAGACACACTAGTGAGATTCATAGTGATCGAGTTGTCATGACCCCAGTATAGATGTTAAAATGAACATGCATGGTTTTTCATGCATGAGCCTCATCTTTTTAGAAAAATGAGTCTCATTTTGTGAGGAGCCATGCAGAGATAGTTACAATATAGTGGGAGAGTGAACAAAAGGGATGAAAGTTGTATGATGTGCTTTTTTAAAGACTTCCCTTGATGCGATATTGAGTTATTCTTGGTAGAACCCCGAGAGCTTATGGTATTCGAGATGACATTGATAATGCAGAAACTAGTGATGAGGCTGGGAGAAATAACAGTCACCATGGATTTTGTAGGGGAAAATGTCACACCAAGGATTCTAGTTGGAAATAAATGAGGAGAGTTCCCAATAGTTATGGGTCTTCATTAGATAAAAATTCTTGGTTGTCACAATTCGAATTGCCACTACAAGAAACATGTAGGGCCATAGTCTTCATGGTCAAACACCAAATGCAAAGCTTTTTTTTTGTCATTTTAGGTGAAATACACAAAGGTGTGGTGCCCTTGGATGTTGGTCATGACTAGGATGGCCACCACCATGGTGAGATAGAGGTGTTGAAGCCTCGGCTACCATGGTTTGAAATCATAGCCAAGGAGCTAGGGCAAACAATATTTTTTTGATCACACTGCAAGCCCTAATGTAAAGGGTCTATTAGTATCATGCTTTATTTATATTTACTTGTGTCTATTGATTAAAGTGTTATGGGAAGCTATAAAGGATAAAGGCACTAGTGTGTTGAATATTCTAAATTATTTTGAAGAGATTAATGAGTAAAAGATATAAGGGAGTTATAAGGAGTTGATAGGAAAAAGAAAATGAAATAAATTGAAAAATTATTGTCCCTTTTATTTTATTATTTAAGGTTATATAAGTCATGGGGAGTTATAAGGAAAAGGAAGGCCAAGGTTCAAAGGTCATTTTTTTTTATTTAAGCCTATGGCATGTCTGTAAAGGGGGCTGGAATTTTTTGTAAGAAAGGATAATTTTTGAAGAAATTAAATGCATACATTTGTGCAAGCATACACTTTGTGAACAATATCAGAGGAGACTATTTATCGAGAGTTATTGTTTTAATCGTGCATCCTTTTACTGCATCTTTTTAATTTGTATCTATGTATTTAATGCCTTTAGGGGGTTATACTAGGTGAATATTAGTAGGGATGCAGACAGTAATTAGTCCTTTGAGTCTTGCACTTAATCTAATCTAATTGTGTTTCATGTAGGTTTGTTTAGATTAGGTTACCTTAAGACTTGTCTCATAATCTATGATTTTTCAGGGTAGGGGAGTATGATACCAGGCTTTGTATGCATGATTTTCCAGCTTTTGGTTTAGATAGATTTAATTTGTTTTCTATAATTTTTAATTGTGTTTCATAATAAGTTGTTTTTGTTAATTGTTTTCATTCTGGTCCTTGTCCATAATTGCTATCTAATTCAATTTTGGACCATATTCCAAAATTTTAGTTCTTTTCATTCTGGTCATTATCCAAAATTTTTGCATTTTGTTTTTAGTTATTTTCATTCTGGTCCTTGTCCAAATTTTTTTGTAAATTTTCTATTCAATTTTTTTTACATTTTGCTCCATTTTCTAGAATTTTTTGCACGGTTATTTTATTTATTTGCATTTTTGTCCTTATGCAAAGTTTCTACACCTCCAAATTGTACAAAGTTTTTCAATTTTTTTTCAAATCTAAATTCAAGATAAAATCAACTTAGGAGGGAGGATACTAACACCTACTATACATTAAATGTAGATAATGCAAATGAATGCTGACTTACTAACTGGCTAACATGTTCAAAGTCTAACTTAGCATTTAGTAGAACACTCATAATGAAGATAAAATAAATCTACTAACTACAAAATGAATCTCACATTAAATGCATGGATTGTAAAATGAAGTGGACTATTCCATGCATTTTTTCATTTCTACACCTTTAATCCAAAGATAAAATGAGCTTACTAACTGGGATTCTGGGTAAAATAGATTAATGCCAAGAACATCAAAATAAATCACTTTTTACATGAGAAAAATTCACATTCACTTCTTGGGCCCAATTAGAGGGAGCCTTCATTAATTAGTTTAGGTTAATTTTAGATCCTACCATCACGTGTAATCAATTTGTGACTTGTAAAATATTACCCAATGAGCCGATTAGGACATTCAATGCTAGATTCCAAAATTTGTACACAAGTGTAACTTGCCATTTTATGATTGATGTCGTCGTGGCCCTTCGATTATATTTTGGAGCTCTAGATCCCATGACATTCATATTTTCTAGGATAAATCCCTAGGTTACAACCCTTGCTCTAGATTACACAAAGGTCATGACTATTGAGCAATAAATGATATCGTAAGGTATGGAGATACCCCAATTGCCCATGGTAGGACAATTTGGTTTGTATAGTCAATTTTCCATGAGGAATTAGATTATGGCACCACAAGTGCCAACAATGAACACCCTACCATACCATCAACAATAATCATTCATGTCCACGTATCCATCCTTTCCCACCTAACCTAATGCAACCATTCCACCCACCACACCTATGCTAGCAAAAAATAAAATAAATATGCTAGGATTCAATGCAACCAACACTCAAACCTCAATAGTTTACCCTATGGTCATGCCTCTTCAAAGCATAAATCCTTGGTGGAACTAAAATACTCAGAATAAAACCATCACATCTAGTCAAGAGGTTGTTAATGCAATAAATGCATTTGTATCTGGCATCGCAATGCCCCAACCACAAGGATCTAATTATGAGGTTGAAGAATTGAAGAAAAACTATCAAAATGGATAATGAAATGGTCCACATGCAGAAAAAACTATCCCAGATCTTTATGTCTAATAAATATCCTAACACTAAAAGGACAGGGCCGTGGAACACTCAACCCAAAAATGGGCATGTACCTAACCCTTAGCCAATCATGCTAATGCATATGAAGATTTTGGTGAGTAAAATCCCCAAAGTGAGGTAGCATCTCATTTTTACCAAGGGAAGGAAGATGCTTTGGTAATAAAAATTGTCCATTATCAAGAAAGTGAGGAAGGAGAAGAGAATGCTAAAATCTTAGAAGAAGATGATGATGAAACCATAGAAGAGGAAGTCCAATATGTTAGACAGTTTGGAAAAGAGAATCATGGTTATTATAAAAGGAGTTCTAAGAATCCCAAAACTTCCTCCACTCTACCAAATAATCCCCTTATTCCTCCTGATACTAAATTTGATAACAATCCACCTCCTCAATCATTTGATGAATCATCCAAACCTACGCACAAGATGCAAATTATTAAAAAATATACTTATGACATAGTTGAGGACTTGAAAAGGACTAAGGCCAATATCTCAAATTTTGAGGTTGCTAAACTACTAGGTCAAGGGGAAAATTTGGTGAAATATTTTTTTCCACCAAGTCTAATACATGAGGTCAAAGATGCTGAGTCCCAATTAGTATTATGGAAGTAAAAGCGAGAAGTGCCTCATTTTCTCATAACCATCAAAATTACAGGAAAAAACTTGCATAATTGTTTGATATAATCGAGTGCCTCGGGTAACATCATGCCCCTCAAGATTTACCAAAATTTAGGATTCAACATAATCCCTTAAAATAGTAAATTCATACAATTGAATAGATCTATTGTATATATCGTTAGAATTTTGAATGTTGTCTTGGTTTAAATAAATTTAGAGCCTAGAATTCAACATCATGTGGATATACTTGTGGTCAATATTACCACCAAATATGGCATGGTTTTGGGAAGATATTGGAGTAAGAACTTGAATGGATACATTGTTATAGATTCTTCCCACATGTGGTTACCTTGGAGGGAAATAGTAAATCAAATTAGGATGGATAGTGAGCCAAGGCTCAAAGAGATTATTATAGAGTATAATAGGACCAACAAAATCCAATTTTCTGAAACTAATTTAGGGGTCTATAACTTTGAAATAGAAGAAGCTACCGAAGAACCTAAAAAAAAAAAACCTTTATTGTGGTATTTCTGAAAAGGATAATTTTATCTGGATTCTCAAATTTGATGCATCCAAGTCAAAACAAGGTGTTGGAGCTGGTATCAAACTTACATGCCCTAGTAGCAAGCCAATGTTGGTTGCCTATAGATTACAACATCCAACCACAATAATGTGGTAGAGTATGAAGCACTTATTTTTGGATTACAGTTGGCTCTAAGGAAGAAGGTTAAGTGTATACAAGTTTTGGGAGACTTGAAGTTAGTGGTTAAACAAATAAAAGGGCAATATGCATATTGGCATAAAATATTGAGTCTTTAGATGACTAGAGTGAGGGATATGATAGATGATTTTGATGCTTTCAACATTTACCTTATCTTTGGGAAATGCAATCGAATGGTAGATTCTTTAGCCATAGCAGCAAGTATAATCAAACTAGTTGACCATAAAAAATGCAAAAAAAATTCAATTGAGCTAGTGCCTTGTCCTTCAATACTAGACAACGTTACCAATTTGCAAGTATTCAATAGTGACAAGCACATTTTTAATTTTATCACTAACTCTGGTATTTTCAAAAATCAGGTGATAGATGAAGATAAGATAGGGTAGGACGAAACAGACTAGGATAGTGAAACAACCCAGATGATGAATAAAATTCCAAAAGATATTGTTTCACTAGAAAATATATTTGATATCGAATATCAAACAAAAAGAGGCAAAAAGGTACCACCCCTAAAGAAGCATGTGATCTAATCAACTTCGGGAGTACAAAAAATACATAAGAGGTGTTCATTTCTAAGGCATGTACAAGTCAAAAAAATGAGTCTATCACTCATGCACTAAGAGAATATATGGATTGTATAGCATGGAGTTACAAGGATTTGAAAATATATGATCAAAATGTGATAACGCACATGATTCCATTAAAACTAGAGTCCAAGCCTTTTAGATAGAGATAAAGACCTTTCAATCCATTGTTAGAACCCTTAATAGAGAAAGAGGTGAAAATATTGCTTGAGGTAAAGATCATATTTCTTGTTAGGCACTCTACATGGGTTTCTAATATAGTCCCAGTGAAAAATAATAATGGAGATATAATATTGTGTATTGACTTCAAAAATATGAATAAAGCATCCCAAAAGGACAATTACCCATTGCCCTCCATTCATGAGATACTTTAAATGGTTAATGGATCAGAAATGATGTCTTTCCTAGATGGTTATTTAGGATAAAATAAAATACTTATCCACCCAAATGACATAATTAAAATAGCTTTCACAACTAAGTGGGGAACATTCGGCTATAGAAGGATGCCTTTCAAATTATTGAATGCCGACACAACTTTTCAGTGCACTTTGGATTACACTTTCAAAGGGCTTATTGGTAAGTGTATCATTGTTTACGTGGATGAAATTCTCATTTTTTTATAAGAAAAGAGAAAATCATGTTAGGAATTTGAGGAAAGTTCTCCAGAGATGTAGGGAGCATGGGATCTCCATTAATTCGAGAAAATGCATCTTTGGGGTAACATAAGGTAAGCTATTGGGGTACGTTATTTTGAAGGAAGGAATTTTTATTCATCCAGAAAGGATAGCTTCTATACAAGACATACCTCCACCCAATAGCAGGAAAGGGTTAAGATCCTTCTTTGGCAAGATCAATTTCATAAGGAAGTTCATTTCGAGATTCACAAATATTACCAAACCTTTGAATGATATGCTAAAAATGGATGCTCAAATTAAATGGACAAATGAAAATAGGGATTCTTTCAAGAGTATCAAGGATGCTATATCTAGGGCCCCTATCTTAGTCATTCCAAATTATTCAAAGCCCTTTTATGTCTACACGTTTCCTTCATATCATTATTTTGTGAGTGTCCTAACTCAAAAGAGTGAAGGTAACGTTGAAAACCCCATCATTTTTTTTAGTGCTCCATTGAAGGATGCACAATTGAGATATTCCATTCTAGATAAACAAATGTATGCACTATTCAAAACCATAAATTTTTTTTAGACATTATGTAGTTGATAGTAGGTTTTTTGTTGTATTCCCTAACCCTGCTGTCAAGGCCATGTTTTTTGAAAAATGAGCTAGGCAAAAGGTGAGGAAAATGGATTTCTAATCTTCAAGAATTTAACCTGGAAATCCAACCTATGAAAATATTTTATGGACAAGAATTGGTCAAGTCAATCACGAAAATTGATCCATTAATATCATGCCAACATTACAATGTGGAAGACATAACTAAATATTGGTATGTTGATATTGTATATTAATTGTTGAATTATAAGTGCCCTAACATTTCACTTCTACTCAATGTAGAGATTTACATTTAAAATCAGAAAATTTTCTAATTAATTATGGTATTTTTTATAGGAGGAACCACAAAGGGATTTACCTTCATTGTGTTAACCAAGAAGAGGTGACCCAAGTAGTTAAGGACTTCCATGGTAAGTGTGGAACTAGACATGGGTCAACCAATGCAATAACACATTATATTATTAGGGCGGGATACTATTGGCCCCATATTTTCAAGGATGCACATGCTCATGTGCTATCCTACCATACATTTCAAGTGGTAGCCAATAGAGAAAGGAATGCAACTATGCCATTACATTTTTTGGTGGAGGAAAGACCTTTTGCACAATGAGGACTGGATTTTGTTGGATTTATCAATCCCAATTCATCTAATTCTCATAAATACATCCTTATAGCTATAGATTACTGCACTAGGTGAACTGAAGCAATCCCCACAAAGCATGCTACCACTGACGTTATTAAATTTTTATAGGATTGCATTGTGACTCATTTTGGCATGCTTAACGTAATAATAAGTGATAATGGTTCTGCATTTTATTCCATGCAATTTGTAAATTGGGTATATGATAACATTGTAAGCTTGAAATTCTCTTAAAATTATTACCCACAAGTTAACGGTTTGGTAAAATCCTCTAATAAAAATTTGCTATGTGTGATCAAAAAATTGCTTGAAAAGAACCCTAGGGATTGTCATAGTAAAATAAATTTTTCCCTTTAGGTTGTTAGAACCAATAAAAAAGAGTCAATTGGAACATCTCCATATCACTTAGTCTATGGGAAAGATCCTATCTTTACCACTAATTTAATATTGCAAACCCTTCATTTTATGAAGGAATATCTTGGAACAAATAATCAATTTGAAACTAGATTAACCCATTTAATGTATCTTTATGAGAAGAGAGAGGAAGATATGCTGCATTTTAGTAAGCATCAATATGTAGTAAAGAGATGGTTTGATAAGAGGTCCACGATTAAAAAATTCAATATTTTGAATCTAGTTTTTTTGTGGGATAAAGGACATGAAAAGAAAGGGGATCATGATAAATTTGATTCTTTGTGGTTGGGGACTTATCAATTTTTTAAAATCCTACATAAAAACAGTTTTAAACTAAAAACCTTGGATAGAAAAGAGTTGTCTTTACCTATTAATGGGCTGCATTTAAAATATTATTTCAACCCTTGAAAAGTGTGTGATATTGTGTACTATATGTATATAATTTTGATGTTTCATTTTTAGGTGTTGGTTTTTGGTGGTTTATGTTTTGTTTGTTGTAGTTTTGTGTGTTGTTTTGGTTGATAGTTTGTTTTAGGTTAGATGATGGTCTATTTTGTCTCTTTTGTGTGTTGGGTTATTCCCTTGTTTTGGGGTAATGTTTTGTGGTCACTAACTTATGGTCTCTAGCCCATTTTGTGTTTATTTGTTTAGTAGGTTGGAGTATCTAATCTAAAAATAGGTGAACCCAAGAAAATGGGGATGAGTTATTTGGTGATCATGCTAATATTCTGGGACTAATATGAAGGAGAGTGGAATAATAAAAGATTTTGCTAAAGCTCCACATGTAACTCACATATATTAAAGGGTTTTTCTAGAAATAATGAAGGATAAATTTATCTTGATTTGCAACCCTAGGCGAAAATACAACACACTCCACTTATAGGCTTCCTAACCCCAGTTATGCATGAAGCTTTGTAAATTTTTTCTTTTAAAAATAAAAATAAATAAATAAATAAATAAAATAGAGGAAAATGAGCATTGAAAATCTTGATCAAATTAGTCACAAGATCTAGATAAACTCTACTGGGGCTATGGATGCCTGAATAGCAGTAGGGCTCTGTCTAGACATATCTCGGGTAAAGGAAAGTCTTTGCAAAGCATTGATCGAACGCAAGGGTGAGTTAGATAAACCCTACCGAGACTATAAAAACTTGACTAGTAGTGGGGCTCTATTTGAAAAAGTTTTTTATTTTATGAGTTGTACTTCATAGCCTAATGCAAAATAGATGATGGAATCTAGATGGTTTTTAGAGATGCAATAATAGATCTCTTTTGCACTCACTGAGCAAAGGAAAATGGATTAATTATTTTTATTTTAAGCTGTTTACCCCCACCTTATTGGGACATCATTAAATAATTTATGTTTTGCTGATCTTGTGTGTTCTCATTTCAGGTTGGGTTCTTTACCAGAAATGCTCAGGAGCATTTTCTAGTAGAGTCACCGTTTGTTGTGGCTGTCGTACAACTCACCCCAAAATTGGTGACCCACCTTTTTATTTTGTGTTTGGGTTTTTTTGTTTTGTTTTGAGTGTCCAACAATTTTTTTGACAATTTTTTTTATCGTCAATTTGTTGTTGACGATTTTTATCGTCAATTTGTTGCTTGCGATTTTTATCATCAATTTATTACTGACGATTTTTATCGTCAGTTTGTTGTTAGAAATTTTATTGTTATTTTTTGTGTTTTATTTCATTTGCATTTACCAAAAAAAAAAAAAAGATATAAAATCAAATAAAATAAAATTAAGATTTTATATTTATATATAAAAGTTTTAAATAAATTTCAAATTAAAAAGAAAAAATGTAAATAAAAAAATAAATATATGTCTATATATATTAATATATATGGATATGTTATGACATATCCTTATATAATATATATGAAGACAAGATAAAAATGAAATGAAAGGTCATATACATATATCATTGAAACATAGCTCGTCACTATTTTGTAGTATTAAGGTTCGATTTAAATGTTATAATTTTATATATATTTTTTGATAAGTAAAATATTATATATCAAACGGGTTTTTCAGGTTGACCCAAAACCTTTGTACAATAACAGCATGACGCTGAGCAGCTAGACAAGACAACAACAGAGGATCCTCGATCTTCTTAACATAACCAGCCAAGCACGACTTACAAAAAAAACATGAATCCTCGGGTCAGAAAGACCAACGACAACACTAGAGATGAAAAATGCAAAAATAAGCAGGAGAAAACCAGGAGTCGTAGACCAAAACCACTGACCACAGGAATTCTGGTTTGCCCACCTCAAAAAGGTCCCAGGAGGGTCCACATCACTCCTCCTCTTCATCCACCTCATTTTGCTCATCTCCCTTGTCGTCCTCCTGGTCCTCGGTCTTTGCGGATGCCCCTTTAGCACTTTGGAAGCCCTCATTGAAAAATACTTTGGTGAGGGCGTCAAGGATCTCTTGGGTTTGATTGGCCATAGTCGCTAAGGAAGTCATAACAAAATGTTTGAGAACCATGATGTTGAGTTCAAGCCCCTCATCCTCTGAGTCTAAGTTTATGGATTTAGAGCTCCCTTGTCCAAGCTTGTTCCTTAACCTAGCAGGGGATCTTTTGGGTCCTTCTGGTTCGTCAATCTTTAGCATCTTTCTAGTCGTGCCTCCTTTGGTGGCCGCTTCAAAGTCGTGTTTCTGAGCAGGGGACCCTGCGTAGGATTTGGGCAAACAAGCCCTGGAGATTTCATCTAGGGGGGTCACAGAGAGTGAAAATGCTAGAGGATTGGGTTGGGGTGAAGTAGTAAGGACAAACTTGTAAATAACCTTAAACAAGCTTTGGTGCATGAGCATTGCTGAACCTTTCTTACTACAGCACAAATTTATAGTGTAATTCATGGAATTCAAAAGAAATTGAGGGATGCTAATAGGGTTAATGTCACGGAAAAAGTTCATGAAAGCATAGTGAAATCTTAGGAGGACCTTATCGGGATCCTCAACGGTAATGAATTCCATGACATTTTTCATGATGGAATTTTAGGGGGTAGGGAGATCAACCCTCGTTAAGTCGTTCTTTGCCTCTTTGAAAATCTTTAGATTGTCCTTGAATTCATGTAGCTCAACCTCCCAGTTATGCTTTTTCCTATGGATCAAATGAACCCTAGTTGTTTTCCCAGTTATGGTCGCAAGCAAGTTAATATCTACCATAATTTCACGCTCGTGGACCACTATCCTGCCCTCATCCTAGGACTCCATAACCTCTCAGTAATGCATGTTATAATTTTATATTGCTCATATTTTATTGCAGGTATTAATAGGCATATGTCGATGGACTTCTAGATGATCCATAAAAATGGGCCCCAGATGAAATGATTGGACCACCAATACAAGAGTTTTGTAGATGTGGAAGTGATCAATGTCAAGTGATGAAGACATCAGTATACGACATAGATCCACATGATGGGCCCTACTGGTGAGTGAAAATGGGGTTGAAGGAGCTCCAAGGTGGACCTTAGGGGATACAGTTGATGATTAAACTAGTGATGAGATGATGTAAAAATTTGAGGATAGCATGATACCAATAGGGATGGGGGACATGGTGGTGGACCCCACTGATGATGCAGACTAGTTCACCAAACAAGTCTAACACGACAAGAACTTGGGACATGTGGGAGACTTGACATGGATGGGAAGTTTAGTGTGGGGTGACACATGGTTCAAGGTAGAATATGACATTATGGTAGGACTAAAATAGATGTAGACAGTGATGGGAGGTTGTATCTTATTGTAAAAGTGATGATGTAATAGCAAGGTGAAGGACATAGTCTTAAGGGTAACATCGTTCAAATTTTATCAGGTGTTGTGAATGAAATAGCCAGTGGTGTACCAAGATGTATAGCATTACAAGAATAGGCCTTGTAGATTATTGATGAGCAATGAACAATAATGATCAGATTTGATTATTTGGGTGATAACTCAGTGTTGACCTGGAAAACTTGGTGCATAGTGGAAGTGATGTAGAATTGTGCCGACCAATAATAGATTCATGGTGAATTATGTGGAAAACACCAACAGTGTGGTAAGGTGACTGTGTGTTTGGTTATGGGGAGGTGGTTGAATTGGTAGGTGAAATGGTGCCAGCAGACTTAGATTAACATAGACTATCAAGATAAATGTAGAGCACATCAATGATGTAGGCGGCCAGCTTGGATGGCACATTTATTCATGGTAAGTTCAAGCGATCAACATGGCAGACCCAAATGATAGAATCAACATAGATGTTAATAAAAGATGCACAAAGAATATATTATGTGTAATCTAAAATGGGTAATGTCAGTAGTAGGTGAGGGTTATTTTCAAAAATCAGCAAGATATAAATAGAAATTTTGAAGGACGCACTGGTGAGATTCACGATGATCGAGTTATCATGACTCTAATATAGATGTTGAAATTGATGTGCATGGTTGTTCATGCATGCTACGAAGGGGTATCTTAGAAAAATAAGACTCATCTTGTCAGGATCCATACAGAGGTAGTTACAATATAGTGGGAGAGTGAACGAAAGGAATGAAGGTTGTATGATGTACTTTCTCAAAGACTTTTCTTGATGCGACATTGAGTTACGCTTGGTAGAACCCCATGAGCTTATGGTATTCGAGATGACATTGATAATGTGGAAACTAGTGATGAGGTTGGGAGAAATAATAGTTGCCATGTATTTCATAGGGGAAAAAATTGTACCAAGGATTCTAGTTGAAAAAATATGAGGAGAGCATGCAATAGCGATGGGTCTTCATTGGTTAGAAATTCTCGATTGGTATAGTTTGAATTACCACTACAGGAAACACGTAGGTCCATAGTATTCATTGTAAAACACAAAAATGCAAAGCTTTTTTTTATCATTTTAGGTGAAATAGAAAAAGGGATGGCACCCTTGGATGTATTTCATGAGCAGGGTGGCCACCACCATGGTGAGATAGAGGTGTTGAAGCCCCAACTACCATGGTTCAAATCACAATCGAGGAGCTAGGGCAAACAATATTTTGTTGATCACACTAAAATCCCTAAGGTAAAGGGTCTATTAGTATGATGCTTTATTTTTTTTTCTTGTGTCTATTGATTAAAGTGTTATGGGGAGCTATAAAGACTAAAGGCACTAGTTTTTTGAATGTTTTAATTTATTTTTAAGAGATTAATGAGTAAAATATATAAAGGAGTTATAAGGAGTTGATAGGAAAAAGAAAATTAAATAAAATGAAAAATTATTGTCCCCTTTTGTTTTATTATTTAAGGTTATATAAGTCATGGGGAGTTATAAGGAAAAGAAAGGCCAAGGGTCAAAGGTCTTTTTTTCATTTAAGCCTATGGCATGTCTGTAAAGGGGACTGGAATTTTTTGTAAGAAAGGACAATTTTTGAAGAAATTAAATGCATACATTTTAGCAAGCATACACTTTGGGAGTAAAATTAGAGGAGACTATTTTTCAAGAGTTATTGTTTTAATTGTTCATCCTTTTATTGTATCTTTTTAATTTGTATTTATGTATTTAATGCCTTTAGGGTGTTATACTAGGTGAATATTAATGTAGCAACCTCAGGACACATGCATCGCTCTCTTTTATGCTACTTGCAATGTATTAAAAACCCAAGATGAAATGGAAGACAATGAAAAGCATATAACACGGAAATAATGAATATGGATCTCTTTATTCATATTGAAACCCGGTTACATGTCGGTCCCTCTTAGGGATACCCATTTCGATACAATAAGGTTACAAATAGGCAAAGAATGCCTCTTTTGCGAACAGGTGGTGTGCTATCAAAAAGCTTCCCAGTTCCACACACGAAAGTGTATGAGGGCTTATAGATGCCTCTTTCTCTAGGTCTATATCCTATAGGGATCCATTTTTGCTCTCGTATGTTGTAGACTCCATCCAATGAACCTATGGCCCTATAAGCAATGAAACAACAACATACGCTTAGATGTCCGAGAATACCTCCCCGAATGAGGTTGTTAGCATTGAATATAACAAATGAGAGCAAGTGCAAATTAAACTAATGCTATGAATACAAATGAATGAAATGATGCTATGCTAATGATATGATAAAATAATGAACCTAATGTCTAAAACTCTAAGCTAAGCCTTTGGGCCACTATCCAAGATAGTTGTCGCTAAAGTGATTCTCGTCCTCTTTGCTCCAAAGCTATGGATCAAAGCTTGTATCCAATGTTGAAATAATGGTTGCTATGCTCTCCAATCTGTCAAGGATTCAGTGTACACGTGGTCTCCATGGGAACTCTCCAAGTCTTGAAAGCTCTCCTCAATGACCAAGATCAATAAAAATATTGATGGATGATCCATTCTTGGTGCTCTCAGGATTGCACCTTTTATAGTGTGAAACCTTACATCTATGTCCAAGCCTTAGGAATGAATTTCTCATGCATAGTGTAAGTTAGCATGACAAACTTTTTGTCTTTTGTTTATGTTTGGAGTCTAGTTAACTATAATATAACTGCCAACTTGAGTCTCCTATGCGAACTGGTTGTTAGCATGAGAAGATTTTTTCCTTTGTTTATGTTTGGAGGCCAGTTAACTAAATTCTAAATGCAAAATCAAGTCTCCTATGTGAATTGGTCATGAAAAAGAAATCAAAGTTACTCCCGCTCACATTTATTGCATGCAGACTACCACTTCCACCTGTGATTAGGTCTTTTTGTTGGCAAAACTACTTTTAGGGTTTAGTCACTGTCATCTGGAATGACTAAGATCTGGTTGCTTTCATATACAGTAGCTAAGGTCTGGCCACTCTAGGCTTGAGAGGCTAGGATATGGCCACTCTAGGCTTGAGCGGCTAGGATCTGGCCACTCTTGGATTGAGCAACTATGCTTGGATGGCTTGAAAAGGCCCCAAATGAGTGGTGAGAACCACTATTAATTCTTGGAAAGTCTAATATTATATCATATGATCTTATGAATGTGTCTATGTGAGCATCTCCCCTAAGCATGACACATTTTAGGTATCTACATATGCCCCTTTTGCGACGTGCTATGTGGAAAACCCAACACTGAGAAAAAATGTAGACTAATATGTTTGTAGGGTGTATGGTGATCAATGGTCTGATCAACATTGGATGGCCCAATCATGCAATATGGTGTGCATCCCTTGAATCATTTCCTCAATGTTTGGAGGACTTAGCTTAGTGGCTTGGGCATGTTAAATTGCACTCATTCCTCAAACTCAATCGGGTAGCTTTAGCTGCTACAACAATTTCGACCGGTAGGAGAGCTAAAATTGAAGATGTCATGTCTGCTTACATTCCCAAAAAACAAGAGAAATTTGTGATTGTTGTATGCAATGATTTGTAGGATGAACACAATTTTTATGTGATCGAGTGATATTTTGTTGATTTTGATTATGATTATGTTGAAGTTTTGAACTACTTCCCCACACAATGGATTGGTGAATAAATGAAAATGAATGAAGTGACAAGTCGCTTGACCAATATGACTAGTCTGGTTCCTTTCTAACATTTGTTGCTTTTAATGGGAAATCCCACACCCAAGTGTGATTCCAATTATTTATGATAAAAATCCATCCTTATCCCGAGGAGTGATCCAGCTATCAATAGATTTCTTAGGGAGTTAGGATGAGTGATTCTATTTATGTTCATGTTGTATCAGTTTGGCTTAATATTTTTGGTATCATAAGGAAATTAGGATGATCCTTTCGCACCCGTGGAGCAGTCTGACCATCTTGGTCTTCTTCGGTATTGAAGGGTGGCACATCGTAATCCCAAAATGAAATGCCTTTGCCCAAAGTGGCCTTATGGTAGCTTACTCATCACATAAAAATGCATGGAGTGTGAATTGCTACAATCATCGAGTGGATAGAGCAAGTAACTGGGTATGAGGCCTACTTGAGATTATGCTTTTATGTGATTTTTTTGTCATTTTGGTCACTAAGATGACTTCAAATCATAAAAATGTGTTTATTTAATATTTTTGTCATCCCTCCATGGAAGGATTTTTCTTTTTTTTATCTGTGGAGCAGGTTGCTATAAGGTCCAGCAGCCTCTGAGTTTCTTCCTGTGGCCGCTAATATCAATAGCGACCAAGGCATAATGTAAAAATACAAAATATGTGTTTTTAGGGTTTTGACCTATCACTTTAATTTGATGTCAATCCACTTTTCAAATATCTTGTGAGACAATGATAGTTGTGATTTCTAAAGCTACCTACGTCGAAGACATGGCTGCGTAGGGTGAGGTATCAACTGTTGGAGGAGTCGAAGCTTCTCAGGTATTCTTTCAAACCCTACCCTTTTTTTCTTTTCTATATAAAACTAAACATCACTAAGTAAATGGAAAATGAACCTCACTAAACCTATTGGTAATGAACGAAATCCATAGTTAGGCTTAGTTTAGGTTTTTAAGTGGTGGGTTGGTCCCCATTTTTGTTCTTTCCAATTTTTTTGAATTTTATGGCCTAGGGTTCATGGGTTTACTATGTTACCCTTTGGCCACTATCGCAAAAAAGCGATGGTAATTTGGCCGTTGTCACTCAGAGTTGCTAAGTTTGAACCCCAACGGTCAAAAATTTGACCATTGGGATTTATCCACTACTGTATCTATTGGCTATATTATGGCCATTGTAGGTGATAGTGGCTAATCCTCTTGGCCAATTTTGCACAATTATTTTTGCTTTTTATTGGATTTTTGAGATAGTTTTTGATTTTTTGACTTTTTTTAAAATTTTGAACTACTCTTTAGCATGTATTGCACTGTAGTTATGTTTTGTATTTCTTTTTATTTTCTTAGATCCTTACTGCTCAGGATCGGGACTCGAGGCTCATGAGTGACGTCCTATATTTTTTTAATGACATGGATTGGAGGTGGCTTAAGGCTCATGGGCTCTAGTATGTTACCAAATTACCTCACATTATGTCATACTAGGATTACCTTACAACTTTGGCCCATTGTTGGGACCCTCGAACTAATACCTTCCACCTCCCGACCGACGAGATGACCATTACACCAAAGGATGTGTACAAGATATTTTGGATCCCTTTTTATGGGGTGGCTATTTTTTATTAGGCCACTAATGATTAGGTGGCCATATTCACTCAGATTTTTAGGAGGTATTCTGAGGATGCTCTCAAGGACACCATGTCTGGGGGAGTTTTTATCATCCACTAGTACTGAGAGCATGTTTTTACAGTGAGGCATGTGATGTTGTTGATGGTCATCAACAATGTCCTTATCCTAGATTGCTCAAGATTGAGGTTCCCTTGGAACCTCCTTGTGATGGTTCAAGACCTGATAGATAGCAAGGAGCCTATCAGATATACATGGGGTAGGTATCTACTAGATTAGTGTTACAATGAGCTATACCACATCCATTGAAGGGATCATGTTAGCATCGATTGCAGTTGGCTTTTATAGATCTGGGGATGAGAGCACATTAGTATAGATCACCCTAAGGAGCTTCCTATTAGGATCATATCTATGGATAGGATGATGCAGTGCTACAGTGCTATATAGGCCAGGGAGAGTGAGGAGAGCAAGAGCCACACTTTTTTAGGGGATATAATTCATTAAAATGATATTTTTACTAGACTTTTGGATGGATATGTCATATGATACTCGTATCATGAGTGTCCTACCTGGGATGACCCTGATAGTTTCATTGCTAGGACACGATACAAGTGATGGATCATTGGTCATAAGGTCAACATCGAGGAGCACTTATTCTACTCTTGTGTTCTTCATTAGTATGGATTGCATAAGGATGTGCTACTAGTACCATTTTTGTATAGGTGCATCAAAACAGAGAGAGACCTCCCTCCCTGATAGGTTACAGAGCTAGCTGATGAGGAGGATGCCCTAGTTGTTGATCTTGGAGTAGCTGGTGGAGTTATAGATGCATTTGCATGGTGGTGGGGTGACCTTATGTGGTATAGTGAGGGAAATCTAGGCTGAGAGCATGATTTCAAATATGGGGTAGATCCAACAGGGCACAGGGTTCATGCTAGGACTGTGGCATGGGACCAACAAGTAGAGCAGGTAGTAGTGGAAGAGCAAGAGGCTCATCAAGAGGCAAAGGAGGAAATGGATCCTGAGAAGAGAGATTATCCTATTAGGGCATAGCTACATGATGTGGAGGCTGAGCTTTAGTCGACCAAGATACAAGTACAACAACACGATGCCATCATAGCTCAGAGGGATACTACTATAGCATAACTATTCGACCAGATATAGGCTTTGTAGGCCGTTATGGTAGGATCTACCTAAATGTAAGTTGTTGTTGCCCCTCTTACTCTTGATGATACTTTGAGGGTAGCTCTCAATATTGAGATCCATCATCTACAGGTTTTGCTATATGATAGTGATGTTCAAATTGCTAAGGATGCAACCCAGATTACCGCTCTCTCAAGGCATATCAAGAGGCTAGGAGCCATCCCTAGGGAGAGAGGGGCTACAGGTGGGTCATAGGTCAACAGGAGCTCTACAGAAGGGTAGTCTTCCATCTAGCCTGGTCATGGGGCCTAGACTCATACTGAGAGACCAGTAGGGTCTATCTCACACCATTCTCCCAAAGATCTGGCCATAGGGGGTGGTTCTGTAGGGGGTGCAAGCCCAACATTCGATTGATGATACTCTTGGTTTTTATACATTTTTGAGGTCGACTGACCTATATGACTATAGCCCATGGGCATTTTTGTACATCCATGGACTTGACAAACATAATTTTTATGATATATTTATTGTAGCACCCTAAAATTGGCACAGTAAAACCTTAATAATTACAATTACTCTAGTAAATATTCAAATTCAAATTTCAACCTCCAAAACCGCTCCCAAACCGCCGTTTAACCCGTTTCCTCCTTTCCCGTGCCATTTTTAGAGTTTGTTTTGTCCGTTTGACGATATCGTCTCCGATAAGACGATATCGCCTCATATCGGACGATTTCGTCTGGCGTAGGACGTCCAGACGATCTCGTCCCAAACTGATTTGTGCATAGTTGGACTCTGTTCCAACGGCGTCTCTAATCTGGGTAGAAGCGTGTCTGCGCCGTTAGAGACCTCCCCCATTGGAGATCTCCCAAATTGGGATGATCTCCAACCTCCCAACCTCTATCCTAAGCCTATTTAATCCTAGGCCCTCCCCTTAGCATCCCCCTGGCTGAAATTCCCTGTAACTCGAATTCTACACGCACTAGACCATCTTAAATCACTGTTTGCATTTGTATTTTTCCAAGTTTGTTTGCAGGAACTTCATTGTTTTTCAGCCGGAGCAAGCTCAATTCGTCTCAGACGATCTCGTACAATCTCGGACGATCTCGACCCAATTCGAGACGATTTCGACCGCAGTCCACATTGGGGGCAATCAGTGCCTGGAGTTTGCATTTTCTCCACTCTTTTTCGCTGCATTATTCTGCATTTAGTTAATTCTATGGTTATTCTTTATTATCCTGCATCTTGGAGTTCACCCATGTAGCTTTAATGCATAATAAAAGCATAAATTGTCATTAGATCATTATAATGCATTCGTGTCTTAGTTTGATATTATCATTTTAATGTTCTTACTACCATTTTACATCATTACCCTCTGTTATCATAGTTGCATTCTCTGTATTTTGCATCTGTTTCTCTGTTTGTAGGTCTCTGACGAATTCGTCAGATCTCAAACGATCCTGTCAGATAGGAGACGATCCTGTCAAATTCTAGACGATCTTGACTGCTTCAAAAATTAGAATCTCCATCAGACATCCGGATCAGGTATGGCTCTGTAATTTAGCTTTTTCTCTCTATTTTCTGTCTAATTTTGTTCTCTGTATGCATTTAGTCTGCACTTTCATAATAGAACAACTTAGTTTCATTTGGCCAAACCTAGGACTTGGATGATTAAAGATAAAACTGAACACATCAAACACATTCCCAACCTAGGCGTGGAAACTGCCATTCAAACGTTTCCTGGTGAACCCACCATCCGTCAAAAAATCACCATAATACACCTCCCCCGAGAGGCGGGACCTTCGCAAGGCCTCTCAGTCCGAGGTACCGCGCCATCCTTTTCCCATCCTCCTTTCGGGCATGGATCCTATAGCCTGAAGGTAGGGATGCAAAAAATTTGGAGCGATACATTTTGGTGAACCCGACGTGAATGCATTTAAAACCTTTTGAAAACAAAAAAAATAAAACAACCAAAACATAAGATGCATTTCAAATCATTTAAAACTAATAAGTTGCATATCATGTTTAGATGGTAGCTCCTAAGAAAATATTAGCAAGCTATTATAAATGTTGAAAACCAATTGGCAGCCATAGAAATCAATTATGTGCTTAGTGTGCCTGAAACAGATAGAAATCAACTTTTGTGGGACGAACTTGATAGAAGACTAAGTGTCATTTCATCTAGGTCAACAAAACTTAAACAAATCAAGAGGCTTGTCCTAGATAGAATTCTGGATCCTCATCAACTCGTCTTTTATCATGAACTTCAGAGAGCCTGCCATAGATGGTTAGCTTATAGGAGAGCTCTTGTGTCTTCATAATTGTTCACCTTCGAGGAATACCTCGAGAACGCAGCCATTATACACCAGTTCCTAGGTCATGTAGAAGACCAAGAGGTTGTTCTTACGGATAGGGAAATATGGAATAGAGTTCCTCGAGCTGTGTTATATCAAGAGTATTGCCACGAGCTTTACTTCTATCAACCGAATCCGAGACAGATAATATCACTATAGCTCTTTTCATTAAATTTTTGAAAGAAAATTTTCAATTTGAAGAAGAACACTTCATGACTCCTGAAGAACTCGAGCCCATTAATGATATTTATAAATTGTTTATAGAAAACTAGATCATTACTTTCAGTATTAGTTCTTGCATTTATTGTGTTGTTTGTTATCTTTACAATATTATTACAAAAACAAGAAAAACTAAAAAAAACATAACAAAAACCAAAACCTTTCATTTTAAATATTGTAGTAGGTATATAATTAATATATACCTCTTAAGCTTGTTGCAAAATATATATATATATATATATATATATATATATATTTGCTGAAATCTAAATTAAGCACAATGCCTAAACTTAGGAATGGTAAACAAACTGAAGGAGAAGAAGAAGATTGGTTAGAAGATAAAACTAGAAACCCAAATGTCCTTCCTGAAGATCCAATTCCTGAAGGAGAAACTCTAGATCAACCAGAAGATGACCTAGGTGAAGACAATGAACAAGAAGAAAATGTTAAAGAGGATGGATCCTCATCCCCTAGAGTAGCTCCGGATGGAACTATTGCTTTTGACAACTTAGATCATTTCTGGAAATTTTTCAATAATAACATTGGCGCTCTTAATATGGCAGTTCGTATTGATAAAGGGCAAATTAGTGACACTCAAGCAGCCATGGAACATATGTTTGATGTGCACACTAATCCCTTGTCTTTCATTGATCAAGAAAGTGATAAGGCTGGACCATCCAATAGAGATATGGTCACTATGATTCAGAACATGCCAAAACAACAAGTTACCCAACCTCCTAAGGAACCTGGTTATTGAGCCTAAAATCATTCCCACACAAAAGAAAACTTCCTTCACCGCTTTACTTCGCCAAACTATTGATCAATATGCTTCAAGTAAACAAAAACCTAAAATGAAGCCAAACACCAATTTTCAACAATCTGGAATACAACATAATACAACTTCAAAATTCCTTCATAACACCTTTCCTACCAACAATTTACACAATAGCAACATAGCATCTAATCTTCATGTCCCTCCATCATATGCTCACAAATCCCATATCAATGCCCTACCGAACCAATATGGTGGGCAAACTAGTAATCTGGAAGCCATGGTGAAACAGCTTAGCTTCGCGTATGGACCAGATAGATCCTTACCGTCCCTCGTACAATTATCGAGAGATATGTAGTCAACCTTTGGATCCCATAGTTGTAGCACAACCGTACCCTAAGCATTTTCCCATGCCCATCCCGCCTATATATAAAGGAACCGAAGATCCCATAGAGCATCTTCGCATGTTTAGGATAGCATGTCATGATATATCACATGATGACTTGCTATTACTAAAAATGTTCCCAAAAAGTTTAGGTGGAATGGCATTAGAGTGGTACTATCAATTGCCCACTCATTCTTTGAGAAACTTTGAAGAAACATCTGAATATTTTGTCCATCAATTTAGTGCCTACATCGAGAGGCATGTAACCATTAAAGATTTATACAACTTAAAACAAGACAAGGATGAATGTTTTGCCGATTTCTTAGCTAGATGGAGGCAATTGATAGGAAAACCGCACTTTGTGCTACCTTATAGGGAAATGTTGGACATTTTTATTAATAATTTACAAGAACAAATATCTTATGAGCTATCAATCGCTACTTTAACTACCTTCGATCAAGCTATAGATTTAGCTCGAAGAGTAGAAGATGCCCTCATTAGGAGAGGCCAACTTAGGAAGAAGGATGATGAGAAAACATCCAAAAATCAGTATAAAAACAAACAAGTTGTAGGTGACGGAGTCACTGACAGCATAAATGTTGCTAATATCAATGCAACGAAAACAACAAAAAAATTTATATTGAAACCGCCTGATAAGCCTCCTCGAGAATTTACTAGATTGAATCAACCATTATCAACTATTTTACCTCAATTACTCGAAAGAGGTTTGATCCAATTACCAGCTATCCGAGAACCTGATCCAACTATACCCGGATACAGAGCTGACTTACACTGTGATTTCCATAGAGGGCCTGGACACTCTACCAACGCTTGTAAAAGGTTGAAACATAAAATACAGGATCTGATTGATAATAATGAAATGGAGGTGCAAGCCTTCCAACCTAAACAAAATGCTCCTAATAATCCTCAAAAGACCATTCCCCAAAATCAAAATCAAAATGCTAATCAATCATTAGACATATTTCAACACCCTTTACCAAGACATGGTAAAGAGGTGGCCAATCAAATCGAACATCATAATGTTCCTCCTCCTACCCGATATGTAGGAACTATTAGCGGACATTTACCTAATCATGATTTACAAAAATTTGACACAACTTTATCCATGGTCACAACCAGGCCCCTACATAATATTCAAACTCCGGATCCTAGTGATATAGAATCAGATACTGAAAGTGAAATAGACATCACTTCAAACCAATCGAATAGTTCTAAAAATGAATCAGATCCTATTCAACCCATCACAGATGCTATGGTTCCGGAAGAACCATTTCCTAGAAGAGTTACTACTCGACCCTCTTCTAATCAATTCCTCCCAAATGAACAAGCCATAAACGCTCAACCGAGACCAGTTCAACGTCTTCAATATAACATTGTAGGTACCATTGGAGTCGTTACCCGACAACAGGCTCAAAATTCTCAACAAGAACCAAACCATAATGATGGATCAGCTCCATTTGTTTTGAAAAATCCCAATAAAGGGAATCATGCTTCCAATGTTCAACTTAAACCCCCTTACAATATTAATGAGCAATTATCCAATACTACAACCATAATTTCCCTTTTGGATTTATTAAGATCTTCTCCTACCCATAGGGATGAGTTGATGCTTACATTAAGCCAAATGATGGTACCTCAAAATATTCAACCTGAAGCCATGGCCAATACTATCATCACTCGAGAAGTTGATTGTATTGACTTTCGAGATAAAGATATCCCACAACACAGTTTACATAAGGATAATCCCTTATATATTACTGCTCTAATTGGAGATGTAGTTGTTAAACGAGTCCTGATTGATAATGGTTCATCTCTAAACATTTGCACTTTTGACTTCTACCAACGATTTGGCTTTAGAAGTGATGAAATGAAGAAAACCGACATGATTATCAAAGCTTTCAATGACGAAACACAAGAAACGTGTGGAGTTATTACCATCCCATTGCAAGTTGGTCCTCGAACTCTAGATACCACCATGTTTATTGTACATTGCCCCGCATCGTACAATATACTCTTGGGTCATCCTTGGATCAATGCAATGCGGGCTGTCCCATCAACTTTACACCAATGTGTTAAATTCGAATTTAAAAATCAGTTGGTCACTATCCACGGTGATCCTAGACCCTTTGATATGTGTGCTTTGGCAGAACCTGTTGGAGTGCAATTTTGCCCTCGCTCCGTCATCCACACATCCTAATTCTTATTTTTCATCTAAAACTGTGAAACACACACCCATAGCTTCACCTATTTCCCTCCATTCATTTCACCCTCATATATAGATCAACAATCTTCTAAACAAACCACTCTAGAACCTCAAAAAGATCTTCAATCCACGACCAATCCTTCATGTTCCATCCCTATAATTTCAAAACCTATAGACCCATCTATTAACACTTCCACATTATCAACATCTATCATACCTTCCACATCTAAAGATATAGGGAATGATCCTTCTACATCTTATGCTCTTTCCGATGAACTTTTACCTGATTTATCCACAATCTTAATATCAGAAAAAACAAATGCTTTCATGCAAGATTCAATTCTTTTAAATAACTTGCCGCCATCTCCTCGTACTTTGGGCCTCCCACAACCTATGGGAAGTACTTACCAAGTCGGGAGTTGTGCCTTCATTTATAAAGGATATGATTTGGGAAGAATCCCTCGGAATATCAAAACTCATCATGAGGGATATGCTCGATGTTATTTTACCAATGAATATATTAAAGCTAAACCCATAATGCTTAAAATGGGATATAAAGGGAAAGGCTTGGGACCTTTCCAAAATGGCATGAAAGAACCTTTCGAGGTAGAACCGTGGCCTCGCCCGCCGTGGTGTGGGCCTATTTCCTAGTAAGGGTCAACCCTTTCCTTTTGAAGATGATGATCAACTCATATGTTATCAAGATTATTTGGATAGGCGTGATGATTTGCCTCTAAAAAATCAGCCATTTACATGTAACATGCTATCCATAGCTTACCCCGAAATGATTGCCGACTCCGATGAGGAGTTGGAAGGAGATATCTTCCACGATGTCTCCGTTGAAGAGATGTTACACAATGGATTTTATTTTGATGGTTCTATACCAACTATAGCCCAACTTGAGACCACTAATCCTCAAGATGAATTATCCAACTTAACCTTACAAGAATTACAAGAATTGGGCGTTTCACCCACCCCACCTAATTTTGAAAGAGATCTACACATGGAGGTAGAAAACGTCATTAAAATTAATATTGGAACTGAGGATAGTCCTCACATAATCAATATTGGATCAGAATTAAGTCAAGAAAAACAAGAGCAATACATTGCATTCCTTAAAGAATATGAAGATGTCTTCGCTTGGACATATGAAGATATGCCAGTGTCTAGACCCTTCGTAGTCATGCATCACCTAGTGGTCCATTCGGATGCTAAACCTGTTAAACAAAAACTTAGAAAAATGCATCCCAAAGTGGCTTTGCTAGTCAAAGGGGAGTTAGAAAAACTCCTGAATGTTGTTTTTATACAAGCTATTGATTATGCTGAATGGATCTCAAATGTAGTTCCAGCTACCAAGAAAGAAGCCACCAAAGTTAGGGTTTGCACAGATTTTAGAGATATTAACGTTGCATGCCCTAAAGATGATTTTCCTCTTCCAAACATGGATCAAATCATTGAATTTACTACCGGGAGTGGGATGATGTCCTTAATGGATGGATTCTCCGGTTATAATCAGATCAGGATAGCTCCTGAAGATCAGGCTAAAACAACCTTTATTACCCCCTGGGGTACCTTTTGTTGGAAAGTGATGCCATTTGGCTTAAAGAACGCAGGTGCAACCTATCAACGAGCTATGACTTATATTTTTCATGATATGATGCATGATATCCTACATGATTATGTAGATGATATTATAGCTCGCTCTATTAATGAAGATAATCATTTAGATGATTTGAGAAAAGTTTTTAATCGATTACGAGAATATCTTATTCGATTAAATCCAGCCAAATGCATATTCGGAGTTAAGTCCGGTAAACTATTAGGGGTTTTAGTTTCTTTACGTGGTATCAAAATCGACCCTCTCAAGATTGTGGCTATCACTGATATGCCCGCACCTACTAATATATCTGAGTTACGAAGTTTACAAGGTAAGCTTCAAGCCATCCGTCGCTTCATCGATAAGTTGGCGGACAAAACCGGTCCCTTTCTTAAACTTCTTAAGAAGGATGTCCCTTTTAATTGGGACGACGAATGTAAAGAAGCTTTTGAACTTCTCAAACAATACCTCCTTAACCCACCTGTGCTTTCACCGCCTAGACCTGATCGCCCATTTCTCCTGTATATTTTAGCTTCAGATTCTGCCTTAGGAGCTATGTTAGCTCAGCTTGATGATGCGAAGAGAGAACGTGCTAATTATTATATTAGCCGAACCTTCATCAGTTATGAAACCCGCTACACAACATTAGAAAAACTATGTCTAGCAGTCATGTTTGCTACGCAAAAATTATGCCATTATATGCTTAATCAGAAAACTTATGTCATTGCTAAATATGATCCCTTGAGGTATCTCATGAGTCGACCTTATTTATCGGGTCGCACAACCAAGTGGGTTCTTGCTCTAAGCGAGTTTGACCTCACGTTCATAGGACAAAAGTCTGTTAAGGGTCAAATCATAGCAGATCAATTAGTCGCTGCACCCTTAGAGTCTACCCATCCCCTCATCATTGAGTTTCCTGATGAATGCCTTCAATTAGAGGCAGACCATATTGAACAATGGTCCTTATACTTTGATGGAGCCCGATGCATGAGTGGGGTCAGTGCGGGAATTATTTTAATATCCCCGCAAAAACATCTTATTCCTCTCGTCCTTCAAATTAACATTTGCTTGCACCAACAATACCGCTGAATATGAAGCTCTAATCCTTGGATTACGAGCTGCCTTGGCGCTAAAAATTAAACATCTGTTAGTTTTTGGTGATTCTCAACTTGTTATAAACCAAATTAATGAAGTTTATCAGACTAGAGATGATAAACTGTGCCCATATAAAGCCTATGTTTTACAATTAATGTCTCTATTTGATCAAGTTACCTTGGAAGCTATTCCTCGAACTTGCAACCGTGCAACTGATGCTATGGCCGCAACTGCATCTCTCCTGCCCTTGGAGTTAGATGACGAATATGCCACTATCATTATTCGTCGACTCCAGGAACCCGCTTCAAATAAGTCATGCTTAGAACCTTTGGATGTGTTTCTAATCAATGAAACTACTCCCGAACCTTGGTATACGGATATATTTGATTTTTTCCAAAATGGGACTTTCCCCGCCAATTCTAATAGAAGCCAATGTCGGTTATTACGTAGACGAGCAAGTCGATTTGTAATAATTGGCAATACTTTATATAGGAGATCTTTTGAAGGTATCCTATTAAGATGTTTGAATTTAGAAGAATCCCAATCAGCCTTGAGTGAAGCCCACGATGGATCTTGTGGAGGACACTTCAGTGGTAGTGTCATTGCTAAAAAGCTCCTTAGGATAGGATACTTTTGGCCTACCATGGAGAATGACGCACATGATTATGTGCGCCATTGCGACAAGTGCCAGAAACATGCTGACCTTGTCCATGCGCCTGCACAAGAACTGCAGGCTATTTCATCTCCTTGGCCCTTTTCAAAATGGGGTTTAGATATTATTGGCAAAATCAATCCCGTGTCATCCGATGGACACAAATTCATCATAACCGCCACCGAGTATTTCACGAAGTGGGTTGAAGCTATGCCTTTAGCATCCTACACTGGCATGCAAGTCTCTAAATTTATTTTTAATCAAATCATTTGTAGGTTCGGAATTCTCGCAAATCTCATCTCTCGATAATGTAACTTGTTTAAAAAATAAAGATGTTAAAAAATTATGCCAAAAATATAAGATTCAACATCGCTGGTCCACTCCCTATTATCCTCGTGGTAATGGTCAAGGTAAGCATCTAACAAAACCTTAATCAAAATTCTCAAAATATTGGTCAATAAATCGGGCCGCGACTGGCACATTCAGTTATATCCAACCTTGTGGGCCTATCGAACTAGTGTTCGAACTCCCACTGGAACTTCACCTTTTGTTTTGGTTTATGGTGCTGAAGCCATTTTTCCCTTTGAATTAGAAGTTCCTTCTTTGGCTCTACTACTTCAAGATACCGAAGTAGGAGATGAATATCGAGCTGGCAGACTCACCACTGGAACTCCTAGATGAAAATGCATCAATGCTTTGGAGCATCTCCGTGCCTACCAAAACAAGCTTAAAAGATCATATGCTAAAAAGTTCGTCATCGATCCTTTGAGATCGGCGACCTTGTTTTAAAAGAAAATCAAAAAATACTAATGCAACTAAGGACCTTAAAGGTAAATTTGAGCCCAACTGGCTTGGACCATACATTATCACTGCTAAATTTGAATCGGAGCATACAAATTATCTACCTTAGATGGTAAAGAACTTAAAGAACCCATGAACATTTTGCATCTTAAACGTTACTATGTATAAATTTGGTCATTTCATCCTTGTATATATTTGTTTAAAATATTTCAAAATCACTATCTTGTATTTCTTTCAATTTATAAATTCAAAAACACCAAAAACATTCATAATCATCAAAATATTCAAAACTACTTGTATTTATTTATGGCACTTGTTAATTCTTTCAAAAACAAAAAAATAATAATAAAAATAAAAAACAGCAATATTCTTGACTCTTTCGAAACCAAAACAACATAAAGAAGAAAGAGAGAGTCAACATTCTCAAAACTTCTCAAAAAGTATTTATATATATCTTCTTACAAATGTTGCAGTTATATGTTTCAAATTATTTTGGATAAATTAGCATTTATTTGGAATCCCTCACTTTCACAAACACAAAATAAATATCTTGATTTTTATCTGACATGATTACTAATCTCTCTTATATCAAAGTCCACAAAATTCAATTAAATAAAGTTTGAGCACAGAGAATTGATCTTGTTATTTACTTAAACCAAGCACATCCTTTCACAATAAAATGATTATATTTGTAATGTCCATGCTATGCTACATAGTAGAAGTGGTTTCTTGAGCGAAAAGTTTCCCCTGCTATCCTATCATGCACATGGTCTAGAATCTTTGAGAATTGGCAAAAGGACAAGCTCACCCCTACCCATAATAAAAATCCCTTGCTCTACAGCTAATCCGAGCAAGTATCCCTAGCATAGAAAAAAAGAAAAGCAAAGTTCAAGAAAAAGAGAAAAAGAAAAATGTTATTTTATATCATTACAGCATTATCAAGCAAAAATACAAAAGAAAGCAAAAGAAAGCAAAAGCAAAAGCAATAAAATCCCTTTCCCTACCCTTTGAAAAGAAAAGAAGGGTTGATGAGCTTGAATCCTTGGAATTCTCAATTATTCAAAAACTGTGAGGTAAGCCCCATAACAAGTGGTTTGTGCCCAACCCGCTTGGCCTTGGGTAACTCCTAGCGTGGCGATATGTCCGTCACATTAGCGACCTTCTTTTGTACAGACCTATGTCTCGCTTATGGATTAGCTAGCTCTTGATAATCCGACTTACATAGTAGTCTAGTATGGTTATATGCATCTACATCATGGTTAATGAACACTTATTTGGTTCATTCAAATCACTTGTATCATATTATCTTGCTCAAAACCGGTAAACGAACATAGCAATTGCACACACATTTGTATTTGAGAGATTTTGTGTATCATTATGATAAATCAAGATTGGAAATGAACTCACATATGCACATGGGATTCCTTATAAATCTAACTTTTGTCTTTAAGATACTTTGAAATATTTTTTTGCAAATTGTCTAAATTCATTTTCTTCTTTAAAGTACATTGTTTAGTATAAAGACAACTACATACATAATAGAAAAATCAAAATTTCTTTCAAAACCATACAATCAAAACACACACACACACACACACACACACACACACACACACACACACAAAAAAAAATATATATATATATATTGTCGACTTTCGCGACGATGGTATAGTTCCAAAACCAAAATTGGAATTTTATGCCTAGCGCAAGTCCTCATCTTCATATTTTCTGTTTTATTAAAAATCAACCATGCAATAAAACAAAACTATCCCTTCTTTCCTTTGGATTTTCGCGATGATGGTATAAGTCTATACCTACATATTCTATGCCTAGCGCAAACCATTGTACCAATTTTTATTCCCCATTTATTTGAAAATCATGAAAACCATATGACTTAAATCATTCTGTTATACAATTATGTTTTTTTGACAAAAAGCATGCACATTATCACTATTTCATGTCATTATGTCAACCTTCAATTTTGCAATGATGGTATAATTCCTAGGGAATTATCCAAAAAATTTATCACACTTAGGAATTTATGCCTAGCAAAAATCATTTTAACATTATTTCATGCATACTATTTTTATGAAACTCTGAAAACAAACCATCATCATCATCATTTGCACCATTGCACCAAAGTCTTAAGACAGTCTCTTAAGCACTCTTTTACTTTTTAACAATATTTCTATACTGGGATTAGCTTGACGACCGAGTGAGCGGCGACTCCATGAAATGGTCTATAATAGCGACAATGTCCTTTGAAATTATTGTTAAAAGTCCCTTTTATTTTTTTTTTATCAAATCATCACATCACAAACAACCAATTTGTTCTATCAGATTATTTCATTTAAATTTTTCAAGCATGACATTTCAACCATAATATTTCCAACGACGTAATTACATGAATCATCAAATCAATCAATCAAAACATTAAAAGCATCATAAAAATACATAAGACACAAGTCATATGATCAAAAATATCTCATCTATATCTGTATCAAATATATATACATCATATCAAAACCGAATCGGTATGCCACAATCTGTACCTCGGCATACTCAATCCTCTATCAAAAATAATAAATACTATATATCAATCTGTGCAGTGCAATCTGTAGTAGCTAGCCTCGAGAGCCCCTCGAGCTCTCAGCCTCATCTCCTCCCCCGCCCTGAGGTGGACGAGGTGGCCCCATCGTAGTATGTGTGGTACTGCGAGTCCTAGTCGTCGATCGAGATGAAGTCCTCGATGACCCAATCCTGATCGGGTCAGCAATGCCGACTGGCAGCTGTACCCTCTGACCCTCTGGCACCATCTGGAAGTAGATACCCTGGTAGAACGTGGTCTGAGCAATCGACCGTGCTAGCTCCCGAGTGCTCGCTCCTCCACCCCATGCTCTGAGGCATGCAATCTCATCTCTGAGCTGTGTCACCTCAGCTCGATGGCGTGCAAGCCTCATCTTGCAATGTCTGCACCTGTGCCTGGAGACAGACCGTCTTCGCTCGAAGAGTCATTGTCTCGCTCTCTCCCTAGTGTCAACACCCTTGCCCTTATCGAGCGATGGTGGCCTCTCTCTATGGAGAAGGGGGTCTCTCCTCCCTCCTCTCCCACTGTCGTGGCCTCTGCTACGCTTGTGGTCTCCTCTGCTCTCTCCCATGACCCTGGGCCACCTCAATGGCCGCCTGGTGCCGCCTCCCCATCCGACGCACAACTGCATGAATCGGACCCCGAGCCCTCGTCATCCGAGGAGGGCGGATGCCTGCGTACTGCATCATAGCCATCGCCTACCCCAAGCATCGTCCCCATCCACTGGCTGAATGGGGGCATCATCTACATCCTAACTCTAGAATCGCTGCATATCTGGAGCCCCGCTAACCGTAGTGTTATCCCGAATAGTCCAGGAAAACTTGTAATCCCTGAGAGATGGGATCCCCTCTTGTAGACCGAACTATCTCAAAACTCGGTCATAGCGATGGAGCTCCACCTCTCCCCTCTCCATCCTCAGCCAACAGACTCGCCTGATGCGAGCCAGCTCCTGTCCATCCTCGGCCCACCCTGGATGATCTCTCCAAGGCCTCCAGGTGATCTGGTCGGAGACAAGGTCATCAAGTAGTCTCCGGGACATCGGTAGATCTATCCGCCACTGTGACCCTCTTCGGAGCCACCAGTAGAAAGCTCGGGGCCTCTCCCCATCAACCCCTATCAAAGGAAGCCCTACCGGCCTCCGCACTGCAATGTGCTCCCAACACCAAACCTGTAGAAGCGATGTCATAACCAGACATCGGCCGCCCTTGTACACGACCCCATGCAGGATCCTATACAATCGGCATAGAACAAAGCTGCCCCAAGAAAACCTGTAGCCATGGTCTCTCATGTCATAGACCACATCTGCTAGTACCCATGGTACCCTGCATCCGCTCTGGTGGCACAACAGAAGTCCACCTACCACCCCAACCAAAACCCGTGTGAGTCTCGATGCCCTAGGCATCTGACGTAGCGACTCGATGTTCACTCCGCCCTTCTCCAGGGCGAAGCTCGGATCGCCACACAGTCGCATCATCGCGTGGCCCTGATTGGCCATGGGAGTGATCAATCATCCTTGTATGGGGATCCTCAAAATCCTCCATACATCCTCTAGTGTGGGAGTCATCTCCCTATCGATAACCGAAAATAGGAAGAACCCGGATACCACCTCTCTGCTAGGGCTGTCAATAGCCCCATGTCTGTAGAAACTTGTGGCATCTCTGCCACATGCTGTAAGCCGACCTGTGCCAGCTGATCTCGCTCTGCTTGAGATAGAGCGGCCAAGTCATCTCTCAACCCACCATATTTCCATTCTCTGCTCTTTAGTAATCCTCTCTGCAACATAAAAACAACACAATAAAAATCATTAATAAAAACTCAGTAATTAATAATGCAAGTAAAATTAGTTCAATTTTATAAATGATGATATCGTCCACTATTGGACGATATCGTCCCAAATTTGAGCAAAATCGTCTCCGATTTTGCAAGCCGAAATCGTCCCCCTTTCGCCGATTTCGCCCTTAGACGAAATCGGCGAACTTGAGACGATTTCGTCCCGACGACGTCGACGGCCCAAAAATGGCCGCGATGCTCAAAAATTGCTCAAAATTCACCTAAAAAGCATGTAAATTCAACTTAAAGCATTCTAAACTAAGTTTAGACTCTTACCCGTAGCCCGCGCCGACCTCTATCGATCTGTGCGCTGTCTCGACCATTTTGCTTGTAGAGCTCTAAAAACCAAAAAAATGAACAGTAATAATGAATTAGGGTTTTACCCTATTTTTCTTAATTTTATTCAAAACACAATTAAAAACATTTTAAAATTTTTATTTTCCGCATTTTTACCTCAAACGTTCGATTTGGGTAAAAACACGAGGGGGCACCATAGTAAGTCGTCGTACGATTCGACCAAGAATCGTCGCCTAAAAATGGGAATAATTTTTGCTTTCTCGTAGATCGAGAAGAACTCATATTTAACGCATTTTCTTCGAAAAATTGCTAAAGAGGGGGCAAAATGTAGCACCCTAAAATTGGCGCAATAAAACCTTAATAATTACAATTACTCTAGTAAATATTCAAATTCAAATTTCAACCTCCAAAACCGCTCCCAAACCGTCGTTTAACCCGTTTCCTCCTTTCCCGTGCCATTTTTAGAGTTTGTTTTGTCCGTTTGACGATATCGTCTCCGATAAGACGATATCGCCTCAGATCGGACGATTTCGTCTGGCGTAGGACGTCCAGACGATCTCGTCCCAAACTGATTTGTGCATAGTTGGACTCTGTTCCAACGGCGTCTCTAATCCGAGCGTAAGTGTGTCTGTGCCGTTAGAGACCTCCCCGTTGGAGATCTCCCAAATTGGGATGATCTCCAACCTCCCAACCTCTATCCTAAGCCTATTTAATCCTAGGCCCTCCCCTTAGCATCCCCCTGGCTGAAATTCCCTGTAACTCGAATTCTACACGCACTAGACCATCTTAAATCAATGTTTGCATTTGTATTTTTCCAAGTTTGTTTGCAGGAACTTCATTGTTTTTCAGCCGGAGCAAGCTCAATTCGTCTCAGACGATCTCGTACAATCTCGGACGATCTCGACCCAATTCGAGACGATTTCGACTGCAGTCCACATTGGGGGCAATCAATGCCCATAGTTTGCATTTTCTCCACTCTTTTTCGCTGCATTATTCTACATTTAGTTAATTCTATGGTTATTCTTTATTATTCCGCATCTTGGAGTTCACCCATGTAGCTTTAATGCATAATAAAAGCATAAATTTTCATTAGATCGTTATAATGCATTCGTGTCTTAGTTTGATATTATCATTTTAATGTTCTTACTGCCATTTTACATCATTACCCTCTCTTATCATAGTTGCATTCTCTCGTATTTTGCATCTGTTTCTCTCGTTTGAGTGTCTCCGACGAATTCGTCCGACGATTCTCGATCTCGACGATCCCGTCGGATAGGAGACGATCCTGTCAAATTCCAGACGATCTTGACCGCTTCAAAAATTAGAATCTCCATCAGACATCCGGATCAGGTATGGCTCTGTAATTTAGCTTTTTCTCTCTGTTTTCTCGTCTAATTTTGTTCTCTCGTATGCATTTAGTCTCGCACTTTCATAATAGAACAACTTAGTTTCATTTGGCCAAACCTAGGACTTGGATGATTAAAGATAAAACCGAACACATCAAACACATTCCCAACCTAGGCGTGGAAACTGCCATTCAAACGTTTCCTGGTGAACCCACCATCCGTCGAAAAATCACCATAATACACCTCCCCCGAGAGGCGGGACCTTCGCAAGGCCTCTCAGTCTGAGGTACCACGCCATCCTTTTCCCATCCTCCTTTCGGGCATGGATCCTATAGCCTGAAGGTAGGGATGCAAAAAATTTGGAGCGATACATTTATATTATGACTCATTATATGTATCGTTTATTGCTCATGTTTTTGTTGTTATTTTGTTTTATGATGTGATGTGATGATGGTGTTATGATGATTTGATGTATATGTTATATGATATATGATATTGTAGATACTTTTATGGATGTGTAAATGCTTATTTATTTGATGATATGACGTGATGTATTTTGATGGTGAATGATGAATTCATGATTGTATGCAAATGGATATTGCCTATATGTTTTATGATGTATTCTATGATGCGATGATGGATGATTAATGAATTGTGTTTGTGGATGCGATGTTATTGTTAAGTGCATGTTTAATTTTGCTTTAATTGTATGCATCTAACTTATATGATGGGATGGTATAAACGAACCTATATGCTCTAATCACTTAAAACATAAGGAATGCATATGACATTGACAATCTTAATGGGTGATACCATAGAAAGTAAAAAAATAATCATGAATTTAAATAATCACTCTTATCTTAAGAATTGATTAAGTATTCATATATGAGATGTAATGGTGTGTAATGTATTTTATTGATAATTTTTTATAAATTAAACGATATAAAGTAGTCAGTGGCCGTCTATATACTATTTCTAATATATATGAGGTATATGTCCTACTATGTTGATACCCCTAATTTATAGAATTTTATAAAGAAAGTGATGGTATGATTGATGATATGAATTGTTGCTATGTATGAATTTTTTGGGCTTTTCGGAGATTCAAACACTCTAGTTACCCTATCAACAACTATCTACTGACCACTCAAGACTTTTTAAAAGTAAGGCTTTTAACATGGACCTAGTTTTTCACGATCTCTATGTGTGCAAGTGATTTTATATTGTGAGATAGAACTCAAGAATTTCCTCTGATGTCAGGCATAATTATTTCAGCCCATTTCTAAGATCAGGGATTCTCAAGTGTTCGTCTCATCCTAAGTTGGACTTAGTTGGACTATACCATTAGGCAATATTGGGATACCTAAGCTAGCTCATCCACATTCAAACATTGGTCTACATAGATGCATAAAGCAATTATGGTAGACATATCGTCATGCATAACGATATCTTCGTTCGATTTTGTACAAGATGAGAATTCTGGAGATTCAAGCTTTATTCATTTTTTGGATTCTTTTTGGCTTTGGATATTTGCTCATATGTAGTGATGAAAATCACTTTTTATTTTTGATTGATTTTTTCCTTGAGCAAGGATTTTTGTAGTGATGATAATAAATGTTATTTTACTCATATGTAGTGATGAAAATCACTGTTTATTTTTTATTGATTTTTCTTTGAGCGATGTTTCTTTGAATTTTTGATTTTTTTATCGGACCATTGCTATGAAATCTGGACTGTATGTTTGGATTTTTGAATGTGTACTTTGCTTCAATATTTTGCTTATTTTGACTTAAGCAAGGGATTTGGATAGGTCAAAGCTTGTCCTTTTACCAATTCTCAGCATCTTTAAACCGGTTGCATAGGGGGATAAGCAAGGAAAATCCTTTTCTCTTAAGGTAACCTAGACCACTTTTGCAACTTTCATATTTTCCTTGTACTAGATAGGATTTTTGTGTTTCAATTAGTGACTAGATATTGAATATCCAAGGCATTATCACCGCTAGACCTTACATTCTACTAATCAAAGTTGTATTTTGAGTGTTCTTGATTTTCAAAATTTTCTTGAAATCTTCCCAAGAATCATTTCCTATGAGGCTGAGAGAATAAATATCAAATAATATTGATCATACATTTTATTCTTTCTACACTACCTGTGATGGCGACTCTGTCTGATCAAACCCAAAAAAAAAAATTAAGAAAGAGGGAACAAAACATGCTGACACATACATGGAGAAGTTATGAGGATCTATTTCTAAAATTTAAGAACCCAGTGGTATTTACCCACAACTAAAAGATACCACTTTTGAAGAGTACTATTTATGAAAATAAGTCTTACTTTCCTAGTAGAAAGTACATAAATAAAAACAAGAATTAGAATACTGTTATTGAAGATATTATTGTAGATGATGTTTTAAATTTTGTTGTAGATAATACATCTAATTATTCTCAGCTCCATGTTGTGGCTATCACACAATTCACCCCAAAATTGGGGACCCACCTTTTGATTTTTGTGTTTGGGTGTATTTGTTTCGTTTTGAGTGTCCAACAATTTTGTTGATGATTTTTTTTATCATCAATTTGTTGCTGACGTTTTTTATTGTCAATTTTTTGGTGATGATTTTTATCGTCGATTTGTTGTTAATTATTTTTATCGTCAATTTGTTGTTGACGATTTTTATCGTCAATTTGTTGTTAGCGATTTTATTGTTAAATTTTGTGTTTTCTTTCATTTGCATATACCAAAAAAAAAAGAGATAAAATAAACTAAAATAAAATTAAGCTTTTATATTTATATATAAAAGTTTAAAATAAATTTCAAATTAAAAAAAAAATTGTAAATAAATATATGTTTGTATATATATTAATATATATGGATATGTCATGACATATCCATATATATAATATATATGTAGGTAAAATAACAAGGAAATGAAAAGCCATATACATATATCTTTGAAACATAGCTTGTTGCTATTTTGTAGTTTTAAGGTTTAGTTTAAATATTATAATCTTATATTGCTCGTGTTTTTTTGTAGGTAATAAATGGCATATGTCAATGGAATTATAGATGATCCAGGACAATGGACCCTGAGCGAAATGAATGGACCACCAATACAAGAGCTTGGTGGATATAGAAGTGATTGATGTTAAGTGATGAAGACATCGGTATATGATGCGGATCCACATGGTGGGCCCTACTCGTGAGTGATGATGGGATCAAAGGAGCTTCGAAATGGACCTTATGGAATGCAAACAATGATTAAAATAGTGATGAGACAATTCAAAAATCTAAGGACAGTGTGACACTAATAGGTATGGGGAACGTGGTGGCAGACCCCACTAATGACCCAGAATGGTTCACCGAATGAGTCTGACATGACAAGAACCTGAGATGCATAGGAGACCTGACATGGATGGGAAGTTTGGCATGGGGTAACATGTGGTATGAGGTGGAAGATGAAATTATGGTGGGGCTGACATGGACATAGATGATGATGGGAGGCTGTATCTTATCAGATAAAAGTAGTGATGTTAAGGGCAATATAATTCAAATTTTATCAGGTGTTGCGAATGGAACAACCAATGGTGTACTAAGATGCAAAGCGTTACAAGAATAGGCCCCATAGATCGTCGATGAGCAATGAATAATAACAGGTGGATTTTATTAGTTGGGTGATAACTTAGTGTCGACCTATAGAATCTAGCACACAGTGGAAGTGATATAGTATTGTGTTGACCAATAATAGATTCAATATGGATTATGTGGAAAACACCATTGGTGCAGCAAGGCAACTATGTATCTGGGGATGGAGAGGTGGTCAAATTGGTAGGTGAAATGGTGCCAATAGACTTAGATCAACACATACTATCATGATAAATGTAGAGCATGACGATGACATAGGTGGCCAACTTGAATGGCATGTTTATTCATGGTGATGTCAAGCGATCGATATGGTAGACCCAAATGATGGAATTAGCATAGATGTTAATAAATGCCATTTAGGGAATCTATTAGGTGTAATATAAAATGGGTAATGTCAGTGACAGGTGAGGATCATCATCAAAAATAAGCAAGATATGAATAGAAATTTTGAGACATACTAGAGAGATTCACAGTGATCGAGTTGTCATGACCCCAGTATAGATGTTAAAACTAACGTGCATGGTTCATGCATGAGCCTCATCTTGTCAGCAAAATGAGTCTCATCTTGTGAGGAGCCATGCAGAGATAGTTACAAAATAGAGGGAGAGTTAAAAAAAGGGATGAAGGTTGTATGATGTGCTTTTTGAAATACTTCCCATAATGCGATATTGAGTTATTCTTGGTAGAACCCTGAGAGCTTATGGTATTCGAGATGACATTGATAATGCAGAAACTAGTGATGAGACTGGGAGAAATAATAGTTACCATGGATTTTGTAGGGGAAAATGTCACACTGAGGATTCTAGTTGGAAATAAATGAGGAGAGTTCCCAATAATGATGGGCCTTCATTAGATAAAAATTCCTGGTTGTCACAATTCGAATTGCCACTACAAGAAACATGTAGGGCCATAGTCTTCATGGTCAAACACAAAAATGCAAAGATTTTTTTTTGTCATTTTAGGTGAAATACAAAAAGTGGTGTGTCCTTGGATGTTGTTCATGTCTAGGGTGGCCGCCACCATGGTGAGATAGAGGTGTTGAAGCCTCGACTACCGTGGTTTGAAATCATAGCCAAGGATTTAGGGCAAACAATATTTTTTTGATCACACTGCAAGCCCTAAGGTAAAGGGTCTATTAGTATGATGCTTTATTTATATTTACTTGTGTCTATTGATTAAAATGTTATGGGAAGCTATAAAGACTAAAGGCACTGGCATGTTGAATATTTTAATTTATTTTGAAGAGATTAATGAGTAAAAGATATAAGGGAGTTATAAGGAGTTGATAGGAAAAAGAAAATGAAATAAATTGAAAAATTATTGTCCCCTTTTATTTTATTATTTAAGGTTATATAATTCATGGGGAGTTATAAGGAAAAGGAAGGCCAAGGATCAAATGTCATTTTTTTTGTTTAAGCCTATGGCATGTCTGTAAAGGGGGTTAGAATTTTTTGTAAGAAAGGATAATTTTTGAAGAAATTAAATGCATACATTTGTGCAAGCATACACTTTGTGAACAATATCAGAGGAGACTATTTATCGAGGGTTATTGCTTTAATCGTGCATCCTTTTACTGTATCTTTTTTATTTGTATATATGTATTTAATGCCTTTAGGGGGTTATACTAGGTGAATATTAGTAGGGATGCAGACAGTACTTAGTCCTTTAAGTCTTGCACTTGATCTAATCTAATTGTGTTTCATGTAGGTTTGTTTAGATTAGGTTACCTTCAGACTTGTCTCATAATCTATGATTTTGCAGGGTAGGGGAGTATGATACCAGGCTTTGTATGCATGATTTTCCAGCTTTTGGTTTAGATAGATTTAATTTGTTTTCTATAATTTTTAATTGTGTTTCTTAAAATTGCTTTCATTTTGGTCATTGTCCAGAATTGCTATTTAATTCAATTCTAGACCATATTCTAGAATTTTAGTTCTTTTCATTGTAGTCATTGTCCAAAATTTTTGCATTTTGTTTTTAGTTATTTTCATTCTGGTCCTTGTCCAAAATTTTTTATAAATTTTCTATTCAATTTTTTTACATTTTGGTCCATTTTCCAAAATTTCTTGCACGGTTATTTTATTTATTTGCATTCTAGTCCTTATCCAAAATTTCTACACCTCCAAATTATACAAAGTTTTTCAATTTTTTTTCAAATCTAAATTCAAGATAATATCAACTTATGAGGGAGGATAGTAACGCCTACTCTACATTAAATGTAGATAATGCAAATGAATGTTGACTTACTAATTGGCTAACATGTTCAAATTCTAACTTAGCATTTAGTAGAACACTCATAATGAAGATAAAATAAATCTACTAAATGCAAAATGAATCTCACATTAAAGGCATGGATTTTAAAATGAAGTGGACTATTCCATGCATTTTTTCATTTCTACACCTTTAATCCAAAGATAAAATGAGCTTACTAACTGGGATTCTGGGTAAAATAGATTAATGCCAAGAACATCAAAGGAAATCACTTTTCACATGAGCAAAATTCACATTCACTTTAAGGATTAAGGAAGGTATGGATTAAACCGTCAAGGCCCCTCGTTAACTGTCACTTGCATGTTATTGAGTTAGTTCTAGCTTATATTATCTTAAATGATCATTGCTTTCATACATATATGTAGCATGCTTATGTAACAAAACATTGGAAAAATTCATGTTTACACTTAAGTTCTTTGCAAGAGAGAATTTTCAATTTAATACTCTTATTGTGGTGACTATTTTGCAATAGGGCAAAATATTCACTCAACATTTTGGTTCTAGAAGGAGGGCCTTATTTCAGATATTTTATTTTATGATGGTTAATGTGCATCATTTTATTTCCACCTTGTTGTGCTTGCGGGTGCAATGTTTTCAAGTTTTATTAGGTGTGATTTATGAGAAGTCTTGTAGAGAAATTGTTTTTCCAAGCTAGACCAACCTGAGTATATCTCTACTAGGTCTAAAACCACTGGGGAAACCATATTTCAAATTATTTCTTCCAATTATAGAAAATTGTATCGCTCCAAATTTTTTGCATCCTTACCTTCAGGCTAAAGGATCCGTGCCCGGAAGGAGGATGGGAAAAGGATGGGACGGTACCTCGGATTGAGAGGCCCTTTGAAGGTCCCGCCTCTCGGGGGAGGGGTATTAAGGTGATTTTTCGACGGATGGTGGGGTTCACCAAGGAAACGTTTAGTGGCAGTTTCCACGCCTAGGTTGGGAATGAGTTTAATGTGTTCAATTTTAGCTTTAAACATCCAAGTCCTAGGTTTGGCCAGATGAATCTAAGTTATTCTATATGAAAATGCAAATTAAATGAATACAAAAAATAGAGAGAATAAGCTAGATTAAAGAGACATACCTGATCCGGATGTCTGATGGAGGTTCTGATTTTTGAAGCAGTCAGGATCGTCTAGAATTTGACAGGATCGTCTCCGATCTGATAGGATCGTCTGAGATCCATGAATTCATGACGAATTCGTCGAGAGACTCGCAATCGGGAGAAGCAGATACAAAATACAGAAAATGCAGCTATATAAACAGAGGACAATGATGTAGAATGATATCAATAATATTAAAATGATAATTATAAACAAGAATACGAGTGTATTTCAATGATTTAATGACAATTTATGATTTTATCATGCATTAAAACTATATGGGTGAACTCCAAAATGCAGAGTAATAAGGAATAACCATAGAATTAACTAAATGCAGAATAATGCAGCAGAAAAGAGTGGAGAAAATGCAAACTCTGGGCACTGATTGCCCCCAATGTTGACTGCAGTCGAAATCATCTCGGATTGGTACGAAATCATCTCGAATTGGATAGGATCGTCTGCGATGATCTGAGCTTGCTCCAGCTGAAGAATAACAAAGTTCCTGCAAGAAAACTTGAGAAGGGACAAAGGCAAACAATAGTCTAGGATATACTAATGCATGTGAAACTTGAAGTGCAGAAAAATTCAGCCAGGGGGATGTCAAGGGGAGGGCCTAAGATTAAATAGGCATAGGAAAGAGGTTGGGAGGTTGGAGATCATCCCATTTTGGGAGATCTCCAATGGGGGAGACTCTAACGGTGTAGACGCGTCTCTGCCCGAGTTAGAGAAGCTGTTGAAACAGAAGCTAATTATGAAAAATTAGTTTTGGGATGAAATCGTCTGGACGTTCTGCTCCAGACGAAATCGTCCGATCTGAGGCGATATCGTCTGATCGGAGACGATATCGTCCAACGGACGAAACAAACTCTAAAAATGGCATGAAAAATGAGGAAACGGGTAGCAGGCGGTTTGGGAGCGATTTTGGGGTTGAAATTTGAATTTGAATTATTACTAAGGTAATTTTAATTATTTACTAAGTTTTACTGTGCCAATTTTAGGGTGCTACATTTTGCCCCCTCTTTAGCGAATTTTTTGAAGAAAATGCGTTAAAGATGAGTTCTTCTCGATTTACGAGAAAGCAAAAATTATTCCCATTTTTAGGCGATGATTCTTGGTCGAATCGTACGACAACTTACTATGATGCCCCCTCCGTGTTTTTACCCAAATCGAACGTTTGAGGTAAAAACATGAAAAAGCAAAAAATTAAAATGTTTTTAATTGTTTTTGAATAAAATTAAAAAATAGGGAAAAACCCTAATTCATTGTTACTGTTCATTTTCATTTTCTGGTTTGTGGAGCTCTGCAAACAAAATGGTCGAGACAACGCACAGATCGACAGAGGTCCGATGCGGGCTACGGGTAAGGGTCTAAACTTAGTTTAGAATGCTTGAATTTTGATTTTCTATGCTTTTTAGATTAAATTTTGATGATTTTTGAGCATCGCGGCCATTTTTGGGCCGTCGACGTCGTCGAGACGAAATCGTCTCGATTTCATCGAAATCGTCTCGATATCGCCGATTTCGTCCAGGGGCGAAATCGGCAAAATGGGGACGATTTCATCAAAAAAGGGACGATTTCGGCTTGCAAAATCGGAGACGAATTTGCTCAAATTTTGGACGATATCGTCCAATAGTGGACGATATCATCATTGATGAAATTGAACTTGCTTTACTTGCATTTTTAATCACTATTTTATTAATGATTTTTATTGTTTTGTTGTTTATGTTGCAGAGAGGATTACTAAAGAGCAGAGAATGGAAATACGATGGGCTGAGGGATGACTTGGCCGCTCTATCTCAAGTAGAGCGAGATCAGTTGGCACAAGTCGGCTTGCAGCATGTGGTAGAGATGCCACAGGTTTCTACAGATATGGGGCTATTGACAGCCCTAGCAGAGAGGTGGTATCCGGGTTCTTCCTATTTTTGGTTACCGACAGGGGAGATGACTCCCACACTAGAGGATGTATGGAGGATTTTGAGGATCCCCATACAAGGACGGTTGATAACTCCCATGGCCAATCAGGGCCACGTGATGATGCGACTGTGCGGAGATCCGAGCTTCGCCCTGGAGAAGGGCGGAGTGAACATCGAGTCGCTACGCCAGATGCCTGGGGCATCTAGACTGACACAGGTTTTGGCTGGGGTTGTAGGTGGTCTACTGCTATGCCATCAGAGTGGATGCAGAGTACCATGGCTACTGACAGATGTGGTCTACGACATGAGAGACCACGGATACAGGTTTGCTTGGGGGAGTTATGTACTATGTCGATTGTATAGGATCCTGCATGGGGTCGTATACAAGGGCGGCCGATGTCTGGTCATGACATCACTACTACAGGTTTGGTGCTAGGAGCACATCATGGTGCGAAGGCCGGTAGGGCTCCCACTAATAGGGATTGATGGGGAGAGGCCTCGAGCTTTCTACTGGTGGCTCCGAAGAGGGTCACAATGGTGGATAGATCTGCCAATGTCCCGGAGACTACTTGACGACCTTGTCTCCGACCAGATCACCTGGAGGCCTTGGAGAGATCATCCAGGGTGGGCCGAGGATGGACAGGAGCTGGCTCACGTTAGGCAAACCTGCTGGCTGAGGATGGAGAGGGGAGAGGTGGAGCTCCATCGCTACGACCGAGTTTTGAGGCAGTTCGGTCTACAACAGGGGATCCCATCTCTTAGAGACTACGAGTTTTCTTGGACCATCCGGGATAACACTACAGTTAGCGGGGCTCCAGATATGCAGTGCTTCTGGAGTCAGGATGTAGATGATGCCCCCATTCAGCCAGTGGATGGGGATGACATAGGGGTAGCCGATGGCTATGATGCCTGGTACACAGGCATCCGCCCTCCTCGGATGACGAGGGCTCAGGGTCCGATTCACGTAGTTGTGCATCGGATGGGGAGGCGATGCCAGGTGGCCATTGAGGCGGCATAGGGTCATGGAGGGAGAGAGTAGAGGAGACCACAGGCTCAGTAGAGGCCACGACAGTGGGAGAGGAGGGAGGAGAGACCCCCTTCTCCATGGAGAGAGAGGCCACCATCACTCGATAAGGGCAAGGGTGTGGACATAGGAGAGAGTAGTGAGATGGCTACTCTCCGGGTAGAGACTGTCCATCTCCAGGCATAGGTGTAGACTTTACAGGATGAGGCTGCATGCCATCGAGCTGAGGCTACACAGCTCAGAGATGAGGTTGCATGCCTCAGAGCATGGAGCGGAGGAGCGAGCACTCAGGAGCTGGCACGGTCGATTGCTCAGACCATGTTCTATCAGGGTATCTACTTCCAGATGGTGCCAGAGGGCCAGAGGGTACAGCTACCAACCGGCATTGTAGATCCGATCAGGGTTGGGTCATCGAGGACTTCATCCCGATCGATGACTAGGACTCGTAGTACCACACATACTACGATGGGGCCACCTCGTCCACCTCAGGGTGGGGGAGGAGATGAGGCTGAGAGCTCGAGGGGTTCTCGAGGCTAGGCTACTACACTGTATAGACTGATTATATGATTTGAGAGGATTGAGTATGCCAAGATGTAGATTGTGGCATACCAATCTAGTTTTGATATGATGTACATATATTGTTGAGATATATATATATATATATATATATATATATATATATATATATATATGATATTTTTGATCATATGACTTGTCTTATGTGTTTGTATGATGCTTTATTGTTGTGGTGTGATTGATTTGATGATTCATGTAATTATGTCGGTTGGAAATATTATGGTTTGAATGTCATGTTTTTAAAATTTAAATGAAATAATCTGATGTAAACAAATTGGTTGTTTGTGATGTGATTTGATAAAAAATAAAAGGGACTTCTAACAATAATTTCAAAGGACATTGTCGCTATTATAGACCATTTCATGGAGTCGCCGCTCACTCGGTCGTCAAGCTAATCCCAGTATAGAAATATTGTTAAAAGTAAAAGAGTGCTTAAGAGACTATCTTAAGACTTTGTTGTGATGATGCAAATGATGATGATGATGATGATTTGTTTTCAGATTTCCATGAAAATATTATGCATGAAATATTTTAAAATGACTTTTGCTAGGCATAAATTCCTAAGTGTGATAAAATTTTTGGATAATTCCCTAGGAATTATACCATCATTGCAAAATTGAAGTTTGACATAATGACATGAAAATAGAGTAAGTGTTTGTTTTGTTTTAAAGCATAATTGTGTAACATAATGATTTAAGTCATATGTTTTTATGATTTTGAATAAATGGAAAATAAAATTGGTACAATGGTTTGCGCTAGGCATAGAATATTTAGGTATAGACTTATACCATCATCGCGAAATCCAAAGAAGAAAATAATATAATAGTTTTATTGCATGGTTGATTTTTAATTTTTGAAAATAGTCAGAAAATATGAAGATGAGGACTTGCGCTAGGCATAAAATTCCAATTTTGGTTTTGGAACTATACCATCGTCACGAAAGTCAAAAGTTATATATAAATGTAACTTTATTGCATGTTTTGAAAATGATTTTGATTTTTGATAATGCATATAGTTGTCTTTATACTAAACAAGTTGTTCTTTAAAGAGGAAAATGAATTTATTCCAAACAATTTGCAAAAATATTTCAAAGTATTTTAAAGACAAAAGTTAGATTTATAAGGAATCCCATGTGCGTAGGTGAGTTCATTACCAATCTTGATTTATCATAATGATACACAAAATCTCTCAAATACAAAATGTGTGTGCAATTGCATTGTTCATTTACCAGTTTTGAGCAAGATAATTTGATACAAGTGATTTGAATGAACCAAATAAGTGTTCATTAACCATGATTTAGATGCATATAACCATACCAGACTACTATGTAGGTCGGGTTATCAAGAGCTAGCTAATCCATAAGCAGACATAGGTCTGTACAAAAGAAGGTCGCTAATGTGACAGACATATCACCACGCTAGGGATTACCCAAGGCCAAGCGGGTTGGGCACAAACCACCTGTTATGGGGCTTACCTCACAGTTTTCGAATAATTGAGAATTCCAGGGATTCAAGCTCATCAACCCTTCTTTTCTTTTCAATGGGTAGGGAAAGGGATTTTATTGCTTTTGCTTTTGCTTCTTTTGCTTTTCTTTTTCTCTTTTTTTTTTTGTATTTTTGTATTTTGGCTTGATATTTGAGATAATGCTGAAATAACTTGTTTCTTTTTCTCTTTTTCTTGAACTTTGCTTTTCTTCCTATGCTAGGGATACTTGCTCGGATTAGCTGTAGAGCAAGGGATTTTTATTCTGGGTAGGGGTGAACTTGTCCTTTTGCCAATTCTCAAAAATTCTAGACCATGTGCATGATAGGATAGCAGGGGAAACTTTTCGCTCAGGAAACCACTTCTACTATGTAGCATAGCATGGAAATTACAAATGTAATCATTTTATTGTGAAAAGATATGCTTGGTTTAAGTAAATACCAAGATCAATTCTCTATGCTCAAACTTTATTTAATTAAATTTTGTGGACTTTGATATAAGAGAGATTAGTAATCATGCCAGATAAAATCAAGATATTTATTTTTGTGTTTGTGATAGTGGGGGATTCCAAATAAATGCTAATTTATCCAAAATAATTTGAAAATATAACTGCAATACTTGAAGAAGAAATATATACAACAAATATTTTTGAGGAGTTTGATAATTTTGACTCTCTCTTTCTTCTTTATTTTTTTGGGTTTCAAAAGAGTCAATAATATTGTTGTTTTGACTTTTTATTTTTTTCATTTGTTTTTGTGTAAACGAGTTTTATATATATTTTTAAAATGAGACAACATGCAAAATATGTACAAATGATGAAATGACCAAATTTTATGCGTAATATCGCTTAAGATGCATAATATTCATAGGTTCTTTTAAATCTTTACCATCTAAGGTAGCTAATTTGTATGCTCCTGATTCAAATTTAGCAGTGATAATATATGGTCCAAGCCAGTTGGGCTCAAATTTACCTTTAAGGTCTTTAGTTGCATTAGTATTTTTTTGATTTTCTTTTAAAACAAGGTCACCGACCTCAAAGGATCGATGACGAACTTTCTTGGCATATGATCTTTTAAGCTTGTTTTGGTAAGCACGAAGATGCTCCAAAGCATTGATGCACTTTTCATCTAGGAGTTCCAGCTGACTGAGTCTGCCAGCTTGATATTCATCTCCTACTTCGGTATCTTGAAGTAGTAGAGCCAAAGAAGGAACTTCTAATTCAAAAGGAAAAATGGCTTCAGCGCCATAAACCAAGACAAAAGGTGAAGTTCCAGTGGGAGTTCGAACACTAGTTCGATAGGCCCACAAAGCTGGATATAATTGAATGTGCCAGTCGCGGCCAGATTTATTGACCAATATTTTGAGAATTTTGATTAAGGTTTTGTTAGATGCTTCTGCTTGGCCATTACCCTGAGGATAATAGGGAGTGGACCAGCGATGTTGAATCTTATATTTTTGGCATAATTTCTTGACATCTTTATTTTTGAAACAAGTTCCATTGTCTGAGATGAGATTTGCAAGAATTTCGAACCTACAAATGATTTGATTAAAAATAAATTTAGAGACTTGTGTTCCAGTGCAGGAAGCTAAAGGCATAGCTTCAACCCACTTCGTGAAATACTCGATGGCGGTTATGATGAATTTGTGTCCATCAGATGACACAGGATTAATTTTGCCAATAATGTCTAAGCCCCATTTTGAAAAGGGCCAAGGAGATGAAATAGTCTATAGCTCTTATGCGGGCGCATGGACAAGGTCAGCATGTTTTTGGCACTTGTCGCAATGGCGCACATAATCATGTGCATCATTTTCCATGGTAGGCCAAAAGTAGCCTATCCTAAGGAGCTTTTTAGCAATGACACTACCACTGAAGTGTCCTCCACAAGATCCATCGTGGACTTCACTTAAAGCTGATTTGGATTCTTCTAGATTCAAACATCTCAATAGGATACCTTCAAAAGATCTCCTATATAAAGTATTGCCAATTATTACAAATCGACTTGCTCGTCTACGTAATAACCGACGTTGGTTTCTATTAGAATTGGCAGGGAAAGTCCCATTTTGAAGAAAATCAACTATATCTGTATACCAAGGGTCAGGAGTAGTTTCATTGATTAGAAACACATCCAAAGGTTCTAAACATGACTTATTTGAAGCGGGTTCCTGGAGTCGACGAATAATGATGGTGGCATATTCGTCATCTAACTCCAAGGGCAGAAGAGATGCAGTTGCGGCCATAGCGTCAGCCGCACGGTTGCTAGTTCATGGAATAGTTTCCAAAGTAACTTTATCAAACAAGGATAACAATTGCAAAACATATGCTTTATATGGGCACAATTTATCATCTCTGGTCTGATAAACTTCATTAATTTGATTTATGACAAGTTGGGAGTCACCAAAAACTAGCAGATGTTTGATTTTTAATGCCAAGGCAGCTCGTAATCCAAGGATTAGAGCCTCATATTCGACAATATTATTGGTGCAAGCAAATGTTAATTTGAAGGACAAAGGTATAATATGTTTTTGTGGGGATATTAAAATAATACCCGCACCAGCCCCACTCATGCATCGGGCTCCATCAAAGTATAAGGACCATTGTTCAATATGGTCTGCCTCTAATTGAAGGCATTCATCAGGAAACTCAATGATGAGGGGATGGGTAGACTCTAAGGGTGCAGCGACTAACTGATCTGCTATGATTTGACCCTTAACAGACTTTTGTCCTATGAATGTGAGTTCAAACTCGGTTAGAGCAAGAACCCACTTGGCTGTGCGACCCGATAAATAAGGTCGACTCATGAGATACCGCAAGGGATCATATTTAGCAATGACATATGTTTTTTGACTAAGCATATAATGGCATAATTTTTGCATAGAAAATACGACTGCTAGACATAGTTTTTCTAATGAGGTATAACGAGTTTCATAACTGATTAAAGTTTGGCTAATGTAATAATTAGCACGTTCTTTCTTCTCATCATCAAGCTGAGCTAACATAGCTCCTAAAGCAAAATCTGAAGCTAAAATATACAGGAGAAACGGGCGATCAGGTCTAGGCGGTGAAAGCACAGGTGGGTTAAGGAGGTATTGTTTGAGAAGTTCAAAAGCTTCTTTACATTCGTCGTCCCAATTAAAAGGGACATCCTTCTTAAGGAGCTTAAGAAAGGGAGTGGTTTTGTTCGCCAACTTATCGATGAAGCGACGGATGGCTTGAAGTTTACCTTGTAAACTTCGTAACTCAAATATATTGGTAGGTGCGGGCATATCAGTGATAGCCGCAATCTTGAGAGGATCGATTTTGATACCACGTAAAGAAACTAAAACCCCTAATAGTTTATCGGACTTAACTCCGAATATGCATTTGGCTGGATTTAATCGAATAAGGTATTCTCTTAACCGATTAAATACTTTTCTCAAATCATCTAAATGATCATCTTCTTTAATAGAGCGAGCTATAATATCATCTACGTAATCATGTAGGATATCATGCATCATATCATGAAAGATATAAGTCATAGCTCGTTGATATGTTGCGCCTGCATTCTTTAAACCAAATGGCATCACTTTCCAACAAAAGGTACCCCAAGGGGTAATAAAGGTTGTTTTAGCCTGATCTTCAGGAGCTATCCTGATCTGATTATAGCCAAAAAATCCATCCATTAGGGACATCATTCCACTCCCGACGGTAAAGTCAATGATTTGGTCCATGTTTGGAAGAGGAAAATCATCTTTAGGGCATGCAGCGTTAATATCTCTAAAGTCCGTGCAAACCCTAACTTTGGTAGCTTCTTTCTTGGTGACTGGAACTACATTCGAGATCCATTCAACATAATCAATAGCTTGTATGAAAATAACATTCAGGAGTTTTTCTAACTCTCCTTTGACTAGCAGGGCCACTTTGGGATGCATTTTTCTAAGTTTTTGTTTAACAGGTTTAGCATCCGGATGGACTACTAGATGATGCATGACTACAGAAGGGTCCAGACCTGGCATATCTTCATATGTCCAAGCGAAGACATCTTCATATTCTTTAAGGAATGCAATGTATTCATCTTGTTTTTCTTGACTTAATGCTGATCCAATATTGATTATGTGAGGATTATCCTCAGTTCCAATGTTAACTTTAAGGACGTTTTCTACTTCCATGTGTAGATCTCTTTCAAAATTAGGTGGGGCGGGTGAAACGCCCAATTCTTGTAATTATTTTAAGGTTAAGTTGGATAATTCGTCTTGATGAGTGGTGGCCTCAAGTTGGGCTATAGTTGGTATAGAACCATCAAAATAAAAACCATTGTGTAACAACTCTTCAACGGAGACATCATGGAAAATATCTCCTTCCAACTCCTCATCGGATTCAGCAATCAATTCTGGGTAAGCTATGGATAGCATATTGCGGGTAAAGGGATTATTCTTTGAACACAAAGAATCTTGTTTATCTAGATAATCTTGATAACATATGAGTTGATCATCATCTTCAAAAGGGAAGGGTTGACCCTTACTAGGAAATAGGCCCACACCACATCGGGCGGGCCATGGCTCTACCTCAATAGGTTCTTTCATACCATTTTGGAAAGGTCCCAAGCCTTTCCCTTTATAGCCCATTTTAAGCATTATGGGCTTAGCTTTAATATATTCATTAGCAAAATAACATCGGGCATATCCCTCATGATGAGTTTTGATATTCTCGGGTATTCTTCCCCAATCATATCCTTTATAAATAAAAGCACAACTCCCGACTTGGTAAGTACTTCCCATAGGTTGTGGGAGGCCCAAAGTACGAGGAGATGGTGGCAAGTTGTTTAAAAGAATTGAATCTTGCATAAAAGCATTTGTTTTTTCTGATATTAAGATTGTGGATAAATCCGATAAAAGTTCATCAGAAAGAGCATAAGATGTAGAAGGATCATTCCCTATATCTTTAGATGTGGAAGGTATGATAGATGTTGATAATGTGGAGGTGTCAATAAATGGGTCTATAGGTTTTGAAATTATAGGGATAGAACATGAAGGATTGGTTGTGGATTGAAGACCTTTTTGAGGTTTTAGTGTGGTTTGTTCAGAAGATGGTTGAGTTAAATGTATAGGTGTAGTTGATGGAGTAGATGATGTTATGTGTGTGTTTTTCACACGTTTAGATGAAAAATAAGAATTAGGATGTGTGGATGACAGAGCGGGGCAAAATTGCACTCCAACGAGGTTCTACCAAAGCACACATATCAAAGGGTCTAGGGTCACCATGGATAGTGACCAACTGATTTTTAAATTCAAATTTAACACACTGATGTAAAGTGGAGGGAACCGCTCGCATCGCATTGATCCAAGGGCGACCCAAAAGTATATTGTACGATGTTGGGCAATGTACAATAAACACGGTTGTATCTAGGGTTCTAGGACCAACTTGCAAGGGTAAGGTAATGACTCCACACGTTTCTTGTGTCTCGTCATTGAAAGCTTTGATAATCATGTCAGTTTTCTTCATTTCATCACTTCTAAAGCCAAATATTTGGTAGAAGTCAAAAGTGCAAATGTTTAGAGATGAACCATTATCAATCAAGACTCTTTTAACAGCTACATCTCCAATTAGAGCAGTAATATATAAGGGATTATCCTTATGTAAACTATGTTGTGGGATATCTTTATCCCGAAAGTCAATACAATCAACTTCTCGAGTGATGATAGTATTGGACATGGCTTCGGGTTGAATATTTTGAGGTACCATCATTTGGCTTAATGTAAGCATTAACTCATCCCTATGGGTAGGAGAAGATCTTAACAAGTCCAAAAGGGAAATTATGGTTGTAGTATTGGATAATTGTTCATTAATATTGTAAGGAGGTTTTGGTTGAACATTAGACATATGATTCCCTTTATTGGGATTTTTCAAAATAAATGGAGCTGATCCATCATTCTGAGTTTGATCTTGTTGAGAGTTTTGAACTTGTTTTCTAGTAACGGCTCCAATGGTACCTACAATGTTATATTGAAGATGTTGAACTGGTCTTGGTTGAGCGTTTATGGCTTGTTCATTAGGAAGGAACTGATTAGAAGAGGGTCGAGTAGTAACTCTTCTAGGAAATGGTTCTTCTGGAACCATAGCATCTGTGATGGGTTGAATAGGATCTGATTCATTTTCAGAACTATTCGATTGGTTTGAGGTGATGTCTACTTCACTTTCAGTATCTGATTCTACATCACTAGGATCGGGAGTTTGAATATTATGTAGGGGTCTGGTCATGACCATGGATAAGGTTGTGCCAAATATTTGAGGATCCTGAATAGATAATTGTCCGCTAATAGTCCCTACATATCGGGTAGGAGGAGGAACATTATGATGTTCGATTTGATTGGCCACTTCTTTACCATGTTTTGGTAAAGGATGTTGAAATATATCTAATGATTGATTAGCATTTTGATTTTGATTTTGGGGAATGGTCTTTTGAGCGTTATTAGGAGCATTTTGTTTAGGTTGGAAGGCTTGCACCTCCATTTCATTATTATCAATCAGATCTTGTATTTTATGTTTCAATATTTTACAAGAGTTTGTAGCATGTCCAGGTCCTCTATGAAAGTCACAATGTAAATCAGCTCTGTATCCGGGTATAGTTGGATCAGGTTCCTGGATAGCTGGTAATTGAATCAAGCCTCATGCTAATAATTGAGGAAGAATGGTTGATAAAGGTTGATTCAATCTAGTAAATTCTCGAGGAGGTTTATCAGGAGGTTTTAATATAAATTTTTTTGTTGTCTTCGTTGTATTGATATTAGCAACGTTTCTACTATCAGTGACTCCATCACCTACAACTTGTTTGTTTTTATACTGATTTCTAGATGTTTTCTCATCATCTTTCTTTTTGAGCTGACCTCTTCTAATGAGAGCATCTTCTACCCTTCGAGCTAAGTCTATAGCTTGATCGAAGGTGGTTAAGGTGGCAGTTGATAACTCATAAGATATTTGTTCTTGTAAATTATTAATAAAAATGTCCAACATTTCCCTATAAGGTAGCACAAAGTGCAGTTTTCCTATCAACTGCCTCCATCTAGCTAAGAAATCAGCAAAACATTCATCTTTGTCTTGTTTTAAGTTGTACAAATCTTTAATGGTGACATGCCTCTCGATGTAGGCACTAAATTGATGGACAAAAGATTCAGTTGTTTCTTCAAAATTTCTCAAAGAATGAGTGGGCAATTGATAGTACCACTCTAATGCCATTCCTCCTAAGCTTTTTGGGAACATTTTTAGTAATAGCAAGTCATCATGTGATATATCATGACATGCTATCCTAAACATGCGAAGATGCTCTATGGGATCTTCAGTTCCTTTATATATAGGCAGGACAGGCATGGGGAAGTGTTTAGGGTATGGTTGTGCTACAACTATGGGATCCAGAGGTTGACTACATATCTCTCGATAATTGTACGAGGGACGGTAGGGATCTATCTGGTCCATGCGCGAAGCTAACTGTTTCACCATGGCTTCCAGATTAATTGGTTTGCCCACCATATTGGTTCGGTAGGGCATTAATATGGGATTTGTGAGCATATGATGGAGGGACATGGAGATTAGATGCTATATTGCTATTGTGTAAATTGTTGGTAGGAAGGGTGTTATGAAGAAATTTTGAAGTTGTATTATGTTGTATGCCCGATTGTTGAAAATTGGTGTTTGGCTTCATTTTAGGTTTTTGTCTACTTGAAGCATATTGATCAATAGTTTGGTGAAGTAAAGCAGTGAAGGAAGGTTTCTTTTGTGTGGGAATGATTTTAGGCTCAATAACAGGTTCCTTAGGGGGTTGGGTAACCTGTTGTTTTGGCATGTTCTGAATCATAGTGACCATATCTCTATTGGATGGTCCAGATTTATCACTTTCTTGATCAATGAAAGACAAGGGATTAGTGTGTATGTCAAACATATGTTCCATGGCTGCTTGAGTGTCACTAATTTGTCCTTTATCAATACGAACTACCATATTAAGAGCACCAATGTTATTATTGAAAAATTTCTAGAAATGATCTAAGTTATCAAAAGCAATAGTTCCATCTGGAGCTATTCTAGGGGATGAGGATCCTTCCTCTTTAAGATTTTCTTGTTGTTCATTTTCTTCAACCAGGTCATCTTCTGGCTATTCTAGAGTTTCTCCTTTCGGAATTGATTCCTTAGGAAGGACATTTGGGTTTTTTGTTTTGTCTCCTAACCAATCTTCTTCTTCTTGTTCAGTTTGTTTACCATTCCTAAGTTTAGGCATTGTGCTTAAATTTAGATTTCAGCAAATATATATATACTATATATATATATATATATATATATATATATATATATATATATATATATATATATATATATATATATATATGCAACAAGCTTAAGAGGTATATATTTTAATTATATACCTACTATAGTATTTGAAATAAAATGTTTTTGGTTTTTGTTATGTTTTGGTTTTTCTTGTTTTTGTAACAATATTATAAAGATAACAAACAACACACTAAATGCAAGAAATAATAATAATGAAAGCAATGATCTAGAAAATTCGAAAAGGGACAAAGGCAAACAATAGTCTAGAATATACTAATGCATGTGAAACTTGAAGTGCAAAAAAATTCAGCCAGGGGGATGTCAAGGGGAGGGACTAAGATTAAATAGGCATAGGAAAGAGGTTGGGAGGTTGGAGATCATCCCATTTTGGGAGATCTCCAATGGGGGGAGACTCTAACGATGCAGACACATCTCTGCCCAAGTTAGAGAAGCTGTTGAAATAGAAGCTAATTATGAAAAATTAGTTTTGGTACAAAATCATCTGGATGTTCTGCTCTAGACGAAATTGTTTGATCTGAGGAAATATCATCTGATCAGAGACGATATCATCCAACGGATGAAACAAACTCTAAAAATGGCATAGAAAAAGAGGAAACGGGTAGCAGGCGGTTTGGGAGTGGTTTTGGGGTTGAAATTTGAATAAAAAATTATTACTAAGGTAATTTTAATTATTTACTAAGTTTTACTGTGCCAATTTTAGGGTGCTACAAAAACTAAGAAATAAAACTCAAGAGATCAAAATCCCACCCAGTATACTGGATCTAGTGTTATCTTTAGAATCAAGTACATATAGTGGGTCTATTTCTAGTTTATCCATTATGGTAGCTACATAAAGTGTATCTGTCCCCAATACTTCAATGGTTGTTATTACCCCTATAGGGCCACCATTGTTGAATAAAATGACCTAACCACCAAATCCTTGGTATGGGGTGCTCAATATTCCCTTAACCATACATGAGGATGTCCATGAAATACCTAGGAATATTGAGAATTCGATACCCAATTTTAAGCATGATGGTCCTATCACAACAAAAGAGCATAACCAAAATTACAAAGACCATCTGATTAGACTAGGAGTAAATCATGAAGATGTTGCTTGTAGGATTTTCCCCATGAATTTGGATCATATCGCTCATGATTGGTATATGAATCTCTTGAATAGGTCCATCACTTCTTGGGACCAATTAGAGGGAGCCTTAATTAATTAGTTCAGGTTAATTTTAGTACCATCATGTATAATCAGTTTGTGACTTGTAAAATATTACCCAATAAGACGATTAGGACATTCAATGCTAGATTCCAAAATTTGTACACAAGTGTAACTTGCCATTTTACGATTGATGTTGTCGTGGCCCTTCGATTATATTTTGGAGCTCTAGATCCCATGATAGCCATATTTTCTAGGATAAAACCCCAGGTTACAACCCTTGCTCTAGATTACACAGAGGCCATGACTATTGAGCAATATAATATATCATAAGTTATGGAGATACCCCAATTACCCATGGTAGTACAATTTAGTTTGTACAGTAAATTTTCCATGATGAATTAGATTATGGCACCACAAGTGCCAAAAATGAACACCCTACCATACTATCAACAATACTCATTCATGTCCACATATCCATCCTTTCCCACCTAACCTAATGTAACCATTCCACCCACCACACCTATGATAGCAAAAAATAAAATAACTATGCTAGGATTCGATGCAACCAAAACTCAAACCTTAATAGCTTATCCTATGGTCACACCTCTTCAAAGCAAAAATCCTTGGTGGAACTAAAATGCTCATAATCAAACCATCACATCTAGTCAAGATGTTTCTAATGCAATAAATGCATTTGTATCTAGAACTGCAATGCCCCAACCACAAGGATCTAATTTTGAGGTTGAAGAATTGAAGAAAAAATATCAAAATGTACAATGACATGGTCCACATGTAGAAAAAACTATCCTAGATATCTATGTCTAATAAAAATCCTAACCATAAAAGGACAGGGTTGTGGAACACTTAACCCAACAATGGACATGTACCTAACCCTATAGCCAATCATGCTAATGCATATGAAGATTTTGGTGAGTTATATCTCCAAAGTGAGGGAGCATCTCATTGTTACCAAGGGAAGGAATATGCTTTGATAATAAAAATTGTCCATTATCAAGAAAGTGATGAAGGAGAAGAGAATGTTAAAATCTTAGAAGAAGATGATAATGAAACTATAGAAGAGGAAGTCCAAGATGTTAGATAGTTTAGAAAAGAGAATCATGGTTATTACACAAGGAGTTCTAAGAATCCCAAAACTTCCTCCACTCTACCAAATAATCCCCTTATTCCTTCTACTACTAAATTTGATAACAATCCACCTCCTCAATCAGTTGTTGAATCATCCAAACCTACGCACAAGATGCAAATTATTAAAAAATCTACTTATGACATAGTTGAGGACTTGAAAAGGACTAAGGCCAATATCTCAATTTTTGAGGTTGCTAAACTACTAGGTCAAGGGGAAAATTTGGTGAAATATTTGTTTCCACCAAGTCTAATACATGAGGTCAAAAATGCTGAGTCCCAATTAGTATTATGGAAGTAAAAGTGAGAAGTGCCTCATTTTCTCATAACCATAAAAATTGCAGGAAAAAACTTGCATAATTTTTTGATATAATCGAGTGCCTCGGGTAACATCATGCTCCTCAAGATTTACCAAAATTTAGGATTCAATCTAATCCCTTCAAATAGTAAATTCATACAATTGAATAGATCTATTGTATATATCATTAGAATTTTGAATGTTGTCTTGGTTTAAATAAATTTAGAGCCTAGAATTCAACATCATGTGGATATACTTATGGTCAATATTACCACCAAATATGGCATGGTGTTGGGAAGAGATTGGAGTAAGAACTTGAATGGCTACATTCTTATAGATTCTTCCCACATGTGGTTACCTTGGATGGAAATAGTAAATAAAATTAGGATGGATAGTGAGCCAAGGCTCAAAGAGATGATTATAGAGTATAATAGGCCCAACAAAATCCAATTTGCTGAAACTAATTTAGGGGTCTATAAATTTGAAATAGAAGAAGCTACCGAAGAACCTCAAAAAGGAAGCCTTTATTGTGGTATTTCTGAAAAGAATAGTTTTATCTGGATTCTCACATTTGATGGATCCAAGTCAAAACAAGGTGTTGGAGATGGTATCAAACTTACATACCCTGGTAGGAAGACAATGTTGGTTGCCTATAGATTACAATATCCAGCCACAATAATGTGGTAGAGTATGAAGCACTTATTTTTGGATTACAGTTGGCTCTAAGGAAGAAGGTTAAGTTTATAAAAGTTTTTGGAGACTTGAAGTTAGTGGTTAAACAAGTAAAAGGGAAATATGCATGTCAACATAAAATATTGAGTCTTTAGATGACTAGAGTTAGGGATATGATATATTATTTTGAGGCTTTCAACATTTACCTTATCTCTAGGAAATGCAATCGAATGGTATATTCTTTAGCCATTGTAGCAAGTATAATCAAACTAGTTGACCATAAAAAATGAAAAAAAAATTCAATTGAGCTAGTGCCTTGTCCTTCAATACTAGACAACGTTACCAATTTGCAAGTATTCGATAGTGACAGACACATTTTTAATTTTATCACTAACTCTGGTATTTTCAAAAATCAGGTGATATATGAAGATAAGAGAGGGTAGGATGCAACAGACTAGGATAGTGAAACAACCCAGATGATGAATAAAATTCCAAAAGATATTGTTTCACTAGAAAATATATTTGATATCGAATATCAAACAAAAAGAGGCAAAAAGGTACCACCCCTAAAGAAGCATGTGATCTAATCAACTTCAGGAGTGCAAAAAATACACAAGAGGTGTTCATTTCTAAAGCATTTACATGTCAAAAAAATGAGTCTATCACTCATGCACTAAGATAATATGTGGATTGTATAGCATGGAGTTACAAGTATTTGAAAATATATGATCAAAATTTTTTAACGGACATGATTCCATCAAAACTAGAGTCCAAGCCTTTTAGATAGAGATAAAGACCTTTCAATCTGTTGTTAGAACCCTTAATAGATGAAGAGGTGAAAATATTGCTTAAGGTAAAGATCATATTTCTTGTTAGGCACTCTACATGGGTTTCTAATATAGTCCCAGTGAGAAAGAAGAATGGAGATATAATATTGTGTATTGACTTTAGAAATATGAATAAAGCATCCCAAAAGGACAATTACCCATTGCCCTCCATTCATGAGATACTTCAAATGGTTAATGGGTTAGAAATTATGTCTTTCCTAGATGGTTATTTAGGATAAAATAAAATACATATCCACCCAAATGATAGAATGAAAATAGCTTTCACAACTAAATGGGGAACATTCGGCTATAGAAGGATGCCTTTCAAATTATTGAATGCCGACACAAATTTTTAGTGCACTATGGATTACACTTTCAAAGGGATTATTGGTAAGTGTATCATTGTTTACGTGGATGAAATTCTCATTTTTTATAAGAAAAGATAAAATCATGTTAAGGATTTGAGGAAAGTTCTCCAGAGATGTAGAGAGAATGGGATCTCCCTTAATCTGAGAAAATGCATCTTTGGGGTAACATAAGGTAAGCTATAGGGGTATGTTATTTTGAATGAAGGAATTTCTATTGATCCAGAAATGATAGCTGCTATACAAGACATGCCTCCACCCAATAGCAAGAAAGAGTTAAGATCCTTCTTTGGCAAGATCAATTTCATAAGGAAGTTCATTTCTATATTCACAAATATTACCAAAACTTTGAATGATATGCTCAAATTAAATGGATAAATGAAAATAGGGATTCTTTCAAGAGTATCAAGGATGCTATATCTAGGGCCCCTATCTTAGTTATTCCAAATTATTCAAAGCCCTTTTATGTCTACACATTTGCTTCATATCATTCTTTTGTGAGTGTCCTAACTCAAAAGAGTGAAGGTAACGTTGAAAACCCCATCATATTTTTTAGTGCTCCATTGAAGGATGCATAATTGAGATATTCCATTCTAGATAAACAAATGTATGCACTGTTCAAAACCATAAAAATGTTTTAGACATTACGTAGTCCATAGTAGGTTTTTTGTTGTACTCCCTAACCCTGCTGTCAAGGCCATGTTTTTTGAGAAATGAGCTAGGCAAAAGGTGAGTAAAATGGATTTCGAATCTTCAAGAATTTAACCTAGAAATCCAACCTATGAAAATATTTTGTGGACAAGGATTGGTCAATTCAATCACGAAAATTGATCCATTAATATCATGCCAACATTACAATGTGGAAGACATAACTAGATATGATTGGTATGTTGATATCATATATTAATTGTTGAATGATAAGTGCCCATTACATCTCACTTCTACTCAATGTAGAGCTTTATGTTTGAAATCTGAAAATTTTCTAATTAAGTATGGTGTTTTGTATATGAGGAACCACAAAGGGATTCACCTTCATTATGTTAACCAATAAGAGGTGACCCAAGTACTTAAGGACTTCCATGGTAACTGTGGAACTAGACATGGGTAAACCAATGCAATAGCACACTATATTCTTAGGGTGGGATACTATTGGCCCCATATTTTCAAGGATGCACATGCTCATGTGTGATCCTACCATACATTTCAAGTGGCAGCCAATAGAGAAAGGAATGCAACTATACCATTACAGTCTGTGGTGGAGGCAAGACCTTTTGCACAATGGGGACTAGATTTTGTTGGATTTATCAATCCCAATTCATCTAATTCTCATAAATATATCCTTATAGCTATACATTACTGCACTAGGTGAACTAAAGCAATCCACACAAAGCATACTACCACTGATGTTATTATTAAATTTTTAGAGGATTGCATTGTGACTCATTTTGGTATGCCTAACGTAATAATAAGTGATAATGGTTCAGCATTTTCTTCCATGCAATTTGTAAATTGGGCATATGATAACATTGTAAGCTTGAAATTCTCTTCAAATTATTACCCACAAGGTAACGGTTTGGTAGAATCCTCTAATAAAAATTTGCTATGTGTGATCAAAAAATTGCTTGAAAAGAACCCTAGGGATTGTCATAGTAAAATAAATTTTGCGCTTTGGGTTGTTAGAACAAGAACAAAAGAGTCAATTGGAACATCTCCATATCAATTAGTCTATGGGAAAGATCCTATCTTTACCACTAATTTAATATTGCAAACCCTTCATTTTATGAAGGAATATCTTGGAACAAATAATGAATTTGAAACTAGATTAACCCATTTAATGTATCTTGATGAGAAGAGAGAGGAAGCCATGCTTCATTTTAGTAAGCATCAATATGTAGTAAAGAGAAGGTTTGATAAGAGATCCACGATTAAAACATTCAAGATTTTGAATCTAGTTTTTTTGTGGGATAAAGGACATGAAAAGAAAGGGGATCATGATAAATTTGATTCTTTGTGGTTGGGGCCTTATCAAGTTTCTGAAATCCTACGTAAAAACAATTTTAAACTAAAAATCTTGGATAGAAAAGAGTTGTCTTTACCTATTAATGGGCTGCATTTAAAGCATTATTTCAACCCCTGAAAAGTGTGTGATATTGTGTACTATATGTATATAATTTTGATGTTTTAGTTTTAGGTGTTGGTTTTTGGTGGTTTATGTTTTGTTTGTTGTAGTTTTGTGTGTTGTTTTGGTTGCTAGTTTGTTTTAGGTTATATTATGGTCTATTTTTTCTCTTTTGTGTGTTGGGTTATTCCCTTGTTTTGGGGTAATGTTTTGTGGTCACTAAATTATGGTCTCTTGCCCATTTTGTGTTTCTTTGTTTAGTAGGTTGGAGTATCTAATCTAAAAATAGGTGAACCTAAGAAAACAGGGATGAGTTATTTGGTGATCATGCTAATATTCTGGGACTAAGATGATGGAGAGTGGAATAATAAAATATTTTGCTAAAGATCCACATGTAACTCACATATATTAAAGGGTTTTTCTGGAAATAATGAAGGATGAAGTTATCTTGATTTGTAACCCTTGGTGAAAATCCAACACACTCCACTTATAGGCTTCCTAACCCTAGTTATGCACGAAACTTTGAAAAGTTTTTCTTTTAAAAATAAAAATACATAAATAAATAAATAAAATAGAGGAAAATGAGCATTGAAAATCTTGATCAAATCAGTCACAAGATCTAGATAAACTCTACTGGGGCTATGGATGCCTTAGTAGCAGTAGGGCTCTATCTAGACATAGCTCGGGTAAAGGAAAGGCTTTGCAAAGAATTGATCAAACACAAGGGTGAGTTAGATAAACCTTACCGAGACTATAAAAACTTGACTGGTAGTGGAGCTCTGTTTGAATTTTTTTTTTTGTTTTATGAGTTGTACTTCATACCCTAATGCAAAATAGATGATGAAATCTAGAGGTTTTTTAGATATGCAATAATGGATCACTTTTTCACACACTGAGCAAAGGAAAATGGATTAATTTTTTTTATTTTAAGTTGTTTACCCCCACCTTCCTAGAACATCGCTAAATAATTTATGTTTTGCTGATATTGTGTGTTCTCATTTCAGGTTGGGTTCTTTACTTGAAATGCTCAGGAGCATTTCCTAGCAGTCACCATTTGTTATGGCTCTCATACAGCTCACCCCAAAATTGGGGACCCACATTTTGATTTTTGTGTTTGGGTTTTTTTGTTTTGTTTTGAGTGTCCAACAATTTTTTTGACAATTTTTTTTATCGTCAATTTGTTGCTAGCAATTTTTATCATCAATTTGTTACTGATGATTTTTATTGTCAGTTTGTTGTTAGCAATTTTATTGTTATTTTTTGTGTTTTCTTTCATTTGCATATACCAAAATAAAAAAATATATATAAAATCAAATAAAATAAAATTAAGATTTTATATTTATATATAAAGGTTTAAAATAAATTTCAAATTGAAAAAAAAATTGTAAATAAAAAAATAAATATATGTCTATATATATATTAATATATATGGATATGTTATGACATATCCTTATATAATATATATGTAGACAAGATAAAAAGTAAATGAAAGGCCATATACATATATCATTGAAACATAGCTCATCATTATTTTGTAGTATTAAGGTTCGGTTTAAATGTTATAATTTTATATTGCTCATGTTTTATTGCAGGTATTAATAGGCATATATCGATGGACTTCTAGATGATCCGCAAAAATGGGCCCCAAATGAAATGATTGGACCACCAATACAAGAGCTTGGTAGATGTGTAAGTGATCGGTGTCAAGTGATGAAGACATTAGTATACGACACGGATCCACACGATGTGCCCTACTAGTGAGTGACAATGGGATTGAAGGAGCTCTAAGGTGGACCTTAGGGGAAACAACTGATGATTAAACCAGTGATGAGATAATGTAAAAATTTGAGGATAGCGTGATACACATAGGGATGGGGGACATGGTGGTGGACCCCACTGATGACCCAGACTAGTTCACCAAAAAAGTCTAACACAATAAGAACCTAGGACATGCGGGAGACTTGACATGGATGGGAAGTTTAGTGTGGGGTGACACATGGTTCAAGGTAGAAGATGGCATTGTGGCAGGGCTAACATGGATGTAGATAGTTATGGGAGGTTGTATCTTATCGTAAAAGTGGTGATGTAGTAGCAAGGTGATGGACATAGTCTTAAGGGTAACATCATTCAAATTTTATCAGGTGTTGTGAATGAAATAGCCAATGGTGTACCAAGATGTATAGCATTACAAGAATAGCCCTTGTAGATCATTGATGAACAATGAACAATAATGAGCAGATTTGATTTGTTGGGTGATAACTCAGTGTTGACCTAGAAAACCTAGCGCATAGTGGAAGTGATGTAGAATTGTGTCGACCAATAATAGATTCATGGTGAATTATGTGGAAAACACCAACGGTGTGGTAAGGTGATTGTGTGTTTGGTGATGGGGAGGTGGTTGAATTGGTAGGTGAAATGGTGCCATAAGACTTATATTAACATAGAATATTAATATAAATGTAGATCACGTCGATGATGTAGGTGGACAGCTTGGATGGCACATTTATTCATGGTAAGTTCAAGCAATCAACATGGTAGGCCCAAATTATAGAATCAACATAGATGTTAATAAAGGATGCACAGAGAATATGTTAGGTGTAATATAAAATGGGTAATGTCAGTAGTAGGTGAGGATTATTTTCAAAAATCAGCAAGATATAAATAGAAATTATAAGATATGCACTGGTGAGATTCATGATGGCCTAGTTATCATGACTCCAATATAGATGTTGAAACTGATGTGCAGGGTTGTTCATGCATGCTACAAAGGGGTATCTTAGAAGAATGAGACTCATCTTGTCAAGAGCCGCATAGAGGTAGTTACAATATAGTGGGAGAGTGAACTAAAGGAATGAAGGTTGTATTATGTGCTTTCCCAAAGACTTCCCTTGATGCGACATTGAGTTACGCTTGGTAGAACCCCAAGACTTTATGGTATTCGAGATGACATTGATAATGTGGAAACCAATGATGAGGTTGGAAGAAATAATAGTTGCCATAGATTTCATAGGCAAAAAAATTGTACTAAGGATTCTAGTTGAAAACATATGAGGAGAGCGCTCGATAGCAATGGGCCTTCATTGGTTAGAAATTCTTTATTGGTATAGTTTGAATTACCACTACAGGAAACACGTAGGGCCATAGTCTTCATGGTCAAACACAAAAATGCAAAGTTTTTTTTATCATTTTAGGTTAAATAGACAAAGGGGTGGCACCCTTGGATGTTTTTCATGACCAGGGTGGCCACCACCATGGTGAGATAGAGGTGTTGAAGCCCTAGCTGCCATGGTTCAAATCACAATCGAGGAGCTAGGGCAAATAATATTTTGTTAATCATACTCAAAGCCCTAAGGTAAATGGTCTATTAGTATGATGCTTTATTTTTTTTCCTTGTGTCTATTGATTAAAGTGTTATGGGGAACTATAAAGACTAAAGGCACTGGTTTTTTGAATGTTTTAATTTATTTTTAAGAGATTAATGAGTAAAATATATAAGGGAGTTATAAGGAGTTGATAGGAAAAAGAAAATTAAATAAAATGAAAAATTATTGTCCCCTTTTGTTTTATAATTTAAGGTTATATAAGTCATGGGGAGTTATAAGGAAAAGGAAGGCCAAGGGTCAAAGGTCTTTTTTTTCATTTAAGCCTGTGGCATGTCTGTAAATGGGGCTGGAATTGTTTGTAAGAAAGGCCAATTTTTGAAGAAATTAAATGCATACATTTTAGCAAGCATACACTTTGTGAGTAAAATTAGAGGAGACTATTTATCAAGGGTTATTGCTTTAATTGTTCATCCTTTTACTACATCTTTTTAATTTGTATCTATGTATTTAATGCCTTTAGGGGATTATACTAGGTGAATATTAATGTAGCGACCCCGAGACGCATGCACCGCTCTCTTTTACGCTACTTGCAATGTATTAAAAACCCAAAATGAAATGGAAGACAATGAAAAGCATATAACACAGAAATAACAAATATGGATCTCTTTATTCGTATTGAAACCCAGTTACATGTCGGTCCCTCTTAGGGATACCCATTTCGATACAATAAGGTTACAAATAGGCAAAGAGTGCCCCTTTCACGAAGAGGTGGTGCACTTTCAAAAAGCTTCCCTGTTTCCACACACGGAAATGTATGAGGGCTTATAGATGCCTCCTTCTCTAGGTCTATTTCCTAGAGGGATCCCTTTTGCTCTCGTATGTTGCAGACTTCATCCGATGAACCTGTGGCCCTGTAAGCAATGAAACAACAACACACGCTTAGATGTCCGAGAATACCTCCCCGGATGAGGTTGTTAGTAATGAATATAACAAATGAAAGCAAGTGCAAATTAGACTAATGCTATGAATGCGAATGAATGAAATGATGCTATGCTAATGATATGCTAAAATAATGAATCTAATGTCTAAAACCCTAAGCTAAGCCTGCGGGCCACTGTCCAAGACAACGGCCGCTAAAGTGACTCTCGTCCTCTTTGCTCCAAAGCTATGGATCAAAGCTTGTATCCGATGTTGAAATAATGGTTGCTATGCTCTCCAATCTATCAGGGCTTTATTGTACACGTGATCTCCAAGGGAACTCTCCAAGTCTCGAAAGCTCTCCTCAATGACCAATATTGATAAAAATATTGATAGATGATCCATTCTTGGTGCTCTTAGGCTTGCACCTTTTATAGTGTGAAACCCTAGGTCTATGTCCAAGCCCTAGGAATGAATTTCTCATGCGTAGTGCGAGTTAGCATGAGAAGCTTTTTGTCTTTTCTATGTTTGGAGGCCAGTTAACTAAAATATAACTGCCAACTTGAGTCTCCTATGCGAACTGGTCATTAGCATGAGAAGATTTTGTCCTTTGTTTATGTTTGGAGGCCAGTTAACTAAAGTCTAAATGCAAACTCAAGTCTCCTATGTGAACTGGTCATGAAAAGGAATGCAAAGTTACTCCCGCTCACCTTTATTGCATGCAGACTACCACTTCCACCCATGATTAGGCCTGTTTGTTGGCAAAACTACTTTTAGGGTTTAGCCACTGTCGTCTGCAATGACTAAGATCTGGCCACTTTCATCTACAGTAGCTAAGGTTTGGCCACTCTAGGCTTGAGCGGCTAGGATCTGGCCACTCTTGGCTTGAGCGGCTAGGCTTGGATGGCTTGAAAAGGCCCCAAATGAGTGGTGAGAACCACTTTTGATGCTTGGAAAGTCCAATATTATGTCATATGATCTTATGAATGTGTCTATGTGAGTAGCTCCCCTAAGCATGACATATTTTAGGTGTCTACAGATGCCCCTTTTTGTGATGCTCTATGTGGAAAACACAATGCAAAAAACTCAGCAAAAACAAATTGTAGGGTGTATGGTGATCAATGGTCTGATCAATGTTGGATGGCCCAATCATGCAAGATGGTGTGCATCCCTTGAATCATTGCCTCAATGTTCGGAGGACTTAGCTCAGTGGCTTGGGCATGTTAAATTGCACTCATTCCTCAAACTCAATCGGGTAGCTTCAATTGCTACAATAATTTCGACCGGTAGGAGAGCTACAATTGAAGATGTCATGTCTACTTACGTTCCCAGCAAACAAGGGAAATTTGTGATTGTTGTATGCAATGATTCATAGGACGAACATGATTTTGTTATGATCGAGTGATATTTTGTTGATTTTGATTATGATTATGTTGAAGTTTTGAACTACTTCCTCACACAATGGATTGGTGAAGAAATGACAATGAATGAAGCGACAAGTCGCTTGACCAATATGACTAATCTGGTTCCTTTCTAGCATTTGTTGCTTTTAATGGGCAATCCCACATCCAAGTGTGATTCCAATTGTTTATGATAATCATCTATCCCTATCCCGAGGAGCGGTCCAGCTATCAATAGCCTTCTTAGGGAGTTAGGATGAGTGATTCTATTTATGTTCATATTGTATCACTTTGGCTTAATGTTTTTGGTATCATAGGGGAATTAGGATGATCCTTTCGCACCCATGGAGCAGTCCGACCATCTTGGTCTTCTTCGGGATTGAAGGGTGGCACATCGTAATTCCAAAATGAAATGCTTTTGCCCCAAGTGGCCTTATGGTAACCTACTCATCTCATCGAAATGCATGGAGTGTGAATCGTTGCAATCGTCGAGTGGATAGAGTAAGTAACTAGGTACGAGGCCTACTTGAGATTATGCTTTTATGTGATTTTTTTGTTATTTTGGTCATTAAGATGACTTCAATTCATCAAAATGTATTTATTTAATATTTTTGTCATCCCCCCATGGAAGGAATTTTCTTGTTTTTATCTGATGGAGTAGGTTGAGTCCATGCGGCCTCCGAGTTTCTAGCCGTTGTCACCTTGAGTGGCCATGAAGTTTGGGCCGTTGATGTCAATAGTGGCCAAGGCATAATTTAAAAATATAAAAAATGTATTTTTAGGGTTTTGACCTGTCACTTTCATTTGTTGTCAATCCACTTTTTAGAGCTCTAGTGAGACAATGACAATTGTGATTTCTAAAGCTACCTGCATCGAGGACATGGCTGCACAGGGTGAGGCATCAACTATTGGAGGAGCCGGAGCTTCTCGGGTATTTCTATTTTTAAACCCTAACCTCTTTTCCTTTTTTGGGTAAAACTGAACCTCACTAAGTAATTGGAAAATGAACCTCACTAAACCTATTGGTAACGAACGAAATCCATAGTTAGGCTTAGTATAGGTTTTTAAGTGGTGGGTTGGTCCCCATTTTTGTTCTTTTTCATTTTTTTTGAATTTTATGGCCTAGGGTTCATGGGTTTGTCGTGTTACCCTTTGGCCACTATCGCTCAAAGTGGCGGAAATTTGGCCGTTGTCACTTAGAGTGGCTAAGTTTGAACCCCAATGGTCAAAAATTTGACCATTGGGATTTGGCCACTACTGTCTCCAGTGGCCAGATTTTGGCCATTGTAGGCGACAATGGCTAATCCCCTTAGCCAATTTTGCACAATTTTTTTGCTTTTTATTGGATTTTTGAGATAGTTTTTGATTTTTTTTGAAATTTTGAACTACTCTTTAGCCTGTATTGCACTGTAGTTATATTTCATCTTTCTTTTGCTTTGCTTAGATCCTTACTGCTCGAGCTCGGGACCCAAGGCTCATGAGTGACCTCCTACCTCTTTTGGATGACATGGATTGGAGGTGGCTTAAGGCTCGTGGGCTCCAGTATGTTACCAGATTACCTCACATTATGTCAGACCAGGCTTACCTTATGGCTTTGGCCCATTGTTAGGACCCTCGGACTAATACCTTCCACCTCCCGATCGGTGAGATGACCATTACATCGAAGGATGTGTACAGGATCTTTCGGATCCCTTTTGATGGGGTGGCTATTGTTTCTTCGACCACTAATGATCAGGTGGTCATCTTCACTCGGGTGTTTGAGAGGTATTCTGAGGATGCTCTCAAGGACAACAAGTCTGGGGGAGTGTCTATCATCCACTAGTATCGGGAGCATGTTTTCACAGTGAGGCATGTGGTGCTGTTGATGGTCATCAACAATGTCCTTATCCTAGATTGCTCAGGCTTGAGGTTCCCTTGGAACCTCCTTGTGATGGTTCAAGACCTGATGGATAGTGAGGAGCCTATCATATATGCATGGGGTAGGTCTCTATTGGCTCAGTGTTATGATGAGTTGTACCACATCCATCGGAGGGGTCATGTCAACATCACTTATAGTTGGCTTTTATAGATCTGGGGATGGGAGCACATTAGGGTAGATCTCCCTAAGGGGCTTCCTATTAAGATCATAACTATGGATAGGAGGATGTAGTGCTACGGTGCTAGATGGGCCAAAGAGAGTGAGGAGTGCAAGAGCCACACTTTTGTAGGGGAGCTAACTCATTACACTGATACTTTCACTGGACTTCAAGATGGAGATGTCATATGGTACCCGTATCATGAGTGTCCTGCTTGGGATGACCCTGACAGCTTTACTGCTAGGACGCGATGTGAGTGATGGCTCATTGGCCACAAGGTTAACATCCAGGAGCACTTCTTCTACTCTCAGGTTCTTCGTCAGTACGGGTTGTAGCAGGATGTGCCACTAGTACCATTTTTGTATAGGTGCATCGAAGCAGAGAGAGACCTCCCTCCTCGATAGGTTACAGAGCTAGCTGATGAGGAGGATGCCCTAGTTGTTGATCCTAGAGTAGCTGGTGGAGTCACAGAGGCATTTGCATGATGGTGGGGTGACCTGATGTGGTATGGTGAGGGTAGTCTAGGCTGAGAGGATGATGGCAGAGATGGGGTAGATCCATCAGGGTGTAGGGTTCATGCTAGGACTACGGTATGGGGCCAGTAGGTAGAGCAGGTGGTAGTGGAGGAGCAGGAGGCTCCTGAGGAGGTGGAGGAGGAGATGGAGCCTGAGGAGAGAGATTCTCCTCTTAGGGCACAACTACATGATGTGGAGGTCGAGCTCCAGTCGGCCAAGATACAGGTACAGCAACACGATGCCATCATAGCTCAGAGGGATACTACTATAGCACAATTATCAGACCAGATACAGGATTTGTAGGCCACTATGGGAGGAGCTACCTGGATGCAAGTTGTTGTTGCCCCTCCTACTCTCAAGGATCCTTTGAGGGTAGCTCTTGAGACTGAGATCCATCATCTACAGGGTTTGCTGGATGAGAGTGATGTTCAGATTATTGAGGACGCAGCCCAGATTATCGCTCTCTCAAGGTAGATCAGGAGGCTAGGAGCCATCCCTAGGGAGAGAGGGGCTACAGGTGGGTCACAGGTCAGTAGGAGATCTATAATAGGGTAGTATTCCATCTAGCCTGGTCATGGGGCCCAAACTCATACTGAGAGACCAATAGGGTCTAGCTCACACCATTCTCCCAGAGATCCATCCATAGGGGGTGATGCTGCAGGGGGTGCAAGCCCAATATTTGATTGATGATACTCTTGGTTTTGATTCATTTTTGAGGTCGACTGACCTATATGACTATAGCCCATGGGCATTTTTGTATATCCATGGACTTGACACACATACTTTTATGATATCTTTGCATTATGACTCATTATGTGTATCGTTTATTGCTCATGTTTTTGTTGTTATTTTGTTTTATGATGTGATGTGATGATGGTATTATGATGATTTGATGTATATGTTAGATGATAGATGATATTGTAGATGCTTATATGGATGTGTAAATGCTTATATGATTTGATGATATGATGTGATGTATTTTGATGATGAATGATGAATTCATGATTGTATGCAAATGGATATTGCCTATATGTTTTATGATGTGTTTTATGATGTGATGATGGATGATTAATGACTTGTGTTTGTGGATGTGATGTTATTGTTAAATGCATGTTTAATTTTGCTTTAATTGTATGCATCTAACTTATGTGATGGGATGGTATAAACGAACCTGTATGCTTTAATCACTTAAAACATAAGGAATGCATATGACATTGACAATCTTAATGGGTGATACCATAGAAAGTAAAAAAATAATCATGAATTTAAATAATCACTCTTATCATAAGAATTGATTAAGTATTCATATATGAGATGTAATGGTGTGTAATGTATTTTCTTGATAAGTTTCTGTAAATTAAAAGATATAAAGTAGTCAGTGGTCGTCTATATACTATTTCTAATATATATGCGGTATCTGTCCTACTATGTTGATACCCCCTAATTTATAGAATCTTATAAAGAAAGTGATGGTGTGAATGATGTTATGATTTGTTGCTATGTAAGAATTTTTGGGGCTTTCCGGAGATTCAAACACTCTAGTTACCCTATCAACAATTGTCTACTGACCACTCTAGACTTTTGAAAAGTAAGGCTTTTACCATGGACCTAGTTTTTCATGATCTCTATGTGTGCAAGTGATTGTATATTTTGAGATAGAACTCAAGCATTTCCTCCGATGTCAGGCGGGATTCTTTCAGCCCATTGCTAAGATCAGGGATCCTCAAGTGTTCATCTCATCCTAAGTTGGACTTAGTTGGACTATACCACTAGGCAATATTGGGTTACCTAAGCTAGCTCATCCACATTCAAACATTGGTCTACACAAATGCATGAAGCAATTGTGATAGACATATCATCATGCGTAAGGATCTCTCCTTCCGGTTTTGTACAATGCTGAGAATTCCAGGGATTCAAGCTTTATTCCTTTTTTGGCTTCTTTTTGGCTTTGGATATTTGCTCATATGTAGTGATGAAAATCACTTTTTATTTTTGATTGATTTTTTCTTTGAGCGAGGATTCTTGTAGTGATGATAATCACTGTTTATTTTGCTCATATGTAGTGATGAAAATCATTGTTTATTTTTTATTGATTTTTCTTTGAGCGAGGTTTCTTTGAATTTATGATTTGTGTATCGGATCATTGCTTTGAAATCTGGACTGTATGCTTGGCTTTTTGAATATGTACTTTGCTTTGGGATTTTTCTTATTTTGATTTAAGAAAGGGATTTGGATAGGGCAAAGCTTGTCCTTTTGCCAATTCTCAACACCTTTAAACCAGTTGCACAGGGGGATAAGCAAGGAAGATCCTTTTCGCTTAAGGTAACCTAGACCACTTTTGCAGCTTTCATATTTTCCTTGTACCAGCTAGGATTTTAGTGTTTCAATTAGTGACGAGATCTTGAATATCCAAGGCATTATCACAGCTAGACCTTACCTTCTACTAATCAAAGTTGTTTTCCACAAAATTTGATAAGATCACTAGGTGTGGTTGATTAACCAAAAAACCTTAGTATATTATGTATAGCAACAAATAATGGTTGTGTTGAAAAACACAATTACACACATGTGTTGATGGAGGTATGGATTTGAATGATTTGTGCGACAAACTATGGTATCACTTTTAAGGCTCTCATGACATATGCAATTGTAGTGGATATGAAAATGCAATGCAATGATGTGGATGCAAGATGTGAGATGCAATTGTTTTTGTATTTTTGATTTTTATGTTGTTTTTGTATTTTTGTTTGATTTTGACCAAAGGGCTTATTATGCCTTTGGGGCTTTTTGATTTTTGACCAAGTAGCATGAAGTACCCTTGGAGCTTTTTGATTTTGACCAAGTGGCATGAAGTACCCTTGGAGCATTTTTGATTGAAGTTGACCAAGCGGTTTGAATACCCTTGGAGCATTTTGAATTGAATTTGACCAAGCGGTTTGAATACCCTTGGAGCTTTTGAATTGATTTTGACCAAGTGGCTTGAATTACCCTTGGAGCATTTTGATTGTATTTTTGAAATTTTATGTTTTTATGATTTTTTTGTTTTTTTGACCTATTTGCTATATTTTTGTGTTTTATGACATATTTGAATGTTTTTGTGTTTTATGACATATTTGATTTTTTTGTATTTTATGACATATTTGAATGTTTTTGTTTTTATGACATATTTGAATGTTTTTGTATTTTATGTGTAGAATGCCTTTAAGTGAATGATATTGAGAGGTTCAAGCTCCTCAACACCATCTAATGATATAAGGTGATATGCTCCAGGCCCAACTCTCTATGAAATCATGTATGGGCCTATCCAGTTTACCGTGAACTTATCTCGTAGATGCGGTGGCAGATTCGAATTCTGTTGGTTTTCTTTGAGCACTAGATCTCCAACCTTGAATTCCCTTAAGTGGACTTTACTATTGTAAGCTCATGCAAGGTGATCTTGGTAAACGTGAAGATGCTCTAAAGCATTGACTCGACGTTCATCAAGAAGCATCAACTGATCAAGGTGGCCTTGCCGCGTGACATCATCATCTATGAAGTCCTTTAATGCTATGCGTAGAGTCGGAATTTCCAACTCTAGTGGCATGATGGCCTCAGTGCCATATACTAGTGAAAATGGTGTTGCCCTAGTGGGCGTCCGTATACTAGTCCTGTATGCCCATAGTGCAAGAGGTAACTGCATGTGCCAATCCTTGTGATTGTCTTGCACCGTCTTCCTCAAGATGGAGACTATTATTTTGTTTGAGGCTTCTACTTGCCCGTTTGCTTGTGGATAATAAGGTATTGAAAAACTATGTTGAATATGGTATTTGTTCATTAAAGCATGCACATTTTTGTTCTTGAAAGATGGCCCATTATTCGATATTATCTTAGAAGGGACCCCAAAATGACTTATGATATTGTGGAGTATAAACTCCACAATCCTTGGTCCAATTGTTGATGTTAAGGGGATCACTTCCACCCATTTAGTGAAGTATTATATGGCTATTATGATGAATGTGTGTCGGCATGAGGATGGGGGTGAGATCTTCCCAATCAAGTCTAGTCCCCACTACGAGAATGGCCATGCTACCTGGATGGGTTGCAAGGCTTGCGATGGTAAGTGCATTAGATTTGCATGATGCTAGCACTTACTGCATTTCTTGACATACTCACAATAGTCCTTTTCCATGGTGGGCCAATAGTAACCCATTCTCAAGATGCACTTAACGATGGCCATGCCACTAAAATGCCCTCCACATGTGTCATCGTGAGCTTGCAAAATTGCCCAAGATGCTTCCTAGGGCTCAAGACAATGGAGTAATACTCCATCATATCCTCGTCTATAGAGGATTTCTCCTAGCAAGATGTATCTTGTTACTTCTATTTGAACTTCACCTTTCAATATGTAATAAACCTTGAGGTACTATTCCAAGTTTTAGGAAGTCCCATAGTTGGGAAAGCCAATCTGATAAGCCATAACTTCTATAGAAAATGCCTTTATAGTGAACATATTGAAAAGCGAAGGAGCGATCCAAAGATATTTAGTCTTTTAATTCCCATTGCTACAACTATTTGGAGTCCCAAGATCAATGCTTCATATTCTTTGTTGTTGTTTGTGCATGAGAAGTCTAGTTTGAATGATAAGGGTAATGGAGTGCCCTACGATGTGATAAAGACAATCCTACTCTACCCCTTGTTCACACTTTAAACCATCAAAGAACAATGACATGTCTCTTTCTTTCTTAGGTTCTTCGAGTTCTAGTAGATATGATAATGCAAATACCACATCATAAGGCAATTCTATAGTGAGAGGCTTGTTATCCTGAAGAGGCACCTCTACTAATTGATCTGCTATGACTTGTCCCTTGATGGACTTTTGGCTTATGAACTCTAGATCAAATTCTATCAATAGCATGATCCACTTTGTGGTACGTGTATTGTGATATGTCTTGCTCATCATGTACTACAAAGGATTTTGTTTTGATATGACGTAGGTCGTATGGCTCAACATGTAGTGTCACAACTTTCAAGTTGCAAAGACCACTGCTAAACACAACTTTTTGACATACGCATATCCTAGCTCATAACTCACCAAGGTGCGACTAATGTAATATATGGCTTGCTCTTTATCTTGTGCATTATTTTGGGCTAACATGGTGCCCAATGCAAAATTAGTAGCCGATATATATAGTAAAAATGGTATGTCTGGCCTTGGTGGAGCCAATACTGGTGGTGTTTCTAGATAAGTTTTGATCTCTACAAAGGCTTGATGGCATTCTTCATCCCAATGAAAGGGGACCTCCTTGCGTAGCAACCGATTCATAGGTCGGCATTTGTATGATAATTGCATGATGAATATTTTGATGGATGCTATCTTGCCTTGTAGGCTCCTCAACTCCCTAATGTTGGTAGGGATGGCCATTTCCAATATAGCCTTTACCTTTGCAGGATCTACTTTGATGCCTCTCTTGGATACGATGAATCCCAAAAGCTTTCCAAAAGTTATGCCAAATACGCACTTCTTAGGATTCAATCGGACATTGTGTTCTATGAGGTGATCAAAGACTTGTCTAAGGACTTCAGCGTGCTCTTACCACAATAGGGACTTGGCAAGTAAGTCATCCATGTAATCCTCTAAGATCTTATGCATATAGTCATGGAATATGTATGTCATGGCCCATTGATATGTGGCACCAACATTTTTGAGACCGAATGGCATCACTTTGTAACAGAATGTTCCCCATGGAGTAATGAAAGTAGTTTTATGTTGATCTTCGAGCTTAATCTAGATCTGGTTGTATCCAAAAAAACCATCCATTAGGGAGAGCATCTCATGACCTACGGTTGCATCTACAAGAGCATCTATGTTTGGCAATGAGAATGAATCCTTTGGTGTTGCCCTATTTAAATCTCTGAAGTCTATGCAGATATGGACTCTTCCATCAGGTTTCCCCATGGGTACCATGTTTGACACCCACTTAGGGTAGTCGATAGGAACTATGAATACTGCATCCAGTAGTTTTTGCAATTTATTCTTCACCATCAAAGCGATGGTTGGATGCATTTTCCTCAAATTTTGCTTGATTGGCTTCTTCATGGGATCCAATGAAAGGTTGTGAATGACTAACTTTGGATCTATCCCTGGCATGTCTTTGTAAGTCCAAGAAAAATATTTGGCCTCTCTTTGAGGAGAGGAATTAGGATGGCTTGTTCCTCTAGAGATAGACTTTCTCCAAACTTGAATTTTCTTGGTTGGGTAGGATCATCACTGATGTCCACCTCGAAAGTCACTTCTATAGCCATATGTGACCCATCCTCTAGATGATGAGGCATGGGTATCAAATGAATGTCATCGACAAGATTTATAGGACCTATTGACTCAGGTTCCAAACCAACATGGAAGATGTCATACGCACAACTTGATGCAAAATGGAATGGTTGTAACATCTCTTCATTGGGGAAGAGGTCTTCAAGCTCTATGGGTGAATTAGCATGATCCCAATCAATAGCCTCTACATCAAGATGCAATGATTTGGTAGGATCTATTGGATTATGAAGTGGAGTGGTCAAATCAATGGAGATCATGTTGATGGATGGGATGAAATCTCCAGGACCACATGGGTGTAATATTATTTTAGGGGTTTCCCTTCCATACTTATGATGAGGTTATAGAGGAATGGGAATTTTTAGATATGGCCCATGAGCAGGGTGGATAATAGGATCATTGGGCTCTAATCACTCTCTAAATGTAGGTGGAGGGGGATTGACCATCTGGTGAATGGCAGCTAGGTCAATAGGTCTCCCCAAAAATCATAGATGAGGGTCTATAGCATGGAGTGCCACCTCTCTCTCTACTAGCTCATTGACTTGTCGCAAGTGGTGAGGTCCAAGATAAGCCATCTCGGTCTCATCCTCAAAGTCATCATCACTTATCCAAAAACCATTAGCATTGGTATGTGGCCCTAAGACAAGGGGCTCATGTCTTGGCCCTAAGTAGGCCATCTCTATTTCATCTTCATATTCTTCATCACTTATGAAGAATCCATTTGCATTTGTCTCTTGCCCCAAAGTCAGGGGTTGATGGCTTAGGCCTAAGTAGGCTCTTTCTATTGAGTCTTCTGATTCATAGTCACTTTCATCTCATGTATACCCACTCTCATCATGGATGGACCATGTGAATATTTGTAAATAGTGAGGCCCCTGGTAGGCTAAGCCAAGTTGTGCCTCATCATCACTTGCTTCATATCCATTCTCCTCATCCCATGAGTTGTACCCTATTGGGGTGGAATCAATTGAGATGTTTGGATGATAAATTTTTAGTGGTGGTATGTTTACCATGGCCACTTATCTATTGCTCAAATTTCCTATTCTTAGGGGGTGATAAGGAATGAAATCGATGTCTTCTCCTAACCCTAAGCTTAATCTATCCAATGCCACTACAAGAGAGTCATCTCGACCTCCGATATAATAGCCTAACCCAAACCTATCGGAGGGAAGCTGATATTGTGGCTCGTATGGCCGCATGCACCCCTACTCATATATACCAAGGCCATAGCCATGCCAATGGCAATGCTCAAAGTAGCTTAGAGAAAACTCGAGATTAGAGAGGTAATGAACATTGACCATGAATAATTCATCACTATCCTCTTCTATATCTGAAGACTTATGGGTGCAGTCCAGGCTGGCATAGACAAAATTGGTTTGGTTGGGAGGGATTCCAAGTGGAACCACTATTCCCACTAGTGGCCTCAAGTCCTTAGGTCTTCCCATGTTTTGTGTAGACTCAATGATAGGTGTAAAGGTAATGTTCTACACAAGGTACTCCCCTATGCCTATGCTTGCCAAGTGTATTGATGCATGCGATGTGGATGACCCTACGGATGATACTAGCGAAGTGGGGTGGTAATCACTATCTTCATCTTGATCTTGAAGATCTTCTTCTTCCATAGGACTTGGCATTTCAGAAATGGCTATAGTTGGCACTTCCTTGGGCCTTTCTTCTTTGACTAAGGGTGCCTTTAGCTTCTGATTATCTTTTGGTTTTGACGTTGATGGTACTTTAGAAGCATTGACTATTTTGAGTGCACCAGGAGGTGTTGATGTGCATGGGTCTTTTCTTACCCTTTTGTCTTCGTTATCCACTTGTGTGGTTGGGGATGAAGGTGCTACGTATAGGTGGGTAGAAGGGATTACAAATTCTCCTAGAATGTCCACCTGATGGATGTATTTAAAAGGCTCTTCATCGGCCAGAACCACATAGACTTTGTTTTCATGCACATACTTGACACACTGGTGCAAGATCAAAGGCACACACTTCATGGCCCTTATCCAAGGATGCCCTAAGAGGATGTTGTACTACATAGCTCCTTCCAAGACATGACACATCATAGGGATGGTCTTGTGCCCCACCTTGATGGGTAGGACTATCATTCCCACAGTATTGCATAAAGCATCATTAAAAGCTCTCAATGTGTAAGCTCCTGGAATGATATTGGACTTGGGGATCTTGAGGTGCTCTATTGTTATTGTTGTAATGATGTTTATTGATGAACCTGTATCGACCAAGACCCTCTTGAAAGGTAAGTCATTGATTATCACTATAATGTTTAGCGGAGGGTCTAGTAAGGCAACAAGTACTGTCTTAATCTCATAATCATAGAATCGAATTACAGGTTCCTGGCATTCTTGTACTTGTCCCACAAAGTGAGTGAATGCATTCACATCTTGTGGTTGGAGCTCAATTGTCCTTAAAATCTCCATTAGAGTCTCCCTATGCTTTGGGGACTATTGTATGAGCTCATAGATGGATAACTTAGTTGGAGTCATCTATAGGTTTTGCTCCAATCTACTCTAGATAGTTACCATAGGTCATGTTGGTGGACCTGGAAGGTTGTCTTACCTCTGCCTAGGTGTGATTGGGACATTCATGGGAGCTACAGGAGGTTGTGGTTGACCATACCGCCTAGTCCTTGTTGCTATGTTAACAATCTCAACCATCCCAATGCATCCGTGGGTAGGTATATCAGCTCGAACCTGATTGACTTGGGCCCCTTGCTCTCTAGGGGCCTCATGATTGGGCAATGGGTTTCTGTATATGCCCATGTCTCTATTATCGAGAGCCAGTGGGTTGTCAACTTTGAGTTCTCCTACCTCAATCATGTTTTGCACTTGATGCTTAAAACCAATGCAAGCCTCAATGTCATGCCCCGGTATCCTATGATAAGGGCAAAATTGATCTTCCCTATATCCTTTTGGCTTAGGATGGTTGGGATCTATAAGAGGTATATCAAGAAATCTGATCCTCCTGGCCTCGCTCAACTGATTAAATATTGATTGCATTGATTCTATTAGAGGCATGAAATAATGAGGTGGCTTGCATTCTCTATTTCACCCTTGATTGTTCCTTTGGTCATAATTGGCTGGCGGGGGATGTGCTTGATAGTTCTAGGGTTGTTGTGCACCCCCATCCTTGGGTGTAGCCAATACGACTTGATTGACTAGAGCAGGGTTGCCCTACTTCTATTTGTACTTGTCATTCTTACCATTCTTGTTCCACTCCTTTTTGTTTTGGAGTTTAATGGTTCCCTCATCTACTTTTATTTCTTCGATGAGCTTGGCCTATGCCAAAGCTTCCTCAAACGAAGGATACTGCTGAAGTTGTAGTAAGAGGGAGATGTGTTTAGAGCAACTTTTGGTGAACATGCGAATGATCTCTTCTATGGGAATGGAGAATGATAATTTTACCATGAATTTTCTCCATCTATTCCCATAATCCATTACTGGCTCATCATCATACTGTTTCAAGTTGGCCAGGTCTGAAAGGTTCACCTTCTTCTTAGCACCAAAGGAGAAATGCTTTAAGAATGTATTTACTAGTTGTTCAAAGTTGGTTATGCTATGCTTAGGTAGTTGGTTGAACCATTGAGTGGCAGCACCTAAAAATGTCATTATGAATGTTCTTAGCATGAGAGCATCATTGTCTTCAAGATGAAAATAGGCATTGATAAAATTGGTGACATGCTCTTGTGCATCCTCTTCACCCTTAAATTTTTCTAACCTAGGCATCTCAAAGTGCTTAGGATATGGAGGGCTAGGGATTGATGGGCACAATGGTTGGTTGTGTATTTTGCTCAATGTTGGTGAGTTCCCAATTGCCTCTTGTTTCTCAAAGGCTTTCATATTTTTAGCAAGCTCTTGAAATGCCTTTGATGCACGGATTTCCTCCTCTTGTAGGCCTACTCATAGTGGCAATGGAGGTAACTCTCTATCCATTTTATTTGTTCTATTTTCCTCCCTCCTATGAGGGGACTCAGGATTGTGATCCTGGTTTGTTATGTTTGCCCTTTCCCCACTAGTTGGATTTCGTTCATGGTTTGGTGGGGGATTTCATTGTGGGCTATCTTGTCTAGTGCACCTCTCCTTAGGTGAGTCAGCACATCTAGTTCTTTGGTGGTCACCACCATTTATCTATAAATTGTTAAGAGCTAGCCACTCAACCTGCTCTCTTAAGCACTGCTCATGTTGGTGCAAGAGTCTTTCTCTTTGTTTATCCTATTCGAGAGCTTCCACTAGCTCTCGCTCCTTACGTAATGCATTTTCTAACCACCTCATTTGGTCAGTTTGCACTATCATAGAAGACTCATGTTTATCTGACTCTGTTCTTGTTGTCTTGACTCGTAGATTCCTCGAGGAGGTTTCTATTGTACCTGTACTCTTGCTAGCTAATGTGACTTGTTTAGTGTACTATTGAGTATCCCTACGATCAGACTCTATGCATCTACTATGGGGTCACTCTGAGGTACCCCTAGACTGAGAGATGTGTTTAGAAGTCATAGTTCATGAGCTTCCAGATGCAGAGTTCTCAGTAGCTATAGTTCTTTGAGTTGGTCATGTAGGAAACCGATCCAACCCATCTAGCTATCTTGTTTTCCATGGCTGGTCCCGTGGGGTGCCATTCACTCCTATGAGGTCATAGTCTATGGGAATATTTCCTTTTGTGTGAAGGGTTTCTTCTATATGATTCCCATGACTAGATGTAGCTCTAGTTTCCTACCCTTCAATGGGTAGACCTATTTCATATGTTTCTTGTGAATCTTGAGGTGTTGTGACTCTTGCTTGCCTTCTTGATGAAGAGGGCTTTGTGGTGACATGTTTTCTCCATGTGGATGGAGATGTAGTAGTCTCATCATCCCTATGTGAAGAATGAGTTTTAGAACCTTCTTTATGTCCATGTGAGGAGGAAGCCCTTGAAGCTTCCTCATGTCTTTGAGATGTTTCTATGTGTTTAGAGGAGGCCCTTGAGGTCTCCTCATGTCTCCTTGATGAGGATGGTTGTGAAGCCTCTTTTTGTTTATGTGACTTTGTTCCATGATGTGGTTCCCTACTTGGGGTTTCTCGAGGAGATCCCCCAAGGGTTGAGTTATCACCCCTTAGGCTCATGGAGCTACGTCTCACGGTCTTACGGGTAGGTCATTCAATGTTACTATGACTCTGCCTATGGGTATGAGTTGCTTCAGTCTCTCCCTCGGTATCATACCGAGGGTGTTTACTTCTTATTTTGACCATGTTGTCTATGAATTGATATTTTGAGTTGTAATTTAGGAATAGCCACACAATACCAAACAAATGTTTATCTTGATTATCGATTTAAGTGTGCCCTAAACTGTTTGGTGTGTTTTGATGTGTTGTTCTTTCGATTTCTTGCTCTTGTTCTTGGATTAAGAATGAGAAGACTCATCCATAGTGATAATCAAGTACACCCATGCCAAACATGGTTTTCTCAAAAGAAGCTAGGGTACACCATTGAAGACCCAAGTGGGGGGTTCGCCTAGCTCTTCCACTCTGAACCAATGATTGTTCCAATAGTGGGAGACAGTTTGAGCACAAGTAACTTAGTATCACTATAAGTAAGTTTCTCAATCCATTTCTAGGAAGCTCTAGGGGGTAAAACCAGTGGAAGGAGATGAATTCCAACGTCACTGGACTGAATTGAGGGTTGGTGATGAAATCCAACTCCCCAATGTTTAAATGAGATGTGCATGTGTGGTGTTCATTTTAAGCTTGCATAACATAAAGTGCATCATATAGCAGCAATGAATCTTTCCTATATGCCTAAGTGCAAAAATACATTTCAATATTCAGAAAGATGCATGAACTACTATGATTTGTATGAGCGCACTTTATTTCGTGCAGCTATGGCCTCTAGCAGGGCCTCAAAGCAAGCAAACAACATACAATGTCTAGCACGTTGGATTCTAGGGTGAACTTTTTAGGCATAAGCCATTGTTCCTAGCAATGCCTAGTGGAAATCTAAAAGAAGATCTAAGATATGCAAAATGCTTAATTCTTTCTCCTTTTATTCTTTCAATTTCCAAACATAAATGTGCTTTAAGTTCTCTATTTTAGACACACAGAAGTAGACAGAAAGCTGTAAAATATCAGATAAGCTGTACCAACCTTTGATCCAGCTCAGAGAGTCGGTGTTTTGACCTCTGTTGCACTCCAATTCTAGCCATTGTTGACCAGAGTGGCTGGTTCTTGGCCATTGTTAGTGGGAGCGGCTAAAGCTCTATTGGCCATTGTAGCTCAGAGTGGCTGATTTTTGGTCACTGTAGCTCAGAGTGGCTAGACCTGCACACAAAACTAAGTTAGTATTCTGGTAGAAAATGAAAAATTAGTGGAGGTCCCACCATGATCGCCATCTGTAGTGACCCTGGGATGCATGCACCACTCTCTTTTACGCTACTTGCAATGTTATTAAAAACCCAAGATGAAATGGAAGACAATGAAAAGCATATAACATGGAAATAACAAATATGGATCTCTTTATTCATATTGAAACTCGGTTACATGTCGGTCCCTCTTAGGGATACCCATTTTGATACAATAAGGTTACAAATAGGCAAAGAGTGCCCCTTTCATGAAGAGGTGGTGCACTTTCAAAAAGCTTCCCGGTTCCACACATGGAAATGTATGAGGGCTTACAGATGCCTCCTTCTCCAGGTCTATTTCCTAGAGGGATCCCTTTTGCTCTCGTATGTTGTAGATTCCATCTGATGAACCTGTGGCCCTGTAAGCAATGAAACAACAACACACGCTTAGATGTCCGAGAATGCCTCCCGGATGAGGTTGTTAGTAATGAATATAACAAATGAAAGCAAGTGCAAATTAGACTAATGCTATGAATGTGAATGAATGAAATGATGCTATGCTAATGATATGCTAAAATAATGAATCTAATGTCTAAAACCCTAAGCTAAGCCTACGGGCCACTGTCCAAGACAACGGCCGCTAAAGTGATTCTCGTCCTCTTTGCTCCAAAGCTATGGATCAAAGCTTGTATCCGATGTTGAAATAATGGTTGCTATGCTCTCCAATCTGTCAGGGCTTCACCGTACACGTGATCTCCAAGGGAACTCTCCAAGTCTCGAAAGCTCTCCTCAATGACCAAGATCGATAAAAATATAGATGGATGATCCATCCTTGGTGCTCTTAGGCTTGCACCTTTTATAGTGTGAAACCCTAGGTCTATGTCCAAGCCCTAGGAATGAATTTCTCATGCGTAGTGCGAGTTAGCATGAGAAGCTTTTTGTCTTTTCTATGTTTGGAGGCCAGTTAACTAAAATATAACTGCCAACTTGAGTCTCCTATGCGAACTGGTCGTTAGCATGAGAAGATTTTGTCCTTTGTTTATGTTTGGAGGCCAGTTAACTAAAGTCTAAATGCAAACTCAAGTCTCCTATGTGAACTGGTCATGAAAAGGAATGCAAAGTTACTCCCGCTCACCTTTATTGCATGCAGACTACCACTTCCACCCATGATTAGGCCTGTTTGTCGACAAAACTACTTTTAGGGTTTAGTCGTTGTCATCTGTAGTGACTAAGATCTGGCCATTGTCATCTATAGTGGCTAAGGTCTGGCCACTCTAGGCTTGAGCGGCTAGGATCTGGCCACTCTTGGCTTGAGCGGCTAGGCTTGGATGGCTTGAAAAGGCCCCAAATGAGTGGTGAGAACCATTGTTGATGCTTGGAAAGTCCAATATTATGTCATCTGATCTTATGAATGTGTCTATGTGAGTAGCTCCCCTAAGCATGACATGATTTAGGTGTCTATAATTAGTAGGTATGTAGACAGTATTTATTCCTTTGAGTCTTGCACTTGATATAATATGATTATGTTTCATTCAAGTTTATTTATATCGGGTTACCTTCAGACTTGTCTCATAATATGTGATTTTGTAGGGTAGGGGAGTATGATACCAGGATTTGTATGCATGATTTTACAGATTTTGTTTTAGACAGATTTAATTTATTTTCTGTAATTTTTAATTGTGTTTTGTAAAAAGTTATTTTCATTAATTGATTTCATTCTAGTTCTTCTCCAAAATTTCTATCTAATTCCATTCTGGACCATCTTTCAGAATTTCAGTTCTTTACCTTCTGGTCATTGTCTAGAATTTTTGCATTTTGTTTTCAGTTATTTCCATTTTGGTCCTTATCCAAATTTTTTTATAATTTTTTTGTTCAATTTTTTTACATTCTGGTCCATTTTCTAGAATTTATTACATGGTTATTTTATTTATTTGCATTCTAGTCTTTATCCAAAATTTCTGCACCTCCAAATTGTACAAAGTTTTTTAATTTTTTTTTTCAAATCTAAATTCAAGATAAAATCAACTTAGGATGAAGGGTACTAATGCCTACCCTACATTAAAGGTAGATAATGCAAATTAATATTGACTTACTAACTAGCTAACCTGTTCAAAGTCTAACTTAGCATTTAGTAGAACACTCATAATGAAGATAAAACAAATTTACTAACTGCAAAATGAATCTCACACTAAAGACATGGATTTTAAAATGAAGTGGACTATTCCACACATATTTTCATTTCTACAACTTTAATATGAAGATAAAATGGGCTTACTAACTGGGATTCTGGGTAAAACAGATTAATGCCAAGAATATCAAAAGAAATCACTTTTCACATGAGCAAAATTCACATTCACTTTAAGGATTAAGGAAGGTAATCACTAACCATGTATGAATTAAATCATCAAGGCCCCTTGTTAACTATCACTTGCATGTTATTGAGTTAGTTCTAGCATATATTATTTTAAATAATCATTGCTTTAATGCATATATGCAAAATGCTTATGTAAAAAAACCTTGGATAAATTCATGTTTACACTTAAGTTCTTTGCAAGAGAGTGTTTTCAATTTAATACTCTGATTGTGGTGACTATTTTTCAATAGGGAAAAATATTCACTCAACACACCATAGCCCTGTTATTAGTAATACTATGGTAAATAACTCAATAGATCATACTAAAGTTATGCAGCCTAACATTCATGTAGGCAGTGCTACTATAAATTAGAACCCTATTATACCTACATTTACAATGGCTCATGTGAATCAGCAAAATCAGTAGAACCAAACAAATCAAAATAATAAAAATGTTCAGTTGTGGAGAACTAATAGATACAGATAATTCATTTTACCTATAAATTTGAATGCCCTACCAAAAAAATCCCATAAGTATTTACCCAAGTTTTATGAAAATAATGTAGTTACTGGGGAGGATCATATCAAAAGTTTTTTATATGCCATGAATAGTTTAGAAGTAGAAAATGAAGATGTAGTCCTTAGGATTTTTCTACAAACATTAGAGAAAGATACCCAAGAATGGTTTAACATCCTTCCAGCCAATGATATTGTAGACTTTACAAATATGGAAACTATATTCCTAATAAAATTTGGAGAGAGGAAAAATAAGCAATCCCTGTTAACCGAATTAGCTACCATGAAAAAAAGGAAAACACAGTTGTTAGTGATTTTAATAGAAGATTTTACAAAACTAGGAAAAAAAGCCTTGCTAACCTCAGGCCTAATGACATCCTGTCAATTTATTTCTATAAGAATGCTTTCCCAGGAGAATTTAATTATGAGTTAAGGCAAAAGCAAACCACCACTATTGATGAATGCATGGATAAAGCAATAGATATTGAAAGAAACATGTTATATAGTGGGAAAATGAAACCTTACTCTCTAGAAATAAATCAACCTGATAGAAAGCCAAAAAGGGTAGCCTTCGATTTACAAAGAAGATCTAAAGTGGATCCAATGGAAAAATTAACTAATCAAGTGATAGAGATGTTCAATACTATGAACAATACGATAGCAAGAATAGAAAAAAATAATGGGAATAATGGTGAGTCATCATAACCAGAGAGGCTCTAGATTGATAATCACCCTCCTTTCAAAAAGAATTTCAATATAAATTGGGGAAACAACAATAACTCATATGAAAATAATAGAAATAGGAACAATGGGAATAATAACTAGAAGAAGAGAGAATTTGGCAAAGACCAAAACAATGTTCCTAACCCTATCCCATATGTTAATCTCATAGAAAATTTTCCTTATTTTTTCTCATCTTGTGATGCCCTCCATAACCTAGAGGGATGTGGAATATATTAAGTACACAGTATAATATAGATCTTAAAGATTATTCAGAAGATGATATAAGAATTAATGCATGTTGGTATTTATAATAAGAATAAAGAGAAATACTTTTTGAAGAAAACATGGATAAATATGCTTCAAATCATCATCCCTAGATATTAGTAGCTTAAGGTACTCAAATTTTACAAATAACACATGAATCCAGATATGACAAAATGAAGCTAGGGAAATTAATGACAACTATTAAAGAGGTAGAAGAATTAGAAGCTACTTATACTCTAAACTTAAGGAATAGAACAATCCCTAATAGAACAATGAAGGCTTCCACCAATGAAATAAGAAAATAATTATTTACAAACAATAATGCTAGTAAAGTAAAAGCTGATAAGACCCCCAAAACGGTAATCCCTGAGCTGATAGAATTAGAAGAGATGCCTAAATAATGATGCAATAAACCACTTGATGTGAAAAAGATAAAATTTGATGTTGGTTCAGAAGTTAGCAAACAAAAGGTAAATATTACATTTGGTGAGATCATGAAGGTTCAAAAATACTAAGAATAAGTTTGTAGAGCATTTGGACTCATTGAACAAAGAGAAGATCCATCTTGCCATGTTGCTAGACAAATCTAGTAGGATACTAGGTCTCCATCCTCTGTTAGACCCTTCTATATTTCTTTAAGATACAATTCAGATGAAGGAGAAAGGTATGTGATCCATAATTGCATTCTTGATAGTGGAGCTTCACATAATATCATGCCTAAGATGATAGTTGATCAAATGGGATTAACTTGTACAAGATATTTTTCTCCTATGTTAGTAATGGACAATAGGCAAATACCTTGTTTTGGAGTAATAACTAGAATATTAGTATATCTAGACCAACATCCCAAGAAATATATAGTGATGGATGTTGTAATAGTTGATGTTGATCCTTTATTTTTACTACTACTAAACAGGAATTGGGTAGAAAAAATAGGGGGGTCTATTCAATTGGATTGGTCTTATGCTACCTTTCCTATGTATGATAAGGAAAATGTAACTCTTCGAAGATAATATTTCAACAAATATTCTATAGATTTAATTAAGATAGATGACACCATGATAAACTTAGTGAATTCAATAGAATAAAAATGAATTGGAGTATATTCAATATGGCATAACCCTTTCCTGATAGAGATACCAGAAGCCAAAGACATTGATCCACAAATCATAAAGATGGTTGATGTTGAATCCAATAGAGTATTAATTAAGATAGATGACACCATGATAAAATTAGTAAATTTAGTAGAAGAAAAAGTAATGGGAGTATATTCAATATGGTATAACCCTTTCTTTACAGAGGTACAAAAAGATAAAAATATGGATCCAAAAATCATAAAGATGGTTGATGCTGAATCAAATAGAGTATTGACATAGGAAATGTGGACAATGAATTTTTATGGAGGTAAAAATTAGTCTAGAGCAGGTGCAAGAGTTAATCTGACTGATATAAAAATAAATTACCTTGGTATTCCTTACAGACTAGAATTTCCTTGCACAAAAAATGTAGATGAGTATGAAGCTTTATTACTTAGACTAAGAAAAACTAAAGAGTTGGGCATAAAATACCTGACTGTAACTGGGGATGCAGAATTTATTATCCAATAGATAAGAGGAAAATACCAAACCAAAAACCCTAGGTTAAAACAATATAAAATTGCATTGTTGGAAGAAATTGACAAATTTTTGGCTTTCAATATTTTATATATTCCTAGAGAACAAAACTATGTTGCCGACTTATTAGCTATAAATACATGAAGCATGGATAATCCAAAATTTACTATAGAGTATATGGACAGGTTTCCAACTATCTCATTTTATAAACCTTTTGTACCAGATAATATTATCTATCTACAGGTTTTCCAAGATGATGTCGATATAAAGGACTTTATGAAATTACATAATTAGTATGCTGACATAATTTGTGATGAAAATTATGATGAGAAACTAAAAGATCCAATAGGAGAACCAGTAGAAGTAATCCAACTAAAAACAAATAGAATACCAAAAGAATTAGTTTATCTAGAAATTTTATTTGATGATTTTGATAAAGCATACAAATCTCTTATGAAAGATACTATATATGAGGATGTCAATATTGGTACAATTGAAGAGCCTAAAATAGTAAAAATGACAAAGCTTTACCAAAAAATGAAAAAGTAGGATACATACGTTTCTTAAAAATAAATAAAGAACATTTTTCTTGGACATATGAATACCTCAAAACCTTCAATATAGATATTATGTCACATATCATACCCCTAAAGGAATATACCAAGCCTTTCAGATAGAAATAAAGGAAGTATAATCATACTTTACATCAAGTAATGTAGAAGAAAGTTAAAAGCTACTAGATTCTAAAATCATCAAAAAAGTGAGATTCTCATCTTGGATATCAAATTTGGTACCAGTAAGAAATAAAAATGCGGATATCATACTCTATGTGGATTTTAGGAACCTAATTAAAAGCTCACTCAAAGATAATTATTCTTTATTTAATATGGAACAACTATTACAAGCAATAGACGGATCATCCAGAATGTCCCTATTAGATGGATTTTTTTGATATAATCAAATATAGATTAATCCAAAAGACAGACACAAGACAACATTCACTACATCATGAGGTAATTTTGAATATTTTATTGGAAATTTTGATTCCCTAAGCTAAAAGTTGTCATTGATGTCAAAAGGACCTATGTAAGTAAGCACTATGATTTTGCTCCACAAAGATCTTCATGAGAAGCCAAGGTTTTGATCAAAGGTTCTAGAAGGGATGCATGGCATTTGGTTCCAAAAGGAGCTTCAAGGGAAGCTTAGTAAAAGGTTTTATTTAAAACCAATGGATGGAATATTTAAAATGGATTTTTCTTAAAACCCAAGTTGGCCTTTTGTTTCATCGAAAAAGGTGCCTCGGTGCTAGAGAAATTTAATTTTAAAGGTTTAGTTTAAATTTTAATTTATTTAAAATTAAAATTAAAATTTTAAAATTAAATAAAATGTTTTTCCCTCCTTTCTTATTGGCACCACCGACATCATAAGGGAAAGGTTAAAAGGGCCAACGTATTCGCATTGAGGATGGCTTATATAAATAAGCCAAAGGTTTTCCATTTAAGAAACCTAAGGAGTGTCACATGATTTTTGAAAACCCAAAGTATTTATGCATCTGAATATTACACAACGAATTTTATGGAGTGTGACGTGGGCAGTCATGTCATGGACGGTCAAAGTTTTTGCACCTTGTGAGGAAAGCACATGTGGCTTAAGGAAGAGAGTTCCCAAGGAACTCATGTGGGTAGTGTTAGCTCACACGTCTTAGCTACCGCTTGGCAGCATGGTGGACAGAGGTTCAAAATGCCAAGGTCCTTCAAGGGCTCCTTTGAGGTATGCACTTTGACTCTAATATTGTGGGGGTCAACATTCTAATTAAAATATTTGCTTGCTATGGTTTGATTATGTTTTTGTGGGAGATATAAGGTTGAGCAAGCTTTAATATTTTATTAAGGTTTGATTATGATTTTTGTGGGAGATATAAGGTTGAGCAAATTGATGAGCACCAAAAATGCTCATTTTATATACACGGTTAAGGAGAATTATCACTGGTTCAATTAGCATATGAAATGTATTTTATATAACTTATGCATATAATTGATAGAAAATCTGGTATTATGCTTGATTGGTGTTTTTAATGGGAAATGTGTATAAATGCAGGTATTGGTACTAATATGGTGTTTTCTAGTCTACATCCACTTGGACCCGGAATACTTCTACTTACAGAGACTAAGGCAAGAGAGTATGCACCTTCCTCTTCAAGGAAGGCGCCCAACAAAAGTAGGCACCTTCCTACAACCAGAAGGTGCCCATAGAAGACGAGTGCCTCCCTACAAACAGAATGTGCCAATGGAATATGAGTGCCTCCCTGCAACCGAAAAGCACCAACAAAAGAAGAGCACCTCCCTACAACCGGAAGGCGTCGATAGAAACAAGCGCCTTCCTACAACCAGAAGGTGCCCATAGAAGACGAGCGCCTCCCTACAATCGAAAGGCGCCAATGGAAGACGAGTGCCTCCCTGCAACTGGAAGGCACCAACGAAATACGAGCACCTTCCTACAACCCAAAGGCACCCACAAAAGATGAGCGCCTCCCTACAACCGGAAGGCACCAATGGAAGACGAGTGCCTCCCTGCAATCAGAATGCGCCAATGGAAGAAGAGAACCTCCCTACAACCGAAATGTGCCTCCATGCCTTCATACTTTGCAAGATTTACCAAGTCAACTTTGACTGGTTGACCAAGGACTATGGAGGAGGTTGCACGTGAAGACAAAGGAGATCTATTTTTGCATTTATTAAATAGAATAAAGTGTTTGTTATTATTATCAACCGATTGGCCGGTTGACCTTGTAAAGTTGTTAAAGCATATTATTATTTTTAGGATGCATTAGTTTAGGATTTGTTGTTACGTACACCTAAGGATATTTATATTTATCCTTCTGGTGAACGAACATAATTTAAAATAGAAGAATAAAATATGTGTAAAATCAATTGTAACTAAATCACATCACGTGATTAAAATAGACCGATTTGTTATTGTAATGAGATCTGGCTGCGCTTTATATAAAGACGCAGGCCAGATGAACAGGGGGATCGGAGATCAATGATTAATTTTACACAACTTATTTTATTTTATTGTTTAATTAATTAAGAGTGCAACTCCTCTTATTCGAGCAAGCTCTACGTAGCTAGTCGGGTAGACTATCTACGGGAGCTTGGGCCCACTCCCTACAGTAGTCCTCCCCTGTTTAATTTGTGCATTTGCTTTCTGTAGATTAGTTTACTACTTTATTTAATTTCAGTTGTGTGTGTTTATTTCCTCGCATTTTATTTCCAGCACTTTACTTTTTGTTTATAATTTATTTATTTCATTTCCTGCACTTAGTTTATTTGGTTTGGCTGGAATCCAATTACACAAACCTCCCCACCAAACTAAATAAGGTACAACTAGATTTGTTCCCCAAAACTGCAGGCATATACTATGTGACACTCATAAGTTTACGAACTTACCGAATTGATAATTTATGGAAGAGAAATGAATGTTTTTTGGGACATGAATTTTTGCTCATCATCCCCCCATGCCTAACATGTGCCACGCCCTCGTGGCACCAAAAGGTGAAGTTATTCCTCTCGCAGGATGACCATGCCAAAAAGTTTGTCATGTCTTCGAGATAAAAACCCCTGGGATATATATTTTTTTCCCCTCTTTTTTTTTATTTTTAATTTTTTTAATTTTTTTATTTTTTATTTATTTTAATGGCCTTCAGCATCTCTGTTTCTCTACCGCTGAGTGCTGCTATTTTTTCCATTCAGCACTATTATTTTTTTTTTTAATGGCCTTCAACATCTCTATTTCTCTGCCACTGAGTGCTGCTATTTTTTTCCATTCAGCACTACTGTCTTTTTTTTTCTAATGGCCTTCAGCATCTCTATTTCTCTGCCGCTGAGTGCTGCTATTTTTTTCCATTCAACACTACTGTATTTTTTTCTAATGGCCTTTAGCATCTCTATTTTTCTGTCGCTGAGTGCTGCTATTTTTTCATCCATCGAGTGTTGTGGCACCAGAAAAAGTCAAAAACACATCCTGACTAATAATTGCAGATAAATAGTTAAATCGTGACCACACTGTTTAGGGCAAATTACCACTTCACTAATGCTGGAATTTTCTAGTGTTGCACATTAGTCAAATTTGGTGAGACCAAATTTTTTTAAAACAAGTGCAATCACTAGCTACTACTTTTACCCACATCTGAAACATATTTGGCATCTCCAGAACCTCCTTTGTGGTAGAGAGTAGCATCATTTATATGTGTTCGCTCAAGATGACTACCATTTTCAGGAGGCGACAATGAAAATGATGCCAAATTTATCCATGTAGACGCCATAGCCTCTCTCTTTTTCTTTTTCTTTTTTTTTAAATTATATTTTTTTCTCAAGGCACATCATGTGTTTGAATTCTAATAGGAGATTTTGAAAAACTATGGAAGCGTCGACTGGTATTAGCATAGAAATGATTTTCAAATAACTATACACATAATTAACAAGAAAATCAGTACATACCCGGGTGAATTTCATAGAATCTGATATATATGATGCTAGTGGTGTGAGACGTCTTCACTTTGGAGCTCCTGGAGATTTTATTTATTTATGTATCTTTATCTGTTCTACCCTGAACAGGATAGAACTTGACTCTCTTTTTTTTTCTCTTCATCCTTTGCATCAAAGAACAGAGTAAATCTGCAAAAACTAAGCTGGTGACTCTAAACTTTGAAATACCCAGTTTTTCTCAACGAAAATATATATATATATATATATATATATATATATAAATATATATTAATCCTGCATTGACGTATCTCTCTCTGAATGCATTTAAAGGATAAATATTAAAATTTATACCTGACACATGTGCGTTCAAAATGATCTCCCCTCTGCATTATTTCTTTTGCATGCATAATTGGAACAACACTGCATTCCTTTATTTTTTGGAGTGAGGAAAAACAATATTTCTTTCATTATTCATGGCATCTGTCAGGTGCATTGTTGATATGTATGTGCTGGTGTTGGTAGGATGTTCTCATACGTTGGTGCAATCCCCAAATTAACCTACATGATGTAGAGTTTGGAACTGCACCAATTTTTGCTGCCCACGTCATGCTTGTCTAGCCAATAGGCGAAGAACAGGGGCGCCTTCCCTATGAGGAAGGCGCTTGCCTTCTAGTGGTGCCTTCCTATCGACGCCTTCCTGTGAGAGGAAGGTGCTTGCATTTTAGTGGCACCTTCCTGTCAGCGCCTTCCTGTGGTGCCTTCCTATGGTGCCTTCCTGTTGGTGCCTTCCTGTGGTGCCTTCCTGTCGGTGCCTTCCTGTGGCACCTTCCTGTGGTGCCTTCTTGTCAACGCCTTCCGATAATAGGAAGGCACTTGCATTATTTTGGTGCCCTTCTTAGAAGAGGAAGGCACTGGCCTTCTATTGGTGCCTTCCTGGAAGAGGAAGGCACTTATCTTTTCTTGGTGCCTTCTTGGAAGAGGAAGGCACTGGCCTTCTATTGGCACCTTCTTGGAAGAGGAAGGCACTTATATTTTCTTGGTGCCTTCCTAGAAGAGGAAGGCGCATACCTTCTTATGGCACCTTCCTTGAAGAGGAAGGTGCCTACTTACCATGCGTTGATTTTGAAGGAAACAGATATTTGACATCTATTTTTTTTCAAACTCCTCCCCCATTTTATTTAGCTACCAGTTGGAGGTTTCTCATTTCCCTTCGGGACCAGGCTGGTCCTCGGGAAAGAGGATACTCTCTTCCAACGGGAAGCAAAAATAAAACTTTGCTTCTGATTTGCATTTCATCATGGGGCTATTTCAACACAAGGTTTTTTTTTTTCATAGGAGTAAGTTAGGCACCGAAAATGAGGCGTATTTCCCCCCATGTATAAAAATTGTCACGTCCTCATGACAACAACCTTTCGAACTCCCCCTTCTTCTTTTTTACATGAGGTTCTGATTCACCCGCATCTTCCCCCACTTAAATTGGTGATGCCCTTATCGCCAGCAACAGGTACCTCTGCACAACAGGTCTACAACCCTCCAAATGTTAGGTCCCACACTGAACAACAGGTATCCCCATCCAAGGGAGAAGAAAATTGCTTATTGGTGCCTTCCTCTAGGTGGAAAAAGGCACTGCTGTATTGGGATGATTGTAGGCACTCTCTTCCTAGTAAGTGCCTTTTCTGCTTCATCGCACTCCTAATTGTAGGGCACAAAATGTCACATCTGTTAGGCCTAGTTTAAGCCGGCTCCACCTACAGATCATGCTCATGGTTGTGTACTACAAAACTACACCTACAAAAACTACACACATGAAAGCAGTAAAATAGGAGTCATGACTCCATGCCTGTTAGGCCCTGGCTCTCAAGATGCCTACAGCTTGCATTCAGTTCATGATTTCTTGCAAAGCAATAAGAAAGAAAATTTTTATGCTAAACAGGACATGTTCTATGCATTTTTTTTTCGCTAGGAGGATTCGCATTTTTTTTTGGGTGGAATGCACCTTCAATGTATGGTGCCTTCTTGATGCGGAAGGCGTCTCCAATGTATGGCCTTATTGATGCGGAATGCATCTCCAATGCATAGCTCCTTCTTGATGTGGAAGGCGCCTTCTTGATAAACAAGGCGTCTTTCACTTCATTTTTTTTTTTTTTCACGTATCCTCCCTCCTTTTTTTTTTCTTTTTCTTTCTCTCTCTCTTTTTTTTTTTTCTTCTTCCTTTTTTTTTTGACAAATGTTTGAACATTCGTCCAAGCTACTGGTATGGTATGGGGTCTCCCCCATGCTGATGTCTGATCCACTCTTGTGAATGTGAGGCAGTGGTTAATGGAGCTCGTTGACCGTTACTTGAACGTTGTCTCGAAACTCTTCTCTTGCACTTAGTGTAGCATATCTGAATTTGTTTATCATCCAGGCTATAACATTCATGCACTTTCCAACAAAATTTTCCCCCAAATTCCACAAGCACCTTGGGCTAGAAGCCTTTCGCTTGATCAGGGTTACTTAGCCTACCTTCAAGTGTCAATGTTTCCAAGGCAAAACTCTACTGGCTTTCACCTATTATATTGGATGCTATACAATCAGGTACCTGAGACAGTTCGTATAGTGCTATTACGAACTCCATGTATGAATCTCAATTCATGAGATCTTCATAGACACCTCCTTATTTTTCTACTTTGCATTTCACGTTGTCCTGCAAAACATAAAAGAAAAATCTAAACTAAAGACATTAAAATAAAATTCTAACTAATTTTTTTCTTTGTTTTTTTTTTTTCGGTCTATTCTATCTTGACCAAAATAGATCTTGGATTATCATTTTTTTTCATCATCTGCATCAAATAATAGGATGTCTACTTCAACCATTTGAGCTGGTGATTTTCACATTTGGAGGTTTGTCAATGATCCATCCTAAGAATTTTGCAAAATGTACCATGTACTAAAACATCTTTGCCCTCACACTTTTTGTGAAAAGCATATTTCTCCATGGTTTCAGATCCTCTCAAAGTTGATGTTATATTCCACCATAGTGAGATTCTGCCTCTCTTTTGTATATTTTTTTCATATGACAACCAACAACTCACATTTTTGAAACACCAAGCTCCTCCTCAATTAGCACATAAAAAAAAAATTTAATCCTGTGGCCTTTGTGCAGACATTTGAAATATGATCTCCTCCAAGATTTTTGCTTGTTTTATTTAGCTACCGGTTGGATATTTCTCATTTCCCTTCTGGACCAAGCTGGTCCTCAGGAAAGAGGATACTCTCTTTCAACAAGCAGCAAAATAAAACTCTAATTTGAATTGCTTCATTAACTTGGAGCCTTTTTAGTAGATGATTTATTTTTTTCTCTTTTTTTCTTTTTTTTTTTCATGAACACTATAAATAGAGTTCATTGTGCTATTTGTGGCATTTTATGAAGGTGGGGTCTCCCCCATGCCTACATATGAACTAGTCTTCTAAAATTTATCTCATTCTTGATCAACTAGTTTGATGCACTGCAGCATGAGAAGAGTATTTTACCCCATAGCCTCAAACACAAAACTTTTTTAACATAATGGCAAAACGTGTAGGCTAGGAAATGACTATCTGTGAGCTAGCAACCTAAAGAAAACATGGCATAGCAGTCTGTTAAAAACACATGCTAGTTTCTGATTCACCAGGTCGCCTTAAACACAAGTGAAGAGCATACTCCATAACAAGATGTTATTTTTAAATTATGCTATGTCATTTTCCCTGCATTATTAATTTCATCATAAAAAAACATTTACCAATACGTTGCAAAAATTTCAAGCCTGTAAAATTTTTTAATTTAAAACCAAGCTTCTAGAGGCACAATTTTTCAATGGTTTCTATATAAAAACACGTCCCTAAAAATTTTCAATCAGACTTGGGTTGTGCTTTTTCGTTGATTTCTTGAAACCATTAATAATATGAGGAAAATCCTTCAATGCCAAATTTTTTCTAAATTTTTTTCAACAACACATTTTATTCCTACTTCTACACTTAATTTGGTACATCAGGTTCATTCCCATGTTTACCTGAGAAAGAAAATATAAATAATTGCCTATGAGATTTGGCTCTGACTGTGCCGACAACTATTTTTGGCCTTATAAAAATGCCTTTGGTGGACTCACACTTCTCAGTTAAAAGATCTACATGTAATTTTAAATAGGCTTTTTAATTGATCCGTAAATCAGAACACTACAGTTTAGACACTCCCCGGCAACGGCGCCAAAATGGTGAGCAAAAATTCATGTCCCGAAAAACATTCATTTCTCTTCCATAAATTATCAATCCGATAAGTTTGTAAACTTATGAGTATCACACACAGTATATGCCTGTAGTGTTGGGGAACAAATCTGATCGTACCTTATTTAGTTTGGTGGGGAGGTTTGTGTAATTGGATTCCAGCCAAACCAAACAAACTAAGTGCAGGAAATGAAATAAATAAATTATAAACAAAAAGTAAAGTGTTGGAAATAAAATGCGAGAAATAAACACACACAACTGAAATTAAATAAAGCAGTAAACTAATCTACAGAAAGCAAATACACAAATTAAACAGGGGAGGACTACTGTAGGGAGTGGGCCCAAGCTCCCACAGATAGTCCGCCCGGTTAGCTACGTAGAGCTTGCTTGAATAAGAGGAGTTGCACTCTTAATTAATTAAACAATAAAATAAAATAAGTTGTGTAAAATTAATCATTGATCTCTGATCCCATTGTTCATTTGGCCTGCGTATTTATATAAAGCGCAGCCAGATCTCATTACAATAACAAATCGATCTATTTTAATCACGTGATGTGATTTAGTTACAATTGATTCTACACATATTTTATTCTTCTATTTTAAAGTATGTTTGTTCACCAGAAGGATAAATATAAATATCCTTAGGTGTACATAACAACAAATCCTAAACTAATGCATTCTAAAAATAATAATATGCTTTAACAGCTTTACAAGGTCAACCAGCCAATCGGTTGATAATAATAAAAAAAACTTTATTCTATTTAATAAATACAAAAATAGATCTCCTTTGTCTTCACATGCAACCTCCTCCATAGTCCTTGGTCAACTAGTCAAATTTGACTTGGTAAATCTTGCAAAGTATGAAGGCATGGAGGCACCTTCCGGTTGTAGGGAGGCGCTCTTCTTTCGTTGGTGCCTTCCGGTTGTAGGGAGGCGCTTGTATTCCATTGGCACCTTTTGGTTGTAGGGAGGCGCTCATCTTCTATGGGTGCCTTTTGGTTGTAGGAAGGCACTCTTCTTCCATTGGTGCCTTCTGGTTGCAGGGAGGCGCTCGTCTTCCATTGGCACCTTCCAGTTGTAGGGAGGCGCTTGTCTTCTGTGGGCACCTTCTGGTTGTAGGAAGGTGCTCGTTTCTATCGATGCCTTTTGATTGTAGGGAGGCACCCTTCTTTCATTGGTGCCTTTCAGTTGTAGGGAGGCGCTCGTCTTTCGTTGGTGTCTTCCGGTTGTAGGGAGGCGCTCATCTTCTATGAGCGCCTTTCGGTTGTAGGAAGGTGCCTACTTCTGTTGGGTTCCTTCCTTGAAGAGGAAGGTGCCTACTCTCTTGCCTTAGTCTTTGTAAGTAGAAGTATGTCGGGTATAAGTGGATGTAGACTGGAAAACACCATATTAGTACCAATACCTGCATTTATACACATTTCCCACTAAAAACACCAATCAAGCATAATACCGGATTTTCTATCAATTATATGCATAAGTTATATAAATACATTTCATATGCTAATTGAACCAGTGATAATTCTCCTTAACCGTGTATATAAAATGATCATTTTTTGTGCTCATCACAAATTTTAATATTTTAATAAGGTTTGATATTTGATTAATATGAGATATTGCCTAAGAAATCTTTGTGATTATTTTTTAGTGCAAAAGTGTTGAAAGGAAGGATGTAAAATATTTGATTTATTTTATGGTATAAGTGATTTATGGAGTGACAATGGTATGCAATATTTTGATTTTTTTTTATTTTATGTTACAAGTGGTTTTAAGAGTGATAAGGAAGTTGTGCATTAATTCTTAAGAAGGTTTTCTAATTAAAAGCCTTGGTGAATATAATTGTGAAGGTGAGTAATGTTGATTATTTTGTTTTCTTCTAACCCTTGTGAAGATTGACAAAAGAATATTGTGATTGTGGAAGATTTCCAAAGAGGTTTCTTCATCTTCACAAAAGTTATGGGCACATTCTCCTATTGATTTATTATGGTGGTTGATTTTTGAAAATATCTTTGGAGTGAAAAATATTGATTGTGGTTTCCTTTTTGAAAGTGATTGGTTTAATGCTTCAAGGTTTTTTGGATTGAGAGTTGTGATTAAACCAAATTTTATAAGCATTGTTGTTGGAGCCCATTGGTTGTGCAAATATTTTGAAATTGAGTTAGAAGAGAACATGAGTATCATTGTTATGTGAGATTTGTTTTTGAGCATTGTTGGAAGAATTTTGAGTTGATTGATACATTCTTGGACTAGGGTTTATGAGAAAGGATTGTTCATTGAGGTGATTGGTTGAGTTGAATTGATTGAGCCTAGTCAAGTGGATGCATGTGGTTGTTCAAGTTCCATAAAACAAACTATTCTATATTCTTGATTTGAGTTGAGATTGAGATTTGAGAATAGAACATATAGAGTCTCTAACAATTCTCTTTATGCTTCTATGAGATTGATTTTAGTTGATATTGAGATTTGAGAATAGAACATATAGAGTCTCTAGAAATTATATTTATGCTTCTATGAGATTAATTTGAGTTGAGATTGGTATTTTAGTATAGAACATATAGAGTCTTTAACAATTCTATTTATGCTTCTATGAGATAGATTTGAGTTGATATTGGGATTTGAGTATAGAACATATTGAGTCTCTAACAATTCTCTTTATGCTTCTATGATATTGAGTTGTGATATTTATTGAGCATTAAGTATAGAACATATTGAGTCTCTAAAAATTATTTTTATGATTCTATGAGATTGGACAAGTTTTGTGTGAACTTATTAAGTAGGTTTGATACAAGTCTTTGAGAAGGCTTGTGGACTGATTTTGAGTAAGCTTTTTTAGAAGCTTGCTATGCAGATTTGAGCAATTCGTAGAGAGGACTTATTGAATAGATTTGAGCAAGTCCTAGAGAGGACTTATTGAGAAAATTTTGAAAAGTCCTAGAGAGGACTTATTGAGCAAATTTGAGTAGGTTTTGTGTGGACCTGTTGAGCAGATTTGGACAGGTTATGTGTGGACCTATTGAGAAGATTTGAGCAGGTTTTGTGTGGACCTATTAAGTATATTTGGATAGGTTCTATGTATAACTATTGAGCAGATTTGGATAGGTTATGTGTGGACCTGTTGAGCATATTTGAGTAGGTTCTGTTCACCTGTTGAGCATATTTGGACAAGTTCTAAGTGAGCTTGTTAAGCAAATTTGGCCAAGTTCTGAGTGAGCTTATTGATAATATTTGGATAAGTTTTGAGTGAGTTTTTTGAGCATATTTGAGAAGGTTCTGAGTGAAACTATTGAGATAGAGCTTTGGAGGTGATATATTATAGAGGATACAGTCTCAGTGGATAGAGATCCAGTAGCCAGGACAATTGAAGATAAATCTGAGTAAGGAGTCTTCAAGTGGAGAGAGATCCACAAGTCATTGCAACAGAGAGACAAAGTATTCTAGAAGATCACTAGCCAGAGTAGAAGGGGAAATATTTCTTCTATGGAAGAGATCTATAAACTTGAGATTAGGGGATTAGCATCTCCTTTGGACAAAGATCCATAAAAATTGTAATTGGGAAGGATTCCCAAAGATATTGATTGAGAAAATTTTAGTAAAATATTTTCTCTGTGGAGTAGCCCACATTGGGTGAACCACGTAAATTATGTTATCTCTATTGTGTATGGTATTTTTTGCATTGATTTGATTACTTATCTTGATATTGCTATCTATACACTGCATAATATTGAATTGAAAGGAAAAGTAAAAAGGGGTCTTATATTGTTCACCCCCCCTCTCAGCATAAGCTTGTGTTCTTCAATTGGTATCAAAGCGGGTTCCTTCAGAAGAGTTTGATAGCTTGAAGGAAAAGTGGTCTAAGAACACAATGGATCAAAAGGATCAAAGATACAAACCCTTCAATAATGTAGTACCAATATTTTATGGAAGTGACTTCTTATATTGGTGTATGCTGATGAGATTTTACTTGATGTCACTTGGAAATGAAGTTTGGGATGCAGTGGAACTCAGATATAATTTAAAAACCAATCCTCCTATAGATAAGGAAGGTAAGCTTCTAATGCATGCAAATTCAAGAGCTATGAATGCAATTATAAAAGGGTTGCATAGATCAAAATCTATGAAGGTTATGGAATGTAAAATAGCAAAATAAATGTGGGAACTTCTACATGAAATATATGAAGGAGATAAAGGAGTTAGAATGGCTAGGATCATAAATCTCAAAGGAGAATTTGAGAACCTAATAATGAGGGATGATGAAAGCATTCATGACTATCTCAACAAGGCTGATGAACTTGTACATGAGATAAAAGGTCTTGGAATGAAGGTTGATGAATATGATGCTTGTAATAAGATCTTGAGGACTCTTCTAAAAAGGTATAGTGAAAAGGTTTATACTATAGAAACATCAATTGATAGTGATTCTTTGACAAGAAATTCTTTTCTTGGCATGCTTACTACTTTGAAATAAGAAAAAAATATCATATTCCTCTGAAAGAAGCTACTTTCAAAGTAGACAAAAAGAAAAAGGGAAAGAAGATAGAATCAAGTAGTGAGTCATCTAGTGATGAAGAAGCAAATTATGGTAGAAGAGATAGAGGTTCTAGAAGATCCATAGATCTAAGATCTATCAAATACTTCAATTGTGGATGGTATGGATACTATTTAATAGAATGCAAAGATACAAAAGGCAACAATGATGAAGAAAGATTGAATCACAGATACAAGAAATCAGAAAGACATAGGTACCAAAATAAAAACAAGGATGGACAAAGTAGACAAGGAAATAAGTTCTTCCAGAGACAAAAGAGAAGCTACTATGCAAAAAATAAAAGTAAGTACTCAATTGGAAATGATGCTAGTTTTCAATCAATGATAGATATGAAGTCCTATTTATGGTTAAAGAGAAAGATCCAGTTAAGAAAAGGACTCCAGTTTTTTTGAAGTATTTTAGATGTGGTAAATTTGGACATCTTGAAGATGATTGGACTAGGGATGGTTATAGTTTCAGTAATGATGATATTTAATGTGCAATTGAAAGACCATATGAGAATCTTCTAATGGATTTGGAAGATAAAGAAAGTGATCATATAGAAGATAATTCAAAAGGAAGTAATGATAAGGACAAAGGTAAACAAATAGAATATTATTCAGTAGAGAATGGTTATAATATTAAGGGAGAACTTATCTATGCCCTTGACATAGTAGAGAAGGTTAGAAAGCAACACTCCAAGCTTGAAAGTAAGTTTCAAGAATTTAATGAAGAAATATTATTGCTCATAGAGGATTTAGAGAAGTCAAAGGCTAAGGCAAGCAAGTTCAAGGATAAGTTAGAAGCAAAGATTTTGGAATGTGAGAAGTTAGCACAAGAAGTGGCTACTCTAAAATAAGACTTAAAGGATTCCAAGATCAATATGAAGAGTTTCACAAATAGCTCTAAGAACTTGGATAAGTTCATCTATGGACAACATCGAACATCATGTTCAACAGGTCTTGGCTTTGGAAAGGTTCAAAAGAAACAAGAAAAAGAATATACTTCAAGTCTTGATGAAGAAGAAACTTTAGAAGAAGATACATCAGAAGAAGACAATTTAAGTGAAAGTGGGACATCAGAGGATGAGTTGGACAACAAAGAGTTCAACAAAGAGAGTAATAATGCACAAAGAATATACATATGGAACAACAATCACGATAGGAGACCAATGAGGTCAAGACAAGGAGGCTTCAATGGAATATGATTTTCATGTCATAGGTTTGGACACATGGCTTCACAGTGCAAGACTCATGAAAGATAGGTATATGGAAAATAACAACTTTTCCAAGGTTATTGCTACTCATATAATGATTTTGGTCACAAGGCAATAAATTGCAGGATTAATGACAAAAGAGGATATGGCTTCATTAGGATAAATTCTAAGACAATTGCACATCCAAGGAATAATAACATTAAGTGTTATAAAGGCCCGAGGTTTTGACCAATTGGTTCATCCAAACCCCATAATGCGGGCGGAGGTCCAAGGTTAAAATCTTAGGCCTCATCGGACTGAACGCTTGTCCCTTTCTTGGTGCTTTTAGTGGCATAAAAGGTTTAAAATTATTGTGGCATGGTGGTTATAGGGGTGTACTGCACGAAGATCTGTGTGGCAGCTTTCGGGGTAGACAATGCAGAATACTGTGGCGGCCATAAAAGCTAGACAGCCTGCTTGGATTCATGGTGGCTACCGATTCCACCATGTAAATACAAAAAAAAAACATTAAGTGTTATAAGTGCAATAATTATGGTGACATAAAAATATGGTGTAGAGCAAATATTCTAGAAAAAAGACATGAACAGGAAAAAGAACATGAACAGGGACAAAAATATGAATAGGAACAGGAATATGAACAGAAACAAGAATATGAATAGAAACAAGAAGATGAACAGGAATAGAGACTCATAAAATAATAAGAACAAGAACAAGGATGAGAACTAGAATAGGAACATGGATGAGAACAAGAATAGAAATAGGAACAAAAGTGACAACAAGAACATGGATGATAACTTGGAAAGAAATAGTGAGAGGATTCAGAAAACTCACAAAAGAAGAGAGAAAGATAAAATCATAGATCTATGCTTTCGGAGAGTAGAAATACTCCCACCCTAGAATTAACCACCTCATGTGGAGGTGGGGGAGGGGCTAAGCTAAGAGGCTCATTCTTATCCCCGAGCCCCAAAGGTGACCCTTTGCCATTGATGTCAAAGGGGGAGATATTTGTGTATTGGGGAGGGATTTGTTATGAGATTTGATATTTGAGAGAGCATTGAGAGAGGGAGAGTAAAGTCCTAGGGGGAGCAAAAAAGAAGGAAAATAACAGCTTTTCCAAAGTTATTGCTACTCATATAATGAGTTTGGTTACAAGGCAATGAATTGCAAGATTAATGACAGAAGAGGATATGGCTTCGTTAAGAGAAATTCTAAGACAATTGTACATCCAAGGAATAATAACATTAAGTGTTATAAGTGCAATAATGATGCTCACATAGAAATATGGTGTAGAGCAAATATTCTAGAAACAAACATGAACAGGAACAGGAACATGAACAGGGACATAAATATGAATAGGAACAAGAATATGAATAGAAACAAGAAGATGAATAGGAATAGAGACTCAAAAAATAATAAGAATAGGAACAAGGATGAGAACTGAAACTGGAACATTGATGAGAACAAGAATAAGAATAGGAATAGAAGTGATGATAGGAATAGGGATGATAACTTGGAAAGAAATAGTGAGAGGATTAATAAAACTCACAAAATAAGAGAGAAAGATAAAATCATAGATCTATGATTTCAGAGAGTAGAAATACTCCCACCCTAGAATTAACCACCTCATGTGAATGTGGGGGAGGAGCTAAGCTAAGAGGCTCATTCTTATCCTCAAGCCCCAAAGGTGAACCTTTGCCATTGATATCAAATGGGGAGATATTTGTGTATTGGGGAGAGATTTGATATGAGATTTGATATTTGAGATAGCATTGAGCCAGGGGGAGCAAAGTCCTAGGGGGGGTAGAAAAGAAGGTTAGGTTTCAGTAAAATGAATATGGGTTTCCATCAATGACAAAGGGGGATATTGTTGGATATTTTGAGTCCCTAAGCAAAAAGTTGTCATTGATGTCAAAAGTACCTATGTAAGTAAGCACTATGATTTTGCTCCACAAAGAGCTTCATGAGAAGCCAAGGTTTTTATCAAAGGTTCTAGAAGGGATGCATGACATTTGGTTCCAAAAGGAGCTTCAAGGGAATCTTAGAAAAATGTTTTATTTAAAATAAATGGATGGAATATTTGAAATGGGTTTTTCTTAAAACCCAAGTTGGTTTTTCGTTTCATCGAAAAAGGTGCCCCGATACTAGAGAAATTTAATTTTAAAGGTTTAGTTTAAATTTTAATTTATTTAAAATTTAAAGTTAAATTTTAAAATTAAATAAAAGGTTTTTCCCTCCTTTCTTATGTCGACGTCATAAGGTAAATGTTAAAAGGGTCAACATATTTGCATTGAAGGATGGCTTATATAAATAATCCAAAGGTTTTCCATTTAAGAAACCTAAGGAGTGTCGCATGACTTTCGAAAATCCAAAGTTTTTTTGCATTCGAATATTGCATAGTGAATTTCGTGGAGTGTGACATGGGAAGTCAAGTCATGGATGATAAAATTCTTGGTGCCTTGTGAGGAAAGAGCATGCAGATTAAGGAAGAGAGTATCCAAGGCACTCACGTGGGTAGTGTTAGCTCATGTGGCTTAGTTGTCGCTTGGCAGCACGGTGGGAAGAGGTTCAAAATGCCAAGGCCCTTCAAGGGCTCCTTTGAGGTATGCGCTCCGACTCTGATATTTGTGGGGGTCAACATTTTAATTAAAATATTTTCTTGCTATGGTTTTATTATATTTTTGTGGGAGATATAAGGTTGAGCAAGCTTTAATATTTTATTAAGGTTTGATTATGATTTTTGTGGGAGATATAAGGTTGAGCAAGCTTTAATATTTTAATAAGGTTTGATATTTGATTAATGTGAGATATTTCATAAGAAATCTTTGTGATTATTTTTGAGTGCAAAAGTGTTGAAAGGAAGGATGTAAAATATTTGATTTATTTTATGATATAAATGGTTTGTGGAGTGACAAGGTTATGCAATGTTTTGATTTATTTTATTTTATGGTACAAGTGGTTTTAGGAGTGATAAATAAGTTGTAAATTAATTATTAAGAAGGTTTTCTAATTAAAAACCTTGGTGAATATAATTGTTAAGGGGATTAATGTTGATTATTTTGTGATCTTCTAACCCTTCTGAAGATTGGCAAAAGAATATTGTGATTGTGGTAGATTTCCAAAGAGGCTTCTTCATATTCACAAAAGGTATGGGCACATTCTCCTATTGATTGATTATGGTGGTTGATTTCTAAAAATATATTTGGAGTTAAAATGATTGATTGTGGTTTCCTTTTTGAAAGTGATTCATTTAATGCTTCAAGGTTTTCTGGATTGAGAGTTGTGATTAAACCTTGTTTTATAAGCATTGTTTTTGGACCCCATTGGTTGTGCAAAGAACTTGAACTTGAGATAGAAGATAACATGAATATCATTGTTATGTGAGATTTGTTGTTGAGCATTGTTGGAAACATTTTGAGTTGATTGATACATGCTTGGACTAGGGTTTGTGAGAAAGGATTGTTCATTGAGGTGATTGGTTGAGTTGAGTTGATTGAGCCTAGTAAAGTGGATGCATGTGGTTGTTCAAGTTCCATAAAACAAACTATTCTATATTCTTGATTTGATTTGATATTGAGATTTGAGAATAGAACATATAGAGTCTCTAACAATTCTCTTTATGATTCTATGATATTGATTTGAGTTGAGATTGAGATTTGAGAATAGAACATATAGAGTCTCTAAAAATTCTCTTTATGCTTCTATGAGATTGATTTGAGTTGAGATTGGTATTTGAGTATAGAACATATAGAGTCTCTAAAAATTCTATTTATGCTTCTATGAGTTCAATTTGAGTTGAGATTGGGATTTGAGTATAGAACATATTGAGTCTCTAACAATTCTCTTTATGTTTCTATGATATTGAGTTGTGAAATTGATTGAGCATTAAGTATATAACATATAGAGTCTCTAAAATTTCTCTTTATGATTCTATGAGATAGGACAAGTTCTGTGTGAGCTTGTTAAGCATATTTGAGACAAGTCTTTGAGAAGGCTTGTGGACTGATTTCGAGTAAGCTTTTGTAGAAGCTTGCTATGCATATTTGAGCAAGTCCTAGAGAGGAATTATTGAGCAGATTTGAGCAAGTTCTAGAGAGGACTTATTGAGTAGATTTGGAAAAGTCCTAAAGAGGACTTATTGAGCAGATTTGAGCAGGTTTTGTGTGGACTTGTTGAGCAGATTTGGATAGGTTTTGTGTGGACATGTTGAGCAGATTTGGATAGGTTTTGTGTGGACATGTTGAGTAGATTCGACAGGTTTTGTGTGGACCTGTTTAGTAGATTTGGATAGGTTTTGTGTGGACCTGTTGATCATATTTGGACAGGTTTTGTGTGGACCTATTGAGAAAATTTGAGCAATTTTTGTGTGGACCTGTTAAGCATATTTGGAAAAATTTTGAGTGAGCTTGTTGAGCATATTTGGAAAAGTTTTGAGTGAGCTTGTTGAGTATATTTAGAAAAATTATAAGTGAGCTTTTTGAGAAGATTTGAGAAGGTTCTGAGTAAACCTATTGATATAGAGCTTTGAAGGTGATAGAGTATAGAGGATAGAGTCTCAATGGATAGAGATCCAGCATCCAAGAAAATTGAAGACAGATCTGAGTGAGGAGTCTTCAAGTGGAGAGAGACCCACTAGTCGATACAGTTGAGAGACAGAGTCTTCTAGAATATCACTAGAAAAAGCATAAGGGGAAAGAGTTCTCCTATGGAAGAGATCCATGAACTTGAGATCAGGGTATCAGCATATCCTTTGGACAAAGGTCCATAAACATTGTAATTGGGAAGGATTCCCAAAGAGATTGATTGAGAAAAATTTAGTAAAATATTTTCTTCGTGGAGTAGCCCACATTGGATGAACCACGTAAATTGTGGTATCTCTATTGTGTATGGTGTTTTATGCATTGCTTTGATTACTGCTATTGATACTGCTATCTATACACTGCATAATATTGAATTGAAAGAAAAAGTAAAAGGGGGTCTTATACTGTTCACCCCCCCTCTCAGTATAAGCTTTTGTTCTTCATATTTGAGAATACATTTTGAACTGATGAATGCAGGGGTGACTTTCCAAATAGTAATAGATTTTGCTTTCAAAGGACTAATGTTCAAAATAGTGATTGTATATCTGGATGACATGACATTACAATATTCTTTAAAAACCCAAAATACCATTTGGAACATCTTGTTGTAGTCTTTACCCAGTGTAAGGAGTTTGGAATTTCCTTGAATCCTAAGAAATGCATATTTGGAACCACACAAGGAAAATTACTAGGCCACATAGTTTCAGAAAAGGGAGTGAGTATAGATCCAAAAATAATAGAAGTTATCTAAAAAATTCTCCTCCCTAAAAACCTTAAGGGAGTCAAGTCTTTCTTTGGCGAAATAAATTTTGTGAGAATATTCATTCCTAATTTTGTAGAGATTACCAAACCTATAAATGATATGGTCAATAATACTGGAGAAATAAATTGGACACCAAAAAATATAGAAACATTTAAAAATATTAAAGAATCCATTTCAACTACCCTAGTCTTAACTTGCCTTAAATATTCAAAGGATTTTAATATTTATTCATTTGCATTTGATCATTCCATTACTACAGTCCTGTCTTAAAAATATGATGAAAAGAGTGAAATACCAATAGCATTTATGAGTTTGGGTTTGAAGAGAGTACAACAGTATGAAATTGAAAACACTTGTATTCAAAGCTTTACACCCACCATGGAGAAATTACAACATGCTTCATGGTTACTGGCTGATTTGTTCTACAAAGCAAGGAAGTCACAAAACAAGGGTGTTCCCAGGAGCAATCGATGGACCAACAATGTAGGGAAGCTGATATGTCCTAGAGTATACTACTCTTCAGACCTGATGGCATGGTTGGTAGTGGCCTACGATGAAAACACCAGAACCTTTAGAGACAACAAAGACCGACCAATGTTTAGCATCGCAGCCAAATACATCCAGAAAGTCTTCAACTTGACGCCTTTGAACACACCACTATTTCTCTAGGTAATTGAAAGACAATCCCATAGGTTAACTGAGTTAGAAGCTTTCAAAATATTTTTTGAGTCATATGAGCCTGTACAATTTGATTTCCCCATTAGAAAGACTGCATTCAAACCCTGGGTCAGGGATTTTTGTGATATGATTAACATCATTTTGGGAGTAGAAGAGCTCAGTGTGGTAGGGAAAAATATTTTGTACCTAGTAGCACAGAGTAACAGAAGAATAAATCCCCCCATCTACGCTTGGGAAGAAGAGTTGAGCAGACAAATGCACTCACAGTTGACAGAGTTAAAAAAGGTAGTCTTGGAGCAAAGGAAAGAAATGCCCTCATTATCCCACTACTCAATTCTCATGCACCTATTAGCTGGGCAATTAGGAGACCAAAGTAAAGGAAGGCTAGGAGCCACTGAGAGTCCCTATGTCCAGAATAGGTTTTGGAAGATACATGAAGGACGCTCTCACTTGGGATGGTTTTGTGATAATTTCATGGTGGAGATTCATTGGATCCTAACGGGCGACCTCCCTGAGAGAATAGGACCTAGAGTCAGAGCTTTCCTCAAAGAAAAAGAAATAGGGGATTACTTCTTCTCAGAAGGTTTCACATACATTAGGCTTTATGGGGCCAAAATTCCCCCTAAGCTGTTACCTATGTACTACCCTTTCTCTCTAGCTGCCCTAGAACTGGTGAGATAGGTTGTCGAAGAAGCCAAAATGAGGTAAGTGAAGAAGCATGGTAGGGTCCCTTGGCTCAACGTTCCTTGTAAGTTTGGGTATTACATATTTTTAGGATATCCAACCCTGTTCAAAGGCATGTATGATTTGGAAAACCTAGATTTTGAGGAAGTAACTTGGAGGCCCTATGATCCTACTAAAAAATATGAGAAGATGATGAGAGCTCACAACTATGCCTATGTCCAACATAGAAAATACCAGTACGAGGAAGAACTCTTGGAAGCCATAGAGAAGGGAGAAGATTTACACAATGTATGGGAGAAGTTTCCTTATGAAAAGAGAGGTAATTCATAGATTCAAAAGCCATACGACTACCCCCAGAGTTAGTCTCAATAAGAAGGATTTTTATGGATGCAACAACCCCTCTCTTCCCTGCAACCACCTCGATAGTTCGTGAAGATGCTATATTAGAAATCATAGAAGATTAGGGTATTGATCAAATGGAGATTACGATGAGTATGGAAGATATAGTAGAACACCAAATTTAGGTTCCTGAGAGCCCTCACCTCAGGATAGAGGCAACACCTAGCACTTCCTAGGAAACTCCTACAGGGTCTAATATAGAGAAAGGGAAGGAGATTGCCATCGTATCTTCCCAAGAACTTACAACTTTAGAGAAGCAAGCTATAGTTCCTATCTCTGATCAATTTCTAGCCCTTACTAGTGTGAGGAAGTTAGCCCCAAAATCCATCCCCAGCTCTCTGAAGATTAATGACAAAGAAGTACAAATCCCAACAGTAATACAAATGAACATGAGGAGAGTAGGTGGTTTTGGAGACATCTTCAGAGGGCATAGGGTTAAACTTCAAGAAGTTATACCTACCCCTAAAACAAAGAAGCCCAAGCTGGCTCTAACCTTAGCAAGGGTCACACTAGAAAGGGTAGAAGAAGAAACAACTTTCAGTGCTACTAGTGAGCAAGAATTATAGATAATAGCAAGAATGGGTGGCATGGAAGGAAGTTCTACCATAGAAATTGAAGAAGACATATCCAAGACATCCATGGCAAAGATATCTATACCTGCTCCACAAAAAACTTTTATCTTTAGAATTGATGATAAAACAGGGGAGATTTCAATGCATGGAGAAGAAGATGACATGGTCAGAATGAACAAAGCTATGCAAGAGAAAACTACAGAACATTTGCTCTAGAAAACTAAGGACTTGAGGAGCCAATTGGAGACAAAGGATAATAAAATAGTAGAAATGCAAGCCATGATTAACAGCTTGCAAGAATAGTTATCTCAAGAAACCATCACACAAGCACCACCTACTGAAACTAAGGAAGAGGTAGATTATGCAGTCTACCTCTCTAAAATCAGAAAAGAAATCTCTTTTAAGATACAAGATAGGATTGATGGGATCACAGAAATGTTCAAACAGATCAGATTGATCAAATTTACTATCCACGAGATGGAAAGCCTACTATATCAGAAGGAACAAGACTTAGAAATCATTTATCCCACTCTCCTACTGATGGCTGAATATTTTGAAGAGATGCAAGATAAAGAGGTGATCTTAGATGATGGCACTGAGATAAGAAATAATTTTGAATTCATGAAGGTATCACTATTTGATGGGAACTTAGGGAAGTGGTACAATGATGTAGTAGAGATGAGCTCTTTACTGGATGATATAAGAGGAAAATTGGTAGATATTGGACTATCACTAGAAGAATTCTTAGAAACTACCAACATCGAGGATCTCATCATGAATAAAATAGAGGAGTTTGACTATCAACCAGATGATGAAAAAGAGATGGCCAGACAAGCTACATTCTTGGTCAATACTGTGGATTCCCTTGTTACTATGTATGAGAAGAATAAAGTCTTCATCAACATACAAAAGAGTAGAATCTTGCAAGAGATGAACATAGTAAGGTTTGTTGTATCCTTTCATACCGATGCATGGAGGCTTATTGAAAAATAGATCAAAAAACTCTAGCAAATAAAAAAATGAAGGAAACCAGAGTATGTGGTCTACAAATAAAGTTGAATACTCCTCCAGGAGAAGAAATAAGGATCACTAAAATAGGGCAAAGTTCAAAAATAGAAGGCCAACTAGAGGATGAAGTGGGAACAGAGGAAGAATACTCATCAAAAATAGAGTCAACTAATCAGTGAACCAATCGAATTAAAAAGTCTCGACCAAATCTATAATACAAGCAAAAGGGGATAATGGGAGATAATTGTACAATTTTTTGGAGATCAAGCCAGAGGATGACAAGTGTAAGGTCCAGATGAGGCCAAAAATAACTGAATCAAGAACCAGAGGCTATAAAAGAAGCAGCCATGGTCAGAATCAACATCAAGCTTTAGAGATAGCAAATTCTTGCTAAGAGGTATACTTGAGTGCCTTGTAGTTGTGTTGTTGTATCCCCTTTGTGTCTATTTTATTTTTCATCCCTCATTCTTCCCCTTTGTTGTGTAGGTTTTGATAGAATAGTGCTCAAGAAGCTGAGATTATTTCCAGATCTATTGAGCCCGAGGTCCAGAGGCTTTTCCTGTTACCATATTGGAATGGGAGAGTTGAAGAAGTCTTGTTACATTATTTGAACAAGGATTCCTCATTGTATTAATACTTTTAACATAGTTTAATGGCATTCTGCCAACTCTGCATGTAATTCATTTGAAAATTAATACAATTCTAGGTTTCATTTCTATCAAATTTTTATCTTCAATTTTGTATGTGACTTCATGGCATATTACATTATTTGAATGTGTTATGAATATTTCTTTCATTGGTTAACTATTAGATTTATTACGATATTCGAATGAGTTTAATAGTATCAATTTCTTCTTTTCCTCATTCTCTCTATTCATTTGAAAGTATTGTTAAAATTGCTATAACAGCCCAATGAATCTAGGCACCGGTCTACACATAAGGTATAATTAGAGTTGTTATCATTGCTTGGTCAATTTTATAGAAGTAGTTTATAATTAAAATCTGGAAGTGCATAAACTTGTAAAATCTTAAGTTTACCACTAGGGTTTCCTTACCCATTTTGGTTTCTTTTTAAAATCTTAGCAATACATCCCTTACCAAAATAAAGAGGCAGGTTGACCAGAGCCTGTAATAGCTCATTGGTTTCAAACAAATTCTTGTAGCATGACAACTCAATCCTATGGATGCAAGAAATTGTTCCAATAGTATTTTGGCACCATTTTCGAGGAGGACTTGTTAAAATAGATTGTTTATATTTTTAATTTTTCCTTCAATGACTATATTTTTAATCAACTAGTGACCAATTAAAATAAAGAACCTACAATTTAATTTTTGCATCTTTTATGTTCTTTATTTATTTTTGCCCATGATTTTCAATTATCTTTTGAAGTGTTCTTGATTTTCAAAATTTTCTTGAAAACTCCCCAAGAATCATCTCTTGTGAGGCTGAGAGTATAAATATCAAGCAATATTGATCATACATTCTATTCTTTCTGCACTACTTGTGTTGGTGACTCTGTCTGATCAAACCCAAAAATCAAAAATCAAGAAAGAAGGAGCAGAACGTGTTAGTGCATACAAGGAGAAGTGGTGAGGAGCTATTTCTAGAATTTGAGAACCCTGAGGTATTTACCCATAATCAAAAGATCCCACTTCTGAAGAGTACTATTTATGAAAATAAGTCTTACTTTACTAGTAGAAAGTACGTAAAGAAAAACAAGAATCAAAATACTACTGTTGTAGATATTACTATAGATGATGTTTTAAATTTTGTTGTAGATAATACATCTAATTCTTCTCAATCCCATAGCCCTGTTATTAGTAATACTATGGTAAATAACTCAATAGAGCATACTAAAGTTACCCAGCCCAACATTCCTATAGGTAGTGCTACTATAAATCAGAACTCTATTACCCCTACAGTCACAATGGCTCAGGAAAATCAACAAAATCAATAGAACCAACAAAATCAAAATAATCAAAATGTTCAGTTATGGAGAACTAATAGATACAGACCATTCATTTTACCTATAAATTTGAATGCCCTACCTAACAAAGCCCATAAGTATTTACCCAAGTTTTAGGGAAATAATGCAGTTACTGGGGAGGACCATATCAAAAGTTTTCTATACACTATGGATAGTTTAGAAGTAGAAAATGAAGATGTAGTCCTTAGGATTTTTTTACAAACATTAGAGAAATATGCCAGGGAATGGTTTAACACCCTCCCAACCAATGACATTATAGACTTTGCAAATATGGAAACTGTATTCCTAAGAAAATTTGAGAGAGGAAAAATGAGCAATCCCTATTAACCGAATTAGCTACTATGAAAAAGAAGGAAAATGAAGTTGTCAGTGATTTCAATAGAAGGTTTTCCAAAACTAGGAACAAAATCCCTGCTAACCTCAGGCCTAATGACATCCAGTCAATTTGTTTCTATAAGAATGCTTTCCTAGGAGAATTTAATTATGAGTTAAGGCAAGAGCAAGCCACCACTATTGATGAATGTATGGATAAAGCAATAGATATTGAAAGAAACATGTTAGATAGTGGGAAAATGAAACCTTACTCTCTAGAAACAAATCAACCTGATAGAAAGCCAAAAAGGGTAGCCTTCGATTTACAAAGAAGATCTGAAGTGGATCCAATGGAAAAATTAACTAATCAGGTGACAGAGATGTTCAACACTATGAACAATAGGTTAGCAAGAATAGAAAGAAATAATGGGAATAATGGTGAGTCATCACAACTAGAGAGGCTCCAGATTGATAATCATCCACCTTTCAAAAAGAATTTCAATAGAAATTGGGGAAACAACAATAACTCAGATGAAAATAACAGAAATAGGAACAATGGGAATAATAACTGGAAGAAGAGAGAATCTGATAGAGACCAAAACAATGTTCCTAACCCTATCCCATATGTTAATCTCATAGAAAGTTTTCCTTATTTTTCTCAGCTTGTGATGCTCCCCATAACCTAGAGGGATGTGGAATATATTTAAGTACACAACATAATATAGATCTTAATGATGATTCAGAAGATGATATAAGAATTAATGCTTGTTGGTCTTTAGAAGATGAATCAAGAGAAAGACTTTTTGAAGAAAACATGGATAAATATGCTTCAAATCATCATCCCCAGATCTTAGTAGTTGAAGGTACCAAAATTTTGCAAAGACCACATGAATCTAGATATGAAAAAATGAAGCAAGGGAAATTAATCCCAACTGCTAAAGAGGTAGAAGAATTAGAAGCCACTCATACTCTGAACTTAAGGAACATAACAATAGTCTGATAGAACAGAGAAGGCTTCCACTAGTGAAATAAGAAAACAATCCTTCACAAACAAGAATGCTAGTAAAGAAAAAGTTGATAAGATCCCCAAAAAGGTAATCCCTGATCTGATAGAATTAGAGTAAGAGATGCCTAAAGAAGAATGCAACAAACCACTTGATGTGAAAAATATAGAATTCGATGTTGGTTCAGAACTTAGCAAACAGAAGGTAAATATCACATTTGGTGAGCTCATGAAAGTTCAACAATATAGAGAACAAGTTTGTAGAGCATTTGGACTCATTGAACAAAAAGAAGATCCATATTGCCATGCTGCTAGACAAATCCAACAGGATACCAGGTCACCATCCTCTGTCAGACCCTTCTATGTTTCTTTAAGATACAATTCAGATGAAGGAGAAAGGTATGTGATCCACAATTGCATGCTTGATAGTGGAGCTTCACATAATATCATGCCCAAGATGATAGCTGACCAAATGGGATTAATTTGTACAAGAGATTATGCTCCTATGTCAGTAATGGATAGTAGGCAAGTACCTTGTGTTGGAGTAATAACTGGATTATTAGTATATCTAGACCAACATCCCAAGAAAGGTATAGTGATGGATGTTGCAGTAGTTGATGTTGATCCTTTCTTTTCACTACTACTAAGAAGGCATTGGGTAGAACAATTAGGGGGATCTATTCAATTAGACTGGTCCTATGCTACCATTCCTATGTTCGATAAGGAAAATGTAACTCTACGAAGAGAACCTTTCAACAAATATTTTGTAGAGTTAATTAAGATAGATGATACCATGATAAAATTAGTAAATTTAGTAGAAGAAAAAGGAATGGGAGTATATTCAATATGGCATAACCCTTTCCTTATAGAAGTACCAAAACCAAGGACATGGATCCAAAAATCATAAAGATGGTTGATGTTGAATACAATAGAGTATTGACACAAGAAATGTGGACAATGACTTTTGATGGAGCTAAATCTCAGTCTAGAGTAGGTGCAGGAGTTAATCTGACTGATATAAAAGGAAATTACCTTGGTATTCCTTATAGACTAGAATTTCCTTGCACCAACAATGTAGCTGAGTATGAAGCTTTATTACTTGGACTAAGAAAAGCTAAAGAGTTGGGCATAAACTACCTGACTGTAACTAGGGATGCAGAATTGATTATCCAATAGATAAGAGGAAAATACCAAACCAAACATCCTAGGTTAAAACAATACAAAATTGTAGTATTGGAAGAGATTGAAAAATTTTTAGCTTTCAATATTTCATATATTCCTAGAGAACAGAACCATGTTGTCGACTTATTAGTTGTAAATGCATCAGGCATGGATAATCCAGAAATCACTACAGAGTATATGGATAGGTTCCCAACTATCTCAGTTTATAAACCTTCTGTACCAGATAATATTGTCTACTTATAGGTTTTCCAAGATGATGTCGATATAAAGGACTTCATGACATTACAGAATCAGTATGCTGACATAATTTGTGATGAAAAGGATGAAGAGAAACTAAAAGATCAAATAGGAGAACCAATAGAAGTAATCCAACTAAAAACAAATAGAATACCAAAAGGATTAGTTTCTCTAGAAAGTTTATTTGATGATTTTGATAAAGCATACAAACCTCTTCAGAAAGAGACTATAGCTGAAGATGTCAACATTGGTACAGTTGAAGAGCCTAAAATAGTAAAAATTGACAAAGCTTTACCAAAAAAAGAAAAAGTAGGATACATAAGTTTCTTAAAAAGAAATAAAGAACATTTTTCTTGGACATATGAAGACCTCAAAACCTTCAATACAGATATTATGTCACATATCATACCCCTGAAGGAAGATACCAAGCCTTTTAGACAGAAACAAAGGAAGTATAATCCTACTTTACATCCAGTAATGCAGAAGGAAGTGCAAAAGCTGCTAGATTCTAAAATCATTAGAAAAGTGAGATTCTCATCTTGGATATCAAATTTGGTACCAATGAGGAAGAAAAATGGGGATATTAGACTCTGTGTAGATTTTAGGAACTTAAAAAAAATCTCACTGAAAGATAATTATCCTTTGCCCAATATGGAACAACTATTACAAGTAGTAGTTGGGTCATCCAGAATGTCCCTATTAGATGGATTTTTTGGATATAATCAAATACAGATTAATCCAGAAGATAGACACAAGACAACATTCACTACACCATGGGGTACTTTTGAATATTTGAGAATACCTTTTGGACTGATGAATGCAGGGGCAACTTTCCAGAGAGCAATGGATTTTGCTTTCAAAGGCCTGATGTTCAAAATAGTGGTTGTATATCTGGATGATATTATAGTATTCTCTAAAAATCCAGAAGATCACTTGGAACATCTTGCTGCAATATTTTCCTGATGTAAGGAGTTTGGAATTTCCTTGAATCCTAAGAAATGCATATTTGGAACCACACAAGGGAAATTACTAGGTCACATAGTTTCAAAAAAGGGGTGAGTATAGATCCAGAAAGAATAGAAGCTATCTCAAAAATTCCCCTCCTAAAAACATTAAGGGAGTCAGGTCTTTCTTTGGCAAAATAAATTTTGTGAGAAGATTCATTCCTAATTTTGCAGAGATGACCAAACCTATAAATGATATGGTCAAGAAGACTGGAGAAATAAAATGGACACCAGAAAATATGGAAGCTTTTAAAAATATTAAAGAAGCCATTTCAACTGCCCCAGTCTTAACCTGCCCTAATTATTCAAAGGATTTCAATATTTATTCATTTGCATCTGATCATTCCATTGTTGCAGTCCTTTCTCAAAAGGATGATGAAAATAATGAAAGACCAATAGCTTTCATGAGTTCAGGTTTGAAGGGAGCACATCTCAAATATACCCTATTAGAAAAACATGCTTATGCAGTAATCCAAGCCTTAGAACATTTCAAGAATATATTTGGTTCTAACAAGGTTTTCTGTTGCATTCCTTTTATAGCTATAAAAGATATCTTTACTCAATCCGAACCATTAGGAAAGCCTGCAAGGTGGATGGTAAAACTACTACAATATGATGCAGAATTCAAAATAGTTAAAACTATAAGAGGGTAGGGCTTAGCTAAATACTTAGCTTATAAAGAAGGAGAAGACTCTAATAACATTGCTATAGTAGATGAAATGCATGACATCAGAAGGACTAATAATGTAGAATGTAAGTGGTATGATGAAATATTAGCTTATCTTCAAACTTTATCTTTCCCTAAAGGTATGTCAGCTAACAGAATGAGATCAGTAAAACTGCAAGCATAGAAATATCATGTGCAAGATGGTATGCTTTATTGGAGACACCCTGATGGTGTGTTACTGGTCTGTCTGTTTGAAAAAGAAGTCCCAGAAATAATTAAAGAATTTCATGATGGTTTTTGTGGAGGACATTTTGCACCAAAAGCTACTGCTAACAAAATTATGAGAGCAGGTTATTATTGGCCTTCCCTTTTTAAATATGTATATCAATATGTAAGGAATTGCCATAACTATCAAGTTTTTGTAGGTAAGAAGCATTTGGCAGCTATGCCCCTCAAGCCAGTGATCATAGAAGCACCATTTACACAATGGGGCATCGATCTGATTGGAGAGATCAATCCAAACTCATCAGGCAGGCACAAGTGGATTATAACTACAATATATTACTTCACAAAATGGGTAGAAGTTGCTCCTTTAAGAAGCTCTACAACTCAAACTATTATTAATTTCTTAGAAGAAAGTATTCTAACTAGATTTGGAGTTCCTCAAAAATTAGTAACAGATAATGGGAAATATTTTATATCATTTGAGATGGTAGAATTTTGTGCTAAGTATGGAATAGAACTTTCCCACTCTACAAATTATTACCCTCAAGGAAATGGTCTCGTTGAATCATCAAATAAAAACTTAATTACCAGGATTAAAAGATCATTGGGTAAGAATAAAAAGAGTTGGGATAGTGAACTAAAATTTGCTCTATGGGCAGATAGACTGTCACTCAAAAGAAATACAGGAAGAACTCCTTATGAAATGGTGTATGGAGAAAAAGCCTTATTGCCCCCTAGGATAGAGAAATTAGCATTATCCCTATTGTTGCAAGATCATGAGAACCCTAATGCTCTATAGAGAAGGTTAGACCAAATTGCCTTGTTACAAGAACAAAGAAGAGAAACTCTTAACAGGATGATTGAACAAACTCAGAAAATTGTGAAATTATTTAACAAGAAAGCAAAAGGTACTCCCTTATTTGAAGGAGACATAGTAATCTACTAGGATCCTAAAAATGATAAACATGGTGAGAAAGGAAATCTTGAACCTAAATGGCTTGGCCCATACCAAATAGTACAAATTGTTGGTCAAAATACTTATAGGTTGCAAACCTTGGAAGGAGAACTGATGAAAATTCCTATAAATGGTCTACATCTCAAGATTTACAACCCCTGCTATGGGGTCAGAAGGGAGGAAATGCCATGATATAATAAATAATAAATAAAAAATAAAATAAAAATAAAAATATATAAAATACATAATAAAAAATAGAGTTGTATTTTTGTTAGAATGTTGTGTTGTTTTGTCAATCACCATGAAATAGTTTCCATATTGTTGTGTTGTTTTATTTTGCTTCATGTTGTTTTATTTGTATTGTTTTCTCATTTTATTATAAGGTAGAAGAGTATTCCTTACTATTTATTTCTCTAAGACAAGCAGGAGAGGAGGAAATTTATTTTAGATTTTGATGTTGCTTACAATTTTACAAATTTGAATGTTTATGCAATTGTCATATGGTATGAAACAAAATAGAGTAAAATCAGAGTTATTGGTCCATCATGTCAAAGCCTCACATTGCAAACAATACTAAAAGAAATTTTAGGGTCCAAGGGATAGAATTATCTTTGGTAAAATGATTAAGCCAAAAATCATTACACTCAATCCTTTAGCCAAAAATTGATCCTCAACTTAGGCACACTCATTGCACAATTTGCATTTATCAAAATATTTCTCAAAAAGAGAAAGAAAACCATTTATAATGCAAATTGAGTTAGTGTCTGAGATATCTTGGAAAACCTCTACCGGGGCTATAGATGCTTGAATGGAAGTAGAGTAAAACCAGATGGGATCAGTAGCATCTCCACCAGGGCTATAGACGCTTGACTAGTAGTGGAGCCCTACAAATGGTGAAAATATTTAAGAGTGAAATTACCTATTAGGCTTAACCATTTTCCAAACATGATGAAGTTCTGGAAGACCAAGAAATTAGAAATGAATGCACTAACACACACTTAGGCCAAGGCATGATGGAACAAGTGACTTTGATGAATTATGTATAATCATATCCTAAGACCTTGCTAAAAAATCATAGCAATATTTTTAAAAGCGCATATGATCTTAAAATTCTGATCCTTTGATCTAAGTTGACTGAAGAGAATAACAGTTTTTGGGTACTCTATTGTTTTAAGATCATATGTATTGTTTCTTTATTGTATCTTTTCAGTTTAGAATTTTTATGTTTATGCCTCTAATCAAGTTTAATAGTTTGTGATTCTATCCAAAGCTTGTAATGAAACCAGGAGATTCTAGAATCCTCAAGTGCTTCAAGTTTTCAACACATTGTCCCAGTCAGAGCCTATGTTGGAGCCAAAATTGACTCAACATCAGATACCCCCAAATTTGAACTTTTGTTTTCAAAGTATTCACCCAAATTTGTTGGTCTCTATTGCATTCAAACTTCTGAAAGGTTGGTCTTTTAATTTTTGGCCTTAGGAGCCATTATAAAAAGGTTTAAGGATAAATCAAATTTAAAGTCATAGCCTTAACCATTGAATTGAATACCTTTTAGTCATTAAGAAAAATGACCGTTGAAGTTTCCTCCATTATTAAAAGACTTATAAAATTTGAGGAAGTAAAATATTTGTTAAGAAGGTCCCTTAAGTCCATAGGCCCCTAAATAAATTAATCAAAACATTCGGGCCTAAGTGGCAAGAAATAATCCTAAGGTTTAATTAAAAATAAAATGGTCAATTGAGGGGTATGCGCCCCCTTTATGATAAAACCTATGCAACTTTGTCAATTTGAACAAACATGCATGGCTTCCCAAAATCTGGATGAACGCGTGCTCACAAACCACTCAAGAGTTAAGTTAATAATGCCATGGTCAAAAATTGCATAACATAATGTCTAAGGCAATTAAATTAAATAAACCCAAAGTAAGGGTCATGTGCCCCCTTTGGTTAAGTATCGAGCAAGTTCAAATATCTTAATGGTAGCACTCACTCCTATCCTAATCCGATAGAAGGCACTCATTAAATATAACCAAAGTTAACCACAAGATTTATTAAAGAATAATCTAAGCTTAATATGAATAATCAGATGCTTAAAAAGGTCTTAAATCACCAATAACATGTCAAAATCTTGAACTTTTTAATCTGATATCCCAATCCTCATCAATCCAATGATGCACACTCCAATTTAAGGTATTTAAGAGATCAAAGTCTAAGTCGTCAACAGTAAAATTTAATTAACTATTTAATTAATCCATGATTAAAATCATATCTCATATGATCCTAAAAGATAACTAGCATGCAACTTCCTAGATCTGAGTGGCAACGCATGACTTTGATAAGATCTACCGATGCACGCTACTCAAAGTAACCGATCCTTAACATCAAAGGATTTAAGCACCCAAGAATTAATTTTTAATTAAACCTCATTAAATCTTAATAAACATGATTAAATAAGGGTCTTAAACACATTGTTAATCATTCCCCCTTGAATAATCAATGCATTTAAAATTACCAAGGTTTAAAGAAGAATTATAATATAAGGTTTCAAATAATTTAAAGATGAGGGTATGTGCCCCTTTGGTTAAATATCATTCACTATCCCCCTAGTTGATCCAATGGAGCACATGCACCAAGTTGCATGATCATTAAAAGCTTCCATCTAAGTGGTAGATAAATATCTTGCATCTCATAGATCTCAATGGTAGTGCATGATCCCCATTTGATCTAATGGTAAGTGCTCGCCGAAGTGGTCGAGCGTTAATAAGTCAAATCATCGATAAACTAATGGTCAAAGCATGATTAAAGTAAAGCTAATTATGATTAGCAAGGGTCTAAGCGCATATTAAATGGTTCTCCCTTGGGATAAAAAGTGCACAACTATGCAGATCTCAATGGTAGGGCTCACCCCTATCCAAATATGATGGCAACACACTTCCAAAGTGATCGAAGGTAAATTATGCAAGGTTTTATCGGATGATTAATTAAAATGTCTTATTAAGAGTTAAGCTCCATGCATAATCAGGATTAATGAGGGTCTAATACATTGATAATGATCCCCCTTCTTTTCTATTAACCTTCATGCATATCTAAATGATTCAACAGGTGTGAACTTCCATTATTTGATCTAACGGTGAGTGCGTAGAGAGATGATCAAATTATAAAGTGCTTGTGTTTTAATCGAAGGCTATTAAAAGTTTTAATCATCGATTAATCTTAATAAACTTGGATTATGTGTGGGTTTAATACATTAATTAATAATGAGCATGATGAGAATTATAAAGCTTTAGGCCTAAGTGTTTTTAATCAAATTATTGCTAACCTAAGATTTTTGACCTAATGTTCAAGATTAATCTAATTAATAATGCATTTATATATCATTGGACTAACAACCATGCAGGTTTTGAGATCTCGATGACAGTGCATCGAAGTGAACTAGATCTAATGGTAAGTGTTGTCCTTGATGCACAAATTTTAAAAGGATAAATGATTTTGCCTAGGTACCTTAAGTGTTGATTAACCTCTGATTAATTTTTAGAATAATCAAGTTTAAGATAATTATAATCATTACAAATTTTCCTCTTTTGAACTAACCAACATGTAGATTGGTGAATCTTGATGGGCATGCACCTTCATGAATAGATCTAACGACAAGCACCTAAAAAGATGATCAATTTTTAATGGTATATATTTTGAGCTAACTCCTTTACAAGACCAAGGTGGTGGAATGTTTATGATAAATTTCCCATGAAGGCTACTACCACCACATTCTTAATTCCACATCAGAAGAAGGTGTAGCCCAATGACCAATGAAAACATTGTAAATTATTAGAAGTACACAAACCAAAGTCCTCATGGACGTACAGGCCGAGGAAGATCGCATACCATAACTATCCGATTTTAGAAGTAACGCAATGGTAGGCATCCATTGGCTAGATTCAAAAGGTAGTTGGTGAAACTACATTAATGATACTCCATGCAAGATCAATGAGGCCACTCCACCCTCAAGTACTTAAACCCCCACTCTCGAACATCACTACCATCCTGGTTATCTCAAGTAAAGGAATCACAGAGCAAGGAACTAGTGTTGGCAAGCAAAAAGTTAGAGAGAACTCAGAAGAGTGTGTTTCTATGAGTCAAAGTATTTTATGAAAACAAAATGGCCACTTGGGGAGCTACCTTCATGCCTAAAGATACCAAAGAGGCTATGAAATTTATCACTGACCAGTCACCTTATGTTGAGCTCCCTGGAGAAGTTGTTACTAGGACAGGACTGTATGACTTCTCCAAAAAGTTTGGGCCAAACAAGTAGCTCACACCGACCCAACAATATGAAATTGAAAACACTTGTATTTAGAGCTTTGTGCCCACCATGGAGAATTTGCAATGTGCCCTATGGTTGTTGGTCGATTTGTTCTACAAAGCAAGGAAGTCACAAAACCAAGGTATTCCCAGGAGCAATCGATGGACCAACAATGTAGGGAAGTTGAAATGTCCTAGAGTATACTACTCTTCAGACCTGATGGCATGGTTGGCAATGGCCTATGATGAAAACACTAGAAATTTTAGAGACAACAAAGATCGACCAATGTTTAGCATCGCAACCAAATACATCCAGAAAGTCTTCAACTTGACGCCTTCAAACACACCACTATTTTACCAAGTAATTGAAAGATAGTCCCATAGGTTAACTGAATTAGAATATTTCAAAATGTTTTTTGAGTCATATGAGCCTGTACAATTTGATTTCCCCATTAGAAAGACTGCATTCAAACCCTGGGTCAAGGATTTTTGTGATATGATTAACATCATTTTGGGAGTAGAAGAGCTCAGTGTGGTAGGGAAAAATATTTTGTACCTAGTAGCACAGAGTAACAGAAGAATAAATCCCCCCATCTATGCTTGGGAAGAAGAGTTGAGTAGACAAATGCACTCATAGTTGACAGAGTTAAAAAAGGTAGTGTTAGAAGCAAAGAAATGCTAGGAGCCACTGAGAGTCCCTATGTCCAGAATAGGTTTTGGAAGATACATGAAGGATGCACTCACTTGGGATGGTTTTGTGATAATTTCATGGTGGAGATTCACTGGATCCTAACGGGTGACCTCCCTGAGAGAATAGGACCTGGAGTCAAAGATTTCCTCAAAGAAAAATAAATAGGGGATTACTTCTTCTCAAAAGGTTTCACATACATTAGGCTTTACAGGGCCAAAATTCCCCCTAAGTTGTTACCTATGTACTGCCCTTTCTCTCTGGCTACCCTAGAACTTGTGAGATAGGTTGTCGAAGAAGCCAAAATGAGGTCAGTGAAGAAACATGGTAGGGTCCCTTGGCTCAATGTCCCTTGTAAGTTTGGGTATTACATATTTTTAGGATATCCAACCCTATTCAAAGGCATGTATGATTTGGAAAACCTAGATTTCAAGGAAGTAACTTGGAGGCCCTATGATCCTACTAAAAAATACGAGAAGATGATGAGAACTCACCAGTATGCCTATGTACAACATAGAAAATACCAGTACGAGGAAGAACTCTTGGAAGCCATAGAGAAGGGAGAAGACCTACACAATGTATGGGAGAACTTTCCTTATGAAAATAGAGGTAATTCACAGATTCAAAAGCCATACGACTACCCCCCAGAGTTAATCTCAATAAGAAGGATTTTTGTGGATGCAACAACCCCTCTCTTCCCTGCAACCACCCCGGTAGTTCAGGAAGATGCTATATTGGAAATCATAGAAGATCAGGGTATTGATCAAATGGATATTACGGTGAGTATGGTAGATATCGTAGAACACCAAATTCAGGTTCCTGAGAGCCCTCACCTCAGGATAGAGGCAGCACCTAGCACTTCCTAGGAAACTCCTACAGGGTCTAATATAGAGAAAGGGAAGGAGATTGCCATCGTATCTTCCTAGGAACTTACAACTTCAGAGAAGCAAGCTATAGTTCCTGTCTCTGATTAATTTATAGCCCTTACTAGTGTGAGGAAGTTAGCCCCAAAAGCCATCCCCAACTCTTTGAATATTAATGACAAGGAAGTACAAATCCCAATAGTAATACAAATGAACATGAGGAGAGCAGGTGGTTTTGGAGACATCTTCAGAGGGCATAGGGTTAAACTTCAAGAAGTTGTACCTACCCCTGAGACAAAGAAGCCCAAGTTGGCTCTAACCTCAGCAAGGGTCACACTAGAAAGGGTAGAAGAAGAAACAACTTTCACTACTGCTAGTGAGCAGGAATTACAGATAATAGTAGGAATGGGTGGCATGGGAGGAAGTTCTACCACAGAAAATGAAGAAGACATATCCAAGACATCCATGGCAAAGATATCTATACCTGCTCCATAGAAACCTTTTGTCTTCATAATTGATGATAATATAAGGGAGATTTCAATGCATGGAGAAGAAGATGACATGGTCAGATTGAACAAAGCTATGCAAGAGAAAACTACAGAACATCTACTCTAAAAAAATAAGGATTTGAGGAGCCAAATGGAGACAAAGGATAATAAAATAGTAGAAATGCAAGCCATGATTAACAGCTTGCAAGAACAATTGTCTCAAGCAACCATCACACAAGAACCACCTACTAAAACTAAGATAGAGGTAGATTATGTAGTCTGCCTCTCTAAAATAAGAAAAGAAATCTCTTTTAAGATACAGGATAGGATTGATGGGATCACATAAATTTTTTGATAGATCAGATTGATCAAATTTACTATCCATGAGATGGAAAGCCTGCTATATCAGAAGGAACAAGACTTAGAAATCATTTATCCCACTCTCCTACTGATGGCCGAATATTTTGAAGAGATGCAAGATAAAGAGGTGATCCTGGGTGATGGCACTAAGATAAAAAATAATTTTGAATTCATGAAGGTATCACTATTTTATGGGAACTTAGGGAAGTGGTACAATGATGTAGCAGAGATGAGCTCTTTACTAGATGATATAAGAGGAAAATTGGTAGATATTGGACTATCACTAGAGGAATTCCTAGAGACTGCCTATTGGGCACTGAATTGCCCTAAGTTTTACTTGATACGATGGTTGTTTATCTTCCTAATTTCTATTTAGGCTTACACCTGATAGTTGTAGCTCAGCACTCAACATTGGAAGGACCAAAACTGAGATTTCTAATCCAACCTCCATAGTAGGCTGCTTCCTTGTCAAATTTTGTGGATTCCATTCAGGATAGAATACGCATCTTCCTTAGTCTGGATCCGGAGTTAAGTTCTGACATCATTCTGCCATTCCACATTATCTTCATTTCGGATAGAAAAAGACTTGTTCATTCTTTGGATTGTCAATCTGCACTTTTTCTTTGCTTACATCATCATCTTCTTGAGACTTTTGTAGATTTGAGAATAATGCTAATATGGGGTAGGGGGCAAAAAGAGTTTCTAGAATCGAGTATATGCGCAATGGCCATTCCGCACTTTTTTTTTTTTTGATGTCATCACCATTCACAAACTTTTGTGGATTTTGCAATCTTTCTTCAATTCAGACCTAGAATGGAGTTCCTCAAAATTATTTTAAACAAGCAAAATTGCATGACTGTTGAGCGGATTCGTCCTATCAACCTTGTTTCGGAGTGAAATGGTAGTTTTATCACTTAGTAAAAATTATAAAAAAATTTACTAAGTATGTGGCCATTTTGGGCCTACTTTCTGGTGCCTCCCGGGTGGATTTGCTCGCAAAGCCAATCGAATCTAGAGTCTTATCCATTGGGCTTTAGGAGTCAAAACAAAACTGATTTTTGAAGATATGTTTGGCCATAGACTTGTGTCCATAATATCAGTACTATTACTATATTCCAAAACTATACACAACTTTACCTCATAAGGATTTATTTCAAAGAATACATTCATAAAAAATTTTGTTCTGTAGACTTCATACCTTTATATCTTATTTCTAACAATTTTCAGGGTAAAAACATAAATATAAAACTGATGTTATATGTACAAACATAGAATGGCTTAAGCATGAGCCCCTCAAAGGCCTTTAAATGCTCAATATTATTCTCGTTCTTCTACAAACTCTTCCTCTTCATCCTCTCTAGGAGTCTGTACTTCCTTATTATCTTTGCCAGAGGTGTCTCTGAATTCCTGAATCATTAATTCTAAATATTGAAGAGCTTGCTTCCAGGCTTGCTCAAAAGTATTTGATGTTTCTTTAAGCTGCTTATAAACGTATTGTAATTCTTCCACATCCTCATAATCAGTAGCATTTCCTCTAATCACTAGATCTTCCATGAGATATCTTAGTCGTGCATAGCTCATAATTAGCTTAGTAGCTTGTTCTTGATATAGTGGCTCTTCTAATGAACCGATTCCAACCTCATCCTATAAGCTATATTTAATGCCTTGTTGGACTTCTTCAATAGATAGGAAGTTGTGATCTTCCTTTTTAAGTCCTCTAAAATTGACCTTAATCATATCCTCATTTAATTGAATGATCTCTTTAATCCTCTTATCTATTCTGTCAAACAACAACCAAGCTTTTTGAGTTGCCCTGTGTTTTTTTACTACTATATTGGAGGCTACCCTAGCTATATTCCATTCCTTACTAGGAATTGGTTTAGCAGTATCACTGAGCCTACTACCAACAAATCTATAAATTTGTTCTATTGGAATCACCATAGGCTGTAACTCTCCAGTGATATGATCTAAGTCCTTCTGAATGGTAGATAGAAATTGGATGACATATTTCAAGTAGTCAATAATAAGTTGAAGGCCTGAACATTTTTCTTGAATTTCAAAAGTGATTCCTCCCTAATCCTTTTCAAACTATCTTTAGAAAATCCGATGGGCTTGGCCTTCTAAACATGAAGCTGATATTTTAATTTTTAAATTACTTTGGCTTGATGCTCATTTAGCTTCTTTTGTTCCTCTAGCTGGTCTTTCAACTCATTAGCTTTCTAGAACCTTTCCTTGCCAAATATTAGCTTCTTTCCTTAGAACTTTCTCCACTTATTTATGATCATGGAGGCCATTTTTAAGCTTTTCAACTTGTTGTTTCAAATTTTCTACCTTATCTTTTGCTCTATCAGTATTTACATAAAATGTATCCAAGTGAGCCTTGGCCATCCCTAACTTATCTTCCATAGGAAGCTTGTCGATATCTTCTATGATTTCCTCTGCTTTATAATATTGAGTAGTCATTTCATTCTCAGGTTTGCTTACTTGCATAATCAAAGATCTTTAAATCCTTTTCCTAGTGATAGAGTTAACATACATACTTTTCCTTATCATAGCCATTCTGATGGAAGGCCTGGTAAGCTTCTTTGCCCAATAGTAATTTATACTCTAAGTAGTTGTATGTTCTTTTGATACAACAACAGACCTTGAAATATCAACAACCAAAGGAGATAACGATATTAAAAACATAAGGGTAGACTTATTTGCTATTGATGGGGGTGGAGATATATTGACAACAGCCTCTATTACAATGGTAGATTCTATAACTACCACTATTGTGGACATAGGTAAATTTAGAGAAACGGGAACAATACTAACAGTAGAAGGGATGGATGAACTTGGAACGCAGTGTCCCATGGATTGTGGTAAAGAAAATGGGGGTGCAATGATAGTGGATACTGAAGTGGATGCATCAGAAGTGGAAGGTGGGTTTGAGAAATATTCTAACATATCAGAACTTACTGGTACCTCCATAGATACTGATGGAATGAGAGAAATATTGGGAGATGAAGGAGGTAAATTTACCACATTTTCTTGCTCAAAAATGGACGGAAATTATTTTGGGGATTCATGGATATTATAAGGAGAAGAGGGATTATAAATCATACCTTCGTCTATAGATGTAGGGTGTTCTTTATTAGCTCCTTTTTCAAGCTGTTGTTCTTGTTCAACTAATCCTTCTGTATCAGAAACAACTACTTCTTTTGCAATTTCCTCCATACTCATCTTCTACCTTTTGGAAAACTTTCTTCCTTCTCTATCTGGAGTTCTCTTAGCCCTTTTACAAACTAATTGGAAATCATCCATATCATCTCCAAAATATTCTTCTGATAATTCTTCTTGCACTCCTCTGAAAGGTAAATATTGCTCAGTAATGGATTGTGACTTTGCTGATGTCGTAGGAGTAAAAGAAAGTGGCTTGATTCCAACACTCTTACCCTTCCTTTTTTATCAAAAAATTTGTCCTGAGTCTATGCTCCTAGAGCTAAATATTTTGGCCTTGATTTTTCTTCAATAATTGGGGTACTAACAGTATTTGCTATAGAAAATTTCATTTTGCTCATCATCCTAGCTCCTTTAGGGAATATCTCCACCTGCTCAAAATTAGTACTGAAAGTCCTCAATGATTCAGTATTTTTTAAAGAAGTCCTTTGATCTATAGAAGGTTGGAGAGATTCGGAATCACCCTGGGGTTTTTCAACTGTCAATACAATGTGCCTTACATCCTTGATTTCCCAAGTATCAATATTTTCATCATATATTTTTGAAAACTCTTTATCAAATTTTATTCCAAATTTAGATTCAGCTTTTCTAATTTTCAACTCTCATACACCAACAATCCATGATATTGGTATCCTTCCATGGTCCCTTGAAATCATCCTCTTCTACTTCTTCTAAAGCTTCCTTCTTAGACGACATGTCCTTTTTATTTGCTGACATTGACATGGAAGAGGGCCTATTTTTATTTGTAGTTTCAGCTTTAATTTTGTCAATAATTTCTTCAGTAATCTAATTATTAGGCTAGTGGTCAGGATCAAAATATTCAATCTTCTCATAAAATCCAACCATAAATGTAACTGATCCATATTGGAAACATTCCACTCTAATAGGGTAGTCTCATCATTGTTTCTTCCCTGTTCAAAATGAGACCTGGGCCTTTTCTCAAATTTTTTGGCCTTATCTCCATTCAAAGTTTTATTTTTCATAGTGAAAATACCATCGAGATCATAACTCCACTTCTGTGGGATATAAAACATACCTAACCTATCCAGGTATTGATCATTTTGCTGACTTTACCCATTTTTAGTAATGGTGATGTCACTCAAAGTACGGTGGGAAAGCAAAGACTTTTGTTTTCTCCCTGAACCATATCTTGAGTCAATGTATTCTGCCTACCTCAAATATTCTAAGGCAAAGAGTCTCTCAGTGACAAAATGGGGCAAAAGAAAAAGTTTACCCATGAAACCATATAATATGATGATTGTTCCCTCAGTTAACAGATACCAGTCCCCTTCTTCTGCATCTTTATTTCTCACAACATCTTTGGCCAGGGGTGGTAATCTAGGGAAAATTATGTACATTATTTTGAGGGTCGGTCCAAGAAATTTTAAATTGAACCTATAGTAAGACTGACTGCTTCTTAAATGATTTATCCAATAGTATACTGGCATAGGTTCTACTTTATAGGTTTTATATTTGACTGGGATCCACGACATTCTATCTTTCATAGCGACATAAAAAATCCATTCTAAGCTAGGAGCGTCAGAGACCCTCTTTAATATTACTAACTTTTCATGAATTCTTTGGGTGAGAAACACTGGCCAGTAAAAATAAATCACCATTATTTCTCTTTTTGCCACCTCCTTTTCGTACATCCTTTCATTAGAGATATAGTATGTAGCATAAATTTGCCAACCATGAACCTCTTCATCAGAGTCCAAACCCTCCATGTAGGCCAACATAGATAACATAACAAGAGTTACAATTTTTTTTATAGAAATGGGAACTTAAGGCAACTCGTCATGGGGTTTCGTATCCAATTGCTTATAGACCCAATTTCTAAATGACTCGTCGTCATTCGCTCGCTTCTTTATGGAATAAAGCCCCATTTGCTCAATAATTTTAAAGTGTTTTTGTGGTACCGTCGGGTCAGACCCTAAGGCAAAAATATCATGACAGAAAGAGGTAGTGATGCTAAAAAGGGTTTCTCCCTTTTTGTTTTTTACTGCCTTAGCCAGTGGGTCATAGTATTTCACTATCACAACTATCAATTCAGGACATGGATGGACATAATCACAAATATAAAAGGACAAATAAGAGAGAATGGAATATCTACCTTCTACTAATAGAGCATCATTATTTTTTTATCTGTCGTTCATGTTCCTTCTTAATTTCATCCTTTTGGATATGGTCATTTCTGTATCTGCTACCGCCTTGGCTTTATCCAGGTAATGCATAGATGTTCTTTCATCCAGAGTTTCAAATTTTGGGACATCTTCTATAGCTTCTATGAGAGACTTCTTAGGAGCTATTTTGTAATAGTAATATTTTGTGCACTGAGTAAGCAAGGAAGGCTTCAAAACACTGCTAAGATTCTCTACAATCTAGTGGTTGCAAAATGAATCCCACGTAATACTTGATCACTTTTATCATCTGGGACATGCATATCATTTGCCATAAATGTACTAGTTATGCAACATCTTGTTGGCACACTTCACCATCCTTTCCTTTATCTCTTTGGTAGCTTAAAAAGTGGCGTTCTCCCTTATCATTGGCCAAATTTTGAAATCATGTTGCTAGCTTGTCACATCCCTTTGACTACTCTTCAGTCCTCGTGCGAGTTTGTTAGAATTGAATGTGCAGGAAATATTTAGCCTCCACGTGTCAAATTGAATCTTGTTGTTTGGCTTTACCCTGATTCCACTCTGGCTATCTCTAGCTTTAAGAGGTTCTTAGATTAGTGACATTCTTATTTCTCTTTTGATGGACCATTCTTGTGGAATCGCCAATCCAGATCTGATCGTGTGGGTTTGAGGGTGGAATGTCATTCCGGAGGATTTCTTACAATACTATGTGCGGAATGGAACATCACCATGTATTCGGCTAACACTTAGTCATTTTTTGCAAATTTTCTTCTCTTACTCTTTTTTTTTTTAGCATTTTCCTTGAATTTCAGAACTAATTACAAAGTGTAGAAAGAAAATGAAATAGAAAGTGCATAAAGGAGAGGGAAATGTTTGTACAATGTATATACATATGTTATAATGAGCTTATTTCTTACATATAGTAAAGCTTAAGGTGGAAACCATTCACCGGAATTGGTTGTATGTTTCCTTCTAAGTCTTTCAACTGAAATACATTAGACTCCTTTGCTTCTACAATTTCTAAAGGACCATCCCAAAAGCAATCAAAATTTTCATGCTTACCCAACTTTAATTTGTCGACATTCCACCTGAGAACTAAGTCTCCTATTTGAAGTTTTCTGAACCTGGCATTTTTATCAAACCATGCTTTAATTTTTGATGAATTCTTTTGAAAATGATCATATGCTTGAGTTCTACTCTCTTCCAGTTGTAGCAAGTGTGTCAACCTAATTTTCACTAGATCATCCTCCAATTCTTCTTATGTACTAACAAGCTTAAGTGTTGGAATCTCTAGGTGAATCGATAATACTACCTCTTTTTCATATACCAATGCATAAGGAGAAGTTTTGATAGACTTTTTAATAGTAATCATGTATGCCCATAGAGCATGGTCGAGCAATAGGTGCCAACTCCTTTTGTTACCTTCCAGAGACTTTCTAAAAATCTTTAATAGGTTCTTGTTGGTAGATTTTACAAGTCCATTACCTTGTGGGTAATAGTTTGAATTATTTTTAAGAGTGATGCCATACTTGCTATAAAAATTAATGTACTTAGCTCCTATAAAAGTAGGGTCATTATCACTCACCAAAGCTTTTGAAACTCCAAATATGTAAATTAAACTCTCCATAAAGTTGATCACAACTTCCTGGTCTGCCTTCTTTATAGGAATAACCTCTACCCATATGGTAAGATAATCTGTAGCTGTCAAGATAAACTTGTGCTCTGCTAAAGAATTAGGATTTATGACTCCTATGAAATCTAATTCCCATTGTTGAAAAGGCTTCTCAACTTGAATAGGCTTCAGGGGGGATGCAACATTTCTAGTCTTTCCAACATACCTTTGACACTTATCATAGACCTTGATAACTTTAAAAGCATCATTGAACACAGTAGGCCAATAATAGCCTACTCTTATTATTTTCAAAGTTGTAGTCCTGCCTGAGCTATGGCCACCTGCTGACCCTCCATGGAATTCTTCAATGACTCTTTTTTGTTGGTCCTCCTTCAAACATTTTAGCAGAATACCATCTAAGTTTTTTCTAACAACCCTTCAAGAAGTAATACATATTTTAGAGTGTGAAGTCTATACCTACTTCTTTGAGAAGGATTCAGATCAGGTGGGAAAATTCCCATTTGGAAATACCTGGTCATTTGTTCGATCCAATCAGAATCTGGAGTGTGGATAATCTCTACTTGATCCTCTTCTGCTATCTGACAAGCTGTCACTCCAGTCAATGTTGAAGTATATGTCAATCCTTGGCACAAGGCCCTACCTCTTACCAACTTGGTGGGATGTATTTTCATCATACTCCTAGATCTTAGTAATCCAACCATCCCTTTTATCTCCTAGGTCACCCTATATAAAAAAACTTCTCACATATGGATGAACCACATACACCAGAGTTTTTCTTTGTACCAAATATTGTTTGAACTTCTTAAGTGACTTCATCACAAAAAACACTTATTTTTCAATAAAGTTATATTTTACTTGATAGTCATGTAAATTCTGGCTCCAAAATAATACAGGGTGTTCATCCCCTTGATCATATCTTTGGGTGAGCACCGAAGCATAACTTTGTTCAGCTTCATAAGCATAGAGAATAAAATCTTTGCTAAAATCAAGATTTATCAAAATTGGGGCTATGGAAATGGATTGCTTGATGATCTCAAAAGCTTGATTCCTAATATCAGTCCACTTGAATTCTACCTTTTCCTTGAGTAGTTCAGATATAGGTCTCACCTTTTGTGCAAAATAAAAAATTAACTTCCTAACAAAATTGATCTGATCTAAGAAAGACTATAGCATATTTTGATTAGTAGGCAATGGAATAGCTAGAATTGCTCTAATTCTATCTAGCTCTATGGCCATACCTTCCTTTGATACCACATGTCCTAGTATTTTTCCCTCATGTACTGCAAATAATGACTTATTAGGATTTAGTGAAATACCAAATTACCTGCATTTTTGAAAAACCTATTCCAAATGAGACAGATGATCATTTTCATCATGATAAAACATAGTCATGTCATCTAGGTAAATCAGAATAACTTTGTTTATAAGTGTACCAAAGGCATAATCCATGGCCCTATGAAATGTAGCTCCTGCATTAGACAGACTAAAGAGCATCCTCTAATAGGCAAATGTACCCCATTTTGTAGTAAATGCTATTTTGTATTGATATTGATCTTTTACCCAAATTTGGTTATATCCAGAATAACCATCCAATAGCGAGAATCTCTCTACTCCAACTACCACTTGTAAGATCTGGTCAATCTAAGGAAGGGGATAGTGATCCTTGAGGGAAGCTTGATTTAGATTTCTAAAATCCACACATAGGTGTATATCTCCATTCTTCTTTCTTATAGGTACCAAATTGGCTACCCAAGTAGAATGTTTTATCGGATATATTATCCTAGCCTTTAGCAACTTTAAAAGTTATTCTCTCATAATGGCTTCTATCCTTGGATTTACAGGCCTCTATTTTTGCTGTAATGGTTTAGCATAAGGTTCTAACTCAATAGTATGTTGGATAATCCTTTTTTCATAAAATTTAAGGTCCTCATATGACCAAGCCATAATGTCTTGGTATTTTAAGCACAAATATTTGATTTCTTCTGCTTCCTTAAGAGAACATTGGATCCCAATATTTAGCTTCTTTCCTATTTTGACTTCTACCTCCTTATAGATCTTCTCACCAACCTTCATAGCTCCAACCTTCTTCCTATCTTCATTATCAAATAAAATTTTAAGGGTGACCAATCCCCTCAGGATATGATTGTTTCTCAGTTGGATGAAGTCTTGCTGATCTATCTCCTCCAAGTCTTCCTCTTGGACAGTTGTGAGGTATTCTTATTTTATCATAAAGTCTAGAATCTATTCATCACTTTCAAAAACCTTCCAGAATATTTGCGTATCTGGCACTTTAGGTCTGAAAACTATTTTAATTCCCTTGGTCTTCCTAGTCCCAAAATCCATAGGAGGATTAAAATTAGCTCCCTTTGTTGCCAATGCATCTACCAAGTGATTTTATTCTCTAGGCACAAAATTTAGGTTTAGGGCATCAAATGAATCCGTTAGGTCCCATAATATATTCCTGTAAGACTTTAAGTAATGGTGTTTACTGCTACATTTATTCCTTACCTGATGTAAAATTAACTCATAATCGTCATATATGTTCAAAATCTTGATGCCCATGCTTTCAACTTGCATTAATCCAAGGCACAAAGCCTCGTATTCTATAGCATTGTTGGTATATGATCATGTCATTCTATAAGAAAAATTCTTCGTTCCTTTAGACTGTAATTGTAAAACCACACCAGCACCTGCACCATTTCTACATTTAGCACCATCAAAGTGCATAACCCATGTTTCATTGTTTCTTAGAGATTTATTATAAATAGCAAGGATTTTATTTTCCAATTCATTTATGATTTTTTATGTACCCATACCAGTTCCAAATTGACTGTAATATTCTTTGAAAGGTAACTCATCTTCAATGTCTAGTTCCTCAATGTTTTCTACTAGCTCAAATTCCTCCAAAGGGTTAAGGTTGCACATATCTTCTTTAATTTTTTTAATATGATAAGCAACTAGTTTTTTAGGAGTTATCCTTATCCTCTTTCCCTTGAAAGGTATTACCATGCTAGAATAATCCATATACATACATCCTCCTAGCTTTGCAATAAATTCTCTTGAGATACATAACCCAAAACAGGGTTCTAAATCTACCACCACTATTTCCTGTACTACTATCACCTCAAGGGCTCTATGCAACCTCATCAGTACATCTTTAATAACCCCAAATGTCTTGACATGTGTCACATCTAACTGTAACACTCCAGGATAAGACCAAGTATATTCCATACCCATTTCTTCACATATTGCCTTAGGCATAACTGTGTTTTATGCTCTTGAATCAATCATACAATTTTGGACTACCCATCCTTCCATTCTTAGGGATATATAAAAAATGCGGAGGTTTGTTCTTTAGAATAGTAGGGTCATTTATTTATTTTTTGATGGTATACTGAGGATGGTAGTGGTTGGTCTGTTCTGGGGATTTTTGTTGAGGGAAGCTTTAAGCAGGTCAATATGGCCTGGGATGAAAAGGGTATCATATAGGCTAGATTTTGATGGAATCCTTTTCATCTCTTTCATAATGTTATACTCAGACTTGATTAGGGATAGTCTTTCTAGTCCTCTGTCTAGCTCACCATACCTCATTTTGTATTTTTGGGTTACCTCTAACCTTTGTATTTTGGTAATAGAGGGTAACCTGAGCCTTTCTTGTTCTTCACCATTGAATTTCATTTTGTCTCCTTCTGTTATTATTTCCATTTTTTTAGGGAAAATTATAAATTTTCTCCTTTCCCTTGGCTCGCGTAATAGGAAAAGTGTCACTATTATGAGGAGGGAAGTCAACCTTCTTTTGAGAAGGGACCTAAAATTGTCCCATATTCTAGGGGTCTACATGTAAAGCTTTGTTTCCAGACCTTGTCATAACAACAATTGGGCTTTCTTCCTCCAACTCTTTTCCAACCATGATCTGATCAGGGTGCCATAATATATTAACTCTCCCTTTCTAATTTCTTTCAGCTTGATCCATGGATTTTTGAACATGGTGTTGATACATCACATAATACTGTGAGTCATGGGGTTCGTTGCATACTAAACACCAGATATTTACAAGAGTGGTATCTGCAAAACATTTTGGATCTTCATATGTTGCATTCACCCTAACCCCAACACTATTACTAGGGATAGGCCTTTGATATTTGTTTACATATGGGAATCTCCTCTGTTGTGACCTTTCCTAATATATCTTCTCCATTGAATTCATTTTGTTACTCAGATTTTTCATGGTATTTTGTATGTCGAAAATAGTAGACAATTCTTGAGAAGGTTGAGAAGAAAGGGGGGAAAAGAGGGTATGGAGGACACAGGTTTAGGTCTAGGAATTAGATTTATCTTAGGACATGGAGATGGTAAAGAAAGGGGGTCCATGTAGGAATATTTTGTGGATTGCTCATGGCTACTACTAGTTTCTAAGTTGTAGGGAAACACGGTATTTATGGTAATTCTTCCTACATTGACCAAGATATTCTCAGCATGGACGACTACATTATAAACTTGAGGTAAAGTTTCAATTCCATATTGTAGTGTTTGTAGAAATAGCTCTGATCCCAGGGCATGCATTTAATACATATAATCCAAACAAGCAGCTGGTCTAGTAGTGGGGGGAATTCTCTTCCATGTTCTACTAAATCTCAAATTAAAGTCTCAAACAATTTCTTGCTGAGTTTTTTGCATGGCTGTAAATTGATTCAGTAGAGAAAAGGGATCAAGAGATTCATTAAATTATTCTATGAATAGCTCAGCCAAATATTTCCATGAAGTGATAGAATTATCTTCCAAAGTTTTGAACCAATGCAATATCTTTCCATGAAAGGACAGGGCTAGAATTTTGATAATAACATTTTATTCTTTTATGTTGTGGATTGCTGCCAGATTCAGGATATCTTGGTAGTGTTTGTAAGCTATTTTTCTAAATCCATCATATGTGGGGGTTGCCTTAGACACAACCTAAGGAATGACATCCATTTGTGCTAATCTAAGGGGCCCAGTTGAATCCCAATTAGGGTACTTCTGTAGTGGCTTATTGGGAGCCACATTTTGTGCCATATTTTTGGTTGTATGTCTTCTTGGGGGAACTATTGGGTTTTCTTCCAGAATTTCTTCTTCTTCAATAAAATCTTGATCTAAAATTTTGATAACAACAACCCCTCTCTGAGGTAACACATAATGAAAGAAAGAATCAGGGTTGTTCCTCTTATAAGACCTGGCATACATGAAATGTTACTAGTCTACAATACTTTTTTAGGGTCTTCTGACCAGGGAGCCACTAGGTGAAATTTATTTTCTCCACTAATAAGGTCAAGAAAATTCACCAAATCTTGATTCCTTCGGGATGAGATAATATTAACTCTTCTAGATGGGTTTTGTGTTCCTTATGAACCGTCCCACCGAGCATACCAAAAATTTTTGGGCAGTGAATTACACCAAGTTTTACTTGATATTGTGGTTGTTTATCTTCCTACTTTCTATTTAGGCTTGTACCCGATAGCTGTAGCTCAACACTCAATATTGGAAGGACAAAAACTAGGGTTTCTGATCTAACCTCTAGAGTAGGCTGGTTCCTTTTCAACTTTTGTGGATTCCATTCTGGATAGAATGAGTGTCTTCCTCAGTTTGGATCTAGAGTTAAGTTCTTACATCATTCTGCCATTCCGTCTTATCTTCATTCTAGATAGAAAAATACTCGTTCATTCTCTAGATTGTCAATCCGCACTTTTCCTCTACTTATGTTATTATCTCCTTAAAATTTTGTGGATTTGAGGATAATGTAATCTGGGGCGAGGAGAAAAAAAGTTTCCAAAATTGGGTATATGTGCAAGGGCCATTCTGCACTTTTTTTTTCGTTGACGTCACCACCATTCACAAAATTTTGTGGATTTTTCAATCTTTCTTCAATCTGGACCTGGCATGGAGTTCTCCAGAATTATTTTAAACAAGCAAAATTGCATGACTATTGAGTGGATTCATCTTATCAACCTTGTTCCAAAGCGGAATGACAGTTTTATCACTTAGTAAAAATTATACAAAATTTTACTATGTGGCCATTTTGTGCCTACACTGCCAACATCAAGGATCTCATCATGAACAATATAGAGGAGTTTGACTGTCAACTAGATAATGAAAAAGATATGGCCATACAAGCTATATTCTTGTTAATAATGTGGATTCCCTTGCTACCATGTACGAGAAAATAAAGTCTTCTTTAGCATACAAAAGAGTAGAATCCTGCAAGAGATGAAAATAGTAAGGTTTGTTGCATCCTTTCATACCAATGCATGGACGCTTATTGAAAAACAGATAAAAAAACTTTAGCAAATAAAAAAAATGAAGGAAACCAGAGTGTGTGGTCTACAAGATAAAGTTGAATACACATCTAGGAGAAGAAATAAGGATCAGTGAAGTAGGTAAAAGTTCAATAATAGAATACTAACTTGAGGATGAAGTGGTAACAGGTAAAGAGTACTCATCAGAAACAAAGTCAATTGATCAGTAAACAAATCAACCAAGAAAAGTCTCGATAAAATATATAATACAAGCAAAATGGGATAATGGAATACATCTGTACAAGTGTTTGGGATATCAAGCCAAAGGATGACAACTATAAGGTCTAGATGAGACCAAAAATAACTGAATCAAGGACCAGAGGCTATAAAAGAAGCAGTCATGATCAAAATTAGCATCAAGCTTTAGAGATAGTAAATTCTTGCTAAGAGGTATACTTGAGTTCCCTGTAGTTATGTTTTTGTATCCCCTTTGTGTCTATTTTCTTTTTCATACCTCATTATTCCCCTTTGCTATGTAGGTTTTGATAGAATATTGCTCAAGAAGCTAAGATTATTTCCATATCTATTGAGCCTGAGGTCTAGAGATTTTTCCTATTACCATATTGGAATGGGATAATTAAAGAAGTCTTGTTACATTATTTGAACAAGGATTCATCATTGTATTAATACTTTTAACAGATTTTAATGGAATTTTTCTAAATTTACATGTAATTCTTGTGAAAATTAATACAATTCTATGTTTCATTTCTGTCAACTTTTTGTCTTCAGTTCTATATGTGACTTCATGGCATATTACATTATTTGAATGTGTTATAAATGTTTATTTAATTGGTTAACTATTAGATTTATTACGATATTCAAATGAGTTTAAGAACGCCAATTTCTTCTTTTCCTCCTCCTCTCTGTTCATTTGAAAGTGTTGTTAAAATTTCCATAATAGCCCAATGAATCTAGGCACTCATCTACACATAAGGCATAATTAGAGTTATTATCATTGCTTGGTCAATTTTATAGAAGTAGTTTAAAATTAAAATCTAGAAGTGCATAAACTTTTAAAATATTAATTTTACCACTAGGGTTTCCTTACCCATTTTGGTTCCTTTTAAAATATTCGTAATACATCCCTTCCCAAAATAAAGAGGCAGGTTGACCAGAGCCTATAATAGCTCATTGGTTTCAAACAAATTCTTGTGGAGTGACAACTCGATCCTATGGATGCAAGAAATTGTTCCAACAGAGCCTTAAAAGTTATTTGAAACTAAATAATTAGAACCATATAATAATGCAATGCTTAGTTTATTTCACACAAATGCAAGCAAACAAGATTTAACCTATACACTTCAAGTTTGTGAATGCACTAGACTATGGAGATTTTGATTTCAGGGCAAACAAGGAAGGATGCAATAAAACTATATGATTCTCAATTTCTTTCCTCAGTACTTGAATGTAAAATATATGATAAAGACAAACCTCGGGTTCCTTAATTTATTAGTATTTTAGTATTTTGTAAATAAACTACAATATTTTTGTAAAGCAATATCAAGGTTTTGTAAACAATTTGTGTTTTCTAGCTAGGATTCATTAATTTTACAAAATAGGTGTGTTTTATGTTTCAAAATAGTATAAATTTAGAAATAGAGCACAAATAAATTTAATTGAAAAGCTAGGTATGGGCCAAGTAGCTGAATTACCTTTATTAGATTCTGTTTGCAAAATTCACTATTGAATAGTGCCAAATTCACCATAGTGGTGGTAAATTTGGTAAAACTACAAAAAAACTAAAAAAAATAGGTTTTATACTTTGGGGGGTCTATCTGAGGGCACTGAGGTGATAGGTTATCTCTTCGCTGATCAGATCCCCTGTTTTACAAAAAAAAAAGAGTATGTTTGTCTTCTTGGAGTGGATTTGTGCCTGTTGCCAAATCCACCACTAGGTCTACTAAATTCACCATTGAAAATTTTGGTTTGAGTGGTAAATTTGGTTCTATGACTTTAGTTTCCAAATTTACCACAAGGGTGGCAAATTTGGTCTTGGGTGAGAATTTTGAGGTTTCAAGGTTTATTTTGAAAGGTTTTGATTGTGATTTTGATCTAAATTTTTTTGAGAAGGATCCTACTATGATTTATAAGGTCTTTGAATAAAAAATTTGGAGGATTGGACATCTAAAATTTGGTTTTTCCAAATTCGCATCAGGGGTGGTGAATTTGGTTGTGGGTAGGATTTTTGAAGTTTCAATGTAGATTTAGGATTGATTTGAAATATTTTTTAGATAAAATTGATAAGTAAGGATTCTAATGTATTTTAAAATATTTGTGTGCAAGAAACTAGGAAATTAATCCTCTGAAATAGGGAATTTAAAGACTAAAATTTTGATAACAAATAAGAAAAGTGCAATCTCCCTAGGGGTCTGTACGTATTGTAAATTGAAGTTGTAAAAGGCTATGGGATGCAATAAAAAGTTTAGGTAATATTGCACTAGATTTAATATACCCTCCATCAATTTTTTATTAAAAAATTATAATTACAGATGGAAGAATTTAGTAGATTATGCCAAAAGATTACTCAAAATTAAAAGGAAATGAACAATACATAATTATGAGTAAATAGAATTAAAATTTAATGTAGCAATAGCATAAAGGATCTAAAATACAATACTAAATTTTAGGAAATGCAAGATATAACTAATATTGAAGAAAACAAGCTTATACTGAGAGGGGGGTGAATAGTATAAGATCAACTTTCAATTTTCTTTACCAAACAATATTATCCAATATTATTAGTGGAAATATCAATATAAATAATCAAATCAATGTATAAATCATCGCACACAAAGGAGACACCAATCTAATGTGGTTCACCCAATATGGGCTACTCCACGGAGAAAATATTTCTACTAAAATTTTCTCAAAAAATCTATTGGGAATCAATTTCCTATTACAATTTTTATGGACCTTTATCCAAAGGAGACACCAATCCCCTATGCTTTGATTTGTGGATCTCTCTCCATAGGAGAACTATTTCCCCTTTCTTCTATTTCATGTAACTTGATCTAGGAGACGTCTATCTCCTCAACTGGTTCGTGGATCTCTCTCCATAGAAGAAATCTATCTTTCTATTTGGTTCATGGATCACACTCCACATGAGAACTCTTTCCCCTTGCTCTGGTTCATGGATATCTATCCATAGGAGAAATATTTTCCCTCTGCTCTGGCTGGTGATCTTCTAGAATACTTCTGCTCCCACTGTTCTAGCTTATGGATCTCTCTTCATATGATACCTCTATCCCCACTACACTAGCTAATGGATCTCCATCCACTGGAGGTTGTTTTCCTCTTTACTCTTTCACCTCCAAATATTGATCTCAGCTCTATCTCAAATATACACCAAACTCTATTCCAAGTCTAGTATAAATCTACTCTAACTCTTCTTGCAAATCTACACTAATATCTATCTCAAACATATCCCCAAGCCTTAACACAAAGCTTGATAAATTCTTCTTAGATCTACCCCAAGGCTTAACACAAATCTTGAACAAATCAAATCTACTCTTAATGTTGCATTAATTCTTCACAAGACTTTCTCAAATATACCTTCAATTCTTCACCAAGACTTTCTCAAATCTACCTTCAAGTCTTCACCAAGACTTTCTCAAACATGCCTTCAAGTCTTCACCAAGACTTGCTCAATATGATATCAAGTATTCACCAATACTTGGTCAATATGCTATCAAGTATTCACCAAGACTTGCTCAAATATATCTTCAAGTCCTTTTAAGAACATGCTAAATATACTCTCAAGTATTCACCAAGACTTGCTCAAATATGCCTTCAAGTCCTCTCAAGAACTTATTCAATATGCTCTCAAGTATTCACCAAGACTTGCTCAAATATACCTTCAAGTCCTCTCAATAACTTGTTCAATATGCTCTCAAGTCTTTACCAGGACTTGCTCAAATCTACCTTCAAGTCCTCTCAAGAAATTTCTCAATATACTCTCAAGTCTTCACCTAGAATTGCTCAGATACTCCTTCAAGTCCTCTCAAGAACTTGCTCAATCTGCTCTCAAGTATTTACCAAGACTTGCTCAAATATGCCTTCAAGTCACCTCAAGAACTTGCTCAAATTTTCTCTAGCATATTCTCAAAATTGTTCTAACACATGCTTAAAATAGCTCATAAAATATGCTCAATCAATCTCAAATTTTGCATACAATGCTATCAAATGCTTTGTCTAATCTTGAAGGTAATTCCTTTAACTTGAATCAGTTTAGACATATTCTATTTATAATTTTTTTTAACCTCTGGAACATATAGATAAAGATGTACTCTATCAAAAACTCAATATGTTCTACTCAATCATTAAGTTTGTCACTTCCACATGTCTTACTTTTATTGATATTTTAAATATAGATCTAGTCTAGCATATGACACCTATCTTCCTAATTTGCACATTCACTTTTAGTATCACTCAAAACCAATGCTCAATATTTTAACACAATAATTCAACCATGAAGCACGACTTGCTTACAAACCCTAACCAAATATTTTAAACTTCTTCCAACAAAGAGCACAATGTAGGTCTCAAACCCTCACTCAAATAATTCATAATCTCTATCCCAAGTGTCCACAAAACATTCAACATTGAAGCATATAAAAATCACTCAAATATTTTCAACAATGTTTATCAAACAATCCTTTTTATGTTTTACAACATTCATTCCAAAAAACACCTCAAACAAAGGATGATGTGCCCATACCTCTTTGCTTTGATGGAGATATGTCTTCAAAACCTGTCTCACTCATAATAAATTCCTTTTGTGCCACACCAAGGTTAGATAACAATAGTCTATCTCAAAACCTCCACATGAATATTCCCTCAACAAGATGCTCAAAGAATTCTAAAAATAATATTCTAGAATTCTTCTCTAGTTTTCATTGACAATGCAAAACTCTCTCAAATATTTCTCCTTTTTATAAAACAAGAATTACAATCAAATAACAAGACTCTTACACCTTTTATCTCCACTCTTTCAAAATAATTTTCACTCCAATTTATTTTTAAAGATAAAAGAATTACAATGATACATAAACCAACTACACACTTATCATCTAATATCATAAAATAAATGCCATTCAAACCTTTAAAATAATGCAAAAATATTTCTCCTTATATCTCCTAAGTTTCAACTATAGGTCAAATCAAATATCATCCACCAAATATTACCATAGCCAACAAACATAGCACATACCTTATAAACTAACCATGGTGCATACCTTAGTCAATAAAAAAATATTTGCTTTGTCATGGATGGGAATAGACCCTCTGACCTTAGATCACCAAGTGCAGTGCTCGACTACTTGTGCTAGCCAAGCGGTTGAGACTAAGCTTTAGTCTCACCAATTTATACTCACCGCTTCTGACCTTAGCCAAAAATTATAACCGTCAACCGGTGCTATGGGAATCGAACCATAAACCTTCCTTCTATCAATGACCAATGCAGAACCTACTTGTTTCTTGGGCTACCAGCCCTTGCTATACCAAAAGCACTTTCTACTTTTACTTTACTCTTTGCCTTTGTTCGATGAATGAGAAACTTCCATGTTTCTCTTCTTCCCTTCATTCGATTTCGTTCGCATGCACATAGACTTGTTTCATTATTCGAATGTTGCATTAAATCTTTATTTCCCCCTTTTATATGCTCTAAGGTGATTTTATAAATGTCGGAGGAAATAGATGCCTCCAATATTTTAAATTTGATTTTTGGTTCCTTAGCCAAATTCAAATTTAATTATTTATTAATATAATATTTAACTTTATGTTTATTTTAAATATTATTTAATTTAGTATTAAATAATACTTTTGCATGGGGTTTTCATCAATTATTTTTTCCTTATTTTTAATAAGCCCTTATGGCTTAATTATTATAATATTTAGAATATTATAATATCTCCTTTTCTCTTTAAAACCATGGGGGTAATATTTTTTCAACCTTTTAGCCAACCTTATTGGTTTATAATATAAAATATTATAACCAATTCTTTTACCACTTTGCTTGTACCAAAATGGAATTTTCCTTGCACCAAACACTTGACATCAATGACAACCTTATTACTCAAAATTTACAACAATATCCCCCTTTTTCATTGATGGCAACCCCCCCCCATTTTTTTAAACCAATCCTTTTTCCAATTCTGCTCCCCTTGACTGAATGCTCTCCCCCTAACTCAAATCTCTTTCCCTTTATCATCAATGGCAAAGGGACTCTTTTGGGGATAAATATAAGACTCTTATCTTAGCTCCCTCCCCCCCTTGAGGTGATTAATTATGGGGTGGAAGTAAAACTACTCCCAGCATACAATGCTCTTTTCCTTTGTCAACCTTATTTCTCAACATTTCCTTTTGATTATTTTGAATGTCTCTATTATTTCTTGTCCCTAAAATTTATGTTCTACACCACTTTTCCATATTCCAAATATTATTTCACTTATAACACTTAATGTTGTGGTTCCTAGAAGGTGCAAATGTCTTGAAGTTCCTTCTAGTGAAGTCATACCCATTCCTATCATGAACCCTGCAATGAATTACTTTATGACCAAAATGATTACAAGAGTAGAAATACCCTTGAAAGAGATGTCTATTATTGAAATTTCTCTTGGTAGAACCATATTCCCTCTTTCCATGTGTCCTGCACTGCATAGCCTTGTGACCAAACCTGTTACATGAGAAGCAACGTCCTTTGAAGAAATCTTGTCTTGGACCCACCGGTCTCTTAGTCCTTTCTTCTCTATGATGATCCTTGTTCCTTATTTGTGCATTGTTTCCTTTCTTGGTGAGACTTCTATTCACATAGGTCTCACTTTATCCTTCACTCTCTTCTTATAGAACATCTTCATATTTTGAGCTTGAACTTGACCCTTCTTCTTGTTTCCCTTGTAATTATTCAAAACTAAGTCTTATTTTGATAGATGAAGGTCTTTGTGCATTGATAATCTTATCCAAGGTCTTTGAACTTTTCCCAAAATTGTGTAGCTTTTTTGTAGAATCTTTCATTTTCTTTCTTAGAGAAACTACCTCTTGTTCTAATCTCTCACATTCTAATATTTTTACCTATAGATTTTCTTTAAATATCCTTGTCTTAGCTATTGAGTTTGTCAGATCTTGTATAAGCTTTCCTTTATCCTCATCACATTCTTGAAATTGAGCCTTGAATTTTAAATTTTACTTTCTAACCTTTTTCAATTATTTGAGAGAAAAAATAAGTTCTGCTTCTATATCTACTACACCTTCCTCTTCATTCTCTACTTCTTGGTCTTCTAGGGCATATTCATACTTTTCAGATTTATCTTCAATAGGAGCACTTCCTTCCTCTTCTATTACCAAAAATATAATTTCTTCTTCACTATCTAAGGATATTTCATCACTACTTGAACCCTTGCCTGTATTTTCTGCATAGAAACTCTTCTTATGCCTTTGAAAAAACTTATTTTCATGCTTACTTTGTCCATACCTATTTTCTTTTCATACCTAGATTTTCCTACTTCCCTTTTCTTATGATTTTGTTTATCTTCACTACTACTACTTCTAGCTTCTGGATAGTTAGATGCATAGTGACCATATTTACCACAATTAAAACACTTTACTATTTTTGTACCTTTTTGCTTTCTTGAATCCTTCTTGTTCCTTTTTCCATAGTTAGCTTCTTCATCACTGCTTGACTCATCACTTGATTATGGTTTCTTATATTTTGTCTTCTTTTCTACTTTGAAGGTTACCTCTTTCTTGGAAATACGATCCTTTACTATTCTCATCTCATAAGCTATGAGAGTTCCATGTAACTCATCCATAGAAAATTTTTTAATATCTCTTGTTTTCCATCATACCTCATAGGAAATGACCTTAAAACCTTTTTAGCAACATCAAAGTCTTAAATTTTAAATTCAAGTCCTCGCATGGTGTTAACAACCTCATCCACATGAAGTAAGTATGCAACAATGTCTTCCTATTATTTCATATTCAAGTCTTCAAATATCTTTTTGTGATTTTGCAATTTTGTCATCTTGACCTTTTTATCTCCCTCATATGTTTACTTCAGTTTTTCATAAACCTCTTTTGTCGATTCACAATGCATAACTTTTACAAAATCTGATATGCCATCTATGTTCATGTATGATTTTCCTTCAAGCTATTAAACTCTTTTGAAGGAACCCACTCTGATACCAATTAAATAACACAAGCTTATACTAAGAAGGGGGTGAACAGTATAAGATCAACTTTCACTTTTCTTTCCCAAACAATATTATCTAGTATTATCAATGGCAATATCAATAGTAGTAATTAAATCAATGCACAAATCATCATACACAACAGAGACACCAATTCAACATGGTTCACCCAATATGGGCTACTCCACGAAGAAAATATTTCTACTAAATTTTTCTCAATAAATCTCTTGGAAATCAATTCCCTATTACAATATTTATGGACCTCTATCCAAAGGAGATACCAATCCCCTATGATATAATTTGTGGATCTCTCTCCATAGGAGAAATATTTCTCCTTTCCTCTAGTTCGTGGAACTTGATCCAGGAGACTTCTATCTCCTCAATTGGTTTGTGGATATCTCTCCATAGAAGAACTCTATATTTATAATTGGTTCATGGATCACACTCCATAGGAGAACTATTTTACCTTGCTCTAGTTCATGGATATTTATCTATAGGAGAACTCTTTTCCCTCTACTTTGGCTAGTGATCTTCTAGAAGACTTATGCCCCCACTACTCTAGCTTATGGATCTCTCTCCATAGGAGACCTATGTCCCCACTATACTGGCTAATGGATATCTATCCACTAGATACTACTATCCTCTTTACTCTATCACCTCCAAAGCTTACTCTCATATCTATCTCAAATATACACCAAAATATATACCAAGTCTTGTACAAATCCACTCTAACTCTACTCATAAATCTGCACTAATCTCTATCTCAAATCTCTCCCCAATCCTTAAAACAAAGCTTGATAAATTGTTCTTATATATTTTCAAATCCTTAACACAAATCAAACCTGCTCTTAATTATATATTAAGTCTTCACAAGAATTTCTCAAATATGCCTTCAAGTCTTCACCAAGACTTGCTCAAATCTACCTTCAAGTCTTCACCAAGACTTGCTCAAACCTACCTTCAAGTCTTTACCAAGAATTGATTAATCTACTCTCAAGTCTTCACCAAGACTTTATCAAAACTGCCTTCAATTCCTCTTAAGAAATTTTTCAATCCACTCTCAATTCTTCACCAATACTATCTCAAATCTACCTTTAAGTCCTCTCAAGAACTTGCTCAATATGCTCTCAATTTTTCACCAAGACTTGCTTAAATCTACCTTCAAGTCCTTCCAAGAACTTGCTCAATATACTCTCAAGTCTTCACCAATATTTGTTCAAATCTACCTTCAATTCCTCTCAAGAACTTGCTCAATATGCTCTCAAGTCTTCACCAAGACTTGCTCAAATCTACCTTCAAGTCCTCTCAAGAACTTGCTCAATCTACTCTCAAGTATTCACCAAGACTTACTCAAATTTGCTCTAGCATATTCTCAAACCTATTCTAACACATGCTCAAAATAGCTCATAAAATATGTTCAATCAATCTCAAATTTTGCACACAATGCTATCAAATACTTTGTCTAATCTTCAATTTAATTCCTTTAACTTGCCACAGTTTAGACATATTCTATCCAAAATTCATTTGACCTCTGGAACATATAGAGAATGATGTACTCTATCAAAAACTCAATATTTTCTACTCAATAATTAAGTCTATCGCTTCCACATATCTTACTTTTATTACTCTTTTAAAGATAGATCTAGTCTAGAATATGACACCTATCTTCCTTATTTGTACATTCATTTTCAATATCACTCAAAACCAATGCTCAAGAGTTTCAAACAATAATTCAACCCTGAAGTACCACTTGCTTACAAACCCTAACCAAATATTTCACACTTATTACAACAAAGAGCGATGTCTTAAACCATAAATCAAATAATTCATAATATCTATCTCAAGTGTTCTCAAAACATCCAACACTGAAGCATATAAAACTCACTCAAATATTTTCAACAATGCTTATCAAAAAATCCTTTTCACTCCACCTTATGTTTTACAACATTCATTCTAATAAACACCTCAAAAAAAGGATGATGTGCCCATACATTTTTGATTTGATGGAGGTATATCTTCAAAACCTGTCTCACTCACAATCAATTTATTTTGTACCACACCAAGGTTAGTGTAGGCCCAAAATGGCCACATACTTGGTAAAATTTTGTAGAATTTTGCCTAAGTGGTAAAGGGTTCATTCCGCATACTTTGCAGTACACTTTGAAGCGGATCCGGGTGATTTATTTCCAGCTCCGAAATGGTGGTAGATCTCAAATCCGCAAAAGTTCCAAGGATATGATGACGTCAGTGGAAAAGAAGTGTGGATTGGTGATTCAGAAGATGAACGAGTGTTTCCTTTCTGGAATGAAGACAAGGTGGGATGACAGAGTGATGAAGGTGTGGATTCATGACAAAAGAGTTATGTGACTAGCTCTAGACCCGGATTGGTGATTATAAGATCAGTGCACTTGTTCTATCCAGAATGAAATCCACAAAAGCTATAAGGAAGAGATGACGTCATCGATATTCTAATGCGGATTGAAGAAGACAATGCGGAGTATGATGGATTCTGGGGCAGATTCGATGCTCAGATATCAGTGGTCCAGATTGGAGATTCCATGGCCTCTGATGCAGAAAGATGATGTCATCAATTTTTAAAGCGGGATGGCGCTTGATTCTCCTCGCCATTTTGATAAAGCTTATGCCAGATTGAATCTGAATCGTGCGATGAGGAGAATCAACGGTGGAGGTTAGGTTGTCGAATCTTGGCTGTTTAAAAGATATTTTTGCATTAGGATTGTAATAGTCAGTTGGAAGACGAAGCATCAAAGGTTTTCTAGAAGATCAAACCAGAGATGGTTATAGATCGACGATGGTAATTCACTCCCAAGAAGGATCGATGAAAACGCATAATCTCTAACGGCCTGAACTTTAGTTCCACTGAGTGATCAACAAGTTGTAGAGGCCCCGAGCTGCCATGGTGGATTTTATTTCAGTGGAATTCCTAGAGGATGGACCAATAAGCTGATGCCAGCTAGATATCTCTGTTGTGCTGTCAAAACAAGATCTTTGTATTGCTTCTTGATTATTGTAAATTTGCAAAACTATAAGTAGAGGTCGAACCCTCATTTCTAAGGGTCGGCTCTAGCGTGTTTTCCTGTGCTATTGTAAATATTCCTAAAAAGCTAATGGAAGGAGCATTACATTGATCTTCACCTCGAATCTATGTTCTCATGCTTGATACCAGAGGTTCAGATTCTTTAAGTTGCATTTTTGTAAATACTTTGATGGTTAGTTTGTGCCTAATTTTGGATTACTAGCTGTTATAGTAATTGAAATATGCTTTTGAGTCTGTTCTATATTGTTAGGGAGTGCATTTCTATGAAATATGGGTATTTGGTGAATTTTGTTATTTGGATTATCATTACCTGGATATTGAAATTGCTTGCTGCTATATTTCTCTGTTGTGCTTTAATTGAAAGATAATCTGATCTGAGATAAATGTTGATCTGAGTATGCATCTTTAGTATGGTTTTTTGGGAGCTTATTATGGTAGTGCAATGTTGTTAACCTATCCATCCACTATTATCTCCATTTCCCTAACCCTAACCTTCTCTTACCCTAAACTCCAAACCCTAAGTGAGCATAATTGTGTCAACAACCTGTTAAGTTGACAAGGAACCAACCTACTCTGGAGGTTGGATCGAAAACCCCTATTTTGGTCCATCCAATGTTGAGTGTTGAGCTGTAGCTATCGGGTGCAAGCCTAGACAGAAAGTAGGAAGATAGACAACTATAGTATCGAGTGAAAGCTTGGTGTAATTCAGTGCCCAACAATTTTTGGCACACTCGGTGGGACCAGTTCACAAGGAACACGAAACCCATATTATGAGTATAGATATCTCAACCCGAAGGAATCAAGATTTGGTGAATTATCTTGACCTTATAAGCGAAGAAAAGAAAGTTCACCTGGTGACTCCCTGGTCATTAGACCCAAAAAAATAATTATACCTGTAGACCAGTGGCCTTTCATGTATACCAGGTCTTTCAAGAGGAACAACCCTAATTCTTTATTTTATTATGAGTTACCTCAAAGAGGGGCTACTATTTCCAGAAGTTTGGATCAATATTTCCTTGAAGAATAAGAGCTTCTAGAAGAAAACCCAATAGTTCCCCCAAGAAGACCTACAACTAGAAATATGGCACAAAATGTGGCTCCCAATCAACCATTACAGAAGTACCCCGACTGGAACACAATCGGTCCCCTTAGATTGGCCCAAATGGATGTTATTCCCTAGGATGTATCTAAGGCTATTCCCACATATGATGGATCTGGGAAAATAGCTTATGAGCACTATCAGGATATCTTAAATCTAGCAGCAATTCACAACATAAAAGAAGAAAATATTATTGTCAAAATTCTAGCCCTGTCCTTTAGAGGAAAGATATTACATTGGTTTAGAACTCTGGAAGACAATTCTATTACTTCATGGAAAGCATTGGTTGAGCCATTCATAGAGGAATTTAATGAATCTATTGATCCTTTTTCCCTGCTTAATCAGTTTACATCTATATGGAAAAACCAACAAGAAATTGTCTCAGACTTTAATTTGAGATTTAGCAGAACATGGAAAAGAATTCCCCCACTACCAGACCAACTACATGTCTAGCTTATATGTATTATATCCAAGCTCTTGGATCTGAGTTAGGGTTGTAGACACAACAATCAGGAGTAGAAACCTTCCCCCAAATTTACAATGTAGCAGTTCATGCTGAGAACATCCTGATCAATGTAGGAAGGCTTCCCCCCAAAATTGTGTTGCCTTATAACTCAGAAACCACTGGTAGCCAAATTCAATCACACATGGACCCCCTTTCCCTATCATCTCCATCTCCACAAATGAATGTCATTCCTCTACCAAAGCCTACATCCTCTACACCCCCTTTTCCTCCCCTTCCTTCTCAACCATCTCAAGAGCTTTCTGCTATCCTTGATATACAAAATACCTTGAAAACCCTGAGTAACAGAATGAATTCAATGGAAAAAAGAGATCAGGAAAGGTCACAATAGAGGAGGTTTCCATATGTAAACAAATATCAGAGACCTGGTCCTAGTAATAGTACTAGGGTTAGGGTGAATGCAACATATGAGGAGCCAAAATGTTCTTCAGATACTACCCTTGCAAATGTTTGGTGCTTAGTATGCAATGATCCCCATGACTCACAGTCTTGTGTAATGTATCAACACCATGTTCAACAAGCTATGGATCAAGATGAGAGGAATCAAAAGGGAAGGGTCAATATGCTATGGCACCTAGATCAGATCATGGCTGGAAAAGAGCTGGATGAAGAAAGTCCAATAGTTGTTATGACAAGGTCTGGAAGGAAAGCCTTGCAAGTGGATCCACAAAAAATGGGGCATTTCCAAGTACCTTCTCAGAAGAAAGTTGACCCCCCTCTTCAAGGTAGTGACACTTTCCCTATTCCCCAAGCTAAGGGAAAAGAGAAGACAGACACTCTTCCAAAGAGACCAGAATGGGAAATAGAGGGAGACCGAATGAGATCTAAAGGTGAAGATCAAGAAAGACTCAGGTTCCCCTCTATTACTAAAATACAAAGGTTAGAAGCCACCCAAAAATATAAAAGAAGATATGGTGAGCCAGAAAGAGGGTTGAAAAACTCTCTTTAACTAAATTTGAGTACAACATTGTTGAATAAATGAAGAGAATCCCCTCAAAAGCTAGCTTATATGACACCCTGTTCATTTCGGGTCAGATTGACTTGCTTAAAGCCTCCCTCAGCAAAAACCCACAGACTAGGTTGCCTACCACAATCCTTAGTATGCCATCAGAAAAGAAAGAAATGACCCCTACCATGCTAAATAATAAGCCTCCTCCTTTCTATATATCCCTAAGAATGGAAGGTTGGGTAGTCCAAAATTGTATGATTGACTCAGGAGCATCAACCACAGTAATGCCTAAAGCAGTCTATGAAGAGATGGGTATGGAGTATACCCGATCTTGTCCTGGAGTGTTACAACTAGATGGGACACCTGTCAAGACAGTTGGAGTTATTAAAGATGTACTGATGAGGTTGCACAGAGCCCCTGAAGTGACAGTGGTGCAAGAAATAGTGGTGGTGGACTTAGAGCCCTATTTTGGTTTATGCCTCTCAAGAGAGTTTACTGCAAAGCTAGGAGGATGTATGTACATGGATTATTCTAGCATGGTAATCCCTTTCAAAGGAAAAAGGATAAGGATAACACCTGAGAAACCAATAGCTTATCATATTGAGAAGATTGAAGAAGATATGTGCAATCTTAATCCTTTGGAGGAGTTTGAGCTAGTAGAAAATATTGAGGAACTAGATATTGAAGATGAGTTGCCTTTCAGAGAAGATTATAGTCAGTTTGGAACTAGTATGGGTACATATAGCATCACAACTGAATCTGAAAAGACAATCCCTACTATATCTAATCAATCCCTAAGAGACAAAGAAACATGGGTTATGCACTTTGATGGTGCCAAATGCAGAAATGGTGCAGGAGCTGGTGTAGTCCTGCAATCACAGTCAGAAGGGATAAATAATTTTGCTTACAGACTGACATGGTCATGTACCAACAATGTTGTAGAATATGAGGCCCTGTGCCTTGGATTAATACAAGCAGAGAGCATGGGCATCAAGATTCTGAACATATATGGTGATTCTGAGTTAATAGTCCATCAGGTAAGAAATAGGTGCAGCAGTAAGCACCATTATTTAAAAGCTTACAGAAATAGGGTATGGGACCTAATGGAATCATTTGATGCCCTAAATTTAAGCTTTGTGCCTAGAGAAAAGAATGCCCTAGCTGATTCATTAGCAACAAAGGGAGCTAACTTCAACCCCTCTGTAGACTTTGGAACCAAGAAGACCAAGGGAATCAAGATGATCTTCAGGCCTACAGTACCAGACAAGCAGATCTTCTGGAGGTTTTCGAAAGTGATGAACAAATTCTTGACTTTCTGGTGAGAGAAGCATGTCTCTCAATGGTCCAGGAGGAGAACTTGGAAGAAGTTGACCAGCAAGACATTATCCAACTAAGAAACAATCATATCCCAAGAGGGTTAGTCACCCTTGAAAGTTTGTTTGATAATGAGGATAGAAAGAAAGTTGGAGCCATGAAGGTCAATGAAAGGATCTATAAAGAAGTTGAGGTTGGAATAGAAAAGAAGCTTAATGTTGGAATCCAATGTTCACCTGAGGAAGCAGAAGATATTAAAGCTTTATGCTTGAAATACCAAGATATTGTGGCTTGGTCATATGAAGACCTCAAGGTGTATGACAAGAAGATTATCCAACATACTATTGAGTTAGAACCTGATGCAAAACCATTCCGGTAGAAACAGAGGCCTGTCAATCCAAGGATAGAGGCCATCATGAGAGAGGAACTCTTGAAGCTATTAAAGGCTAAGATAATATATCCAATAAAGCATTCCACTTGGGTAGCCAATTTGGTACCTGTAAGAAAGAAGAATGGGGATATACATTTATGTGTGGATTTTAGGAATCTGAATCAAGCATCCCTCAAATATCACTACCCTCTCCCATAGATTGACCAGATTTTGTAGGTAGTGGTAGGAGCAGAGAGATTCTCACTACTGGATGGTTACTCTGGATACAACCAGATTTGGGTAAAGGATGAAGACCAGTACAAAACAATGTTTACCACAAAATGGGGTACATTCGCCTACCAGAGAATACCTTTTGGACTATCTAATGCAGGAGCTACATTTTAGAGAGCCATGGATTATGCCTTTGGAACACTGATCAACAAAGTTATTCTGATTTACCTAGATGACATGACTATGTTTTCTCATGATAAAAAGGATCATTTGTCTCATTTGGAACAAGTTTTTTAGAAGTGCAGAGAGTTTGGCATTTCACTCAATCCTAAGAAGTCATTCTTTGCAGTCCATGAGGGAAAACTACTAGGTCATGTGGTTTCAAAGGAAGGTATGGCCATAGATCCCGATAGGATTAGAGCAATCCTTGCTATTCCCCTACCTACAAATAAGAAAACCTTGTAGTCTTTCCTAGGCCAAATCAACTTTGTCAGAAAATTCATTTCTGATTTTGCACAGAAGGTAAGGCCCATATCTGAATTACTCAAGAAAAAGGTTGAGTTCAAATGGACTGAGACCAGGAAAGAAGCTTTTGAAATCATCAAGCAGTCTATTGCAACAACTCCAGTGTTGGTAAACCCATATTTTAGTAAATATTTCATTCTTTATGCCTATGGAGCGGAAGAGAGTTATGCTTCAGTACTTACTCAGAAAGATGATCAAGGGGATGAACACCCTGTGTTCTTTTGGAGTCAGACATTACATGATTATCAGGTCAAATATAACTTCATTGAAAGACAAGTGTTTGTTGTGATGAAGTCACTGAAGAAGTTCAAGCAATATCTAGTACAGAGCAAAACCCTGGTGTATGTGGTTCATCCGGATGTAAGGAGTTTTATCTTACAAGGTGACCTAGGTGACAAGAGAGCTGGTTGGATTACTAAGATCCAAGAATATGATGTCGAAATACATCCCACCAAGCTAGTAAGAGGTAGAGCTTTGTGCCAAGGATTGATAGAAGCTTCAACATTGGCCAAAGTGATAGTTTGTCAGGTAGCAAAAGAAGATCAAGTGGAGATAGTACACACTGTTGATTCTGATTGGATTGATCAGATGATTAGGTATTTCCAAACTGGGGTATGCCCACCTGATCTGAATGCATCTCAAAGAAGGAGATACAGACTTCATGCTTTAAAATATGTATTACTACCTGAAGGTTTGTTCAAAAGGAACTTGGATGGAATTCTCCTAAAATGTTTGAAAGATGACCAACAAAAAAGAGTCATGGAAGAATTTCATGGAGGATCAGCTGGTGGTCATAGCTCAGGTAGGGTTACAACTTTGAAAATAATAAGAGTAGGCTATTATTGGCCTACTGTGTTCACTGATGTTTTTAAAATTACCCGAGCTTGTGACAAATGTTAGAGGTATGTTGGAAGAACAAGAAATGCTTCATCTCCCCTGAGGCCTATATAGGTTGAGGAGCCTTTTCAACAATGGGGGTTAGATTTCATAGGGGTTATTAACCCTAATTCTTCAACAGAACATAAGTTTATCTTAACTGCTATGGATTATCTTACCATATGGGTAGAAGCCATTCCTACAAAGAAAGCAGACCAGGAGGTTGTGATCAACTTTATGGAGAATTTGATTGTTATATTCAGAGTCCTAGAAGCTTTGGTGAGTGACAATGGCCCTGCTTTCATAGGAGCCAAGTACATTGAGTTTGCCAACAAGTATGGCATCACTCTTAAAAATACTTCAAATTATTACCCACAAGGTAATGGACTTGCAGAATCTACCAATAAGAACTTATTAAGGATTTTGAAGAAATCTCTTGAAGGTAACAAAAGAAGTTGGCACCTATTGTTGGACCAAGCTCTATGGGCAGACAAGATTACTATTAAAAATTCCATCAATACTTCTCCTTATGCACTGGTATATGGCAAGGAGGTAGTATTGCCAATCCATTTAGAGATTCCAGCACTTAAGCTTGTCAACATAGAAGAAAAATCAGAGGAAGATCCTGTGAAGACTAGGTTAACACACTTGCTACAGTTGGAGGAAAGTAGAGCTCAGGCATATGATAGTTTCCAAAAGCATTCATCAAACATTAAAGCATGGTTTGATAAGAAAGCTAGGTTCAAAAAATTCCAAGTTGGGGATTCAGTTCTCAGGTGGAATGTTGACAGAGCAAAACTAGGCAAGCATGAAAAGTTTGATTCTTTTTGGGATGGTCCTTTCAGAATAGTGGAAGCTAAGGAATCCAATGTCTTCCAGCTGGAAAGTCTAGAGGGAAACATACAACCCATTCCGGTAAATGGTTTTCACCTCAAGCTCTACTATGTGTAAAGGAATGAGCTCTTTGTAATATATGTATATACATTGTATATCTGATTTCTTTCCTTTTTTTGCACTTTGTAATTGAGTTTCTTCAAAAAATTCTAAAAAAAAAGAGAGGAAAAAATTGCAAAAAATGGCTAAGTATGGGTCAGGTACATAGAAATATTCCATTTCGCACATAGTGTTGTGTAAGATTTTCTGGAATGGCGTTCCGCTCTCGAATCCGCATCAAGATACTCTGGTTTTCCATAGAGTGGTGTGTCGGTCTCTATTTCGCACAAAGAAGGACAATGGGGGCGCCAATCCGGGAACCTCTCAAAGCTAAAGATAGCCGAAGCGGAATCAAGGTGGATGTTCGTGCATGCAAGCCTTAAGTACCAAGTGGACTCGAAAGGCTCTTAAGCCACCAGAGCGGAATCAAGCTGAAGCCAAACAACAAGTTCAAGTTTGACACGTGGAGGCTAGAGAGCGTTCCCGCATTCAATTCTAATGAACTCGCGCCAGGATTAAAGAGTAGCCGAAGGGATGCGATGAGTTGGCAGCGCAATTTGAAAATCTGACCAATAAGAAGATAGGATGCCACATTTGAGCCACCAAAGTAAATAATGGAAAGGATTGTAAAGTGTGCCAATAGATATATCGCACAGCATCTGCATTTATGGTGGGTGATACGCATGTTCCAGGAGATAAAAGTAATGAAGGCATGCACGAGGTTCATTTAGCAACCACAAGGCTATTAGGAAGTGGAGCAACATTCTAAAGTTTTCCCCATGGATTACGGTGCATAAGGGCATACTGCTATCGAGATGGCTCCTAAGAGATCACCCACTGAGGCCGTAGAAGATGTTCTAGAGTTAAAAACTCTGGACAACAAGATGGTGGCACCTTACCTTGATAAATTCGAGGTCATAATGGACACAGAAATGACCATCATCGAAAGGATGAGACTAAGGAAGAGCATGAATGATAGATACAAGAAGAGGGTTGCTTTATCAGTAGAAGGTAGATGCTCCATCCTTTCTTATCTATCCTTTTATATTTGTGATTATGTTCACCCATGTCCTGAGTTAATAGCTACAATAGTAAAATTTTATGACCCATTAGCCAAAGCAGTAAAGACCCATGAGGGCAAAACCCTTTTTAGTATCACTACCTCTTTCTATCATGAACTCTTTACCTTAGGGTTTGACATGCCAGTAACACCAAAACCTTTGAAGATTGTTGAAAAATTTGGATTTTATACCACAAATAAGTGGGCTAATGATGACGAGTCATTTAAGAATTGGGTTTATAAGTAGCTTAATACCAAATCCCAGGAAAATTTTCTTAAAGTCCCCATCTCCATTGAAAAATTTGCAAACCCCATCTTGTTCTCTATGTTGGCTTGCATGGAGGGTTTGGACTCTGACAAAATGGTTCATGGTTGGAAAATTGCCATTGCATATTATATCTCTAATGAGAGAATGTATGAAAAGGATGTGGTAAAGAAAGGGACAAGAGTGATTTATTTTGACTGGCCAGCATTTCTCACCCAAAGAATACATGAGCAGCTAGTAAGCATGAAGAGGGGCATTGTTGCTCCTAGTTTTAGGCATTGCTCAAATATGGTATGGATGTTTTATGTTGTTGTTAAATATAGAATGTCATGGATTCTAGTCAAGGATAAGACCGATAAAGAAGAACCTATGCTGGTGTACTATTGGACAAGTCACTTAAGAAGCAGTGAGTCTTACTATAGATTCAATTTGGAATTTTTGGGACCAGCCCTCAAAATAATGTATGATAAGTTCCCCAGATTGCCACCCTTGGCCAAGGAGATTCTGAGGACTAAAGATGCAGAGGAAGGAGACTGGTATTTTTTAACTAAAGGTATAGTCATCAGATTATATGGTTTCATGGGTAAACCTTTCCTTTTGCCCCACTATATCATAAAGAGACTTTTTGCCTTGGAATATCTGAGGCAGGCAGAGTACATTGATGCGAACTATGGTTCGGGGAGAAAAAGGAAGTCTTTGCTTACCCACCACACTTTGAGTGACATTACCATCACCAAGAAGGGATAGAGTCAAAAAATTGATTGATACCTTGATAGGTTGGGTCTATTTTATATTCCTCAGAGATGGAGTTATGACTCGGATGGCATTTTCACTGCAAGAAATAAAACCCTAAACGGAGATAAGGCCTACAAGTTTGAGAAAAATCCTAGGGTTCATTTTGAACAAGGAAGAAATAATGATGAGACTACTCTTTTAGAGTGGAAGGTCGCAAATATGGATCAGTTACCACCATGGTTAGATTTTTATGAGCAGGTTGAAGATTTTGATCCTGACCATAAACCCAGTCATCAGATTACCGAGGATGTGATTGACAAGATTAAAACAGAAACCATAAAGAAAAAGGATCCCTCCTCCAAGACCAAGTCTACAAAGAAAAAGGAGCCTCTACCTAAGAAAGAAGTTGTAGAATAAGGGGAAGAGGAGGATTATAAAGGGCCATGGGATGAAGCCAAGATTATGGATTGGTGGCGTATGAGAGTTGAAATTGGAAAAACTGAATCTAAATTTGGAATGAAAATTGATAAGGAATTTTCAAAAATATATAATGAGAATATTAATACTTGGAGACTAAAGGATGTGAGACACATAGTATTGACGGTTGAAAATCCCTAGGGTGGTTCTAAATATCTCCAGCCTCCTACAGATCAAGAAACTTCTTTAACAACCACTGGAATGTTGAAAACCTTTAGTCCTACTTTTGAGCAAGTGGAGAAATTTCCTAAGGGGGCTAGGCTGATGAGAAAAATGTAGTATTCTAAAGAAAAGGCTATCAATACCCCTATTATTGAAATGATATCCAGGCCTAGACATCTAGCTTTGGGGGGATAACCTTTAGACACAGATGTTAATCAGAGGAAAAAGGATGAAAGTTTTAGGTTCAGACCACTTTCTTTTACTCCTGCAACGTCTATTGAAGCACGTCCCATTGCTGAGAAATCATGACATTTTGGAGTAGTGCAAGAAGATGTATTGGAAGAAGATTCTAAAGATGAAATGGTTGCTTTTCAATTAGTTCATAGGAGGACTAAGAGAACCCCAGAAAGAGAGGAGAGAGAAATTTCAAAGAAATAGAAAATGGACATGGAGGAGATTGCTAAAGAGGTAGCTGATTTTGCTACAGAAGGGTTGATTGAGCAAGACCAATAGCTGCAAACAAAAGTTGAAGGAGAACACCCTACATCTGTAGGTGAAGGTATGATTTCTAATCCCTCTTCTCCTTTTCATCTCCATGAATCCCCAAAGGAACCTCCCTCCCTTTCTAATCAAGAAGATGTGGCAAATGTACCTCCTCCACCTCATAGTTCTCCCCCTATTTCATCAATAGCTATGGAGGTCCAAGTCAGTTCTATTGTATCACAACCACCTCAAATCCCACTTTCCACTTCTGAGATATCCACTTCAGTATCCACCATTGTTGCACCCTCATCTCTTTCATTGCCACCATCAATGGGACACTGCATTCCAAGTTTATCCACCCCTTCCACTGTTGGTCATGTCTCAGTTTCTCTAAATTTACCTGTATCAATAGTAATGGTAGTCATAGAGTCTACTATTGTAACAGAGACTGTTGTCAATATATCTTCACCCCCACCAGCAACAAGTCAGTCCACCCTTATGTTCTTGATGCCATCATCCCCTTTGGCTGCTAATTTTTCAAAATCTATTACTGTATCAAAAGAGCAAGCAACCACTCAGAGCATAAATGATTATTGGGCAGAGAAGCTTACCAGGCCTTCCAACAGGATGGTTGTGTCAAGAAAAAGTTGAAGAATACAAGCTTATACTGAGAGGGGGGGTGAAAAGTATAAGACCATTTTTTACTTTTCTTTTCAATTCAATATTATGCAATGTATAGACAATAGTATCAATAGTAGTAATCAATCAATGCACAAAACACCATATATAATAGAGACACCATAGTTTACGTGGTTCACCCAATGTGGGCTACTCCATGGAGAAAATATTTTACTAAAACTTTCTCAATAAATTTCTTTGGGAATCCTTCCCAATTACAATGTTTATGGATCTCTGTCCAAAGGAGATGTTGATCCCCTAATCTCAAGTTTGTGGATATATTCCAAAGGAGAACTCTTTCCCCTTATGATTTGGCTAGTGATCTTCTAGAATACTTTGTATCTCTATTGCATTGACTGGTGGATCTCTCTCCACTTGAAGACTCCTCACTCAGATCTATCTTCAATTGTGTTGGCTACTAGATCTCTATCCACTGAGACTCTATCCTATGTACTCTATCACATCCAAATCTCTATCAATAGGCTCACTCAAAACCTAATCAATAGGCTCACTCAGAACCTTCTCAACAAGCTCACACAGAACTTGTCCAAATTTGCTCAACAAGCTCACACAAAACTTGTCCAAATTTGCTCAACAAGATCACACAAAACTTGTCCAAATCTGCTCAACAAGCTCACATAGAACTTGTCCAAATATACTCAAGCAAGCTCACCAAGAACTTTCACAAATTTGCACTAGCAAGCTCACCAAGAACTTTCCCAAATATGCACTAGCAAGATCACCAAGAACTTAGCCAAATTTGCACTAGCAAGCTCACCAAGAACTTGCCCAAATCTGCTCTATAAAGCTCACCAAGAACTTTCCCAATAATTCAATCTCATAGAAGCATAAAGAGAATTGTTAGAGACTCAATATGTTCTATACTCAAATCCCAATATTAACTCAAATTAATATTATAAAAACATAAAGAGAATTGTTAGAGACTCAATATGTTCTATCCTCAAATATCAATCTCAACTCAAATCAAGCATAAAGAGAATTGTTAGAGACTTAATATGTTCTATCCTCAAATCTTAGTATCAAATCAAATCCAAAAAATAGAATAGTTTGTTTCATGGAACTTGAACAACCACTTCACACAATCACTTGACTAGGCTCAAACAAATCTTCTCAACCAATTTCCACAAGGAACAACTCTTTCTTACAAACCCTAGTCCAAGAATGTATCAACAAACTCAAATTTTTCCAACAATGCTCAACCACAAATCTCACATAACAATGATACTCATGTTCTTTTCAAGTTCAAGTTATTTGCATAACCAATGGGCTTCAACAACAATGCTTATAAAACATTATTCACATAACAATTATACTCATGTTCTTCTCAAGTTCAAGTTCTTTGCATAACCAATGGGCTTCAACAAAAATGCTAATAAAACATTCTTCACATAACAATGATACTCATGTTCTTCTCAAACCCTATCTCATGTTTTTCACACTACTAATGGCTTCAAAAACAATGCTTATAAAACAAGGTTTGATAGCAACTCTCAACCCAGAAAACCTTGAGACATTCAACCAACTACTTTCAAAAAGGAAACCACAATTAATCCTTTTCTCTCCAATGATATTTCAGAAATCAACCACCATAAACAATCAATAGGAGAATGTGCCCATATCTTTTATGAAGATGAAGAAGCCTTTTGGTTGTCCACAAAATCTGTCTCACTCAACACACTTTATTTTTCAAATTTCAACAAGGGTTAGAGATATTGATTAATAACACAACAATAACATCCAAATAACACCTTATTACACCTACTCAATAACATACACCATGTCACTTCATAAATGAATTGATCTCTTTTGAACCTATTTATAAAATCAGAAATATCTCTTTACACACACCTTATTTCTCCCTCTAAGAAAGTTAATCAAATAGCCCTCGGAATAAGCTTTCCAACGATATATAATATTATATACTTCTAAAAATTAAATCACCAGAAATATCTCCTTTTAAACATGCATCATAACCCTTATTCCTCCTAGGGAAACTTTAGAAAAATAAAATATATTTAAAAATTATTAACTTACCTTTGTCCCTAATGGGATTCGATCTCATGACCTTCCTTTCTCAGCACCTTAACTACAGCCAACCTGCCATTGGGCCACATGTCCTCACGTGCTCAAAAGGAGGACACAACAAAACCTTATGCCACGAATATTTGCACCCTTTAGAAACAAAACACGCTTCACATGTTTCAACACAGCAAAACACCTTCGGCAATAATCAAACATAGGAACTCTTGCTTCACACATAGCGCATGAACCACTAGTCCAAGGAGACCTATATGTTTGGCTTTACTCCACAATAGTCTCTTCAATGAACGCAAAAATCATAAGTTTTTTAAAACCCTTTTCACACATACTTCGACACACAATGCGCATGCTCTTTTACCATTCGAATCCAAATATCAAATCGAGCACTTAGAGAAATAAATAAAAACTTTGGGCATATATATTTCCTCCTCCTTTCCTTTGATGTCAGCACTATAATTTAAATATTAGTTTTATGCATTTTCCTTTCTTTGACGTTGGTGCTATAAATTAAATTTTAATTTTAATTTTAAATTTAAATTTTAAACAATTTTAAATTTAAATTTTAAACAATTTAAAATTTAAACTTAAATTTTTAAAATTAAATATCTCCATCATCGGGGCACCTTTTTCGATGAAACGAAAAGCCAACCTGGGTTTTAATAAAATCCTATTTCAAATCTTCCATCCATGGTTTTAAATAAAACCTATTATTTTACCTACCTTGGTTTTCAAAAAAACCCTATATATATATATATATCCATGCTCTCCAAAATATCATAAATGTTTATTTATGAAATGCTTTGGCCACCAAAACTTAATGTGACATCAATTACAACATAAAATCATTCAAATTTCCAACAAAAGTATGTATGTTAACCCTATCACTAGGCAAAGGGTATCAAGATCTATGATTTTGCTAGTAAGCAAACCTAAAAATGAAATGACTGCTCAAGATTATAGAGTAGAGGAGATCATAGAAGATATTGATAAGCTTCCTACTGAAGATGAGTTGGGGATAGCCAAGGCCCACTTAGATACCTTCTATGTGAAAAATGATATAGCCAAAGAGAAGGTTGATAAGCTAAAAAAACAAGTTGAAAAGATTAAGAAGAGCCTCAATGATAAAAAAGAAGTAGAAAAAGCTCTGAGAAAAGAGGCTAAGGGTTGGCAGGAAAAGTTTCAAAAGGCTAATGAGTTGAAGGATCAGTTAGAAGAACAAAATAAGCTGAATGAGAATCAAGCAAAAGAAATCCAAAATTTAAAGCATCAGCTTCAGATTGAGAAGGCCAAGTCCTCAGGATTTTCTAAATATGATTTAAAAAATATAAAGTAGGAGTTGCTTTCTGAGGTTCAAGGAAAGTGTTCAGGTATTCAGCTTATAATTGATTATCTAGAAGATGCCAGCCAGTTGCTCTCCACCATTCAGAAGTATTTAGATCAAATCATTGGAGATTTACAGCCTATGGTGATTTTGGTAGAATAGATGTACAGGCTAGTTGGTAATAGGCTCAGTGATGTTGGTAAACCAATTCCTAATAAGGAATGGAATCTGGCCGGAGTAGCTACCAAAGTAGTGGTGAAAAAGCATAGGGTAGTTCATAGACCCTAGCTGTTGTTTGACAAGATGGATAGGGAAATTAAATATATCATTGAAATAAATGAGGAAATGATTTAGGTTGGTTTCAAAGGACTCTGTAAGGAGGATCACAACTTAATATCTATGTAATAATTCTAGCAAAACATCAAGGATGCCTTACAGGATGAAGCCATAATTGATTCATTGGAAGAGCCACTATCCCAAGAACAAGCTGTCAAACTAATTATGGATTACATACGTTTAAGAGAACTCATGGAAGATCTGGTGACTAGAGGGAATATTGCTAATTATGAGGATGTTGTGGAACTACAATATGTTTATAAGTAGCTTAAAGAGACATAAAATCCCTCTGAAGAAGCCTGGAAATAGGATCTATAGTATTTGGAAACAAGGGTCCAGTTGTTTTGTGACACCTTCGATGAGGATAATCAGAGAGTACCTGCTCTAGAAGAAGAAGGAGAAGAAGAATATGAAGAGGTTGTAGAAGAATGAGAATAATATTGAGTAGTTACAGGCCCAGAAGGGGCTCACACTTAAGTCATTTTATTTTTGTTTGTACATATACATAAATTTTGTATTTCTATTTTTTACTCTGACAATTTGTCATAAATAAGCAATAAAGGCATGAAGCCTATAGAGCAGCATTTTTGTGTGAAGGCATTCCTTGAAATAAGGCCTTATAAAGGAGGAAGATTTGTGTACAGTTTTTAAGATAGTAATAATGACTGGTAATACACACATTTTCTGTATGAGTGGATGCGTGTTATGTATTTTTGGCATCACTTCGATATGAATCTCTACTCTCTCAGCAATTTCATAAAACTAATCAGAGAGTAGTGTTTGTATGGAAGTTATTCTATAAAATATATATATTTTTGAGAACATATTTGACTCCTAAGGCCCAATGGATAAGACTCTAGATTTGATTGGCTTTGCAAGCAAATCCACCCGAGAGGCACCAAAATGTAGGCCCAAAATGGCCACATACTTGGTAAAATTTTGTATAATTTTGCCTAAGTGGTAAAGGGTTCATTCCGCATACTTTGTAGTACACTTTGAAGTAGATTCGAGTGATTTATTTCCAGCTTCAGAATGGTGGCAGATATCAAATCCGCAAAAGTTCCAAAGAGATGACATCGATGACAAAGAAGTGTGGATTGGTGATTCAGAAGATGAATGAGTGTTTCCTTTCTGGAATGAATACAAGGCGGTATGACAGAGTGATGAAGGTGTGGATTCACAAAAAAGAGTTATGTGACTAGATTCAGACCTAGATTGGTGATTATAAGATTAGTGCACTTGTTTTATCCGAAATGAAATCGGTAAAAGATATAAGGAAGAGATGATGTCATCGATATTCTAATGCAGATTGAAGAAGACAATGTGGAGTATGATGGATTCTAGGGTGGATTTTATGCTCAAATATCAGTGGTCTAGATTGCAAATTTCATGGCCTTTGATGCAAAAATATGACATCATCAATTTTTAAAGCAGGATGGAGCTTGATTCTCCTTGCCAGATTGAATCTGAATCGTGCAATGAGGAGAATCAATGGTGGAGGTTAGGTTACCAAATATTGGATTTTTAAAAGATATTTATGCATCAGGATTATAACAGTCAGTTGGAAGATGAAGCATTGAAGGTTTTTTAGAAGATTGAACCAAAGATGATTACAGATCAATGATGGTAATTCACTCCCAAGAAGGATCAACAGAAACACATAATCTCTAATGAACTAAAATTTAGTTCCACTGAGTTATCAACAATTTGCAAAGGACCTGAGCTACCATTATAGATTTTATTTTAGTGGAATTCCTGGAGGATGGACAAATAAGTTGATGCTAGCTAGATATCTCTGTTGTGTTGTCAAAATAATATCTTTGTATTGCTTCTTGATTATTGTAAATTTGTAAAACTATAAGTAAAGATCGAACCCTCATTTCTAATGGTCATCTCTAGCATGTTTTCCTATGTTGTTGTAAATATTCATGAAAAGCTAATGGAAGGAGCATTACATTGATCTTTGCCTCAAATATGTGTTTTTGTGCTTGATACCAGAGGTTCGGATTCTTTAAGTTGCATTTCTGTAAATACTTTAATGGTTAGTTTAATGGTTCAAATATGCTTTTGAGTATTTTCTATATTGTTAGGGAGTGAATTTCTATGAAATCTGAGTATTTGGTGATATCTGTTATTTGGATTATCATTACCTAGATATTGAAATTGCTTGCTGCTATATTTCTCTATTGTGCTTTAAGTGAAATATAATCTGATTTGAGATAAATGTTGATTTGAGTATGCATCTTTAGTATGGTTTTTTGGGATTTTATTATAGTAGTGCAATGTTGTTAACCTATCCATACACTATTATATCCATTTACCTAACCCTAACCTTCTATTACTCTAAACTCCAAACCCTAAGTGAGCATAATTGTGTCAACAACCTGTTAAGTTGACAAGGAACCATCCTACTATGGAGGTTGGATTGAAAACCCCTATTTTGGTCCATCCAATGTTGAGTGTTGAGTTGTAGCTATCAGGTGCAAGCCTAGATAGAAAGTAGGAAGATAGATAGATGTAGTATCAAGTGAAAGCTTGGTGCAATTCAGTGCCTGATAGTTAGATAACAATAGTTTATATCAAAACCTCCACATGAATATTCCCTCCACAAGATGCTCAAATAATTTTGAAAATAATATTTTAGAATTCTTCTCTAGTTTTCATTGACAATGCAAAACTCTCTCATTTTTATAAAACAAGAATTACAATCAAATAACAAGACTTTTACACCTTTTATCTCCACTCTTTCAAAATAATTTTCACTCCAATTTATTTTCAAAGATAAAATAATTACAATGATAAATAAACCAACTACAAACTTATCACTCCAATCTCATAAATAAATGCCATTCAAACATTTAAAATAATGCAAAAATATTTCTCCTTATATCTCCTAAGTTTCAAATATAAGTAAAATAAAATATCATCCACCAAATATTACCATAGCCAACAAACATAGCGCATACCTTATAAAATAACCATGGTGCATACCTTAGTCAATAAAAAAATATTTTCTTTATCATGGATGGGAATCGACCCTCCAACCTTAGCTCACCAAGAACATCGCTCGACCGCTTGCACTAGCCAAGCGGTTGAGAATAAGCTTTATTATCACCACTTTATATTCACCACTTCCAACCTTAGCCAAAAATTAAAACCTTCAATCAGAACTAGGGGGAATCAAACCCCGAACCTTCCTTTTGCTAACGACCAATGCAGGACCTATTTTCCCCTCGGGCTATGATCCCTTGCTGCACTAAAATCACTTGCTACTTTTACTTTACTCTTTGCCTTTGTTCAATGAATTATAAATTTCCATGTTTCTCTTCTTCCCTTCATTCTATTTCATTTGCATGCGCATAGACTTTTTTCATTATTCGATTGTTGCATTAAATTTTTCTTTCCTCATTTTATATACTCCAAGGTGATTTTATAAACATTGGTAGAAATAGATGCCTCCAACATTTAAAATTTTATTTTTGGTGCCTTAGCCAAATTCAAATTTAATTATTTATTAATATAATATTTAACTTTATGTTTATTTTAAATATTATTGAATTTAGTATTAAATAATATCTTTCCATGGGTTTTCATCAATTATTTTTTCCTTATTTTTAATAAGCCATTATGGTTTAATTATTATAATATTTAGAATATTATAATATCTCCTTTTCTCTTTAAAACAATGGGTGTAATATTTTGTCTTCAACCTTTTAGCCAACCTTTTTGGTTTATAATATAAAATATTATGACCCATTATTTTACCACTTTGCTTGTACCAAAATGGAATTTACCTTGCACCAAATATTTGACATCAATGAAAACATTATTACTCAAAATATCCAAAAAATATAAATTAATAAAAAGTAAATTAGCACTCAAATAGCAAGAAATTTACATAAAAACAAAGCTCATGAAATGAAGGAAATGTTATCAAAACGCTTGAACAAAGGGAGAATAGAATGTAAAAATGCTTGATATATGAAAGAAAAATAATATGGAGGAAGACATAAGAGATTAGTATGTTGTAGTCAACATGTAGAAGTTGTAGGCAAAAGAGTTAGTAAGAATTTATCTCAAAACTAGTAAATAAGAATATAGTAAAAATCTTGCAAAACAGAGGATTAAAGACAATATGTGAAAGAAATGTAAATGCAAATTAGGATAAACCTACAAAAATTATGTTAGATATGATAATAGGGATGCTAAAATAAATAATAAGGCTACAAAAACACTATTAAATATGCTACAAAAATAGAGTTAGGGGCTGCCAAAGAGAAAGATAAAAATCTTGCAAGAGAAATTAGAATATAAAGGATGAAATACAAAAGAATATTGACAAGTTAGCAAGGCTACAACATAGAAGAAAAAATTCTATGAATCCAAGGTGATAGGAGAGAAGAAATAAGCTAGTAGATCTCTCTTTCTTACCTCCAATGGTGACCTCCTTGCTCACAAGTCCTCCTTACCTTGCTTGACTTGTTGTCAATGCTCACAAAGGATGATCAAATTGATGAGTCCTGGAAATGCCTCAATCACAACATGTTTTGAACACTAAAATTGCCTAAAAACTCTTATGTTTAATCTAATATGCTAGTTAAGTTAATTCAAAATGCTATGTATTAACTATTTGCATGATAAATGTATCTAAAATACTATATTCTGATTTTTACAGCTTTTTGCATAAGTTTTATGTTGTTTTGTTATGACTTGCTAAATGAGATATGCTTAGATTGATAGTAGCATTTCACTAATCATGTTTTGATATGTCTCAAGCATTTTTTTTACCTAAATCTGGAAACAGTGCAAGTAAACTGTTACTGTGTAGCAAAAACTATTTTTTTTCCCATGTAAATTCTAGCCAGTTGCCAATAAATGGAAAGGCATGGAATTCACATGTGGAAAGAGATGAAGACCATTGGAATCTGATCCTGAGAAGTAACCCACATGAGAAATGCAGAGGAAATAATTTAAGGAGCCCACATTTGTTCATTCCTAAGTCTCTTTGAAATGAACAGATATCTTCGAAATGAGAAAACACAGTGTCTTTGAAATGAGCGGATCTTCGGAATGAGAATTGCAGTATCTTCAGAATGAGCCACTTATCTTCGAAATGAAAAAAAAATGTGCTTTTTGACTTATTGACAAAATTCTGACACTAGAAAAAGGGAAATAAATATTGAAAAGGGTAAGGGAAAATATCTCATAACTGACTTTGCCATCCTTGCCGACCAAAGCCACCATTTATGGAAAGATCAAGTTTGATCTTCTTCTAGGATAAAAATAGGAATTGTTGCAGTATAATAGGATTAGATATTTTGAGATATTTTCAATTGTCAGTAGATCTTAGGACATCTATAAATATGTCTCCTGTTCAGGTTGAGCTAGAGAGGAGATAGAGAAATCAAAAAGTAGAGAAATATAGGAGAAAATAGGCAATAACTAGAGAAGTGACTGTTACAGTCTTGTAATAGGTTTTCAGCAGAATTATTGTAATCATGTTCTTGAATCAATAAAGTGTACTATTTCTATTTCATATTGTTTGTAAATGAGTGTGAGTAAGATCTAGAGAGAGAGAGACTCATACCTTCTTCTGGACAAGGAGGCTGGCCACTTCCAGACCTAGGAGGAGGACTAACAACAGGTTTTTATTCTGATTTTGCTATAGCAGAATGAGTTGTAGAACTTGTCATTTCATTTCTTTGTAAAAAAATAATGATATTTGCAATCTTAGCTTATTTTATTTTTTGTGATTAATGGTTTGGTTGTAATCTCCACTTTTAGCAAAACTTTCAATTTATTGCAGACTATCATTTCCAAAATTTACTATTTTTTGTAATTTCTTGCATTTTATGTTTTGTTGTCAACCCCTGCACAGAAGATTGACAACCTTCTATTACAGAGCCTTGATAGGATTTCATTTCCATGCTATAATTAGGTTTCCATTACTGTAAAAGTAAATAGATTTCCTTTATGCAATTATAATCAGACTTCTAATTCTACAATTGTTATTTCTACAACATAATTAGGTCTCATTCTGCAATTGTAATTAGGATTTCATTTATGCAGTTAATTATTAGTTTTCATTTTTGCAACTTAGATTAAGGTTTAATTCATGCAATTTAGATATAGGAATGTCCTAAATCCCCCACATAATCGGTTTCACCAATAAGACCTATTGCTCTAGATTGACCTAAGTTATAACCCTGTTCACCCCTTCTTTCGTAGATAGCCTTGTACACTGCCCTGGATTGACAAATTCAGTGAGAATTAATGATGTGTATAATGTCTACACATAATTTTGGCACCATTACCAGGGAATTGTGTTGCTATAAGGTAACAATAGTCCAATAACTATTAATTATACTAAGATGTGAAGATTCAGGATAAAATCTGAATAGAACAACTGGTTAAAGTAACAACTATTGACCTATAATTTTTGTCATTTAAGAGTAAACATGAATGAGTAAGTCTAGGTATGAAAAAGGTAAAATTACCCAAAAGGATCCTTGGCTTGTTCCATTAAGGAGATCTTCATGCCTAAGGGGTGAATCACCTGTGTTTGAATCACCAGAAATATTGAAAGAAAAATCACCAGTCTCACCATCATTAGAATATTCTGAGAAAGGAAAATTATCAGTCTCATCATCATTATAATATCCTAAGAAAGAAGAATCATTAGACTCATTATCAACAGAGGATCTTGGACCTCTTGAGAGAGAAATTTGGATAGGTTTAACTAAGGAACAAGAAACTATGGTAGAAGGAGGTAATCTAGATGGAGATGGCCAACATGGCTATGTCCATAATGAAGGAGATGATCAAGATATGCCCCAACCTTCCAAAAAATTTGAATATCCTATCCGTTTGAATCCAACACAAAACTCTCCCATGAAAACTATTTCACCTTCAGTACTTCCAACCTTTCGAGGTGTTGTATCTAAAGATCCTGATCAGTTTTTGTTTGAATTCAAGGTAGTGTGTCAAACCTATGATTATGTAAATGACAATCAGAAACTTAAGGTTTTTCCCTCAACACTCAAGGACTCAGCATTATGCTAGTTCATGAGCTTAGAGCCAAATTCCATCCGAACCTGGGATCAAATGGAAATTGTGTTTTTAGATAAATATCAATAGTATTGCCATGTAAGAAATAGGAAAGATGAGTTATTCAGGATTAAAAAAGAAGATGACAAAACATTAGAAGACTATCTTGATAGGTTCTCCTTTGTTCAAAGGAGATGTGGACTTGTAGAACCAGAGTTATGCAAAACCATATTTTTGAGAGGATTACAAGATGAATCTAGAGATGTATTGGATTTGATGGGAAAATGGGATGTAAATACTCTCAGTAATGAGGAAATTGTGGATCTCTATAGGAATTACTCTCGCAATAAGCAGAGAAGAAGAAAAAATAGTACAAATGGCACTGATGTGAAGGAATTAATAGAGGAACTTCCAAATTTTAAAACTGATATTCTAGTGCAATTAAACACAACTTTGTGGGAAATTTCTGCAAAAGCAAAAACCATAGAACCTTTGGCAATTTATTGCCCAAGATGTAGAAATAAACATGCTTTGCAGGAATGTCCTTTGAATAAAACATCTATCTCAGCCATTTGTAGTATCTGTTCAAAGAAGCATTCAACTGATAAATGCCACTTGCTACCATAACTCAAAATTGTGTTAGAAAATTAGACTGAGGAACTCAACTATGTTGGACAAAAACAACGAGGAAATTTCTCTCAAAACCAAAATCCCCCTTATTTTCTTACAAATTGGGGGCATAATCCCTATACTATGCCTTGGGGACAATCAGAACCACCCCAACGTCCTTGGAATTATTCTCAATGGAAAAATTCCCAAGAATGGCCACAAAAAAATTGGAGTAATTTAGCCTGGAATTAGAATAAGAATAACCCATCATGGAATCAAAACAATCGAGCCTAGAATCAGAATTAAAATAACCCATCATGGAATCAAAACAACCCATCATGGAATCAAAACAACCCATCATAGAATCAAAACAACCCATCCTGGAATCAGAATCATACTAATACACATTGGATGCAAAATCAACCACAGTGGAGTCAGCAATACTAGTCTTATCCAAGGCAGCAAAGAAATCAAGGTCAAAATAAGCATTTTTTGCCTACACCTAATCAAAATTTTCAAGAAAAATAGAACCAACCACAAAAAACACAATAGGTGAAACAACCTCAACTTCCAGCTCAATCAGTCACTAATCCAAATAGCATGAGACAGGCATCCCCTATCTATGTGGCTGAAGTTGAGGAAAATGTTGAAATAAATGTTATTGATTGTAGTAACATCCAACTTCGTTCAGGAAAAGTTGTACCTAAAACTATTTCAAATAAAAGCAAAGAAAATGAATAGCAAGAACCTTTGGAACTAGTTAGAGTTGAACCAACAATAGAGAAATAAGAAGAACAAATAGAACCACAGGCAGAACAATTACCTTCATCAAGGATAATTCCATATCTTGAAAGATTCAATACCATAGTAGAAAATTCTGAGTCAGACCTGGTCAAGGAACTTAAAAATTTAACTATATCATTGCCCTTATTGCAAGCCATTAAGGATATACCAGTGATTAAAAGTATTGTCTAAGATTTATGCATTAGAAGAGCAGGAAGAAAAAAGAAAGCATTTCCTAAGACTGTTCAGGTTGAAGGAAAGATAGCTGATCTCTTGTCTGGAAAACTAGTACCTCCAAAGTATAGTGACCTAGGAAGTCCAATTATCATAGTTACCATAGGTTCAGTACCAATATCAAATGTCTTAGTAGATCTAGGAGCTGCAATAAATTTCATGACCAAGGATATAATGAAACAATTACAGCTCAAACATCTCAACCCCACATTTACAGTTTTAGAAATGGCTGATAGGTCAGTTGCAAAACCTGAAGGTATCATTGAATATGTTCCTATAGAAGTTTCTTCTTGGGAATTCCTTGCAAATTTTTTGGTTTTAAAACAAAGAAATGCAACACATGGATATCCCATCATTTTGGGAAGACCTTGGCTTACAACTGCAATAGCCTTCATAGACTGCAGATCTAGAAAAATGACTATTTCAAATGGTATTGATCTAAAATAGATCTCTCTATATCCTCTTGCAAAACCATCTAGCAATTTTTTAGGTCAGTTATGGTTTCCTTATTTAGATGAAGAATTAGAGGAGGTTATTTACACACTAGCCACCTTGGTAGTAAGGGAACACACAGAAGACCTCCATGATACAAAAAATTTAGAAAACGAAACTATCCTAATGAATGTTTTGCATGAACAAGGGTTAGAAGAGGAAACAGTAAATATCCATCAGTTCTTAAGGAATGAGGAGAACCAAAATTTTGAATGTGAACCATATGTACTATCACAGGAAAACTCTGTTTCACTACCACATGGGTGGCACCATCACCTAATTTTTCCTTCTCACTGTTCCATACAGAATATGCTTCCATCAAGAAGTAATGAAACATAAACTTCTTATTTCCTCCCATCTCAGTAGTTTCCTCTTAACTCCCTAATCACCAGGTATGAAGAAGTGAGTTCATTCCTTTCAAATACAAAACAAATAGAAGTTCATCCAGGTAAATTACTAAACATTAACAGTTGGCTTACTAGGGAAGAAGAAGAAAAATTGATAGTTGTCTTGCAGAAGCATGTTTATGCTTTTTCTTGGGACTATAAATATATGTCAGGAGTTCACCCTGATATATGCACCCACAGAATTTATACTGAAGAATTAAAGCTAGTAAGACAACCCTAGATAAGACTGAATCCTACCCTAAGAGATATTGTAAAGGAAGAAATTGAAAAAATTCTGGAGGTAGGATTCATTTACCCAATTTTTGATAGCCAGTGGGTCTCTCCATTGGTTATAGTTCCTAAGAAAAATGGAAAAATGAGAGTATGTTTAGACTATAGAGAACTGAATAAAGTGACATACAAAGACCATTTTCCATTACCTTTTATAGATCAGGTGTTAGATACCATTGCTAGAAAGAAATACTTTTGTTTTCTTGATGGATTTAGTGGATATAATCAAATTCAGGTTGCACCCGAAGATCAAGAGAAAACAACCTTTACTTATCCATGGGGAACATTTGCCTATAGGGTTTTACCTTTTGGTTTGTGTAATGCCCCAACAACTTTTCAATGAGCGGCTTTACCAATTTTTTCTGATCTGACTACCAACAGTGTTGAGATATACATGGATGATTTCATAGTATACGGACAGACTTTTGAATTTACATTAGAAAACCTTGACAAAGTTTTAGCTTGCTGTGAAACATACCAGTTATCCTTGAATCCAAAAAAATGTTTTATGATGATGGAGGAAGGAATAGTTCTTGGTCATCACATCTCTCCTCAAGGAATCCAGGTTGATCCAAAGAAGGTAGGAATTATCAAGAATATTCTTCCTCCTAAAACTCAGACTAATGTCAGAATATTCCTAGGACACATTGGTTTTTACCATAGGTTTATTTCGAGCTTTAGAACAATAGCCAATCCCATGTTTGCCCTATTGACTAAAGATTCTAAATTTTCCAAAACTGCAAGGTGTTAGGAATCATTTAAAGCTCTAAAAGAGAAATTAGTAACTCCACCTGTGTTAAGAGGATCTAATTGGACATTACCATTTCACATATAGACTAATGCTTCCAATACAACAATTGGAGCAACATTGGGACAAATTGACAATGGTGAACACTATGTCATCTACTACATTAGCAAGAATTTGACAGGAGCTGAGAAAAATTATACCACAAATGAGAAAGAATTCTTGGCAATAATTTATGCCATCAATAAATTCAGGCATTACATCACAGGTTATCAAATATTTATTCACACATATGACACAACCATTAAATAGTTGATGAATAAGCCTATGGTAAGTGTAAGAATTATTCATTGGTTACTGTTGCTGCAAGAATTTGATATAACTATAATCAACAAACCAGGAAAAGCTAATGTTGTAGCAGATTTCTTGCCTAGATTACAGAACACAGATGAAGGGGAATTAGTTGAAGATACCTTTCCTGATGAAAAATCATTTGCTATATCAGTTCAATCACCTTGGTTTGTAGATATAGCCAATTACTTGGTCATAGGGAAAGTTCCTCCACATTTCACTTCAAAACAAAAAAAACAATTGATCAAACAAAGTTCTTATTTTGAATGGATTAAGGGTATACTTTTTAAGTGCAGTCCTGACCATGTGTTATGTAGGTACATCTGAAAGGATGAGGTGTATGATATCCTTAGGGCTTGTCCTGATGAACCCTCAGGTAGACATTACTCTGTAAAAAGCACAATTAGGAAAATCTTAGGGACAGGATATTATTGGCCATCTCTTCACAAGGATGTGAAAAAGTACATCAAGCATTGTGATGCATGCCAAAGAATGGGGAAACCCACTCATACAAATGAAATGCCACTACAGCCTCAATTGGTTTTAGAGCCATTTGAGAGGTGGGGGCTTTATTTTGTAGGACCTATTGATCCACCTTCTCAAGGAAAGGTGCATATTCTAGTATGCACTAATTACTTGACAAAGTGGGTAGAGGTGCATGCTTTCAAACATGCTCATGAAGAAAAGGTCACTGATTTCTTGTATACTTAGATTTTTCAGAGATTTGGAGCTCTCCGGTCTATCACCACAGACCAAGGACCCCAATTTGCATCTAAAGTCATTGAGGCATTTACAGAATTATATGAAATCAAACATAGAAAATCATCACCTTATCACCCACAAGAAAATGGCCAGGTTGAGGTAACAAACAGGGAACTAGAATGAATCTTAACAAAAATAGTAGCTTTTCATAGGAGAAACTGGCTAGATAAATTACCTAAAGCAGTATGGGCTTACAATACTACTTAGAAATTCACTACTAGATTCACACCTTATGAACTAGTCTTTGGTAAAAATCCCCTCTTACCTATTGAATTTGAGCTACTAACACTATGCACAACATTGAAAATTGGAATTGAATTGTCACAGGCACAGACAGATAGGATTCTACAGTTGAATGCATTGGATGAACTTAGATTAGATGCTTTGCACTAAATTAAAGTAATCCAAGAGCATAGGAAGTTGTGGCATGACAGTCACATTCAGCAGAAGAAAAATCAACAAGGAGATTGGGTTTTACTGTTTGATTCTCGCTATGAGGACTTCCTTGGAAAGCCGAGAACTAGATGGCTTGGACCTTACCGGATTGAAGAGGTATTTGACAATGGAGTGGCTCGTTTATCTCCTATTGATGGGTCACAGAGAAATATTTTGATTTCAAATGGCTACCTTTATAAAGTGTTGCAAAATTTGCTCACCAAGCTTCCTCACTACCATTATGCTACTAAATTGCTACATGAGCTTTGAGGCTACCTTCCATTTCATAACATGATCAACTCCACTAATTTGGAACATCTAAACCAGCAAGCTTGCATCCCCACTCATGATAAATTCATTGACAAAACCACCCTTGGATCACCCCAAATCATCTAGATTGGTTTTACAAAAGTTACAGGTCTACGATAGTGATCGTCTCGCTCTGAGATGGTCCATAGATAGTGATCATTTCACCCAAATATGGCCTTGATTAGGTGATCAATTTGATCATATTTCCATGAGATGACCCTATTAAGGTGATCAATTTTTACATTTTTGTGCATCTTAGCATTAGATAATTTTGTCTATGCATATTATTTACTGCATTAGCATAGATATTTCCCTTTTATCACATGCAATACCTTTTAGTTATTTTCATTTTGTTTTATCTTATGATCAAGATGGTTCAATCTGAGTGGGCTCCATAAATGCTACTAATATCACACTTTTTTCTTTGCATACAGGTTACAAGATCAAACAATGTGAAATATTCTTGGATCCAACCCTCAAACAGTGTGAACATTTTCAAATTGCATAAAATAATATATTTTTCTAATGAAAATGGGTAGCTTGATCCTTACTATAATATTGTATCAACAGTAAAATCCTTAAGAATGATTCATTGTAACACTTTTTAAGAGAATCAATACAATTTAACTATAGCTGAATTTATTGCCATTTGATCTCTTTCACATCATGTTTTAGTGCTTTCTCCTATTTTCTATTTGCGGTGCATATTTTTGCACTTTCACCATGATCCTCATGAAGCTTCTCACTTCAAATACATTTTTTGGTGTATGCCAACTTAATATAGTCTCAATATTCTTAGGATGTACAATAATTCCTTCTACCAAGATGATATATCCCAAATACTACACTTGTAAGATATAGAACTCATATTTAGACAATTTTCCATACATCTAGCTTTTCCTTAGCATCTTCAATGCTAACCTTAATGTTGATCATCTTCCTATTTGGTGTGAGAATATATCAAGATATCATTTAAAAATACTAAAACAAATTGATCTAGATATTTCTTGAACACATTGTTCATCGAATTCATAAATATTGTTGGTGCATTTTTTAACCCAAATAGAAATACTGTGAACTCATAGTTCCCATATCTAGTCTTAAAAGTTATTCTAATAGTATCCTCCTCTTGGATTCTCAACTTATGATACCCTAGTCTTAGATCTATCTATGAAAAATAGTGGCATCCTTTAATTGATCAAAGATACCATAATTCTTGGAAAACTGTACCTATTCTTGATGGTTACCTTATTTAGCATCCTATAATATATGCATAACCTCAAGGAACCATCCTTATTTTTAAAAAATAATATTGAAGTACCCCAAGGCAACTGATTAGGTTTTATCAGACCCTTTTCCAATAAATCTTGGTGTTGCACCTTCAATTCTTGCAAATATATTGGGGTCATTTTGTAAGGTGTCCTTGCAATGGGTTCATCCTCTAGAATTTTTTCAATAATGAATTCAAACTCGCATCAAGGTGGTATACCTGGGAGATCTTTTGGAAACACGTCCTTGAATTCATGCAAAATTGAAAAAATTTCAAACATTTTCTCATCTGCCTTATCACCAATCTTATCATTAATATTAATTACACACAACATACCATCCCTTTTGATATCCTTCTTTGGATACATAGCCAATAGAAAATGGGTTTGAAAATACCCTTGACTTCTTTGAACTCTTAATATTATTTTATCCTTATTAGCGTAATCCATCCACCTTTCTTGGAAGTTGAATAAGGATCCATGAACCTTTAACCAGTCTATACCTAGGATGATATCAAAAGCATGGAGTGGTGCTATATACAAGTTCTATATTGTGGATCCATTGGGTAAGGTTTTTTTATCTATAGTAAAACATTGAACCACTAAGTAGGTCTATCCAAAACCATACTCGACTTCCCACCCTTGTGCCAAAAATCCAAGTCTTTTTGACATATCCTCGATAATACTTGTGGAAAAAAATTATTTTTAGCTCCACTATATATTAAGATCTTAACATCCTTGTCAAAAAACTTACCATTTAGTAACATCAATGTTGCTTGTCCATCCAGGTTTTGATTCTCGGTAGTGGGATATATTTGGTGTGATTGCTTCTTTACTTTGTTACTTGAATCTAACCATTGGGGACACTTCTTGGCATAATGAGGACCCACACATATGTAGTAAATTGTCACATCCTACCTTTTCTCCCCTATTTTATCTTTTTATGCAGACTCATTCTACTTTAGAGGATGAGGGTTGGAACTATCCTTTTACTATGCTTCTCATTATTATTGTTATCAAGTTGTGGGTTCCATTTTCTCTTCATGTTTTATTTCTTATCCCCTTTCATAAACCCTGTACTCTTTTTTTTTCTTGATCTCCTAGCTCGCTATCTCTTTTAGCCCTATATAATTGAAGAAATATTTGGTTTGGTGAGTAGTATCTTCTTATCTGGCCAAATCATAAGCCTTTTGTAGTTTTTTAGATTTGAGAAGATTAACTATTATTATTGTTTTTTAAATAAAGGGGTACAAATTTATTGATAAAAAGTCTGGATTACATAGTACAACTGAGCTTCCAACCAGGATTCAAATAAATAGCCAAACAGGCTAAAACCACTAGACTAGAATGACACCTAGAAAAGACAACAAGAATAAACCACATTAAGTTTGTACATTCTTGTGGATCAAATCCCATAGGTTTTGAGAGTACCCAGATGGGAGACTCTCCCAATTATCGATACTCCAAGGATCCAGTAGCTGAGAAGCCCTTTTGGACAAGTAATCGACAACCACATTCCATTTGCTTGGAATGTGCACAAAGGATATAAATTTGAACTCTTCACTCATTCTGAGAATCTGAATGACTACAGAGGCCAACTGCCAATTAACTTCCTCCACCCTTTTACTATTTAAAATATTAACCACAATTTGAGAGTCAGACTCATAGATAATCCTATGCCAGCCAAGAGAAAACCCCCTCCACAAGGCCTCAAGAATTGCAATAGCTTCCATAAAATTGTTGGAGTGAACACCTTTATAAATGGAAAAGAAAAAAATGACACCACCAATAGAATCTCTCCCAACACCGCCAATGCCAGCATGTCCAGGATTACCCCTAGATGATCCATCAGTATTAATTTTTAAAACTCCTCTAGGGGGTGGCCTCCACCTACCATCTCTCCTAACCTTATTACTGAGCTAAGGAACCATACTAGGGCTAGAAGAGTTCACACCATATCCAAAGAGACCAAGGGCTTGTTGTACCTTCTCCTCCCTATAATATAAAAGAGGGTCCACATCACATTTTCTATGGATGGTTTCTTGAACCATATATAGTATCCTTTGCTAGATATGTTGAACAACCAAATAACTGCCCTGAAATATGCACCAATTTTGTTCGAGCTAAATTTTCTAGATGATGCAAGAAGGGCCCAAATTCCAAACCACCCGAAGGAAGGGGGAGTTGGCTGGAGGTTTTCCTAGACTACTCAAAAACTCCACTAGGAACAACACATGAAAACATGGATGGTTCCAGGTGCTCCACCAATGGTGCAAAACGTCTCTGGCAAAGGAGCATTGGAAAAATAAATGAGAAGAGTCATCCTCATTCTTAATGCAAAGGACACAAAAAGAGGGACCCTAAAATCTCCTCTTCCTCACATTATCCCAAGTGAGGTATTTATTACGAGCTACCAACCAGAGAAAGAAGTTACATTTTGGCTAGGAAAATTTTTTCCATACCTTTTTCCACCAAGTGATAGGAAGACTCCCATACTTTTGCTTATCAAGAACCTGATAACCATAGGCTACCGAGTAGGTTCCCTTAGGACCATGGTTCCAATCCAGAATATCTTTACCCCTCAATGAAGAACAATACCTCCCCATAATAATAAGAGCAAGCACCTCTCTGTCCTTGGCCAATCCCCCCTAGGGCCATTCTTGTGGATATTTCCACCTGTACATCTCCATATTTCCAAAAGACTAGATTTTTTTAAAGTCCACACAAGACCAACCTACTTCCAAGAAAAAAATTCTTAGGAAATGTAACCTAGGATATTGATTCAATATAGGAGGATGGCCATCCCAAGAATCCTCCCAAAAAAGAGCATTTGATCCCCGATTGCAAATCCAAAACAAACCCTACTTGATTAAATTAGCTCCTCTTCTCAGAGTGTCCCAGATAACTAAACATTTCCCAGCCAAGCTGACTCTAGGGATTTCAGCCTCAGAAATACTTCTTAAGTATTTACAAGATAATATTTTAGCCCAAATCTGATCTTGAGAGGTACACCATCTCCAATAAAGTTTTGCAACCAAATCCTACCCAAAAAGAGTTGTATGTCGCAACCCAAGGCTTCCCTCTTACATTGGCCTACATATAGAATCCCACCTAACCAAAATCCATTTAGATTGATCAAGTTTTCCAGACCATAAAAACTATCTTGAAAAAGCATCCATGTCCTTGATGAAGTGAGAGGGAGCTATTTGTACAAAACATCTATAAATGTGTAAAACTTGAACAATAGATTTTAAAAGAAACACTCTACCTACAGTGGATAGCCATCTTAGAGTCCAGTGATTCACCTTCCTTCTAAACTTATCAAACATAGACTACCAATAAGATCTAGGTAGAGGATGAGATGAAATTGGAATACCAAGATAAATGAAGGGGGGAGTCCCAACCTGGAATCTTAGAATGTGAGCAATCCTGGATTGAATAAGAGGAGGGGCATTGAAGAAGAAAATAGAAGATGTGTCCTCATTAATCAATTGTCCAGAAGCACTAAGATATATGTCAAGAGACTGTATAATATTGCCAGCTTTCCTAATAGTGGCAACTCCCAACAAAGTAGTGTCATCAACAAATTGAAGGTGGGAAAGAGGTGGAAAACTACTATCCCACTTCCACCCCTAAATGAGACCCTGCATGACTTGAGACTTGAGAAATCTTCCCAACCCTTATGCCATAATGATAAAAAAATAAGGAGATAAAGGATCTCCTTACCTCAATCCCCTTGAGGCCTCAAACAACTCTGATGGCTCATTATTAACAAGAATAGAGAATGAGGAAGAAGAAACATAGCTCATCACCCATCTAATCCATTCCTCCTCAAATCCAAAAGCAGTAAAAACTTTTTGAAGAAAGGACTATCCGACCCGATCATAGGTTTTGGCCATGTCCAACTTAATGAATATATTTTTCTCCTTAGAATTTTCTATCGAGTGAATAGCTTCTATAGCAATAACAACCCCATACAAGATTTTTTGGCTAGCAAAAAATCCTCCTTGCTCCTCAGAGATGATTTTTCTCAACCATATCTTCAACCTCTCAGTAATAATTTTTGTGATGATCTTATACACAACATTATAGATAGCAATAGGCCTAAACATATCCAAGGAATTTGCTCCCTCTTTTTTGGGTATAAGCACCACAAAGGTAGAATTTAGGGCCCTTAGCATCTGTTTGTTCTTTTGGGACTCATGGACCACCTCCAAAAGATCAAATTTGATTAAATCCCAAAAATATTTATAAAAATCAATCGAGAATCCATCTGGACCTTGTGATTTTCCTTTTTTTTATCTTGAATACAACATTTTCCAACTCCTCAAGGGAAATTGGACCCATCAAGTGCTCATTCATCTCTCTAGAAACAATCACTGGAATACAATTTAGAATAATATTTTCATTCTCATCATATGATAGGGAGTCCTCCTTGAAGAGAGGAAAAATACCTCTTAGTCTCTTTTGAAATATCCTTGAAATAACAGAGTAGGGAACCCTGAGAATTCACAAGAGAGGTAATCGGGTTACCATTATAGTGAGCCTTAAATGAGTTATAAAAGAATTTTGTTTTCCTATCCCCTTCCTGAAGCCAATATACTCGAGCTTTTTGTTTCCAAAAAATTTCTTCCCTCAGTTCCCATTCAACAAGGTCTTTCACAGCCTCAAATTCCTCAACAAGAAGCTTCTTCGTGAATCCCTGATCTCTAATCTTCCTTGAAGCTTCTTCCATCCTCCTAAGAGCTACTAGCTTAGCCAATAAAAGGTTGCCAAAATTTAGTCTATTCCATCTATTCAATTTATATTTTACAAATTGTAGTTGCTTCATAAAGGAATACATAGCGGTGCCATGAGGAGGTTTGCTAGTGGTCCACCAGCCTTGCATGAAATCATGAAGCTTAGGATCACGAAGCCACATACATTGAAACTTAAAGGATGAATTAATTTGTATCCCTAACTCCAAAGTAGAGAGTTTGATATGCCAATGATTAGATTTCCTACCCTCTAGAATCATAGAACTAGCACCTCTTTTATTACCCATCGAATAACTGGACATCAAAAACCTATCTAGTCTCTCTGAGATAGAAGCTTCCCCACATCTTCTATTGTGCCAAGTAAATATCCCATTATCTGGCTTGATGTCAACCAATTTTAGGGCATGGATATGAGAACTGAAGACAGAAGAAAAAGGCTCAAGATGGTCCACACCACCATGTTTCTCCTCTAGACAAGTGATAGAGTTGAGATCTCTAGCCAAAATCCATGGGTACAGGGGAACCAAACTTATCACAAAGCAAATTTGCTTCCACAAATTCACTTTACCATTGTAATCAATAGGAGCATACAAATTTTTAAGTAGGGTGATTTCACCAGATTCATTATCATGCCCGTCCATTGAAATAGACCATGTGCTACAAATCCAAGTAAGAGGGGATATCTTAACCAGATCCCATAAACAAGCGATGCCACCAGAATATCCACATGAACCAATACACTGGAATTGCTCCCTTATCCACAACTTGGGAGAAATTTTGAACATACTATCAATAGCCAATTTAGTCTCCTGAATAAACACCACATCTAGAGAATGCACACAAACCAAATCACGAATAGCTTTTTGTCTGGGGATGCTATTCAACCCCCTTACATTCCATGAGAGGATAATCATTTTTTGGGGTTATAAAAATGGGAGTCCAATGTTCTCACCAAGCCTAAATCCACCAAAGTCTCCCCCATTAACTTAATTTTATCCTGGTACTTCTTTCGACCCACCTTCATATTCTTATCCAATTTTTTTTTGTAATTATTTTTTGCTACAATCCCAACACCGTAGGAGTTTTGCAGTCCAAGGATTACTGCATCAGTTCCTGAGTAGGATAGGGCATAACTAAATCTATAATACTTTCCAAAATATTTTCCCTTATAGGGCTTGACCCAACCATGTCCCCTAAACTCATATCCAAAGCCCTTTATTCTTCATTTAAACCCCTTAGATATGATTCCTTAATTTCCCCATCAAGAAGAGACATTTGATTCAGCCTTGTTATATTTACATCAGGTAGCAACATTTTAGGTATCTCCATGCACTGATCAAGATCATATAATATTTCAAAATGGTTGAGTAGAGCATCTGGCTGGCTATCCTTAAGGTCTTTTTTTTCACTTCGTCCTCTATTTCGAGCTTTTACTGAAACAAAATCTTCCTTATCTCGTTCCCCTACCTTTATCAGGGCTTTTTCTTTATTCAAAATTTGTCCAAACTGAGAGGGCCTAGGATTTGAAGCCACAGGCGAGACAAACTTAGGGCATTTTATTTTCAAATGTCCATGTTCATGGTAAATCTAACAACGAAATGGAAGAGCTTCATAGTCAAGTTTTTAAACCCATGTAGTTGATCCAAATTGTATTTCAATAGAATCTGGAATAGGATTATTTAATTAATTTTCAACATAAATACGAGTAAAAAAGATTACTTTTTTATCCATTGTCTTTTGTGATGGTCCAACCGGCTTCCCAAGTAGAAGGGCAATCTTATGCAAGATATCAATTCTCTAGAATTTCAACAGGAGCCATGGAAGCCGCACCCATACTAGAACTTGCAATGACCGCTCCTTTGATGGGTTGAAATGCACATGCTAGGGTTTAAGAAAGAGTCCCACTTGGTTATAGAAATAAGTACCCCCTTCAAATGCTTTGTTACGATCTGCAATACAAGATAAAAACACCATATAATAGTTGTTCACACTCAACATCACCACCACATTACCTTTAGGATTCCAAGTCTTCCTGACCCAAGCCTCTACAAAGGGGAGAGAAATTTGGATGCCCAAAATTTTTCCAATAAGGGCATGTTTGGTTAGATAATCCACATATTCTACCACTGAGTCTGGTTGAACCACTAGAACTGGCTTGGCTTCACATCGTTCCAAAAATCCATTGTTCTTTAACAAGCGGTTCCCGACATGCACTAGAAAATCCTGTTCCTTCCAGTCATTTTTAGATGAAAAAATATCATGAGCATGCACTCTCTGTGCTGGACCTGATGCCATCATGACATTCCTCCAATTTTTTAGACCTCCTCTCGAAAGTTACTGCCATCCCCGTAGAGCAGTTTTTCTTCATCAAATCCTAGTAGAGTCTATTCTCATAACCTTTGTACATTATCAATAGTATTGCATAGAATATTAACTATTATACTACTATTAGGATCTACCCATAAGATGAAATTATGCACCTTTAGTTTCTCATTATTCTCATACTCTAGAACATACTTCAAAAGTTTCACATATCTTTGAAAGTATACCTCTATTGACAATGAACCTTGCTAAAGTGTAGAGAATTCCTCAAACTTCTATATGTAAATTTGACTAAAAATAAATATTTTCTTATAATACCTAATGAAAATTTCCCACTTAATATTTTTAGCTTGGATCTTCTTACCTGTTCTGAATGTATTCCATTATTCTATGGCTACATATTGAAGATGAAGAGCAACCCATACATTCTAAGTTTTAGAAGAGTAACTTTTCATGGAAAAGAAGGTTTTCAACTAATTCAACCATGACTATGCTGCATCTCCTCCTTCCTTCTCGTTAAATTTGGCTACTTTAACATTTTTAAGGTATTTAGCCAGCTTAGCCTCTATCCAAAATTTTCCCTCATGGCTTCTTCTAACATGATTCTATTCTTGTATACCTTCTAAATTTTTGGTACTAGTTTCTTTATTTATCAAGGTTTCTATTAATTATTATTTATGTTCCATCTGTTCTTGAAGCAAATTCAGTATAGAAGAGAGAAATTTCACTCTCTCATTGAAACTTATTATTTATTTGATTTCCTTGCTAGGGTTTGTTGCCCTCATGAACTCCTTACTAGGATCTATTATCCTCCTAGTTTTGTTATTGGAGTCCATAATTTGTCTAGACTTATTTTGGGTATGAACTACCATTTCCTCTTGTGCAATTGATCTTGCTTTCTTGGATGAATATCCTCTTAAAGTATGTGCCATCTCTTATCCATAAAAATAAGTTGGGTAAGTTACAATTTCTTTCAATTGTACTTATAGTTAGTTTCATCTTCCTTGTGAATCAACATAGATCATTATCATTCAGTCGATAATGATTATGGTCACACTTGCCTCTACAAGGTTTTTATGACCCACCTTAGTAGTACAAGATACTCAAGTTGAATTTTGTATTAGCAAATGATGTTTAATTCTTATCTATGTTGATTTTATGGATGTATGATTCTAATATTATGTCCATTTTGTATATGAATATGGTACTATTGATGCTCTACTTGGTTGGAGGATCAATTATTCTCATGGGTGGACAAGAGAATTGACCACAAGGAATGAGAGACCATATTGAAGGGGAAATGATGATGATGACTCGTTCATCAAACAACTTAGGGTAACATGAATGAATACATTTTCATATATGTGCATTGTGGTTTACTTATGCTTATGTTTTGTACCATTGGACTAGTAAATTTGCTTGTAATGAGTGTCCTTAACATAATTCAATAATAACTTGTCTATATTAAATAAGGAGCCACTCATTTAAGGATAAAAAATGGTACAAAACATCGAGAGGATGCATTCGTTATTGCATATGGCATGATGATATTGATTATCAATATTTAATATTTGGACTTAATGATGGATTAATTCATTATAATATTTAGATTGCAATTAATCAGATGATAGATTATTTAGGCAATTAATCTAATGATATATTAATTCATTATAATATTAAAATCACAATTAATTAGATGATATATTAGTTTGGCAATTAATCTAATGATAGATTAATTCATTATAATATTTAGATTGTAATTAATCTAATTAAAATTTTATTTGTCTCAATCTTTAGATTTGCTATTAATTGAAAGATAGATTAAATGATAGATTAATATTTAGTCTTACAGATTAAGGATAATACTTGCTAATTATGGTTTTATTTATAACTAACTATGGAATATATGAGTTTTGAAATGTATGGCTTTGAATTTAAATATTTGTGGAAAATATTTTGTAAATAAGTATGGGCTTATTTTTCTTATGGAGTAGATGTGTTTTGAAGTGTATGGATTTGGATTTAAATATTTGTGGAAAATATTTTGGAAAGATGTATGGACTTATTTTACTTGTGGAATAGATGTGTTTTGAAATGTATGGTTTTGGTTTTAAATATTTTTGGAAAATATTTTGGAAAGAAGTATGGGCTTCTTTTCTTGAGTGTTGCTATATGGAATTGTTTTGCATAAGGATTGCAACGCTTATGATCTAACATATTTGTGGAAAATATTTTGGGGAAGAAGTATGGGCTTCTTTAACTTGTTATTATGCAATAAATCATATAGAATGCATTCATACCTGCAAGTGAACTATTATGATCCCCATATTCCTATCAAACTACCATGGAGGCCAAGGAAAGAAGATGTTAGATCATGCTAAACTAATTCTTCAATTATTCTTGAAGTACTGTTGAAAATATCTCTTGTTGAAAGAGGATTTATTATTGTAGACACCAAATCCTAGCCACTTGTCTTCCACACATCATCCAATCACATTCGTTCATTATTTATTTATATATGTATATTTATTTATATTTATATTTAAATATAAATATTTTACATATTTATATTTATATATTAATATATATATGAATAAATCACAACCATTCATCACGATTTAATCTCAACCATTCATCTGAATTGATCCATGTCACACATCAAAGTTATAATATTAGCCATTCATAATGTTTTAATCTCGGTCACCCATTGGTGTCATCAAAACCCTAACATGTTGAAGGAAGGTTATAAAAGATCATTCACTTTTTTGAATGAGGGTTAAGTGGTTAAATAGTCAATTGTTTTGAAATGGAACCCTTACATCCATCATCATTCAAACCCTAGCATTTCACTAATATCCTTACTCCTTACCACCATTACAACCCCCATTTTTGTCACCCAAACCCCTGTACACCAGATTTGGTTCTACAGATCAATATTCCATATCTCACAAATACTTTCGAGCATTCCCCAAACATTGCTAAGTGTTCCAAGAATGCTACAGGGCATTCACAGCTCTTCCATAATGTTCTAGGGTGTTTCCCAGCCCTCGATTTTCTGTAGTCAAACCTTCAAATTCTCACAGGTGTTTGAGAACCATCAGATAACAAAAACAAAAGTGTGGATCAAAAAAATTAGGTATCTCTAACAAGGTAAAGGGTTTATTTCTTTACAATTCAAGTTTTTGGTACTGAGATTGCATTCCATTATCATTATTATTAGGATTTTAGTAAATATGTTATTTAGAGGGTCTCACATAGCGAAGTCCTCACATATGCTACTAACCTATTTTATATTGTGATATATTTGTAGGTATAGTAAATATATACGTTATAGCTATTGCAGCTAGGATGGTCTGTACAGATACGTAAATCCCAACCACAACTTGTTTGGAGTGAAGTCAACCAAGATACACCATTATTCATTTTAACGAGGGTTTCAAACCCTCTCATTTGTAATATTGTATCAAAAGTAATAAAGTGTATTGTAACCCCATATTTGGGGCATATATATTATACAATTTGGATATCCAGGCTCTTTGAGTTCTATATTAATAAGATCCTTCATTTTGTGCAATATTGTGTTATTTTGCTTTGGTATATTGCTTTATTGGTGTTAGTTGATTTTTACTTTACAAAATGGTAATCATGGTGGTACCCCCAAAGGGTTTATTATTTTGATATACCTTGTCAATATGATCTACATTTTTTGTTTCTATTGTAATTTTTTGGAGATTCGATCACACAAAAATAAAGAAACTAGGGTTTCTAGGAGTAGTAGGATTTGATCTGTGGTCGCACGGATGCCCTACTATGTTTGCGGGATTTCCCACCACATCTAAGAGATGCCTCACCACATTCAGGAGACTCTACACTACATTTAGGAGAGTTGGAAAAAAATATGTAGGCTTCCTGGTAAGTCTTGATCAAACCCCACCTCCATTTTCTTTACTTTTTAAAGAGATTGAAAAGAAGATATTTATTTTCTATTTAAAAAAGTAACACATCTTGCATATCAGGCATTCAAAAAATATTTTCATATAGTTTGGACATAGTATAGATCTACATTTGTGCATTCATCTTAGTTGCATTAAAATATTCATTCCAAGTTTTTATTATTTTGTGGTGTTTTTACTTTTCACCTTGTATGTTGTTTGCAATAAAATGAAAAAGCATAAGTAGCTACACTCTAGGTTAAATTCTCCCAATTTTTATTTTTCTAAGCTATAATAAGGCATTGGTATTCAAGTATTTCCCACTGTTGGAGACACAATGATGATTCAAAGTGGGAGAACTAGGTGAACCCTCCACTTTTGGAATCACTAGATGATTCAGGGTGGATCTTAAGAGGTGTACCCTAGTTGAGTAAAATAGGGTTTATTGGAACTATATGAACACCATAGATAACATAAAATTAAAAAGAACCACACACAATTGGATGCTTCACTTTAAACATTAGTAAGTTGGACTTCATCACCAAACACTAATTGAGATTAGTGATGGTGGGCTTCATATCTATCTGATATCTCACCCCATAGACATTATAGTAACCCATGAGTGATTTTTCTATATTTCATCACCAATAAAATCCTCATTTGCCATCCACCTTAGGAATCCACCCTGTATAGTCATCTTAGGGTTAGGATCTACACATCAAAATACACAAACCACAAAAAAAATCAAAAAAATAAAAAATTTGTTGCAAGACATAGGATTCAATTATTTATTTGATTCTATGTGCTTTTCATTGTCATTGCACCCTTTCACACATATTCTTCACATCTACAACCCCTGTCTGGTTTATTGCTTATGGTTTTGACCAAAAATTAGGCCAAATCCATGAGCTAAGGACCAACCTCGTCCATGGAATGCTCCACTTCTTCCCTAGTCACTTTGGTGGTTAACCCAACCACCCCAACATAGAAAAACTATTTTGGTTTATCTGTAGGACCTTCATACATAGTATTCACTTTGAATGATGATGTGATGCATAGAGCTATTCACACCTCCATTCCAAAAATAGAGACATCTACACCCACTAATTCCCACACCACCTACATAGACATGGATAAATTTGGGACTTACTTAAGACCATCCAAAATATTCTTAGAATAACTTAACATCCCACATAGCCAAGTTCCTTATTCTCATTTGGAACTTTCTCATTCACATCCCACTAAATTTAGACAAGTTTACACCAACCTTATATTTGATGTATCATCCACACCTTTGTATCACATGTCTCCACCACCATGCAACCAAATACCCTCCATATAATCTACATATACCAATACCTATATCAATTCACTCTATAAAGCACATGTCAATGCAACTTCACAGATTCCATCCAATACCCCTCATTCTATTGCAATTTCTTTCACAACTTACCCTCCACCAGCATCCACAAATATTGCAAACACTTACACCTAACCCAAATCCAACTCCATAACACCCACATAGTCTATTTTAAAAATTGCCATATAGCAAGCATGGAAACATCTTAACCAATTTCTCATGGGCCAACAAGAATCTCATTCTTGTTCTCAAAAATAGACATATATAGAAAATTTTTAACCCCATTCCATTCTAAAACAACATAATTTTTTCACCTCAAATCCATCTTGGATATCACAACCTTCTCAGGTTACTATACCCACATCCCCATTCACCCATATCAATCCCACTTCCACAACCCAACACTCATATTCCCTAAACTTTCTTTGTATTCCATAAATAGTAATCATTCCATAACCAAGTTGAACAACATGCCCAACACCATAAAATACCCTTCAATGTATCCAACCATAAACATCACATTCCATCACAACAATTCACCACTCCACATACCCCACTTTCACACAATCATCAAATAATTCAAAACTTTTACACACATGTAGAAGACCCTAAAATCCAAGCAATGCAACAAAATATTGATAGCTTGATTCAACATACTCCTGGTATGATGTACAAGAAGCCTATCTTGAGATAGCTAATCAATCGATCTATCCATTTTTTGGTACCATCACTACCATATTCGATAGACTTCACATACCAAAATTTGAAAATGGACTCTAGAGAGCACATCAACGCATTCATCCACTCATGATTTCAGATTTAAGATCAATATTATTTTATGCTCATAAATTTTCCTTAGATATTGGGAGGAGATGCTCAAGACTGGTATATAATATACCTCACCACAATATTTACACATTTGAACAATTGGTAGATAAGTTTTTAGAGAGGTTTTCCCTCAGTGTTTGTAATAAAACCACATTGACAACTTATAAAACCTTAGACAATTTGAAAAAGAGTCAGTCTATTATTTTGGAAACCATTGGAGGGTATTTATCACTAATTTACCATTCTCCCTACCAATGGAAGAACTAACTTGGATGTTCACAAGGAGTTTCTTATAACCCATTTATTTTTTATTGCAACTATAGCAATACAAAAAATTCTATGAAGCTCTTGCTCAAGGTCATGTAATAAAAGAGATAAAAATCCAAGAAGCCAATATAAAACCAAAGAAAAATAAATGGCAAAATAAGGTCCAATCAAAAGGAAATTATTCTAGCTAGTCAAAGCGTAGTCAAGTAAATTAAGTGGTCCTGAGTCAACTGACAATGAGTCAACAACAACAACAACAACTAATTCAAAAAAAAACTGCAAGAAGTTTCTTATCAAGCGGTTCCTCCACCCGAAAAACTTCATAAAATAGTGCCAAATATGGAAAATTACCAATATCAAAAATCTACTTGACAATACTGCATCTTCACACCTTTTCTTGAATCATACACCTCCCTCTTCCACAGATTGTATAACACTAATGCTATTGCCTTGCTCGAAATCATACTAGAAGATCAAATTAAATATGGCAAGGGCTATAAGGAACACTTTTTTTGTCCTTTTTATTGACATAAAGAGCATGAAATTAACTCTTGTTGGTCATTTAAACACATGGTGCAATATTTGATAGAGCTAGGGGCCATCAAGTTTGATAGTCTTTTGGCCCAACAAAAGTAAAACTTTGGCATATATCAAACACCACTCCTTCATCACAAGTAACAACATATAATAGGAGGACCAAACACTATGAATCCTCCTAATCAGGTCAACCATCTGCAACAATATTAAGGTTTTATGGGAGTTATTCATGTAGTCACCCAAGGTCAAAGAAGCACCAATCGATAAAATGAACAACAAGCAGTTCAACCTCCTATGGCACCACTAGCAAATGTATCTCCACAACCTACCAATTCATCACCACCCATCCATTTCTTCACCAATTCATCACAACCAATTCACCTTCCAAGCCATCCATATCAATCCACTCATCCTCTAAAATTTCTATAAATATCCATCATCTCACTAAGTAGCCAACTGACAACCAACCTTAAAATGGCTTCAACCAAACTATCTATGTATGAGCTAATACAAAATATCCCCCACATCATGAGGTATTAATGGAAATTTTAAATTCCATTGAACTTCAATCCCAAGACACTAATTCCTTTAACAATTTCATGGGAAGTATTCACACGTGCATGGAGCCTTCCATCGCATTCTATGATTTTGAAATTAAATCAATTTCATCATAATCGATAGACCCTCCACTACATATTATGGCTCAAGTTGATAGGAACTCATTTAAATGAGTGCTAATTGACACTAGTTCATCCATAGCCATCATCACCATATCCATCCTTCAACGTATCAATCTTCCATCCTCACACATAAAAAAATCCACATTCACCTTAAGAGCATTCAATAATGCTATTTATTCTACATTTGGCACTATTATTTAACCCATATAAGTGAGGGTAAAAATATTGCATACCATGTTCCACATCTTGGAGGGTTCCTTGGATTATAATGTACTCCTTGGAAACCCTTGGATTAGGGATATGAGATATGTCCCTTCAATATTGCATCAATGCTTAAAATATGTACATGAAGGATAGGTCCATTGCATACCAATAGATATCGAACCGTTTAAGTATTGAAATTTCATTTCAAATACTTATGAATAAACTCTTCCATCCACCCACCTTCATAACCCCATAAACCACACCTGTATCGCTCCAAAATTTTCGCATCCTTACCTTCAGGCTATAGGATCTGTGCCCAGAAGGGGGATGCGAGAAGGATGGGACAATACCTCAGATTGAGAGGCCCTTTGAAGGTCCCGCCTCTCAGGGGAGGGGTATAAGGGTGAATTTTCTACGAATGGTGGGTTCACCGGGAAACTTTTGAGTGGCAGTTTCCACACCTAGGTTGATAGTAAGTTTGATGTGTTCATTTTGCGCTTTAATCATTCAATTCCTAGGTTTGGCCAAGATGAATCTAAACTATTCTATATGCCAATACAGATTTAGATGAATACAAAAAATAGGAATGAATGCTAAACACAGAGAATATGCTAACTAGAATAGTACATACCTGATTTCGGATGTCTGATGAAGATTCTGAGTTTTGTAGCAGTCCAGATCGTCTCAACTCGTACGTAATCATCTGAGATCAGACGAGATCGTCGTCAATCTGACGAATTCATCAAAAACCTGCAATCACAAGAATAGATACAAAATACCAAAGATGCCACTGCAAAAGCAAAGGAGAATGATAGAAATAATAGCAAACAGGCCTAAATAATAAATGCAAATAGCAAATAAGAGAAATGCAGTAGATTTAATGATTGATTTTAACTTTATCATGCGGTTATACTAAATGAGGTGAACTCCAAGATGCATAAATATAATAACTAAGATAATGTACAAAGAAATGCAGAAAACAAATAAAAGATGCAAACTCTGGACTTTGATTGCCCCCAATCTGGACTACAGTCGGGATCGCCTCCAATCGTACGAGATCGTCTATGCTTCTCGATAGGATCATCCGAAATCGCCTGGAATCGCTTGCGATGATCCGAGCTAGCTTCGACTAAAAAATAGTAAAGTTCCTGCAATAAAACATGAAATACAAAATGCAAATAATGGTGTAAGGATGCTCTGAGGTGCGTGGAAGCTCAGGGGGGTTCAGGGGAGTCAATCAGGGTTTCAGGCAGAGAGTCAGGGGGATAAACTGAGAAAATCTCAGTTTATATAGGATTAGGGAGAGGTTAGGAGGTTGGAGATCATCCCAATTTGGGAGATCTCCAATGGGGGAGACTCTAACTGTGCAGACACGCTTTCTGCCCAGGTTAGAGAGGTTGTTGGAACAGAAGCTAAGTATGAAAATTTGGTTTTGGGACGAAATCGTCTGGACGTTCTGTTCTAGATGAATTCGTCAGATCTGGGATGATTTCGTCTGATCTTAGACGATATCATCCAACGGTCAAAACAAATCCTAAAAATGGCATGAAAAATGAGGAAAGTGGGTAACGGGTAGTTTGAGGTTAAAATTTGAATTTTTATCTTTTTACTAAGGTTTAACTGTGCCAATTTTAGGGTGCTACATTTTGCCCCCTCTTTAGCAAATTTTTCGAAGAAAATGCGTTAAAGACGAGTTCTTCCCATTTTACGAGAAAGCAAAAATGTACTCAATTTTTTAGACGATGATTCTTGGTCGAATCGTACGACTGCTGACTATGGTGCCCCCTCCGTGTTTTTACCCAAATCGAACGTTTGAGGTAAAAACACGGAAAAGCAAAAATTAAAAAAAGAATGTTGTTTTTAAATAAAATTAAGAAAAATAGGGTAAAACCCTAATTCATTGTTACTATTCATTTTTATTGTTCTAGAGCTCTGTAGAGAGAAAAATGGTGGAGACAGCGCATAGAGCGACAGAGGTCCAGCGCGGGCTACGGGTAAGGATCTAATCCTAGTAAATTAGGTTTGAATTTAAGTTGTGCAATTTTTTGTTTTAAATTTTGACTGTTTGGGGCATCACGACCATTTTTAGGCCGTCGACGACGTCGGGATGAAATCATCCCGATTTCGTCGAAATCGTCCCTAGATCGTCGATTTCGTCGGAGGGCGAAATCGATGAACTAGGGGCGATCTCGTTCAACAAGGGGCGATCCCCAAGTTGCGAAATCGGAGATGATTTCATCCTACAAAGGATGATTTTGCCCAATTTGGGACGATATCATCCAATAGTGGACGATATCATCACTTTTAAGAAATTAAGCTTGATTAAAATGTTTTTAATTTTATTTTAATGATTGGTTATTAATGAATTTTTGTTGTTTTATTGTTTGTTTTGCAGAAGGGATTACTAAAGAGTCGAGAATGGAAATACGGGGGGCTACGAGATGACATAGCCATGCTTGACCAGGCAGAGCATGACCGACTAGCTCAAGTCGGTTTACAGCATGTGGCAGAGATGCCACAAGTACCGACAGACATGGGGCTACTGACAGCCCTAGCAGAGAGATGGTATCCGGGGTCGTCCTGCTTTTGGTTACCGATAGGGGAGATGACTCCCACACTAGAGGACGTATGGAGGATCATGAGGATCCCCATACAAGGATGGTTGATGATGCCTACGGCCAATCAGGGCTAGGCGATGATGAGATTGATCGGAGACCCGAGCTTCACCCTGGAGAAGGGCGGAGTGAACATCGAGTCTCTAAGGTAGATGCCTGGGGCATCTAGGCTGACTCAGGTTTTGGTAGGGGTGGTAGGTGGCTTACTGTTGTGCCACCAGAGCGGATGTAGACTACCATGGCTCCTCTCAGATGTGGTCTACGATATGAGAGACCACGATTACAGGTTTGCATGGGGCAGCTTTGTACTATGTCGCTTGTATAGGATCCTTCATGGGGTCATATACAAGGGAGGCCGATGTCTGGTCTTGACATCACTATTGTAGGTTTGGTGCTGGGAGCACATCATGGTGCGGAGGCCGATAGGGCTCCCACGGATAGGGGTTGACCGAGAGAGGCCCCAGGTTTTCTACTGGTGGCTACAGAGGGGGTCACAATGGCGGATAGATCTATCGATGTCATGGAGGTTGCTAGATGACCTCATCCTAGACCAGATCACCTGGAGGCCATGGTGAGAGCACCTCGGGTGGGCAGAGGATGGGTAGGAGCTGGCTCGCATCAGGCGAGTCTACTGGCTGAGGATGGAGTGGGGAGAGGTAGAGCTCCACCGCTACGATCGGGTTCTATGATAGTTCGGTCTATAGTAGGGGATCCCTTCTCTCAAGGATTACGAGTACTCTTAGACTATCTGAGATAGTACTACATTGAGCGAGGCTCCAGACATGCAATGATTCTGGAGTCAGGACATAGATGATGCCCCCATCTAGCCAGTGGATGGTGATGATGTTAGGGTCATAGATGGATATGATGCCTGGTATGCAGGCATCCACCCTCCTTGGATGATGAGGGCATAGGGTCCAGTGCACGCCATGGTGCAATGGATGGGGAGGCGATGCCAGGCTGCTATTGAGGCAGCTCGAGGTCACGATGGGAGAGAGCAATGATGGTCTCCATAGGAGAGATGCCAGAGGATGACTCGGGTGCCACAGAGACCTCAGGAGATAGGGAGGAGGGAGAGGGGAGTCCCTTCTCAGCAAGGGGAGAGACCACCATCACCCGATAAGGGCAAGGGTGTCGAGGTAGGGGAGAGCAGTGAGACAATGGCTCTTCGGGCTGAGGTTGCCCACCTCCAGGCTCAGGTGCAGACACTATAGGATGAGGCTACATGGCTCAGAGCTCGGGGTGGAGGAGTGAGCACATAGGAGTTGGTATGGTCTATGGCTTAGACTACGTTCTACTAGGGAGCATACTACCAGATGGTTCCAGAGAGCCAAAGGTTACAGCTGCTAGCCAACATTGTGAGGTCGATTAGGATGGGGTCATCGAGGACATCGTCACGATCGATGTCGAGGACCCATGACACAGGGTGGACTCCGATGGGGCCTCCTCCTCCACCTCAGGGTGGGAGAGGAGATGAGGCTGAGAGCTCGAGGGCTTCTCGAGACTAGATGCTCATGACACAGAGATTGTATTTTATTATATTGTTTGAGAGGATTGAGTATGCCAGGCTATTGATTGTGGCATACCAGTCCAGTTTTGATATGATGTATAGATATTTTGATATATATATATATGATATTTTTTGTGATATGACTTGTCCATATGTTTGATGATGCTTTAATGTTGAATTTTGCAATTGATTATTGATGATTCATGTAATTATGTCATTTTAGAAATATTATAATTTTATGTTATGTTGTAAAATTTAAATGAAATAATCTGATGTAAACAATTGGTTGTTTTGGTGTGATTTGATGAAAAATAAAAGGGACTTCTAACAATAATTTCAAAGGACATTGTCGTTGTTATAGACCATTTCATGGAGTCGCCGCTCGCTCGGTCGTCAAGCTAATCCCAGTATAGAAATATTGTTAAAAGTAAAAGAATGCTTAAGAGACTGTCTTAAGACTTTGTGTTGTGATGGTGATGATTTGTTTTCAGATTTTCATAAAAATATTATGCATGAGATATTAAAAGAAATATGATTTTGCTAGGCATAAATTCCTAAGTGTGATAAAATTTTGAACAATTCCTTAGAAATTATACCATGGTTGCAAAATTGAATGTTGACATAATGACATGAAATAGAATAATTTGCGTTCTTTTGAAAGCACAATTGTGTAACATAATGATGTAAGCCATATGTTTTTATAAATTAAAATGAATGGGAAAATAAAATTAAAGCAATGGTTTGCGCTAGGCATAGAATTATAGATATAGACTTATACCATCATCGCGAAATCCAAAGAAGAAATTGATATTTTAGTTTTATTGCATGATTTGATTTTTGATTTTGAGATAAATAGAAAATAATAATATATAACTTGACTTTATTTACTAGATTTTGTAATAGGTTGTTTAAAAGGATTTTGGATTTTTGAAAACAATGTATGTAATTGTTTTTATACTAAACAGATGTTCTGAAATAAGAATAAAATTTATTCCAAAAGAGTTGCAGAAATATTTTAAATTATCTCAAAGACAAATGTAGATTTATAAGGAACCCTCATGTGCATATGTGAGTTCATTGCCGATCTTGATTTATCATAATGATAGAGAATCTCTCAAATACAAATGTGTGTGCAATTGTATTGTTCGTTCACCAATTTTGAGCAAGATAATTTGATACAAGTAATTTGAATTAACCAAATGAATGTTCGTTGACCATGATTTATATGCATGTAACCATACCAGACTACTATGTAAGTTAGGTTATCAAGAGCTAGCTAATCCATAAGCTGACATAGGTCCCGTACAAAATAAGGTCGCTAATGTGACAGACATATCACCATGCTAGGGATTACCCAAGGCCAAGCGGGTTGGGCACAAACCACCTGTTATGGGGCTTACCTCACAGTTTTCGAATAATTGAGAATTCCAGGGATTCAAGCTCATTCACCCTTCTTTTCTTTTCAAGGGGTAGGGAAAGGGATTTTATTGCTTTTGCTTTTGCTTTTCTTTTCTTTTTCTCTTCTTTTTCTCTTTTTGTATTTTTTCTTGGAATATTGTTGCGATGGTACAAAATGATATTTTTCTTTTTCTCATTTTCTTTGACTTTTCTTTTTCTTCCTATACTAGGGATACTTGCTCGGATTGGTTGTAGAGCAAGGGATTTTTATTCTGGGTAGGGGTGAGCTTGTCCTTTTGTCAATTCTCAAAGATTCTAGACCATGTGCATGATAGGATAGCGGGGGAAACTTTTCGCTCAAGAAACCACTTCTACTATGTAGCATCATATTGAATTTGCAATGAAATCATTTTAATGTGCAGAGATATATTTGGTTCAAGTAAATAACAAGATCAGTTCTCTATGCTCAAAACTTTATTTAATTCAACTGTGGACTTTGATATAAGAGAGATTAATAATCATACAAAATAAAATCAAGATATTTATTCATGTGAATGTGAAAGTGCGGGATTCCAAATAAATGCTAATTTATCCAAAATAACTGAAAATATAACTGCAATACTTCAAGAATTGACAGGTATGAAAATAAAATATGTTTTTGAAGATTTTGATGATTTTGATGTTTTTGATTTTTTTATGTTTTGATTTTAATTGATGAATTGAGAAGATACACAATGTGATTGTTTTTGAAATTTTTATATGAATGACTAAAATGAAACAATATGCAAAATAACAATATATACAATGATGAAATGACCAGATTTTTATGCATAATAGCGTTTAAGATGCATAATGTTCATAGGTTCTTTAAGATCTTTACCATCTAAGGTAGCTAATCGATATGCTCCTGATCCAAATTTAGCAGTGATGACATATGGTCCGAGCCAATTGGGCTCAAATTTACCTTTAAGATCTTTAGTTGCATTAGTATTTTTTTGATTTTCTTTTAAGACAAGGTCGCCGATCTCAAAGGATCGCTGATGAACTTTCTTGAGGTATGCTCGTTTAAGCTTGTTTTGGTAGGCACGAAGATGCTCCAAAGCATTGATGCACTTTTCATCTAGGAGTTCCAGTGACTAAGTCTGCCACGACGATATTCATCTCCTACTTCAGTATCTTGAAGTAGCAGAGCCAAAGAAGGAACTTCTAATTCAAAGGGAAAAACTGCTTCAGCGCCATAGACCAAAACAAAGGGGGAAGTGCCTGTGGGAGTACGAACGCTAGTTCGATAAGCCCACAAAGTAGGATATAATTGAATATGCCAATCGCGGCCAGATTTGTTGACCAATTTTTTAAGGATTTTGATTAATGTTTTATTAGATGCTTCTGCTTGGCCATTACCCTGAGGATAATAGGGAGTGGACCAACGATGTTGAATTTTATACTTTTGACATAATTTCTTAACATATTTATTTTTAAAACAAGTTCCATTATCTGAAATGAGATTTGCAGGGATTTCGAACCTACAAATAATTTGATTAAAAATAAACTTGGAAACTTGGGTTCCAGTACAAGAAGCTAATGGCATAGCTTCAACCCACTTCATGAAATACTCAGTGGCGGTTATGATAAATTTGTGTCCATCAGATGACACAAGGTTGATTTTTCCAATGATGTCTAAGCCCCATTTTGAAAAGGGCCAAGGAGATGTAATAGCCTGCAGCTCTTGTGCAGGCGCATGGACAAGGTCAGCATGTTTTTGGCACTTGTCGCAATGGCACACATAATCATGTGCATCATTCTCCATGGTAGGCCAAAAATATCCTATCCTAAGGAGCTTCTTAGCAATGGTGCTACCACTAAAATGCCCCCCACAAGATCCATTGTGGGCTTCACTCAAAGCTGATCTAGATTCTGCTAGATTCAAACATCTCAATAGGATGCCTTCAAAAGATCTCCTATACAAGGTATTACCAATAATCACGAAGCGACTTGCTCGTCTACGTAATAACCTGCGTTGGTTGCTATTACAACCTTTGGGAAAGGTCCCATTTTGAAGAAAATTAAATAGATCAGTGTACCAATGTTCAGGAGTAGTTTCGTTGATTAGAAACACATCCAAAGGTTCTAAGCATGATTTGCTTGAAGCGGGTTCCTGGAGTCGATGAATAATGATGGTAGCATATTCGTCATCTAACTCCAAGGGCAAAAGAGATGCAGCTGCAGCCATAGCGTCAACCGCACGGTTGTTAGTTCGAGGAATAGCTTCCAAGGTAACTTGATCAAACAAAGATAATAATTGTAAGACATATGCTTTGTATGGATGCAATTTATCATCTCGGGTTTGATAAACATCATTGATTTGATTTATGACAAGTTGAGAGTCACCAAAAACTAATAGATTTTTAATTTGTAGCGCTAAAGCAGCTCGTAATCCAAGGATAAGAGCTTCATATTCAACAGTGTTATTAGTACAAGCAAATGTTAGTTTGAAGGACAGAGGTATAAGATGTTTCTATGGAGATATTAAAATAATACCTGCACCAGCCCCACTCATACATCGGGCTCCGTCAAAGTATAGGGACCATTGCTCTGGATGGTCTGCCTCTATTTTAAGGCATTCATCAGGAAACTCAATGATGAGGGGATGGGTAGACTCTAAGGGTGCAGCAACTAATTGATCTGCTATGATTTGACCCTTAACAGACTTTTGTCCTATAAACATGAGTTCAAACTCGCTTAGCGCAAGAACCCACTTTGTTGTGCGACCAGATAAGTACGGTCGACTCATGAGATATCGCAAAGGGTCGAATTTAGCAATAACATACGTTTTTTGGCTGAGCATATAATGTCGTAGTTTTTGTGTAGAAAATATGACTGCTAGACATAACTTCTCTAATACGGTATAGCGAGTTTCATAACTGATTAAGGTTCTGCTAATGTAATAATTAGCACGTTCTTTCTTCTCATCGTCAAGTTGAGCTAACATAGCTCCTAAGGCAAAATCGAAAGCAAAAATGTACAAAATAAATGGATGATCAGATCTAGGTGGTGAAAGCACTGGTGGTTTAAGGAGATATTGTTTGAGGAGTTCAAATGCTTCCTGACATTCATCGTCCCAATGAAAAGAGACATCTTTCTTAAGAAGCTTAAGAAAAGGTCCGGTTTTGTCTGCCAACTTATCAATAAAGCGGCGAATAGCTTGAAGCTTACCTTGTAGACTTCGTAATTCTGATATATTTGTGGGTGCGGGCATATCAGTGATAGCCACGATCTTGAGAGGGTCAATTTCAATGCCACGTAAAGAAACTATAACCCCTAATAATTTACCGGACTTAACTCCGAATATACATTTAGCTGGATTCAATCGGATAAGATACTCCCTTAACCGATCAAATACTTTTCTCAAGTCATCTAAATGATCATCTTCTTTGATGGAACGAGCTATAATATCATCTACATAATCATGTAGAATATCATGCATCATATCATGAAAGATATAAGTCATGGCTCGTTGATATGTTGCACCTGCATTCTTTAAACCGAATGGCATCACTTTCCAACAAAAGGTTCCCCAAGGGGTAATAAAGGTTGTTTTAGCCTGATCTTCAGGAGCTATCCTGATCTGATTATAACCAGAAAATCCATCCATTAGGGATATCATTCCACTCCCAGCAGTAAAATCAATGATCTGATCCATGTTGGGAAGAGGAAAATCATCTTTAGGGCATGCAACATTAATATCTCTGAAGTCTGTGCAAACCCTAACTTTAGTGGCTTCTTTCTTAGTTACTTGAACTACATTCGAGATCCATTCAGCATAATCAATGGCTTGTATAAAAATAACATTTAAGAGTTTTTCTAATTCTCCTTTGACTAGTAAGGCCACTTTAGGATGCATTTTTCTAAGTTTCTGTTTAACAAGTTTAGCATCCGGATGGACTACTAGGTGATGCATAACTACAGAAGGGTCTAATCCTGGCATATCTTCATATGTCCAAGCAAAGACGTCTTCATATTGTTTAAGGAATGCAATGTATTTATCTTGTTTTTCTTGACTCAATTCTGATCCAATGTTGATTATGTGAGGGTTATCTTTGGTTCCAATATTAATTTTTATGATGTTTTCTACTTCCATGTGTAGATCTCTCTCAAAATTAGGTGGGGCGGGTGAAACGCCTAATTCTTGTAATTCTTCCAAGGTTAGCTTGGATAATTCATCTTGAGGAGTCGTGGCCTCAAGCTGGGCTATACTAGGTATAGAGCCATCGAAATAAAACCCGTTATGTAACAATTCCTCAATGGAGACATCATGAAAGATATCCCCCTCCAACTCATCGTCAGATTCGGAAATCATCTCAGGGTAAGCTATGGATAACATATTACATGTAAGAGGCTTAAAATGCAAGACATCCCATTTATCCAGATAATCTTGGTAACATATGAGGTGGTCATCATCCTCGAATGGGAAGGGCTGACCTTTACTAGGAAATAGGCCCACACCACATCGGGCTAGGCCACGGTTCTACCTCAAAAGGTTCTTTCATACCATTCTGGAAAGGTCCCAAACCTTTCCCTTTATATCCCAATTTAAGCATTATGGGCTTAGCTTTAATATACTCATTAGCAAAATAGCATCTAGCATATCCATCACAATGTGTCTTGATGTTTCTAGGTATTCTTCCCTAGTCATATCCCTTATAAATAAAAGCACAACTCCCGACTTGGTAAATACTTCCCATAGGCTGTGGGAGGCCCAAGGTACGAGGAGAGGGTGGGAGTTTATTTAAAATAAGGGCATCTTGCATGGCAGTGTTTGTTTTTTCTGATATAAGAATTTTAGATAAATCGGGCAAGAGCTCATCAGTAAGAGCATAAGAGGTAGAAGGAACATTTCCTACATCGTCGGATGTGGAAAGTATGCCTGTAGTGGATGTAGATGTTGTAGAGATATCGATGGATGAGTCTATAGGTATGGAAGTTATAGGAGTAAAACAAGAAGCATTGGTTGTAGTTTTAGGATCTTTTCGAGATCCTAATGTGGTTTGTTCGGAAGATGGTTGAGCTATATGTAGAGGTGTAGTTGATGGGGAAAAAGTAGATGATGTTATGGGTGTGTGTTTCACACGTTTGGTCGGTTGATGAGAATTAGGATGTGTGGATGACAGAGCAGGGCAAAATTGAACTCCAACCGGTTCTGCCAAAGCACACATATCAAAGGGTCTAGGATCACCATGAATGGTAACCAACTGATTTTTAAATTCGAATTTAACACATTGATGTAAAGTTGAGGGAACAACTCGCATTGCGTTGATCCAAGGGTGACCCAAAAGTATATTGTATGATGCAGGGCAATGTACAATAAACACGGTCATGTCTAAGGTTCTCGGACCAACTTGCAAGGGGATAGTAATAACTCCACACGTTTCTTGTGTTTCGTCATTGAAGGCTTTTATGATCATATCAGTTCTTTTCATTTCATCACTTCTAAAGCCAAATATTTGGTAGAAGTCAAAAGTGCATATGTTTAAAGATGAACCATTATCAATCAAGACTCGTTTAATGGCTACATCCCCAATTAGGGCAGTAATATATAAGGGGTTATCCTTATGTAAACTATGTTGTGGTATATCTCTATCCCGGAAGTCAATACAATCGACTTCTCGAGTTATGATAGTATTGGACATGGCTTCAGGTTGAATATTTTGTGGTACCATCATTTGGCTTAATGTGAGCATTAATTCATCCCTATGGGTAGGAGAAGATCTTAAAAGGTCCAAAAGGGAAATTCTAGTTGTAGTATTAGATAATTGTTCATTAATATTATAAGGAGGCTTAGGTTGAACATTAGGCGCATGATTCCCTTTATTGGGATTTTTCAAAACAAATGGAGCTGATCCATCATTCTGAGTTTGATCCTGTTGAGAGTTTTGAGCCTGTTGTCGAGTAACAGCTCCGATGGTACCTACAATATTATTTTGAGGATGATGAATAGGTCTTGGTCTAGCGTTTATGGCTTGTTCATTAGAAAGTAATTGGTGAGAAGATGGTCTAGTAGTGACTCTTCTAGGAAATGGTTCTTCTGGAACCATAAAACTTGTGATAGGTTGAATAGGATCTGATTCATCTTCAGAGCTATTCGATTGATTTGAGGTGATTTCCATGTCACTTTTAGTCTCATATTCTACATCACTAAGATCAGGTGTCTGAGTATTATATAGAGGTCTGGTCGTAACCATGGATAAAGTTGTGTCAAATACTTCCACATCATGAGTAGGTGAATGTCCACTAATAGTTCCTACATATCGGGTAGGAGGGGGAACATTATGATGCTCAATTTGATTAGCCACCTCTTTACCATGCTTTGGTAAAGGATGTTGAAATATGTCCAGTGACTGATTGGCATTCTGATTCTGATTTTGAGGGATGTTCTTTTGAGCATTATTAGAAGGATTTTGTTTAGGTTGAAAGGCTTGCACCTCCATCTCATTGTTATCAATCAGGTCTTGTATTTTATGTTTTAATATTTTACAAGAATTGGTAGCGTGTCCAGGCCCTCTATGGAAATCACAATGTAAATCAGCTCTGTATCCGGGTATAGTTGGATCAGGTTCCTGGATATTTGGTAACTGAATCAAACCTCGTGCTAATAGTTGTGGGAGAATGGTTGATAAGGGTTGATTTAACCTAGTAAACTCTCGGGGTGGTTTATCAGGAGGTTTTAGTATAAATTTCTCTATTGTTTTTGCAACATTAATAGTAGCAACGTTTCTGCTATCAGTGACTCCATCACCCACAACTTGTTTATTTTTATATTGATTTCTGGATGTTTTCTCATCATCTTTCTTTTTAAGCTGACCTCTCCTAATAAGAGCATCTTCCACTCTTCGGGCTAAATCTATAGCTTGATCGAAGGTGGTCAAGGTAGCAATTGATAACTCATAGGATAACTGTTCTTGTAAATTATTGATAAAGATATCCAACATTTCCCGATAAGGTAACACAAAGTGTAATTTTCCTATCAACTGCCTCCATCGAGCTAAGAAGTCAGCAAAACACTCATCTTTGTCTTGTTTTAGGTTGTACAAATCTTTAATAGTTACATGCCTTTCAATATAGGCACTAAATTGATGCACAAAAGACTCGATGGTCTCTTCGAAATTTCTCAAAGAATGAGTGGGTAGTTGATAATACCATTCCAATGCCATCCCTCCTAAACTTTTTGGGAACATCTTTAGTAATAACAAGTCATCATGTGATATATCATGACATGCTATCCTAAACATACGAAGATGCTCTATGGGATCTTCAGTTCCTTTGTATATAGGTAGGACAGGCATAGGAAAGTGTTTGGGATATGGTTGTGCTACAACTATAGGATCTAGAGGCTGACTACACATCTCTCGATAATTGTACGAGGGACGGTAGGGATCTATCTGGTCCATGCGGGAGACTAATTGTTTCACCATGGCTTCCAGATTACCAGTTTGCCCACCATATTGGTTCGGTGGTACATGAGTATGGGATTTGTGAGCGTATGCTGGCGTGACATAAGGATTAGATGCTATATTGTTGTTATGCAAATGGTTGGTAGGAAGAGTATTATGAAGAAGATTTGTTGTAGCATTATGTTGTATCCCAGATTGTTGGAAATTGGTATTTGGTTTTGTTTTAGGCTTTTGTTGATTTGAGGTATATTGATCAATAGCTTGGCGAAATAGAGCAGTGAATGAAGGTTTCTTTTGTGTGGGAATAACCCTAGGCTTGGTAACAGGCACTCTAGGTGGTTGGGTATCCTGTTGTTGTTGCATGTTCTGGATTATAGCGGCCATATCCAAATTGGATGGTCCAGCTTGATCACTTTCTTGATCAACGAAGGACAAGGGATTAGTGCGTGTGTGATATATGTCTTCTAGGGTTGCTTGAGTGTCACTAATTTGATCTTTGTCCATATGGACTGCTCTATTAAGAGTGCCCATATTAGTATTGAGGAACCTCCAGAAATGTTCCATGTTCTCAAAAGTAACAGCTCCTTCTAGAGATATTTTAGGGGATGAGGATCCTTCCTCTCTATCATTTTCTTTTTGTTCATTTCCTACAACAAATTCTTCTTCTTGTTGGTCAAAGGTTCCTTCTTCCTGAATTGGGTCTTCAGGAAGGACATCCGGGTTATTTCCTGGTTTTCTTAACCAATCTTCTTCTACTTCAATCTGTTTTCCATTCCTGAGTCTAGTCATTATGTCTAACTTTATATTTTAGCAAATATATATTAATATATTTGCAACAAATTTGGGAGGTATATATTTTAACTATATACCTACTATAATACTTAAAAGAAAATGTTTTGATTTTTGTTATGATTTTGTTTTGTTTTTATTTTATTTTATTTATTTATTTTTTTTTTTTGTTTTTTGTTTTATGTTTATAAAGACAACAAACAACACACTGAATGCAAGAAATAACAATAATAAAAGAATAGCTTAGTTTTCTATAAATAGTTTATAGATATCATTAATAGGATCAAGTTCATCGAGAGTCATGAAATGCTCCTCTTCAAATTGGAAATGGTTTTTCAAGAATTTGATAAAGTGTGCTATAGTGATATTATCTACTTCTGACTCTGATTTGTAAAAATAGATTTCATGGCAATACTCTCGATATAACACAGCTCTAGGAACTCTATTCCATATTTTTCTATCCGTAAGAACGACCTCTTGATCCTCTATACGAGATAGAAATTTATGTACTACAACTGCATTCTCGAGGTATTCCTCAAAGGTGTACAACTAAGAAGACACAAGGGCTCTTTTATCTGCTAACCACCTATGGCAAGCTCTCTGAAGTTCATGATATAAGGTCACTTGATCAGGATCCAGGATTCTATCTAGGACAAACCTCTTAATTTGCCTAAGTTCGGTTGATCTAGAATTAATGATATTCAATCTCTTATTAAGTTCGTCCCATAAAGGTTGAACCCTATTTGTGTAAGGTATTCTAAGCACAGAAGTAATCTCTATAGCTGCTAATTGATTCTCAACATTAATGGTGACAACTCATCTTTTATTATAATCTACCATCTAAATATGATATGCAATCTTTGATTCTAAATGCATTTATGTTTTGTTTTTTTTGGATTGTTTTCAAAAGGTTTTTAGTTTTCACGTCGGGTTCACCAAAATGTATCGCTCCAAATTTTTTGCATCCTTACCTTTAGGCTATAGGATCCGTGCCCGAAAGGGGGATGCGAGAAGGATGGGACAATACCTCGGACTGAGAGGCCCTTTGAAGGTCCCGCCTCTCGGGGGAGGAGTATAAGGGTGAATTTTTGATGGATGGTGGGTTCACCAGGAAACTTTTGAGTGGCAGTTTCCACACCTAGGTTGATAGTAAGTTTGATGTGTTCATTTTGCGCTTTAATCATTCAATTCCTAGGTTTGGCCAAGATGAATCTAAACTATTCTATATGCCAATACAGATTTAGATGAATACAAAAAATAGGAATGAATGCTAAACACAGAGAATATGCTAACTAGAATAGTACATACCTGATTTCGGATGTCTGATGAAGATTCTGAGTTTTGTAGCAGTCCAGATCATCTCAACTCGTACGTAATCATCTGAGATCAGACGAGATCATCGTCAATCTGACGAATTCATTAGAAACCTGCAATCACAAGAATAGATACAAAATACCAAAGATGCCACTACAAAAGCAAAGGAGAATGATAGAAATAATAGCAAATAGGCCTAAATAATAAATGCAAATAGCAAATAAGAGAAATGTAGTAGATTTAATGATTGATTTTAACTTTATCATGCGGTTATACTAAATGAGGTGAACTCCAAGATGCATAAATATAATAACTAAGATAATGTATAAAGAAATGCAGAAAACAAATAAAAGATGCAAACTCTGGACTCTGATTGCCCCCAATCTGGACTACAGTCGGGATCGCCTCCAATCGTACGAGATCGTCTGCGCTTCTCGACAGGATCGTCCGAAATCGCCTGGAATCGCTTGCGATGATCCGAGCTAGCTTCGACTAAAAAATAGTAAAGTTCCTACAATAAAACATGAAATACAAAATGCAAATAATGGTGTAAGGATGCTCTGAGGTGCGTGGAAGCTCAGGGGGGTTCAGGGGAGTCAATCAGGGTTTCAGGCAGAGAGTCAAGGGGATAAACTGAGAAAATCTCAGTTTATATAGGATTAGGGAGAGGTTAGGAGGTTGGAGATCATCCCAATTTGGGAGATCTCCAATGGGGGAGACTCTAACTACGTAGACACGCTTTCTGCCTAGGTTAGAGAGGTTGTTGGAACAGAAGCTAAGTATGAAAATTTGGTTTTGGGATGAAATCGTCTGGACATTCTGTTCTAGATGAATTCGTCAGATCTGGGATGATTTCGTCTGATCTTAGATGATATCATCCAACGGTCAAAACAAATCCTAAAAATGGCATGGAAAATGAGGAAAGTGGGTAACGGGTGGTTTGAGGTTAAAATTTGAATTTTTATCTTTTTACTAAGGTTTAACTGTGCCAATTTTAGGGTGCTACAACACCATCCACCACTTCTTTATCCAAATATCTTATTCTTGAGGACCTTCCCATCACTACCCCCCACCAAGCTTCCACTTCCACACCTCCACCTTCATCATAGTCGACTACATATACATGTGGTCGAACCCAATCCACACCATTGACATCAACATAAATATCACCTATTATCACCACTCATTCATCATCACCCATCCAACCTATACCCACTACCATTCATTCCACATTAGAATCATAAACTATCCATCAAAACCCTTAACCAAATTCATCTCCATCCACACCAAATGATGTCTCACAAGTTGATTTAATGGATTGTGAGATGCCATTCCAGCACACATCCCTCCCATTACCTAAGCCACAAGTCATCCATGAGCCTTCCACTTCCACATCCACTCCATCCACCTCATCCACATCCTCACAAGTTGTAGTCCACCTCACCAATCTTGGCATTGGTGAATACGTGGTCCAAGATGTCATAGTTACACCTCTAAGCATCCAAACTACTAGGGATTACGATCATCCACATGACCCACCCTTATCCATAGGAGTGGTGTACACCATGGGTTCAACACCTAATAGGATCAATTTCATATATGGGGGATTGATTCATCATCCGATCCACCTTCCCTAGATGAACCTACACAACCAATCCTTGCCAACATAGAATGCATGACCAATTTTCCTTCACGATACTTTCATCAAGTCAATTAGCAAGGATATGACCTAGGATGACATGAATAGAGCATGCACAAAATCATTGAAACTCCATATCAAGAAGTGCATGACCATTCAGGTTTGGGCTACCACTCTCATTCTTCCACTTCCTCTTTTGAACAAGCTTTTCAAAATCTCCATTTAAATTTAGAAGAGGAAACCACTCACAATGATGACTTTGAGGAATTCTATGATGAATACGACATCATATTGATAGCTTCAGATGAATCCAAAGAGGAATCAACCCCAATCACTCCATTCACCGAACAGGATGAGCATTACCTCAGAATGTTCCCCATCCATCAACCCATTTTTTGTTTGCTTCTCCCAAGGGAGCGAGTTGAGCCAACTGGTGAACCACCACCTCCACCTCATCCACTTCATTAGAACATCATGTAACATATGTACATAATAATAAAAAAATTAAAAACACAAAAAACTTTGCATTGCATTTGCATGGCCTTGTCATTTGCATTTACAAGTGTTGCTTGTTGCTATTCAAGTTTCCAAGGTTCCTTCATCGATTCTAGGAGACAAGACCAACCCACCCTTCACATTGCCAACCACCATTCTCCCACTAAGTCAACATGAATCCTGTTGACTTATTCACCCCACTCCATAATCCATATGATTTGGCAAAACCAATTCCAATTGACATTAGCCTCATTGATATGGAATGGATTTCATCACCACCATCCTTTGTTGAATTTATCCTTTTCGAGGAATTTTTAAGAGCTTTCATCACTTACATTCCTCCATCACCTTTGCCTTCACCTTCACCTTCACCCTCAAATCCTAAGGTTTTCTAGGTAGACATGGAAGAGACTAAGTCAGAAGAGTTTGATAATGTCATTGATGACATTCATCTAATCCCAACACCCCATCAACTTGAGGAAGGTTCTCACATGTCCATTGAAGATACCATTGATGTGAACCTTAGTTCAAATGCAAACAATCCATAAATCATTAAACTTGGAAAAATTTTATCCATTAATGAACAAGAGCAATTGATAGCTCTCCTCAAGAGGAAGAAGGGTATATTTGCATGGTCCTACAAAGACATGCCTGGCCTTGACCCTAACTTGGTTGTCCACAATCTAACCTTGCATCCTAATGCTAAGCCGATCAAACAAAAATTGAGAAAGATGCATCCTACCATTGCCCTCATGGTCAAAGAAGAGCTTCAAAAGCTATTAGATGTGGGTTTCATTATACCCATTGACTATCCTGAGTGGCTTTCAAACATGGTACCCATTCGTAAACCTAACGGGGTGATACACATTTGCACTAACTTTTGAGACCTTAACAAAGCGTGTCCTAAGGATGACTTTCCTCTACCAAACATTGATACTCTTGTCGACACTTGCGCTAGCCATGAAATGCTTTCTTTAATGGATGGTTTTTTAGGATACAACCAGATTCAAATCAATCTTGATGACCAACACAAAACAACATTCACAACACCTTGGGGGACTTTTTGTTACAAGGTGATGCCATTTGGCCTTAAAAATGTAGGTGCCACTTATCAACGTGCCATGACATACATCTTCCATGATTACATGCATAAGATCATCGAAGATTATGTGGATGATCTATTGGCAAAATCTAAAACTCGACAAGAGCACATTGGTGTCTTGGAAAAAGTCTTTGATCGACTTCTAGAGCATAATGTAAGGTTGAACCCCAAGAAGTGTGTCTTTGGTGTCACCTCAGGCAAACTACTAGGATTCATTATCTCCAAAAGAGGCATTGAAGTGGACCCAAACAAGGTCAAGGCCATCATGGAGATGCCTCCCCCAAAAAACTTGAAAGAGTTGCATAGTTTACAAGGAAATATCCAATCGATCCATCATTTCATTGCACAACTCTCAGAAAAATGTAGGCCATTCAATCACCTACTACAAAAGGGGGTGATATTTTCATGGATAGATGAATGTCAAAAATATTTTGATGATATCAAGAAATACCTAGCTTCTCCACCAATCTTAACTCCTCCTTACTAGGGGTCCCCTTCCATATTTATGTCTTAGAAATGGACTTTGCTTTAGGGACAATGCTTGCTCAAAAGAATGAAAACAACCGAGAGCAAGTTATCTACTACATTAGTCGAACATTGGTAAGCTATGAAACCAGATATGCTTACGTAGAAAAACTATGCTTAGCAGTGGTTTTTACCACTAAGAAACTCAGACATTACATGCTAAGCCACACAACATATGTCATAGCTCAAGAAAATCCTCTGTGTTACATGATGTCTCACACTTACAATAACACCCGCACCGAAAAATGGATAATGCTCCTAATAGAATTTGATCTTGAGTTCATTAGCCAAAAATCCATTAAAGGTCAGGTAATAGTCGATCAGCTTGTGGAAGCTCCACTTCCTAGTGATCAACCCTTGATTATTGAGCTCCCAGATGATTTGGTATTTACCATCACTGAACAAGAAGAAGATGTCATTCTGGAGGAAGATGTCGATATCACACTATTCTTTGATGGTTCTAAGTGTGAAAAAGGACAAGGTGTAGGAATCATGTTTCATACACCCTAGGGGGTACCGATTCCATTATCATTCAAACTCGATTTCCCATGCACAAACAATAATGTAGAGTATGAAGCCTTAATCTTAGGACTTCAAGCAACCTTAGCTATGAGCATAAAGCATATCAAGATATTTGGTGATTCTCAACTTGTCGTTCATCAAGTAAATGGAGAATACCAATGCAAAGAACCAGTCTTAAAACTTTATCATGAAGTAGCAATGAAATTGCTTGTAAAATTTGATTGGTATGAAATTGATAGCTTGCCTAGATCGACTAATAGATTTGTAGATGTGATGGCCTCTCTAGGATCACTAATTCCAAAGAACTTTGAAGGAGAGGTACAACCATTAATTGTCACAATGATCTCTAAATCTGCAATTTCTTAAGTTGAATCTAAATATGAGAAGGATGTTTGCTTTATCCATGCAGAGTCATATGAGCCTTGGTCTAGCCAAATAAAAGCCTTCCTCAAGTTTGGAACACTCCCATAAGACATGTCATGAACTACTAAATAAACTTTCAAACAAAAGGTAGCTTGTTTCACTCTCTTGGAGGACGTGTTGTATAGACGTGGTTATGATGGAGTCCTCCTTCATTATCTCGAGCCTGCAGAGGCCCAAAGAGCAATATTAGAAGCTCATGATGGTACTTGTGGTGGTCATTTTAGTGGAATGGCCATCACAAAGTGTATTTTATGCATGGGTTATTATTGGCCCACCATGGAACGTGACTGTTGCAATTATGTCAAGAAATGTCAACAATGTTAGCAACATGCTAATTTAACTCATGTACCATCACAAGCATTGCAACCTATTCAGAGTCTTTGGCCCTTTTCACAATGGGGTTTGGACTTGATTGGTAAAATCTTACCTCCTTCCTTGAGATAACATACATTCATCATCACAGCCACTGAATACTTCACAAAGTGGGTCGAGGTAATTCCTCTAACTAATATGATAGGACCTAGAATTGTGGAGTTTATACTTCAACATATCATCTATCATTTTGGTATTCCCTCAAAAATAATTTTTGACAATGGTAAGTCTTTCAAGAACAAGGATGTTCGAGCACTTTGTGAGAAGTATAATATCCAACATAGTTTCTTGACTCCTTATTACCCATAGACAAATGGACAAGCTGAGGCAACCAATAAGACCTTGATTACTATTCTCAAGAAACTAGTCAAATAAAATCATCGATATTGGCACACTCAAATCCCCTTGGCATTATGGGCTTATCGAACAAGCATTCATACGCCTATTGGGGCAACACCATTCTCATTGGTCTATGGTGTCGAAGCAATCATACCTCTTGAGCTCGAGATCCCCTCATTACGAATTTCATTGTAGGAATTCATAGATGATGATACTGCTAGACAAGCACATCTTGACCAACTTACACTCCTTGATGAAAGGTGAATTAATACCTTAGAACATTTATGAGTATACCAAGATCATCTCAAGCATGCTTACAATGCCAAAGTCCATCTACATGAATTCCAAGTAGGAGATCTTATCCTCAAAGAAAATCAACAAAACACCAATGCATTACCACATCTTCATGATAAATTCATGGCTAATTGGTTAGGTCCATACATTATCACCCAAAAAGTGGGTCAAGGAACATATAGACTTGCTAGTCTAGAGGGAGAAGAAGAGCCTGAACCACTTAACATCATCCACTTGAGAGTATTCTATGCTTAATGTGATTTACATATATGTATATATACATGGCTAATACACAAAAATATCATCCATACACATTGCATTGCATACATCCACATTGCACAAACACATTCATTATCATTTTAATGCATTTCATCCACCATATTAGGGGTCATTTGTTAATTTTAGACAATAATTGATCCAATAAATCTTGTTGCCTTAATCAGGGGCACCCCCAAGTTCACATCCATTTCATTACACCATTTCACAAGTCAATTTACCATTTGCACTATCACTTCATTACCCCTAGGTGTTTTTGATCACTCAACCACTCCTAGTGTTTCAAGCAAACTCTAATACATGTCAAGTTTTCTCTAGGACCAAGTCACATTTTCACTAAAGAAAATCTTGAGTTTTAGAATTGAATCTAACACTCTTGAACCAAACACATTTTACACATATTAAAAACATCTTGTGTCAAAGAGGGATAATACCATGATTGGGTTGAACCTCGAAGCAAAAAAGGTCATCTTTGCTTGTCCCATTATGCACATAGTCCAAAATAAAAAATAGTGGTCTTCACCACTACTCACATTGCCAAAATAAAAGAATGAGTAGTAAGGATAGGGTAAAATTCTCATCACACCTTAGTTGAGAATCTGATTCCCCAAAGCTCTAACTCTTTTACAAATCACACACCATAGATCCTCAAGTAGTAAGGATAGAACTACATTTCCATCCAGATGGTTAGGTAGTTTGAATCCCCAAAGCTTAGAGATCAGATCATTGGACTATGGAGCTAATCTCCACCAAGGCTATAGATGCTTGATTGGCAGTGGAGTATGCTCATGCATGGTGACACATCTCTCTTGAAGAGACCTCTGACCACACATAAGGACAAGCTAGCTTCTTAGTCTCCTCCATGATAGGTTTCATCTCAATTTACTCAATATGGGTTAATGAACTCACTTGCACACACATTGGTTCTTGATTGCCTTGAGTCATTACCATGCTCATGATTTGGTAAATGAACATTTCACTGCACACACATTTGGTCTTAGAGAAATTAGATAGAACTTAGTGAGTTTGTTAGAAATCACTAGTATGTTTGAGTCTCTACAAAACAATTTCAAAATAGCCATCCATAAGCCACAACAACATCCATATCATTACCACATCATTACATGAGTCTTCCATTTCACATACCACCATTTTGGTGCCCTTGATTAAACAACAATGATACACATGGTCAAGCAAAATCTAAACTACAAATGATCATTAGCATGTCAGTTCATTTGCATTATCTTACATACACATCATCATTACATTATCATCCATCACATATACATATGCATTCACACAAACATCCACACAAGATTCATAACACAAAATAAAATCCATGTATATATATATATATATCACATGTACAATGAATGCTCGAAGGCTATATACAATGGAGCACCAAGGCTCATATACAAAAAGTGCATCTAAGCACTAGCTAATACCCATAAGTAGACCCCTATGACCCCGAAGGAGCCCTAGACCTAGAGTCACTATACCTAGAGTCACTACGCCTAATAGAACCCACTATGGAGGAAGAAGGTCGATCTGGTAGCCCAATGTGGTGTTGCATGAGTAGATCCTCCAAATCCTGGATATACACCTCCCAAGATCGAAGGTGTAGTACATCATACCTATGATGAGAGTCCCTCTATGCTAGCTCTACCTAGAGCCTCACTATCATATCCTCACCTCTACCTACCACCATTCATACATCTAGCCACTGTCACCACATTCTCAAGATGCTATCACTACATCTCACTCTACCACCATCTATAAGATCTGATCCCACTCTACCTCGAGCCTAGCCCACTCCTCCTCACTCTAACCAAGAGGTCTCTCCAAAACCTCCTCCATATCATCCCTACCACCATCATCACCTCCAATATCTAGAGGCTACTCTACTACATCCCTATTGCCTCACCCAACGGCTAGATCGATGATATCTCTAACATCGAGGAGCCTCATATACATCCTCTACTACCTTTGTATTATATCCATTGTCCTCATCAACCACCTAACTTAATACCCATAGAGGCTAAATCAAACCAAGCATCATACTCCACTATGGTCTTGACATCATCCACATCTAGGAGATCTATCTCCTCATCATCCATATAATCCACCCACCACTCCTACACATGGTAGGCTCAACTCATCCGATCAATACCTATAGAGCACTAGGAGCCTCAGGAACTCCCTACCTCAAACCAAACTACCACAACACCTATGAGAACTGGATCAGCTCCACCTCACTCCCATTCCCAACCACCCATCTAGCATGCCATATCCTCCACAACTACTCTCCATCACTAGGCCACCTAGCCTCCCACCATGGCCTCTAACACACCTGATCAGGTGTCAACCCTACCCATAGATCTCTGCACTCCTAGCCACTATGACCAGGATGACTAAACTACACCTCCTCAACCACCCACCATCTCAAAACATAGGGTTGATCCCTATCCCACTCCTCACAAGGCAAGCCCATAAGATGAGCCACACTAAAGTGCTCCCAACCCCAACACTACAATAGCACACTACAACCCAACCCCTTCCACCCTCACCTCCTCACCTCATACAACTCCATATACATCTAAGCTAGTAGAGCTAGTACCCATGCATACACCCAAGGCTCATCAATCATATCATACACTAGCCTAATCATGTTCCATGGAAACCAACACCCAATGTTATTAGGCACCAATATGTTGGCCAATAGGAACATGATCAAGGTGGGCAATGCCTCCAACTCCTTCACATACATAGCCAAATACCTTATCCCTCCACCTCACATGCTCACATCCCTCCATCCATCTCCAAATATCTACCTCATCTCATACTCCCTATCATGCCCAACTTGGACACACAACCCCTCCATCGACACTCGAAATATGTGATATACATCTTCCAATATCACAATCATCTCCCCTATTGAGAGCTAGAAGGTCCCCTATCTAGATCCCATCTCTCAGCCAAGGCTGAGAGGTACCCCTCATCCACCCTCACCACCTCAATCTATGCACACCCCACCAATCCCATCTACTCCAACTTATCCCAATGGGTCTTCTACAAGGCCTTTCTCACCCCTGGTATGATAGGTGAGAATCGGTGTCAAGCCTCCAAGATCCTCAACTATAGCACAACACAACAAAAAATACATTACTAGCACATTCATTACACAAAAAAAAATTATAAAAATCCAAACAAGAGTGCCAAGAGCACTTACCTCAGCCACATGCACCTCCATGCCTACTATCGCATCCACTCCCTCCATCACCATTACTTCACTCCACACTCCTTCACTCACTCACTTCTTTGCTCGTCAAAACTACTTTTGGAACTAATGAACACAAGAATGAATCCAAATTTACCCTTGCAATATTCTTATAGTCAAATTTTTTGAACTCAAATACCTATGGGTGTCTACCTAGCACACTCAAATGCTACCTTACATCTACTCCATGGTAAATGCTCTCCCACATCAAGCCAACATCTGGCTCCAAAATGTTACAAAAATACCAAGAGTGATGAAAAACATAGCTTACCTCCAAAAAATTACCTCATATTTCATCCATGCATCCACTCCATAATCACATTATGTTTTGTGAAGACACAGATCGATTTGGATGCTTCATTTTTTTTTACGACCAAAAATCATGAAAATGTCAAAATCACATACAAAAGCCTCAAAATGGCCCAAAATTTCACAAAACTACCACATTCATCATCCTAATAATTCATCACACCATTTCATCACATTTTGTGATAACATGGATTGATTTGGGTGATTAAATCTTGTTTACGACCAAAAGTCATGAAATTATCCAAAATTGCTTCAAAAAAATTCAAAACAATTCCAAATTTCACAAAATCATCCAATTCATTCATCAATGCATCTCCATATACATTTCACATCATACATCATCATTCCACTTTACCAATTACATTTATCATTACATTACCATTCAACATTTTCCAATTCCACTCACATTTTCAAGTGAACCTTGTATCTAGTGGTTTACTCTATTCCCTTGGTAATTGCAGTGATTGGTTATCCATGCAATTCGGTAGGATGGGTAGATCACCATAAGGACACTTTCTCATATCATCATTCAACATCCTCTTGTTCAAAATCAAAATCCATTTGGTCCCTCATTTTTTGAGTGAGACTATGCTCAGATTAATTTGCTCAAAAGTTATCATTGATGGCCTTATTCATGGGGCTTGAAACATGGATAACTTCTAATTACATCATATCTTTTACACCTATAGTCATCAAGGATATGGACCATTAGGATGATTGGTTCCAATTGAAGGAATTTCTCAACAGTCACTATATGATCACATTCCTCCATGTCATCTTGTATTTTCATCACTTTGCATTTCAATGATGCCAAAAGGCATATTCTTCAATAGCATAGAACCACCCCAAACTTGGGGTAACCAAATTTGATTTTGATTTCCCACATCGAGATACATCATTTACATCATTCATATCATCCACATTATCAAAAACCCCCTTCTATTGGGGCAAAAATAGAATACATCATACATCCACGTTTATAGCCATACTATCACCCACAATTGGCAAAAACCCTTTTTCTATTAGGGCAAAAACAAAATCAATCATTGCATCATCATCTATGTCACTCCACACATTTACATCATTCATATCATCCACATCATAAAAAAACCCTTTCATCTATTGGGGTAAAAATAGAATACATCATTCACCCACATTATCACCCATAATTCTATCAATTGGCTCGTGAGATTCATTCTTCACTCATTCACCAATTGAGGGGGTAAGCTACACCAACAATTTTTATCTCCAGGATCTTCTTGCACTCCAAGGAAAGAAATGCTACTTTTTTTTTTTTTTTTTGTGGAAAACATCCCAAAAGGGATGCCACTTTCGGGTAAGACCCAAGGAGGCAGGGGTATCCATTCCACCAAAAATGCCCAGGACTCGGACCTAGCCTACCACCTTTGACATACTCAAGGAGCAAACAAACACACAAAACCAAATTAAAAAAAGTAAATAACAACAAAAATAATAAAATAAAATAAAAAACATGCTCCTTGAGTGTGTCAAAACCAAAAGCACAACCAAACACGCACAATAAGATAAAAGAAACCACAACACAAACCACATAGAAAAACACAAGAACCACATAACAAAACACAAACAAGACAAAAACAACAGAACACTACAAAGACATAACCCAAAAAAACATGAAAAATAAACACAACCAAAACCTAAAAAATAAAATAAAAATAAAAACAACCAACAACAAGACAATAAACAAAAACAAAAAACATAGAAAACACTCACACATAAAAAAATGAAATAACACAAACAAAGAGAAACCCAAGAACAAGAACGAAAAAAACACAAGAACAATAACAAAAAACATAAAAAAACAAAAAAAAAAACACAAGAACAACAAAAAACAACACAAAGAACACAAAAACAAAACAAAACAAAAGAACCCACCCACCTTAAAAAACTAAACAAAAAAACAAAGAAGACAAAAGAAAAAAAAATGAACAAAACAATGACCTATCTAGACCAGAAGACTATTAATGCAAGAATCAACAGAGGAAACAAAATAAAGAATAGAATGAGCTAGGGAACTAAAAAAAATGAATGAACCAAAGAGAAACAAAAAAAAAAAAAAGAAGAAACTAGGTACCTTTAGAACTGGAGCCATCCAAAGAAATGATAGAAAGAAGAGCTTCCCTAATTTGAGAAGCCCACCATATAGGAGGGTGGCCATAACAAGTAAGATCACCTTTGTCCAAAGCCCAATTAGCTAAAGCATCAGCACTCTTGTTTTGATCTCCGACCACATGATTGTAATCAACTTTCAAAAATCCCATCTGGATTAACTGAATCTTCTCAATAATTCTTTTTATTCTCCAATCCACCTTATGATTCTTAGAAGGAGTCTTCAAGAGATTAATCATAAGTTGAGAGTCAGACTCAACTAACACCTTTTCCCATCCAACCTTAGTAGCCTCCTGAAGGCCTCTAAGGATACCATACCCCTCAACAAGGTTATTGGAAAGAATACCCAAATTCTCAGCAAAAGTAAAAACCAGGGAGCCATCTGAAAGTCTACCAATTCCTCCCACATTGGCTTTTCCAGGGTTCCCTCTAGAGGCTCCATCAGTATTGACTTTTCCAAAATCCTTAGGAGGAGGTTGCCAATTTCTAGTCCTATCCATCTTACTAATACTCACATTCCCTTTAAGTTGGTTGCCCTTAGAAGGTTTAATCTTCAATATTTGCATCACTTGATCCCATCTTTGGTGGGAGTTTTGGGGGTGATTAAGGAGTTGATGGACTGATTCAACTAAGTTGGCTATGGTCTTTTGCCAAATATAGTGAATATCCTTCCTATCTTGATTAAAAATTCGGTTGTTCCTTTCATTCCAAATATTCCAAAGAAGAATGGTAGAACCCATCCAAACTAATTGCCTAATAAAATGATCAACACCCTCTTGATTAGGCCAATCCCTCCAAAGCTGTTCAAAAGTGAAAAAATTGGACCACTGTAAGCCAAGTAAAGTTGCCATTCTCCTCCATAGCTCAGAGGCTAAAGTACACTCAATAAAAATATGGTTGATATTTTCTACATTCTCTTCACACATTTCACATCTAAAAGGGCCATGAAAACCACGCTTCATAAGTTGCTCACCAAGAAGCACCCTACGATGCAATAAAAGCCAATTAAAGAACCTCACCTTAGGCCAGAGCTTTTGAGCCCACAATTGAGAAAATATGTTAGAAGAATGGTTGGGATTATTATGGCATAAGGTCAAATAACCTTGAGCAACTGAATACTCACCCTTAGTAGTGTTGTTCCATCCAAAACAATCTTTTTCATGGGACCAAGAGAGGGATCTCATATGAAGGATGCCTTGGATATCTTGTCTTTGCCTTTCTGGGATTTGAATAGGCCAGATCCTCAATAGGGATCCAATATCTACCAACCTTTGAATTACCAGTATGGTACCGACAATAATTAGCCACCTTTATCCAATTAGCTCGGTGAAGCTCCTCCATCCAAGGCCTCCAATCGGGAAACCGAGTTATCAAAGGCTTGTGACCATCCCAAGAATCTATCCAAAAATTTGCATGTTGACCATTATGAATGATCCAAAATAATTTTTTCTTTATCAAATCCTCACGAGTCTTAAGAACCGCTAAAATGGGAGAACCTTTGGTAGGTAGTTGATAGCGAACAAGGTCTTCAGGACTTTTGTTCTCAACATATTTAGCATGGAGATTATTGGCCCAAAGAGCATTGGGGTTATGCAACATCCTCCAATATAATTTAGCAGCTAAAGCTTTGTTGTTATTAATTGAAGACCGGAATCCTAACCCCCCTTCACTCTTAGGAAGACATAAAGTATCCCATTTCACCAAGGCCCATTTTCTTTTCTCCTTAGTACCACTCCAAAGGAAACGATGACTGATTTGATCCAATTCTCGAAGAACAGCCTTTGGGATATTCAAAATGGAAGAAACATAAATAGGAATAGCTTGAAGGACTGATTTTACCAAGGTGATTCTACCCCGTGAAGAAAGCCACTTGTTGGTCCACTTTCCAATTTTCTTCTTGACTTTGTCCAACAACCAATTCCAATATTTATTTTTTTGCCTTTGAATATTTATGGGAATACCTAAATAAGTGATTGGAAGAGAGGTCTTCTTATATCTTAATTTATCCAAGACCATGGATTCCTGTCTAGCAGAGCAGTGAAAGAAAATAACTTTAGATTTGTCTTCATTGATCAACTGCCCGATGAGCCTTAGAAAAATAGCTAATCATTTGCTTAATATTAGAAGCTTCCTTAATAGTAGCTTTACCTAAAAGGGTAGAGTCATCCACAAATTGAAGATGAGAGATAGGTCTAGCTCCATGAGCAATGGTAACTCCCTCAAGGGTTTTGTTTTCCCTCTTTTTGGTTATAGTCCTACCCAAGCATTCAACAAGAATGATGAATAAATAAGGGGATAGCGGGTCACCTTGCCTAATACCTCTGGAAGCTGGGAAAGACCGAGAAGGCCTGCCATTGATAAGAACTAAGTAGGAAACTGAAGAGATACATCCCATAATCCAATCCATCCAATCCTTAGAGAAACCAAATTGCCTCAAAACTTTGATAAGGAAGTGCCAATCCACTTTGTCATAAGCTTTGGATAAGTCTAACCGGATGAACATAGAAGGAGAATTTTGCATATCCATGGAATGGATGGCTTCCTGAGCAAGAACTATCTCATCTACTATTTGACGTCCTTCCACATATCCCCCTTGCTCTGGGGAAATAATCTTATGCAAAAGAGGCTTCAACCTTTCTGCCATGATTTTAGTAATAATTTTGAGAAGAACATTACATAAAGCAATAGGTCTAAAAGCTGAGATATGATCAACCTCTTGAGCTTTTGGAACAAGAGTAATATAAGTTTTATTGATAACCTTCAAAATTTCTTTGGATTTCCTGGCTTCTTCCACCACCTCTAATAAATCAACATGAAGGATATCCCAGAACTCTTGGTAGAACTCAATAGGAAAACCATCAGGACCTGGGGTTTTCCCTTTTTGCATTTTAAAAACTACTTGTTGAAGCTCATTGATAGTAACAAGAGCAGTCAAAATAGAGTTCTCCTCAGAAGTGATAAGAGAAGGGATTGCTTGAAGAACATTTTGTTGTGAAGCTGAGTCAAGAGGAGTAGCAACAAAAATATTGGAAAAGTAATCAACAACAATAGAGTTCATGCCATCCCAAGTATAAACAACATCTCCAGAATCTGATTTTAAGGAAGAAATAAAGTTGTGAGATCTTCGAGCTAGAAGAGATTTGTGGAAGAAATTTGTGTTTCGATCTCCTTCTTTGAGCCATTGAATTCTAGATTTTTGCTTCCATAATATTTCTTCTCTTTTTTCCCATTCCTCTAACCGAGTTGTGAGTTTAATTTCATCTCGCACTTCTCTTCTCTGTGAGGCCATCTAAATGGATTTTCTTATTCAAATTTTCAATATGAGCAATAACTTCATGTTTTTTTTATGAACATCCCCAAACTCTTTCCAGTTCCAAGTCTTGATTTTGGATTTAATGTATTGCAGTATTTTGGAAAAATAGAACATCTTAGTCCCATGCCTAGGTTTACCTTCCTTCCACCATTGTTGCACACGAGGTCTGAAGGAAATGTCTCTAAGCCACATTAATTGAAAATGAAAAGGAGAGAAACTCACATTGGTTTTCCACATTTCCACCATGATCGGCCAATGATCCGAACCAAGCATTATTAAGAGTCTTCACTTTAGGAATGTGACCATGGATTAAGAAATTTTTAGAGAGCAAAAACCTATCCAATCTCTCCATTATACAAGCTAAGCCTTGCCTTCATTAGACCAAGTCATAAGGCCATTATCTGGTTGGATATCCACAAGATGGAGGTTTGCAATATATTCGCTCATGAGGTCAGTACTTTTGTCCAAATTTCTATTTCCCCCCTTTTCTCATCCAGAGAGAGGATGGTATTGAAATCTCCTCCGATCAAGATCCAAGATTTAGGAAAATGAGAGATAATATGAGTAATATCCTTCCACTGTCTTCTTTTTTCCTCCAAAGAAGTTGGGGCATAAACAATAATGCAGAGCATAATCTGGTTGGAATGTCTACTTTGAATAGCTATAGCCAACAAACCCCAACTGCCAACCATATGGTGAATAACTACCTCTTTTGGGTCCCAAAGACAAGCAATGCCACCCGAAGTCCCTTGGGAACCGAGGGAAACCACTTTTCCAGCTGGCCAAATTTTATCGGCAATTAAGTCCATATCCTCCATTGACATCTTTGTTTCTTGAAGGAAAACAAGATGTGGATGATTTATCCGAATCATTCTTCTAATTTCATTTTGTTTTGAAAGACTCCCTTTGAGTCCTCTAATATTCCAAGTGATGATCTTCATTAATACCAGGGCTAAAAATGTTGGGAAGGGCATTAATCTTACCTTCCTCTACAAGCTTTTCACCTTCTTTTACCATATGATATTGATTGGTCTTGCGACCTACTTTTTGATTAGAATCCATCTTCAATTTTTTTTTCCCTGTTTCTTGACTTATTCCAATTGAATCCGAGATGGCTTCTAACCTTGAAGAATGCTCATACACAGCCAAAATTTTACTAGATGGTTCAATGGAGTCTATATTGGGACCTGCATTATTTGAAGTTTTGACATTTGAAATATTGTTTTTCTTGTGTAAATTTTCTCCTTTTTTTTCTGTTGAAAACCTTTGATTTGTTGGTTTGTCTCTCAGTTATTTCCTTCATATTTAAATTGTGTTTCTAAGATTTCAGTTTCCATTATTTCCTCTTCCTCACTTGGGACATCATTTGTGGAAAGGATTTCAAACATATTAGCAAATGACTTTGATTGATCCTTCATTACTCGGTTTTTTCTGAGTGTTCTTCTTCTTAGGTATTTGGAAACCTGCTTGAGTTTATATCTTCTTTCTTTTGATCAGGAATTTTATTTGGGCAAGCACTGGCCAAATGACCATATTCATGGCAAATTCTACAACGAAAAGGAATGTTCTCATAGTCCACTACTTGCTCCCAAGTGTCTTCCCCAAATTGTAATGTGATATTTTTAGGTAGGGGTTTGTCAAAATCCATTAAAACACAAATTCGAGCATAAATAATATGTTCAAAATTTTGAGTACAATCAACGATCATCATAAAAGTTCCTAAAGAGTTTCCAATTGAAGAAAAAATAGTAGGATTCCAAAATTCAATAGGGAGGCCAAAGAGTCTAACCCACACGGGAGCTATAGAAGGCATCTCTTCTTCGGATTTAAATTTAGTATGCCAGGGCTTCATGAAAAGCCCTGCCCTTCCAAAAAACCAAGGACCCCCTTGAAAAGTTTTCTCTCTATCTTCATTATTAGCAAATAAAACAAGAAAATAACCATTTGGATAAATAGAGATTTGTAACTCACCTTTAGTTTTCCAGATTTTTGTAGCCCAGACTTTGAAAGCAGATAGACTCGGATGAAAACCCACGAACCGACAAATTAGTCCTCTTTTTTCCAAATCTTCAATGCCAGTCTGAATGTTACCCATATCAAGCTTAACAATAGGAGTTCCATCAACTGCTTTAAGACATCCTGACTCCATTTTCCTGGGATCAATCTTAGGCATTCTTAGAGGTTTATGAGAAGCCCTAATATTGATATTAGCATTGGGCTGAGGCTGTCCACCATGAAGGGCATCCCTAAAATTCATTTTTGGGACTGAGTCTTCAAAATTCTTACCCTTGACAGGGGTTTTCATAGTAGAATTATTTTGTGGGTGCACCTTAGCACCAGATTCACTTGAGATATGAGCCATTTTTTGATCAACTGCTTGAAACTTATTTCGTGGTCTCTTTAATCCTTGCCCTAGACGCCGTGGAAAGGTATGGTTTTCACTTTTCTTTTGTGCAGCAAATTGGAAGCCGTTGTCACTCAAGTTCACAGTATGATCTATTGAAAGACAAATTTCTAACCCATCTTGTATCCCCTGCAACATTTCTTGCTAAAATATTGAGCATAAACCACAAAAATATTGGCCGCTAGGGCCCGAAGGCCCTAAAAACCAACCTCTGGAGCTGCTTGCACTCAACCCAGATGAAACCCTCGCATAGTCGCTTGCCAAATATATCATTCACACATAGGGATGTGCTAGGATCTGTGTTGCTCCAAATGATATGAAAATTGGTGGAGATGTTCTAGGGTTTTTCAGGCATCTACCCTCAAAATTTTAGCTCAATCCGAGTTTGGATGAGTGAGATATGGCCGAAACGAGTTCGGTAGTTTGGGCAGTCCTGTGAAAAACGTCTCTACCATTCAGCTCCGAAATTTCATGATTCGAAATCACTTAGTCTCCCTTGGCTTAGCGACTTGGAGGCAAAGATATTATGACACATTATTTTCTTTGGGTCCTACTTCACCAAATTATGTGTCTCTTGTTTTTACACCATATTGTGTATCATGTAATGTGATACAAATAGGGATGTTTGTAGACACCAAATCCTAGCCACTTGTCTTCCACACATCATCCAATCACATCCATTCATTATTTATTTATATATATGTATATTTATTTAAATTTAAATATAAATATAAATATTTTACTTATGAATAAATCTTAGCCTTTCATCATGATTTAATCTTAACCATCTATCTAACTTGATCCATGTCACACATCAAAGTTATAATATTTTCTAATCATCATGTTTTAATATCGATCGTCCATTAGAGTCATCAAAACCCTAACATGTTGAAGGTATGTTATAAAAGATCATTTACTTTTGTGAATGAGGGTTAAATGGTTAAGTAGTCAATTTATTTTAAATAGAACCCTTGCATCCATCATCATCCAAACCCTAGCATTTTTCTAATATCCTCACTCCTCGTTGCCATCACAACCCCTATTTCTATCACTTGAATCCCCTGTGAACCAGGTCTAGTTCTACAGATAATCCTCCATCTCTCACAAATGCTTTTGAGTCTTCCTCGAATGCTCTTCAGTGTTTCAAGAATGCTATAGGTCATTCACAACCCTTCCAGAATGCTCTAGGATATTTCCTAGCCCTCTATTTACTATCATCAAACATTTGAACATTCACAAGAATTCGTGTACCATCAGATCACAAAAGTAAAAGCATGGATTAAACAAATTAGTATCTCTAACAAGGTAAAAGTTTTATTGCTTTACAATTCAATTTTTTTGTATTCAACTTACATTCCATTATCATTTTAGTTAGGGTTTTAGTAGATCTATTAGTTAGAGGGTCTCACACAGTGGAACCATCACATATGCTATTGACCTATTTTTTTTTGTGATCTATTTGTAAGTATAGGAACTATATTCTTTATGGTTTTTGCAGCTAGGATGGCCCTGTAGGGATAGGTAAATCCCACCCATAAATTAATTAGAGTGAAGTTGAACAAGATACACCATTATTCATTTTAATAAGGGTTTCAAACCCTCTCATTTGTAATATTGTATCAAAAGAAATAAAGTGCATTGTAACCCCATATTTGGGGCATATATATTATACAATTCAGAGATCCAGTCTCCCTAAGTTCCATATTAACAAGATCCTCCATTTTGTGCATTACTATGTTATTTTTCTTTGGTGTATTGCTTTATTAGTGTTAGTCAATTTTTACTTTACAATTGTAATAGAAGCAAAGACTATTATGTTGTAATGACCTTTAGTTGGATGAATATATGGTGCCACATTGATGAATGGTTTTATGGTTCTTATTCATGCTAATGATTTGATCTAAAGGTTTTGTTAGATTTATTTTTCAAGCTTAAGATAAATAGTTTTTCTTAAGATGATTTTGTTTTAATGCTTACAGAGTGAGAGAGAGAGAGAGTTATCCTTGGGCTTAGGGGTTTCTTTGGGATGGGCTCTAAATATAACCTTGTCTAAAAATCTCCTTCTTAACTTGGGTTGTTGTGGGGTAGCAACACCTAGTTCTTGTGTCCATGAGAATATAATCATGCAAAGTTATTTTTGCTTAGATATATATCACATATATGGGAAAGACAAGCATAAATTTGAAGGGATCACCATAGAGGTGCATTTAAACTAGACTAAGGAATTATGCTTGATGGATCTAGCATAGAATAACTTTTATTTGGAAGAAGGAATTGGTGTCCCCATATCTAAGTGTTGAGAAGGGATAATTCTAATGCTAAGGTCAAGAAGTATGCATTTGTGGAGAATTCCAAAAATGTGGGGAAACCTTTTAAAAGTATCCTCTATACTGTGGAAGTATACGATGTAAACCCAAATTACTTATGGGAGTTTTGTCTCTCCTATCCACTCAAGTAATATCTGAAACATATTAGACTTGAAATGGGATTATTTCTAGTCAATATATGTATTCCATGGATACTCCTATGAAATTTATTAGGTTTCAAAAAAATATCTCTCGGTTTTGTTAGCTTTTGGGGTTGTTACAAAGGTGTCATTCCCCAATAAAAAACTTTACTCTCCAAGATTTTTACTCCTTTATTTGACTAGTCCCAATGGCATACAATACCTATTTTATCCTAGATCATGTTAAGGTCCCTAGAAGAGTAATTCTCCCTATAACCACCAGAAAGGGTCACACCCAATTGCGGCTCCTATTGCGATAAATGGTAAATATATAACATGCATACAAGTAAACAAAATTGAAAAAAAATGAAACAAGAAATAAAATGCTTTATTCCATTATATTTGAAGTCAAAACCCAATTACAAGTACATCCCTCTTAGGTATATTCATTTTGATACAATATTACAATAGGAGTGCTCAATAATTTTCCCTCTTAAGGGTAGGTGTGATTTCCAAATGCCTCTTAGAATGGCACGAACTGCTCTAGGGTGGATATGCCCTCTTATTCGCAATGGGGAAGTAACTTGATGGTTTGCTCTCCTTTGGAACTATCCCCTACAGTCAATAAACAACAAGAATGTCAAAAATATAGGCAGCCTCTCATGATGAGGCCCTTTTAGGTAAAATGCATAATGACACCATTAACATGCATAATCAAGAAAGTATAAAAGGTGCTTCTAAACTATGCAAATCGAATCAATATTAATACAATAGCGTAAAGAAAGACAACATATACTCTATGCATGGATTAGATATATGAAATAAGTCATGAAAGTGCATAAAGAAATTATTAATATCCTAATTGAAGCATAAATATAAAGAAGCTAAACTAACCTAAATCTATGGTTAGAAGTCTGCTAAAATGTATTTTAACCATGAAAATAACTAATCTAACCTAATTAACTAGATAGAAATGAAATTAAGAAGGCGGTTATACCTCTACTACAAACTGCAACTCTGGTGCATGGTCTACATTATAAACCATAGATGACAGCCACAATTAGCACTCTAATAGGCTTATCCTCAATTCCAAGGATAGTGGGCTTAACCTCCTTGTCCAATTGATGTTTAAGGGTCACCTTCAATGTCCTTCTGACATATTTGGTGATAAAATTAGTATTATGGGCCTTCGTGTGCCCAAATTTGCATTTCTTGATCCTCCTAGGCTCCTAGGGCTTCCATGGCAAACTAATCATTGGATGAATAGCAAAGTAGCCTTCGAATGCACAAATTTAGTATGCAATCCGATAGGGCTTCACTACTCACTTGATCACTTCACACTCACTCGATAATTCATCAACGCTTCACTATACAAATCATCTATATCTTTGCCCTAATTATGAGGGGTACTTATAGGACTACCCAAGGGCTAGGGGTGGCTTCCTGGAGAAGCCAAGATCAAGAAGGGGTGGTTAGGAGAGTTGGAATGGAAGCTTCTACCCTCTAACCACCTTATTCTAGATCCAATGGTCATTTCAACTGATTTGGCTCGAATTGAAAGCCACCTAAACTTCAGTTAAGACCACAGGTCACAATTGAGGTCTAGACTACAAACTGTAGGTTTCAGCCATGATTCAGTTGTAAACCATAGTTTTGGGCTGTGGTTCAGAATGATTAGGCCAAGGATCCCAAATTGAGTGGTTAGAACCACTGCTCTATCTTGAAGTCTATCCAAGATCTTCCATATGGTCTTGTAGTATGTCCATATGAGTAGTCGCCCTTGATATGATACATTTTAGGTATCTACAGATGCCTCTTTTGAGATGATATGTGATATCAAACAACGTTGAGTAAAAATAGACCTCCTAAAATGATGTTGAAGGTTCTATGATGATAATTAGTCAGATCAACATTAGATGCCCCAGGTCCAACAAAGGACGCGCATCCTGGAATTATTGCTTCCAACTCTTTGGAGGCTTAAACTTGAAAAGCTTGTGCTCTTCTCATATCATTCGGTGTAGCTATGCATTCCATAGGTATCTTATGACCCATAGATCTGAAATGTGGATAACAACAAGCAAAATCATATTTGCTATTTACCCCAAGCAAAGGGGTAAGCTTATGATAGCTATTTACAATGATTCATAAGGATGAATGCAATTTTGATAGGATCAAGGGATCTACGATCTTTGGGATATTCTAATTATTTTGATTATGATTTGATATTATGACTACCCCATCAAGTAACGAGTCAATGAGGGTAATGACAATGTATGAAGCGACGATGTCTCTTGACCACCATGGATGATCTGAACAAATTTAGATTTGAGAAAATTAATGCCTTGGCTAGGCCTAGTTTAGCTTTTGATTGCAACTGTTAATAGTATTTGCACACTTCTATCCCACGGAGCAGTTCGACTACAATAGCCATATTAGGAAATCAAATTGATAAAAATCCAATAAAATTTGTGTTGAATCAAATTATCGATGATTTGCTAAAAAAAAGGTCATAGAAGAAAGGGCATGCAATGCCTCATTCCCGTGGAGCAGTCCAACCACGAAGGCCTTCTTAGGGATTGAAAAGAAGCATATCATATCAACGATGAAATTTTTTGCCTCAAATGTCCTTATGGTAATTTACTCATCTTGTCGGATTACATGGGTCGCAAGTCACTGCAACCACCAAGTATATAGGGTAAATTACTGAATACGAGGCGCATTTGGTGTTTTAATTTATTTAATTTTTTTGAATGTTTTGAATTATGCATTGAGCTTATTTATATAGTTGGGAGGTGTGTCGTTCCATGAAAGGATTTGTCATATCAATGACCTCGATTGAATGTGCTTTATAATCTTAGCTAGGTTTTTAATTTTTGATTGGATCTTGGTGCTTGATTATCACCAAATTTCCAAATTAGATTGCTTTTATTGCATTTTGACACAATGGGAGGCATTAATTGATATTTTTTGCCATTCCCATGGTGGGATTTTCTAAAATTGTCTGCTAATTGCAAACCATGACTAGGTTCTACGGTTCCCATTTACAAAATTGGGAACTGCGGCTAGGGCCTGCGGTCCGTACTAAATATGAGAAGTCTATAAAATTTCCAAATTTCAAAATATCTCTCATTATTCTTTTATAGTGACCTGCAACTGGAGATCTAATAGTGATAGCTAACTAAACTAACCTGCAACCTAGCACACCTTACCCGGACACTGACTCACAGCACGATGGTAGGGCATGGGCAAGCATATTCTAGCTATAGAGAATGAGGGGAGGTTAAGGTAACTCAAAAACCAAGACCTCACATCTATTACCAGTAAAATGAACCCAATTAAGTAATCGATAAATCAATATCACTAAACTTTTGGTAATGGACCTCATTTTAGGCTAGAATAGCTTAGGTTATTAATTTTTTTGTATTTTTAGCCACGACATCGCACTCGGTCGAACTTCAAATGGATACCATAGGTACTAGCTACAATTCCCAATTGGTCAATTGGGTACTGTAGCTACCAGCTGTGGTAAGCATTCAAAATTCCAATGATCAAAATTTGATCACATGCGGATTGCAGGGTTGACCTGCGGTTCACCAAATTTAGGAAAATTTTACAAAATTTTTAATTTTTCTAAATTTTTAGAGGCAATTAATATCATTTAATGCATTTCTAACCTATATGATTGACAAATTGAATTTTTAGGCCTACATGATGACATGTCCTTGCAATTTTATCAATTTTTTACTATTTTTGATGATTTTTAGATCAATTTTTAAATGTTTTTGCATGTTTTAGTTAGCTTTTTCCTTATTTTATGCTATTTATTCCAGATATTGACCTCTAGAGTGTGAGAGCCTGACATTATAAAGAATATCTATGTAAAGCTCACTGATGGTGAGTGAGAGTGGTTCAGAGTTGTTAGATTTAGCTACATTCTGGATCTACCCACCATTAGGGTAGATCAATCCTATCTGATTGCATTGGTCCATCATTGGAATATGCGGACCAACACATTTAACCTACCTACAAGTGAAATGACATTCACACTAGAGGACATCTACAGGATCTTCAGGATCCCTATTGATGGTGAGGCCATCATCTGCTCCACATCTGGGGCTAAGGAGTCTGTCTTCAATGCTATCTTTGGTGCTCAAAGTGAGGAGGCTTAGGGCACCATCGACCATGGAGGGGTCCACATCAGCTACTAGCAGGGGAAGAACATCTTCTTCATGTGTGAGGTCATCTTCATGCACCTGGTGGTGCAATATGTGCTTCCAAACTCCTTGGGCACAAGGATTCCCTAGAACCTTCTAGCTACTATACACAGAGTAGTACATAGCTCTATCCAAAAACCATTACTCCTAGCCTGGGGGAGCACACTACTAGCTTAGCTCTATCAAGAGCTATATCAGATTACTGAGCGTAGTCATAAGGGTATCAACTATAGTCTACTTTTTTAGATCTTGAATTGGTAGCATATTAGAGTAGAGCATCCTAGGTAGTTTCCCCTATCCATTACATACATTGATGATGAGCATTAGTTCTATGCTACCTACTGGCCTTGGGAGGAGGAGTGCTTTCGGAGCAAGACTCATGCTAGTGAGACCTAGCATTACATCACCCTATTTCTAGCACTTGTGCTAGATGATATCTAGTGGCGGCCCTACATTGATTGTCCTTACTAGCTAGAGGTCAGTGAGAGGCTTTGATGGGCTCGCTAGGATAGATGGATGATTGGTCAGATGGCTAAGATCTAGGAGTTTTAGTTCTTCTCTCATGTCCTACATCAGTTCAGTATGGTGTAGGGCATACTGGAGATCCTATTTACCTACAGGCACCTAGATTTAGAGAGGGATCTACCATGGATCCAACCTCTAACTCTAGGTGATGGTCTAGACAACTTCTAGGAGACTAGGGTTGACATAGCAGTGACCACTCCAGAGTATGATGGATTGTGGTCTCTATTTATTTGGTATGGTATAGGGCCTCTGGATCGTGCTGTAGATCATGCAATAGCAGAGGTGGATCCTGATGGGCGTAGGGTGTGCCATCATATAGAGGGTAGTTGGGGCACAATGGCTGCCACTAAGGAGGTTCCTATTATTAATCTTAAGGAGGATGCTAAAGAGAAGGGTGAGGTCCCTCCTAACAGTGTATAGGGGCTACAATTGGCACAAGTGGCTGACTTGTAGAGTCAGCTTGGGTGATTCTAGATGAAGCAGAGAGAGAGTGACACTACTATCACTACTCTACAAGTTCAACTAATAAAGAGAGACTATTGACTGACATAGGCAGACCAGTAGATTGATAGACTAACCACCCAGGCTACTACAATAGAGACCCAAGTTGGCAAGCTTACCCATGCTTGTGACTTGGAAGAGGTATAGAGGGATGTGGCCATAGCAGAGCAAGATCTACTCAGGGCATAGAGGGGAGTTCCTCCACCCTCTCAATTGATTATGGGGCATCTATCAGCACCAGTAGCAGTACTACTAGGTGGTCGGGATCCTATGGTAAAGGTTTAGCACCTACAAGGTTTACTTATGAGTGCCAATGAGAGGTACATATCCAAGGTTACTCGGGTAGGCCAGCTGGTGGGCTACATTCAGATGCTAGGTGTGAAGGTTCCTAAGGATCCATATGCTATAGAGTCCCAATAGAATAGGTCTCAGACTACAAGATATTCCACTATGAGCTCAAGCCATCACACCCATTAGAATGAGAGGACGTACATATCCTCCAATACACATTATGGTAGTAGTCATACCAGGACTAGGGAGGCAGGGCAGTCTACTACATTGTCTAATTATAGGTCCCAATGGATAGAGGTACCCATCACTCAAGGGGTAGTTGGATGAGTGCTGGGCCTCTTCGGGCTAGGCGGTACTCAGGGTGCTCAGCAGGATCCACAACAGTCAGCAAGGTAGTAGGTAGAGCAGTCTCCTGAGCACAACACTAAGGTAGGAGGTGAGAGATCTGGTATAGGGGTAGTAGATCAGAGCTAGAGCTCTAGATTTTAGGAAATATTTTTAATGTATCTCATTTTTGGTGTAAGGTCTAGGACCTACACATTTGTATCCTATGGGTATTTTTGTGCTCCCCATGTACTGTGAGACACACATATTTATATGATATGATCATTATTATGGCTCATTATTGTGTGCTCATTTATTTTTAATTTTATGTTTATGTGATGCACATGGATGCAATGCTTATGTTATACTGATGCTATATTATGTGATGTATGGATGACATGCACTAGATAGCTATTTGATTTATGATGATGATATGCAGTGATCTTATATGCTTAGATGTGTTTTTTTATGGACGCATGTGGATGCGATATTTTTTCTCTTAATGCATATTTGATATTGCTTTCTTTTCATGCATTAATGTATGTAATGCTTTATTTACATGATGCTAATCTAATATAAATGAACTTGTATGCTTTAATCACTTAAAAAATAAGGAATGAATGTAAATATGTTTATCAATCTAATGGATGACACCACAAAATGTATAAAAATCATGAATGTAATTGAAAATCCTTAAGATAATAATGTAATCAATTAATCACCCATATATGAAATGCAATGGTATGCAATATTTTATGATGCGAATGATATAATGTGTCATTAGATTTTCTTTTTTAATTTTGAAAAATGTGCATGATATAGTTAGTAGTCGTCTAAATATTATTGCTAATATCCATCCAGTATCTATCCTATATGTTGATTGTGCTTTTTATAATGTTGTATCATGGGTTTAATACTTTGCAATTTGGAGATTTATATGGTTGCCATTTGTGACACTTTATTGCTATGGGAGAAATTTTTGAGGTTTTCTATGAGACTCAAACACCCTAATAGATTTATCAAAAGTTGCATACTAACCACACTAGACTTATGAGATAAAAGGCTTTTGCTAGGATAGAACCTAACTGTTCATTATCCCTGTGTGTGCAAATGATTATTTAATATAAGACACGAGCGTTCCCCGATGTTAGGCGAGATTATTTCAGCCCATTGCTAAGATAGGGGTTCCACAAATGTCTTATCCAATCTCAAGTTTATATTTTAGTTGGACTAATCCACTATGCAATGCAGGACACCTGAAGCTAGCTCTTCCACATTCAAACATTGGTCTTGTTCATAAACGAGATGCTAATGCGTCAGACATATCATCATGCATAAGGTATAGTAGTGCTGATAATTCTAGGGATTCATGCTCATTCCTTTCTATCCTTCAATATTTGGGATACTTGTTCATATGTAGTGAAGCAAGGAAGTTGATTCCATCTTATTTTTGAACTATATTTGGATATTCATTTGATCTATCTTCGAACTATATTTTGGAATTTTATTTTGTCTCCGATTGAACTTTGGTTTAAGCCTGTTTTTTGATCTTCACTTGATCTTTACTTTTTGGTATTTACATTTAATAATATTCTTCAAAATATTTCCTTTAGGGAGATTTACTTGGAAAAATTGTTTCTGGTATATCAATTGAGAATATCGATCTTATGATATCAATATGGGATATCACTCTTGGGAGTCGATCTATGATATCGATCTAGGGGATCAATCATAAGGATTGATATAGGATATCTCTTTGGTATATTGCTCATTTTATTGTAAGAAAGGGATTATGAATAGAGAACTAACTTGTCCTTTTTCCAACTTCCAACATTTCACATACCATCCACACAGAGGTATAAGCAAGAATAACTCTTTTCACTTCAGGATACCCGGTCCTGCTTCATGGCTTTCATATTCCCCTAGTCCTTGTTAGTATTGTTTAAATTTATTGATTAGTGATAGGCTTATGATATGCTAAGGGCTATACTAATTGAACCTTAGCTACAAAATCAAAGCAAGCTTTCTACCAACTCTGGATAAGACTACTAGGTATGACTCAATGACCGAAAAACCCTAGTATATCTCCATAGCAACATTATAGGTTGTGCTAAAAAAAACAATTACTCACATGACTGATGGATCATGATAAATGAGAGATGCATGATTTAAACACAAACATGGCATTGTTTGTAATACTTGCAAACACAAATGTCTTCTATTATGGAATGCAACAGATGAAGAATGCCTATATGCAATGCAATAGTGCGGCAAATGCATGAGTGAATGCAAAATGAAAATGCAAAATTCAAATGCAAATGCAAATATTTTTGGATTTTAAGATTTACCATTTTTTTGTATTTTTTTTATTTTATAATTTTTATGGGTTTTGAGCCTCATAATTGACCAAACGATGAGTACATTCCTATGGAGCCTTTATATTGACCAAGATATTTTTAGGAATCCTTGGAGCTTTTGGGATTGAAAAAAGTGATTATGGGTACCTTTGGGGCATTTTGGGATGACCAAGCAATTTTGAGAATCCTTGGAGCCTTTGGGGTTGACCAAGTAGTTTTTTAGAAACTCTTGGTACCTTTTGCATTTGACCAAAGGGCTTACAGATGCCTTTGGAGCTTTTGGGTTGACCAAGTAGTTTTTCAAAAACTCTTGGTGCCTTTTGAGTTTGACCAAAGGGCTTGTAGATGCCTTTAGAGATTTTTAGGATGATCGAGCAATTACAAAAAAATCCTCAAGGCTTTTAACTAACATGACCAAGCGGCTTCAGGGACCCTTGGAGCCTTTTTGGGATGATCAAGCGGTTTTGACCAAACCCTCAAAGATTTTGAGGTTAACCAAAGGGCTTATAGATGCCTTTGGAGCTTTTTACTTGACCAAACCACTAATGAAAGTGTTTTGAGCCTTTTAGGATGACCGAGTAGTTACAAGCAACTCTCGAAGCCTTTTATTATGCTCTTTAAGCATAAAGTGCCTTAATATGGATGATGTTGATAGGTTCAGACTCTTCAAAACCCCCTAGCAATGTTAGATGAAAGGTACCTAGAACAATATTTTTAGATATGATGTAGGATCCTATCCAATTGGCCACAAATTTTTCAGGCATATCTAGCAGCAAATTAGAGTTTTGTTGGTTTTATTTCAAGATAAGATTCCCAACTTCAAAGTATCTCTGATGGACTTTGACATTGTAAGCTCATTTTAGTCGCTCTTGATAAATACAGAGATGCTCCAAGGTATTCACATGATGTTCATCAAGTAGTTTTAGTTTATCCAGTCAAGATTGCCGCGCAGTGTCATCATCGATGAACTCCTTCAATGCGATGCACAACATTGGAATTTCTAATTCCAGGGGCATAATAGCCTCAGTGCCATACACTAGTGAGAACGGTGTTGCCCCAGTGGGCATCCAAATACTAGTCCTATATGCCCAAAGCATAAGGGGTCACTGGATGTGCCAGTATTTGTGGTTTTCTTGTACCATATTTTTCAAGATGGCTACCACTATCTTATTTGAAGCTTCAGCCTACCCATTTTCTTATGGATAGTATGGAATCGCAAAAATGTGTTTGATTCTATATTTAGATGTCAAAACTCTCATAGTTTTTTTCTTGAAAGAAGTTCCATTATTCGATATTATTTTGGATGGAATATAAAAATGACTTATGATATGCTCTAGTATAAACTCTACTATACGAGATCTGATTATCATTTTTAAGGGTATTGCTTCCACCCACTTTGTAAAATACTTAGTAGCCATGATTATGAATGTATGCCAGCCCAATGACGGAGGAGAGATCTTGCCTATAAGATCTAATACCCACTAAGCAAATGACCAAGCCACTTGGATGGGCTAAAAGGCCTACAATGACAAGTGCATAAGATTAGGGTGATTTTGGCATTTAACACATTTCTTGACATACGCATTGCACTCCTTATCCATAGTGGGCCAATAGTAACCCATTTGAAGGATGTGCTTGATGATGGCCATGCCACTGAAATGGCCACCACATGTACTGTCATGGGCTTGCAAAATTGCCCATGATGCCTCTTGGGGCTCTAAGCAATGAAGGAGAACTCCATCATAGCTTCTTTGGTACAAGATGTCTCCTATTAATACATATTTGGCCACTTTCTATTTAAATGTATGCTTCATGGAATGCAGCAATCCCTCTAGGATTATACTAATATTTTGGAAGTATTTAATTTACGACATCCAATTTTTATAAATCTTAGCTTCGACTTTCAATATAACTTGCTCCCCCTGTGTATTTACTTTTGCAAATAAATACTCAAAAACAACCCTATGGTGAATGGTAGTACCACTCCCCATGGGACTCTAAGAGGTTAATGACCCCCAGGTTGCCTTCTTAAGAAAGTATTCAGCTCTACAGAACCATTCAGCTTGTGGTTCTACACTGATCATGTTGACTGATTCTCTGTTATCATAGGCTGCACACTCTACTGCTGGATGAGAAAGCGTCTTGACATGGATGGTATGAAATCAGCAAAAGTATTCTGAGGGATTAAGGATCCCAAAGAAGCCATGGTAGCTACAAATATATTCGATGATCGAGGGATTGCCTAGATGTCATACCATTCCAGTTTGACCAAATATGTATTAACTAGATCATTATAGGATTTTAGTACAGGACACCGACACTTGAAAAGCCCCTTGACTTTATTTACTATGAGTAAGGAATCACCAAATATTTTCAATCTCTTAATATTCATGGTGACAGTTATGTGTAGGCCCAGTAGTAGGGCTTCGTGTTCAGAATTGTTGTTGGTGCATGGAAAATACAAATTGAATGACAAGGGCATTAGAGCTCCTTGCAGTGTGAAGAACACTATTCTGGCACCACCCCCTTGTTTGCACTTCAAACCATCGAATAACAAAGTCATATCAACATTGTTCTCTTGTTCTTCAAGTTCAGGAGCTTCATATACAAAGAATATTGTATCGTCTGGAAGCTCAATTTTTAGAGGCCTATTGTTTGATAGTGGTGCCTTAACTAATTGATCTGCTATGACCTATCCCTTAATGGAATTCTAGATTATGAATTCCATATCAAATTATGAAAAAATCATGATCCACTTCGCAGTATGTGTATTGTAATAAGTCTTACTCATCATGTACTGCAAAGGATTTTGTTTGGATATAACATACGTTGTATGACTTAACATATAGTGTCACAATTTATTTATAGCGAACACTACTGCTAAACATAATTTTTCCATATATGCATACCCAAGCTCATAGCTCACCAAAGTTTGACTAATGTAATATATGGCCTATTCTTTGCCTTACACATTATTTTGGGCCAACATGGTTCCCAGTGCAAATTCAGTTGTCAATATATATAGTAGAAAAGGCACATCTAGCATTGGTGGAGCTAGCACTGGTGATGTTGCCAGGTATTGCTTTATCTCAGTGAAGGCTACTTTGTAGTCCTCGTTCCAGCTGAATGGGACACCCTTATGTAGCAATCGATTCATGGGTCGACATTTATCTAATAGTTGGGTGATAAATCACTTTTCGAGGATACCTTACCCTAAAGGCTCCTTAATTCCTTAATATTGGTGGGAGGATGCATTTCCAAAATGGCCTTGACCTTCATTGGGTCTACTTCGATGCCTTTATTGGAGACGATGAATCCTAGTAGTTTTCTAGAAGTTACGCCAAATACGCACTTCTTAGGATTCATCCTGATGTTGTGCTCTATCAGGTGATCGAAGACTTTCCTTAAGACCTCTACATGCTCTTCTCATAGAAATTACTTGGCTAACAAATCATCGATATAATCGTCAAGAATTTTATGCATATAGTCATGAAAAATGTATGTCATGGCCTCTTTGGTATGTGGCACCAATGTTTTTGAGGACAAATGGCATAAATTTATAGCAAAATGTTCCCCATGGCGTTATAAACGTGGTTTTGTGTTGGCCTTCAAGTTTAATACGAATTTGATTATAACAAAAAAAATTATCCATTAAGGTGAGCATTTCATGACCTGTAGTTGCATCTACCAGAGCATCAATATTGCGCAACAAAAATGAATCTTTGGGTGTTGCCTTATTTAGGTCTTTGAAATACGTGCAAATATAGATTCTTCCATTGGGTTTTCCCATGGGTACCATATTGGACACCCATTCTGGATAATCGATGGAAATCACAAATTCCACATCCAACAACTTCTGTAGCTCATCTTTCACCATTAAGGCTACTGTTGGGTACATTTTCTTAAGATTTTGCTTGACCGACTTCTTCGTCAAATCTAGCGAAAGGTTATGAGTAACCAATTTTGGGTCTAGACCTGACATATCCTTATATGACCAAGCAAACAAATTTGGTCTCTCTTTCAGTAGAGGGATGAGGGTGGCCCACTCATATGGAGTGAGACTCTCTCCAAATTTAACCTTCTTTGTGTTGGTGGGATCATCATTGATATCCACCTCAAAGGTTTCCTCTATCGACATATGTGATCCCTCCTTAAGCTAGTAATGCGTAAGAATCAAATGAATGTCATCATCTGGGTTGAGTGGTTCGACGTTGGAAGCATTTTTGGCATGATAAACATCATATGCATAGCCTGGTGCAAAATGGAAAGGTTGCAACATTTATTCATTAGGGAAGAAATCCTCAGGCTCAACGGGTGAATCAACACGATCCCAGTTGATAGCATATTTGTTAAGATACAATGGTTTAGAAGAATCTATTGGATTACAGAGTGGAGTGGTCAAATAAATGGAGACCATGTTTATGGAATGGAATTGATCTATAGGACCACATGGACTGACCTCTACAAAATCTACACAATCCTCATACCCACGATCTGGCTCTAATGGCACAGGTACAAAAGGGTCTTTCTTATGAGGACTGCGAATAACTTGATTCTCCCTATCCACTGAATGAAAAATAGGATCATTCGGCTCACAGAGCTACATGTAGGTTGGTATAAGGGGATTAACCAACCAATGGATTTGATCTACATTTAACCATCTTGATCTCATACATGAACCAACATGTAGCTGCCTATAGACCTCATCGATTTCTATGGGTTGATGGCGGTGACACAAATAAGGAGGACCAAGGTAGGCCCTCTCTAACTCATCTTATTTGTCACTGTCATAATATAATATTTCATTCACCCCCACTCCTAGAGGGTATTCCTTTAAGTGAGGCCCCATAAATCTCACTTCTTGTTTATTATCATTGCTATCTAAAAAAATCGTATAATTATACCTCATGTACTGTTGAGAAAACTATCTCGGTCGCTTCCCCTGGATGATCAACATTGGAAAGGATCTCTTTGGTATAATATACCCATTCCATAGGCAATAGATGATGTTCATACAAAGGCATTACATAAGCATCTTCGACTTCATCCCTAGATCCATCGTCGTTTGGGGAATCCTCATCTGCATCATAGCTTGGTCCACTCATATCGAAGGTGGACTCCACTCCATCTTCATTACAAAGATCTCCTAACTCGAGATCACTTGTAATAATGGGGTTGCACCCCTGCATGTCTGTGTTGTCGACTGCCTCATGGGTTTGGTGTCCTAGTTGATCTCTGGGGTTCATTTCTACCTCAGTCTACTCAAGGAGACCTTCACGATGATATTCGAGTGGCTTAATGGTGATGACATATATCATAGGGTGATTCCTCTAGAATTTGGAAGGATCTAGATGATATGGATTAAAATCCACATTGTCCACCATGCTGAGGTACAGACAATCTAGGGATGCTACGAGCAAATCATTCTGCCCATGTATCTATAACCCTAAACCAAATCTATCAATGACTAACTGATAATGAGGTTCCAACGGAGTCCTGCATCCTTGTTCAAAGTGACCAAAGTCATATCCATGCCAGTGATATAACTCAAAAATATGTATGGCATACTCCAGATTAGACAAATAACAAATGTTTATTGCAAAAGATTTCTCATCATCTTCATCCATGGGCTCTCACATTGGAAGATGATCTAGCACCACATATATGAAGTTAGTATGGTTATGTGGTTATCCCAGTGGAACCACCGATCCAAATAGATAACAATATGCAGATGGACTGCCCATCTCTTGTATATTATTCAAAATTGGTTCGAAGGTCACATTTTGTACAAGGTACTCATCTAATCTGGTATTAGCGATATATACCATCACCTGGAGTGCAGATGACCCTACTGAAGATGTAGGTGAAGTAGGCTGAGGTACCTCCTCAGCTTTTTCTTGGGGTTCCTCAACTTCCATGGGAATTGGAACATCCTCGACGATTGGCTTGGGCTCAAGCTCTTTCTCTTTCTCACCCATACTCACCTTTAATTTCCTATCATCCTGATACATGACTGATGCCAATGGTTTCAAGGAAGTGGCAGTGGTGTGCTCCAATCTACATGACATAGATGGCATTAGTTGAGCATGCACTGTTGATTTGCCTCTTGGTTTCCTTATTGGCAACGAGGGTCAAACATCCACGTGCATTTATGGGAGTATGAAACCCCCAGGCAAATCTACTAGATTCACAAACTTAAATGGCTCTTCATCTGATGCCACTACGTGAACCAGTCCCTTGTGAATATATTTCATGCATTGATGTAGTATCGAAGGGACAACACATTTCACGAATTCAAGGTCTACCAAGTAAAACATTGTATTGCATGGTCCCTTATATCACGTGACACATTACCGAAATGTTCTTTAGACCTACCTATATGGGTAGGATAATTGTACCGACAATCAAATATAGTGTATCATTAAACGCTCTCAATGTAAATATAGTTGGCAAAATGTGTGATTTAGGTAGCTTCAAATGACTCAGTGCCTTGGTCGTTATTATGTTGATCGATGAGCCAGTATCAATCAAGACCACTTTGAATGACATGTGGTTCACACACATGATTATATGCAATGGTGGGTCAGCCATAGTTGTAGAAACCATCCTTATGTCATGATCATAAAATTGGATCATCGATTCATGAAACTGTTGTACATGTCCCACAAAATTTGTGAATGCCTGCGCATCCTGGGCCTGTACTTCAATGAACCTTAGAATATCCATAAGAGTCTCTCTATGCCTCGAGGACTATTGAATTAATTCATATATTGACAACTTCACAGTATTTTTTTGTAGGTTTTGGACCAACCTGCTCCTTATGTTCACCATCGATCTTGTTGGTGGGCCTAGAATATTCTGTGTCGATCACTGATTCAGCGTGGTTTGTATCTGGATAGGAGCACGAGCTTGATTTTGTTGTTGATATCTCCCATGTAGTAATAACATTGACCATTACTATGAACCCTTTGGTAGGTGGTTCGACTCGTACCTAGTTAACTTGACCAACTTTATTTCGAGGTGCCTCATGATTTGGTAAGGGGTTCTTGTATATCCCTATATTTTGATTATCTGGTGCCTATGGATTGTGAGGTACTACAAGCTCACCCTTGTTGATCATAATTTACATTAGGTGTTTTAAATATCAACACACCTCGATGTCATGTCCTTTCACTCTATGAAATATGCAAAATAGATTATTTTGAAACCCCTTTGGTTTGGGTTGATTGGGGCATATCATATTGACTTCGAGAAATATTATTGCCTTGGCCTCGCATAACTGATGAAAAATTGTCATCAACAATTTCATCAATGGTGTGAACTGGCAAGGTGGGTGTTGCTCTTTGTTTTTTCCCTTATAGTTATTGCGCTTATCATACTACACAGAGGAGGTTGGGCCTGGTAGTTCTACTTTTGCTGCCCCTTGTCCTCCCATTGAAGATTTAATACCACTTGATTTACATGGGCCTGCTTGCCCTGATTCTTTGTGGTGCTCTTTTTCTATCCCTCTTTCCAATTTTTGAGATTCAAGTTGCCTTCCTACAACTTGATATCCTCAATCACCTTGGCTTGTGCCAAAGCCTCTTCGAATGTAGTGTACTGTTGCAGCTACAGTAGTAATGAGATGTGCTTGGCACAACTATTTTTGAACATCTGAGTTAATTCCATGGTAGGTATGGGGAATGGAAACTTCACCATTAATCTTCTCCACCTCTTTTTGTATTGTTCTATTGGATCGTCGTCACCCTGAGCTAGCACAGCCAAATCAAAAATATTAGCCTATTTCTTGATGCCAAAGGAATAACGTTCAAGAAAGGTATCAACTAATTACTCAAAGCTTGTTATACTATGCTTCTTTATCTGGTTAAACCACTCTCAAGAAGGTCCTAAAAGTGTCATGATGAACGTGCACAACAATAAGGCATTGTTGCTTGCTATCTAAAAGCAAGCATCTAGAAATATGGTTACATGTTATTGTGCATATTCATCACCCTTGAACTTATCTAACTTGGGCATATCAAAATGCTTAGGGTAGGCCGAAGTAGGCACTGAAGGATCCAAAGGCTCGTTATGGATTTTTATCAGAGTCAGCTTTTGAATAACCGTGCCTTGTCTCTCAATGGCTTTAATTTTCTTGGCCAAGGCCTTATAGGCCTCTAAAGATAAAAAGTCCTCCTCCCTAATTTGACGTGTAGGTGTCTTAGGATGTACTATATTCCTTGTGTGAGATGGAGGTTTTTTCTCTTCATCCTCTTCAGCTTGGGAGCTTTTAGGATATTCCTGCTTGTATCCATCTCCCGCTGGTGCTTCATGCTGTCTCTACTTTTGAATATTGAGTGACGATAGCTACTCCCTTTTTTTGGAAGTAACATGAGTATGAGCATATCTATGCTCTTGATGCATATTGTCTTGTGAGAAAGCATTCCTATGCATGTGCTCTCGATGCTCATCTTGAGGATATAGGCCAGACGTAGCTAGTCGATCCTCCTATTCTATGCGTTCCTTTTGAGCAAGGATACACTCCTCGTGCATGCGATACTCATATAATCTTTGTCTTATGACCATTTCCACCTAAACATTTTCATCTTTGATATGTTGCCTCTCTAGGTGAGCATCCTCCAATTGGTCTTGGAGGAGTTGGCATTTTTGTTCTAATGCCAGTCGATGTGACCTATTGATCTGGTTGATCATGGGAGGCCTTTGATACCTCTGCTATGTACGAGCAACTTTGTGGGTTTTATACCCATCAGACTGATATGCCATGCCTTTGCCTCTATGTGTTAATATGGCATTGGCCACCTACTGTGTCTTATATTGCAAACCACCATGTACAGATAGCGGGTGACATGAGGGTGCTTAGAATCCTCCCCATGTTCTTTAGTAGTGCAGATGACACTCCCACTATGCTCACTTGGGGCTCGAGTGGGTGGAGCATAAGGCTTGCAACCTAGCTACTCTAGAACACTACCTAGACCTTCTAACTGCCTAGACCACCATCGCTCATTTGGAGGTGTACCATTATCTCCCACCTTTGATATGTCAATGGTGATTTTACGTGTTGGACCATGCATGGGAGTATGGCTAGTTCTATGCTCGATAGCAAGCTTATATGCCTACCCATGAATGAGTGGGTATTTAGTCCTTCTATACTCAGAAGGTGGAGCCATAGATCCTCCAATAGACTTAGTATGTAGGGGCACCAATCTGGTTCCCTGCACAATAAAATATTTAGCCGACCCCGTGGACGTGCACGCATTGCAGTCTCAGTAATGGCTCTCAAGTGGAACACCCTTGTGTTGGAAGGTTTCCCATTCTAATATATGTCTAGAGGAGTGTACTTAAGCTCCTCTATTTGGGTTTTGCTCTATTGGCTCCCCCCGTGTCGATTTGTCTCCTTGAATGCTAGCCAAACAACATTCGATTCACTTGTGTGGTTGAGGATTCAACACGTATTGTTGTGAACTAGTTAGGGGTTGGTCATCGACATTGGCTTTGGACCATTGCCGACCACCTCGTGTGTCCACCATTGTGTACCTAGAGTCTAAATGTATTATTATTAAGCAAACAAGGTATACAACAATTATTATATCTTTTTATGTTTTAAAGGTGAGTCCTAAACTATTTGATGTGTTTTCAATATGTGTTGTATTAGTTGTAGAAACTCTTATCGTGTTTTTGTAAAAATTGTTGTATTTTATTCTTGATTTAATGGATTTCACCTGTACACTCACAACTCAACAACTTGGCTATGAACTCCAAGTCGCGTAAATCCCTTGTGTGTGGTAATGAAGCCCACACCCGGACAAGGAGCACAGGTCCTACCAGATCCTCACCCAATCTCACCCAATCAATGTTATACCCTCCTAAGAGGATTACATGCAAATTTTCTAGGCTACGGATGGTTTTTGGATCTGGTATGGGTCTATATATCAAGCATTCATAGGATTTGGGCCAACAGATGGAATTTATGCCCATTGTCATTGAACCATACTAATGGTTGGATGCTAAGCCCAAATCACTAGCGTTTAAGTGTTTTATGGTGTGTGTGGTTCTTTTCAATGTACATAAAAGAAATACATCATATAGCACACATGCTCATTTTCTAAATGCTATGCAAATGAAAGACATTTTAGATTTAGAAAATACAAGCTACTCTAGATGCTCTTTAGGAATATGCACATTATGATGCTAAATGACCACTAATCGGGCCTCACACATGTAGACCATAAATACATATTTATCAAGCACATTGTATCCTAGGGCAAACTACAATCAGAGGTCCGTTGTTCCTAGCAGTACCTTTATATGGAAAGCAAAGTGCGAAAGCAAACTAGGACAATTGATTTACCATTTTATTTTAGTTTCTTTCCCAATTTACATTCAAAATTGACCTACTGTAAAAATGCAAAACACATAAAAGTGATAGAGGGCTAGAAAAAGGACCTACCTCATGTCCTGCATAGTCTAGGATTCTAGAATTGTTTGTTTATGTTGTCAGTAGGAAATTGTGGGTCTGACCTACGGTTCTGACTGTGAACCATGCCTTGTACCTACGATTCAGTTGTTGGGCCACAGCTGATAGTTGTGGTCTGTACCTACAACTACAAAATCCAAAAAAAATAGTCAAATCCTAAAAATGTAGGGTGCCACCGTGATTGCCTCTATAACCACCAGAAAGGGTCACACCCGATTGTGGCTCCTATTGTGATAAATGGTAAAGATATAACATGCATACAATTAAACAAAATTAACAAGAAATGAAAAAAGAAAGAAAATGCTTTATTCCATTATATTTGAAGTCAAAACCCAATTACAAGTACGTCTTTCTTAGGGATATTCATGTTGATACAATATTACAATAGGAATCCTCAATTATTTTCCCTATTAAGGGTAGGTGTGATTTCCAAATGCCTCTCATAATGGCACAAACTTCTCTAGGGTGGATATGCCCTCTTCTTCGTAATGGGGAAGGAACTTTATGGTTTTCTCTCCTTTGGAACTATTCCCTGCGGTCAAGAAACAACAAGAATATAAAAAATATAGGCAACCTTTGATGATGAGGCCCTTTTAGGTAAAATGCATAATGACACCATTAACATGCATAATCAAGAAAGTATAAAAGGTGCTTCTAAACTATGCAAATCAAATCAAGATTCATACAATAGCGTAAAGAAAGATAGCAGCTACTCTATGCATGGATCAGATATATGAAATAAGGCATGAAAGTGCATAAAGAACTTATTAATGTCCTAATTGAAGCATAAACATAAAGAAGCTAAAATAACCTAAATATATGGTTATAAGTCTGCTAAAATGTATTTTAACCATAAAAATAACTAATCTAACCTAATTAATTGGACATAAATAAAATTAGGAAGGCGACTATACCTCTGTTGCAAACTATAACTCTGGTGCACGGTTTGCACTATAAACTGTGGCTGTCAGTCACGGTTAGTGCTCTGATAGGCTTATCCTCAATTCCAATGGTAGTGGGCTTAACCTCCTTGTCCAATTGATGTTCAATTATCACCTTCGATGTCCTTCTGACATATTTAATGGTCAAATCACCATGATGGGCTTTCATTTTCCCGGATTTACATTTCTTGATCCTCCTAGGCTCCTAGGGCTTCCATGGAAAACTGATCGTTGGATGAATAGAAAAGTGGCCTTCAAATGCACAAATTTAGTATGCAATTCGACAGGGCTTCGCTGCTCGTTTGATCACTTCACACTCACTCGATATTCATCAGCGCTTTGCTATAAAAATCATCTATATCTTTGCCCTAATTTTGAGGGGTACTTATAGGACTACCCAAGGGCTAGGGGTGGCTTCTTGGAGAAGCCAATATCAATAAGGGGTGGTTAGGAGAGTTGGAATGGAAGCTTCCACCCTCTAACCATATTCTTCTAGATCCAATGGTCGTTTCAATTGATTTGGCTTGGATTGAAGGCCAACTAAACTTCAGTTAAGACCGTAGGTCACATCTACGGTCTAGACTGTAAACCACAAGTCTCAACCACAGTTCAGCTTTAAACCATAGGTCTGGGCTACGGTTCATACTTATTATGCCAAGGAGCCCAAATTAAGTGGTTAGAACCACTGCTCTATCTTGGAGTCTATCCAAGATCTTCCATATGCTCTTATAGTATGTCCATATGAGTAGTCACCCTCGACATGACATGTTTTATGTGTCTACACTCCCCAAAGTAGAACATAATTTCAAGGCTTATCCTAGGTTCTATCCATTAAAGCTACTAGTCCTATGACCTAGAGCTTTGATACTGACTATAATAATCCAAAAATACCAACTAGAGAGAGATTTTTTTAAGGCACAAGCAAGGTTCTCAAAAGTATCAATATATTTATTTTTAGTATTCTCAAGGTTTCATCAAGTTTGAGTTTATTGTCATTGCAAAAAATACTCAGTGGATAGGAGTGGCCAACATCCTACATTTTTTGGGGTTCATATTACTAAACCTCATCATTTAGAAGGATGCCAAAGTGGTCCCCCCACCTTTCATATACCCTCTCTAATATAGGATAATGTAACCATATTGTATAAATTATCCTTTAAGGCCCATAATACTTGAAAGGGAATGCTTATTTCCTAACCTTACCCTAAGTCCATCTAGGTAGGTTAATCAAGCATAAGCCATGGTGCTTAGTTACAACACCTCCATGGGCTAACTAAGTTCATTACCACTCATATGAAAATGAACATGATCACCCAACCTCCACATTCAGAATACCACCATTGCTATCTTTTGAATGATTCCTACAACTTCCTAGTTAATAAACTGTTGTGACCATTGCACAACTAGCCCCAAAATTGGGGACCCACCTTTTTATTTTTCAGTTTTAGGAAAATTTTGGTTTAGGTTGCAATATATGTTCCAAGGTTTGGGTGTGGATTAGTGTCTCCTTTTAGTTTCTTTTAAGTTGTTTAGTGTGTTGGTTAGGTTCCTCCTTGTTTTTTATTGTTTTGGTTAATTTTAATGTTTTGAATTAAACCAATTCAAACATTTGAAATTAATTAAATCAAATTTAAAATTAAAAAAGAAAACAAGTAAAATAAAAAATAAATAAAAAGAGAAAAGATAAATAAATAAATAAAACAAAAAAAAGAAATAAAATAAAAAAAAAAAAAAAAAAAAAATATATATATATATATATATATATATAAAGCCATCAATGTTTTTTTTAAGTTAATTTAATTTCATTAATGGTTTTGTTTTGGGAAAAGTTTAATTTAATTTTATCTTTAGTTTTGTTTTAATTAAATTTTATTAATAGTTTTATTTTGGAAAGTTTAATTCATGTGTTTTTCTTTATTGCAGGTTACTATTAAAAAAAAAGGAAAAGAAAAAAAAAACGACAACACTCAAGAAGAGAAAATGTCACGTATCATGCCAATGGAAAAGAAAATGTTGGAAAGTCAAAAGTTGGAAAAAGAAACAAATAGCCAAATATTGGAAATTTTAAGAAGAAAAGAAAACGTTGGAAAGCCAAGAGTTGGAAAAAGAAAGTGTTGGAAAGCCAAGAGTTGGAAAAAGAAAGCATTGGAAAGCCAAGAGTTGGAAAAAGAAATGAAGAGCCAAATGTTGGAAATTCTAAATAGCCATTGAAGCTCATGAACAAGGGTTGGATCTTTTGGGAGGAAAGCCACACCGTTGGACCGAGTTCACCATATGATGCCAATTTAGGGCATGGTTTTATGCACTTGTGTGTGTGATGTTGAAGACCTTTTTTTGCAATATATTGGAGATACTTCAAGTTTTAATGCATCTTAATGGTTAACTTGTTTGTTATTTTTGGTATATTGCACCATTTCCTTAGAAGATTGCACCGCATTAGATGTTTGATTGCGTGAATTTGGGTCACACTAATGTTGGTTTTTGTGCAGAATACTAATGCTTGCAGGGTCTGTGGAGAACTTCTGGGTTGCAACATTTCGGTTATTTCATTTATTTTTATTTTTATTTTCTAACCCTTCTTTTTTGCAGATTTTTTTTTAAACTTCGACAATTAAAATAAAAATCAAAAAAAATTAAAACTTCAAAAATAAATGCATGGGTCTCTAGAATGAGCTTCAATGTTTCATTTAAAACAAGTTCAATTTCATTTTAAAGCCAATTCGAATTTATAAAAATTATTCAAAGTTGTTATTTTTCAAGCATTTTATAATTTTAGTTTTTCATAATTTCACTTTTCAAGCTTTGCTCTTTCATTTTTCAAGCAATAAATTGACTCTCTTTATGAAAATCAATTTCATTAAAGGGGGTAATTTATATGGCATTCAAAGGCTATTAATTTTAAAGCAATAAATTAACTTACCTTTATGAAAATCAATTTCATTAAAGGGGGTAATTTATTTGACATTTCAAAGGCTTCTACATTTTATAATTAGTTTTGCATATTTATTTTCTTTTCATTCATCAAGAAATAATTAAATGAATTTAATCTACATTTCACATCCATATTTAGAGAGATTTTAATCTTCTATTTTAATATTCAAAGCAGGGTTTAAAGAAGCTAAAAACTTGTTTAAATCTACTTAACAAAGGAAGATAAAATCTACCTAAAATCCTTCAAGAGAAAATGAACTAAGGCTTTACATCGTGGTCATATGAGGGTCAATTCACATTTGCATTTATTTTAAGTTTCATGAACAATTAATAGCATAGCACAATAAAATAACACCAACACAGACCCCTTGTTAACAATTACTTGCAAATCACTAAGGTATTCCTAGCACTCACTTGATATATCTTCACAAGATTACAAGCACACATTAAGTAAAAGGAACCTTGGAGAAATTTCATATTTCTTTGCAAGAGAGGGTTTTGTGATCAAAATCCTAAGTGTGATGGTGATTTTGCAATTGGGTAAAATTTCCACTCAACATTTTGGCGCTAGAAGGAGGGCCTGAATTGGTTTACTTTATTGTCATTTTATATGCTAAATTGTTCATGTTTACTTGAAAGATTTATTTGAAGGCATTGGTCTTGACTAACGAGGTTTTGTTGACTTGTGATCACTTTCATTGATTCAAACATTCTCTAATTGATGATGCATTGATGCTAACCTTTTGCAAATTTGAGAATGTTATTTAATGTCATGGTTTAATTGATGCATATCTTTTGGTTGATGCTAACATGATGATCTATATGTTAAATATTTGAGATTTGTTAGTCATTTCCTGCTCCTTTGCAAGATATATTTATTTGACTAACAAGATTGGTACTAAAGTTATATTCTTTAAGGTTCACTAATGGCATTGTTTACTCCAACCAGGGCAAAAATTGCATCTTGGATAGGGGATTATTATAGCCATTTAAATAGGCCTACCCATCAAATCCTTGAAGGTGTAGAAGATTATTTACCTCAATTTAGGCATGATGTGGATCAAGCCAAGGAACATATTCAGAGATACAAGGACATGTTAATTCATTTGTGAATTATGCATGCAGATTTTCCTTGTAGGTTGTTTTCATACACATTGGATGAGGTTGCGTTTGATTGGTACATCCACTTACCTCAAAGTTCTATCACTTCTTGGGCTCTACTAGAAGCAACATTTATCAACCATTTTGAAAAATTGGTTGACCTAGTTGTGATAAAGAATCAGTTTATCTCTATCTGTAAGGAGCCTAATGAGTCCATGAGCCAATTCAATGAAAGGTTCCATAGGGCATATATCAAAATGGATACACATTACATCATTTTAGAAGAAGAAGCCATTCAAATATACATGGGAGCCATAGACCCCTTACTTGCTACATTTCTAGGGGAAAATATTGAAGATCCATCCTTGCCTAGAGTATACGAGGCCACGATAATAGTAGAACAATGGTGTATTTCAAAAATGGGTGAGGTGGATCAATCATCATTGCTTAACCCTAAGGTTCACAATCAGACACCACCCATGAGTTAGGATGAGGAACAACCTCCTCCCATGATGAACTATTCTTTAGGAGGTATGGATTCCAACCAATACCAACCATCCAATCTAGCACCCTTGAATCAAATAATGCCTGAGGTGAACGATCAATGGGATGAAGTTGAATGTCCAAATTTCATAACCACCTTAGATATCATCCAAGAGGAGGTGCAAGTATCTAAACCAACATCCACCAATGAGGATTGTGGTAAACAAGCCCATCAAGATGTAGAGGTTGACTCAATGTTGAAAACGTATGAGCCTTTAGAAATAAAGGGCTTGGAGTCATTATTTACACAAGAGGATTGGGATAATCTCAGAAAGAGTGAAAGAGAATTTGAAAAGGAATCAATGGATGAATCTGAATATGGTACAGAAAGCATGATAGAATTTCACCACTTGTTTCTAGAAGACAATCATTACAATGATCAAGAAAGTCAACATGAGCCAAGCTATGATCTAGAGTCATTGTTTACAAATGAGGATTATGGTGATCACACAAATCTGAATGCAAGTATGGATTCCACCATAGAAACCCTTGAACCACCAAAAATGATTGAAGGAGAATTCGAAGAGGATTTTCTTGAAGAATATGAAGATTATGAGGAAGATGAAATAGAATTTCATCTCATGGGTCTAGATGATAATTATTGGAAGAAATGTGTAGAATTATTGGTTACCCCTAATGATGAAATTTCTATTTCATTGGATATGCAGGATGCTGAAATTGCTACCTCACATGAAGAGCTTGCAATTCTTGAACAATCTGAAGAGGATGAATTCTCTAAAATTAACGTGGATAAAGGTGAAAAGGAATTGATAGATGAATCTGAAGATCATGCCCAAGATACAATAGACTTTCACCACACGGATTTAGATGATGATTTTTATAATGGTTGGGGAAGATATGGGGAATCATTGTTGTCTCATACTCCTATTGATGAAACCTCTATCTCACATGAAAATCTTGCAAGTCCTATACAATGGAAGAATGACATGCCTATTGCAAAAATAGAGAAGGTTCCAAAATTCAATCATGTCGAATATGAATTTATTGAAGATCTCATTGAAATAGAAAGGGAAGAAATGATAAATATTTCTTATGATTCATCTATTTTAGATGAGGAAGAGGTAAAATCTTCTATTTCATTCTTGACTATTGAAAATTTGGATACAAATTCGCATGATTGTCTTGAAGATTCAAATGAAGAGATACCCTGGATGGTTAACAAGGAATTGGAACCAAATGATAAAAATGTTGCTTTATTTGAAGCAACTAAAGTAGTTGATCATGGAAATGGGTTATTTGACACACACCTTGACCAACAAAATTTAAGGTTTGAAAAGGATGGGCATGTTTTTAATTGGGTTCCTAATTTTGGTATTTTTGATGAACAGGTAATCAATGAAGATGAAGGACTACAAGATGATGAAGATGATCAAGACCATGAGGTAAAAGAGGGAATTGCAAATCTTCACCAAGCCTTGGTAAATGAAAGTGCACAAAAGGTAGAAGCTCACGTTTTATGTTCAACCATGTGAACTCCAGGTGAAAGCTTACCTAATTGTCTATGGGATTCAAATGTTATTTATGATGAAATACCATTGGAGGTGAATGAAGAACTAGAGTTGATTTCTACTCACACCACTAATGATATTGCTTTGTTGAATGAAAGAGAAGTTGATGTGCTTAAATTGTTGAATCAAGTTCATCAACAATTAACAATCGAATCTAGGATAAAAGCTTATAATGATCCTCATTTAGTAAATATCCTAGATGCTTGTAAATTATTACATAAGCATGATTGGTCTAAGGATGTGGAAAATGAATTGGCTTTGAAATTTATAGAAATAGGCTCCTACTTGCAAAATATCATATTTGAAAAGGAAAGCCTAATTCTAAAGCATGAATCAAATTGTGAAATTTGCATTCTAAGTAATAGACAAGAAAGAATTGAAGATCAATTATTGTCTAATCAATTTGATGATTTGAAACTCCACTATGGGATTACTAATGGAACTAAATTAAATTGGTGGGGTGAGAGAGGCAAGATGAAAATTGTTGCATTGTGTGGCCTAATATTACTATCGTTGGATTCCTACAAAGCTTGGCATGTGTATCATGTTATATGTCTTTTGAAATGTGCTAATCATGTTTGGGATCCAGGGAAGTGATGGCTCAAATTTTTGCATCACATTGTACATAGTGTATATTATTGTATATAGTTTTCATTTTCATGGCTTTGTTTAGCTTTGATGTTTTGTGCTTTGTCCTTAAATTTTGATTTTGTTTTGCTTTCTTGTTAGTTTGCATTAGGTTAGGTTTTGGTTTGTGTTTTTAATTTTGTGTTTTGGGTTGGTCCCTCTATTTGAGGTGATGTTTCGTGGTCACTAATTTATGGCCTCTTGACCATTTTTTGTTCCTTTGTTAAGTAGGTTGGAACACCTAATCTGAAAGTAGGGGAACCTGAGAAAAGGGGGATGAGTTATTTTGTGATCATGCTCATATTTTGGGACTAAAATGGTGGAGAATGGAACAATGAAACATTTCGCTAAAGCTCCACATATAACTCACATATTAAAGGGTATTTCTGGAAGTCCTGAAAGATGAAGTCACTTTGGGTTGCAAATTAAGGCAAAAAATTCAACACGCTCCATCTCTATGCTTCCTAACCCTCGTGATACATAAATTATTGCAAAGCTATAAAAAAAAGCAAGCAAAGGAAAACACGCTAAAATCAGTCACCAAGTTTAGATAAACTCTACCGGGGCTATAGATGCCTGACTGGTAGTAGGGCTCTGTCTAGACACAACTTGTTTATAAGGAAAGGCTTTGCAAAGTATCAAGTAAACACAAGGGTGAGTTAGATAAACTCTACCGGGGCTATAGATGCCTAACTGGCAGTAGGGCTCTATCTGTAAAAGCTTTCTTTTTATGAGTCATGCTTCATAGCCTAAATACAAACTAGATGATGGAATCCAAAAGGTTTTCAAGAGTGCAAAATGAATCACTTTTCACACACTGAGCAAAGGTAGATGGATTAGTTGTTTTTATCCGAAGCTGTTTACCCCCACCTTCTCAGGACATCGCTAAATAATTATTATTTCACTAATATTTTGTGTTCTCATTTCAGATTGGGTTCTTCATCCGAAATGCTCAGGAGCATTTCCTAGTAGAGTCGCCATTTTTTGTGACCATTGCACAACTAGCCCCAAAATTGGGGACCCACCTTTTTATTTTTTAGTTTTTGGAAAATTTTGGTTTAGGTTGCAATATATGTTCCAAGGTTTGGGTGTGGATTAGTGTCTCCTTTTAGTTTCTTTTAAGTTGTTTAGTGTGTTGGTTAGGTTCCTCCTTATTTTTTTATTGTTTTGGTTAATTTTAATGTTTTGAATTAAACCAATTCAAACATTTGAAATTAATTAAATCAAATTTAAAATAAAAAATAAAACAAGTAAAATGAAAATAAAAATAAAATAAAATAAAAAAGATAAAAAATAAATAAATAATAAAAAATAAAACAAAAAAAAAGAAAAAGAAATAAAATTATATATATATATATATATATATATATATATCAAAATAAAGCCATCAATGTTTTTTTTTAAGTTAATTTAATTTCATTAATGGTTTTGTTTTGGGAAAAGTTTAATTTAATTTTATCTTTAGTTTTGTTTTAATTAAATTTTATTAATAGTTTTATTTTGGAAAGTTTAATTCATGTGTTTTTTTTATTGCAGGTTACTATTAAAAAAAGAAAAGAAAAGAAAAAAAGTGGCAACACTCAAGAAGAGAAAATGTCACGTATCATGCCAATGGAAAATAAAATGTTGGAAAGTCAAAAGTTGGAAAAAGAAACAAATAGCCAAATGTTGGAAATTTTAAGAAGAAAAGAAAACGTTGGAAAGCCAAGAGTTGGAAAAAGAAAGCATTGGAAAGCCAAGAGTTGGAAAAATAAAGCATTGGAAAGCCAAGAGTTGGAAAAAGAAACGAAGAGCCAAATGTTGGAAATTCTAAATAGCCATTGAAGCTCATGAACAAGGGCTAGATCTTTTGGGAGGAAAGCCGCACCACTGGACTGAGTTCACCATATGATGCCAATTTAGGGCATGGTTTTCTGCACTTGTGTGTGTGATGTTGAAGACCTTTTTGTTGCAATATATTGGAGATACTTCAAGTTTTAATGCATATTAATGGTTAACTTGTTTGTTATTTTTGGTATATTGCACCATTTCCTTAGAATATTGCACCGCATTAGATGTTTGATTGCGTGAATTCGGGTCACACTAATGTTGGTTTTTGTGCAGAATACTAATGCTTGCAAGGTCTATGTCAAAATTTTGGGTTGCAACATTTTTTTTTTTAATAAGTAACATTTATATACAAAAGTGGGTTTTTCTAGAGGATCCCAAAAACCTTATTACAAAAACGGGATGAACCCATTACAGCCGCGAGGTTGAGGTCTCAAAGCGGGCCTCAGACCTGAACAGAAAGACAGGAAAAAGAAGCTGCCATAGCATAGAAAAAAGAAGCTGCTCTAGCTCAAAAACCCAACCGGCCTGGAAACGCCAGCACCCTTAATTGGCAGTAGGATTCTCCGGGATCCCAGAGGATCCTTCAACATGCGCCTTGAGATTGCGGAGGCAGAGGATTGCCGAATCAGCAGCCCTAGAGATGTTTCCCATAGCGTCGATGGCCAGATCGATGAGCATGCTCAGGGGAACTTTCTCCTGCTCCTTCTGCATCGACTCAGAATCCGAGCTCAGGTGGAGAGGAGACTCGTTCTCAACTTTGGCCTTGGCTCTCTTGAGCCACCTGGAGGATCTGCCACTCGGAGGAGTAGCCTTGGCCCGCCTGCGACAGTGACTACGACTGGGGGTAGCCTGGTCGGGAGACTCGGCCTTGGGAGCATCTGCGTCCGGGGAAGCAGGCGGGTTGGAAGAGAGGGGAGGGACACTGGGGGGGGCCCTGTTAGAGAGACAATGGCAGAAAATAATGCCCATAAGCCCCTGGTGCCGCGGCTTGGCCTTGTTCTTCCGAGCGGCCTCGATGGAACACCCGAGGGAGTAGTTGAGGAAGTCCGGGAAGCACAGCTTCTTGGACGCCCGCAAGTGGTTCACGAGAGTGATGTGGTAGCTGCGAAGAGGCTTATCCGGATCGTCGCAGCAAATGAACTGCATCAACGGCTTTAAAGCCCAGCTCCACGGTTCTTCCAGCTCCTCTCTGAAGAGGGAGGACTTGTCCCAGCCCAAGCTTTTCCCTTTGTCCAAAAACTGGTCCAATTCCTCCTGCCAGTTGTGCTTGTCCCGTCGGATGAAACGCCCAGTGGCCGGCATTCCAGTAATCTCGACCAAGAGATCAAAGGTGACCTTCAGGTGGACACCTTTCACCCGGACCTCCCCATCTTGCCAAGTCTCCATGAAATCGGACGTGATTTCATCATCCGAGCCCTGAAACTTGCTGAGGAAAGGGATTAGCCTGAGGGCTTTCATGAAGATTTTCTCCTCCTCAGACAGGGAGGAGAGTTCTGGCTCAATGTATGGAACAGCCATGGGAGGAGCCATGGGAGGAGCAGGGGATCTACAGAAGAGGGCCTGAAGGCAAGAGAACGCTGCGGTAAAAAAACCCGTATCACCACCCTGGAATAAAAAGATAGGGAGCTTGCATCGAAAGGACGACGGATCGCGGAAGTCGCATGCATGGGAACCAGGCAAAAAGAAGGGAGCCATCGGATAGGAAGAAGATAGGCTCGCGCGGTCCCGAAGACTAAAGAAAAACATGCCTAGCAAAGCGTTAGGAACGGAAAAAGAGCTGATTGCCAACTTGGGACTGCCGCCCACGTCAGGGGTGCTGACGGGTATGCCGGGGAAAGACTCACCGCAGGCAGTAATTGGATGCCGCAAGAAAACCAAACGCCAACTATCCACCTTTCCAAGAAAGCTTGACGTGTCCCACCAAGCTGATCTGGCGAGACTCATTGAGCTTTTTGGAATTCTGACGCAGCCACGTCAGCAACATCTTGAGGGATTTCAAGATCCCACGTGGTGAGTCTGCCGGAGGAGGATCCTCTGTTGGCTAGGAGGTCAGCCAAAGAATTTCCTTCCCTGAAGATGTGCTGGCATCTGTGGGTCCTACTACGAAGAATCCTTCGAATTTCTCCGATGGTGTTGTGGACCCTCTAGGCAGGGGTCTTATCCTTGTTCAAGTAGTTTATGATATTCATGGAGTCACCTTCAATGATGATAGCTCTGGAGTCCTCCGCAATGAGGACTAAACCTCTCCAAAGGGCTCTGGCTTCCGCGACATGGTTGGTCTGAACCCCAAGATCTTCAGAGAAAGCGAGGATGACCATGCCCCGATGGTCCCTGACCGCGCCACCAGCCCCCGCTGCTCCTGGGTTCCCTTTGGAAGCCCCGTCAAAGTTAAGCTTGATCCATCCCGGAGGGGGAGGACTCCACTTAGCAAGGATACGGGGATGAGGTAGAGGGTTCCCCAGGGGGGACAATCAGAAATATTAAGAGAAGAGAGGATACGCCCTTCCCGGGACAGAGGAGAGGGGCTGGGACAGTGAATAAGATTAGCATTTTCGGAAGCGAACGCCATAGCCCTGATGGCCACCGATTGAGGATCCCGGGAAGAGGTTCCAAAGATCCTGCAGTTTCTCTCAAGCCAGACTTGCCATATCAGGTGGTGAAGGCAGATGTCCCAGAGGAAACGAAGCTTAAGATTAGCAAAGGGTTGGGGCCACTGGTAGAAGGCACCACACAAAGACTTGGGAGGAACCCATTGGATCTGAAAGGTAGACAGGGTGAACCCAAACACAACCGAGGTGAACTCACAGTGGAGGAACAAGTGATCGGTGGATTCCCGATCGGACAGGCACAGGTAACATCTGTTGGGAAGGGGGATGCCTCTTTTGATGAGGTTCTCAGTGGTGAGGGGTTTGTTTTGGAAGGCAATCCACGAGAAGAAGGCCACTTTCGGAATGAGGTTCTTCTTCCAAACAATATGGGAAGGGGAGACAGGGTGATCCTTCAGGAGGGAGAAGGCAGACTTAACAGTGTACAGCCCTTTGTCGGAACCAGCCCAGGCAGGCTTGTCATCTTTCTGTTCAGTGGGAATGGTAGTTGCTTGGAGCAAAATGTTGAGAGCAGCAACCTCAGGAGAGGTGCCCGCGAGGAGCCTCCAACGGGGATGGCCATCCTCCCAAACTATGAAGTCAGAAACTTTCATTCCCAACCGAGAGTCAGGGACTATTTGAAGCATGGCGAGGTCCGCTCTGCCGCTTAGGGGTTCATCCAGCAACCATCTGTCGCTCCAAAAATCAATGCTCCGACCGTCCCCTAGAACCCATCTGAGGCCTTTCTGGATGAGCGCTTTGGAATGAGTCACAGCCTTCCAGAAGGCAGATCCATTGGGGTGGTTGCCAGAATCAAGGAAAGATTGGTTTCCCATGTATTTCTTACACACCAGCATGGTCCACTCCGTAGGGTCTTTCGAGATAATCCTCCAAGCCTGCTTACCAAGCAAGGCTGTGTTCATGTCTGACAGTTTTCTGAAACCCAGCCCTCCTTGCTTCTTGCTTCTGCAGACAGTGTCCCAAGCCACCAGGGGAATCTTAGCTTTGTCTTCGGATCCTGACCATAGAAACTTTTTCTGGATGCGTTCAATGAGCTTGCACACTGACTTGGGAAGAGGGAACACTGACATGAAGTAAATGGGGATGCTCTGGAGGGTTGAACTTGATAGGGTTGCTTTTGCCGCTTGGGAGAGAAGTTTACCTTTCCAGGCTGCCAGCTTGCGTTGGAATCTTTCAACAACATTGTTCCACATACTCTCTTTAGGTCTTCCCCAGAAAAAGGGGAGCCCCAGATAGGAGGAAGGGAGAGCACCAGCAGAGCACCCAAGGATCCGCCCAATCCTGCCCTGACGGTCCAGGGGGTGTGAACGAAAAATAGCTTGCTTTTGGAGAAATTCACCTGCTGCCCAGCCGCTTTCTCATAGAGGGAAAGGATATGCTTGATGTTCCTTGCCTGAAAGACAGACGCCTGCGTAGAAAGGATGGTGTCATCAAAAATTCGTTGGTGAGTAGTGGGAGTGGAGTTGGACGTCACTGGGATGCCAGAGATCTTCCCCGCCACTCTGGCCACAGAAAGGGTTCTGCCAAGGGATTCCGCCAGAATGATGAACAAAAGAGGGGATAGAGGGTCTCCTTGATGGAGTCCTCTAATGCTGGGAAAAAAACCAGCGGGGGAGCCATTGACCAGCACCGAGAACCAGGCCGAGGAGAAGCAATTATGGATTAGCTGAACCCAACTGGGGTGGAAGCCGAACTTCAAGAGGACGTCCCGGAGAAACTCCCAACTAACCCGATCAAATGCTTTGGTCATATCAAGTTTGAGAAAGAGACCTACTTTTTTGTTTCGGACCGCAGAATGAAGGGTTTCATGAATGGAAATGACTCCGTCCAGAATGTTTCTGCCTTTGACCGAGCTTCCTTGGCGGGGGTCAATAATGATGGGGAGGATGGGCTTCATCCTGGATGCCATGGCTTTGGAGAGGATCTTGAAGAGAACGTTGCAGAGACTAATGGGCCGATAATCAGCCATAGACCGGCAATCAGGGGACTTGGGGATCAAAGCAATGAAGGTGGAGTTAACAGCCGGGGGATGGGGTGAGATTGGAGATCACGAATGGCAGCGTAGACGTCCGGTCCTACCAGGTCCCAGCAGGCTTGGTAGAACCGGGGAGGAAATCCGTCCGGCCCGGGAGCTTTATCGGGTTGCATGGAGAAGACCACCTCCTTAATTTTTGAGTCGGAGAAGGGCTTGAGGAGGGAAGAATTGGAGTCGCCAAAAACCAGACTGGGGATGTTCTCCAGAAGGGCGGCCTTGGTAGAGGAAGAGATTTCTAGGGAGGTTCCTAAGAGGTTTTGAAAGAAAGAGACAGCCTCAGTTCTGATCTCGTTGATATCTTCAGTGCTGGAACCATCGTTGCATTGAATTTTACTAATCTTATTGGAGCCTCTGTGTCTCATGGTTGAAGCATGGAAGAATCTGGTGTTGGAGTCTCCCGCTTTGATCCATAGTTCTCTGGATTTCTGCCTCCAGAAGGACTCCTCACTGGCAAGAATGGAGTGGAATTCAGCAAGAAGTTTCCCTTCCTCCTTCCTCACGGCATCCCCGGAATCCCCTTCTTCGATCCTTCTCTCAATGGCTCGGAGTTGATCAGAAATAAGCTTCTTTTGGCTGAAAATGTTGCCAAACACCTCTCTGTTCCATCTCCGCAAGTTATCCTTGGTGAACTTGAGCTTCTGAGTTATCCTGAAGATGGGAGATCCATGGACATGCTGGCTCCACCACTGACTCATCATTTCACGGAAGTCCTTGTGATTGAGCCACATAGCCTGAAACCGAAAGGGGGTTCGAAACACAGGAGACTTGCCCACCTGGAGGATAATGGGATTATGGTCCGAACCAATCTTGGGGAGAGCCGAAAGGGAAGCATCACCAAAGAGAGGAATAGCTTCCTGGGAGATCAGGAACCTATCCAATTTGACCTGAATCAGGTTACCTCCAATTCTCCTGTTGCTCCACGTATAGCGAGTCCCTTTGAGAGGAATGTCAATGAGCTCGTTTGAATCCACAAAATTCTTTAGATCCTCGGTAGAACGGTGAGTGGCAGCCAACCCTCCCTTTTTCTCCGTTGGATACAGGGGGCTATTGAAATCCCTGCAGCCACCCAAGGGATAGTGCTGAAGGAGTCCCTCATCCGGGAGATGGACTTCCAAAATTTAGTTCTCTCGACAGGGGAATTTGGAGCGTACAGGTTGGACAGGATCCAAGACTGATTACTGGAGATGCAATGAAAGAGAATATTAATGACTCTGCTGGAGGATGATAGGAGCCTACCTTCCACTTGGGACGGGTCCCAGAAGCAAATAAGTCCATCGCAGGAACCTTGAGCGGGGCTGTGAAGAGCTTCGCCTTGAGACCAGATGGACCTGGCAGCTTTCCTGGAGGACTTCTCGTCACATTTGGTTTCTTGCATAATGAAGATGGAGGGTCGGATATCCTTGCGCATATTAGCAGCCAGCCTAAGCTTGGCTGCACTGTTGAGCCCTCTCGCATTCCAGGAGAGGATTTTCATCTAGAAGATTTGAGAGGTTTCTTGCCTCCCTTCGCCTGCTGGAAGGGGGGTTTAGACACTTTAGGATCATCGGAGAGGGATGCGTCAGAGTTTAGGAACAGGGTCCGCTGGGAGCCGTTAGCTAAGTCATCCTCCGTTGCCCTGATATGTTGTTCAGCTGTAGAAGGTCGACCTCTTTTTCTCTCGGCTCCGAAATCCATGGTTTGCCCTTTGCTTCTGGTGTTGATAGGACTGAACTTCCCAGACGAAGACTGGTGGGGTAGGAAGTTCTCAATTTCCTGGAGGATGGGGTTTAAGGATTCTGAATTGATGGCAGAGGCTCTGAGGGCTTCTGGGGATGGTTCAGGGTTGGCGCTAGGGTTTGAAGCAGAATCCAGAGATTTGCCTTTGAGAAGCCCCTCCTGGCTCAGACCTTGGATTTCTGAAGGGACGATGGGGGTTTCCCCCTCCGGGACTGGGACTTCCCTGCCACGACTATGAACATTGAGATACTCGCCTTTACCAAGAGGGCCCTACGAAGGAGGCTTCAAAACTCGAGCTTGGGGACATTGGTTGATGAGATGCCCTTGGGTATTGCATGCAGAACAGAAAGCGGGTTTGTTTTCATAAACAATGGGCTGCTTTTTGATGAGAATGGAATCCTTGAACAGGTTAACAAAGGAAGGAAGGTCGGTTTCCAGATTGGCATTGACACACAGGCGAGCGTGGATCATGCGGGAGCGTACCTTAGTAGACGAATCTACGACAACGAGCTCTCCAATCGTGCGGGCAATTCCTCTCGGGACTTCTTCTTGCCGGCGGTGGAAGGGTAGGTTTGGAAGCCGAATCCAAATAGGCGCCACATTGATGTTTTGAGTGTCTGGGTTGAAGTCCTCTCCCCACCTACGGAGGAAAAGGCTTCGCCTACCTAGGAACCAGGGCCCCCCAGCAAGGATATTGCATGAATCTTCTGCATTATTTAATCTGATCGCAAAAAAACCCCTGGACAGGGCTATAAGCTGCAAGCTCCCACTAGTGCGCCATTTGCTGCTCGCCCATTTACGAATTGTTTCCATATCTGGTCTGCCTCCGATGAACTTGCCGATGAGGGTGAATTGGTCCTGAGCCGCATAGCTATCCAGCAACGCCCCTGGGATCACCAGGTCGGAGCCGTTGGGAAGCAGGGTTTGAGAGGGAAGAGGGTTTGGGGTCCCTTTAGAAACTGCGTGCGCATACGATCCCTGGGAAGGTGAAGAGGGATCGGGGGGTTTTCGAGGGGGAATTTCCCCTTCCTCAGGTGGATCAGGCTCTGGACCGCCGGGTCCAGAGGTGGATCCCGGAGGGCTCCCAGAGTGCCTCCCGCTTGCGGTCCCGCTTGCGATCCCGCTCTCTGCCATTTTTCCGGGTTGCAGCATTTTGATTATCTCATTTTTTTTAATATTTTTTCTAACCCTTCTTTTTTGCAATTTTTTTTTAAACTTCACTAATTAAAATAAAAATCGAAAAAATTAAAACTTAAAAAATAAATGCATGGGTCTCTAGAATGAGCTTCAATGTTTCATTTAAAACAAGTTTGATTTTATTCTAAAGCCATTTTGAATTTATAAAAATTATTCAAAGTTGCTATTTTTTAGGTATTTTATAATTTCAGTGTTTCATAATTTCACTTTTCAAGCTTTGCTCTTTCATTTTTCAAGCAATAAATTGACTCTCTTTATGAAAATCAATTTCATTAAAGGGGGTAATTTATACGACATTCAAAGGCTATTAATTTTAAAGCAATAAATTCACTCCTTTATGAAAATTACAATTTCATTAAAGGGGGGTAATTTATGTGCCATTTCAAAGGCTTCTAAATTTCAAAGTTAGTCATTTCATTCTTTTCTTTTCATTCATCAAGCAATAATTAAATGAATTTAATCTGCATTTCACATCCACATTTAGAGAGATTTTAATCTTCTATTTTAATATTCAAAGCAAGGTTTAAAGAAGCTAAAAACTTGTTTAAATCTACTTAACAAAGGAAGATAAAATCTACCTAAAATCCTTCAAGATAAAATGAACTAAGGCTTTACATTGTGGTCATATGAGGGCCAATTCACATTTTTATTTCTTTAAAGTTTCATGAACAATTAATAGCACAACACAATAAAATAACATCAACACAAACCCCTTGTTAATAGTTACTTGCAAATTACTAGGGTATTCCTAGCACTCACTTGATATATATTCACAAGATTAAAATCACACATAATTAAAAGGAACCTTGGAGAATTTCATTTTTCTTTGCAAGAGAGGGTTTTGTGATCAAAATATTAAGTGTGGTGGTTATTTTACAATTCGGCAAAATTTCCACTCAACAGGAACACCCAATTCTCATTGGTCAAGGTGTATCAAATCATAAGAATCTAGTTATTTCATCCTCACAAATTCATCTATATCTATGAGTAAATAGCTATTGCAGTCTCACAACTTCTTCTATAACCCACTTCTACCTGGTTATTGCACCACCACAACTCCCAATATTGGGTTAATTTCTTTGACTCATGATCCTAAGGATGATCTAGGTCCAACCTAAAAACCCCTTTCCTAACCTGAGATAGCCTTAAATAGTAAATAATATCTCTCTCTAAAAATCAAATACTTTATTAAAAATTAACATGCTTAAGTTATAGCACCATATCAAACTTGAGAAGTAGATAAATATATTTCATCTCAAATAAATCATAAGCTTCAACATAAAACTACCAAACCCATAATTAAACTGGTCTAAGTGTTATTATAGACATATAAAAGAAGTATTTATTTAGAAATAAAATTGAATAATCATAATGTTATAAATCCACTTGAATATCACCTCAATGGTTGAAGGATGTGCCATCTGTAATTTAGAAATATTCCAAATATGAGTAGAACTAGCAACATATTTCCTAAGCAAATATATATGGAAAGTATCATGGACCTTTGATAGGTTGAGAGGTAAGGTGAACCTATAGGCTACTTGACTAATCTTATCAATGATCTCAAAAGGCCCAACATAGCGAGGATCTAACTTAGTTGACTTGATGGAACTATTCATTAGTCTTACCCTTAAGAAAACTATATCCCCCACAAAGAATTATCTTGGTGATATTTTTAGATCAGCATTGCTTTTCTAGCAATTGATTTTTTCCTTGATCCTAAGCCAAATTTCTCTAATTTGTTCCTCCATCCCTCTAATAGTGTCCTATTTGATCATCATATGATCATCTAGGTTATCCTATGATAGAGGTGTTCTGCATATTTTTCCATGCAAGGCTTCAAATGGGGCCATTTCCAATGATGCATGGTAACAATTATGTAGACACCAAATCCTAGCCACTTGTCCACCATCACCCTTTCCTACCATTAAATTGGCCATTCCATGCCTTTCCCAACATACAATGGCCCACTTTAGCCTTTTCCCATCATTTTTCGATCCCTATTTGACTTATTTATATTTTATTATTTATATTTAAATATAATATTTTATATTATATTTTAATATATTTATGATAAAGTATATATTTATAATACAAATTAACCTCAACCATAAAATTTGATCTAATATCAACCATCCATATTCCTTAATCTATGTCACACCTAAAGTCTAATATCAGCCTTTGGATCCACTTTAATATTAGCCACATGATCAAAAGTGTTAAGCTAAAACCCTAAGAAAACCCTAGGCTTGATAATAAATAGGAGTATTCTCAATGCTCAATCCTTGGAACTTTTTCTAATTGGTTTGAACTAGCTCTGATTGGAGCTCTTGCTTTATGAGTGAATTCGACCTACATTTGCCTTAGTTGTGCCCTAGCATAGCCTCCCCCAAAAACCCTAGCTTATCCTAGGATTTTTGGATTCTAGCCATCTCCACAACCCATTTCTACCACCGCCATTGTCATTCATCTGCAGAACCCTTCGTAACCCCCTTGATCTACTTTTATAGATCTAATCCTACCCACAGGAACTCCCAGGTGCCTAGTGCATCCCATAGGCATAGCAACATGCCTACTACATACTGCAAGTGCAACATAGAGTCTATCATCACCATAACTACAGACCAAATACTACCACATAAGATCATTAGGTGTCATTGGGGCATCCTACCATCAATCTACAATGGAGCAAAAGATATATTCATCAACAGAAAGTAAGGTAAATCTACTTATTTTGTTACATTTTATATTGTTTAACTCTGTTCACATTTCATACAGTTATTATCTAGGGTTTTAGTTATGATTTTTGAGGGCTTACACAGTGGATCCCTCATTATTATTTCCAAATTTCTGGTATTTCTTTGTGTGCAGATTATTATTTATGATGATGATTAAATGTTCTTATGATAATTTATTCATATTACCGAATTGCATAGATGCTAATCACTGCAATCACCAAGTATATATAATAAACCACTATATACAAGATTCATTTGTAAATTTGATACGTGAACTTGGCAAATGTTGAATATAAATATAATTGTTGATGAATTTGATGGTGACATGGAGACGTGGTGATGATAATTGTATTGATGGATGCAATGTGTAGTGATTTTGTGAAGGTAAGATACCTTTTTGGATATATGGATGTAAGTGATTGATTCAGTTTTTGCCACAAAAAATGAAGGAGGTTTTTGATAATGAAAAATGAAATGATATGTGTTTGTTCTTTGCCCTAACAGAAAATGGATTTTTTTGATATGAAAAATGAAATGATTGTCTGTTATTTGCCCCAATAGATGAAGGATTTTTTATAATGTAAGTGTCCTTATGGTGATCTACCCATCCTACTGGATTGCATGGATAACTAGTCGTTGCACCCACCAGGTGAAATAGGGTAAACCACTAAATACAAGGTTCACTTATGAATATTGCATAATGATAAATGAATGGATGATGTTGAATGTAAATGTGATCTATTTTTGCCCCAATAGATGAAGGGATTTGTGCAATTTGGAAGATGTGATGAGTGTATCTATTTTTACCCTAATAGATAAAGGGGTTTTTGAAATATGGAAAAGTGATAAATGTATCTATTTTTACCCTAATAGATTAAGGGGTTTTTGAAATGTGGAGATGTGATGAATGTGTCTATTCTTTGCCCCAATAGATGAAGGGATTTTTTTATATAAAAATAAAATGATTGTGTCTGTTATTTGCCTTGACAAATAAAGGGGTTTTTGATGATGTAAGTTTCCTTATGGTGATCTACCCATCCTACCGGATTGCATGGATAACCAGTCGCTACAACTGCCAGAATTCTAGGATAAACCACTATATACAAGGCTCACTTGTACTTGTGTCTGTTCTTTGCCTTAACAAATGAAGGGGTTTTTGAAATAGAAAAATGTTATGAGTGTATCTATTTTTGCCCTAATATATGAAGGGGTTTTTGAAATGTGGAAATGTGATGAATGTATCTATTTTTTCCCTAACATATGAAGGGGTTTTTGAAATATGGAAATGTTATGAATGTATTTATTTTTTCCCTAACAGATGAAGGGGTTTTTGGAATAGAAAAATGTGATGAGTGTATTTATTTTTGCCCTAACAAATGAAGGGATTTTTGATGATGTAAGTGTCCTTATGGTAATTTACCCATCCTACCAGATTGCATGGATAACCAATCGTTGCAACCACCAAGTGACTAGGATAAACCACTAAATACAAGGTTCACTTGTGAATGTTGAATAATGATAAATGAATGGATAATGTTGAATGTAAATGTGATCTATTTTTGCCCCAAAAGATGAAGGGGTTTTTGCAATTTGAAAAATGTGATGAGTGTATCTATTTTTTCCCTAAAGTATGAAGGGGTTTTTGAAATGTAGAAATGTGATGAATGTATCTATTTTTTCCCTAACAAATGAAGGGGTTTTTGAAATAGAAAAATGTGATGAGTGTATCTATTTTTTCCCTAACATATGAAGGGGTTTTTGAAATAGAAAAATGTGATGAGTGTATCTATTTTTGCCCTAAAATATGAAGGGGTTTTTGAAATAGAAAAATATGATGAGTGTATATATTTTTACCCTAACATATGAAGGGGTTTTTGAAATAGAAAAATGTGATGAGTGTATCTATTTTTACCCTAACAGATGGAGATTTTGAAATAGAAAAATGTGATGAGTGTGTCCATTTTTACCCTAATAGATGAAGGGGTTTTTGAAATAGAAAAATGTGATGAGTGTATCTGTTTTTGCCCTAACATATGAAGGGGTTTTTGAAATGTGGAAATGTTATGAATGTATCTATTTTTTCCCTAACAAAAAAGGGATTTTTGTAAATATGGATGATGTGAATGCAAGGTAAAGGGTGCAACCTTTGAAAATATAACGTAATATTTTGAACCTAGCAATTTATGTGAATGATGTGATGTGATTGAATGATTGAATTATTTTTTAAAGTGGTGGAGAAGGTGTGATACCTTGAGTACCCCCAAAATTGTGATGTTTTCTTGGGATAAAGGTGTGAAACCTTGAACACCCTCAAGTTGTGATGTTGTTTGCTTGGTTGGGGGAAAGGTGTGAAACCTTGAATACCCCCAAGTTGTTATGATGTTCACACTTTCTAGCGATATTTGCATATGCGAGTTATATATATACATACATGGCTTTTACTTTTGTGCTTTTAAGTGAATGTTTTTGTGGAATGCATGTTTATGTTTATGACTAATGCATATGAGATGTTATGGATGATTAATGCAAGATAGAACATATGGATGATTTATGCAAGATGGTATGTATGGATGATGAATGCAAGGCAAAATGTATGGATGATCATTTATAGTCTAGATCTGTGCTTGAACCTTTTTAGCATTGTTGTTTAATCAGGGGCACTAGACTTGGTGGTTTTTGGTGGATAATGGCTCATGAAATGACATGGATATTGACATGGAAGAAGATATGGATGTTGATATGGAAAACTAACTATTTTATAGAGACTCAAACATCCTAGTGGCATCAAACAAACCCACTAAAACTACCTAAATCCTTCTAGGACCAAATGTGTGTGCAAGTGAAGTTCATGTACCAAATCTTGAGCATGGCAATGACCCTAGGTAATCAAACACCAATGTGTGTGCACATGAAGTTCATTAACCCATTATGAGTAAATTAGGTATGACTTGTTATGGAGAAGACCAAGAAGCTAGCTTGTTCGTATGTGCGGTCAAAGGTCTCTTTTTTTGTTGTGAGAGAGATGTCATCCTGCAAGAGCTTACTCCACTACCAGTAAAGTGTTTAAAGCCTCAATGGAAATTCACTCCATAGTCTAATTATCTGATATTTAGGGCTTAGGGATGACTACATAACTTTTTGAAGAAAATGTAGTATTATCCTTACAAATTTAGGGATCTGTGGTGTGTGCATAGAAATTGTTAACTTTGGATAGAGCATTGGAGAATTGGATTCTCAACTGAAGTGTGATGAGAATGTGACCCTATCCTTACTACTCTATATTTTGTTTTTATATTTGGAGATCAATTGTGAAAGTGGTGAAACTCACTATTTTTTATTTTGGACTATGTTGCATGATAGGATAGGCAAGGAATACCCTTTTCACTTCAAGGTGCCATCCAAGTATGGTGTTAATCTCTATTTGACTCAACATGTTTTTAAGATGTGAATAAGTGTGGTTGGTGCAAGATTTTTTGGAATCAATACATAAAACTCAAAATTTTCTTAATGTAAAAAAGTGCTTTTGGTCCTAAGAAGAACTCAACATGTATTTTGAAGTTTTCTTAAAACACTAGGGGTGGCTAAGTGACCGAAAACACCTAGGAATTTGTGAATATGGCTTGTATGTAAGGAAATTTAGCTTTGTGAAAATGTGAGGATGACATTGTGAAGGTGCCCCTGAGTAAGGCAACATGATATTTGTTGGACCCATTAATATATTTAATAATGATCCCTATATGAAATATGGAATGTGGATGTTAATGCAATGTATGAAATGCAATTGAAATATGGAATGCAATATGTGATGTGGTTAAATACATTGTTTTGAATGAAATGTAAATGCAATTTAAATGCAATGTTATGAATGAAATGTATGCAAATGTTTTTTTTTTTTTTGTATTATCCATGTATGCATATACATATATAGTAATCACAATAAGCATGGAATGCTTTCCAGTGTATGATGTTTATTGGCTCGAGTTTTTCTAATCCCCCTAGCTAGGTAAGCTTATGACCAAAGGAATTAGGACCTTTGGGTATTTTTGAAAATTTAAATGTGACCAAAGGGATTAAGTACCTTTGAGAATTTTTGAAATTGAAATGTGACCAAGGGAATTAGGAACCTTTGGGGCTTTTTGAAATTGAAATGTGACCAAAGGAATTAGGTACCTTTGGGTATTTTTGAAATTGATATGTGAGCAAAGGGATTAAGAACCTTTGGGGATTTTTGAAATTGATATGTAACCAAAGGGATTAAGAACCTTTAGGGATTTTTGAAAATTAAAATGTGACCAAAGAAATTAGGACCTTTAGGGCTTTTTGAAAATTGAAATGTGACCAAAGGGATTAGGACCTTTGGGGCTTTTTGAAATTAAAATGTGACAAAGGGATTAGGACCTTTGGGGCTTTTTAAAATTGAAATTTGATGTGACCAAAGGTATTGAGTACCTTTGGGGTATTTTTATTTAGAGAATGAAATGATTATGGATGAAAGTGAATGTGATTGTGATGAACTGATTGTGGAACTATAATGAATGATGGATACAAGTGATGAGTTCTATTTTTACCTCAATAGAAAGAGGGAATGGTATGAAACCATGTTAATGATGGAATTGTTGTTATGTAGTCAGTATTAATGATGAATTGTTGTTTTGGAGCTATATTAATGGTGAATGACTAATATGAAGCCATGTTAATGATGAATAGCTGAGATGAAGCTATGGTAATGATGAATGACTAAGATGAAGCCATGGTAATGGTGGAATGGTTGATATGAAGCCATGCTAATTGTTGAATGACTATGATGAAGCCATATTAATGGTTGAATGGCTATGATGGAGACATGTTAATTGTTGAATGGCTATTATGAAGCCATGTTAATGGTTGAATGGTTGTGATGAAGTCATGTTAATGATGAATGGTTAATATTAAGCTATATTAATGGTGAAATGGTTGTGGTGAAGCCATGTTAATGATGAATGTCTATGATGAAGCCATGTTAATGATGAATGGATGATATGAAGCCATGTTAATGGTGGAATGGATGATATGAAGCCGTGTTAATGGTTGAATAGTTGTGATGAAGCCATGTTAATGGTTGAATGGTTGTGATGAAGCCATGTTAATAATGAATGGCTGAGATAAAGCCATGTTAATAATGAAATGGCTAAGGTTAAGCCATGTTAATAATTAAATGGCTAAGGTTAAGCCATGTTAATAATTAAATGGCTAAGGTTAAGCCATGTTAATGATAAAATGGCTAAGGTTAAACCATGTTAATGATGAAATGGCTAAGGTTAATCCATGTTAATGATGAAATGGCTAAGGTTAATCCATGTTAATGATGAAATGGCTAAGGTTAAGCCATGTTAATGATGAAATGGCTAAGGTTAAGCCATGTTAATGATGAAATGGCTAAGGTTAAGCCATGTTAATGATGAAATTGCTAAGGTTAAGACATTTTAATATGAATGGCTGAGATGAAGCCATGTTAATGGTTGATACGGTTAAGGTTGAGCCATGTTAATGATACAATGGCTAAGGTTAAGCCATGTTAATGATGAAATGGCTAAGGTTAAGCCATGTTAATGTGAATGGCTAAGATGAAGCCATTTTAATGGTTGATATGGCTAATGTTAAACCATGTTAATGATAAAATATCTAAGATGAAGCCATGTTAATGATGAATGGCTGAGATGAAGCCATGTTAAAATGAAATGGTTGAGATGAAGCCATGTTAATTTGGAATGGCTAATATAAAACTATATTAATGGTGAATGGCTATTTATGAAGCCATGTTAATATGGAATGTCTAAGATGAATCCATATTAATGATGAATGGTTGTTGATGAAGCCATGTTAATATGAAATGGGCTAATATGAAGCCATGTTAATGATGAATGGCTGAGATGAAGCCATGTTAATGGTTGATATGGCTAATTTTAAGCCATGTTAATGATGAAATGGTTAATATGAAGTCATGTTAATGATGAATGGATGATATGAAACCATGTTAAAATGTGACCAAAGGGATTGGGTACCTTTGGAGATTTTGAATTGGTGATTTGAGTGACTTGATATGTGGTGAATGGATTAATGAATGGATGATATTAAGTGTGTTGTTGGAGGTGTGATGAATTGGGGGGCATGGAATGAATTTTATGATGATGAGGTTGGTGAAGAAATGATTGTGAATGAAGAAGAGGATATGATGTATGAGGACTATGGATGGGTGGAATCATAGGAATGGAATGGGTTTATGGAGGTATGGGAATGGAAACCACATAATATTGTGGTACCCAAGAGGGGATTTGGGTAATGAAGATGGGCAAAGTGGAAATTGGTTGAATAGAATTGGAAGGGTTGGTTACTGAAGTAGCGGGTTTGTTTGTGGTATTTTCCATTAAATTATTTTGACTTAATACCTTTGTTTTATTTTTATTTAAAACCATAAAGTAAATGCAATTTTAAGACTATCAAATTAAATCTCCAAAACTAAAAATAGAGATAAAGAATTAAAAAAAAAAAATCAATCCTAAGTTTCACCTTGTGTGGCTTACCTTATTCATTTATTATCTCTTTTTTAGTGTATTTTCTTTTTAGAAATGATATTTTTATGTGTTTTATGTATCATAATACTGCTTAATAAAAAATAAAGGTGAAAAACTATGGTTGGATGGGGCAACGAGATTCTTGTTGGTGATGAAATCCAACAAGTTTGCTTGGGGGTAGTCCTAAGGTGTATAAGGGCAGAGTTTTGTGGATGGAAATGACTACCACCATCACCAAATCTCAAGCAATGTCTAGTGATGAAATCTAGCCACTACTGTTTAAAGTGCAACATGTTGTGTGTGATTAATTTTAAATTTTTATGTTCTTTATTGTGGATAAACAATGTTAAAGGTAAAAAAATTCACAAATATAAATTAGAATCCAACACATAAATGCAAATTTCTTCTAAAGAGTGTGAAGTACACCGCTTAAAACCCTCTGACAAAATTGCAACTAGAGGGTTCATCCACCTCTCTGCCAAAGGAGTCACCCAAGGGCAAGAATACTTTTTGCATTTAAGTATTTTTCCTACTTAGATAAGTAAAATAAGAAACCCTTAACTCCTAATATACAAATTCTAATTAATGCTTTTTACTTTCAAATGCAAATGGAAAGATGCAAGAATTATTTGAATTTGCAATTCTTTTTCAAAACAAAAAATTCAAAAATATGTGATGACTAAATGCATAGATGCCCTAGATGCAATCTCAAATGATATTTTTTCCATATTTATTAATGTGTGTTTATTTTAAGCTCAAAATCTAAAAAATATAGCAAAAAAAAAAATATATATATATATAAAGCAAAATTGAGCAGAGATGGATGGACTTAGAAAAATCCTACATTTTGGTGAGGTTTTTTTGAGATATCTACTACTAAAATTGATCTAAATTTTTTTGTAGATGTGCTAGGGTGTATCAAGAACCTAACCTGTTAATTTTATCTTAATATAACTCCATAGGAGTGAGATATAGCCGAAACAGTATGGGTAGTTTGTGTAGGAAACACAGTAGGGTGCCTCTGATCAATGCTAGGCGTAGCAGGGCACCTTTGGTCACTACCAGGTGTATTAGGGTGCCTATGTATGTGCATATGGGTTATTTTGGGGATAAATAGGTTCTTTAGAGTGCCTATGCACCTTCTACAACTATTATAGGACATTCTAGAAACCCTAACTAGCAATTTCAATTGGTTTTTTACTCCAAAAAACCCTATAAAATGGAACAACAAAATTAAATTAGTATAGTAAAGTAAATTAAAAAATAGAACCCTTGTGGGGTCCCACCATGATAACCATTTATGGTTACAAAAACACAACACTATAGTTATTGCTTAAAAGAAAACAACAAATGAATATATCAAACCAAAATGCACAACCATGAAATATATGTATTATATTAATGAGGGGAGCTTATAAACTCTGTTGTTATAGATCAAGATGATACACAATACTTTTTTGATACAATGTTACAAATATGCAGGGTTCTTTGAAACCCTAATAGCAAATTCTACAATATCTTCAATTGTGTCTTTGATCCCAATAGGGTTTAGTGGGCTTCAAATATCCATTGAGATGGGCCACTCCAGCTTGAGTAGTTTTCCAATGCTTCTGATGTATTGTCTAATCTGCACATAAAGAAATACCAAAAATTTAGTAATAATAATGAGGGCTCCACTATGTGAGCCCTCAAAAATCATAACTAAAACCCTAGCTAATAACAGTATGAAATGTGAACAGAGTTAAACAATATGAAATGTAACAAAATAAGTAGATTTACCTTACTATCTGTTGATGAATAAATTTGTTTCTCCATTGTAGATTGATGGTAGGGTGCCTCGACGATACCTGATGATATTATGTCATAGAATATGGTCTACGAATGTGGGTATAGTAGGCTCTGTGTTGTGCTTGCAATATGTAGTAGGTGTGTTGTTGTGCTTGTGGGATGCACTAGGCACTCGAGAGTGCCTGCGGGTAGGATTATATCTACATAAGTAGACCAAGAGGGTTGCAAAGGGTTCGATGGATGAAAAACAATAACGGTAGCATAAATGGGCTATGGAGATGGTTGGAATCCAAAAATCCTAGGGTAAGCTAGGGTTTTTAGGGGAGGCTATGCTAGGGCACAACTAGGGCAAATGTAGGCCAAATTCACTTAGAAAGCAAGAGCTCCAATCAGAGCTAGTTCGAACCAATTAGCAAAAGTTATAAGGATTGAGCATTGAGAATACTCCTATTTATTATTAAGCCTAGGGTTTTCTTAGGGTTTTAGCTTAACACTTTTGATCATGTGGCTAATATTAAAGCAGATCCAAAGTTTGATATTAGACTTTAGGTGTGACATAGATTAAGGAAGATGAACGGCTGAGATTAGATCGGATATTATGGTTGAGGTTAATTTGGCTTATAAATATATACTTTATAATAAATATATTAAAATATAATATAAAATATTATATTTAAATATAAATAATATAAAATAAATATAAATAAGTCAAATAGGGGTCAAAAAATGGTGGGAAAAGGCTAAAGTGGGCCATTGGATGGTGGGAAAGGCATGGAATGGACAATTGAATGGCGGGAAAGGGTGATGGTGGAAAAGTGGCTAGTATTTGGTGTCTACACATTATTATATGTAAATTCAACAAGATGCAAGAAGTTTTCCCACTTAGACTTTGGGTCCATGTAGTACATGCATAACATGTCCTCTAAAACTTGGTTTACCCTCTCTATTTGATCATTTAATTTTGGATGATATGTAATATTGATGTTCAACTTAGTGCCCAATATATGGTGAAGAGCCTACCAAAATTCTAACATTAATCTAGAATCCCTGTTTGATATGATTACCTTAGGAAATCCATGTATCCTAAAAAATTCTTTAGCAAACTTATTTTCCACCGTCGGTGCATCATCCTTGATGTTCCCTGGTATGAAATGTGCAACCTTAGTAAACTTATCAACCACTATGAATATTGAATCATGTAGGTACCTAATATTAAATAAACTCATAGTAAAATCCATAGATATTACCCACCTCTTTTGTGTAGGTATATCATATGGGTATAACTTCCCTACCAGGTGTCAATATTCTGCCTTAACCTTATGGCACTTTAAACATCTTGTAATGAAACTAGTGATATTTTTCTTCATTCCTACCCAATAGAAAATCATTTTTAAAATTTTTCCTCATTTTTGACCCTCCTATATGAGCAGAATAGGGAGAACAATGCTCCTCTTGCATAATCAATCTCCTTAGTTCACTAGTTTTGGGTATAACAACCCTATCCTTGAAGCATAAAAGTCCATATTTTATGTTGAAATATTTATTCTCTTTAGGATTTATTTCAATTTTATCCTATATTTCTATGCAATATGTATCCTATTATTGCATTTATCTAAATCTATCCATCAATTCTATATGAATCTCGGTTAGCACTGCTATGTGCCTTCTTCTACTCAAGGCATCCACAACATTATTTTATTTCCCTTTGATATACTCAATACCAAAGCTGTATCCTGCTAAGAACTCTACCCATCTTGACTATCTTGTGTTCAACATAGGTTGGGTAAAAATATTCTTTAGAATTTTATGCGCTATTCTTAGATCAAAAGGTTTTCCTAATAAATAATGTCTCTAGATCTTTAGTGCATGCATAATTGCTACTAATTCTAGGTTATGCACAGCATAAATTACCTCATGCTTCTTGATTTTTCTAGACTCATATATTATTATAGCCTCTTATTTGGAAAACACCCCATCCAAAAGTTCGAAGGAGGCATTTGTACACATTATAAAAATTCCCAAGAGGATATAATATCTTGATAATTGATGTTGTAGTTAGCTTATTTTTTAATATTTCAAAGGTGGTCTCATATTTCTTCATCCATTTGAAGTCCTTTACCTTTTTATAAAGGTTGGTGATAAAGTAGAAAATATTTGATTAATCCTTCACAAAATTTCTATAATAACTCTTAAGCCCCATGAAGCTTCTCACTTTAGACACATTTGTTGGTGGAGGCCAAGTTAATATAGCCTCAATATTTTTAGGATCTACAAAACTCTTTCTACCAAGATAAAATGTTCCAAATACTTCACTTGTGAGGTATAGAACTCACATTTAGAAAACTTTTCATATAGCTAGATTTTTCTCAGAACCTCCAATGCTAACCTTTAATGTTGGTCATGTTTCTCTTTGGTGTGAGAATATATCAAGATATCATCTAAAAATACTAAAACAAACTGATCTAGATATTTTTTGAACATGATGTTCATCAGTTTCATAAATGTTGCTAGTGGATTTGTCAATCCAAATAGAAATATTGTGAACTTATAGTACCCATATCTAGTCTTAAAATATATTTTATGAGTATCCTCCTATTGGATTCTCAAGTGATGATACCTTGGTATTATATCTATATTTTAAAAAATAGTGGCATTCTTTAACTGATCAAAGAGACCATCAATTGTTGAAAAAATATACCTATTATTGATGGTTACCTTATTTAGAATCCTATAATCTATGCATAACCTCAAGGAACCATTCTTATTTTTCACAAATAATACCAGAGCATCCCAAGGAAACAAACTAGGTTTGATCAGATCCTTTTCCAATAAATATTTAAGTTCCACCTTTAATTCTTGCAACTTTATTAGGATAATTCTATAAGGTGTCCTTGCAATGGGTTCAAACCCTAGCATTAATTCAATAGTGAATTCAAACTCACATCAAGGTGGTAGACCTAGGAGATTTTTTGGAAACACATCCCTAAATTCATGTAAAATTGGATGTTTCTCAAATATTTTATCATTTGCCTTATCACTAGTCTTGTAATCAATATTAACAACATACAACATGTCATCATGTTTAATGGCCTTTTTTAGCTGCATAGATTATAGAAAATGGGTTTAAAAATAACCTTGCCTACTTTTAACTCTTACTCTTATTTTATCCTTATCAATATAATCCATCCACATTTCTTGAAAGTTGATTAAGGATCCATGAGCCTTAAACCAATCTATACCAAGGATGATATCAAAGGCATGGAGTGGTGCTACATACAAGTCCCATATTATGTATCCATTAGGTAATGTTATCTCAATTGTAGGAAAACATTGATCCACTAAGTAGATCTATCAAAAACCATACTCAACTTTCCACCATTGTGCCAAAACTCAAGGTCTTTCCAACATATCCCTAATAATACTGGTGGAAAAAACTATATGTAGCTTCATTATTTTTTAAGATCTTAAAATCCTTATCAAAAAACTTACTATTTAGTAACATCTGTGTTATTTTTCCATTTAGGTTTTGAATTTTGGTAGTGGAATATATTTGGCGTGACTACTCAATTGCTTTATTACTAGACTTTTACCATTAGGGATAATTCTTGTCATAATGAGGACCCCCACATATGTAGCAACCTATATTGGGTTCCTAATATCTCTCCTACCTTTTATACCCTATTTCCTCTTTATGTGCTAACTTATTCTTATTTAGAGGATGAGGGTTGAAACTATCTATTTTCTTAAATTTCTTCTTATTTTGCCCTTTCTTCCCATTGTTCTTGTTACCAAACTTTGGGTTCCCTTTTCTCTTCTTATTTTATTTCTTATCCCATTTCATAAAACCTATACTCTTTCTTCTATTAATATCCTACCTCCTTATCTCTTTCAACCCTAAATAATTGAAAGACTTTTTGGTTTGGATATTAGTCTCTTCTTGTTTGGCCAAATCATAAGCCTTTTGTAGAGTTTTAGGTTTGAGTAGATTAATTATTGTCCTAATCTTAGGATCTACCCCTAATATGAACTTATGCACCTTTATTTGCTCATTATTCTTGTACCTTGGAACATACTTCAAAATTTTCACATATTTTTTAAAGTATACCTCTATCGATGGTGAACCTTGCTGAAGTGTAGAAAATTCCTCAAACTTATCTACATAAAACTGATGAAAAATAATTTTTATTCTTAAAATCCTTGACTAAATTATTCCACTTAACATCTATATCTTGGATATATTTGCTTTTTCTAAATGTGTTCCACCATTCTAGGGCTACATCCTAAAATTGAAGAGTATATAGTTTAAGTTTTAGAAGAGTAAATTTTTATGGAAAAGAAGGTTTACAACTCATTCAACCATTATTGTGCTACATATCCTCCTTTCTATTAAATTTGGCTACTTTAATATTCTTAAGATCATTAGCTAGCTTAGCATATATCAATGATTTACCCTCATGGCATCTTCTAACATGATTTTCTTCTTGTCTACCTTCTAAATTTATGGTACCAGTTTCCTTATTGTTTAGGGTTTATATTAATTTTTGTTTTTATTCCATCCATTCCTAAAGCAACTTCACTATAGAAGAGAGATATTACACTTTCTCATCGGATCCTATTGTTCCTCTAATTTCCTTGTTAGGGTTCCTTTCCCCCCAAAACCTATTACTAGGATTTTTTGTTCTCCCAATTTTCTTTTTGGAGTCCATAGTTCATCTAGACTTATTTTGGGTATGTACTACCATTTTCTATTGTGTAACTGATCCTACTTTATTAGATGAACCTCCTCTTAAAGTAGGTGTTATATTATATCCACAAAAATAATTTGGGTAAGTTACAATTTCCCTCAATTGTACTTATAGTTAGTTTCATTTTCCTCATGAACTAACATAGACCATTATCATTTAGTCAATAATTATCATGGTTACACTTTACTCTACAAGGTGTATTTCACCAATAACAAACTCTACTCTCCAATATTTTTCCTCCTTGTTCTAACTATTCCCAATGGCATATAATACCCATTATACCACAAATCATGTTAAGGTCCCTAGAAGTGTAAGTCTCCCTAAAGTAGCACATCAATTTAAGGCTTATTCTAGGTGCTCTCCATAGAATCTACTAGTCCTACAACTTAGAGCTTTGATACCAACAATAATAACCCAAAATACCAACTAGAAAGATATTTTTTTTAAGGCACAAAAAAGGTTCTCAAGAGTCCCAATATATTTCATTTTTAGCATTCTCAAGGTTTCATCAAATTTGAGTTCATTGTTGCTATAGACAATACTCAATGGATAGGAGTGACCAACACCATGTATTTTTTTGGGTTCACCTCACTAAACCTCATCATTTAGAAGGATGCCAAAGTGGTCCTCCCACCTTTCCTATACCCTCTTTGGTATAGGACAATGTGACCACAATGTGGAGATTATCCTTTAATGCCAATAACACTTAAATAAAAATACTTATTCTCTAACCTTACCCTAAGTCCATCTAGGTTGGTTAATCAATCATAAGATATTGTGCTTAGTTACAAAACCTATATGGGCTAGCTAATTTCATTACCACTCATATGGAAATAAACATGACCACCCAACCTACAAATGTAGGGTACCACCTCTACTATCTTATGAATAATTCCTACAACTTCCTAGTTAAGGGACACTCAATCCTCATTTTTCTAGGTGTATCAAATCATAATAATCTAACTATTGCATCCTCACAACTCCTTCCAAATTCATGAGTACCTAGTTATTGCATTCTCACAAATCCTATGACCCAATTCTACCTAGTTATTGCACCACTAAAACTCCTCCCAGGATTGGGTTAAACTCTTTGACTCATTGTAACATCCCTCCTTGGTAGAATTTTTATGGATAATGAACTATGTGTTGATGTGATTGATTAATGGTATAGTTTATTTCTTGATGTCTATATGATAAAAATGATTTATTTCTTTTGGCATAGAATATGGTATTGTTGATGCATTTATGGATGCAAGATCAGGTACCTCTCTTTGGTGGGAATATATGGGTAAACCACCTACATGAGAGATATTTTAGAAAATGATGATGATGACTTGTTCATCGACAACTCAAGGTAACATGGATAAATACCTTTCATGTAGATGCATTTGCATTTGTTTTATTTACATGTTCTCACCATTGATTTGGGGTGTTGTGTGCATAACGATTCTCCTTAATGAATTGGTAATAGATTTTGTACTATCTTAAAAATACCACCTACTTAAGGATAAAATGATGGTGTAGAACATTATGCAAATCCACGTTTATCTTTGGTTTAGATAAGTTGATAAGTATTTATTTATAATACTTTTTGTTTTAAATTATTTTATGGCTTAAATACTTTAGTTAAAGTATTAAATAGAAGTTTGATATTTAAGAAAATAAATTATCATTGAAGTAATAATATATACCATTTCCTTTGTGAAATTAAGGTAAGATTTGGTTTTAATAAATATTATGGTAGAATTTATATTTTAGTGCTCTCGTAATAAGGTGGTAAGTAATGTTCTCTTGGGTGTTTCACTCACATCTTCCTCCATGCAAGGCTTCACTCCTTGTTTAAATCCCGTGGGAAGCAAGTGAGGGTGGATTCATTTTTGGAAGCAATAGTGGAGAGGAATTTAGAAACTAGATGAATTGCAACTTTAAGCTAGGGTGACATTAGAGAAGAAGTAATATAGAGGATCTAAAATTAGGTTACCTCCTTATTGTTATAATTTATCATGGTTTTGTTGAGATTCTTTGGTTACTGTTGTTTTTTCATTAAGTTTCATTTTGCTTGTTGTGTTATTTTCAAACCCAAGGATCATTGATTTTCTTGTCCTCATTTTATTTTTGTGCCCCTGTGTTGTAACTCTTGGTTTGGATTGCTTGGTATGTGGGGTAGTGGTATTTCCTTTTAAATTTATTTTGGTTAGGACTGTAGTGTCATTTTCTTCGATCGAGTAAGATTTTATGTGCTCTATTTGTCATGTCTTGTAGTCTATGAAGGATGTCATGTTATTTAGGCAATTTTTATATCTATATCATTTGCATTATTTTTGCACCTGTGTGGTTTAGGTTGTTTTAGTTCCTATGTTGTTTGGATCATTCAATGTTTGATTGGATGGGAATTTCCATCTTGTGTTGAGTTTGAACTCCCTTGTTGTGGCCTATGCTATCATCCTTTGTCCTACATCAACCTATGTGGTGTATTCTATGGATGCATAGATAGGTTTGGGGACTTATTTTTAGCATTTTGTGGAACCTTAGAATTCTTTTGTTTAAGCCTTGTTTTTAATTTATCTAGTTTTATGCTTTATTCTTATGGTTTATTATGTGGCTTATTAAAGATTTAAGCATATTAATGAAAAGTAGAACCTTTATATTATTGGTTTAATTTATTAAATATTTAATCTTATTAATAAAAATAGGACTTTTGCATTAAATATTAAGTTTGATTTTAGATTAAGCATATTTATGTTTGAAATATTAAGCTTTATTTTAGATGAAGCATCTTTATGTTTTAAATATTAAGCTTTCTTTTAGATGAAGCATATTTATGTTTTGAAAGATTAATATTTATTTTATATGAAGCATATTTATGTTCTAAAATATTAAGCTTTATATTTTATGTAGTGTCTTTAAATGTTGAAAGATAAATAAAGGGGCAAGTCTTTCTTTATTATTGTATGTTCTTGCTTGATCATGAGAGTTTAGTAGAATGGAATCTTGCAAGTGGTTTTGAAAGAGAAACTAATGTAATGATTCCCGAGACTCTTGTGAGTTAGGGGATCATTATAAAGAGAAGTATGGGATTCTCTTGTTTGGGTCTTGAATGTTTAATTCAGTCTTTGAAATGAGAAACATTTTGAGATAGTTAAGGAATAATGAATTCTTGCATGTTGGTTTTGAAAGAGAAACTAATATAATAATTCCTAAGACTTTTATGAGTTATAGAATAATTATAGAGAGAAGAATGGGATTTTCTCCTTGATTTCTTATTAAGGTTTCATGCATGGTTGTTTGCATAATCAATAATACCATGATTTGAATTGCATTGCATGAAGAGTTATTTGTGATCCCTAAGTAAACCTCATAAGTTGTTTTTTTCCATCAAAGAATCTTGTAGAGACTTATTTGGTTGGAGATCCTTGGAAGATGTTTTATTTAAGCTCTAAAAAAATTAATATTAATGTGATTAAGCAAAATATTTTTTTCTTGAAATATTTGTAAAAAATGACTCTTGTTTAAAGAAAGATTATATGGCTTAAATGTTTTCTTTCATTAAAAGTAATGAAGAGTTTGTTAGCATGGTGTTGCATCAAATGTGGAAATGGATATATTACTGAGTTATTTAGATATTTCTCTTTATATGAATAGAATTTATCCTTGAACTCATTTGATAATATTTAGAATTAATTAATGTGGTTTAATTCTATCATGGTTTAGGTAGCTTTTTCTTAAATATTTATATTAGGTTTTATGTAATACATAAATGTGGCTTTTGGTTTAGAAAATATTTTGGATTACATTTCTAGCATTTCATACTTATGGTTTATATCATGCTTATTTATATTGGTATTTTTTAAATGTTAATCTATCCTTGAGATGGGTAGTATTGTTCCTCTAGTAATCCATAAAGCTCAATCCTAGGAGGAGTTGCATGAATAAAATAACCAAGTGGATATGAGTCTTAGAAAGAGTTGTGTGCATACACTAACTAGGAACTCATGAACCTAGAAGGATTTGTATTAATACAATAGCTAGGGTACTTGTGAACCATCACATCTTGAACATGTAGAATTATGTGTGTTCCATATTATATGTTAGGAAAAACCATTCACAAGATAGAAGTGGTGAACCGTCGATCATGTAGGATTAGGGAATCATGTCAATTGTTATCAAAGTGGTAATAACCTTAGTTAGTCATAGAGGTATGGTAACTAAGCATCAAGGCTTTACATTGATCAACCTACCTAGATGGACCTAGAGACAAGTTAAGGAATAAATTTCCTTCCTTTAACCAATTAGGTCTTAAAGGATAATGTCTATGTCATGATAAAATGGTACTATGTCATGGAGGGTATGGTAAAAGTGATAGGACCACTTTGTATGTCCTTATAAACATGTGGGATTAGTAATGTGAACCCCAAAATACATGGTAGTTGGCCATTATTGTCCACTAAGTGTCATATATAGTGACTTGAAATTCAAATGTGGTGAAGCCTTACAAGCCAAGATAAATAAATTAAGGGAGTCTCCCTTGGGAGCCTTTGTTTGTAAATGCTCTTTTTAAAAATATTTAGGTTAGTAATTTTGGGTTGTTACAATTAGTATTAGAACTCTAGGTCATAGGGATAGAATATTTCATAGAGTGTGAATAGTTTGAGATTTTATTTGATGTATCACTCTAGGTTTGAAACCTTGCATGAAGGTAAGAGTGATTGTAACACTTTATCAAATAGATAATGATAATATGTATTAGTTCATAGAGTAGCATGAAGCTAACAAAATGTAAGTATAATTATGGAAAATTGTAGCTTACCCAAATCCTTTTTGTGGTTATAAAATGGTTCCCATTCAAAAAAGGAAGTGTGTTAAATAGGACTAAAATGGTTCTACAAGAATAAAATATAACACCTAAGTCTAGGCAAGTTGGGGGTAGTGGTAAGAAAAATAGGAAAACTACTCCCTACGAAAGGCTTGATAGAAGAGTAAACCTCGATAGATATGTCAAAGGAATAATAAGGTTTGATGAAAGAGTAGAAGATATATTCTCTGTAATTAAGCTACTTCAAAAATGTTTGGAAAAGCAATAAAAATTGATAGATACTTTGGTCAATAGAGAGTCCAATGCTAGAAATATGGAGGGTCGGTAGGAAGAAAATCCTATCCAAAGGAGCCAATAAGGTATAGCCCAGATAGAGGCTGAGTTAGCAAGAGACATTAATGTTAAGGTAATAAAATTTAATGGGAAAGAATAAGGGGGTGTAGCCAAGTCATGGTTGAAGGAAATAGAAACCTTCTTATCCATGAAGAATTACTCTTCTAAAACTTAGATTGTGTGGGACACACTTCATCTATTGATGTAGCCCTAGAATGGTGGGATACCTCTAGTTTAGGTGAGAAGATCCAAATCATTGAGCTTAAATGGGATAAGTTTGTAGAAGATTTTAAGGAAATGTTTCTTTCAGAACAGTTTTATGTAGATAAGTTTGAATATTTCTCTACTCTTCAACAAGGGACACTATCAATAGAGGTGTATTTCAAATATGTTTAAAACTTTTGAAGCATTTTCCAAAGTATGAGAATAAAAAAATACTAAAGGTACATATTTTTATTCCAAGGTTGCACCCTAAAATAAGGACTGTAATTAACCTACTTAAGCCAAAAAAATTGCAAGGCGCTTATGACCTAGCTAGATAGGAAGAAGCAAATATTCAAATCAAAAGGATATTTTTCAATTATTAAGGAGTGAAAAAGTCTAAAAAACAAGATTTAAAGAAAAGAAAAAGTGTAGGATTCATGAAATGGGAAAAATATCTTAATAAAGAGAACAAGGGTCATTCTAAGTTCAACAATAAGAACAATGGAGGTTTAGGGAAAGTCTGGAAGAAATTTTATAAGAAAGACAATTATAATCCTAATAATCCAAAGTAAAATGAATTGGAATGAAAAGAAGAGGCAGTAAAAAAAAGTAGGAAAGAGTTCAATAACCTAGGATAGGATGTTACATCTATGAGGATCCTCACTATTTCAAGAAGTGCTCTCAAATAACAGATTCTAGTCATTGGGTAGAGGAGTCGATGCACCAAACTTATGTCACCATAGGAAATCGAGACTTGGATGGGAAAGAAATGCTAATGCTACTAAATGGTAATATGTTTGATAAATATGTAAAATTTCTTATATAGTGGTGCTATAGATAGTTTCATTTCCACTAGTATTATCAGGTATATGTTAGAAATACCTAATTTTTTGGCACAAGGGTGGAAATTCGAGTATGGTTATGGTAAAACCTACTTAGTGGATCAATTTTTACCTACAATAGAGATAAATCTACTTAAAGGGTCTACTATATGGTACAGGTATGTGGAACCCTTTCATGCCTTTGATGTTATCCTAGGGATAGATTGGTTGAAGGCTCATGGAGCCTTAATAAATTTTCAAGATATGTGGATCGATTACACCATAAAGTATAAGACGAGAGTAAGAGTTTAGAGTGGATGAGGTTATTTTCAACCCCACTTGCTTTTAGAAATGCAATTTAAAAAATCCATCAAAAGAGGCAACATGCTCTACATAGTGAAAATAAATCATAAGATTGGAGAGAAGGGGGATGAAGAATTTTTTAAAAAACATACAATTCTTCATGAATTTTAGGATGTAGTTTTTGAATATATTATAGGTATACCTCCTTTAAGGGAATTTTATTTCACTACCCATTTCTAGGGTGCCTTACATAATGACTCCAATAGATATGTAGAAACTAAAGGTACAACTACAAGACTTGCTAGATAAGGGTTGAATCAAACCAAGTGTGTCACCTTGTGGTGCTCTAGTATTATTTGTGATAAAGAAGTATGGATCCTTGCGATTATGCATATATTATAGAATATTGAACAATGTGACCATTAAAAATAAGTATCTTATTCCTCAAATAGATAATATGTTTGATTAGCTAATATGAGCTACCATATTTTCAAAAATATATTTGATATCAAGGTATCACCAATTCAAAATTTAGGAATATGATACCCAAAAGACAACCTTCAAGAATAGATATGGGCACTATGGATTCATAGTGTTATCATTTGGGCTAACAAATGCACCAAATTTTATAAATTTTATGAATAGCATGTATAGAAAATATCTAGATTGATTCATCTTAGTATTCTTAGATGATATTTTGATTTATTCTTGTTCTAAAGAGGAACATGACCAATATATCAAGATGGTGTTGGAAGTTCTTAGATAGAATCATCTATATAGCAAGTTTTCCAAGTGCAAGTTCTATACTTCACAAGTTTAGTATTTGGGAAGCATTATCTCATAAAAAGGAATTATTGTGGATCCAAAGAAGATTAAGGCTATTGTAAGTTGGCATCCACATACAAATGTAACTAAATTTAAGAGTTTATTGGGACTCATAAGCTATTACATGTGTTTTGTGTGAAACTATTCCAAGATTGCCTACCCAATTACCAATATTCAAAAGGGAAAGGAGTTCAAAAGGATGGATAAGTGTGAGACTGCATTTGAAGCTCTAAAAAATAAGTTGAAAATGACACCAATCCTCAATATTCTAGATAATATTGGGAAATTTACCATGTGTATAGATGCTTTTTTAGAATATTTGGGTGTAGTGTTATCTCAAGAAAAAATCACAATGGCCTACGAGTCTAGAAAACTCAAGAATCATGAGATAAACTATGACAATCATGATCTAGAATTTGTAGTAGTCATTCATTCCATAAAGTCATGTAGGAATTACTTGTTGAGTGGGCCATTCAAGCTAAGAATAGACCATAAAATTTTGAGGTCTATTTTTACCCAATCTATGCTAAATGCAATACAAAGAAGATGGGTAGAATTCTTAGCATAATATAACTTTGGTATTGAGTATATTAAAGGGAAGAAAAATAAGGTTCTTAACACCTTGAGTAGAAGAATGCATAGAGCCACATTAACTCAAAGCCATATTAATTTGATGGATAGAGTCAAGGAAATACAATTATAGAACTCATATTGCATAGAAATGTGAGTTAAATTGAATGGAAATACTAAAGATAACAAGTTTTTCAACCTAAAAAATGGGTTTTTATGCTTTAAATATTAGGTAGTTATACCCAAGTTAGCTGACTTAAGGATAATTATCATGTAAGGCACATAATTCTCCCTATTCCACCCATTCGGGAGGATCAAAAATAAGAAAAAAAATGAAAAATATCTATTGGGTTGGGATGAAGCAAGATATTATTGAGTTCATTGCAATATATTTAGAATTATAGGAAGTGAAGGTAGATTATCATCACCCACCTAGAAAGTTATACCTGCATGAGATACCTATGTAGAAATGGAAAGTAATTTCTATGGACTTTATCATGGGTTTACCTAAGAATAGGTTTCAACATGATGCTATCTTGGTAGTGGTTGATAAGTTGACCAAGGTTACATATTTCATACCAAGGAACATCAAGGATGATGCACTGATAGTGGCAAATAATTTTACCAAATAAATCTTCAGGTTGCATGGATTTCCTAAGGTGATCATATTAGATAGGGACTCTAGGTTCACCTCAAAATTTTGGTAGGCTCTACATCATCTAGTGGGAACTAAGGTGAACACTATTTTTGCATATCATACTAAAATAAATGGTCAGACCAAGAGTATTAACCAGTTTTTAGAAGATATTTTTAGAAGTCAAAATGAGAAGACTTCCTACATCTCATAGAGTTTGCATATAATAATGGATACCATACATCATTGGGAATGGTAAAATTTGAATCCTTGTACAGAAGAAGATGCAAAACCCCTCCATCATGAGATAATCTAGAGGATCGATTATTTATTAGAATAGATACTATCCAAGAGATGAAGTAACTCAAAGCAATCTAGCTTAAGCTCAAGGAAGAAACCAGATACGAAAAGAGTTATGTTAATTTAAAAAGATCACCAAGAGAACTATTTTTAGGAGATAGAGCCTTTTTGAGAGTAAGACCCATGAAAAGTTCCATCAAGTCAACAAAACTAGATCCTTTCTATATTATCATTGTAGCTTATAGGCTTGCTTTTCCACCCAACCTATCAAAGATCCATGACACTTTCTGCATATCTCTAGTTAGGATGTATGTTGTTGATTCTACTCATGTGTGGAATGTTTCTAACTTGCAAATGATATATACCATAGCCATTGAGGTGCATATAGTTAATATTCTAGGGTTTAATTTTAATATATTGATAAAATGAACCCTATACTAGTGTAAGGTCTAGTGGGACCAATATTATGAAAATTGTGCTACATGGAAAAATGTTGAAATTTGAGACAACAATTTCCATATCTATTTGAATAAATCATGTATGCTTATCTTGGAGGAAAACATAGAGGATTGTGTTTAGTCCAAGGAGGAGTATGTAATAACCCTCCTTGGAAATAAAATTATGGAGAATGAACTATGTGTTGATGTGATTGATTAATGGCATAGTTTCTTTCTTGATGTCTATATGATAAAAATGATTTCTTTATTTTGGCATAGAATATGGTACTACTGATGCATTTGTGGATGCAATATCAAGTACCTCTCTCTAGTAGGAATATATGGGTAAACAACCTACATTCAAGGTATTTTGGTAAATGATGATGATGACTTGTTCATTGACAGATCAAAGGAACATGGATAAATACCTTTCATGTAGATGCATTTGTATTTTATTTGTTTCCATATTCTCACCATCATGTCGGGATTTTGTATGCATAAAGAATCTCCTTAGTGAGTTGGTGATAGATTTTGGCCTATATTAAAAAGACCACCTACTTAGGGATAAAAAAATTATGTAGAACATTATGCAAATCCATGTTTGTATTTGGTTTGAATAAGTTGAAAAGTATTGATTTATAATACTTTTTTTTTATCTTAAATTATGGCTTAAATACTTTAGTTAAAGTATTTTATATAACTTTGATATATAATAAAATAAATTATTATTGAAGTAATAATAAATGTAATTACCTTTGTGAAATTAAGGTAAGCTTTAGTTTTAATAAATATTAGGGTAGAATTTATCTTTGAGTGCTCTCGTAAGAAGGTGGCGAGTAACGCTCTCTTGGGCATTTCACTCATGTTTGCATCTATACAAGGCTTCACCCCTTACTTAATTCTTGTGGGAAGTGAGTGAGGTGGATTGGTTTTTGGAAGCAATAGTGGAGAGGAATTCAAAGCCTGGATGACTTAAAACTTGGAGCTAGGGTGATGTCATAGAAGAAGGAACGTAGAGGCGCTCAAATTAGGTTTCCTCCTTATTGTTATAATTTTTCATGGCTTTGCTTAGCTTCTCTAGTTTTTTTTTTTGGGTTTCATTTTGCTTGTTGTATTCTTTTTTAAATTTTTGGATCATTGAGTTTCTTTGTACCACTTTCCTTTTTGTGCCCCTATGTTGTAAATCTTTTTTGGATTCCTTAGTGTGCAGGGAAGTGGTATTTCATTTTAATTTTTAGTGGTTGGGACCATAGTGTCCTTTCCTTCAATCGAGTAAGATTTTCTATGCACTTTCTGTTATGAATCATAGTCTATGAAGGACATCATGTTATTTGGGTTGTTTATGTGCCTGTGTTTGAATTATTTTTATTCATGTGTAGTTTAAGTTGTTTTAGTGCCCACATTATTTATATTATTCAATGCTTAATTGGATGGGGATCATCATATTGTGTTGAGTTCAAGCTCCCTTGTGGTGGCATATGCTATCATACTTTGTCCTATTTAAACTTGCATGATGTGTTATTTGGATGCATGTATAGGTTTGGGGACTTATTTTTAGGGTTTTGTGGAACGTTAGAAGTTTTTTGTTTAAGCCATGTTTTTAATTTGTCTGGTTTGATGCTTTATTATTATGGTTTTTTATGTGGTTTATTAAATATTTAAGCATATTAATAAAAGTAGAACCTTTATATTGTTGGTTTAATTTATTAAATACTTAAGCTTATTAATGAAAGTAGGATTTTTGTATTAAATATTAAGTTTGCTTTTAGATGAAGCATCTTTATGTTTGAAATATTAAGATTTCTTTTAGATGAAGAATATTTATGTATTGAAAGATTAGGATCTCTTTTATATGAAGCATATTTATGTTTTGAAATATTAAGCTTTCTATTGGATGAAATATCTTTATGTATCGAAATATAAATAAAGAGGAAAGTATTTCTTTATTATTGTATGTTCTTGATTGATCATGGGAGTTTAGTAGAATGAAATCTTGCAACTTGTTTTGAAAGAGAAACTAATGTAATAATTCTTGAGACTCTTGTGAGTTAGAGTATGGGATTTTTTTTTTTGGATCTTGAATGTTTAATTCAATATTTGAAATGATAAACTATTTGAGATAGTTAAGGAATCATGGATTCTAGCATGTTGTTTTTGAAATAGAAACTGATATAATGATTCCTATGAATTTTGTGACTTAAGGAATCATTATAGAGAAGTATGGGATTATCTCCTTTATTTATTATCAAGGTTTCATAAATGGTTATTTGCATAATAGATAATGGTAATATTTAAATTGCATTGTATAAAAAATTATTCTGATCCCTAAGTAAACCTCATACGTCATGGGTGGTTTTTCCATCAAAGAATATTGCAAATACTTAGTTGAGTTACTTGGAATATGTTTTCTTTAATATTTATAAAAAATTAATATTTGTTGATAAGTTGACCAAGGTTACATATTTCATACCAAGGAACATCAAGTATGATACACCGGTAGTGGCAAATAAGTTTACCAAACAAATATTCAGGTTACATGGATTTACTAAGGTGATCATATTATATAGGAACTCTAATTTCACCTCAAAATATTGGTAGGCTCTACATAATGTAGTGGGAACTAAGGTGAACATTTGTTTTGCATATCATACTAAAATAAATGGTCAGACCAAGAGGATTAACCAATTTTTAGAAGATATTTTGCACATGTAGTGCATGGATTAGAAGATAAAATGTGAAGACTTCCTACATATCATAGAGTTTGCATATAATAATGGATACCATGCATCATTTTGAATGGCCGCATTTGAATATTTGTATAGAAGAAGATGAAAAACCCCTCTATCATGGGATAATCTTGAGTATCAAATATTTATTAGACTAGATACTATCCAAGATATGAAGCAACACAAAGCAATCTAGCTTAAGCTCAAGGAAGCAACTAGATACTAAAAGAGCTATGCTAATTTGAAAATATCACCAAGAGAATTATTTATAGGAGATAAAGCCTTTTTGAGAGCAATATCCGTGAGAATTTCCATCAATTCAACCAAACTAGGTCCTTGCTATATTAGCCTTGTAGCTTATAGGCTTGCTTTTCCACCCAACCTATCAAAGATCCATGACACTTTCTGCATATCTCTACTTAGGATGTATGTTGTTGATCCTACTCATGTGTGGAATGTTTATAACTTGCAAATGATATATCCCATAGCCATTGAGGTGCCTCTAGTTAATATTCTAAGGTTTTATTTCAAGATGTGGAGAAAATGAACCCTAGACCAGTGTAAGGTCTAGTGGGACTAGTATTATAAGAATTGTGCTACATGGAAAAATGTAGAAATTTGATACCAATTTCCATATCTATTTGAATAAATCATGTATGCTTATCTTGGAGGAAAACATAGAGGATTATGTTTAGTCGAAGGGGGAGTATGTAACACCCCTCCTCAAAAAAAAATTTATGGATAATGAACTATGTGTTGATATGATTGATTAATCACATAGTTTCTTTCTTAATGTCTATATGATAAAAATTATTTCTTTAATTTAGCATAAAATATGGTACTACTGATGCATTTATGGATGCAAGATCAAGTACCTCCCTCTAGTAGGAATATATGGGTAAACAACCTACATTCAACATATTTTGGTAAATGATGATGACGACTTGTTCATTGATAGCTCAAAGGAACATGGATAAAAACCTTTCATGTAGATGCATTTGTATTTTATTTGTTTCGTTCTCACCATCATGTCAGGAAGTTGCATGCGTAAAGAATATCCTTAGTGAGTTGGTGATATCTTTTGGACTATATTAAAAAGACTACCTACTTAGGGATAAAACAATGATGTAGAACATTATTCAAATCCATGTTTGTCTTTGGTTTGAATAAGTTGATAAGTATTGATTTATAATACTTTTGTTCTATCTTAAATTATGGCTTAAATACTTTAGTTAAAGTATTTTATATAACTTTGATATATAATAAAATAAATTATTATTGAAGTAATAATAAATGTAATTACCTTTGTGAAATTAAGGTAAGATTTAGTTTTAATAAATATTAGGGTAGAATTTAAAAAATAGTGCTCCTGTAAGAAGGTGGCGAGTAACACTCTCTTGGGTATTTCACTCATGTTTTCCTCTATACAAGGCTTCACTCCTTAATTATTTTGGGAAGCGAGTGAGGTGGATTTGTTTTTGGAAGCAATATTGGAGAGGAATTCAGATCCTGGATGACTTACAACTTGAAGCTAGGGTGATGTCAGGAAAGAATGAATTAAGAGGAGGTCAAATTAGGTTGTCTCATTGTTATAATTTTTCATGGATTTTCTTAGCTTCTCTAGTTTTTTTTTTTGGGTTTCATTTTTCTTTTTGCGTTCTTTTTTAAACTTGTGGATCATTGAGTTTCTTTGTGCTACTTTCCTTTTTGTTCCCCTATGTTGTAACTCTTTTTTTGGATTCCTTAGTGTGCATAGAAGTGGTGTTTCATTTTAATTTTTATTGGTTGGGACCGTAGTGTCCTTTCCTTCAATCGAGTAAGATTTTCTATGTGATTTCTGTCATGAATCATAGTCTATGAAGGACATCATGTTTTTTGGGTTGTTTATGTGCCTATGTTTGAATTATTTTTATTCTTGTGTAGTTTAGGTTGTTTTAGTGCCCACATTGTTTATATTATTCAATGCTTAATTGGATGGGGATCATCATCTTGTGTTGAGTTCAAGCTCCCTTATTGTGGCCTATGCTATCATCCTTTGTCCTATGTCAACTTGTATGATGTGTTATTTGGATGCATAGATAGGTTTGGGGACTTATTTTTAGGGTTTTGTGGAACATTAGAAGTTTTTTTTTTAAACCATGTTTTTAATTTGTCTGGTTTGATGCTTTATTATTATGGTTTGTTATGTGGTTTATTAAATATTTAAGCATATTAATAAAAAGTATAACCTTTATAATATTTCTTTAATTTATTAAATATTTAAGCTTATTAATGAAAGTAGGACTTTTGTATTAAAGATTAAGTTTACTTTTAGATGAAGCATATTTATGTTTCAAAGATTAAGATTTCTTTTAGATGAAGAATATTTATGTTTTGAAAGATTAAGATTTATTTTAGATGAAGCATATTTATGTTTTGAAATATTAAGCTTTCTATTGGATGAAATATCTTTATGTGTTGAAAGATAAAGAAAGGGGAAAGTCTTTCTTTATTATTGTATGTTCTTGCTTGATCATGGGAGTTTAGTAGAATGAAATCTTGCAACTGGTTTTGAAAGAGAAACTAATGTAATGATTCCTGAGAATCTTGTGAGTTACATTATGGGATTTTTTTGTTTGGATATTGAATTTTTAATTCAATATTTGAAATGAGAAACTATTTGAGATAGTTAAGGAATCATGGATTCTTTCATGTTGGTTTTGAAAGAGAAACTGATATAATGATTCCTAAGAATTTTGTGACTTAAGGAATCATTATAGAGAAGTATGGGATTATCTCCTTTATTTATTATCATGGTTTCATAAATGGTTATTTGCATAATAGATAATGGCATGATTTAAATTGTATTGCATAAAAATTTATTCTGATCCCTAAGTAAACCTCATACGTCATGGGTGGTTTTTCCATCAAAGAATATTGCAAATACTTAGTTGAGTTACTTGGAATATGTTTTCTTTAATATTTATAAAAAATTAATATTGGTTGATAAGTTGACCAAGGTTACATATTTCATACCAAGGAACATCAAGTATGATGCACCGGTAGTGGCAAATAAGTTTACCAAACAAATATTCAGGTTACATGGATTTACTAAGGTGATCATATTATATAGGAACTCTAATTTCACCTCAAAATATTGGTAGGCTCTACATAATGTAGTGGGAACTAAGGTGAACATTATTTTTTCATATCATCCTAAAATAAATGGTCAGACCAAGAGGATTAATCAATTTTATAAGATATTTTCCGCATGTAATGCATAGATTATAAATCAAAATAAGAAGACTTCCTACATCTCGTAGAGTTTGCATATAATAATAGATACCATGCATCATTGGGAATGGCCGCATTTGAATATTTGTATGGAAGAATATGAAAAATACCTCTATCATGAGATAATATAGAGGATCGAGTATTGATCAAACAAGATACTATCCAAGAGATGAAGCAACACAAAGCAATCTAGCTTAAGCTCAAGGAAGCAACTAGATACTAAAAGAGCTATGTTGATTTGAAAAGATCACCAAGAGAATTATTTGTAGGATATAAAGCATTTTTGAAAGTAATACCCATGAAAATTTCCATCAAGTCAACCAAACTAGATCCTTTCTATATTAGCCTTGTAGCTTATAGGCTTGCTTTTCCACCCAACTTATCAAAGATCCATGACACTTTCTGCATATCTCTACTTAGGATGTATGTTGTTGATCCTACTCATGTGTGGAATATTTATAACTTTCAAATGATATATCCCATATCCATTGAGGTGCATATAGTTAATATTCTAGGGTTTCATTTTAAGATGTTGAGAAAATGAACCCTAGACCAGTGTAAGGTCTAGTGGGACCAGTATTATGAGAATTGTGCTACATGGAAAAATGCTGAAATTTGAGACAACAATTTCCATATCTATTTTAATAAATCATGTATGCTTATCTTGGAGGAAAACATAGAGGATTTTGTTTGGTCCAAGGGGTAGTATGTAACACCCCTCTTCAGAATTTTTTTTATGGATAATGTACTATGTGTTGATATGATTGATTAATGTCATAGTTTATTTCTTAATGTCTATATGATAAAAATAATTTCTTTAATTTAGCATAAAATATGGTACTACTGATGCATTTATGAATGCAAGATCAAGTACCTCTCTCTAGTAGTAATATATGGGTAAACAACCTACATTCAATATATTTTTGTAAATGATGATGATGACTTGTTCATTGAAAGCTCAAAGCAACATTGATAAAAACCTTTCCTGTAGATGCATTTGTATTTTATTTGTTTCCATGTTATCACCATCATGTCGGGATGTTACATGCGTAAATAATCTCCTTAGTGAGTTGGTGATAGCTTTTGTACTATATTAAAAATACCACCTACTTAGGGATAAAACAATGATGTAGAACATTATGCAAATCCATGTTTGTCTTTGGTTTGTATAAGTTGATAAGTATTTATTTATAATACTTTTTGTTTTATCTTAAATGATGGCTTAAATACTTTAGTTAAAGTATTTTATATAACTTTAATATATAAGAAAATCAATTATTATTGAAGTAATAATAAACATAATTCCCTTTGTGAAATTAAGGTAATATTTAGTTTTAATAAATATTAGGGTATAATTTATCTTTGAGTGCTCTTGTAAGAAGGTGGCAAGTAACACTCTCTTGGGCATTTCACTCATGTTTGCCTCTATACAAGGCTTCACCCCTTACTTAATACTTGTGGGAAGTGAGTGAGGTGGATTGGTTTTTGGAAGAAATAGTGGAGAGGAATTCAGAGCCTGTATGACTTACAACTTGGAGCTAGGATGACGTTAGAGAAGAAGGAACGTAGAGGAGCTCAAATTAGGTTGCCTCCTTATTGTTATAATTTTTCATTGTTTTTCTTAGCTTATCTAGTTTTTTTTGTTGGATTTCATTTTGCTTTTTGTGTTCTTTTTTAAACTTGTAGATTATTGAGTTTCTTTGTGCTACTTTCATTTTTGTGCCCCTATGTTGTAACTCTTTTTTGGATTCCTTAGTGTGCAGGGAAGTGGTGTTTCATTTTAAGTTTTATCGGTTGGGACCGTAGTATCCTTTCCTTCAATCGAGTAATATTTTCTATGCACTTTCTGTCATGAATCATAGTCTATGAAGGACATCATGTTGTTTGGGTTGTTTATGTGCTTGTGTTTGAATTATTTTTGTTCCTATGTAGTTTAGGTTGTTTCAGTGCCCACATTATTTATATTATTCGGTGCTTAAATGTATGGGTATCATCATCTTGTGTTGAGTTCAAGCTCCCTTTTTGTAGCCTATGCTATAATCCTTTGTCCTATGTCAACTTGCATGATGTGTTCTTTGGATGCATAGATAGGTTTGGGGACTTATTTTTAGGATTTTATGGAATGTTAGAAGTTTTTTGTTTAAGCCATGTTTTTAATTTGTTTGGTTTGATACTTTATTATCATGGTTTGTTATGTGGTTTATTAAATATTTAAGCATATTAATAAAAATTAGAACCTTTATATTATTGGTTTAATTTATTAAAGGTTTAAGCTTATTAATGAAAGTAGGACTTTTGTATTAAAGATTAAGTTTGCTTTTAGATGAAGCATCTTTATGTTTGAAATATTAAGCTTTCTTTTAGATGAAGAATATTTATGTTTTGAAATATTAAGATTTCTTTTATAGGAAGCATATTTATGTTTTGAAATATTAGGCTTTCTATTGTATGAAATATATTTATGTTTTGAAAGATAAAGAAAGGGGAAAGTCTTTCTTTATTATTGTATGTTCTTGCTTGATCATGGGAGTTTAGTAGAATGAAATATTGCAACTGGCTTTGAAAGAGAAACTGATGTAATGATTCCTGAGACTCTTGTGAGTTAGAGTATGGGATTTTATTGTTTGGATATTGAATTTTTAATTCAATATTTGAAATGAGAAACTATTTGAGATAGTTAAGGAATCATGGATTCTAGCATGTTGGTTTTGAAATAGAAACTGATATAATGATTCCTAAGAATTTTGTAACTTAAGGAATCATTATAGAGAAGTATGGGATTATATCCTTTATTTATTATCATGGTTTCATAAATGGTTATTTGCATAATAGATAATGGTAATATTTAAATTGCATTGTATAAAAAATTATTCTGATCCCTAAGTAAACCTCATACATCGTGGGTGGTTTTTCCTTAAAATAATATTGTAAATACTTAGTTGGATGGAGGTCCTTGGAAGATGTTTTATTTAATATCTAAAAAATTAATATTTATTTAATTAAGAAAAGGTTTATTTTACATGAAATATTTTAAAAATTTACTCTTGTTTCAAAGAAATATTATGTGGCTCAAATGTTCCTTTCATTAAGAGCAATTAAGAGTTTGTTAGCATGGTGTTGTATTATATGTGTAACTGGATCTATTGTTGAGTTTTTTTATATATTTCTCTTTAGATGAATAGAACATATCCTTGAACCCATTGGTAAGCTTTGGATTTATGTTATGTGGTTTAATTCTATCATGGTTTAGGTAGCTTTTCTTAAATATTTATATCAATTTTTATGTAATGCATAAATGTGGCTTTTGTTTTAGAGGATCTTTTGGATTATATTTCGAGTATTTCATACTTATGGCTTATATCATGCTTATTGATATTGGTATTTTTGAAATGTTAGTCTATCTTTGGGATGGGTAGTATTTTTCCTCTAGTAAGCCATACAGCCCAATCCTAGGAGAAGTTGCTTGAATACAATAAACATGTGGATATAAGTCCTAGAAAGAGTTGTGTGTATGCAATAACTAGGAACTCATGAACCTAGAAGGAGTTGTGTGAATAAAATATCGAGGAACTTGTGAATAATTGTACCTTGAATGTGTAGTGTTGGGTGTGTTACATATTATATATTGAGAAAAACCATTTACAAGATAGCAATAGTGAACCCTTTATTGTGTAGGATCAAGGGATCATGTTATTTGTCATCAAAGTGGCAATGAACTTAGTTAGCCACAAAGTTATGGTAACTAAGAACCAAGGCTCTATGTTGATCAACCTACCTAGATGAATCTAGAGTTAGGTTAGGTAATAAGTTCCCCATTTAAACATGTAGGTCTTAAAGGATAATCTCTAAGTCATGATCACATGGTCCTATATCATGGAGGATATGGGAAATGTAGGGAGACCACTTTGTGCATATTTATAAACATGTAGGCTTAGTAAGGAAAACCCCATAAAACATGGGAGTTGGCCATTATTTTCCACTAGGTATCATATGAAATGACTTGGAACTCAAATGTGGTGAGGCCTTACATGTTGAGATAAATAAGAGTCTCCCTTGGGAGCATTTGTTTATAAGTGATATTTTAAAAACAATTGGGTTGGTCATTTTGGTTTATTACACCCATGATCCTAAGGATAATCTAGGTCCAACCCAAGAATCCCTTTCCTAACCCAAGATAGCATTAAATAATAAATAATAACTCTCTATAAAAAAAAATACTTCAATTGAAATTATTATTTTTAAGCTATAACACCGTGTCAAACTTGAGAATTAGATAAATAAATTTCATCTCAAATCAATCACAAGCTTCAACATTGAACTACCAAAACCATAATTATACAATATACTGGTCTAAGTGCTACTATAAAGATATATAAAAAAACATTTCCTTAGAAATAAAACTGAATAATCATAATGTTATCAATCCATTTAAATATCATTTTCAATGTCTAAGGGATGTGCCATATAAAATTTAGAAACATTCCAAACATGAGTAGGATCAACAACATATTTCCTAATCAGAGATATGTGGAAAGTATCATGGATATTTAACAAGTTGAGAAACAAGACAAGCCTATAGGCTATTGGACTAATCTTATCAATGATCTCAAAAGGCTCAGCATAGCGAGGACTCAACTTAGTTGAATTGATGGAAATTTTAATGGGTCTTACCCTCAAGAAAACTATGTCCCCCATAGAGAATTTTCTTGGTGATATTTTTAGATCAACATAGCTCTTTTGGTGATCAACTACTTCCTAAGCTCGATTTCTCTAAGTTATTCCTCCATCTCTCTAATAGTGTCTAGTCTAATCATCACCCAATCCTCTAGATTATCCCACAATAGAGGTGTTATATATATTATGCCATACAATGATTCAAATGACAATGATGCATGGTAACCATTATTATATGCATATTCAACAAGATACAAAAAGTATTCCCACTTAGACTTTTTGTCCATGTAGTACATGCAAAACATGTCCTCTAAAAATTATTTTACCCTATGTATTTGACCATATATTTTTAGATGATATGCAAAACTAATTTCTATCTTAGTACCCACTACACGGTGAAAAGCTTACCAAATTTTTTGTCTAATCCCTATCTAATATGATCACCTTAGAAAACCCACGTAATCTAAAAATTTCTTTAGTAAACTTATTTTCCACCACAGGTGTATCATCCTTGATGTTCCTTGGTATGAAATGTGTAACCTTGGTCAACATATCAATCACTACCAATATTGCATCATGATGGTATTGTAGCCATGAAAGTTTGACACCCCTCAAAATTCCACCTTTTAGCAAGCATGTTGTTATACCCTAACAATGTGAAAACCACCCTTTGGATCCTTGCCTCGCTTTTTGTGCATAGTAAAATTGGATTTTACCTCATTTTCCCCTATTTTCAAAGAATTTTTATGAGCCCGATGAATTCTGATGGTTTTGATATTTTCGGTCGACCAAATTCATCCAAATCCAACGTGCACCTAATTTAGGCACCTAGTTAGGATTTTGAATCTAATATGGGTAAATCTAGATCCCAAAAAAAATTGGTTGACCTAAATTTATCCAAAATAAGAAAACACCCGATTCATCCTAATTACCTAGCCTATTCTTGCCTCCCTCCTTGATTCTTTGACCTACCTCAGATTTTGAAACCTCCATACTTACCCTAAACATAATGAATGATGATAACTTTTAAAATAAATCTTGAGTGGAGAAATTTTTTTATGAGTTTTTATTGCAAGTTGCATAGGATATTTCAATTTTAGATCACATTTCTAGGAGTTGTCAAATATGTCAACATCAACTATGTGCTCATATCTATCTTATCATTAGCAATAATTTGATTTTGTGTTATATTTTCACAAATTCAACTGATCTGAATTTGTCATAAAATCTCAAAATCATACTAATATGATTGCTTCTATCTTGTAGAGCCAACTTTTGGATATTTGCAGACCATATTAAAACATACAAATTGATCGAAAAACATACAAATCATCCAAAAACATATAGGGAGTAAAATTTTGATTGCAGGATTACCAATTTAATTCATATTTGCATAGTGTTTCTCTACTTGTTTTAATTACTCCACTACATATTACTTTGTTACTATATTTACTGCATTTAATTTTATATGTTTTGCATTAGACTCATAGATTATTCATTTTTCATATCTTTTGCTAAAATAATAGAGGGGATTTGACTATCACAGATCATGATTTGCTATGATATAAGCAGATTCCCCACCCTTGACTATAAATTTTAGTGTTGTACTATGAAATTGTAGGTTTTGCACATATTCAACTAACCTAAATTTTTCTGATAAATTTGTACATCCGAATTCATCCTGTAAACATCTGAATTTGTTTGAAAACAAACATTTGAACCAGGTAAGTATTTAAAGTTGCTTTCTCGTACTTCAAATTTATATTTCTCTATTTTATAGACATTTTATTTAAACAAGAAAATCAGAAAAGACCAAAAACATAGACTTTATTGCATTTTTTCAATGTTAGTCAAAAACATAAAACATAAAAACAACATGATAGCATAGATCTTCATCTCTTGCTTTCTACAAAACCATTGCATCCTAGTTAGACTTTCCAATGCTTTCTAGCTAGATCTGTATACTTTATTTTCATCTAAAATTGAATTGCATATAGCTAGGTAGAAATTGCATTTGGCCAAACCCTAGGTGTATGCTTTCAAAACAAGAAAAAATATCAAACTACTACCTCACCTAGGTGTGGAAATTGCCATAGAAAGTGTTTCCTTGTGAACCGTCACCCAATTTTTCAAAAAACACCAAGGAGAGTGCAACTCAAGCGCTTCTCGTCTGAAGTGCAGATCCACCATTTTCTCTCTCCCTTTTAGGTATGGATCCATTAGCCTGGAAGAAAGGGGTGCAAAAATTTTGGGTCTACATTCTTTGGTGAATCCGATGTGAACTACACCATCATTGTGAAACATTGTTGTTTTTGTTTCTTTTCATAAAACAAAAAACAAAAACAAAAGTCTTTCTAAATGGTAGAAAATAATATTAAAGAGTATTCCTTTATAGACCTTATAAAAATGCTCATAGAGCAATAATTTGACCTCTTCTATAAAAATTATCATTCAAAACATCAAGTGGACTTCTGAAAAAACTTTGGTATCATTAAGAATCAATCTGAATAAAAAAAGAATATTAAAAGAATTGATGTTACTAAAGCCCTAGGGCCAGGTTATTACTCTCCATATTTTTAAATCAAAAGAGGTTGTGAATGTTGGCTCGCAAACAAATGAGCTAGTGTTCATTGAAACATCTATCCTTGGGATAACTATTTGGAAGAAGCATTAAATGTTCATAAATTCTTAGCATACTTAGAGGACAATAAGGTAACCCTAGAACAAGGAAGAAGATATCACAAAGCACCTATGGTAGTCCTCTTTCGAGACTATTTTTATGAATTGCAAGTTCAACCTTCTACCTCAAAAACTAAGGCACTTACCCTTGTCCACTTCATCCAAATTCTAGTACGTGATTTCTCTTTTAAGGAAGAACACTACATGAGTCCTGAAGATCTAGATCCCATTAATAACATTTGCAAGCTCTTTAAATAATATTAAACCATTTAGCATTGTTATAAAAATTCTATAAATACTTAAATTAAAGGATAGTATATTATTTTATTAAAAATAAATAAACAAAAACAACAAAAATAATAAAAATAAATAAATAAACAAACAAAAAAATAATAATTAGCATCAATAGGAAAGATGCCTAAAATTTTAAGGAGTGGTAAACAAGTAGCAATTGTCTTCGAGGACGAGTCAAAAACTGAAAACCCTAATACTGAAGCAAAAGTAGAATAAATTCTAGGAGAACAAAAAGCACAAGTAGAATAAAATGAAGAAATGAAGTAGTCGACCATAATGACCCAAAGCTAGGACCTCAAGGGGACGTTCATTTTCAATCCATGCAACAATTTTGTGAATTTATAAACAATAATCGAGTTGCCATCACTAATGTGTTGCAAATAGAATATTATATTATAAGGGGTGATTTTTCAATGGAAGCAACCTTAGAAGCAACTTTCCAACTTTATCCACAACTTGAGACATATATAAATGTTTTATTGCAACATGATACTTATAATGATCATTCCTTAGATAATACCCAAAATATACCTCCTCAAGAGGATAATTATCAAATACAAATATCTATGGCACCACAATAATAGCCTATTTTTGTAGCTACTACAGCCACTTCCACCCAAAAGAAATCTTCTCCACCTAATAATAATACTTTTCTTTCTCAATATTTCCAGCATCTATTCACTCAAAATTCTACTTGTCAAAAAATAAAAATATACAAATTCCTCATTCTCCTTGACCAAATGCTCAACAAAATGCAGCTCCTTATAAACTCAAAAATCCTCATATTTCAAACCCTATGCACAATCGTATCTCCATTTCCACCCCTTATAGGGTAGCACAACAAACATATTATCCTCCACATGGCAACATAGTAGCACAAAATAGACATGATGAGCAACCACATCATATTAAAACTATAGTGAAGCAATTCACTTCACGATTGGATCAAATATACCCTTATCAGCCTACATACAACTATAAGGAAATGTGTAACCAACCATTAGATCCTATTGTTGCTGCTAGGCCATACCCTAAATGCTTCTCCATGCAAATTTTATTGATTTATAATGGGGTAGAATATCCAATCAAGAATATTTGTATGTTTAGGAAATCCTATCATGACATTGCTTATGATGGTATGTTATTATTAAAAATGTTCCTAAAATTTTTAGGAAGTATGGCATTGGAATGGTACTATCAATTGCCAACACATTATTTAATAAATTTTGAAGAAAATGTGAAAGTTTTTGTACACCAATTTGGTGCCTACACAGAGAGGCATGTCATAATAAAATATTTGTACAACCTCAAACAAGGAAAAAAATATAGCTTCATATAATTTCTACCTCGATGGAGAAAACTTCTAGGAAAACTACATTTCACTTTACCTCCAAGAGAAATGTTAGAAATTTTTATTAGGAGATTATAAGAGCAATTATCCTATGAATTAGGTATATCTACTATAACATCCTTTGATCAAGCTATAGACTTTGCAAGAGGATACAAGAAGCCCTAATCAAAAGGGGACAATTTAAAAAGAAGGATGAATACAAGTCATCTAAAAATCAGTATAAGAACAAACATGTAGTAGGAGATGAGGTTACAAATAGTATATCTTATCCAAATATTAATACCACAAAAACTACACAAAATTTTGTGTTAAAAGCACCCCAAAAACATTTTAAAAGAAACTTCACAAGATTAAATCAACCTTTGACAATGGGCTTACCACAATTGGTAGAAAGAGGTTTGATAAAGTTGCTAGAAATACAACAAGATCCCTCTCAATATTGGTACAGATTGGACCAACATTATGATTTTCATAAAGTTGATGGATATCCAACCAATAGCTTTAAAATATTAAAACACTTAGTAAAAGACTTGATTGAAAATGGAAAATTGGTAGTAGAAATCCTCCACCTAGGGTTAACCTACCAATAGAACCACAAAAGCAATAGGTACAAAATGCCAATCAAGATCTAGACATCTTCCAAAATCCTTTATCCAACCATGGTAAGGAAGATATAAATCAGATATATTATAATATTTATCCTCATCCAACATGTTATGTGGTAATTATTAGTAGTCACTTACGATCGCAACTCTCACAAACTTCCTTTGTGCCTACTCAATATGTTGTCACAATTGAGCCAATTTGTGGAAAGACAATACAATTCTCACACTTTAACCATATAGAAAGTGAAACTAAATATAAGATAGACATTAGTTCCTTACATTCTAACAATTCATAATATGAATCAGGACCAATTCTACCCATAACAAATTTATTAACTTCAAAGAAACCATTTTCAATATTGATAACAACCCATCCTTCACAACAACTTCTTCCCATAGAACAAACATCAAATGCTAGATCACAACTTGTTCAATATGATCCTCCCATTCCCCATAAATCGAATAACGTTTTAGATACAATTGGATCCATCACTAGACAACAAGCTCAAAATAAAAATTCTCAATCACAATTACCTACAACTTAGTCAAATAATAGGGATCAAACATCTTTTGTTCTAAAACAACCTTATAAAGGAAATAATGTAATTCAACCTCAATAGAAATATCCCTTTAATATTAATGAACAACTAGCTAATAAAACAACTAGGATTTCTCTCTTAGATCTTCTTAGAAATTCATCAGTTCACAAAGAAGAATTAATGAACACTTTGAGTTAAATGACGGTACCCCAGGACATAGAACAAACTATTGTAATGAATGTTGTAGCTTCTCGTGGAGTTGACTAAATTGATTTTCACAACAAAGATATACCTCCACATAGTATGCACAGGGATAATCCCTTATACATAACAACATTAATCAGAGATGTAGGTATTAAGAGAGTATCAATTGACAATGATTCATCCTTAAATATCTACACCTATGATTTTTTCAAAAGGTTTAGTTTTAGAAATGAAGACTTACAGAGAACTAAAATGATTATAAAATCTTTTAATGATGAAACTCAAGAGTCTTATGGTGTGATATCTATCCCATTATAAGTTGGACCTAGAATATTGGACATATCTATATTTGTTGTATATTGTCCTGCATCATACAACATCCTTCTAGGATACCATTATATTAATGCAATACGGTAATTTACCTCTACCCTACATCAATGTATCAAGTTCAAATTTAAAAATCAATTGGTCACCATCCACAGAGATCCTAGACATTTTGATATGCGTGAAATGGTGGAACCTATTGATGTTCCATTTTGTAGAGCCTTATCATCATCAATTCATGTTACCCTTAATTATTCTTCCTAAAAAATTAAACTTTTACCTTATTTTGATACAACTACACCATCTAAAACTGATAATCCTTGTACCTCATATCCCATCACATATGAAGCTTTATCAGACCTATCTACCATATTAGAAACTACAAACCATACTAATTTTATTGTACAAGAATCCATTATCTTGTTCCAATTACCACCATCCCTGTGCATGGTAGGTTTACCTCATAAATAGGAAAACATATATCACATTGGAAGTTGTACTTTTATTTTTGTAGGATGTTCTCCAATAAAATTAACATCAAGCAAATAAACTTTACACTCGATGAAGATAGTTTTGCCCAATGTTATTTCTCTAATAGATATATAAAATAAAATAAAAAATGATGTGTGATATGGTTTATAAAGGTAAAGGCTTGGGTCCTTTTGAAAATGGTAGATGCAAACCATTTGAGGGTGAGGAATGGCCTGCTTGATGTGGTATAGGCTATATCCCTACAAAATCTCAACCTTTAACTTTTAATGATGATGATCATCTAATCAGTTTTGATGAATATTTGGAGAATAAAAAACATTTAATGAATAATAATAAGAGAAGACAAACCTATTTCTTTTTTTAAATATTATTTCAATAGTCCATCTAGAAATGATTTCCACTCTGGACGAGTGCATAGAAGGAGATGTATTTTTTGACATCTCTCTCAAAGAAGTCATGATAAATAGTTTATTTTCTGATGGGTCCATCCCATGTATAGCCCACATCCATACAATAACCCCATAATAAGATTTAGCTAAATTATCCCTAGAAGAACTTCAGGAAATGGGTGTTTCATCCGCCCCTATTAACTTTGAAAGGGACTTCAATATTTTGGTAGAAGATATCTTAAAAATAAATATTAGAATAAAAATTAATCCTCACATGGTCAAAATTGGAGCTACCTTGAGTAAATAACAACCAATTAAATACACTTAATTTCATGTGGAATACCTTGATATATTTGCATGGACATATGTATATATGCCTAGCCTAGATCCTTCTATTGTCATGCATCACTTAGTAGTGCATCCTGATGCCAAACCTGTAAAATAGAAACTCATGAAAATGCATCTTGTTGTGGCTGATCCACAACACACCCCAAAATTGGGGACCCATATTTTTTGCATGCTTTCAAAAGGAATCTCAGTGACCCAGATGCTAAAATTCAAGAAAAAGGGGAAAAAATGCACAAGTATAGAAAGTGTCGCGAAATCGCGACATGTCGCTCCATCGCGATCAAAATAGGAGAGAGAAAGGCAAAATGAAAAAGTGAAATCGTGACATGTTGCTCCGTCACGATCGAAAGAGGAGAGAGAAAGGCAAAATGAAAAAGTGTCACGAAATCGCGACATGTAGCTCCGTCACGACCAAGAAAGGAGAAGCAGAAAGGCGTAGCGAAATCGTGACATGTCGCAAAATCGTGGGTCAAACCAGTCAAAGCAGCGTCGAGGGAAAAACGTCGCGAAATCGTGACAGGTTGCAGCCAAAGCAGCGCCGAGGGAAAAATGTCGTGAAATCGTGACAGGTTGCAGCCAAAGCAGCATCGAGGGAAAAACGTCGCGAAATCGTGATAGGTTGCAGCCAAAGCAGCGCCGAGTGAAAAACATCGTGAAATCGTGACAGGTTGCAGGTAAAAGGCATGAAGTGTAAGAAATGTCATGAAATCATGACAAAATCGAGCGAAAGGGTCCGAAGCACAAAAGCGTCATGAAATCATGACAGAAATGAGCGCAAGGGCATAGAATGGAGAAGCGTCGCGAAATCGTGACAGATTGCAGCAAGGCAGTCCGAAAAGAAAATTGTCACGATTTCATGATAGAAAACGGGCAAAGTGTATGAAATAGGAAAGCGTCGTGATTTCGTGACATGTCGTGATTTCGCGACATGTCGCGTTTTCGCTGAGCAAGAAGGCAAGGAGGCTGTTGGCCGAGAAACGTCGTGATATCGCGACCTGTTTCATTTTCGCTGTGTTAACAGAGGAACAAGCTGCATGCATGAAAACGTTGCGATTTCCATGGGACCGTTACAGAAGGCGCAGAAAGCGTGAGACACGTGGCATACAGGTGTCAGAGTTGCAGAAGCGTTACATGCAATGAAATATTTCGAACGTTTCGGCATCGAGCATGAAGTAAAAGCATCGAAAAGGCAAGAATTTGAAAAGACGCATTCTGGGAGATGAAACGAAGCGACGCAGGTGAACCGAAGAGCCGTGCCAGACAGTATAAAATCGAAAGCGTAGATTGAACAGGGGGTTGGAAATTGTTGCTAGCAGAGTTGCAGAGACAAGGGCTGCAAGCCATTCTGGGCCTGCACTTGGAGCAATTTCCTTCATTTGTTCTGGATTATTTAAACCTGGAACATTCTGTAAATGTAACTGACATATCATTTAATACAGAAATACAGAGAGTTGGCATCTCATTGATGAGAAAGAAGGAGTTATTTTTGCATGCATGATTTAATGTTTATCTTTCCCTTTCAGATTTTAGGTTTATAGATGGAGTTTAATGCGAGTCCTCTCGGTTGCCTCATGCGAACGCTTAAAATCTGAAATTACAGTAAAACCCTAGAAACCCGCACCTAGCTTATCAGGATTGTGCGAATGTGCAGATTCAGTAGGTTAGGTTGCATGTAGAAACCTCATTATCTTCGGTTTCATCGAATTGATGACAGCATTCTGGATGTAGTTTAGTTGTATCTTCTTTTGCATTCCTTTTATTTTCAAACCCTCATTTTAGTTTCTGCATTTTAATTATTCTTATTCAAGTAAAATAACTAAAAATCCACCATAGCCTAAGATCAAATAGATTTATTTCTTACATTTGTTCATTTGGAGTCCATTGCAAATTCAAAGCAAATAAACCACAGTGCCCCTTGTTAACATCCACTTGCAACCCTAAGGTATTCCCAGCATTCAAATTGAAAGCATCATTGGTGAGTGAAGAACTAACACAACAGGAACCTTGGAGAAATTATTCGGTCATAATTTCTTTGCAAGCAGAGGATTTCGGGACTCAGATCCTACCGGAGAGTGTGCTTTCACAATTGGGTGAAAACACCACTCAACAGATTGGCGCTAGAAGGAGGGCCCGAATTGGTTTACTTTATTTTGATTTTCATGCATAAGTAATATCTGTTTGATTCGATTTTGAAATTGCATCTTAAATCTCACAAGCGGCTAACTGCAGCATTTGTTTTTGTTTTTGTTGTAGGAGATAGCCGAGGGTTTCATCAGGCAGGCTGGACCCACCGTGTCGTATTGCGACCAAGTCCCAAACAACCGGGGAAACCATTTTTCATGACCTTACGCTCACTGGTACTCCCAAGAATAAAACCAAGCAAGTCGTAAGCTTGCCAGTCACAAAAGACCTATTTTCTCCAGGAACATCGAGTGGACCTACACCAGTGACATCAGTTGCCACTAGTGTTCCTATTGTCAGTAATATTTCTACTGCTATTGTAGGTTTGTCTTCATCGATTTTGAGTCAAATGGCTCAAGCTCCAGCAGCTCCTTGGTATGGAGCTAACAATACTCCTTTGAACATTGTTGGGGATATCCATGAAATCCCCAAGAACATTGAAATATTTCTGCCTAAATATAAACCAGATGGCCCAAGAACAACAGAAGAACATATCCAAGCCTATAGGGATGTTTTAATTAGGCTGCAAGTCCAATATGAAGATGTGGCTTGCAGACTTTTCCCCATGAGCTTAGATCCAATAGCATATGAATGGTATATATGCTTACCAACTGGTTCAATCACTTCTTGGACGCAAATGGAAAATGCCTTTGTTAATCAATTTAGGTCACCCTTGGATCCCGCAACCATTTACAATCAGTTTATTACATGCAAAAGGGGCCAGGGGGAACCGATCAGAATGTTTAATCAGAGATTCCAAAAGTGCTATAATAGAGCAATTAGGCATTTTGCCATCGATCCCGTAGTGGCTTTGCAGATATATTTTGGGGCATTGGACCCCATGACAGCCATGTTTGCAAGACGAAATCCTCAAGTCACCACGCTCGCTCTAGCCTATAATGAAGCCATGACTATCGAGCAGCAAATGACACCACAAGGCTACGGGTTTACCCAGATGCCTATGATGGGACAGTATGCTCCATATGGTCAAGCTCCCTTGGCAAATCAGATCATGGCACCTCAAGTGCCAAGCATGAACGCCTTCCCATACCAGTAGTCGTATCCACCAGCACCTGCGTATGCACCCATTCCAATCCAACCAATCACATCCATTCCACCTGTTCTCGCATTTTTACAGAATAGTCAATCGACTACGCAAGGAACTAGCCAAGTTAATCCTCAGGCCATAGTTCCTTTTCCAAATCCAACTCCAATTCAAAGTGTCAATCCATACGGGAATCAAATTCCTCAGAACCCGACCCAAATGTTGAATCAAGACCCCACCAATTATGCAAATCCAACGGGGGTTAACAACAATGTGATTCCACCGAAGGAGATTTATTCAGAAGTCGAAGAGCTCAAGAAATTAGTTCATAAACTGAGCAATGACAGGGTTCAACAACAGAAGTATGAGTCCCATGCCCCTCACTCAAATCAAAATTTTAACAATAGAGGGAGACACTGGAACACCAAGCCAAACAATGGGGGAGTTCCCGCTCCCATTGCTAATCAACTAGATACTTCTGCAGGACCTAGCCAATCCAATTCTCTTTTGAATCTTTCAGATTTGGCATGGGAAAGGGGGTGCAGGTTGCACAACACAAAAGAACACAATGAGAGGAATTGCCCTGAAATTGCTAGATACACTCATTGTCTTCAGGGACAAGTTGATGATTTGGAACCGGTATCAAATGAGGGTCCATCGCAACATCAAGATGATAATATTATGGTGATGGAAACTGTATATCATCAAGAAGGTGAGAGTGAGGAAGAAGAAGACAAAATTTTGGAACAGGAGGTGCAAGCTTTTCGAGATTTCAGAAAGGGGAATCATGGATACCAATTGAGAAGTAAATCTAAAGCCCCTAAGACCTCATCAACACCTCCAAACAACTCTATTCTTCCTCCAGATACTAAGGCAGATAATAATCCTCCTCCTCCACTCAGAAAAGAAATGTCTAATGGTGTGCAGAAGACAGTCAAATTCAAAAAACCAAATTATGACATAGTGGAGGATCTGAAGAAGTCCAAATCTAGCCTTTCGTTCTTGGACGCGGCTAGATTGCCTGGCCAAAAGGAGGCGTTGATAAAAGCTTTGAACTCACCTGATCCAATGTGGAAGGGAAAAGGAATTGAGTCCCATATAATTTTGTGAAAGGAGAGAAGGGATGTCCCGCCATTCTTACTGACTCTGAGAATTGCGGGTAAGAATTTGCATAACTGTTTGGTGGACACGGGTGCCACGAGCAACCTCATGCCTTCGGAGATATGTCAAATGTTGGGTCTGCAACCTGTTTCATCCAAATGCAAGGTCCTGCAACTGGACAGATCAGAGGTAAATGTGGTAGGGACCCTATATGATGTCAAGATTCAATTAAATTCTGAACCCAGGGTCCAGCAGGTTGTCGACATTCTAGTTGTTAATATCCCAAGTAGATATGGAATGCTACTTGCGAGAGATTGGATGAAAACTCTGAATGGCTATTTTTCAACAGACTGCTCACATATGTGGCTACCATGGAAAGGAATTGCAAACCAAATTAGAGTGGAAAATGAACCGAGGCTTAAGGAGATCATAACAGAATTTAACAAGCCGAATGAAGTTCAGTTTTCTGAGCCAGAACTGGGGGTTTATGCACTTGATGTTGAGGAAGCTACTGAAGAGCCTAAAGAGGAAACATGTCATGGTGGCTCTTCTGAGGAAAATGATTGCACGTGGTTGCTCAGGTTCGATGGATCAAAATCTAGACAGGGAGCAGGAGCTGGAGTCGAGCTCACTGGCCCAGGAGGTAAACCATTATTGGCTGCCTACAGATTGCAATTTCCTTGCACGAACAATGTGGTAGAATATGAAGCATTGATCTTTGGTTTACGTCTAGCATTGAGCAAGCAAGTTAAATGCTTGAAGGTTTTGGGAGATTCTGAGCTGGTAGTCAAGCAGATCAAAGGACAGTATACATGCCGTGACAGGAGACTAAGCCTTTATAGAACTAGGGTTATGGACCTCATGGAGGAGTTTGATGCATTCAATATAGCCCTTATTTCTAGAAAAGGAAATCGAATAGCAGACTCTCTTGCAGTCATCGCGGGCATGTTAAACCCGGTTGATATAAAAAGGTGTAAAAAGTTCTCCATTGAATTGGTTCCTTGTCCATCAATACCCGATAATGTAAAGAATTTCCAGGTTTTTGAAAATGACAGACATATCTTCAAATTTGTCACGAACTCGGGTATTTTTGAAAATCAGGTGATCGATGAGGAACAAAGGTGGCAAGATGAAACAGAAAGCGAGAGTGAAACCGCGTGTCAATCTAACAAAATACCTAAAGATGTGGTTTCATTGGAGAAAATGTTCGATGTGGGATACAAGACCAAAAGAGGAAAAAGAGTCCCACTTCCTAAAGATGCATGTGATTCAATTAATCTAGGAAGTGCAGACAATCCAAAGGAGGTGTACATTGCAAAGGCATGTACAGATGAAGAAAGGAGCAACATAATGCAGGCATTGAAGCATTACATAGATTGCATTGCTTGGAATTACAATGAGCTGAAGACATACAACCAAGACATTATCACACATACCATCCCTTTGAAGCCAGATTCCAAGCCTTTTAGGCAAAGACAGCGAGTTGTTAACCCGCTATTAGAGCCTTTAATCGAAAGGGAGGTCAAAATATTATTGGAAGCGAAAATCATTTTTCCTGTTAGGCACTCAACCTGGGTTGCTAACCTCGTTCCAGTAAGAAAAAAGAGTGGAGAGATTAGGTCGTGCATAGATTTTCGAAATCTTAATAAAGCCTCTCAAAAAGATAATTATCCATTGCCATCAATCGATGAAATTCTACAAACGGTAAATGGATCTGAAATGATGTCCTTTCTTGATGGGTATTCTGGATACAACCAAATTCTTATACATCCAAATGACCGGATGAAAACAGCCTTCACCACTAAGTGGGGGACATTTGCATATAAGAGAATGCCGTTCGGACTGTTAAATGCTGGTGCAACTTTTCAACGTGCCATGGATTATGCATTCAAAGGGCTAATAGGCAAATGTATCATCGTATATGTGGATGATATCCCAGTTTTCTCGAAGAAGAGAGAGGACCATGTCAAAGATTTAAAGAAAGTGCTTCAAAGATGCAGAGAACATGGAATTTCCTTAAATCCCAAAAAGTGCATTTTCGGAGTAACAGAAGGAAAATTGCTTGGTCACATCATTTCAAAAGAGGGCATATCCATCGACCCGGAAAGGATACAGGCTATCCAAAACTTACCTCTCCCGAGTAGTAAAAAAGAATTGAGATCTTTCTTTGGGCAGGTTAATTTTGTGAGGAAGTTTATCTCTAGCTTTGCTGAGATAGCCAAACCTCTGAACAAGATGCTCAAGAAGGATGTGGATGTAAAATGGAACGAGGAAAGTAGAGTGGCCTTTCAGAACATCAAAGATGCCATTTCCAGGGCCCCGGTCCTCATAAGTCCAGACTATTCTAAGCCTTTCTATATTTATGCTTTTGCATCAGAACACTCTTTTGCGAGTGTCTTAACCCAAAAAGGCGAGGATAGTGCAGAAAAACCCATAGCATTTTTAAGTGCCCCCTTGAAAGACGCTCAATTAAGGTATTCAATCCTTGATAAGCAAATGTACGCACTTTTTAAAACGGTGAAAAAATTTAGGCATTACATTGTGCATAGCAGAGTTATTGCCATCGTGCCTGACTCTATTGTTAAGACCATGTTTTTACAAAACGAACTAGGTGAGAAAAGAGGGAAATGGATTTCCACCATCCAAGAATTTGATCTCGAAATCCAACCTATGAAACTAGTTCGAGGACAGGGACTGGCGAAGGCGATCGCAGAAAATAATCCGCAGATAACATGCCAATACTCGAATACAGAATACATTGCTAAGGATGACTGGTATGTTGATATTGTGCAATTTTTATTGAATGGTAAGTGTCCTTCTAATCTGAATTCAACCCAGAGAAGAGCTTTAAGGCTTAAGTCTATCAATTATCTGATGAAATCTGGTGTTCTTTATAGGAAGAATCATGAAGGTATCTACCTGAGGTGCCTGAACAAAGAAGAAGCTGCCAGGGTGTTGCAAGAATTTCATGGGAAACATGGAACTGGTCATGGTGTGGCAAATGCTACAACGCATCAAATCCTGAGAGCAGGATACTACTGGCCACACATTTTCAAAGATGCACATGCCCATGTACGATCTTGTCATATCTGTCAAGTGGCTGCCAATAGAGAAAGAAATGCAGCCATGCCGTTACAACCTGTGGTTGAAATGAGACCATTTGCACAGTGGGGACTAGATTTTATTGGGGTTATTAACCCAAATTCGTCTGATTCCCATAAATTCATATTGATAGCTACAGATTACTGTACAAGGTGGACAGAAGCGATTCCTACTAAACATGCCACCACAGACGTTGTAATAAAGTTCCTTGAGGACCATATTATAACAAGATTTGGAATGCCCGATTCTATTGTCAGTGACAATGGTAAAGCTTTTATTTCTACACAATTTGCAGATTGGGCATATGACAACAAAGTGAGCTTAAAGTTTGCATCTAATTATTATCCTCAAGGAAATGGCTTGGCCGAATCTTCAAATAAAAATTTGTTGAACATTATTAAGAAGTTGCTGGAAAAGAACCCTCGGGATTGGCACAGCCAATTGAAGTTTGCCCTTTGGGCAGATAGGACCAGAGTGAAAGAATCCATAGGGAATACTCCCTATCATTTGGTCTATGGGCAAGACCCGATATTTCTTGCAAATTTGAAGTTGCAGACCTTGCATTTCATACAAGAGTACTTGGGGACAGATGATCAAGTTGAAGCTAGGTTAAGTCATTTGCTGCATCTTGATGAAAAGAGAGAAGAAGCCATGAATCACATGAATAAACACCAGGAAGTTATCAAAAGATGGTTTGATAGAAGGGCCAAAGTTAAGTCATTCAGAATTTCAGATTTGGTATTACTATGGGACAAAAGACATGAGGAAAAAGGGAATCATCAAAAGTTTGATTGTCTTTGGTTAGGCCCCTACCAGATTTCAGAGATTCTTGGGAAGAATACCTTCAGGCTAAAAACTTTAGAAGGGAGAGATTTTATGCTACCGGTTAATGGGCAGATTTTAAAGCATTATTTTAGCCCTTAGGTTGTGAGATTTTGATGTTATTCTTTTCGGTTTTGGTGGGGATTTTCAGATTTTGTTTCTGTTTAGGATTGTTAGCTTAGTTAGGATTTTGGTTGTGGATTTGATTTCAATTGACATGTTTTGTTTATTTTGATAAAAAAATAAAAAAAATAAAAAACAAAAAAAATAAAAAATATATATATATATAATAAAAAAATTGAGATGTCAACTTATGCTTAAGATTAGGAGAATATGAAATATTGGAATTGTCTTGTAAAAGCTCCACATGTCATACAAACATTTTAAGTTATATCGTTTGATTTTGTGATGCATGAAGTAATCAGTTTTGCATAACAAGTATTTCATTTGCAATTCAAGAGATAATGCATTCATGTTACATCTCACTTTACATATACATTCCATCTTAGTTGCATATGCATCTTAGGTACAAATCATTAAAGTATGTCAATCCCTCTTAGGGTTGTGTTATAACATAAATGTAAGAAAAAATCCTAAGGTTGGAAACTGAGTCTTGAGATATCTAGAACCAAGCACGTCTCATACATTAAAAAGGATCTTGAGCAAAATGATCAAAACCTAACTTGGAAGAAAAGGTTGGGCGAAAGAAGTTTTTCATGTCTATCCTATTATGCAACATGATCCTTAAAACAGTGGTTTTGACCACTTCCATAGAGCTTAAAGCCTAAAATCAGAGTAGTAAGGATAGGGTTAAATCCTCATCGAACTTAGGTTGAGGATCCAATTCCCCAAAGCTTTGATTTGACCTACATGGAGTAGTAAGGATAGGGCATAAATTCTCATCTCGCTTAGGTTGAGAATCTGATTCCCCAAAGCTCCTATGTCTCATTTCATAATAAATCTTGGATTGGAAGGATCGTACTACTTGTCCTCTGCAAAGGATGGGTAGTCATCCCCAAGGTCTAAGCAATAAAATTAATATTTTCCATTTACATCTAAAGTTTGGATTGGAAGGATCGTACTACTTGTCCCTAGCAAGGATGGGTAGTCATCCCTAAGGTCCAAGAAGTAAAAAATAAATTTTTCCCATCTCATATTTATATTGGATTGGAAGGATCGTACTACTTGTCCTCTGCAAAGGATGGGTAGTCATCCCCAAGGTCCAAAGAAATGAAGATAAGTTTTGGATTGTGGGGTTAAGTATGCCCATGCATGGCAACATGTCTTGTCTAAAAAAACAAGACCACTGATTGTCCAAAGGGTTAGACTAGCATGACCATTTCTTCCATAATTGGTTAAATTATTTTGCTCAAAGTGAGGTAATGAATTCTAAATCAGAATAGTAAGGATAGGGTTAAACTCTCATCTCGGTTGGTTGGGAGTCTGATTCCCCAAAGTTCTGATTTCACATTCACTTGCACATAGGTTCAAGATAGTAGGGGCTCATAACCAACTTTGGGATATAATAAGGCAATTAATTAGTGGATCCTAAGAGGGTTTGGCAATCTTGAATGTTTGTACATGATACTAGAAGAAAGACTATGTATTTTATAAAAGCAAGATCTCCTAGCATATTCATTAGGTTACACAAATCATTCACAATCTCATATATGCATTCATGCAAAACTGACAATGGAGTGTGGATCAATTTCAAACGATAGGGAAAGAAATTCATTGCACACACTGAGCTAATACTTGATGATTTTGATGATTCATGTACTTCTGATCTTTGGGCATTTGTTATATTGCTTATGTGCTAACGCATGTTTTCGAGTTTGTATATGTTTCAGGTTGGGTTCTCACTAAAATGCTCAAGAGCATTTGATAACAGAGTCGCCATTTGTTGTGGCTGATCCACAACACACCCCAAAATTGGGGACCCATATTTTTTGCATGCTTTCAAAAGGAATCTCAGTGACCCAGATGCTAAAATTCAAGAAAAAGGGGCAAAAATGCACAAGTATAGAAAGTGTCACGAAATCGTGACATGTCACGAAATCATGACCTGTCGCGCCATCGCTGCCGAAAAATAGAAAAGTGTCACGAAATCGTGACATGTTGCTCCATCGCGATCGAAAGAGGAGAGAGAAAGGCAAAATGAAAAAGTGTCACGAAATCGTGACATGTAGCTCCGTCGCGATCGAAAGAGGAGAGAGAAAGGCAAAATGAAAAAGTGTCACGAAATCGTGACATGTTGCTCCATCGCGATCAAAAGAGGAGAGAGAAAGGCGAAAAAGTGTCACGAAATCATGACATGTAGCTCCATCGAGAGAGAAAGGAGAAGCAGAAAGGCGTAGCAAAATCGTGACATGTCACAAAATCATGGGTCAAACCAGTCAAAGCAGCATCGAGGGAAAAACGTCGTGAAATCGTGACAGGTTGCAGCCAAAGCAGTGCCGAGTGAAAAACGTCATGAAATCGATGTTGAAAGGAAAACGTCACAAAATCGTGACAGGTTGCAAAGCAGTGAAAACATCGTGAAATCACGACAGGTTGGGTAAAAGGCATGAAGTGTAAGAAATGTCATGAAATCGTGACAAAATCGAGCGAAAGGGTCCGAAGCACAAAAGCGTCGGAAATCATGACAGAAACGAGCGCAAGGGCATAGAATGGAGAAGCGTCACGAAATCACGATAGATTGCAGCAAGGCAGTCCGAAAAGAAAATTGTCATGATTTCATGACAGAAAATGGGCAAAGTGTACGGAACAGGAAAGCGTCGCGATTTCGTGACATGTCGCGATTTCGCGACATGTCGCGTTTTCGCTGAGCAAGAAGGCAAGGAGGCTGTTGGCCGAGAAACGTCGCGATATCGTGACCTGTTTCATTTTCGCTGTGTTAACAGAGGAACAAGCTGCATGCATGAAAACGTTGCGATTTCCATGGGACCGTTACAGAAGGCACAGAAAGCGTGAGACACGTGGCATACAGGTGACAGAGTTGCAGAAGCGTTACATGCAACGAAAGATTTTGAACGTTTCGGCATCGAGCATGAAGTAAAAGCATCGAAAAGGCAGGAATTCGAAAAGATGCATTCTGGGAGATGAAACGAAGCGAGGCAGGTGAACCGAAGAGCCGTGCCAGACAGTATAAAATCGAAAGCGCAGATTGAACAGGGGGTTGGAAATTGCTGCTAGCAGAGTTGCAGAGACAAGGGCTGCAAGCCATTCTAGGCCTGCACTTGGAGCAATTTCCTTCATTTGTTCTGGATTATTTAAACCTGGAACATTCTGTAAATGTAACTGACATATCATTTAATACAAAAATACAGAGAGTTGGCATCTCATTGATGAGAAAGAAGGAGTTATTTCTGCATGCATGATTTAATGTTTATCTTTCCCTTTCAGATTTTAGGTTTATAGATGGAGTTTAATGCGAGTCCTCTCGGTTGCCTCATGCGAACGCTTAAAATCTAAAATTACAGTAAAACCCTAGAAACCCGCACCTAGCTTATCAGGATTGTGCGAATGTGCAGATTCAATAGGTTAGGTTGCATGTAGAAACCTCATTATCTTCGGTTTCATCGAATTGATGACAGCATTCCGGATGTAGTTTAGTTGTATCTTCTTTTGCATTCCTTTTATTTTCAAACCCTCATTTTAATTATTCTTATTCAAGTAAAATAACTGAAAATCCACCATAGCCTAAGATAAAATAGATTTATTTCTTACATTTGTTCATTTAGAGTCCATTGCAAATTCAAAGCAAATAAACCACGAGTGCCCCTTGTTAACATCCACTTGCAACCCTAAGGTATTCCCAGCATTCAAATTGAAAGCATCATTGGTGAGTGAAGAACTAACACAACAGGAACCTTGGAGAAATTATTCGGTCATAATTTCTTTGCAAGCAGAGGATTTCGGGACTCAGATCCTACCGGAGAGTGTGCTTTCACAATTGGGTGAAAACACCACTCAACACATCCTAAAGTAGCCTTTCTAGTTAGAGATGAATTAGAAAAGTTTTTGGATATGGATTTCATTCAGGCTATAGATTACTTTGATTGGATATCTAACGTCATCCCAGTAAACAAAAAATATTCTACTAAAATCAGAGTATGTACTGATTTTAGGGAAATCAATGTTGCATATTCCATATAGCACAAGAAGATCAATCTAAAACTACTTTCAATACACCTTGGGAGACTTTTTGTTGGAAAGTAATACCCTTTGGTTTAAATAATGTAGGAGCAACTTATAAACGGGATATGACCTATGTGTTTCATGATATGATGTATGATATCTTACATGATTATGTAGATGATATCATAGTTGTATCCATTAAGGAAGAGGATCATATTCCCAACTTGCGAAGAGTCTTTAATAGACTCAATGAATATAAAGTCCACTTAAACCCCAACAAATGTGTGTTTGGAGTAAAATCAGGTAAATTATTGGGATTCATTGTGTTTATATGAGGAATAGAGATAGATATTATCAAAATCTAGGCAATCATTGATATTCTGCTACCAAAAACATTAACACAACTCAAATTTTTACAAGGTAAGCTCTAATCTATTCATCATTTCATTGATAAATTGGTGGATAAATGTCAACACTTTCTTAATTTACTTAAGAAAGATACTTTTTTTAAATGGGATGAAGAATGCCAAGAAGACTTCGAATCTCTTAAGACATATTTTCTTACACTGCCAGTACTTGTTCCTCCTAGACCCGAGCATCCTTTTATTCTATATATTTCTACCTCAAAAGTTGCATTAGGAGCAATGCTAGCACAACATGACAAGGATAAGAAAGAAAGAGCTATTTATTACATAATCAAAACCTTGATAAGTTATGAAACTCGTTATACTCATTTAGAAAAAAATTGCTTAGTTATTATGTTTTATACATAGAAATTATACCATTATATGCTTAGTTAAAAAAAAAATTATCATAGCAAATTTTGATACATTAAGATACTTGATGAATAGACCTTATTTATCAGGACACACAACAATATGGGTTCTGGATTTGAGTGAGTTTCATCTAATTTTTATTGGAAAAAAATCCATTAAAGGGTAAGTCATAGCTGATCAACTCACCGTTGCCCCTCTTGAATCTTCTCACCCTTTGATAGTAGAGTTTCCAAATGAATGTATTAACCTAGAAGATGAACATTTAGATTCTTGGTGTATCGCTCCAAATTTTTTGCATCCTTACCTTCAGGCTAAAGGATCCACGCCCGAAAGGAGGATGGGAAAAGGATGGGACGGTACCTCGGACTGAGAGGCCCTTTGAAGGTCCCGCCTCTCGGGGGAGGGGTATTAAGGTGATTTTTCGACGGATGGTGGGGTTCACCAGGAAACGTTTAGTGGCGCTTTCCACGCCTAGGTTGGGAATGAGTTTAATGTGTTCAATTTTAGCTTTAAACATCCAAGTCCTAGGTTTGGCCAGATGAATCTAAGTTATTCTATATGAAAATGCAAATTAAATGAATACAAAAAATAGATTTGAACAGAAAACAGAGAGAATAAGCTAGATTAAAGAGACATACCTGATCCGGATGTCTGATGGAGGTTCTAATTTTTGAAGCAATCAGGATCGTCTAGAATTTGATAGGATCGTCTCCGATCTGACAGGATCGTCTGAGATCTGACGAATTCATCAGACGAATTCGTCAGAGACCTGCAATCAGAGAAGCAGATACAAAATACAAAAAATGCAGCAATACAAACAGAGGGCAATGATGTAGAATGATAACAATAATATTAAAATGATAATTATAAACAAAATATGAGTGTATTTCAATGATTTAATGACAATTTATGATTTTATCATGCATTAAAACTATATGGGTGAACTCCAAAATGCAGAGTAATAAGGAATAACCATAGAATTAACTAAATGCAGAATAATGCAGTAGAAAAGAGTGGAGAAAATGCAAACTCTGGGCACTGATTGCCCCCAATGTTGACTGCAGTCGAAATCATCTCGGATTGGTACGAAATCGTCTCGAATTGGACAGGATCGTCTGCGACGATCTGAGCTTGCTCTGGCTGAAGAATAACAAAGTTCCTGCAAGAAAACTCGAGAAGGGACAAAGGCAAACAATAGTCTAGGATATACTAATGCATGTGAAACTTGAAGTGCAGAAAAATTCAGCCAGGGGGATGTCAAGGGGAGGGCCTAAGATTAAATAGGCATAGGAAAGAGGTTGGGAGGTTGGAGATCATCCCATTTTGGGAGATCTCCAATGGGGGAGACTCTAACGGTGCAGACGCGTCTCTGCCCGAGTTAGAGAAGCTATTGAAACAGAAGCTAATTATGAAAAATTAGTTTTGGGACGAAATCGTCTGGACGTTCTGCTCCAGATGAAATCGTCCGATCGAAGACGATATCGTCCAACGGATGAAACAAACTCTAAAAATGGCAAGAAAAATGAGGAAACGGGTAGCAGGCGGTTTGGGAGCGGTTTTGGGGTTGAAATTTGAATTTGAATTATTACTAAGGTAATTTTAATTATTTACTAAGTTTTACTACGCCAATTTTAGGGTGCTACATTTTGCCCCCTCTTTAGCGAATTTTTTGAAGAAAATGCGTTAAAGATGAGTTCTTCTCGATTTACGAGAAAGCAAAAATTATTCCCATTTTTAGGCGACGATTCTTGGTCGAATCGTACGACAACTTACTATGATGCCCCCTCCGTGTTTTTACCCAAATCGAACGTTTGAGGTAAAAACGTGGAAAAGCAAAAAATTAAAATGTTTTTAATTGTTTTTGAATAAAATTAAAAAATAGGGAAAAACCCTAATTCATTGTTACTGTTCATTTTCATTTTCTGGTTTGTGGAGCTCTGCAAACAAAATGGTCGAGACAGCACACAGATCGACAGAGGTCCGACGCGGGCTACGGGTAAGGGTCTAAACTTAGTTTAGAATGCTTGAATTTTGATTTTCTATGCTTTTTAGATTAAATTTTGATGATTTTTGAGCATCGCGGCCATTTTTGGGCCGTCGACGTCGTCGGGACGAAATCGTCTCGATATCGTCGATTTCGTCCAGGGCCAAAATCGGCAAAATGGGGACGATTTCGTCAAAAAAGGGACGATTTCGGCTTGCAAAATCGGAGACGAATTTGCTCAAATTTTGGACGATATCGTCCAATAGTGGACGATATCATCATTGATGAAATTGAACTTGCTTTACTTGCATTTTTAATCACTGTTTTATTAATGATTTTTATTGTTTTGTTGTTTATGTTGCAGAGAGGATTACTAAAGAGCAGAGAATGGAAATACGACGGGCTGAGGGATGACTTGGCCGCTCTATCTCAGGCAGAGCGAGATCAGTTGGCACAAGTCGGCTTGCAGCATGTGGCAGAGATGCCACAGGTTTCTACAGATATGGGGCTATTGATAACCCTAGCAGAGAGGTGGTATCCGGGTTCTTCCTATTTTCGGTTACCGACAGGGGAGATGACTCCCACACTAGAGGATGTATGGAGGATTTTGAGGATCCCCATACAAGGATGGTTGATAACTCCCATGGCCAATCAGGGCCACGCGATGATGCGACTGTGTGGAGATCCGAGCTTCGCCCTGGAGAAGGGCGGAGTGAACATCGAGTCGCTACGCCAGATGCCTGGGGCATCTAGACTGACACAAGTTTTGGCTGGGGTTGTAGGTGGTCTGCTGCTATGCCATCAGAGTGGATGCAGAGTACCATGGCTACTGACAGATGTGGTCTACGACATGAGAGACCACGGATACAGGTTTGCTTGGGGGAGTTATGTACTATGCCGATTGTATAGGATCCTGCATGGGGTCGTATACAAGGGCGGCCGATGTCTGGTCATGACATCACTACTGCAGGTTTGGTGCTGGGAGCACATCATGGTGCGGAGGCCGGTAGGGCTCCCACTGATAGGGATTGACGGGGAGAGGCCCCGAGCTTTCTACTGGTGGCTCCAGAGAGGGTCACAGCGATGGATAGATCTGCCAATGTCCCGGAGACTACTTGACGACCTTGTCTTCGACCAGATCACCTGGAGGCCTTGGAGAGATCATCCAGGGTGGGCCGAGGATGGATAGGAGCTGGCTCACGTTAGGCAAACCTGTTGGCTGAGGATGGAGAGGGGAGAGGTGGAGCTCCACCGCTACGACCGAGTTTTGAGGTAGTTCGGTCTACAGCAGGGGATCCCATCTCTCAGAGACTACGAGTTTTCTTGGACCATTCGGGATAACACTATAGTTAGCGGGGCTCCAGATATGCAGCGCTTCTGGAGTCAGGATGCAGATGATGCCCCCATTCAGCCAGTGGATGGGGACGATGCTAGGGTAGCCGATGGCTACGATGCCTGGTACACAGGCATCCGCCCTCCTCGGATGACGAGGGCTCAGGGTCCGATTCATGTAGTTGTGCGTCGGATGGGGAGGCGGTGCCAGGCGGCCATTGAGGCGGCACAGGGTCACGGAGGGAGAGAGCAGAGGAGACCACAGGCTCAGTAGAGGCCACGGTAGTGGGAGAGGAGGGAGGAGAGACCCCCTTCTCCATGGAGAGAGAGGCCACCATCGCCCGATAAGGGCAAGGGTGTGGACATAGGAGAGAGTAGTGAGATGGCTACTCTCGGGTGGAGACTGTCTATCTCTAGGAATAGGTGCAGACTTTATAGGATGAGGCTGCACGCCATCGAGCTGAGGCTACACAGCTCAGAGATGAGGTTGCATGCCTCGAGCACGGAGCGGAGGAGCGAGCACTCGAGAGCTGGCATGGTCGATTGCTCGGACCGTGTTCTATCAAGGTATCTACTTCCAGATGGTGCCAGAGGGCCGGAGGGTACAGCTGCCACCGACATTGTGGATCCGATCAGGGTTGGGTCATCGAGGACTTCATCTCGATCGATGACTAGGACTCGTAGTACCACACATACTACGATGGGGCCACCTCGTCCACCTCAAGGCAGGGGAGGAGATGAGGCTGAGAGCTCGAGGGGTTCTCGAGGCTAGGCTACTACACTACATCGATTTATATGATTTGAGAGGATTGAGTATGCCAAGATGTAGATTGTGGCATACCAATCTAGTTTTGATATGATGTACATATATTGTTGAGATATATATATATATATATATATATATTTTTGATCATATGACTTGTCTTATGTGTTTGTATGATGCTTTATTGTTGTGGTGTGATTGATTTGATGATTCATGTAATTATGTCGGTTGGAAATATTATGGTTTGAATGTCATGTTTTTAAAATTTAAATGAAATAATCTGATGTAAACAAATTGGTTGTTTGTGATGTGATTTGATAAAAAGAAAAGGGACTTCTAACAATAATTTCAAAGGACATTGTCGCTATTATAGACCATTTCATGGAGTCGCCGCTCACTCGGTCGTCAAGCTAATCCCAAGATAGAAATATTGTTAAAAGTAAAAGAGTGCTTAAGAGACTATCTTAAGACTTTGTTGTGATGATGCAAATGATGATGATGATGATGATTTGTTTTCAGATTTCCATGAAAATATTATGCATGAAATATTTTAAAATGACTTTTGCTAGGCATAAATTCCTAAGTGTGATAAAATTTTTGGATAATTCCCTAGGAATTATACCATCATTGCAAAATTGAAGTTTGACATAATGACATGAAAATAGAGTAAGTGTTTGTTTTGTTTTAAAGCATAATTGTGTAACATAATGATTTAAGTCATATGTTTTTATGATTTTGAATAAATGGAAAATAAAATTGGTACAATGGTTTGCGCTAGGCATAGAATATTTAGGTATAGACTTATACCATCATCGCGAAATCCAAAGAAGAAAATAATATAATAGTTTTATTGCATGGTTGATTTTTAATTTTTGAAATAGTCAGAAAATATGAAGATGAGGACTTGCGCTAGGCATAAAATTCCAATTTTGGTTTTGGAACTATACCATCGTCATGAAAGTCAAAAGTTATATATAAACGTAACTTTATTGCATGTTTTGAAAATGATTTTGATTTTTGATAATGCATATAGTTGTCTTTATACTAAACAACTGTTCTTTAAAGAGGAAAATGAATTTATTCCAAACAATTTGCAAAAATATTTCAAAGTATTTTAAAGACAAAAGTTAGATTTATAAGGAATCCCATGTGCGTAGGTGAGTTCATTACCAATCTTGATTTATCATAATGATACACAAAATCTCTCAAATACAAAATGTGTGTGCAATTGCATTGTTCATTTACCAGTTTTGAGCAAGATAATTTGATACAAGTGATTTGAATGAACCAAATAAGTGTTCGTTAACCATGATTTAGATGCATATAACCATACCAGACTACTATGTAGGTCGGGTTATCAAGAGCTAGCTAATCCATGAGCAGACATAGGTCTATACAAAAGAAGGTCGCTAATGTGACAGACATATCGCCACGCTAGGGATTACCCAAGGCCAAGCGGGTTGGGCACAAACCACCTGTTATGGGGCTTACCTCACAGTTTTTGAATAATTGAGAATTCCAGGGATTCAAGCTCATCAACCCTTCTTTTCTTTTCAATGGGTAGGGAAAGGGATTTTATTGCTTTTGCTTTTGCTTGTTTCTTTTTCTTTGCTTTTGCTTTTCTTTTCTTTTTTTCTTTTTTTTTTGTATTTTTGTATTTTGGCTTGATATTTGAGATAATGCTGAAATAACTTGTTTCTTTTTCTCTTTTTCTTGAACTTTGCTTTTCTTCCTATGCTAGGGATACTTGCTCGGATTAGTCTGTAGAGCAAGGGATTTTTATTCTGGGTAGGGGTGAACTTGTCCTTTTGCCAATTCTCAAAAATTCTAGACCATGTGCATGATAGGATAGCAGGGGAAACTTTTCGCTCTAGGAAACCACTTCTACTATGTAGCATAGCATGGAAATTACAAATGTAATCATTTTATTGTGAAAAGATATGCTTGGTTTAAGTAAATACCAAGATCAATTCTCTATGCTCAAACTTTATTTAATTAAATTTTGTGGACTTTGATATAAGAGAGATTAGTAATCATGCCAGATAAAATCAAGATATTTATTTTTGTGTTTGTGATAGTGGGGGATTCCAAATAAATGCTAATTTATCCAAAATAATTTTGAAAATATAACTGCAATACTTGAAGAAGAAATATATACAACAAATATTTTTGAGGAGTTTGATAATTTTGACTCTCTCTTTCTTCTTTATTTTTTTGGGTTTCAAAAGAGTCAATAATATTGTTGTTTTGACTTTTTATTTTTTTCATTTGTTTTTGTGTAAACAGTTTTATATATATTTTTAAAATGAGACAACATGCAAAATATGTACAAATGATGAAATGACCAAATTTTATGCGTAATATCGCTTAAGATGCATAATATTCATAGGTTCTTTTAAATCTTTACCATCTAAGGTAGCTAATTTGTATGCTCCTGATTCAAATTTAGTAGTGATAATATATGGTCCAAGCCAGTTGGGCTCAAATTTACCTTTAAGGTCTTTAGTTGCATTAGTATTTTTTTGATTTTCTTTTAAAACAAGGTCACCGACCTCAAAGGATCGATGACGAACTTTCTTGGCATATGATCTTTTAAGCTTGTTTTGGTAAGCACGAAGATGCTCCAAAGCATTGATGCGCTTTTCATCTAGGAGTTCCAGCTGACTGAGTCTGCCAGCTCGATATTCATCTCCTACTTCGGTATCTTGAAGTAGTAGAGCCAAAGAAGGAACTTCTAATTCAAAAGGAAAAATGGCTTCAGCGACCATAAACCAAGACAAAAGGTGAAGTTCCAGTGGGAGTTCGAACACTAGTTCGATAGGCCCACAAAGTTGGATATAATTGAATGTGCCAGTTGCGGCCAGATTTATTGACCAATATTTTGAGAATTTTGATTAAGGTTTTGTTAGATGCTTCTGCTTGGCCATTACCCTGAGGATAATAGGGAGTGGACCAGCGATGTTGAATCTTATATTTCTGGCATAATTTCTTGACATCTTTATTTTTGAAACAAGTTCCATTGTCTGAGATGAGATTTGCAAGAATTTCGAACCTACAAATGATTTGATTAAAAATAAATTTAGAGACTTGTGTTCCAAGGCAGGAAGCTAAAGGCATAGCTTCAACCCACTTCGTGAAATACTCAGTGGCGGTTATGATGAATTTGTGTCCATCAGATGACACAGGATTAATTTTGCCAATAATGTCTAAGCCCCATTTTGAAAAGGGCCAAGGAGATGAAATAGCTTGCAGCTCTTGTGCAGGCGCATGGACAAGGTCAGCATGTTTCTGGCACTTGTCGCAATGGCGCACATAATCATGTGCATCATTTTCCATGGTAGGCCAAAAGTAGCCTATCCTAAGGAGCTTTTTAGCAATGACACTACCACTGAAGTGTCCTCCACAAGATCCATCGTGGACTTCACTTAAAGCTGATTTGGATTCTTCTAGATTCAAACATCTCAATAGGATACCTTCAAAAGATCTCCTATATAAAGTATTGCCAATTATTACAAATCGACTTGCTCGTCTACGTAATAACCGACGTTGGTTTCTATTAGAATTGGCAGGGAAAGTCCCATTTTGAAGAAAATCAACTATATCTATATACCAAGGGTCGGGAGTAGTTTCATTGATTAGAAACACATCCAAAGGTTCTAAACATGACTTATTTGAAGCGGGTTCCTGGAGTCGACGAATAATGATGGTGGCATATTCGTCATCTAACTCCAAGGGCAGAAGAGATGCAGCTGCGGCCATAGCGTCAGCCGCACGGTTGCTAGTTCGCGGAATAGCTTCCAAAGTAACTTTATCAAACAAGGATAACAATTGCAAAACATATGCTTTATATGGGCGCAATTTATCATCTCTGGTCTGATAAACTTCATTAATTTGATTTATGACAAGTTGGGAGTCACCAAAAACTAGCAGATGTTTGATTTTTAATGCCAAGGCAGCTCGTAATCCAAGGATTAGAGCCTCATATTCGGCAGTATTATTGGTGCAAGCAAATGTTAATTTGAAGGACAAAGGTATAAGATGTTTTTGCGGGGATATTAAAATAATACCCGCACCAGCCCCACTCATGCATCGGGCTCCATCAAAGTATAAGGACCATTGTTCAATATGGTCTGCCTCTAATTGAAGGCATTCATCAAGAAACTCAATGATGAGGGGATGGGTAGACTCTAAGGGTGCAACAGCTAACTGATCTGCTATGATTTGACCCTTAACAGACTTTTGTCCTATGAATGTGAGTTCAAACTCGCTTAGAGCAAGAACCCACTTGGTTGTGCGACCCGATAAATAAGGTCGACTCATGAGATACCGCAAGGGATCATATTTAGCAATGACATATGTTTTTTGACTAAGCATATAATGGCATAATTTTTGCGTAGAAAATACGACTGCTAGACATAGTTTTTCTAATGAGGTATAACGAGTTTCATAACTGATTAAAGTTCGGCTAATGTAATAATTAGCACGTTCTTTCTTCTCATCATCAAGCTGAGCTAACATAGCTCCTAAAGCAAAATCTGAAGCTGAAATATACAGGAGAAATGGGCGATCAGGTCTAGGCGGTGAAAGCATAGGTGGGTTAAGGAGGTATTGTTTGAGAAGTTCAAAAGCTTCTTTACATTCGTCGTCCCAATTAAAAGGGACATCCTTCTTAAGGAGCTTAAGAAAGGGAGTGGTTTTGTCTGCCAGCTTATCGATGAAGCGACGGATGGCTTGAAGTTTACCTTGTAAACTTCGTAACTCAGATATATTGGTAGGTGCGGGCATATCAGTGATAGCCGCAATCTTGAGAGGGTCGATTTTGATACCACGTAAAGAAACTAAAACCCCTAATAGTTTACCGGACTTAACTCCGAATATGCATTTGGCTGGATTTAATCGAATAAGGTATTCTCTTAACCGATTAAATACTTTTCTCAAATCATCTAAATGATCATCTTCTTTAATAGAGCGAGCTATAATATCATCTACGTAATCATGTAGGATATCATGCATCATATCATGAAAGATATAAGTCATAGCTCGTTGATATGTTGCGCCTGCATTCTTTAAACCAAATGGCATCACTTTCCAACAAAAGGTACCCCAAGGGGTAATAAAGGTTGTTTTAGCCTGATCTTCAGGAGCTATCCTGATCTGATTATAGCCAGAAAATCCATCCATTAGGGACATCATTCCACTCCCGATGGTAAAGTCAATGATTTGGTCCATGTTTGGAAGAGGAAAATCATCTTTAGGGCATGCAACGTTAATATCTCTAAAGTCCGTGCAAACCCTAACTTTGGTAGCTTCTTTCTTGGTGACTGGAACTACATTCGAGATCCATTCAACATAATCAATAGCTTGTATGAAAATAACATTCAAGAGTTTTTCTAACTCTCCTTTGACTAGCAGGGCCACTTTGGGATGCATTTTTCTAAGTTTCTGTTTAACAGGTTTAGCATCCGGATGGACTACTAGATGATGCATGACTACAGAAGGGTCCAGACCTGGCATATCTTCATATGTCCAAGCGAAGACATCTTCATATTCTTTAAGGAATGCAATGTATTCATCTTGTTTTTCTTGACTTAATGTTGATCCAATATTGATTATGTGAGGATTATCCTCAGTTCCAATGTTAACTTTAAGGACGTTTTCTACTTCCATGTGTAGATCTCTTTCAAAATTAGGTGGGGCGGGTGAAACGCCCAATTCTTGTAATTCTTTTAAGGTTAAGTTGGATAATTCGTCTTGATGAGTGGTGGCCTCAAGTTGGGCTATAGTTGGTATAGAACCATCAAAATAAAAACCATTGTGTAACAACTCTTCAACGGAGACATCATGGAAAATATCTCCTTCCAACTCCTCATCGGATTCAACAATCAATTCAGGGTAAGCTATGGATAGCATATTGCAGGTAAAGGGATTATTCTTTGAACACAAAGAATCTTGTTTATCTAGATAATCTTGATAACATATGAGTTGATCATCATCTTCAAAAGGGAAGGGTTGACCCTTACTAGGAAATAGGCCCACACCACATCGGGCGGGCCATGGCTCTACCTCAATAGGTTCTTTCATACCATTTTGGAAAGGTCCCAAGCCTTTCCCTTTATAGCCCATTTTAAGCATTATGGGCTTAGCTTTAATATATTCATTAGTAAAATAACATCGGGCATATCCCTCATGATGAGTTTTGATATTCCTGGGTATTCTTCCCCAATCATATCCTTTATAAATAAAAGCACAACTCCCGACTTGGTAAGTACTTCCCATAGGTTGTGGGAGGCCCAAAGTACGAGGAGATGGTGGCAAGTTATTTAAAAGAATTGAATCTTGCATAAAAGCATTTGTTTTTTTTGATATTAAGATTGTGGATAAATCCGGTAAAAGTTCATCAGAAAGAGCATAAGATGTAGAAGGATCATTCCCTATATCTTTAGATGTGGAAGGTATGATAGATGTTGATAATGTGGAGGTGTCAATAAATGGGTCTATAGGTTTTGAAATTATAGGGATAGAACATGAAGGATTGGTTGTGGATTGAAGACCTTTTTGAGGTTTTAGTGTGGTTTGTTCAGAAGATGGTTGAGTTAAATGTATAGGTGTAGTTGATGGAGTAGATGATGTTATGTGTGTGTTTTTCACATGTTTAGATGAAAAATAAGAATTAGGATGTGTGGATGACAGAGCGGGGCAAAATTGCACTCCAACAAGTTCTGCCAAAGCACACATATCAAAGGGTCTAGGGTCACCATGGATAGTGACCAACTGATTTTTAAATTCAAATTTAACACACTGATGTAAAGTGGAGGGAACCGCTCGCATCGCATTGATCCAAGGGCGACCCAAAAGTATATTGTATGATGTTGGGCAATGTACAATAAACACGGTTGTATCTAGGGTTCTAGGACCAACTTGCAAGGGTAAGGTAATGACTCCACACGTTTCTTGTGTCTCGTCATTGAAAGCTTTGATAATCATGTCAGTTTTCTTCATTTCATCACTTCTAAAGCCAAATATTTGGTAGAAGTCAAAAGTGCAAATGTTTAGAGATGAACCATTATCAATCAAGACTCTTTTAACAACTACATCTCCAATTAGAGCAAGTAATATATAAGGGGTTATCCTTATGTAAACTATGTTGTGGGATATCTTTATCCCGAAAGTCAATACAATCAACTTCTCGAGTGATGATAGTATTGGACATGGCTTCGGGTTGAATATTTTGAGGTACCATCATTTGGCTTAATGTAAGCATTAACTCATCCCTATGGGTAGGAGAAGATCTTAACAAGTCCAAAAGGGAAATTCTGGCTGTAGTATTGGATAATTGTTCATTAATATTGTAAGGAGGTTTTGGTTGAACATTAGACATATGATTCCCTTTATTGGGATTTTTCAAAATAAATGGAGCTGATCCATCATTCTGAGTTTGATCTTGTTGAGAGTTTTGAGCCTGTTGTCTGGTAACGACTCCGATGGTACCTACAATGTTATATTGAAGACGCTGAACTGGTCTTGGTTGAGCGTTTATGGCTTGTTCATTAGGAAGGAACTGATTAGAAGAGGGTCGAGTAGTAACTCTTCTAGGAAATGGTTCTTCTGGAACCATAGCATCCGTGATGGGTTGAATAGGATCTGATTCATTTTCAGAACTATTCGATTGGTTTGAGGTGATGTCTACTTCACTTTCAGTATCTGATTCTACATCACTAGGATCGGGAGTTTGAATATTATGTAGGGGTCTGGTCGTGACCATGGATAAGGTTGTGCCAAATATTTGAGGATCCTGAACAGATAATTGTCCGCTAATAGTCCCTACATATCGGGTAGGAGGGGGAACATTATGATGTTCGATTTGATTGGCCACTTCTTTACCATGTTTTGGTAAAGGATGTTGAAATATATCTAATGATTGATTAGCATTTTGATTTTGATTTTGGGGAATGGTCTTTTGAGCATTATTAGGAGCATTTTGTTTAGGTTGGAAGGCTTGCACCTCCATTTCATTATTATCAATCAGATCTTGTATTTTATGTTTCAATATTTTACAAGAGTTTGTAGCATGTCCAGGTCCTCTATGAAAATCACAATGTAAATCAGCTTTGTATCCAGGTATAGTTGGATCAGGTTCCTGGATAGCTGGTAATTGAATCAAGCCTCGTGCTAATAATTGAGGAAGAATGGTTGATAAAGGTTGATTCAATCTAGTAAATTCTCGAGGAGGTTTATCAGGAGGTTTTAATATAAATTTTTTTGTTGTCTTCGTTGTATTGATATTAGCAACGTTTCTACTATCAGTGACTCCGTCACCTACAACTTGTTTGTTTTTATACTGATTTCTAGATGTTTTCTCATCATCTTTCTTTTTGAGCTGACCTCTTCTAATGAGAGCATCTTCTACCCTTCGAGCTAAGTCTATAGCTTGATCGAAGGTGGTTAAGGTGGCAGCTTGATAACTCATAAGATATTTGTTCTTGTAAATTATTAATAAAAATGTCCAACATTTCCCTATAAGGTAGCACAAAGTGCAGTTTTCCTATCAACTGCCTCCATCTAGCTAAGAAATCAGCAAAACATTCATCTTTGTCTTGTTTTAAGTTGTACAAATCTTTAATGGTGACATGCCTCTCGATGTAGGCACTAAATTGATGGACAAAAGATTCAGCTGTTTCTTCAAAATTTCTCAAAGAATGAGTGGGCAATTGATAGTACCACTCTAATGCCATTCCTCCTAAGCTTTTCGGGAACATTTTTAGTAATAGCAAGTCATCATGTGATATATCATGACATGCTATCCTAAACATGCGAAGATGCTCTATGGGATCTTCAGTTCCTTTATATATAGGCAGGACGGGCATGGGGAAGTGTTTAGGGTATGGTTGTGCTACAACTATGGGATCCAGAGGTTGACTACATATCTCTCGATAATTGTACGAGGGACGGTAGGGATCTATCTGGTCCATGCGCGAAGCTAACTGTTTCACCATGGCTTCCAGATCATCGGTTTGCCCACCATATTGGTTCGGTAGGGCATTAATATGGGATTTGTGAGCATATGATGGAGGGACATGGAGATTAGATGCTATATTGCTATTGTGTAAATTGTTGGTAGGAAGGGTGTTATGAAGAAATTTTGAAGTTGTATTATGTTGTATGCCCGATTGTTGAAAATTGGTGTTTGGCTTCATTTTAGGTTTTTGTCTACTTGAAGCATATTGATCAATAGTTTGGCGAAGTAAAGCAGTGAAGGAAGGTTTCTTTTGTGTGGGAATGATTTTAGGCTCAATAACAGGTTCCTTAGGGGGTTGGGTAACCTGTTGTTTTGGCATGTTCTGAATCATAGTGACCATATCTCTATTGGATGGTCCAGCTTTATCACTTTCTTGATCAATGAAAGACAAGGGATTAGTGTGTATGTCAAACATATGTTCCATGGCTGCTTGAGTGTCACTAATTTGTCCTTTATCAATACGAACTGCCATATTAAGAGCACCAATGTTATTATTGAAAAATTTCCAGAAATGATCTAAGTTATCAAAAGCAATAGTTCCATCTGGAGCTATTCTAGGGGATGAGGATCCTTCCTCTTTAAGATTTTCTTGTTGTTCATTTTCTTCAGCCAGGTCATCTTCTGGCTGTTCTAGAGTTTCTCCTTCCGGAATTGATTCCTCAGGAAGGACATTTGGGTTTTTTGTTTTGTCTCCTAACCAATCTTCTTCTTCTTGTTCAGTTTGTTTACCATTCCTAAGTTTAGGCATTGTGCTTAAATTTAGATTTCAGCAAATATATATATATATATATATATATATATATATATATATATACAAGCTTAAGAGGTATATATTTTAATTATATACCTACTATAGTATTTGAAATAAAATGTTTTTGGTTTTTGTTATGTTTTGGTTTTTCTTGTTTTTGTAACAATATTATAAAGATAACAAACAACACACTAAATGCAAGAAATAATAATAATGAAAGCAATGATCTAGTTTTCTATAAACAATTTATAAATATCATTAATGGGCTCAAGTTCTTCAGGAGTCATGAAGTGTTCTTCTTCAAATTGAAAATTTTCTTTCAAGAATTTGACAAAAAGTGCTATAGTGATATTATCTGTCTCAGATTCTGGTTGGTAGAAATAAAGTTCGTGGCAATACTCTCGATATAACACAGCCCTAGGAACTCTATTCCATATTTCCCTATCCGTAAGAACGACCTCTTGATCTTCTACATGACCTAGGAATTGGTGTATAACAGCTGCGTTCTCGAGGTATTCCTCGAAGGTGAACAATTCTGAAGACACAAGAGCTCTCCTATAAGCTAACCACCTATGGCAGGCTCTCTGAAGTTCATGATAAACAATGAGTTGATGAGGATCCAGGATCCTATCTAGGGCAAACCTCTTGATTTGTCTAAGTTCGGTTGATCTAGATGAAATGATACCTAGCCTCCTATCAAGTTCTTTCCACAAAAGTTGGTTTCTATATGTTTGAGATGTTCTAAGCAAAGAATTAACTTCTATGGCTACTAATTGGTTTGCAACATTTATAGTAACTGCTAATATTTTCTTAGGAGCTACCATCTAGACATGATATGCAACTTAGTATTTTTCTAATGATTTGAAATGCATCTATATTTTTGTTTTGTTTTTCAAAAGGTTTTAGTTTCACGTCGGGTTCACCAAAATGTATCGCTCCAAATTTTTTGCATCCTTACCTTCAGGCTAAAGGATCCACGCCCGGAAGGAGGATGGGAAAAGGATGGGACGGTACCTCGGACTGAGAGGCCCTTTGAAGGTCCCGCCTCTCGGGGGAGGGGTATTAAGGTGATTTTTTGACGGATGGTGGGGTTCACCAGGAAACGTTTAGTGGCAGTTTCCATGCCTAGGTTGGGAATGAGTTTAATGTGTTCAATTTTAGCTTTAAACATCCAAGTCCTAGGTTTGGCCAGATGAATCTAAGTTATTCTATATGAAAATGCAAATTAAATGAATACAAAAAATAGATTTGAACAGAAAACAGAGAGAATAAGCTAGATTAAAGAGACATACCTGATCCGGATGTCTGATGGAGGTTCTAATTTTTGAAGCAGTCAAGATCATCTAGAATTTGACAGGATCATCTCCGATCTGACAGGATCGTCTGAGATCTGACGAATTCGTCAGAGACCTGCAATCAGAGAAGTAGATACAAAATACAGAAAATGCAACAATACAAACAGAGGGCAATGATGTAGAATGATATCAATAATATTAGACGGATAATTATAAACAAAATATGAGTGTATTTCAATGATTTAATGACAAATTATGATTTTATCATGCATTAAAACTATATGGGTGAACTCCAAAATGCAGAGTAATAAGGAATAACCATAGAATTAACTAAATGCAGAATAATGCAGCAGAAAAGAGTGGAGAAAATGCAAACTCTGGGCACTGATTGCCCCCAATGTTGACTGCAGTCGAAATCATCTCGGATTGGTACGAAATCATCTCGAATTGGACAGGATCATCTGCGACGATCTGAGCTTGCTCCGGCTGAAGAATAACAAAGTTCCTGCAAGAAAACTCGAGAAGGGACAAAGGCAAACAATAGTCTAGGATATACTAATGCATGTGAAACTTGAAGTGCAAAAAAATTCAGCCAGGGGGATGTCAAGGGGAGGGCCTAAGATTAAATAGGCATAGGAAAGAGGTTGGGAGGTTGGAGATCATCCCATTTTGGGAGATCTCCAATGGGGGAGACTCTAACGGTGCAGACGCGTCTCTGCCCGAGTTAGAGAAGCTATTGAAATAGAAGCTAATTATGAAAAATTAGTTTTGGGACGAAATCGTCTGGACGTTCTGCTCCAGACGAAATCGTCCGATCTGAGGCGATATCGTCTGATCGGAGACGATATCGTCCAACGGATGAAACAAACTCTAAAAATGGCATGAAAAATGAGGAAACGGGTAGCAGGCGGTTTGGGAGCGGTTTTGGGGTTGAAATTTGAATTTGAATTATTACTAAGGTAATTTTAATTATTTACTAAGTTTTACTGTGCCAATTTTAGGGTGCTACACTTGGACTCTATTTTTTTATGGAGACCATTACATGAGTGGCATAGATGTGGGCATTATATTAGTTTCTCCCCATAAACAACTTATCCTATTATATTTTAAACTCCCGTTTGCCTATAAAAATAATACATCAGAGTATGAATCCTTGATCCTTGGGTTACGAGCAACTTTATCCTTGAATATTAAAATTTTGTTAGTTTTTGGAGACTCACAACTCGTGGTAAATCAAATCAATAACGTTTATCAAACCCAAGATGAGAAAATCTACCCTTATAATGAGTATGTTTTGAAATTTATATCTTTACTTGAGAAAGTTACTATCAAAGTTATCCCTTGTACTAGTAATCATTCTATGGATGCTATGGCAGTAGTTGCTTCTCTTATTACTTTGGAGTTGGATGATGATCATGCTATCATAATTTACCAAATTTGAGAACTTGCATCATTAGAATCTTGCCTAGCACCCTTAGAAGTTTTCACAATTGAAGAAATATCCTCCAGATCATGGTATGGAGATATCTTTAATTTTATCCAAAATGGGTCATACCCAAATGGCCTAGATAGGAATCAACGAAGACTATTACATAAAAGAGTTATTCATTTCATAATTGTCAAAAATAATTTATATAAAAGGTCTTTTGAAGGCATCCTTTTAATATGTATTAACCGAGACGAATCCAAGAAAGCACTAAGTGAAGTGCATGATGGATCTTGCGGATGTCATTTTAGTGGTGGAGCCATAACTAAAAAGCTCTTACAAATGGGCTATTTTTGGCCCTCCATAGAAAAATATGCCAATGACTATGTGCGTCGATGTGAAAAATATTAGTGACCTACAAATTTAATCCATGGTCCTACCCAAGAGCTTCAAGCTATTTATTCCCCTTGGCCTTTCTCAAAATGGGTCCTAGACATTATAAGGAAAATTAATCCAGTTTTATCAGATGGTCATAAATTCATCATAACAACAACTAAATATTTTACAAAATGGGTAGAAGCCATACCTATGGCTTATTGAACAGGAACCCAAATATCTAAATTTATTTCTAATCAAATCATCTGTAGATTTGGGATCCCATCCACACTTGTTTTTGATAATGGAACTTGCTTAAAAAATAAAGACATACAAAAAATTTGTGCTAAGTATAAAATCCAACATAGATGTTCTACTCCTTACTGCCCGTAAGGAAATGGCCAAGCTAAAGCATCCAATAATACATTAATTAAAATACTAAAAATATTGGTTAATATATCAGGACGATATTGACATACTCAATTATATCCTACTTTATGGGATTATTGAACTAGTGTTCAAACCCCTACTGACACTTCTCCTTTTGTCTTGGTATATGGCAGTGAAGTTGTATTTCCTTTTGAGCTTGAAGTCCCTTCTTTAGGTATTTTACTTCAAGATGCTGAAGTAGGAGATGAATATCATGTTGGATGACTAAGCCAATTGGAATTACTATATGAAAAATGTAAAAACGCTTTAGATCATCTTATCTCCTATCAAGATAAAATCAAAATAGCATACTCTAAGAAAGTTAATACTCAATATTTTAAGGTTGGAGATCTAGTTCTTAAAGATAATAAAAAAATACAAATGCTCGAACCAATATTAAAGGAAAATTTCAACCAAATTGGCTAGGTCCATTCATCATCACTGCAAAATTTGGATCAGGTGCATATCGTTTGGCTACTTTAGATGGAAAAGACCTTAAGGAACCAATGAAAATTATGCATTTTAAAATATACTATGCATAAAATAAAAAAGTCTCACCATTGTATATAGTTATAAATACCTTGCACATACATTCTTGCATCTACTTCAATCATATTATTTAAATCATCTTCCACTTAGTTGTATTTATCTATTAATTTATCAAAATAAAATTATGGTCTAATTGCATATGGCATATGGTCACATCTAATTATTATTCTACTTATATTTTTTTATGTTATCAAAATTCATAGTCAGTTTTGATTTCTTTTAGAGAAAATTAAAAATTATCTTGAACCACTCACCAAAGTACACATTTTAATAAAATATTGATTCTTAGTATTTATTATAAATATCTCTTGAACCAAAATCACTACTACTTCACTAAATAAATTTTGAAGTTTTGTGAACTCATCTTGCCACTTTTTGAACCAGATTATAATTATACATCATAAAATGATTTTTCACAAGGAAATACGATACTACATATTAGTCCTAACTCCTTAAGAGAAATGTTTCCCTTGCTATCCTATTATGTGCATGGTCTAGAATACCGAGAATTGGCAAAAGGAAAAGCTTCTCCCTACCTGAATAAAATCCCTTGCTCTTTGTCTAATATAAGCAATTATCTCTTGAAAAAAAAAAGTAAAAACAAAAATAACTTTACTATAAAGCAATAAAATCCCCTTTTTCAAAATAAAAAAAATGAACAAGAATCCCTACCCAAAGCAATAAAAAGAAAATAAGGGAGTAATGAGCTTGAATGCCTGGAATTCCTTAGTTATTTGAACACCATGGGGTGATACCTACTACAACAATGGGCTAAATGAACTTCGTATGGAAATAGGATAGTCTTACACATGGTGACATGTCTATCACATTAGAGACATTCTTTTGTATAGGCCAATGTCCTCGTATGGATTAGCTAGTTTTTTGTAGCTTGTATTACATAGTAGTTAAGTCTGACTGAATGCATAAAATCATGGTAAATAAATTCATCATTTGCACACATAGTGGTTCTTAAAGTTGGCTTGCATCACTACCTTACTCAAAATTGGTAAATGAATTTTATAAACACACACAGTTGATCCTCAAGAGATTTTATCTCATAATTAAGGTCAATATGGACAATGAATACACAAATCACACACTAGTTCTTGATAAATTTTATTACATCCTAGAAATGATCAAAATTGTCCTGGAATGTTGATTAGCAAGCATCGTTATTTCATCATCAATTTGGATGACAACTAGCATATGCAATTGGTCCTAAACAATAGTTAATCTTGCATTTTCATACCTATCGCTTAGCATAAATGCTTCCATTTTAATCTATTGCATGATTGCTTCAAAAATTGCATTTGATCATACATAATCACTTTCTCATACAACTACATATTGAATTTACGATGATGGCATGAGATAACCTTAATAGTATCTTTATATTTACTTCACACTAGGAATATTATGCCTAGCGCAAGTCCTCTACCCAATTTTCATGCTTAGTCACCTTCATCTTACTTCCTTTAATATTAAGTCAAAATTAATCTTAAAAATCATAAAATACTTTTCATCAACTCATCACTTTCTAATCAACAAAATTTCAAATTATTTTGTTGACCACAACCCTTTGATGTTAACAATTTAGTAAAATCTTATATAGGATCCACTTAATGACCAACGCGAGGGGCAACCTCCATAGATAGTCATATACAAGCATACATCCTTGAGATATATTGTTAACTGATCAAAATAAATAGGGTTTAGTTTCAAAATACTTTTCTTCTACAAGACAATCCAATCACACTACATTACAAAAATATCAATTTCATTAAATCACACCTTACTTTTTCCATATTTTGATTAAGCATGATAAAAATACATTAAAAATCAAAACATGACTAAAAGCATGATTATGTAGATCATCAAAAAACAAATCATATTTTGTATTATGCATACACATAAACACAAAAATACTAAAAATAGAACAACAAGAACCATATATATATCTCATAAAAAAGACATAGGGTACAAAAATATTGACTGGAATACCATAATCAGAAAACAACATACTCAGTCACTAGGGGGTATACCAAAAAACCAAGCCTGGTATATCACTCCCTAGATCCTCTAGAGCTCTGTGTATCATCATGTGGTGGTCTAGGTACTCAAAATTGAGGAGCCTTAGACACTGTCCCTGAAGTTGATCTTGTTTAACTCGAAGGAGCATTCTTCAGAGGTAATGGAACCCTCTGACCCTTCGAGACTATCTGATAATATAAGGTCTGATAAAATATGGATTGCTATGATGTCATGACCATATATGATATCAAATAACTACTTCCTAAAGACTTCCTTGAAGCCCCACTCTACTTCCTAAAGACTTCCTTGAAGCCCCACTCCTCATTTGAAAGGATCATGAGTGAGTCTGATGTGATGTCTCATGTCTCTATTTTTGACCCAACTGAGCCTGAGCCTGACTCACCAAAGTTTGTGCCTATGCAAGATGCACCTTTAAGGCCTGAATCCAACTCGCCTAAATGCCAATATTACTATTCAAACTGGCATTCTCTTTATGTATATTAGCCACCTCTCCTAAGCTACTCAACTCCCCACATTTTGTAGCAACGTCCTTCAAATTTTGAGTTTTCCAATATATATCAATATTTTACAAAACTCGAAGGGGGTATCTTGGATAATAAATACAAAATAAAAATTAACTAACAAGTTGGCTTCCTCGTAGCATAACTTTTATTTTTTGCTACATCTTTCTTTAACACATTTATTTCTCATAAATGAGCTAAAGAGGGGGTAAAATGTAGCCATGGAATTTTGACACCCCTCAAAATTCAACCTCTTAGCAAGCATCTTGTTATACCCTAACAATTTGAAATCCATCCTTTGGATCCTTGCCTCAATTTTTGTGCATTGTAAAATTGGATTTTACTTTATTTTCCCATTTTTTCAAAGAATTTGGATGAGCCTGATGAATTCATATGGTTTTGATATTTTTGATTGACAAAATTCATCCAAATACTACGTGGCCTAATTTAGGAACCCAATTGGGATTTGAATTTAATCTGGAAAAATCAAAATCCCCAACAAATTTGACTATCCTAAATTTGTCAAAAATTAGAAAACACCTAATTTATTCTAACTACCTAGCCTATTCTTGCCTCCATCTCTAATTCTTCGACCTACCTTAGGTTTTGAAACCTCCAGAATTCCACTAAACACAAAGAATGGTGATAAATTGTAAAAAAAGCTTGAGTGGAGAAAGATTTTTATGAGTTTTTATTGCAAGTTGTAGAGGAGATTTTTATTTTAGTTCACCGTTCCAAGAGCTGTTAGATATGGTGACATCAACTATGCGCTCAGATCTATCTTATCATTAGCAAAATTTTAATTTATTTTATGTTTTAACAAATTTGGCTGACTCGAATTTGTCATAAAAGCCCAAAATCATACTAATCTGATTGCTTTTATATTGTAGAGTCGATATTTGGATATTTGTAGACCAGTTGAAAACATACAAATGACCTAAAAACATAAAATCTATCCAAAAATATACAGGAGGTAAAATTTTGATTGTAGGATTACCAATTTAATTCATATTTGCATAGTTTTTATCTACTTGTTTTAATTACTCCATTGCATATTACTTTGTTATTGTATTTACTACATTTAATTTTATATGTTTTGCATTAGACTCATAGATCTTTCATTTTTCATATAATTTTCTAAATGAGTCGAGGGTATTTGACTATCATAGATCATGATTTGCTATGACCTAAGTAGATCCCCCACCCCTGACTACAAATTTTAGTGTTGTACTATGAAATTGTAGGTTTTGCACATATTCGACTAAATCGAACATGTCTAACAAATTTGTATGTTATAATTCATCCTATAAACATTTGAATTCGTCTAAAAAAAATCCAAACCACGTAAGGATTTAAATTTGTTTTCTCATACTTTAGATTTATATTTTTCTATTTTATAGACATTTTATTTGAACAAGAAAATAAGAAAATACCAAAAACATAGACTTTATTGCATTTTTTTCAATGTTAGTAAAAATATAAAACACAAAAATAAAAACAACATGATAGCTTCATCTCTTGTTTTGTACAAAACTTTTGCATCCTAGTTAGACTTTCCAATGCTTTCTATCTAGATATGTATACTTTTTTTTCATATGAAATTGAATTGCATATAGCTAGGTAGAAATTGCATTTGGCCAAACCCTAGGTGTATGCTTTCAAAACAAGGAATCAAATCAAACTACTACCTCACCTAGGTGTGAAAACCACCATAGAAAGTATTTCCTGGTGAACCCTCACCCAATTCATTGACAAACACCAAGGAGAGCGTAACTCAAGTGCTTCTCGTCTGAGGTGCATATCCACCATTTTACCTCCCCATTTCAGGTGTGGATCCATTAGCCTAGAAGAAATGGGTGCAAAATTTTTGGGTCTACAGGTATCTAGTCTTAGGTAAACCCATAACAAAATCCATAGATATTACCTATCATTTTTGTGTAGGTATATCATGTGGGTATAACTTTCCTACTAGGTCTCAGTGTTTAACCTTTATCTTCTAGCACTCTAAACATATTATAATGAAGCTAGTGATATCCTACTTCATTCCTACCTAATAGAAGATCATTTTCATGTTTTTACTTATTTTAACCCTCCTAAATGATCAAAATAGGGAGAACTATGCACCTCTTGCATAATAAATCTTCTTAGTTCACTAGTTTTGGGTATAACAACCCTATCCTTGAAGCATAAAAGTCTATATTTTATGTTGAAATCCTTATTCTCTTCAATATTTCTCTCAATTTTATCTTAGATTTCTATGCATTAGAGATTCTATTATTGCATTTATCTAACTTTATTCTTAAATTCTATATGAATTCAGGTTAGCACCGTTGTATGCCTTATCCTACTCAAGGTATTTGCAACCTTATTTTATTTCACTTTGATATACTCAATACCAAAATCATATTATGCTAAGAACTCTATCCATATTATTTATCTTATGTTCAGCATAGGTTGGATAAAAATATATCTTAGAATTTTATGGGCTGTCCTTAGCTCAAAATATTTTACCAACATATAATATCTCCAGACCATGTAAGGCATGCACAACTATTGCCAATTATGGGTTATGTGCAACATAATTTACCTCATGTTTCTTGAGTTTTCTAGACTTATATGCTATTGTAGCCTCTTCTTAGGATAATATCCCACCCAAAACTTCTAAGGAGGCATTTGTATTCATTGTAAAATTTCTAAGAGGATCTAGTATCTTGAGAATTTATGTCATGGTTTCAAAAGTGGTCTCACACTTCTTCATCCATTTGAAGTCCTTTCCATTTCTTTGAAGGTTGGTGATAGAATAGACAATATTTGAATAATATTTCACAAAATTCCTATAATAACCCATGATACTCATGAATATTCTCACTTTAAACACATTTTTTGTTGGAGGCCAACTTAATATAGCCTCAATCTTCTTAGGGTCTACAATAATTATTTCTACCAAGATGATATGTCCTAAATACTACACTTGTGAGGTATAGAACTCACATTTAGACAAATTTTTATATAGCGGTTTTTCCTCAACACCTCCAATGCTAACCTTAAATATTGGTCATGTTCCTCTTTAGTGCAATAATATATCAAGATATCATATAAAAATAGTAAAACAAACCGATCTAGATATTTCTGGAACATGTTCATCAAATTCATAAATTTTGTTAGTGTATTTGTCAACCCAGATAGAAATACTATGAACTCATAGTACCCATATCTAGTCTTAAAAGCTATTTTATGAGTATCCTTCTCTAATATTCTCAACTAATAACACCCTACTCTTAGTATATATTTAAAAAAAATAGTGGCGTCATTTAACTTATCAAATAGACCATTAATTCTTGGAAAAGGGTACCTATTATTAATGGTTACCTTACTCAACATCCTATAATCGATGTATAACATTAAGGAACCATCATTTTTCACAAATAATACTAGAGCATACCAAGGAAATACACTAGGCCTGATTAATCCCTTTTCCAACAAATCTTGAAGTTGCACCTTCAATTATTGCAACTCTATTAGGGTCATTTTGTAAGGTGTTCTCACAATGGGTTCAACCCTTGGCATTAGTTCAATAGTGAATTCAAAGTCATATCGAGGTGATAGACCTAGGATATATTTTGGAAATATATCCCTAAATTCATGTAAAATCAGATATTTCTCAAAAAATTTCTCATTCACCTTATCACCAATCTTGTTATTAATATTTACTACATACAATATACCACCCATTTTAATGGCCTTATTTAGCTACATAGCTAACAACAAATGGGATAAAAAATATCCTTGCCTACTTTGAACTCTTACTATTATTTTATCCTCATTGATGTAGTCCATCCATGTTTCTTGGAAGTTGATTAAGTATCCATGAGCCTTTAACCAATCTATACCTAGGATGATATCAAAAGTATAGAGTGGTGATACATACAAGTGCCATATTATGGACCCGTTGGGTAAGGTTATCTCAATTTTAGGTAAACATTGATCCATTTTAGGTAAACATTGAAACATTGAAAGTGTAAAAGGTAGCATTAGAGGCTCAAGTAGCTAGATGTGGAGGATACTGGATAATTTTTGCCTAAGCATTCTAGGGGTGGATCCTCTAAACCTCGGTACTAGATGAAGGATAGAGGAATCAAAAATTTTCTAAATACAAATCCTACTGGAATTTTTTCCCTTAGAAAAAATGGATGGGGTACAAAAACACACCAACCAATGAAAAATAAATCTAAAATTAGATAGTTTAAGAGAACACCAAAATTGGTACTGGATCAAGTTGTAGATAGGTACAACATATCCATCACCCAAGAACTTGTAAGAGTAAATGGAGCTAAAATTTAGCCAAGTCTATGACCTACTAAAACTATGTACCTAGATGAGCAATGAACGAGTACACAAAACCCATGTTAAAGCTACCAAATATTTTGTACCCTCAAGAGTAGTTGGAAAGTACTAGATCTTAATTGTCCTACTAGAGGAAGAATAAAAATTGGCTAAGTTAAGAAGTTATCAGAAATCTTGTACTCAGCATATCAGTGGATGGGTACCACAAATTTATTAACTGGTAGAAAATAAAATAAAAATTTCTCTATGTATGGAGCCCATTAGAGATTATGTACGTGACCACATACTAAAGAGGTACCAAAATTTCATCATCTAACATTATAAGGAAGGCAACAAAAGGAGTAAAATTCACCAAGTGTTGGAGCCATTGGAGAATGTGTACCAGGCCATGCAAATTATGTACACAAAAAATACATCACATCGTAATGATATGAGCAAAAGAGGATGAAATTTAGCTAAGTCCCAAGATAGCCAAAAATATTTCCCCTATAGTAAAGAAGAGAGGGTGCAAAAAATCCATTACCCATTAGCATGAGCAAGGAAGCACCAAATATTTTGTACCAAGATAAGCAAGAATAAGTGCCAAATAATCTATCACCTCGCAACCCTCAAGAGATGAAAGGCTTTATTTCATAAAGTATCCAAAACACCAAAAAATGGTACCTAATGGAGATCAAAATGGGTACATGAAACCCATCAACTGGAAAAAAATGAAAAATCATCCAAGTATGGGGTACATCGAAGGTTATGTAACTAGCCATGCAATAAAGGGGTGCCAAAAAATTTTCACCCAAGAGTTGATAGAAAGCGAAAGGTAGAATTTGGCTAAGTCCATTATCTACCAAAAATATTACACCTAGAAAAATAGTAGGTGGGTATCAAATATCTATCATTCAATAAGATAGAAATTATGGCAAAAACTCTATCTTCCATCAAAAGGCTCCTAGCAATAGATAACCAAGTAGGGGTAGGTACAATTCAAATAATGATATCCAACAACAATTTGATCATAGGTTAGTAATCACCATCATAGGCTTCAACTGGATAATATCACATATTAGAGAATATGATCCACCACTAATGTTCTCATGTGGATGCTATTGGTGGATCAACAAAATTTTTAGAAGAATCAATGAATTAGATGCAAATAACAATGCCACTACTATGTTATATGAAGAAAAAAATTTCTACATCAATAGGCCATAACTAGTTGCTTATAAAAAATATGTTGTTGAGTACTTGTACAAAATGGTAAGGCTTATGCCATAGAAACAATCCACACTCGAAGCAATGATGCCCTGATAATAGAATTCATTGTAAAAAAACCATATATACTTAAATATACAAATTCAAAAAGGGTTGAATCTTAATATTTTACAATATATGTATGAAATCATATTGTATTTTAAGAAATACAAAGGGATTGTTGTTTGGCCTCTAGTTTTTCTTTGCAAAACATGTATGTATGAATGGTTAATTATTTCTATTTTTGGCTAGTTGAATGATCGTAGATTTAATTTTATTCCTTAGATTTGTGCATATGTTCATTTCTTGGTTTTGGAAATTGTAATCTACTAACTTTAGAATGTATAAATGAATGTTTTAGTAATTGATAAAAATTGGTTGCCCTATTAGGTTGTTTAATTGATTTCTTGTTTGCATATCCTCTTCACATGATATGTATTTTTATGTAGCTTAATATGCCCATCATAAATTCTAGCTTTAGATACTTTTGCTTCTTTCAACACCCTTTCCCCACTAGATTTTAGTATTAGGTTAGTTAAGACTTTAAGGAATTGGCCTACTCTAGAGATTGACCTCTAAAGCCTCACAATTTCAAGGTATTTCAATGCTTTTCAAAGTCATTGGGTGCACATTTTAACCATAAGAAAAATTTTAGACCAATAATTTTTGGCATGTACAATGGGATGCAAACCCATACCATTCTAATAGTTCAAATATTTGGTGATTCTCTATTCTCATAGACCATCTCAATAACTTTGCAACTCCATTCAAACAAAAACCTAGAAATATTTGCATATCCATTTCAAGAAAATAATAAAGATCTAGTTGCTCTATTCAATCCTAAATTACATGATCACAAGACAAGCAGCTAAAATACTAGAGGAACCTGTAGAATTTTTGGAACTACATCTTGGTAGCTTTAGAATACATTATTCTATTATATCATCTAAATAAAAATCATATTTAGTCATCACTAAAGATCAAACTAACATAAAAAAACTTACACCTACAATCCCTCTGAATATACAAACATCAATGACTCACAATCAAAATAAAAATATTCAAAACTATCCCAACTAGAACCATACAAGACCTCTTGAATTGGTCATTCAAAACCTAATTCTTCAAGTAGCATTGAAAGCCCTGCCAACATATGCTGGTATTTGAAATACTACTTATGAACATTGTCAATATGGTGCATCTCTAGCCATCTTTACATGGCATTCAATATGAAGATATCATGATAATATTATTGGTTATATCTATAAAAGGAAAAATGTTATACTGGTACAAAACCTTACCAAATCATAGTATAACTTCATGGGCTTAGCTAGCTGGAAAACTAGTGGAGGAATTTAATGAACAAGTACAACCTTTCTATCTGCTAACATAATTCATTGTGATATAATGGCACCCATAGGAGGATATAGTAGCTTTCTACATTATATTTAGTTGGACGTGATAGACAGTACCTAAAGTTCTTAGGCCTACTCATGAATAGATAATGTACTATTATCTAAGAGCTTTTAGTTTATATTTAGGCATTGTCATAAGACAATCTCAAGTGCTTACATTCCTAGCCACATTCCAAGAAGAATTGAAAGCAAAAAATGATCTAATTTCCATAGGCATATTGCCTCCCAAGATAGTAATACCAATATTCGCATATTGTCTCAAAATCAGCCATAAGCATCTATTGTAAATACATCCCTCCCAATTACTACCCCTACTATAAATTTCTTGACATGACGTACTTTATCAATAACACAAATATTATCGACTCCTCCTACAATACCAATGCTACTAGCAATGCTTGTCATACTTGAATTACCATCCCCATATTCTCAAACTATTTCTATGCAAGAAATGGCCATAATCGTAAAAAAATGGCAAATAAAATAACTTCTACGAAGAGAAGAGAAGATGAGAGGAATTTTTAGCCCAAAATTTTCCCTCATGTAACAAACTATCAGGCCGTCTCTACTAGAAGGGATAGTAAAAAACCCAATATAATTATACTTTTTGTGTTCAACATGTAATTATCCTCATGGTGAAATTTCATGCATGATGCATTAGCACTATATACAAAAAGTTATGATAGAAAAGATAGAAATATCTTAAAAGGGGTATGTTGAGGGAAATTAACCACAACTTATTGATGCTATCTATTGAGAAAGTGTGTGTCCTAACAAGATCAAGAAATAAGCTATTGTAGGTGGACTATAAAGCCATAGAACCCCTAAGGATGCCTTCTAAGCAATATGACCACCAAAAGAAAAAGCCAAAAAAGGGTGAAGTCTCTCAAACTACTCATAAATCAAGCCCACTTGCAACTCAAAAGCCATCCAAACAACAACAAAAAATAACAAAATAGAATGAAATCCAATAGTAGGCCAAAGATAAGTTAATATATCCATATTTTACAAAGCATCAAATACTTGAGGTAATCCAAGAGTATAGAAGTAAGTTTTATGAGCCTACAAAGGAGAAGAAAAATAGTCCGACTTGCCTAGCTTCAATATTCTTGAGGAATTAAAGAAGATACCATCAAAGGCCAGTATTTATGATGTTCTCCTTATCCCTAGGAAAATTGATATATTGTAGTATTCACTTAAGTCTATCAAGAATTAGGGGAAACTCCAGCTAGAGCTCAATTTGGCTCAAGGTATCCCTACTTTAATAATAGGAAAAAATAGACCATCATAGTTTTACTTGTTTTTATAGATGGAAGGTTGGTGGTGCACAATTGTATGATAGGTTCTAGAGATTCCACCATAGTAATATCTGAGGTAGTATGTGATATAATGGGTATGGAATATACAATAAGCAACCCAATTGTATTCCAGCTAGATGGCACACCTATCAAAATAGGGGGGTGATAAAATATGTACCTATGGTGTTGCACAAAATGCACAAATTACGATCATTTAAGAAGTGGTGGTGGTAGATATAGAGCTATATTTTGGCATGTGTCTCTCAAGGGAAGTTATAGCCAAATTAGGAGGTTATCTATATCTTGACTACTCACATATGAAAATCCCTTAAAAAGGTAAGAGTCAAAATATTCTTTGAAAATACATCCTCCTTTCATATAGATAATATTGAGGAAGAAAATTAGCAGAACAACATAGTCAACATGATGACTAAGGAGGTTGATATGATGGAAGAAAAAATGGAGGAATTACACATAGAAGATCAATTCTCTTTAAAATATTTCAATGCTATGAGTGAGACAAAAATGGACACCTACTCAAACAAAACCATAAGGAAATTGTAGTTCTGACAAGCCAAAGCTATTATAAAAATGAAATATGGAAGCTCTACTTTCATGGGGTTAAATTCAAGTATGGTGCTAGAGCAGGATTTGTGTTTATCTCTCCAACTGGAGCAAAAAATATATATTCATATAGATTAAAATAGAGGTACACAAATACTGCAACAAAGTATGAAGCCCTATGTCTAGGTTTAAAGAAGAATGAGAAGTTGGAGATTAAACAAATACAAATATATGGTGATTAAAAATTAATAGGCAATAAAATCATAGAGAAATGTATTAACAAGTAGCACTACCTCAAATCCTATTGTAGATACCTAAAAATATCTCAAGTAGCCTATTGTAACAATGTTTAACAAGCAAAGAACAAAACATTCAAAAACTGATCTAATCATCCAAAACCCTAGGAAAAGCTAACCTAAATCCTAGGTAAAGCTAACATGAGGCTATCCTAATACCTAGGTGGAATCCATATCACACCCCTATAAAATATTTTGTAAGCACCCATCCCACTCACATAACATTCACCTCCTTTTCCCCCTTTAAATATTTTAATAAAAATTAAATAAAAAGGTGGAATTTCTCTTCCCTAGGTGAGTTGGTCTTCCCTAGGTGTTAAATGAGCATGGAGCACCCATCACCCATAGAAGGAAAACCTTACCCATCCACCTACCACATTAAATAGGTCTTCTCTCTCCTTTCCCTTCTCTCACCACATCGCATGCCCTTTTTCTTCCCAAAGCTTCTATAAATAGACCATGTTGCCTATGGTTTCAAGAGGAGAATTCTATGCATTGTTATGCTACCAAATTGCACCCCAACTCAGACACAAGTTTTTTGCATAGCTGATGATCCTCCCACCAAGTTTTGTTGTACATTATTGGTGATTTTTAGGGTAAAATAGGCATCATCGCTCTTCGAATCGATACTAAACTTCACTGGTGGCTTTTATGACTCACACAAGGACCAATCCAAGTCAAAAATATCAAAATTTAGGGAGGGGTACATTCACACCTAGAAAAAATACCTCAAGGTACACTTTTTGGGTGTGAATGTACCCCTACCTATGTTTTGAGGTTTCTAGCTTGGATTGGTCCTTGTGTATGTTGTAGAAGCTGGTGAAGTTTGATGTTGATTCAAAGAGTGGTGATGCCTATTCTACCTTGAAAATCACCAATAAACTATAAAAAAAACTTTATTGGAGGAGTTTCAACTGTGCAAAATATATTGCACATGAGTTAGAGTGCAATATGGTAGCATAACAGTGCATAGAATTATCCTCCTAAAACCATAGGTAGCATGGTCTATTTATAGAATTTCTAGGAAGAAAAAGGGACATGTGATATGGAAATAGAAGGGAAAGGAGAGAGAAGACATGTTTAATATGGTAGATGTATGGTGATCCATGCTCATTTAACACCTAAGGAAGACCAAATCACCTAGGGAAGATAAATTCCACCTTTTTATTTATTTTTATTAAAATATTTAAAGGGGAAAAAGGAGGTGAATGTTATGTGAGTGGGATAGGTTCTTAGAAAATCATGTAGAGGGGGTGTGAGGTGGAATCCACCTAGATATTAGGATAGCCTAGGGTTAGATTTACCTAGGGTTTAGGTTAGCTTTGCCTAGGTTTTTGGATGATTGGATCAGTTTTTGTTATAAACCTATAAGAGGTTTATGTTAGCTTTGCCTAGGTTACCTATTCTATAAACCTATAACAGGTTGCTTGAGACATTTATAGGTGTTTGCATTTTGCCCCTTTTTGTACTGCATTGTGTGAAGACATGATGTAGTGAAAAAAATTATGGCACTCATTTTATGGTTTATTGTGAGATAACATGGATTGTGGGTGATGAAAAGTGATTGTTTGAGAGGAGTATATGTAAAATCATCCTGACTTGTGATCAATATAAGATGTCTTAATTATGGAAGGGATGCATGTCTTTGAAATTTTACCTTTGAGAGATTGATGAGATCATTTGGTTTGATAGACTAGTAAACCATATGTAGGTATGCTCATGATTGATTTGATGGACTCGATCACCCACCTCGATGAAGTGTACACACATGAGTAAACTTGTAGTTGATGATATACAATGTACCAAATTTGATTGGATTGGAGTTTTATTGAGAAGAGAAATTATCCTTTTTATTTTTCCTAGCAAATGAGGATGCATGTTAATCTCTGGAAAAGGTACTTAAACAAATGTACTTTCCAAGATTGAATGTTTAAGTATTGATCATGATTAATGTGGCTTTTGTATATGATATTTACCCCCTCAAGGGATGAGTTGATGGGTGAATAATGTGATGTCAACAGTGAATTGCTTGATAAATATGAATCTTAAGATCATTAATGGGATGAAAGAATGACTTTTGGCATTTTACATGATTTTATTAGGATTTTTAAAACAATTTAACATTTTTGCATTTTTGGGGAAAAAAGGTATCCAAAAATACCATTTTTTAGAAAACATACCTTGAGGTACATTTTTGGTATGGAAATGCATGGATGGGTATGTTTACTATACAAAAAATATATGAAGGGGTGCATTTCATACTATTTCATGCCTATAAAGACACATGTGGAGGGGTAAACTCTTCATTGTCATTGTGTGATTTGGAAGGAGAGGAGCAAGTGAGTCAAGTGTGTGATGCAAAGCACTACTAGAATTATGAATCCAAGTTATGGAATGGCCTTGAGTGGTGTCAGATCAAGCATTGGTAGATGTGAAGTGTTGGTAAATGGATTTTTCACCAAAATTTGTGTGTTTGGGATAAAATAAACCTTAGGTTTAGGATTTTACATATTTTGACCATTGTTTTTTAAATCATTTTGCATTTGGACATGTTTGGGGTATAAGGGTATCCAAAAGTACCCTTTTTTGGAAAACATACCTCGGGGTACATTTTCCAAATGAAAATGTATGGATGGGTATGTTTTCCATATGAAAAAGTATGGAGGGGTACATTTTTTTGGGGGGGGGAGGGAGGGGGAATTTTGATTTTTTAGTCAAAATTTTGATTTTTTTGTTTTTTTTGTTGAAATTTTGACTTTGTTGTCAAAATGTTGATTTTTTTTGTTGTCAAAATTTTGATTTTTTTTGTTTTTGTTGCTAAAATATTATTGTTTTCTTGTTTTTGTCATCAAAATTTTGATTTTATTGTCAAAATGTTGATTTTTTTTTTTTTTTGTTGCTGAAATGTTGTTGTTTTGGTTGTCAAAATTTTGATTTTTTTGTTTTTTGTTGCTGACATCTTGTTTTCTTGTTTTGTCATCAAAATTTTGATTTTGTTGTCAAAATTTTTGTTGCTAAAATGTTGTTTTTGTTGCTGAAATGTTGTTTTTATTTTTGAAATGTTGTTATTTTTTTGTTTTTATGCTAAAATATTGTTGATGTGTTTGTTTTTGTTATTTTTATAGGTCAAAAAATTGACACCGTGACACTAATTTTTACCTTTAGTGAATAATTTGTAAGTATTTTTGGATGAGGCAGAGTGGCAATGGCTTGAGAAGATTAGGTTTTATGGGGTCACACAGATGGATGTGGTTCGATGTGACCATGCATATCTAGATATAATTTATGAGTGGTGGGATACTAATATAAACACATTTTATTTTTGATAGGGAAAATAATAATTACTCTAGAGGATGTTTATCACATTTACCAATTTCTAGTAAATGGATTAACTATGAGTGTGACACGGGATGAGGAGGCATGGGATAGCACACTTTAGATGAATTTTGGATAGGATTGGAAGACTATGAGGGTTATTAATGGAGGTATTAAATATGTAGATTTGTATACATCTGGATTTTTATTTTGATGACATGCATTTTTGATGGTGTGTATCAGTAGCTACATGTTTCTAGATGCGTGAGGGGTTTTTGGGGGAAATTATTACATCCTTAAGAGATTTATCACATTGCAAGACTTCCCTAATCCAATTAGCACTATGGAATCTAGTGGATCCACCTCTTTGACTCAATAAATATTATCCTAAGATTCTAGATAGATCGAGTAAGGTAAGGAAATCCCAAAGATGAGCATTTCTTATATGCTCATTCTCATACAAATTTAAAAAACAATATAAAACTATAATATAAAAGTTGACCAATATTTGAAGTAACTCCTAGGTAATGCTTCAATCAATAGACCAATGCCTTATCCATTGGGAAATTGAAGCTAGACTTAAAAATATGGTGAGGAGAGAAAAAGGGGAAGATAAAAACTGAGCCAATGACATCTATTCAAATAATGTAACATAAATTATTAAACATGCTGATAAAAGAAGATATCATTTACATATTCAAATGATGTAACATGTAAATAGGATAACATATAAAATTGCACATAAATTTGCTAAAAGGAAGAAGCAAGATTATATTAATCAATAGATCATTACAATGGGAGTCTAATCAAGATAACCATATATCACTAAGAAAATACAAATGAGTTCTTCATTTAAATTATGTAATAGAGAACTATAACTCTTCATTCAAATAATATAACAAAGAACCCCCTGGATTCTAGCCTTAGCCACTAGAAATAATCTTAGTAAAATAGACATATTATCAGTAAAAACCTACATAGTAATGGGGAAGAAAAAGGGGTGACTAGACAAGACAAAAAGGAAATTACAACTAATAAGGATAGGAACTCTGGTATACCTCTTGCAGAATTTTACTATGCAAAAACTTGATCTTTTTTTCCTGTTGCAACAACTCACTTAAATAGCTTGATCATTTGGTCCATAATTGCAAAAACTACAACTGCCTCAATGATGGCCCATAACTACAACTATCATTTATTAAAACTAGGTGATGGCCCATAAAAACTATAATTGCCTCCATATTTGATCCACAATATTGATTGCATTTATAATGGCTCTCGTTTGTGGCCTGGTAATGGTCTCAAAAAAATACCTTCATATTTGCTTGACATAATTTATCTCAAAGTTGATAAAAAAATGGCTTCAAAAAATTAATTAATTTTTAGTTGTTAACCTCAGCCAATAAAAATTGAGGCATATTACAACTTTAATGTAAAAATTTTAATAACAATAATAATAATAATAATAATGATATTATTATTATTATTATTATTATTATTATTACTACTACTACTACTATTATTATTATTATCTTTTTTGCTTGATAGAAGAGTTGGTTACAACCACACTATTTTTAGTAGTTGGCAAGTGTAGGGTTCAAACCATAGGGGTTGCATCCACTAAACCTATTCCACCTCATTGTTTTATAGCCTGACATGAAATGGACCATCGAGTGCTCAATATTTGTACCATCATCGTCAGTCTAATGTGCTTTCGAAGATTCAGATTAGATTACTACCTTTGCAATAGGCTTCCTCCAAGGTTTGAACTTGGGTCTCTTCTTGGTAAGATATATATATATATATATATATATATATATATATATATATATATATATATATATATATATATATATATATATATATATATATATATATTATTTTTATTTATTTTTGATGAGAAACCTTTTATATACAACATATTCACAACATGTGAGGGGAGATATTTGAACCTGGGCCTCTCGATAACTTGAGAGTTTTAACTACCCACTTGCTCTCCAACTCCTCTACATGAGCGGATATATATTATTTTTTCTTTTATCACATTATAGAATAATATTAGTGGGGGAGATGGATGGGAGTGGGGGGATGGATGGTGCCACCCCCTTCCCCCCCCCCCAACTCTTTTTATTTTATTTTTTTGCCACCAAGGGAAAGGGGTGATGGTTATAAATAAAGTAGAAAAGGGGATGAGGTGGATGGATGGTGGCCCCCCTCGCTCTTTTTAATTTTTTTAATCCTTTTTTTAATATATATTATAGAATAGGACGAGTGGGGAGGGATAGATAGGAGTGGGGGGATGGATGGAGCCCCATTGCTATTTTTTATTATTTTATTATTAGTATTTTTATATACATTATAGAATAGGATGAGCGAGGAGAATGGATGGTGCCCCCTGGTCTTTTTATTATTTTATTTATTTATTGTATACATTATAGAATAGGACAAGTGGGGGGGATGTATGGAGCCCCCCTACTCTTGTTTATTATTATTTTTATTTCTATTTTTTATACATTATAGAATAGGACAAGCGAGAGGGTGGATGGAGCTCCCCTGATTTTTTTATTTTTTATTATTTATATATATATATATATTATTTTTTAAGAAAGGATTAATAGTGGTGAATGGGGAAAAATTAATTTAATTAAATAAATAATTAAACCATACACATAAAAGGAAAAAAATTAATTAAACATTTAAAACCCTTGGAGGTAAAAAAATAATTAATTAAACCTTATTTAGGCCAACAAACTATTGATAAAAGACCTTGGGAAAACCAAAATAAGCCCTGATATTGACACATAAAATTCTTCAAAAATACTATTGGAGGATGAGATAGGACTGTGAAAAGATAAAATTTGCAATGATTGGAAATAATTAAGAATTTATTAAAAAAAGACTAACTAGGGGACTATTGCAAATTTTGAAAGGACTCACAAGACACCAAAATTTTGAAAATTGGGGGTAAACTCAAGTTGGATTTTGAGGATCCAACACAGGTTTTGACTAAAATAGGTGATGATAAGACTCTTTGGCAATGAATTACCTAAGAATTATAAAATATCCAACATACTACAAGGACTCAAAAACGAAACTAATCACCCAAAAGAACACCTTAATCACCTAGAAATAACACCTTAATAACCTATAGAGAATACCTTAATCACTTAAATAAAACACCTTAATTACCTAAAGAAAATACCTTAATCACCTAACAATAATAAAATTGAAACACTTTTTTTGTGTGTGGCTTTTCAAGCCCTCTGTGTAGAATGATACAATTTCAAATGTTGACCATTGATAGGAATTTATGATATTTGTAATTTGTAAGTATCTTGACCTACATTTTGAAGAATTTGATAAGGACCAAGCCATTTAGGTTCCCACTTTCCCTTCTCACCATGCTTCTCATTTTTAGGTGTAGACATGGAAAATTGACCCATTTTTAATTGAAAATCTTCCTAGAGCCCTTAAAATTTTCCCTAACCCTTGCCTAAGGCAAGGGATGGGCCTTTTTCCCCTTGCCCTACCTTTTTTTGTCCTTCCAAGTGATATCATGCCCGGTCAAGATGGGGAATGATTTTGCAAAAGTGAAGTTGTGACCCATCAGGATGGGGTAAAATTTCACATTTTTAGGGTTTCTTCCTTAGAAACCCTAATTTTTCTCTTTAGCATATTTGGCATCGAATTTCTTGAGGTTTTCCCACTCTTTTCACCTTTAATATCACTCTTAAAATGAGGTATGATATCACATTTCACATGTACACAATCGACCTTACGCTCTTAAGACATGCTTGGTTATTCTTACATGCTCACAAGTTATTTTCTATATGCTTCCTTTTCTCTTCTATAAGCCAAATCCCAAAGTGTGAATTTCATCTTTGGTCTTCTGTTGAATTGATCTGATTGTTGTTTGATCTGGTGGATCTATGACGTAGTTTGGGAGGAGAGATTAACTTCCTAGAGATCTCACCATTTCTATCTGCCTCTACATCATCCATAAGGTTTATTTACATTTTTGCACTTCATTTTGCATTTATTTTTATTTTTCTTGCATCATAGACAAAATCATGCCCGACACCGTCGAGGTGCAACTTCATAGATCTAAATTTAGGGTTTTCTACATGCAAAAGTAAAATCATGCTTAGTCCTAATGGGGCATGACTTTGCTTACTACATCATCGTTTCCACTCTCTACAAGGTGCAATTTTGCCTAGATATAAACTAGAGGAAACCTATTGAAGATAACTATATGATTATTTTTTAAACTCCATCTAGGTCATATTGGCATATTTTATTTTTTGTTTCTACTCTACTGTATTATTTCTTTATCATTAAATATCCAAAGGTCAATTTCCCCTTATATTTTCAAATGTCATCTAAGGACATAGGGGGTTTGAATATTGTACCTCCAAGCATTCTTATACAGTAGCCTAAGAAGCCCCCCTAACGCTAATTCCAATTTCAAGTGTTTTTGAGTTATCTTGCAAGATCAAGTATTATTGATATCATTGTACAATAGGCAGAAAAAGCAAGGATCAACCTCCATATAAGCTAAGTGTTCTAATTATTCTTTAGGTTGTTTGTTTGGTGCTTTATATTTTTATTGTAAACCCTATATCTAATTTTATAAAAATATATCTTAAGTTCTAGGCATTAAAAGATAACATATAGTGTGCATCTAGGGTTAATTTTGTTTGTACATTCTTTCTTGAGCCCTTGCTTAAATATCATTTTTCTAAAATCCTAGGTTAGAAAGCATTCAAATAAATAATCATTCTATGATTAGCTCTTGTATTTTCTACACTATGTATTTTTGCATTGTCTTTTATATTTCATAACATAGATCGAGAAAGACTAAACTTAGGTGATTACTTGAAATTGAATACATAAAACATTCTTGAATATCCCGAGGACTTGGAGTGAGTCCTTAAACCATTCCTGGTGAACCCTTCCTCCCTTTTGAGCATTGAGTGTAGGGAATAATGCAGCCCCCATGGTTCACCCCTTAAGGCTTTCTACCCTTGTATATCTAGCCTTGTTTGGTAATTGTATGTGGGAGGGTGGTTTTCCTCTTCTACATATTTGGTGAACCCAACATGAACACCTACTTCCTTTTAAAACATTAATCCAGATAATTAATTTGTGTGCAAAATATTTAAAGAGATAATTTCCTTGTGTTAGTAGGATTTTTATCTGATCTTAGTTCTTCTCTTAATGGCTTCCAGCATTGGGGATAGATGAATACTCCTTAGGTTTAATGATATTCTCCATGAGAAAGATAAAATTGATATAGGAAACCATAACCTAGAAGAAGAAGAGGCTGATAATCATCTTGATCCTATTCAGGGATCCAATGGGAACCTCATATTTGAATATTTTGACCATGTATAGACCTTTTAAAATATCATAAACATGCATTGGATCTAGCCTTAGAGGAAGAATAATTACTAGAAAAAAATACCTCATTTCAGGACAATCCCTTGAATGAATATTTGAATCATAGTAATCAAAATCATCAACCAACCTATGCCACTACTGTAACCACCAGTATTGGATGGAATTCACCAGTCCCTCCAATTAGTAGTGGCACACAAAATGGTTTTCAATTTCCTCCTCAATATTCTAATAGCAATACTATTGCTTCTGCTCTACCACCAATTATATTTCCATTCTCACAAGGGACCACATATAACAATAACCTTTGTATATCCAACTTGAATCAAAGGAATTTTGGAAATATACACAATAGTGATCCAGAGGTACAAAATTTGAAAAATATGGTAAAACAATTGGCTTGAAAAATGGATATGATTCAGCCTTAGGTTTCACTTACAGTTATAAGGAGATGTGTAATCAACCATTGGATCCTATTGTTGCTACTATGCCTTACCCAAAGTATTTTTCTATGCTATTTTTACCAATTTATAAGGGGACAAAAGATCCAATAGAACATTTAAGAAGGTTCATAACAACTTGACATGATATTATTTATGATGACATGTTATTAAAAAAAATTCCAAAAATTATTATTGGCATGGCATTAGAATGGTATTATAGATTGCCCAATTATTATTTAAATATTTTTGGAGAGACGGTAGAATTATTTGTTCATCAATTAAGTGCATACATTGAAAAATAAGTATTGATGAAAGATATTTATAATTTGAAACAAAACAAAGAAGAAAGCTTTTCAAAATTTCTATCTCTTTGGAGAAGTATAGTTGGTCAGTTAAGACATCCTATATCTCAAAATATATGCTTGATATATTTATCGACAATCTACAACAATAGATATCTTATGCCTTAGAGACTACCACTGCCACATATCTTGGTCAAGTGATAGAGTTGGCAAGAAAAGTGGAACAAGCCCTTATTAAAATATGTCAACTTAAGGTTAGGAAATAAAGGCCAACTAAATTCCAACATAAGAATAAGCATGTGAGGAGGGACAGTAGTAGGCCTGTTAATAATATCACTAATAGCCTACAAAAGATAGTACTTCAAAAACCTCCTCAAAGGAATTTTACAAGGCTTAACATGTCTATGGAATAAGTTTTGAAGAAACTTCTAGAAGCTAAGGTAATTGAATTATCTTCTGTGAGACAACCAAATACTACAACTCATTGTTATAAGGTAGATCATAATTGTACGTATCATAGAGTAGAAGGATATTGGAAAAATTCTTGTAATAGTTTAAAGCATGTGGTTCAAGATTTAATTGATGTAGGGCGTATTGATACTAGAAATTTTTAGTCTTCCAGCAGTCATCAAAATCATAATAGGATAAAAAAACAACTAACCAAGTGTCCTATAAGAATGTGCCACATCAATATGATAATAACATGGTTGGTATGATAACAAATACTTTAGAAAAGTCAATATGGAATCAACATATTTATCAATCTCAATAGGATATGAGTGTTTTAGAAAAAAATTCTATTAGATATTTTACAAAATTCTCATGCCCATGAGGAAGCTATGATAAATATCCTAAAACAACAGCCAGTACCTCCAGATATTTCCCCTAGTGATATGACAAATATTGTAAGTTCTCTTGGGACTCCCCATATTACCTTCTCGGATGCTGATATTTCTTTCCTAGACCTACAAGAAGATTCATCTCTCTATATCACTACCTTCATTGGAGATACTCTCATTAAAAGGGTCATGATTGACAACGATTCTTCTCTTAATATATGCACATATCATTTCTTTCAAAAATTTGGATTGGAAAAGAAATATTTAATTGCATCCGACGATATCATTAAAACTTTCAATAATGATTCCCAAGAAGCTTGTGGTATAATATCACTTCCCCTTAGTGAATATGTGAAATTTACTACACCGCCTTAAGGGCATTCCATTGCAATGTAAAGCATTTATAAAGCATTCAAAGGAAATAACACATAAACTTGTAATCTATTAAAGTGAAGCAAATGTATAACCAAATGGTGGATTTCTCCTTCTATTTAATCAATGTATAGCTTCAAATATGAGATTACAAATATCCCCTTGAGGGCTTTTACAAATTGATACAAATTCCATTACAATGTTCAAGGGATCTAGTCCCTTGAAAGGGGCCTCAAAGCGGTGTAAACTATGGCGTTTGATGTAAATATCGCATCCCACGATTGAGAGCTATCCTTCAACCTATTCTTCTGGTCTTCTTAGCTCCTTCCTTCTATGTAGAACTACCTGGACCTACACACAAGGGACTAAAATGGGGTTAATAGCACATGTTTCATAAGATGAAGAAAGCCTTGAAAACATAGCAAAAGAAGCATATGCTACAACCAAACAAAGTGATCTACATATATAAAAACTGATCTACAATAAGCATATACATATTATAATATAATATAAATGCAAATAAGAAACTTTGGAGGCAATATTAAGGGTGAAACTATGCATAACTGTTGGCCATCCCGGGGTGAGCCAGATAGACCTGCAACATTGGGGATCACCAAACCTGCATCAAAACTCCTCCAAACTACCTCAAATTTGGACCATAGGTTCCTTAGGACATTCCTAAGGGGACTATGGAGGAATTTATCTAAAATTCCAACCTATTTTGTGGCCATCCCTAGGTGTGCCATGGACAGACTATTGGTCATCCCTAGGTGGGATGGTTACAAAACTGCCTTAGTTTTGTCACCTATGGCCTTGGGAATTGGTCCAAAATTGGGTGGGGGTGTTGTCGATAGATGGGGCCAAATATACCTTCAATTTGGCTGGTTTGGAATGGGTGGATCGAGTCCTATTGCCCCTGAAATTGCCTTCGAGTGAAGAGGGTTTCAAGGCTAGGGAAAGGGTGAGTTTTGGTTTGCAAAAAGGTTGGGGACAAGTAGGGATAGAATTGGGCAGCACTTCGTTGCTCAAATGCTACTTCTCTCTCTTTTGAAATGAGGGTTTGGACCTCCTTTTATAGCCCAAAAGGGCATCTAGGGCAAAATGGCATCTTCTGCCATGCGAGGCAGGTGATGCCACATGTCCTAATCATGTCATTTGATGGGTGAGGGAAGGTTACCCCTTTGGGGCTCCCAATCAACTACCTCACTATCCATTAGTAGGTCCCCAATCAATTTGGGGTGATTGGACGCGCTAATGGTAGTCTTGGATTACCATTTAGTGCATCCTTTGACTTTTTCAAGGGTCCAGTTAGGGGTCGTCCCACCCAGGGACGGTTGTTGATGGCCATCCCTGGGTGGGACGGTCACCAACTATGGTCGTCCCTGGGTGGGACGACCACTAGTAGGAGCCCCAAAACTGCCCCAGACTGCTAGGAACCCTCCAAACTAAGTTTTGGAGGCTTTTGGAAGCCTTTTTCTAGCCTAGAGGGGTGCCCAATAGGGCCATATGTTGTCGATAAGAGGGCATATGTGATGCACTGATAGTCTTATCCGATTTACATGATTTAGGTGTCTATAGATGCCCTATTTTTGAGATGTGCAATGTGAAACAAAGCGTTGAGCAAAAATAGATCACTAAATCATCAAATGATCAAGGTTGTTCATTAACCTAATCAACTTTGGATGCCTCCATTGTGGAAATGGCATACATTCTTGGAATCCTTTCTATTGACATAGTCGAAGGATCGATTTTGGGTATACCTTTCAGTCGTGTTGTAGTAACAGTCTTATGGGGCTTAGGGCATACTAGGTCTTGGTGCCTTGTATTCTTGTAAACCTTTACATGGGTCAATTCCCGAGGTTTCAAGGAGGTCAAGCCTATTTGTTTGTTTCTTATGCTGATTCTTTGCCCCAACATGGGCTTGAAAATTTATCTTTAGCCAAGATTCTTTTGAATGCATGGAATTTACACTTATGAGTATTTTAATGTTGATTTGATTTTTGAATTCATTATTATGACTACCCCCTCAAGTGATGAGTCGATGAGGGCATGAAAAATGCTAAAGCGATGAGTCACTTGACACATATGACTTAATTGGGGCAACTCTCTATTTTTCCCATGGTACTAAATACCTGTTTGGAGGTGATTTTTGACTGTTTTGATGAATAGTTTTGGAGTCAAAAGGCCAAATATCTCATTCCCTTGGAGTGGTCCATCCATGGAGGCCTTCTTGGGGAGTAAAATAGAGTCTTTTGATGCATCCAAAAATACTATGGGTTCAGTCTTGACCCCTCCTATTTTATTGACCATTCTGTCTTGTTTTTGGTGGGTTGTTGGCCCATTTTTTTTTTATATTTGAAGTTGTTTTTGAATTTTGATTTTTGGAGTGTGAGGTCTAAGGACCCACTTGATTGTAGCCCATAGGCAATTTTTGGATTATGATGTATCTTTTGGTCTCATACATATATATATATATGAGTTTCTATTATCATCATGTGTTTCCTTATTGCTTTATGAGATGTATGCAATGCTTATATTTTATGATGCTATGATGGATGTCTAACATGGATGCATGTATTGATCATATGATTTGAGCTGATGATATGTAGATGTTTATGTGTTCTCTATATGCTTTTGTAAATTAAAATATATGCATAAAATAGTCAGTGGCCATCTAAATATTATTGCTAATATCTATCTGGTATCTATCCCATTTTATGAACATCCTTTAATAAACAAAAGTATATAAGGAAAAATGTATATGAATTGATGTAATGAATGATTTAATTTTGTATGATGGATATATAATGACTATTTGATGCATACTATGCTAGCACCATAGACTATACAAAATGTATCTTTATTATTTTCATGTTATTATTGACACTATGTAATGGATTTTGGAATTATGACAAACATGTGGCAACATGATGTAAAATAAAATGGATAATGTAATATGATATGATATTATTTAGTGGTTTTGAAGAGACTCAAACACTCTAGTTACCTAATCAAAAGTCATATAATAACTATACAAGATCTTTTGACAAAGTATGCACCTACTAAGATAACCAAGATAATCAATATCCCTGTGTGTGCACGTGAGTTCATTACCATGATAACACATAAGATTACCCTAGTGCAAATGGGATTCACTCAGCCCATCGACATTAGAGATCATTCTACGAGTCTCATTATCCTGAGTTTTGTACTTAGTTGGATTAGACCACTAGGTAATCTAGGTTACAACAAGCTAGCTCATCCACATTCAAACATTGGTCTATACCTAAGCAAGTTGCTTAAGTGATAGACATATCATCATGCGGGAGGCTACCACCATTGACAAGTAGGCTATCCACCAAACCTGTAATGAGGATCACCTTATGGTTCTCTAATGCTGAGAATTCTAGGGATTCAAGTTTCAGAGTCCCTACCTTTCTTTGAATTTCTCAAGGGAATTTTGCTCATTTTGATTTGTTGAGCAAGGGATTTTAATAGTGGTGAGAACCACTATTTCTTTTTGCTTTTCCTAGTGATAATAATCATTGTTTCTTTATGCATATTTGGGAGTGATAATAATCACTATTTTCTTTGGAATATTTCTTTGAGATACTTGCCCCAGTGTAGGGCAATGTATGTTTTCAATACTAGGGGGGGATAATAATCATTACTGATTTTCTTTCTTTGGGATACTTACCCCAGTGTAGGGTAAGGGATTTTTGGGTAAGGAGGAACTTGTCCTTTTGTCAATTCTTAGCATCTTTGAACCATTTGCATAGGGGGATGAGCAAGATAACCTTTTCGCTTGAAAGTAACCTAGACTACTTCATAGTTTTCATCTTTCCTTGTGCTAGACTTGGATTTATTAATGTGAAAATTATGTTGGGATTTTGATGTATACCAAGCATTATCCAAGTAGGATTCTACCTTCTAAAGATCATGCTAGCTTTCTACAAAATTTGAGAAGACAACTAGATATGGCTGAGTGACCAAAAACTTTAACTATGTTTATCAACAATGGCTAAGTGACGGGAAATAGACATATAATGTAAATGGTATATGTAATATAAACAGGTGGTATAACTTGTCATATGATAACAATGAATTTTTACCAGATGCCTAATGTACAGACCTAGTGCTAGACATATATGATCTATTTGGAATGATGCATAATGCAATGATGAGTATGCCTAATGCAACTATGATTATAATGCAAGTGATGAGAAATGCAATACAATGCAATATTTTTGTATTTTGATGATTTTCATGATTTTTTTTGTTATTTTTTAGATATATATATATATGTACAAGTTGACCAATGGGCTTAATGAATGCCATTGGAGCTTTTTGGGTGACCAAAGGGCTTATAGATGCCTTTGGAGCATTTAGGTTTGACCTAGATAGTTGTAAACTACCTAGGAGCATTTTAGCTTGACCTAGACGGTCATAGACCACCTAGGGGTATTTTGGGTTGACCTAAATAATCATGGACTATCTAGGAGTATTTTAAGGTGACCAAAGGGCTTATATATGCCTTTGGAGATTTTAGGATTGACCTAGATGATCATAGATAGTCTAGGAGATTTTTTATGTGACCTAGATGACCAGAGAGCCTTTAGGAGGGGACCTATAAGGCGGGCAAACACGGAAAGTGTGACTAGGACTACACTAGGGGTATTTGGATTTGTGACCAAAGGGCTTATGGATGCCTTTGAGCATTTAAGGTTGACCTAGATCTGTAGATAGTCTAGGAGATTTTTTATGTGACCTAGATGGTCAAAAACCGCTAGGAGCCTTTAGGGTGACCTAGGTGGGCAACGACACTTAGAAAGTGTCTATGACTGCCTAGGGGTATTTGGTTGTGACCAAAGGGCTTATGGATGCCTTTGGAGATTTTATGTAACTTTGATTACTTTGTGATTCTAGGAGGAAGGTGCAATACCTTGTGTCCCCCCAACATTTGTGGTGATCAAAGGAAGTGAGGAAGGTGCAATACCTTTAGGATCCTCAATTTGCTTCATTTTTTGTAATGTAAATAGTGGGGAAGGTGTGACACCTTGGATACCCCCAGTATGTACTATGTTTGATGCATTATTATTGGCTTGGCTAGGAGAAGTGATATAGAATAACTCCCCATGTTGTGGCAAAGTTTTATGGGTAATACCACTATCTTGATGGGGTAACATGAGTGACCCGCTTGTGGATACAACTTCCCTATCAATAAGATCTTGGACCACATGTCTAAAATTATGATAATTGCTAATGTCATGCCCTCTTATTTGGTGATAGAGGTAAGAATGATCCTCCCTGTATCATCTAGATCTAGACCTATTTGGATTGATTAGGGGTATATCTGGCAAGATGATTGCCTTTGCTTCTTGCAAGTTGTGAAAGATGGTTGACATGGACTCAGCTAATGGAGTCCAAGTATGATGTTGATGCTTTAAATGAGGTGAACATGGTCACCACATTTTATGAGGTGATGGGGTTGTATGCATCTTAGTCACCTGTTTAGGTTTTTCTTCTTGACTCTTCTTTATAGGTAACAGATTCTGAACTATGTCAATTTGTTGATTGTTGATTTGAAGATCATTCTTGTCAAGCATATCTTGTACCTTATTCTTGAAGGTGATACATGACTTAATGTTATGACCATTCACTTGATGATAAGGATAATGTTGACTCTCTTGATACCACATTGGTTTGTGTCTATTAGGATCCAAAGGGTGGATATCTGGCAATGTGATAACCTTAGCCTCGCATAATCGATTAAAGAGTGACACCAAAGATTCAGGCAATGGTGTATACATGCGAGGTTGATGGTGTTGTTGCCTTTGCCCTTGCTTCTATTGAGGCTTAACATTGGATTGCATAGGAGGAGGTTGGTCCTGACAATCAAGGGGTTGAGATTTTGAATGACTCAACTGTAACTCAATGCTTGCGAGTCGATTCAAGATCTATTGTGAGTCATTATGTTGGTGACTCACTTGTAACTCAACATTGGCTAGCCTATCCAAAATCATCTGAGTAAATGCAGATGGTTCATGATGATTGTGGGTAGTGAGTATATCCACATGCTCTTGTTCTTGATTTAACTCATGCTCTTGTTCCACCTCATAGTGTTCAATTGTGGTAGCTAGATTATCTCCACTTTGTTGTAGTGGGTACACTTGTTCTTGATTTTGTTGAGATGTTGAATGAGATGGAGTAGGTGTGCCTAAATCCATCAATGATATCTCTTGTGTTATGGATGGAATGTTGGATGGAGTCACAAGTGGTCTAGATGAATTAAGAGGATTTTGGTTCTCTATCATCACATTGATCATTCCCACAAACTCATGAGAAGATGCATTGGCACTTGGACCAGTCATAGGTTCATCATAAACTTGTCCAAGGTGATCTACTTGGCCCCCATGCTCAGGGGGTGCATCAGAAATGCTATCAATGGGTGGCAACTCGATAGGAGGACAACCTAGATCCTTGATCAACTCAATGATATGCATGAATTTAACATCGGGTTCTATGCATTCATCAAGTTCAGGATTGGTCAAGTGACTTGTGTCCTCAAGTTTGGTGGATGAAGATGGTATGATATGATCTAATTCTTCTATATCCACCATTGGTTCCTCCTTGTTGGTAGGAGTAGGAAGGTCTTCTTCTAATGTGTCAAAAATGTCTAAGAGAGCTTTTGCGGTTAGCCTTTTTGACTCTCCCTCGTTTGAAGAAACAGAGGATGGTACTGGCGATGGTGGTGAAGGTAACTTCACAACTAACCATGGGGTTGAATCTAGAATTTGGATAAGGTCATTGAGTTTAGTATCCAAAGGTGTGGATGGATGAGTAGACTCTTGTGGATGATCATCCTTATTGTAATACTTGAAGGGGTCTGGGTCGGCATCAACCACATGGACCTGACCTTCATGAATGTATTTAAGGCATTGATGTACAAGAGAGGGGATGCACTCCATGTCTCTTATCCAAGGTACTCCTAACAATATGTTATATATTCTTTCACCTTCCAATATATAGAATAATGTAGGCATAGTCTTTTGTCCCACTTGAACTAGTAGGATTATGGTGCCTACAATGGAGGACAAAGCATCATTAAATGCTTTCAAGGTGAAATTGGATCTTGCAATGTGCGAAGATGGGATTTTGAGATGCTTTAGTGTGGTTGTGGTAATGATGTTTATTGTGGAACCTATATCAACCAACACTCACTTATAGGGGATCCTATTGATGCATGCGATGATGTGCAAAGGAGAGTCTAGTAAATTGGTAGACCTAGGTTTGATATCCTGATTTCAAAAGGATATAACAGGATCTTTGTGCATTTGTATGTATCCCACAAAGTTGGTGAAAGCATCAGAATCATGAGGTTGTAATTCGATAGAATTTAAAACCTCCATGAAAGTTTCCTGATACTTTGGGAATCCTTGTATTAACTCTCCCATGGTCATGTTGGTTGATGACGTATGCAAACTTCACATAGGCCTCTTCTGGCTTGCTACCACTTGTTGGATGGGAGTTCTAGGTGGTGTAGAGGGAGTGTAGACTTCCCTACTAGGCCTCTTGGTAGGCTGATTATCTCTAGTTTGGGCTTGGACTCGGTGTTGACTAACCGAAGAGTCCACTTGATCACATGAATAACCCATTGGTGTTCTCTTGGAAGAGGTACCTCATGGTTGCATGGAATAATGTGATCAAGGATAATTAGGATCTTCCTCAGGTCTTCTTTTATAAGTGAGGAATGGTTGGGCAGAATTGACTTGCCCACTATGACGAGTATCATACTCATCTAGGTTTTGGTACCCTAGGGAAGGGTTCTTTGGAAGCTTAAGATGATCATTTAACCCTACCCTAGGTATATAGTCATGTTCCCTATGTGGGGGGAGATCCTCATACTTATAACTATGATGCTCATGACCTCTCCTATAGTTTTCAACTTCATAGGCTCATGATTGAGCTTGGCTATGCATAGTTGTCATGATGCATTGACTAGGCAAACCTTGAAGGGAACCCTACACTAAAGAAATACCCTATGCATTATATATATATTTTATTCTTATTAGGGTTTGACCCCTAGATCGAGGATCTTGGGTTGATTACCCAAACAATAAAGAAATACCTAAAGTAGACAACATGATTATCTCTTTTTAAGTTTTATAGATTCAAATACACAATCAATAGAAACACACAAGAAAACAAATGATTATCTCCTTTAAATATTTAAATGTGAATCCCTAAACTTGTTTGATGTGTTTCAAGATGTGTTGCTTTGTAAAGAAAATCCTTTTCTCATGTTTGATATTTCATTGGATGATATTCTCAAATGTTTAAAGGATTTCACCTATATACTCGCACAAGTCAAATATGGGGATGAAATCCATATCCAACGAGGTAGCATAGGTACTACCAACCCTCACCCAACACCCCGTGCATAATGATACACCCCTCCGAAGAGGAATGCATGCTATTTTGCATGGTTAGGACAGATCTTGGGTCGGCCTTGGCCACGGATGGGTCCCGATAGTACTCTTTCTCATGAGCCAATCGAGTGGTAATTACATCCACTATTGGTCTCGATCAATGGGTTGGATATGAGAGCCCAACTCCATTGATGTTAAAATAAAACTTGGTGTGTGGGGTTCCTTTTAAAATTTGAAAGAAAACAAAGTAGCACTCAATGATTATTTACTAAATGCATGAAGGTGCATTTTTCTTTCAGAAATATTAGTAGCATAAAAGGAAAGCACAAAAATTCAAAACCTATATGAACTTAACCCTTTTTGGGCAAGTAGCAAGCAATCAAACCAGAAAAAAGCAGAAAGTCTACTATTATTTTCCTTATTTCTTATGATCTAATTAATGCACAATTTTGGAAAGAGGATATCTAACCTTTCTATGCATAGAGAAGACAAGAAAATATAAAATTTGACAATTTTGAACAGCAAATTTCAAATTGAAAGTGCAAAAAGGTGTAAAAATGAACCTAAAACTTGTTATTTCTACAAATTTTTGTAGAAACCCTCTAGTTTTGTGGCTATCCTAGGTAGGGATGGTCATATATTGGGGGCCATCCCACCCATCCATGAGATCTCTCACCCAATGCCATGGAGCTGGCCGTCTCACCCAGTGCCATGGAGCAACAAAGAGGTCATTTTCAGAACGATCACTACTTGCAACCTGCAAAACCAAAATTTAAGGTCCAAATTAACATCATCCAAGGGGGAGACTTAAAAATATTAGATACCATGATCGCCACTGAAGAAGTGAAATTTACTACACCGCCTTAAGGGCATTCCTATTGCAATGTAAAGCATTTATAAAGCATTCAAAGGAAATAGCACATAAACTTGTAATCTATTAAGGTGAAGCAAATGTATAATCAAATGGTGGATTTATCCTTATATTTAATCAATGTATAGCTTCAAATATGAGATTAAAAATATCCCCTTGAGGGATTTTACAAATTGATACAACTTCCATTACAATGTTCAAGGGATCTAGTCCCTTGAAAGGGGCCTCAAAGCGATGTAAACTATGGTATTTGATGTAAATCTCGCATCCCATGATTGAGAGCTATCCTTCAACCTATTATTCTAGTCTTCTTAGCTCCTTCCTTCTATGTAGAATACCTGCACCTACACACAAGGGACTAAAATGGGGTTAATAGCACCTGTTTCATAAGATGAAGAAAGCCTTGAAAACATAGCAAAAGAGGCATATACTACGACCAAATAAAGTGATATACATATACAAAAACCAATATACAATAAGCATATGCATATTATAATATAATATAAATGCAAATAAGCAAATTTGGAGGCAATATTAAGGGTGAAACTATGCATAACTATTGGCCATCCCGGGGTGAGCCAGATAGACCTGCAACATTGGGGATCACCAAACCTGCATCAAAACTCCTCCAAACTACCTCAAATTTGGACCATAGGTTCCTTAGGACATTCCTAAGGGGACTATGGAGGAATTTATCTAAAATTCCAACCTATTTTGTGGCCATCCCTAGGTGTGCCATGGATAGACTATTGGTCATCCCTAGGTGGGACGGTTACAAAACTACCTTAGTTTTGTCACCTATGGCCTTGGGAATTGGTCCAAAATTGGTATGGGAGTGTTGTCGATAGATGGGGCCAAATATACCTTCAATTTGGCTGGTTTGGAATGGGTGGATCAAGTCCTATTTCCCCTAAAATCGCCTTCGAGTGAAGAGGGTTTCAAGGCTAGGGAAAGGGCGAGTTTTGGTTTGCAAAAAGGTTGGGGACAAGTAGGGATAGAATTGGGCAGCACTTCATTGCTCAAATTCTACTTCTCCTCATTTTTGAATGAGGGTTTGGACCTCCTTTTATAGCCCAAAAGGGCATCTAGGGCAAAATGGCATCTTCTGCCATGCGAGGCAGGTGATGCCACATGTCCTAATCATGTCATTTGATGGGTGAGGGAAGGTTGCCCCTTTGGGGCTCCCAATAAACTACCTCACTATCCATTAGTAGGTCCCCAATCAATTTGGGGTGATTGGACATGCTAATGGTAGTCTTGGATTGCCATTTAGTGCATGTCCTTTGACTTTTTCAAGGGTCCAGTTAGGGGTCATCCCACCCAGGGATGGTTGTTGATGGTCATCCCTGGGTGGGATGGTCACCAACTATGGTCATCCCTGGGTGGGACGACCACCAGTAGGAGCCCCAAAACTGCCCCAGACTGCTAGGAACCCTCCAAACTAAGTTTTGGAGGCTTTTGGAAGCCTTTTGCTAGCCTAGAGGGGTGCCCAATAGGGCCATATGTTGTCGATAAGAGGGCATATGCAATGCGCTGATAGTCTTATCCGATTTACGTGATTTAGGTGTCTACACTTAGATTTGGACCCAAAATTCTAAGTACAATGTTTTATGTGGTGTCTTGTCCCACATATTTTAATCTACTTCTTGGATGGCCTTGGATTCATGTAATGGGGTCCATCCCTTTCACTTTTCATCAATGTGTAAAATTTGAATTTGAAAATCAAATCATTTCTATCATGGGTGATCCTAATCCATTTGAATTTTTCTCACAAGAGGATTTGGCCCAAATCCATTCATCACAACCTTCCTCTAAGGAACCTTCTACTAATATCTCATCTCAGGATCAAGATGACTCTTCCTTTCTAGAGCTTCTCTTTAATGAATCTCATCAAGGTTTAGAGTGGAGTGTTGAGGATGAGGATCCACCCTCTCCTGTCATCTTAATTCTAGAGTTGTATGTTACATATGAGGCTTTATATTAGAATAACATCTACTTTTATGGGTCTATTACTTGCACAACATAGGTTGAGTCTTCTAATTCTCAAGTGGACTTTGGTTCTATGTCTCCCGAGGACCTTGAGAAATTAAGAGTGATTCATGCCCTACCTTCCCTTAAGGATGATTTATCCATCCTTATTGAGGAGACCATAAATGTGAACATAAGTTTTGAGAAAGCCCCTATAATCCTTAAGCTAGGTAAAGCCTGAAGAACACAAGCTTATACTGAGAGGGGTGGTGAATAGTATAAGACCTCTTTTTACTTTTTCCTTTATACTTCAAAATAGTAAAGCAATATATCCAAAGAAATATCAAAGCAATGCACAAAACCATCCACAAAGTGACACAAAAATTTACATGGTTCATCCACAAAAATTTTCTCTAAAATTTATCTCAAAGTTCTTTGGGAAACCTTCCCAATTACAATGTTTATGAGCCTTGGCTCAAAGGAGAAACCTTCCCCCAATCTGAATTTATGAGCCTCTGCTCAAAGGAGATACCTTCCCCTACCTCTGCTCTGGCTGGTGAACCTTTAGAAGATCTCTGCCTCTGCTGCCCTTAGCAAATGGAACTCTATCCATAGAAGACACCTGTCTTCCCTGCTCTGGATGGAGACCTCTGTCCTCAACTTTATCACCTCAAAGTTGGTCCTTGAATTTTCACTAAACATAGTCCTTCGGTCTAGCACAAATTTCCTCATCCTCTATCTTTGATCTGCACCAAAAATAGTCCTTTGGTCTGGCATAAATCTATCCTCAGGTTCTTCTCATAGAACCAATGCACCTATGTCCTCAAGTTCTCTGATAGAACTATCAACCTTAGCTTCACAAGTCCTCTGCTAGGACCTATCCAAATCTGCTCACAAGTCCCCAATGGAACCTGTCCAAAACCTGCTCACAAGTCCCCAATGGAACCTATCCAAAACTTGATCACAAGTCCCCAATGGAACCTATCCAAAACCTACTCACAAGTTCATCAAGAAAAACTTGCTTGGCGTGAACCCACAAAGAGAATTGTTAGAGACCCAATGTGATTCATCAACCTCATAGAAGCATAAGGAGAATTGTTAGAGACTCAATATGTTCTATACTTAACTCCCAATCTCAATCTCAACTCAATATCAATCTCAATAGAATAAGATAGATGTAGTATGCTATTCTCAAGAACATGAAACACAACCCAACAATTGCCAACAATGCAATATCTCATATAACAATGATACTCATGTTCTTTCCAACCACCAATATCTTTTCTCAACCAATTAGGGCTTCAACAACAATGCTCAAATACAAGGTTTAACCAACATCATTAAACTCAACATTAACCTTGAAGAATTCAACCAATCATCACAAGAAAAGGAAACAAGTAGAAATCCTTTTCCCTACAAAGATATTTGAACAAAACAGCCACCAACACAATATCACCAAATGCAAAGAATAACTTGTTCAAATCAACTCAATGGAGTAAGCCCAATATCATGACTCAAGTAAAAGCAATTACTTGATCAAACAACCTCTATGGAAGCAACTCATCCATCAATGTCAAAATAGCCAACTAAGGGTTTCACCATCTCAATGCAAGTAACAAACATAAACCCTAGTGCACAATGCTTCCATTACCCCAAACCAGAAATATGCATTCTCCAAAACTCTCATTAATGATAACAATGCATAAGTAGTCTTCAAAAAACTAGAAACTAGGACTTATACCCAACCAAAGGAAACCTTGTTGAATACCTTTTCACTCCAATCTTATTTTAGGAAAACATACACCAATCATACTCATAAGAAGAATGTACCCATACCTTATTGAAGTGAAGGAACCCCTTTGGAAATCTGCCACCATCACAAAATTCTTTTGCCAATCTTCACAAAGGTTAGTAGATCACAACATAATCAACATTACTCCACTTTTCAATAATCATCACCAAGGTCTTTAATTGCACAACTTCCTTATCTCTCCTAAAACCACTTGTACCATAAAATAAAATAAATCACAACATTGCATAACCTTATAACTCCCAAAACCACTTATACCATAAAAGTAAAATAAATCACAACATTAAAATAATAATAAAAAATCTTTATAGCATACCTTTTATTGCAACAACATATTTAATCTTCCTTCACTTTATAACTCCCTTAATCAATATAGTCTCACATGCTAACCTTTCAGCATCGGATATTAAATAGCATACCTTTTACCTTTTATTTGTTTTGACCACCAAAAAGGAAGCTCAGGGGATTCGACCACGGGACTTATGTTCCCTCAGCACATTAGCTCCAAATCAAACCACCAAGTGAGATCTACTCCCATGTGAGAATTATGCTCACGCTATTTTATTTAACCCTGTTATCTTCTCCAAGCAAACCTTAACACATTCCTTCATCGGTAACCAATACAAGAGGCCGATTCCTTTTACTACTATGTCATCAACATTTCTATTATGTTATCCAAGGAGCTCACTACAGCATCACCAAAATCACAGATGCATTCGCTATTCAAAACGTAACAGTTCTTCCTGGGTTTACTTCGAGAAACAAGCTATTATGAACAACGCCTTTGATACCTTATCAAACAGTGACGAACTTCCAACGCACTCCTTTTTATTTCAGCGTCATCCAAATTTTTGTACGCTGTTGGTCAGAAGATAATGCAGTGATAAATAACCATTCAAAATGTTTAGCCACTCTGGGAATGCGAGTCAGCCGTAATCTCTCTCAACCGGAGCTTCTTTCTTGAGGCCAGTAATGTCGTGGATACCACCAGGAGTTTGTCTGCTTCGAAAACCGTGCTCTCTCTTATGCTAGAATCGCATAGGAATTTCCTCCATCCGTGCTAGGCGTCGAACGATATCACGGGAGCACTGATTTTGACTTGAATCCTATGTCCTTGGAAAATGCTGAGCATAAGCAATAGTTTTAGCACATCAATTTATTTCGAGAGACATTCATTAATCTTCCTCATACTTTTGCCCATGCAATCGCCTGTCTCCCTCCTTTGCTGGCGCAGATGATGTCAAAAATGAAATGCTCTAAAATTGATATCGAATCCTTCACATGCTTTAATGAAAACCATTGCCACATTTTATATGCACTAAGATGCATTTCCAAACACGTTGGTCCTTTCAATTTAATTTTAATATTTAAATTTTAAATAAATAAAATTTAAACTAAATATTTAAAATTAAATATCTTCATCACCGGGGCACCTTTTTCAACGAAATGAAGAGCCAACTTGGGTTTTAAGAAAAACCCATTTCAAATCTGGTATCCATGGTTTTAAATAAAACCTTTTATTTTGACTACCTTGGTTTTCACAAAAACCCTTCCGCTTCTTGACATCAATGACAACATCAACACTTGAGCAAAGGCAATGTACCCAATGTACCCAAAATTGACAACAATCTCCCCCTTTGTCATTGATGGAAAAACTTTACTAAAAAAACATCTTCAAGATCCAAAACTGAAATCACTCTCTTTGAAGTTTTGATCCCCCTGACTTGAAGCTTTCCTCTTCACTTGAAGCTCTCCCCCTTACTCATATCTCTCCCCCTTTGTCATCAATGGCAAAGGGCCACCTTTGGGGCTCGAAACTAAGAATGAGCCTCTTAGCTTAGTCCCTCCCCCACCTCATGATGAGGTGATTAATTCTAGGATGAGAGTAAAACTCCCATTAGGCACTGATCATCATCAGCGTCTATAACTTCCTTGTCGGGCCTTCTCTTGAACTCTTTGTCCATATTCTTGTTCTTGTAATTGTTCTGATCCTTGGACCTGACCATGCCATTGTTCTTGTTCCTGTATTCTAGAATTTCAGCTCTACACTATCTAGCTATGTGACCTTCATTGTTGCACTTGTAATAAGTAACAATGTTATTTCTTTGAGGTATACCTGTTCTTTGAATCCACCTGTTCTGACTAAACCTGTTCTTGTTGTTTGCCTTGCAATGAACTACCTTGTGCCCAAACTGATTGCAAGAGTAGCAATACCCATAAATGAAATCACCACTTTTGAAACTGTTATTTACCTTTTTTATCTGAGCCATTCAAACCTTAAAACATTCCTTCATCGGTAACCAATACAAGAGGCCGATTCCTTTTACTACTATGTCATCAACATTTCTATTACGTTATCCAAGGAGCTCACTACAGCATCACCAAAATCACAGATGCATTCGCTATTCAAAACATAACAGTTCTTCCTGGGTTTACTTCAAGAAATAAGCTATTATGAACAACGCCTTTGATACCTTATCAAACAGTGACGAACTTCCAATGCACTCCTTTTTATTTTAGTGTCATCCAAATTTTTGTACGCTGTTGGTCAGAAGATAATGCAGTGATAAATAACCATTCAAAATGTTTAGCCACTCTGGTAATGCGAGTCAGTCGTAATCTCTCTCAACCGGAGCTTCTTTCTTGAGGCCAAAAATGTCGTGGATACCACCAAGATTTTGTATGCTTGGAAAACCGTGCTCTCTCTTATGCTAGAATCACACAAGAATTTCTTCCATCCGTGCTAGGCGTCAAACGATATCACAGGAGCATTGATTTTGACTTGATGTCCTCTATCCTTGGAAAATGTTGAGCATAAGCAATAGTTTTAGCACATCAATTTATTTCGAGAGACATTCATTAATCTTCCTCATACTTTTGCCCATGCAATCGCCTGTCTCCCTCCTTTGCTGGTGCAGACGATGTCGAAAACAAAATGCCCAAAAATTGATATCGAATCCTTCACATGCTTTAATGAAAACCATTGCCACATTTTATATGCACTAAGATGCATTTCCAAACACGTCGGCCCTTTCAATTTAATTTTAATATTTAAATTTTAAATAAATAAAATTTAAACTAAATATTTAAAATTAAATATCTTCATCACCGGGGCACCTTTTTCAACGAAATGAAGAGCCAACTTGGGTTTTAAGAAAAACCCATTTCAAATATGGTATCCATGGTTTTAAATAAAACATTTTATTTTGACTACCTTGGTTTTCACAAAAACCCTTCCGCTTCTTGAAATCACTGACAACATCAACACTTGAGCAAAGGCAATGTACCCAATGTACCCAAAATTGCCAACAAAGCCCTAACCATGGACAAACGGGAGCAATTGACCAATTTATTAAAAGAATATTAGGATATCTTTTCTTGGTCATATATCGACATGCTAGGGCTTGATCCCTCCCTTTTCATGCATCATTTGGTATTTAAACCTTGTTCTAAGCCTTTTAAGAAGAAACTTCAAAATATGCATTCAAAGGTCACCCTCTTAGTCAAGGAAGAGATCCAAAAACTCCTTGATATCGAGTTTATAAAATCCATTGACTATTATGATTAGATATCCAATATCGTTTCTATAGCTAAGAAATAGGGAACAATAAGAGTATGTACCAAATTTTGAGACATTAATTTAGCATGTTCTAAAGATGATTTTCCCTTACCCAGCACAAACCATATTGTAGATTTCACTACCAAATATGGGATGCTTTCACTCTTGGATGATTTTTAGGTCACAATGAAATCATGATTGATCTTGAGGACTAAGCCAAGACAACATCACTACTCCATGGGGTACCTTCTGCTAGAAAGCCATACCTTTTGGCTTGAACACATGATCTACTTATCAACGGGCCATGACTTATATTTTCCATGATATGATGTATGATATTCTCCAGGATTATGTGGATGACCTTTTTGCTCATTCACTAAAACAAAAGGATCATGTCCATGATTCAAGGTAAATTTTTGAAAGGCTTTGACATTACAAATTTTATCTTAAACCCGCTAAGTTTGTTTTGGAGTCACATCTGGAAAGTTTCTAGGCTTCATAGTTTCTAGGCAAGTCATTGAAGTGGACCCTGTTATTATAGCAACTATCATCAATATGCCTCCTCACCATACCTTGACTAAACTATATAGTCTACAAGGTAAGTTGTATTTTATTAATTTTTTTATTGCCCAGTTAGCTGATAAGTTTCAGCCTTTCCTTAGATTCCTTAAAAAGGATATAGTTTTTTGATGGGATTCTAAATTTCAAAAATATTTTGATGACCTTAAGAGATATTTCATTTCCTCGCCTATTTTAGTTCCTCCTATATCTGGTAGGAATTTTATGCTTTACATAGTGGCCATCGCTCATGATTTGGGAGCCATGCTAGCCTAGCATGATGATGAAAATAAAAAAATAGCCATCCACTATATCAGTAAAACTTTGGTCAACTATGAAACCAGGTACACTCCTTTAGATAAGCTTTGCCTTGTCGTAGTGTTTGTTTCCTATAAGTTAAGACACTACATGCTTAGCCATAAGATATTGGTAGTTATAAAGTTTGATCCTTTTTGCTACTTGATGTCTAAAACCCACCTTTCAGGTCGAGCTGCTAAATGGGTATTAGCCCTTAGTGAGTTTAATATGACTTTCATAGGTCAAAAGGCTATCAAGGGTTAGGTAATAACCAATCAGTTAGCTTTTTCTCCCATAGAAGCTGCCCACCCTATAGTTGTTGAGTTTCTTGATGAGTGCTTAAATATTGTAGTTGAAGAGTCTAAGTCTTGGACTTTTTTTTTGATGGAGCCCAATGCATGAAGGGTGCTAGAGCTGGAGTCATTCTAGTTACCCCATAAAAATAGCTCATCCCCTTGTCCTTCAAACTTCATTTTTCTTACACAAATAATACTATAGAATATGAATCTTTAATCCTTGGTCTCAGAGCAGCCTTAGCTTTATAGGTTAGAGTTCTTTTAATATTTGGTGACTCTCAACTTGTGGTTAATCATATCAACGACGTTTATTAGAATCGAGATGATAAAATTAAACCATACAAGGAGATTGTTACCAAGTTGTCTTATTTCAAGTAGGTAACCATAGAGTCTATCCCTAGATCCTCAAACTACCATGTGGATGCCATGGACGCTACTGCATCCTTGTTCCATTTAGAGTTGGAAGATGATCAAGCATCAATTATCATTCAACAACTCTTGGAATATGCATCTTTGAGTTCTTGTTTGGTTTCCCTAGATTTTTTGACCATCGAAGCTTCCCCATATGAGCCATGGTATAATGACATATTTAATTTTCTTAAGGATGGTTTGATGTCTGATGGCTTAGATTGCAATCAGCGTAAGCTATTGCGCAAAAGAGCATGTCAATTTGTTATAATTGGCAATAATTTGTATCGATATTCTTTTGAAGGTATCCTATTGCGATGTCTCAAATCCAATGAAACCCTACTTGCTCTTAGTGATGCTCATGAGGGTTCATGTGGAGGCCATTTTAGTGGTAATGCCATTGCCAAAAAGCTCCTTCAAATGGGGTATTATTGGCCTTCCATGGAGAAATATGCATGTGATTATGTTCAATGCTATGACAAGTGTCAATGCCATGATCATCTTATTCATGCTCCTTCTCAAGACCTTTAGGTTATCTCTTCCCCTTGGCCATTCTCTATGTGGAGATTGGACATTATCAAGAAAGTTAACCCAGTATCATTTGATGGTCATAAGTTTATCATTATTGCAACTGAGTATTTCACTAAATGGGTTGAAGCCATACCCTTGGCTATGGTGACTAGAACTCAAGTTTCCAAGTTCATCTTCAACCAGATTCTTTGTAGGTTTGGGATACCTTTAGTGATTGTTTCTAACAATGACACTCCTTTAAAGAACAAGGATGTCTATAATCTATGTACTAGGTACAATATTCATTGTAGATGGTCGAATTATTATTACCCTTAGGTTAATGGACAAGTCGAAGCATCCAATAAATCCTTGATCAGGATTTTGAAGAATTTGGTTAGTAAGATCAGTCATGATTGGTATACCCAAATTTATCCTACCTTGTGGGCCTATCGTACCAATGTGCATACTCCCACAGGGACCTCACCATATGTCTTGGTATATGGGTTTGAGGTGGTGTTTCCTTTTGAATTTGAGGTTCCTTCTTTGCGCATCTTGTTGCAATATGTTGAGGTTAGTGATGAGTATTGTGCAGATCATTTGCATCAATTGGAGCTACTGGATGAAAAGTGCATTCATGCCTTAGAGAATTTGTGAGCCTATCAGGATAGGCTCCAATGATCTTATTCTAAGAAATTTTGCAATCATTCTTTTGAGGTTGGGGATCTTGTCCTCAAGGAAAACTATAAGAACACTAATACTCATGTTGATCTTCGAGGTAAATTCCAACCCAATTGGTTAGGGCCCTTTGTCATAATGGCCAAGTTTGGTTTAGGTGCCTATCGTTTGGCTTCTTTGGATGGTAAAGAGCTTAAATAACCAATGAATATAATGCATTTAAAAATATATTATGCTTGATCTATCTTCCATGTTGCATTTGCATTTAGTTAGGTCATACTGCATGTTTTCCTGACATATTTTGCACGTTTTCCTATCATACTTCACATGATTGCTTGACATTTTATTTTGCATGTTGCTTGTCATAATTGCATTGTTGCCTGCTCATGACTGCTTGATCATATAGTTTTTGGGGATTCATGACAATGGCATGTGATGATACCTAGTTAGGTCATAGCTCACATGCATTGCACTTTCACTAGGACTCTGATGCCTAGCGAAGCCCCAACCTAGGGACCTATGCATTTTCATCCCTTCTTCTCTTCTCATATCCCTTGGCTCTTTTCTTCTCTCCTCTCTTCTTCTTGTATTCCTTGACTTTGAAAGTTTTACAACAATTATCATTTCTCTCCAAAGTCAAGGAATGCAATCTTATTTTGGTATATCCTTGTCTTTTGCATGATTCTTTCTTGTCTTTGTCTTCTTTGATCAGATAAGGATATACATTCTTCTCTCCATTTTTTGCACACTTTCCCCCTATTGAATTTTCACTAGCTATAATTTCAAGTGGGGTACACGTAATTCATTGCTTCTCATTTTCTTCCTCTCTTTTCTTCTAGAACATGCACACATTCACATTGTGTTATGCTCAGATGACTTGGTCTACATATTCTTACACACCCCTATTGGGAAGTACTTGCTACTACATCATTCACACTAGTAATAATATATCACCTATCATTCACACCAGTAATAATATATCACCCCTATTGGGTTACACTTATTTTGACTCAGTGGGATTAACACCCCATTACAAGATAAGCTCCTTGGCCATTTCATTAGGCCTTGGCATACATCCTAGTGGGTAATCACCCCACAACAATCACTAGCAAAAAATCACCCATAGTGGGTTACGCTCCATATTTTTCCCATTTTTCCATCTTAGCAAGTACTACACCCATAGCGGGTTTTTGTTTCACATTTGGATCCTCTCTTTGGGCATAACACCCTTCATTCAAGGTCCTTGATCAGTTTTTCTTTTACTCCAGGATTGACCTTTGGATTCTTGTTCTTGTTCTTCTCATTCCTCTTCTCCTATCCTCTTCCCATATTCTTTCTTTCCATTTCTTCTATTCATCCATGCATTTCATGATAGTTGCATTAGGCTCATGTTATACCCAATAATATTTGCTTCATTGTTTGCTTACATGCTTTGTTCTTTGTGTTTATGCATTTTTCCTTTCTTTACTTTTTTGAGGTTTCTAAAGGAAGTTCCTTTCCTTTTAAAACTCGAGGGGATACCCCAGCCATAGAGGCATTAATGGTAGTAATATCTCACCTGGTGTGTAGGAGTTCAAAGTGTCTTTCATGACACCCCTCTTACACCACCCCTTTTCCCAAACCTGGCCACTCCTTCTTTGTGTTTTTTGCCTTCTTGCCCATAGGAGTCTACATATTTTCTTTGACGCATTTACTTGGCCTTAAATGCATCAAAGAGGGGGTAAAATATAGACACAAAAATTGACCCACTTTTAGTGGGCAATATTCCTAGAGCTCTTCAAAAGGTCCCTAACCCCTGCCTAAGGCAAGGGATGGGCCTCTTTCCCCCTTGCCCTACCTTTTTTACCCTTCTAAGAGATATCATGCTCGGTCAATATGGGGAACAATTTTGTGAAAGCGAAGTCGTGACCCACCAGGATGACGTATCATTTTGTGTTTTTAGGGTTTCTTCCTTAGAAAACCTAATTTTTCTCTTTAGCATGTTTGGCATCAAATTTCCTAAGGTTTTCTTGCTCTTTTTACCTTTAATCTCACCTATAAAAGGAGGGATGATCTCACATTTCACACACACAATCAATCTTATGCTCTTATGATTTCTAAGACACGCTTGGTTATTCTAACATGCTCACAAGTTATTTTTTGTCTGCTTCCTTTTCTCTTCTGCAAGCTAACCTCAAAGTGCGAATTTTAGATTTGGTCTTCTACTACATTGGTCTAATTGTTGTTTGATCTGGTGGATCCGTGACGTAGTCTAGGAGGAGATATTAACTACCTAGAGATCTCACCCTTTCTATCTACCTCTGCATCATCCATCAGGTTTATTATTTCAAGTTTTACATTTCTACACTTCATTTCGAATTTATTTTTATTTTTCTCACATCATAGGTGAAATCGTGCCCGATATCATCAAGGCATGACTTCGAAGATCCAAATTTAGGGTTTTTTGCATGCAAAAGAGAAATCACACCCAATATTGATAGGGTGCGACTTTTCTTATTGCATGATCATGCTCACTCTTTGCAAGGCACAATTTTACCCAGAGAGAAATTGGGGGTAACCTGATAAAGATAATTGCATGATTAGGTCTTAAACTACATCTAGGTCATATTGGCATATTTTGTTTTCTATTTCTACTCTGCTGCATTGTTGTTTTATGATTAAATATCCAAAGGTCAATTTTTGCTTATATTTTCAAAGGTCATCTAAAGGACCTATGGGACTTGACTATTACACCTCCAAGCATTCTTATATAGTGGCCTAAGTAGGCCCCCTAACGCTAATTCCATTTTCAAGTGTTTCTGAGTTATCTTGCAAGATCAGGTATTATTGATATCATTGGACAAGAGGAAGCAAAAGAAAGGATCAACCTTCGGATAAGCTAAGTGTTTTGATTAGTCTTTAGGTTGTTTTTTGAGTGCTTTATATTTCTATTGTAAATCCTAGATTTGATTTTATTAAAATATATCTTAAGTTCTAGGCATTAAAAGACAACAACATATAGTGTGCATCTAGGGTTAATTATGTTTGTGCATTCTTTCTTGAGCCCTTGCTTAAAGATTATTTATCTAAAACCCTAGGTTAGAAAGCATTCAAAGAAAGAATCATTCTAAGGTTAGCTCTTGTATTTTGTGCATTTTATATTTTTGCATTGTCCTTTATATTTCATAACATAAATATAGAAAAACCAAACTTAGGTGATTGCTTAAAGCTAAATACATCAAACATTCCTAAATATCCTAAGGAATTGGAGTGAATCCTTGAACCATTCCTAGTGAACCCTTCCTCCATTTTTAACAACAAGTGTAGAGAACAATGCAGCCCCACGGTTCACCCCATAAAGCTTTCTACCCTTGTGGATCCAGCCTTGTTTAGGAATTGTATGTGGGAGGGTGGTTTTCCCCCTCTACATTAGGATCCTAGTACAACACTATATCTCCTCCATGAAAAGGTTTACCTTTGTCTTTCTTATTGAAAAACTATGTTATTTTGTGAGCCTGCTCAGTTATCTCAATTAGTGCATCCTTTATATCTTCATGCAACTTCACAATCTAATCAAGTCTTCTCTGCAAGACATTTGGATTTTCATGGTCCTAAAGAAGCAAAGATAAAGCATGACTTTCCACCCAAGGGGGTAATAGAGCATTCTCACCATATACTAGTTCATAAGGATATTTTCCTATGATTATTTTGATAAATATTATATCAACCCATAAAGAAAAATTCAACTCAATGTCTTGACTTATTTTATTCCTGCCTAATGCTTTTCTAATTCTTGTGATCAAATTATTTTAAGGATTCTACTAAACCATTCCCTGGAGGATAGTAATTCATATAATGAGAAATCTCTATGTTGTACCTAACACAAAATTCAATCATCTCAAAAGAAGTAAAATATTTATCATTATCTGTGACTATCTTCCTAGGAATCCCAAATATTGTCAATATGTGCTCTTCTAAAAAATTAATGACCACTCCTATAGTGGATTTCTTGAGAGGTGTTGCATCTACCCACTTGGTAAAATAGTTTTTTGATGTGATGATCCACCTGTGAGCTCCAAAAATAATTGGGGTTAATTTCACCTGCAAGATCTATTTCCCATTGAGTAAAAGAAGCTTCCACAATTACTAGCCTTAGGGGCATGGCTAGAAAATTATTTTTTCCTACAAAAATCTAATAGTCATGACAAATTCTAACAAACTGATAGACATACTTAAACATTGAGGGCCAATAATAACCAAATCTCATAATTTTGTGAGAAGTAACCTTAGGAGAAAAGTGACCTCCACAAAAGCCAGAATGATATTCTTTTAGAACTTGAGGGATATATTTCTCAAATAAAAAAAGAAACAACACATCATTTGGATACCTCCAATACAATCTACCTTCCTAAATGTATTATTTTTGGACAAACTACTTAATAGATATACTTTTTTGGATATGTCTTCTAAAAGTATCAAGTTCTAAAGGTAAAACATATGCCATCATACCACTGGAAATTAGAATTATCAACTGCTCCTACTTCTTGTTGATCATCCACTGTAATAGTATTATTCATATCCTCCACTTATTTGTTAGCTAGATATTTTTTTAGTTCCTATCCTTTGACAATTTGTACTACTTTAAATTCCACATCATACTGTAATAACTTAGTCATCCATATTTCAAGACTACCTAAAGGTTTAGACTAAGTGAAAATATATTTAAAAAAAATGTAGAGGATACAAACTATTACCTTTTTGGATCCAAAGATACCTTTGAAATGATCTAATGCTCGGATTAATGCATAAGCCTATTTTTATAGCATAGATTATTTTAGTTTAGCACTCTTTAATCTTGTACTCATAAACAGGGTTATGCATAAGGGGTCAACCCTGAAATATCTTTATAAATTAAAGGTGAATTGTCTTGGATTCCCGGAGAAATATGGAGAAGTATATATGGCGAATTCCAATTATTTTTCTCCAAAAAATTTAAAACCATGGCAAATTGTAATTATTTCAAACCTTGGCAATTTTTTCTGTGTTTTGAGTCATGAATATCAGTTTGCAAAATATAAAAATTTATGGTAAAATTAAAGGATTTAGGCCAACAAGAAAGGCTTTTAGCCTTTACAATTTATGATGATCGATCTGAGATGTAAAATTTGATCAGTTGTAGGCATGCTGATCGACTGTAGACATGTTGATCAGTTGCAGCCATGATGATCGATTGTAGACATGCTGATCAGTTGTAGCCATATCGATCAGTTGTAGCCATGCCAATAGGTTATAGCCCTGAATACCAATTTTTAGTCATTGTTCCTTTGTAATAAATTGAAACATCCCTACAATCAATAAATGAAAACTGATGGACACAACTCTATAACAGATCAACTTATATCGACAAACATGGCTCTATAACTGATCAACTTATACCAATAAATACAACTCTACAACTGATCGGTTTATGCCAACAAATATGACTCTGCAATTGATTTGCTTATGTTGATAGACACAGCTCTACAACTGATCAGCTTATATTGACATACATGATTCTATAATCGATCAGCTTATATCGATAGACACTGCTCTAAAATCGATCATCTTATACCAATAGACATAGATCTACAACCGATCAGCTTATACCGACAAACATCACTCTGCAACTAATCAGCTTACGTTGATATACATGGCTCTGCAACTGACTGACTTATACCGACATACAACACCCTACAACTAATCATCTTATGCTGACAAAAATGACTCTACAACCGATCGACTTATGTAGATAGACATGTATTTGCAATCGATTGACACCTATACAACCGATTGACACCTCTATAATCGATCGACACTTCTACAACCAATCGACACCTCTACAACTGATCGACACCTCTACAACTGATCGACACCTCTACAACCGATCGACACCTCTACAATTGATTGATATGGCTCTGTAATCGGTTGTCTTATTCTGACAGACATGACTTTGCAATCGATTGGCTTATGCTGATCATCTTGGGTCGATCAACACTCCTTTGCAATCGATCGACTTATGTCGATAGACACTCCTCTTCAACCTTGGGAAGTTTTTCATTGTTTCATAGTGATGTATGTTTATCGGTACCCACTATTGTATATATATGGGTAGTATATGAGGTGATTTGGGCAGGAAAAATAAAATCATTTATAATTTGAAGGTGAATTGGGTGGGAAAATCAAAACAATTTATAATTGGAGTTCGGCAAATTAAAATAAAAATATTTTAGTTATTTTCAATGGCAAGCAAATTTACCCCAAAAAAATTTGTCCTATAATTTTCGGGCGAATGGGCCCTAGTGAAAGGATCCAAAATTAGCCTTTTCAAGATTTTAAAAATCCTAAATAGAGCCAATTTACGATATTTTTTTTGCTTATGCATAACCCTGCTCATAAAGGCTATAGTCCTTTCATTTTTCTCTTCATATTTTTGGGCTAGAACTACAACAATAGTGTGTTCTAAGGAAAATGAGTAGATTTTGAAATCTCTAGAGTAATCAGGATAATTTAATATTGAAACCTAAGTAATTACATATTTTATATTCTAAAAAGTTGTAGTATTTTCCTCTATCCACCTTATTTCCCCAATTTTCTTGATATCGTCATTTATTGGCTTATCAATCTAAGAAAAGTTAAGGACAAACCTCCTCACAAAATTAATTTTTCCAAAGAATGATCTAATTACCTTAAGATTTTTAAGAGGAATAATTTTAGCAATTACTTCTATTATTTGTGGATTAATGCTAATCCCATACTTTGAAATAATATGCTTGAGCAGTTTACCTTGTGTGGCCCCAAACACACATTTTCTAGGATTCAAGGATATTCCAAATTATTTGCACCTATCAAACACTTGAGTTAGATGTGCAAAATGATCTTCAAGATTTTTTGAAAAAATGTAATGTTATCAAGATACACTACTACTATTTTAAACATTAGACCCTTAAATGCAACATCTATTGCTCTCTGAAATGTTTCTCCAATATTCATCAACCCAAAGGACATCCTTAGATATTCAAATATTTCCCATGGTGTGGTGGAAGTTGTTTTGTGTTTATCTTTTGGATTCACTGCAATTTGATTGTAATCTGAAAAGCCATCCAATAAAGACATTCTTCGTTATCCAACCATTGCTTGAAGCAAGTGTTCCATATTCAAAAGTAGATAGTTATATTTAAGAGAGATCTTATTTAGGTTTCTAAAATCTACACAAAGCCTGATCTCACCATTCTTTTTTCTAACTAGAACCAAAATTGCTAACCAAGAAGAAAATCTCACCTTCCTAATTATCTTAGTATCCAATAACTTCTACACTTTTTTTGCATAATTGGATGCAAAGTGGGATTGAAATTTCTTTATTTCTACCTAAAAGGCTTGGTATCCTTTTGAAGAGGTATTATTTGAGTCATCATATTTGGGTTAAATGTCTTCATATACTCATAACTCCAGGTAAAAATATCATTTTTATTTTTCAAGAAGTTGATATACTATTGTTTCTCTTTTTTTGACAAAGCTTTATTGATCCTAATAATCTTGGGCTTTTCCTTTATTCTGATATTAACTTCATCTAACTCAGACTCTTGAACCAGAGGTTTATATACTCTATAAAATTCATCAAAAAAGCTCTCTAAATATACCAATATATTGGGGATCATGTTGGTCTTCAGTTGTATGACTTATGTGGGTCTTTCAATAACATCCTTTAGTTTTTCTTCATCACTTCCATCATAAATAACATCAAAAAATTAATTTTGCATAGTCATATAATCATTAATGTGTATATCATCATTAAAAAATTGTAAATAGACCATATTATCAGGGACAAATGACTTATAAATAGATATGGTTGGAAACCTATCTATAAACCAAGTGTCTATCTCAAGGTTATCTACTCCAAAAGCATTAAATGCCAACAAATTTACATTGTGATTTTGTGTTCTATGAATGTATTATAGATCAAAATCCAAGAATCTATCTATTTCATCCAACACTACCTTCTTATATTGCTTTAATCTAGGGTGCTTTGTTTGATATTTCCCTTTGATCTATTGAACTATCAACTCAACATCCCTACTAATTTTGAGGTAGTTAATACCAAATTCTTGTATTTTCTTAGTCCTAGCAATAAAGCTTCGTACTCAACAACATTATTTGTACAAGAAAATTCTAACCTATATGGTATGCCAAGATAACTTCCATTGATGTCTATCAATAGTACTCCAACTCTTGCTCCTGCTCGAGACTTTTCCACATCAAAGGTCATAGTTCATAACTTTGAAGTCAAAATTCTATCAGTTTCTACATCCACTTTAGCCTTCATTTTAAGATCCATATTCTCAACATCAAGTACTTTTAACAAGAAAGGAGAATTACAAATAGATTAAACCCCCATGTCTTTTTCCTTAATAGAATTCATGACATTAACCATATTATCATTAGGATATTTGAATTCAACTGAATACCTATTGAAGGGTTCTCTTTTCAAGATGATTTTTTCCTTATCCTATATTGAGATAGTGTCATATGACCAATCCAACTAAATAGTACCACAAAACTGCTCTACCCAATGCCTAAAGAGTAATATGGAAAAGAAAGGGTCTACATGTACAACTACAACATCCATTACCACACCTTTTTTAGGATATTGTTTAATATGGATGCGAAGCTCGATGATAATACCTACACAAGGTACTCTCCTATTATCCATTACAAAAATAAGAGGGTGCTCTTTCTAACAAATCAAACCTAACTGATCAGCTACCTATTTTGACATCACATTCATGGAAGCACCACTATCAAGCATACAATTATGAATAACATATTGGTCTCCATAGCCTAATGTATACCTTAGTGATATGTAAAATGGTTTAACTAAATATGGGGCTCTAACTACATTATTTTCAAGGCCTATGGGGGTTTTAGGATATCCTCCTAACTAATCAGTTAATTTAAAGGCTCTACATACCTAATATCAATACTTTGGAATAATAATTAATTCTCTAAAAGGGATGCTAATATTCTTCTTGGTAACCTCTACTCCTAATTAAAATTGATCTTTCTTATCATCAATTGCTTTTCTATATCTCTAATTAACTAAGTCATTTTGTTGCTTTTGAATAATTTCCTCTACATCAAGCTCTTCAAGAATCATTTGGAGCTTCATTTGTTTTACCTTTTTCTATGAAATCACTCCTATAGATTTCTCATTTTGTGTATACCCTTCATAAATTTTATCCTCCTCTATTCTATTTATAATATTGATAGCATATATTCTCTCTAAAGACTCAATCTCTTCTACTCTAGGTATGAGCTTCCCTTGCTTCATTCTATCAAATATGGTATTAGAAGACTCACTTGAGGTTGATGTCTCTCCAAAAACTAAGGCTCTTTGTTCAAGATTATTGGCACATAAGTCCATATCTCTCTCAAATTATTTTTCTCGAACCTCATCCTACTGAGTTCATCATACATTAATTCTAATATCTTCATCTTTAGATTCAATATTTAAATCAACATTAGAATGCAAGCTTATATAAATACCACAATCAACAATATTATGTGGTGTATCACAAGTAAAGCAATAGAAAGGATGGTATGATGATAAATTGTTAGATGGTATTGGATTTGGAACAAAATATAGATATCTATATTTATTTCTTTTTCTAATTTCTATTTCGATTCTTGTTTCCCTCTTCATTTCCATTATTATTCTAGTTTCTTTTGAAATTCCTCTTGAAAGGAGAGATTTTATCTTCCTACTATCTATTATTACCCTATGAAGTTTTTGCAATGTTTTCCTTACATTTTTTTATTCTAGCCAACCTGATATTCAAAGTAGTAAATATCTCACTCAATTGATTAGCTATTTTATTCATAAGATCTTTATTTGTATTCTTAGGAACAAAGAACTCAACCTTCTTGGGCTTCCTTTTAGGTTTATTAGGATCTATAGAGTATGATTTCATCTTGCCACTATTAATAATATTTATTTCTATATCAATAGCCCTTTCCATATATATATCAATGGTGGTTGTTGCTTGCTATCTTAGATCATAACTAAAAATCTCTAGGGAAACCATTCATGTAAAAACAAATGTTCTGCTCATCATTTGGACTTAATGCTAGAGGGATTTTATTTTTGGTATTAAATAATCTCATATTGAAATATTCCACTGATTCATTTTCCTTCTTTTTCATGGTAGCCAACTCTATTAGCAAGGATTTTTCATTATTTCTCTCTCTATATTTCCTAAGGAAATTTTGCTTCAATTCTTAAAAATTACGGATAGTACCAGCTTCAAGGATTTTAAACCATTCTTGAGCATATTTCTTTAAATATTGAAATAATAATCTAAGGACAACATTTTCATCATCTACCTCAAGACTATCCATGGCATACACAAAATCTTTACCATGATCTTCACCTGTAACAACATTGTTTTCTTAGAATTTAAGCAAGTACTTGTGAGCTTTCCTAAGGAGAGGATTTAGATTTGGAGGTAAAACAAAAGCTCTATATCTATTGGTTCTCCACTAATTGATATTTTGGTTGGCATTGAAATTTTGGTTAATATTGATATTTTGATTTACATTAGGAGTTTCCATACTCACTATAGGTTGATGCACTATAGGTACTTGGTTTGCAACAACAGAAGACTGATTTAAACCAGGGTTTGGACTAGAAACAAAAATAACAAGAATTGGAATTAAGGTTTTTTTTGTGATATTTGAAGAATACCTTAGGATTTAGCACTCCAAAAATCACTTATTTACCACTTCTTATTGTATATATCATATTTATCTCCTCCTTTCTTAATTTTTAAAATTTTAAGTTCTTTTAGAGTCACCAACATGGACATGCAAAGAAAGAGCAATATCTTCAACACTACTTAGGCTAAGATTGCTCAGTATAATATCCAATCAACTATCACAAATTAGTTATAAAATAAAATATGTAGGTCTTAGAACTCTCTATAATAAGAATTCTAATCCTTGACAACAGTGCCAAAAATTGTTGGCTAACTTTTTGCCGATAAAAAGTTTCAAAATATCATTGCGAAGTAAACTTTAGAAAAATGAATTGCATATAGCATGAAAGTTCATTCCTCAAAAATGACACCAAAAACTATTGGTTGAATATTATCATACAAAAATTGTATATAAAAGAAAATATACAGGTCTTAGAACTCCTAGAAACAAAAATTCTAGTCCCTAGCAATGGCACCAAAAATTGTTGAGGGAAATTCTTGCACCCTTAAGAGATTTTTCATGTTATAAGACTTGCCTCATCCAATAAAAACTATACCTCTGGTGGATCCACCTCTTTGACTCAAGAAAATATTATCCTAAGACTCTAGATAGATCGAGTAAGGTAAGGAAACCCCAGAGGTGAGCCTATAATATTTCTCATACGCTCATTCTCATCCAAATTTATAAAAACAAAACAAAATTGTAACATAAAAGTTGAGCAAGCTTCGAAGTAACTCCTAGATAATGCTTCAATCAATAGGTTGGTGCCTTATCCATTGGAAAATTCTAGACTTAAAAATATGGTGAGGAGAGAAAGGAAAGAAGATAAAAACTGAGCCAATCACATCCATTCAAATAATATAATAGAAATGATTGAACATGCCAGTGAAAGAATATTTCATTTACACATTCAAATGATGCAATATGTAAATGGGATAACATACAAAACTGTACATAGAACTACTAAAAGGAGGAAGCAATATTGTAATAATAAATATATCATTACAATAGGATTCTGACTAAGATAACCAGATCTTACTAAGCAAATACAAATGATTTCTTCATTCAAATGATATAATAGAGAATTGCATCTCTTCTTTTAAATGATGTAACAAAAATTCTCCTAGCTTCCAGCCTCAACCACTATAAATTATCTCAATAAACTAGGCACCTCCTTAGAAAAAACCTACATAGTAATGGGGAAGAAAAATGGGTGACTAGACAAGACACAAAATAAAAATACAACTAATAAGTATGAGCACTCTGGTATATCTCTTGCAAAATTTTACTATGCAAAAACTTGATCCATTTTTCCTGTTGTAGGAACTCACTTAAACTACAACTGCCTCAATGATGGTCCATAACTGCAATTATCATTTATTAAAATCAAGTGATGGCCCATAAAAAATACAACTACCTCCATATTTGATCCATAATATTGATTGCATTTATAATGGCTCTCGTTCGTGGCCTGATAATGGTCTAAAAAAAATGCCTCCATATTTGCCTAGCATAATTTCTCTCAAAGTTGACCAAAAAATGACTTCAAAAAATTAATTAATTTTCAACCGTTAACCTCAACCAATAAAAAATTGAGGCATATTACAACTTTTATGTAAAAACTTTTAATAACAATAATAATAATATTATTAATAATAATCAAGTGACATTAGCTCAACCGATTAGATTCCTCAACATTTCAAGAAGGAAACCTAGGTTCAAATCTTGCCAAACGATATATGGATAATATATAAGCTTTGTTGTATAAACCACTATGTAGTGATGTTGTAATACAGGTGGGGCCTATTTCAATCCTATATAACCCATTAAAAAAATTATTAAAAATAATAATATATTATTAATAAAATATTATTAAAAATAATAATAATAATAATATTAATGGTGTCGAAAAGACATTATTTTCCATAGGCATAATTTCTAAGGAAGATCCAAAGTGCACCAAACCTCCCCAACCATCTGGAAAGGGAGGCAAAAAAGTCACAAAATTTGCTAAATGAAGATCCTATCATGGAATGTGAGAGGGCTTAATGGCTTATCTAAACAAAGGATAGCTAAATCATTAAGGAAAGAAATAAGACCCACAATTTTTGCCATCCAAGAAACCAAAATCAAAGAATCGCTTGAAAATCAGATATGTAACCACATCTGGAAATACAATAACTATGTTTCTTGTAAAGATAATGGTGCTTGTAGAGGCCTCTTATGTCTTTGGAATCCTAACTTGGTGGAAAGAAATATAATCCACTCTTCTGATGAGATGATGAGCATTATTTTCTTTGATAAAGATAGTGATTCTCCATGGATCCTAACCAATATTTATGCTCCTAATTCCATCACTTGTAGGGCTCATTTTTGGAACAACCTGATTGATGTCTGTAAGGATTTTGCTAATATCCCTTGGATTTTAGTTGGTGATATCAATACTCCTTTATCTCCTTCTAACAAGAAAGGGGGAACTGTCTCTTATTCTAAAAGCATGGAGGATTTTCAATAATTCTTAAGTAATCTTAATCTTATGGATGTTAAAATCAAAGGAAATCAATTCACCTGGTCAAAAAGAAGGTGTGGATCCTAGCTAATCTAGGTTAAACTTGATAGAGTTCTTTTTTCCCAGGAATCCATTAACATTTGAGGAGATGCAAATATTCAATCATTACTCAAAATTAGTTCTAACCCCAATCCTATTCTCCTTGACACCTACAATCTTAAGCTTTTCAAAACTCCTTTCAAGTTTGAGTCTATGTGGATGCTTCATCCTGATTTTAGAGAAAGGATTAAATAGTGGTGGCAATATAATGCTCAAGGAAATCCTTTTGTTTTGGTTCAGATATTGAGATACATAAAAGAGAACCTATAAATCTGGAATAGGGATGTTTTTGGCAACCTCTTCCAAAACAAGCAAGACATCATTAACAGGCTAGACATAATAGAAAGAGAAATGCAGGAAAAAGGGGACTGTTTAGGGAAGATCAAAGAAATTGAAAGGAATTTATCGTCAAAATATCATAATATCCTTTAGTGTGAAGAGATTTTTTGGAGATAGAAATCTCATGATATATGGTTAAAAAAGGAGACTCTAACACAAAGTTTTTTCATATTTCTACATTAAGACATCGCAACCACAATATAATCAAAGAAATTCACAAGCAGGATGGCAACATGGTGAATGATATCAAAGAAATCATAACTGAAGGTCAAGCCTATTTTTGGAATCTTATGCAAAAGGAACAATGACACAATTCTAGATCTGCTAGAGATTTCTTTCTTCAATTCATCCCCAAGCTCATAACTAATGATATCAACAACAAGCTAATGCAACACTTTCTGATGATGAGATAAAGGCTACCCTTTTTTTAGTGAAACCTGACAAAGCTCCGGGACCTGATGGGTTTCCTCATATATTATTTCAATCCTTCTAGGATGTTGTTAGTGAGGATGTGTGCAAAACCATCAAAAAAATTCAAAGCTCCAAGTCTATTCCCAGAGGCTTCAACTCAACTTTTACTGCTCTCATACCTAAGATCCCCAATGCTTCCATTTTTAATGATTTATGGTCCATTAGCCTTTGCAATGTCATTTATAAAATTTTAACCAAAGGAATGGCCATCCGTATGAAATATGGCATGTCGATCATCATAAAAAATGCTATGGAAGCTCTATGAAAGGTAGATCCATCCTTGACGGAATTATTTCTATCCATGAAACTATTCATTCAAGTTCCTACAACAAAAAGGCAGCCTTTCTTCTCAAGTTAGATATGAACAAGGCCTATGATCGACTAAATTGGGATTTCCTTATTGCCATTCTCAACAAGTTTGGGTTTCACAATGAGTGGGTTTCACTTTTCAAAGGGTTTATATCACTTGGTTCTCTATTCTTATTAATGGCTCTCCAGTTGGCTATTTCCATAGTAGCAGAGGTTTGAGACAAGGAGATCCCTTATTTCCTCTTCTCTTCATCATTGCTACTGAAGCTCTAGGAAGATCCATTTTAGTAGCCAGGGAGGCAGGTCTTATTTTTTGCATTCAGGTTACTTCACAATGCAGTCCTATTACTCATCATCAATTTGTTGATGACACCCTTTTGTCCACCTTTGCCTCTGTCAATGAAGCCTCTATCATAAAATGAATCCTCATCCTTTATGAAGTAGCGGTTGGCCAAAGGATAAAATTTCAAAAAAGCAAATTGTATATCCTTAATACTCCATTGAGAATACTTTGATTGCTAACATTCTCTAGTGTCCCATTAGTTCCCTGCCTTCATCTTACCTTGGAATGACTATTTTCAATGGAAGTGTCAAGGATAATATTTGGGATAATGTCATTGAAAGACTTCAAAAGAAATTGACTACATGGAGAGGTAATCTCCTCTCCCAAGCTGGAAAAATCACCTTAACTATGGCTTGCCTTCAAAGTATTATTTTTTATTTTTTATCCTTATTCAAATCTCCAAATTATATTTACAACAAAATAGAGAGAATCCAAAAGAATTTCCTCTAGTTAGGAATTGAGAACAAGCACATATTTCATCTGGTAGCTTGGGATAAAATTTGCAAACCCAAATATCAAGGAGGTTTAGGCCTCAGATGGATATTCCATATTAATATTTCTCTCCTCACTAAGCAAGCTTGGAGACTTATTTCAGATGAACAGGTTGACTGGGTCAAAATATTAAAAAATAAATATCTTCAAAATTTTGAGTTTTTTCATGGTTAGGTACCCTCGACGGATCCACTTTTTGGAAATCAATTTGTCAAGCTCGTTCCCTTGTGCAAAAAGGAACCCGGTGGCTTCTTGGTGATGGCAAATCCATTTCCTTTTGGGATGAAAAATGGCTGGGCGAGTCTCCTTTCAGTCAGATTCCTATGCTCCAAAGGATCACTAACATTACCAAGCAACATTTTGGTCCTCTGGTGGCTCATTATATGACTTCAATTAATGAGATTAAGAAATGGAAGGAGATTAATATTCCAAATCATGAGGAGGAATATTAATGCCTAAATAACTATCTTTCCTCTTGAAGAATTCTCGAGGCTTGTTCAAAGGATCAACCTATTTGGGAGCCCATGGACTCTGGAGATTTTTCTATTAAAACTGCTTACTTGCTCTCCATTACCAATATAGAGAATCCTTTGCCTTTCAAGCTTGTCTGGACTAAATACCTGATTCCTAAAATTATCTCCTTCTCTTGGATCTACATCTAAAATTGTATTTTAACCATTGAAAATCTTATGAAACGAGGCCTTACTCTTCCTGACAGATGCCATCTGTGCTTGTTTGATTGGGAGTCCACTTCCTACCTTTTTATTTTTTGTCCTTTTTCCAGAAAGGTCATTAATAAACTTGTTCAAGTTTTTCACTTGGTTTGGACCAATCCTTCGTCAATTGTTGACCTATTTTACCAATGGCCTAATCATTTCATAAATCCTATGCTTAAAGGATTGTGCAAGTTTAGACTTCAGCATTTCTTATGGCAAATTTGGCTTGAACGTAATCGTAGAGTTTTCGATAAAAAAACTATCCAACCTAAATAAATTTCCAATAAAATCATCATTTGTGCCAATAGAAAATTCTCTAGCTGCACCTTTTAATCCACATCCTTGTCCTCCTTTTAAGAAATATATCTTAAAGTCCTGTAACATCAATCTTGATGACCCCAAAAGTGTTGATATTCCCAATCCTGGAAGTAATGTTAAATGTATGTCTCCTCCTAAAGGTTGGGTTAAACTCAATTTTTATGGTGTGGCCAAAGTAAACCCTAGGTTAGGGGAGGCTGGAGGAATCCTAAGCGATCATCTAGGAAATCCTATTTTTGCCTATGTTGAACCTCTTGGTGTTATCACCAACCATATTGTTGAGGCCAAAGCTATTTGGAGGGGTCTTCAATTTATCAAAAATATCTCAGGAAAAATCATTGTGGAAGGATATTCCTTAAATATCATTAACTACTTGAAGTCTTCTAAGCCTATTAGCTTGAGGATCAGATCAATTATTGAATATTGCAAGTAAATTCTTAAGCGGCAACATAATTGCATACTCCAACATGCCTACAAAGAGGCCAATACTATTGCTAATAAGGTGGCTAACATTGGTGTTCATGCCCAAGGACTATTAACATGGACAGACAGTCTACCTTCTGAGGTGGATGGCATTCTTAAAAAGGACAAATGTGGATCCACGCACCCATAGGCTGTATTTCTTATTTTAATATTACCTTTTTCAAGATCCATAAATTTTTTTGAGTAACCACTCATTCCCATCATTCCAAGGTGTTTTTGCGCATGAGTTTTATTTATTTGAACCCCATGAGCCTTGATAAGTGTATTTCCTTTTTTTTGAGATCTTTCTGTAGCCTCCTCGATTGGAGGTTGGTCCCGAAATCAATTTGGAGACCATCCCAAACCTTTTGGGGCATTGTGCTCGGATTTCTTGCTAGGGAAGTTTTTCATCCGTCCTGATTTATCATGCTACCTTTTTTGAGTGTTTTCATGCCATTGGTTGTGACCTTAACCTAATACTAATTTTCAGATCTTACCTTTACCCTAGCCAATCATTGCATGTCAAAATTCCATCTCAGGCAAGCCTCCCAAAGGCCAGTCCTCTTCGCCTGATTTAGTTGATAAATTTCTCCATAAGCTGGTCATCCATACCACCAATGCATCCATCACTCTCTTGGAGGCTACCCACATTGCCATTGGTAAGTCCATTGAGAGCCTTAAATAATAGAGACACAACCTTATCCTATTCTTCTTTTGTGACAATTTCAATGGTTCTGTTGCTGAACCCTCCTCTGATGTTAAAGGAGGGGCTACTGAAGACGAGGTTGTAGAAATTGCAAAAGATACCTGCCTTGATGGTTTGAAGGAGATTCCAAAGGATAAATGGACCTTGAAGGATGCAGAGAAGGATGTAGTGAAGGAAAATATTTTGAATATTGATGTCCACACTTTTCTACAGCCCGACGTTCTTCCTTGATGGCATTTTTTGCTGTTCCTGATCGTTGTTTTGGGTTGTTCTCCATTTCCTCTAGTTTTGTGGCATGTTGCTGGGTTTGTTCCTGCTTGTCTCTTCCTTTTTGCCTTATGGTGTTCCTTTTTGTTCCTTTGTGCTAAAGGATCACCGGTAATCCTTCAGGTTGCTTTTTGAGTGTAATGGCTTCAGGACTTTCATTTTTTATGAGCTTTGCTCTGTTCTTCGTGTTTCTCTTTTTCTCCTCTTGTTCCTCAGAGTTCCTTTTTGTAAAAGGCAACAAGGCACCTTTCAAATGACCTTTTTGAATTAATATAATTAAATTACCAAAAATAATAATAATAATAATAATAATAATATGGTATATATATATATTCTTTTTTCTTTTATACATTATATAATAGGGCGAGTGGGGGGATGGATGGTGCCCCCTCTGCTCTTTTTGTTATTATTTCTACTACCACTGGGGGAAATGGGGATGGTTATAAATAGAGAAAAGGGGATGAGTGGGGGAGATTTATGGTGCCCCTTAACACTCTTATTTATTTATTTATTTATTTATATTATATAATAGGACAAATGAGGGTATGGATGGATCCCCCCCACTCTTTTATTATTATTATTTTATTTCTTTTTTGTATACATTATTGAATAGGATGAGTGGGGTGGAATGGATGGGAGCTATGGGATGAATGGTTCCCCCTACTCTTATTATTGTTATTATTATTATTTTTATGTATTATAGAATAGGATGAGTGGGGGAAGGGTGGATGGACCCCCCCTCCCCCCCCCCGCTATTTTTTTATTTTTCATTCTTTATATATATATATAATTTTTTAAGAAAGTATTAATAATGGTGAATGGGGGGAAATTAATTTAATTAAATATATAATTAAACCATACACATAAAAGGAAAAATTTTAATTAAATATTTAAGACCCTTGGAGGTCAAAAAATAATTAATTAAACTTTATTTAGGCCAAAAAATTACTAACAAAAGACCTTGGGAAACCAAAATAAGCCTTGACCTTGACACAAAATTCTTCAAAAATGCTTTTGGAGGATGAGATAGGACTTTGAAAAGATAAAAAATTTGCAATGATTGGAAAGAACTCAAAATTTATTAAAAAGATACTAAGTAGGGGATTATTGCAAATTTTGAAAGGACCCACACGACACTAAAAATTTGAAAATTAGGGGTAAACTCAAGTTGGATTTTGAAGATCCAACAAGGTGATATTCCCCTAGAAATTGATGTGGTTGGTTTACAATATAATAGAGCATGTGAGTCACTTTGCATGGGCACCTGCCATGTTGGCCAAGACATATTGAGAGTTGCATGAAGTATGGATGACATCATGACAACTAGGAAGTCGTTGTGCAGTAGTTTGTTGATTCAATTATGGGCTTGGGAGCACATAATAGTTATGAGGCTAGATCGATTGTTGTTTGATGTGCACATATTATTGGAGCTAGATGTACCATATGCCTTACAATGGTAGTATGATATGGAGAAGCAAATTAAGATGGATCATGAGGGGTATGCTCTTTTTATCAAGGATAGTTTTGGGAACTATGGCCTAATGATATTTTATGGTGACCCTATAGAAGATCTCCAACTTGGTCATAGGATGGTGTTGAGATGGTATGAGTTAGATGAGGTAGATGGATTATGGGTCAATATGCATTTTATCTAGAGTTCTCTCTATTTAGTCATGTGCAAAGATAGTTTGGGTTGTGATAGGGTATGTTAGATCCACCTATGGTGATTTGGCATTGCTATGGAGATTGTGGGGTATGACTATGGGGGGAGCCATTGATATGTCCCTCAATGAGGTGTTAGATCTACCAAATATATATGATGTAAGTATGATGTTGAAATATGATGTTTGGTGGGCCACACAAAGGTGGCATCCTAGGAAAGGGGTGATTTATGGGGCTAGCGATGTAGGTCTAGGGGTAGTACCAATTATGGGTGATGGAGGATTTATGACCCATACCATGATATGTGATGATGATGAGTGTAGGTGACAAAGTGGATATACAGTGGTTGAGAGTGTAGGTGGTCAAGTTAAAGTGCAAGCTGGATGATACTACAGTAGAGATATCCTGACTATGAGATGAGGTAGATCACTTTTAGTTCAAGGGAACTAGGTTAGTTCTTTAGGTTGAGATCATATAGTTGTAGTGGGTGGTGGATATGTATGGGAGATATTATCTATGAGAGAAATAATTTAAATTTTACAGTGGCATGTGCAATATTATTGGTTGCAAAAATATTAGCATTACCATCATGTTCTAGCTTGTCGTCACATCACAACCATAGGAGTACGAAATTAGTGACTCCTTTAAGACCACACTTTAGAGAGTCAAGGGCACATTCAATGGGAGGTTCAACCTCTGTGCAATGAGATGAGGGCTCACAGAGGTAGGATGGTGAGGGATCAAGGTGACAAAAGGGGAGTGATGAGTCACTCGATGGATGATATGGTTGATGTGATGATGATGTGGTGGATGTGCCACCATTTTTTGTTTTTGTTGTATGGTGTATATGGAGTATATATATGTGCCATCATGGTGAGTTTTTATTATGTAGATGATGATATGTATGTGTTTATATGGTTAGCATCTTTGATGATGTATGAATTGATATTGAGCAAAATTTATGCATATTGGTATTTATTTGAGTTATGTATATTTGATGATGGTAATGATGGATGTATTTTATTTTAATATGAAATGTTATTTGTGCATGTTGATGAATGAGATGGAATATGTTATGAATTTTGAGACTTTAAATGTTGTGTGTAAACAAGCCTTTTGGATGTGTGTTTGATTTATACCATCATGTATGGTAAAATTAATCAATGACATAGTTACGATCATGTTTTCTTTATAAATGGAAAATGAGACAATGCATGGATAATATATACGATAATGCAAATCTAACCATGATGTGTATGCAAATTGGGAGAGTGATATTTGATTGACTAACTTATAGATAATGCATGTTTATCTTGATAGTTTGCTAGTCCTACAACAAAGTAACTTGTATGTTTTTTTCTTCTATCTAGGTGTTTCAAATAGTAGAAGGGATTTCTAGAGAGTCAATTCTATGATTTTAATCATCAAATCCATTAATTTATCAACTAAAATTCTACTATATCCTAGACCATCCTAACTGAGATTAAGACTTACATGGATCTGTGTGTGTATAGAGTGTTTAAGTTAATTTACCCATTTTGAGTGATATTGGACTAACCAATTGTAAACTTAGCTGAGAAAGTTAGATCATCCACAAGAATGTAGTGGTTTATTAAAAATCATTAGTAGTATGATAGACATGTCACCACTTGTAAGGCACACTCCACTGCCATTTAGGTGTCTATAGCCCCAATGGAGATTAACCCCATGATTTTATGAACCTGAGGAGCTCAGGGATTCAAGATTTTTGATAGTGCTTTTTTATTTATTTTCTATTTTCTTTTTTTTAGCTTATCCCTTTGTCAAACCTCAAGAATTTTCAATCACATAAATAATAGGATGAATAGGGTAAACCTTTCAATCAATGGCCAATGTATGCAAGGCGTTGTATTTTTTAGACTCAAAATATTGTTCAGTGTGCACGTGTTTAATACATGAAGGGACTCAAGTCATGTAGGGGAAGTCTAAAGTTGCATTAAAATCCAATGACATTTGATAAATCTTGATGATATCAACTAAAATGGTTGACTAACAAAAAATACTTCCATTACTAATCGACCAATGCATAATATTGAACATGACATCCTAATAGTTGTGGTAACTAATGTATGATTTTGTATGCAATGAAATATACCTACACAAATGAACATAATTATGTGAGAATTTGGATACAGGTGAAATGCATGACAATATAATTGGTATGTACAGGAATATGAACACCAAATTTTGTCATTGATTAAGTGAACCAAACATGATTTGTTAATGCATACTCATGTATCCAAAAAGGGAGATACAACATCAACATAGTCTCATGAAATGATATATGGATGGCTGCTATGAGAGGTGTCTTTGAAATTTTTTACTAGAATAAACATGAGTGATTTGTGAAAATATTGGAAGGGAGAAGAAGATGATAAAAAAAAAGGATAAGAACAAAATAAGATAAGAAGAGAAGAAGAGAAGAAGAAACCTATATCAAGTATGTAGCTGCTCAAAGTGTGACCATATAACAAAGATAGGACAAAGAAGAAATAGAAGAAGAGAATGAAGAGGAAGACAAATAAATTGTCCCAGGTATGTAGCCACGTGAAGCATGACCATACAACATGGATAGGATTATGAAGAAAGAGAAGTGGTGAAGAATAAATATGAGCAAAGAAGCATGGTGTTGTGTTCTAAAGTGGTTATTTTTGTATTTTATTTTATTTTCTATTATTTTTGTATTTTTGTTGTTTCTTGTTGTTTTTGATGTAGAATGTACAAGAATATGTAGATATTTGTTCATAAAATCAAGTGTAAAATGCACAAATATGGATGATGTTGAGAGGCTCGAGTTATGCTATTCCTTCAAGATTAGAAAGTTGAAGGGGCTCTTGAACCTTATTTATGAGTGACAATGTATGGACCCAAACAATTGGGAGAAAATTTATCTCATAGATGGTGTGGTTTATTTGGATTTTATTGGTTCTCTTTTAGCACCAAATATCCTACTTCGAATTCATGTTCAATTCATTTTATTTTTATATGCATGACAAACATAGTATTGATAGATGTGTTTATGTTATATGGTGTCTATGTGATACTCATCAAGTAGTGTGAGTTGATCCAAGTGAGCTTAACGAGCAGTGTCATCATCAATAAATTCTTGTAAGGTAATTTGGAGAAATGGCATCTCTAACTCCAGGGGCATGATTTATTTAGCACCATAAACTAATGAGAACGGGGTTTTCCCAGTGGGTGTTCTAATGTTGGTTCAATATGCTCATAGTCCTAAAGGAATTTTATTGTGATAATCATGATGAGAGTTGGAAACCATTAGATGAAGGATGGCACAAATATTTTTATTTGTTGCTTCTTCTTGGACATTTCCTTGAGGATAATAAGGATATTAGAAACTATGTTTGATGTTATATTTTTTACACAGTGCATGAACATCCTTTTTTTTAAATGATGTGCTATTATCTAATATGATTCAAGAAGGGATTCCAAAATGATAGATGAGGTATTGTTGAATGAATTTGATAATTTTGGGTCCTATAATCTATATGAGAAGAATAACCTCCACCAATTTTGATGCAAGAGCATCCAGTGGTGTAAGAGTGATCTTGCATCACCCGAAAAAAATTATAATTGTTTAATTTTATAAAACTAGTAAAACTAGTTTAACATGCAGGAGATTTTTGAAGGTCATAGAGGTCAAATTTGATGATTTTTGGCTAGACACAGGCCTTGGCACAAAGATACAAGGACCACCCCACTTAGCTCATCTTGTGCCCTTTTTGAAAACATGTTGTAATAGTCAATCAGGTCAACGAGCGTGAAGTTATGACCTCAGCAAGTTTCCCCCAAAATTCAAATTTGAATTTTGATGGTTTTAGGTGGGAAAAGGGAAAACAGGTTCAAAAAGGGGAAATTTCAAATTTGTAAGGGGTTAGTCTCTGAAATATCTATTTTTTTGGAATAGAATGTAAGAAACCTTTGGCTCATTTATGATTTTATCTATCTTTTTTGGATTGTTTGTGTTTTTTTAATGCAACTCTGCTTCAAGTGGTATCAGAGCGAGAGTTCCTGAGTGTGTAAATAGATTACCAAATGTGAGGCAGTTTACACTAGGATCTATGGTCAGGGTTTGTTAGAGAAGTGAGTAGAATTCCTCCACAAATAAACCATGGTCATGGGAGAAATATGGTGCTAGAAGAAGATTCCAGAGATTTGCAGAGGTAAGTTCAAGCTCTACAAGAGGAGCTGCGTAGAGGGTTTGAGCCAAGGAGAGAAGATGGTAGTGAAGATGAAGTTGAAGAAGAAGAGGACCAGTTTGAGGAAGAAGAAGAGGTAGTAGATCCTACACAAGCCAAGTTATACAGAGCCATATCTCAAATTAGAAAGATATCAAAAATAGAGGTTTCTACATATTTTAGAAATCTTGATCCAGAGGAGTTGATTGACTAGATCAAGGATTTAGAAGAATACTTTGAGTATGAGGAGGTTGAATATCCTGATAGGGTCAAGTTTGCTAAGACCAAGCTGAACGGTCATGCTAGCATATGGTGGAAGGGATTGTAGTTAGACAGAAACGAAAGAGGAAAATAAAGGATAACAAACTGGGAGCGGATGTTGGAGAATTTGAAGAGGTAGTTCATTCCAGCTGACTACGAGTTGGATCTGCTAAATAAAATGCAACGTTTGAGGTAGTCAAGTAAGTCTTTCAAAGAATACATAGATGAGTTTTATAAAATTTTAATCAAAATAGGCCATTCTAAGGCCAACAAGGAGAATGTATCCCACTATATTAATGGGTTACGAGCAAGTATTCAAGAGGAATTAAGTCTGGTAAAGATAACCACCATAGAGGATGCTTACCAGTTTGCCCTAAGTGTTGAAGAAAAGTTTAACAAAATGTATAAGAGCAAGTAAAGAGGAAGAGGTCATGGTGGAATAACTAGTGGAAGAACAAATAGAGGATAAAATGAAGATCATAAGAAGAATGGAGAAGGTAGCAATAGTCAGGACCAAAAGGGAGATAATGCTTATTGTCCTCGTGATCATAACAATGGTTAACAGAGAGGAAGAGGAAGTTTTGGATGAGGGTTTGGAAGAGGAGGATTTCATGGAACCTATTTCCACTATGGGGAAGAAGGACATTGAGCATACGAGTGTCCACAACACCAAGAGAGGACAAATAAGAGACTCGAAGGTAATGCTTGAGCTGCTATTTTTGATGAAGATGTTGAATCTGAGCACTCTGAAGAAGTAGAAAGAGGAGAAGTGTTGATCACAAGAAGAGCCTTGTTGAATGAGGAGAGAGACCCAGATTAGAGGAAGAGCTTATTTCACACAAGGTGTAAATGTGTAGGTAAGGCCTGTAATATTATCATAGAAAATGGTAGCATAGATAACCTAGTTTTATAATGAATGGTTACCAAATTGTAATTAGAGAGGAAGAGACACCCACATCCATATCGGATTGTGTGGTTGTAGAAGGACCATAGGGCTTTGGTTAGTGAGCAATGCTTGGTAAAATTTAATATTGGGAATTACCATGATGAGGTCTTGTGTGACATCCTACCTATGTATGCTTGCCATTTGGTATTGGGAAGGCCATGGTAGTTTGATCAGTGTGCAGTGCATGATGGTCGTGCCAACACTTACTCCCTGACCAAGAATAGAGTGTGCCATAAGCTAAAGCCCCTAAAGGAGGTGGACGAAAAGGTATGTAGTAGTACCAAAATTTGTTTAGTTGAAGGTAGAAGGTTTTTGTATGGTTTGTAAGCTACTGTGCTATGCATTAATTCCTAGAGTTAGGGAAGAAGAATGCAAAGATACCCTAGTAGAAGTCTCAGGTCCGTTAGAAGAATTTCTAGATATTATATCAGATAATGTTCCTGAGGGTTTGCCACCAGTGAGGAAGATCAGTCACCATATATATTTGGTATCAGGATCTAGTTTGACCAATAAGGTAGCCCATAGAATGACTCCTGTATAAAGTGAGGAGCTAAACAGGCAATTCCAAGAGTTTCTAAAAAAGGGACTAATTCGAGAGAGCCTGAGTCCATGTGCAGTACCTATAGTACTAGCACCAAAAAAATATGGAGAGTGGAGAATGTGTATAGACTCCTGAGCTATTAACAATATCACCATAAAATATAGATTCCCATTGCCAAGGATGGATGACATTATGGACTTGTAGACACCAAATTACAAAATCACAAAGCTTAGGTTTTCAATCACTCAACCATTTCTAAGTGTAACAAGCAACCTTCCTGTTGAGTTGTATTTTCACCCAATTATGAAAGTACACTCTCCCTTAGGATTTGGATTCCAAATCCCATTTTGCAAAGAATTTAAACAAACAACTTCTCCAAGGTCTCCGTTATATTAGCATTTGCATATGTGCATTAGTAATCTCAAATAAAGACATTCAATTTAAATGCTTGGAACACCTTAGTGATTGCAAGTAACTGTAAACAAGGGGCAATGTTGGTTTATTTTACCATGAAACTTTAGTGATTGTTCATTCAACCAAAATAAATCAAATGTGAGTTTGCCCTCATATGACCACGATGTAGTGCTTTAATTCCTTTTATCTTGATGGTTTTAAAATAGATTTTATCTTGCATTAAATCCTCAATGATGAATAGGGTCTTCACATGTAGCTTCAAAATGTCACTTTAACTTATCCCTCTTAAATGAAATCAAATTTTCATCAAGATGAACAATTAAGTGCTTTAAGGAAAATACCTTCAATGTAATACTCAAATTACCCCTCTTTCGTAAAATTAGAATTTTTATGAAGAAAGGGTAATTTTAGGCCCAAAATGGAGATTTGTGAAAATGCCATAAAACATGACTCCTTCAATGAAATTGGAATTTCCATGAAGGGAATGTCATCATAGGCTCATGAGTGCAAAACAAAACTGGAAAAATGAAATTTGACCTTAAAATGGAAATTTTCTATTTTCGGATTTTTAAAATCTGTAACAAAACAGCAACTTCGATGAAATTTTAAAAATACTAAACAAGTCCGAAAATTAAATTCCAAAGTGCGTATTAGAAGTCTGAACTATAACCTACGTAATGGTGAAATTATTTTTAGATTTTGAATTTTTTTTTGTGTTTATTTTAATGCCTGAAAATAAGAAAAGGTTTTGAAATTAAAATTTTGAAAACAGAAAATTAAGAATTTGCATCAAAATAATTGTTGAAGATGCAGCAATGCAAAATCCCCTTCAGTTTGATAGCACCCCATCCTACAAAACCGAATACGTGAGAGTTTCATACATGCAACCTAGCCTATTTGACCTACAAAACAAACATAATCAAAGTAAACTAGGTGCTGGCTCCTAGGGTTTAAAATAATTTCTAGATTGCAGACATTCACATGAAATAACCCAAAAACAATGGCATATATTTCACATACAAATCTGAAATTTGAAAGGAGAAACATAAAACAATTAAAATGGAGCATGCAGAAAATTTCTCATTCTTTCTTGCTAACAAGGCCTGAAATTTCTGAAGAGAGGCTTTCACATTCAAATTAAAATCCAAGTTTTACAAATGCAGCCATGCCAAAAATCCTCCCCTTTGGCCATGCCAAAAGTTCCGTCCCCTCTCCTTTCTTTCAATTGCAGATTTAAAACTTCTGAAAAATTTTCCAATTTCCCCTTGTGTCTCTTCGTTTCATTTCCCTGAACCTTTTGTTTGCTTGTTTGGCTTTTCAATGTCTTCAGTTTTACTCCATGGGCGAGTATTTTTGTTTTGGTCTTTGAAAACGTCCCTTATCGCAACCCTCAAAACATGAGCGTTACATTCCTATTTTTTTATGGTTGTTTTTGCTTTATGAGAACTTGTCATACATTTTACCCTCATGGTAAATAAAACTCCTTCGATGAGCCTTTTGATTTCTAAAACCTTCGTAGACTCGTACCATACACGTGGTCTTCCTCCAAGGTAAAAGAAATTCATGTTTCATACACCACGTGGCGACCAAGTCTTATAACGCCTACTCCCCGGTGACATCTTCTCTTACCATATAAAATTTAACATCTTTGGATACGTTCATTAGCTATGGCCTTTGTTTTATTCACTTGATACCCGCATCATAAATACTATCAACTAAAACCTCATGAAGAGCCCAAAAGAACTATACAACACGAGAAATAGGTAAAAGTCATCATGATTTCAACAGCTGTTTTCCCTGCTTCATTTTAATAATGACACCTTCATATGTATCCTCCTTGGTAACGAAATTGGCCTTATTTTATCGGGCTTTACTCAAAGCCTCATAACCCACGTTCAACTGCCGCTGCCAGGACTGTATACACCGTCCTTCCATTGTGCTCTGCTCTCAAAAATGCTTGCTGTAAACAACAAATTCACCATTCGGGCTGCCTTCACCTCCGAGGGACACACCTCTACTGCTATTCATGGCAGCGTTCCATTCTTGTGAATTTGTCGATGCCAATTCAGGACCAAGACGTCCATCTGCATTTTCGGTGTTCAATGAAATCCTGTCGCATTAATATCTGCGCTTTGCTGCTCCGCAGGCAGCTCTACTGCCTGAAACATTCTGAAACTTGTTGACAGCCTCCCAAGAGCAGTGCAACTCCATTGAAACAAGATAAAACCGCCTCTGTCTATACATGCTTCCGCCAACCTTCAGGTCCACAGTGGTTTCCCACCACTAACCACGCTTGCACTCTGTCAATCCTCCCCACAGCGATGTCTTTTGTTGCCGCGACATCTGCAAACTGTGTCGAGCTCGGCTTCATTCACCAGAATCTGCCTGCTTCTAGTTGTTATTCATAAAAACTGCACATTTTGCCTGTTGCACTCACATTGTAACTCGCACTAGACTGTGCGAGTCTCCACATCGTCAACTGTGCATCCAAATCATTGTTGCCATCCTCGGCATTGTTTAAACTCCTCCAATGTGCCTCTGCTGACCGTTAATTTTTTCTGTTACTACACTGTGCGTTGGCTACTTGTCATAGGCCCTATTTTTACCAAATGTTGAAACGCCTGGTCATCATTTCTGTCGCTCATTGTCTATTCCATAGACATGTCCTAGTGTTCTCCTATTGTTTCTATTTAGGGCCCCTCTTACAACATCTGACTGTGATTATTCAGGCCTGCAATGTAACTGCTACATTTGAAACCAGCTATCAATATCGAACTCCCTGCTGTTTTAATCGAGACCAATATTCGATAATGAGTTTGATATCGCCGCCCAGGAAACCACGCCCGTATCCTGACATTTACTGCTTCGAATAAAACACCTAACCCTCGCGCTCCTCGGACGTGTCCATTGTTCTGTCATCGTGACTCTCCTGGTCCTTAATATTTTTAGGCCAAACTCTCAGCATCCACATTGACGGGTTTGTCCATTCCAAACTGCGTCACGTCCTGCCATGATATCCGAACACCCTGGCACCGTCCGGTTGGAGTCCCTACTGTTCGCTGCCATCGTGGCATCGGTATCGCCCCCAGTGATACAAAGGTCCATCATCCACCGCGCTCCAAGCCGTATACCTACCAGCCTTCGCGTCACTACTGGTGGGGTCCTCCATCCATGGTAATGCTTGGTCGGACAACCTGCAAAACACATAAAAACATATATTAAAAAAAACATTGGTCGGACAACCTATTTTATTATTATATATTTTATTTTATTTTTTATTTTTTTTTATTTTTTCTTTATTGAGTAAATACTTCTTATACATATACATGTCCGCCGTGGGGGGAACCCGGGTCACATCGTCGAAAATGCAAGTGGTGCCCTTACCGGTAGACCACAACACTATACATGTATGTGTGAGATATATATACTTAAATTCACTTGTCATTTTCATCTTCTATTCTTTGACCTAAACAAATGAAATAAAACCTAATAACTGGACAACAAACTTTCAAACAATAACACTGACAAAACAAACTTGCCGACACACAAACTGATGATAAAAAGGGAACGTCGACGAGAAACTAACCACAAAGTCGTTAACAAAAAATTGTCGACAATAAAAGTTGTCGACAAGAAAAAGTTGTCAACAATAAAATATCATCGACAAGAAAATATTGTCAACAAGAAAAAGTTGTCGATAATAAAATATCATCGACAAGAAAAAGTTGCCAACAAAAAACCGACAACAATTGCAACACCTACGACAAAAAGAAGGATTAGACACTAAAAATGAAATGCCAACACTCCGATATCATAACGAAAAGGTGGGTCCCCAATTTTGGGGTGTGTTGTGGATCAGCCACAACACTTCCAAATGGATGTTTGATTTCCTTTAGGACCAAAACACACTTTACATACTAATAAATTCTTGAGCATTGCCGATTGATTTCGAATACAATCCTACACCAACCATATTTCTCACATATTAAGAACATTATGAGATAGGGGGGGCTAGTACCATCCTTGGGTAGTACCTCGTGGTGAAAGGGAGATATCCCTCGCTTGTACCATCATGAAACATAGTCCAAAGAAAAAAAAAATAGTGGTTTTCACAGCGACCAACATTTCTCCAAACATAAAAATAAAAACATAGAGTAGTAAGAATAGGATCAAAATTCTCATCACACCTCGTTTGAGAATCTGATTCCCCAAATCTCTATACAAAATTAACAAATAAAATCCCAAACACCATTGATCCCTAAAATTGTAAGGATCATACTACACATCCCTAACAAGGATGGGTAGTCATCCCCAAGGCCTAAAATATCAATCCCATAGGACTATGGAGTGAATCTCCACTAGGGCTATAGACACTTGACTGGCAATGGAGTAAGCTCATGTGAGGCGACATGTCTCTCCTCCAAAAAGGGAGACCTATGAATGCACATAAGGATAGGATAGCCTCAGGTCATCTCCATAATAGGTCCTGTCTAAATCCACTCATAATAGGTTAATTAACTTCACATGCACACACACTGGTACTTGATTGGATAGGGTCATTGTCATGCTAAAAAATTGGTAATTGAACCTCACTTGTACACACATTTGGTCCTAAAGAAAGTTAGACAACCTTAGTGAGTTTGGTTGATGACACTAGTATTTTTGAGTCTTTGAAAACCTTTTAGTCTTTCATATCAACATCCATATCTTCTTCCATATCAACATCCATATCTGCTTCCATGTCTTCATTAAAATTCAAGTGGCACAAACACCAACAAATTTGGTACCCCCGATTGCCAAACAATGGACAACAAAAATGGCCAATAAAATTTTTGAACTATAAAAAGATCATTCAAACACTATGCATTCCTTTCATATAGTTCACATTCATTATACATTTATTGGCATTAATCATCCATATAAGCATTATGCATACACATCATGATTAGCCTACATTAAGCATACATAAAACATTCAACACAAATTGCATAAAACATAAAAGCATTCACACAAAAGATAACACAAATATATAAAAGGCCATGTATATATATATATATATATATATATATATATATATATATATATATATTGCATATACAATGAATGCCAAAGAGGCTACAAGGGAGCACCAAGGATCATATACAAAATAGTGCATCTAGGCACTAAGCTAATGTCCATGAGAAGACCCATGAGACCTAGTAGGATCCCTTGGCCTAGTACTCTACCTTGACTTAGTATGCCTAGATGGCTCAGCTATAGAAGAAGAAGGAGGATCCGACAATGTAATATGGTTTTGCATACACACATCCTCCAAGGAATGTGCATATGCCTCACTAGTCTGAAGATGTCGTAATTCCATATGATGTCGACACTCCTTCACCAATATCTCTACCTAAATCCATGTGATAGTAGCCTGATCACTAGACATAGTTGCCACCCGCTCCTCCTCCAACCGAGCTATAGTAGCCTACAACTCCCTATGAGTCTCAAGCATAACCTCACGCTCCTCGTGAATTTTCTCCAACTCCACCCACAACCTATCCATTTCGGATATCTCATACATCCCCTCATCATCATCCTCCCTCTCCTCCTTAGCCAAACCCATATTCATAGCCTACTGAGCTGATCCCCTTGATCATATTTGACCTGGCAATAACTGAGCCCCCCTCCTCTTTGGAGTCGCTCTCGACCCCACAACTGTCACCTCATCACCTACAATATTTGGTACCCATACTGGTTGGGCACCAAACCACTCCATATAATCTGGAGTCACCCTAACATCATCTACATTAGGGATCTCCATCTCCTCATCATCCTCAATCACCACTCACCATGGCTTCGCACATGGCAACATCCCCTCATCTCATCGATGCCGATACAACATCGACTCATCTGGCACACCCTGAGGCAAGTCAAATTGCCTCAACACCTATGAGTACTGGAAGTACTCCACCTCCTCATCCCTCTACCCAACCAACCACCAATCCTACCTCACCTGATGTAGCTGCTCCCCATCACCATCCCATCGGGCTCCTCGCCATGGCCTCCATACCACATCAGCTCGCATCAACCCCGACCACATATCCCGATACCACTGACTAGTGTGCACCTCCCGACTCTATTGAACCTCCTCCATCACTACCCAATGCCTAGCATAAGGTGCCCCCATATACCATGATTCACATGGCAACCCCTCAGGTTGAGCTACCAAAAAGTGCTCCCATGTGCAACACTGAAGGAGGAAGCTACACCCAATCCCCTTCCTCTCCCTTCGAATCACCTCATACAATTCTCGGTACAACTATGCCAATAAGGCAGGCACACATGCATACTCCTAGGGATCCCTCAGCATATCACCCACCAACCCAATAGGTTCCATGGGAACCTACAACCAATGCTATTGGGTAAAACTAAGTTTGATAACACAAACATGATCAAGGCTGGGAGCGCATCCAACTCCTTTGCCTTGTACATGTGCAGATATCATATACCCCCATCTCCCATCCGAGCCTCCCACCATCGATCCTCAAATATATTCTCCATATCAGCCTTCTTGTCTTGGCCAACCACCATCTTTTCCCCTTGTATCGACACCTTAAGAATGTGGTATACATCATTAAGTGTAACGGTAGCCTCCCCAGTCGATAGTTGGAATGTCCCCCTATTCGAGTCCTATATCTCTATAAAAGGTGAGAGATAACCCTCATTGACCCTCACCACATCTAGCCTCGCCATGCCCTCCAGGCCCACCTTCCCCAACAACTCCTAGTCATCATCCGTCAGCTTCTTCCTCATCCTAGTAATGAGAGGAGAAAACCGATGTTGAGGCTCTATGTATCTCAACTGCAACAACAAATAATTTCATTAATACCATTGAAATAAATAAATAAATAAAATAATAATAAATGCACAAGTGACAAAAGTGTTTTTAAATATTATCAAAGTAAATGGTGCCTCATATCTGCCAGTCGCATTCAATCCCTCCACTGCCATAGCTTCTACGTAGTTTTTGACTTGCCTCACTAAGCTCTCAAAGTCACTCCACCCCTCAGACGCAGCTTCTCAAAGTCCCAAACACAAGAATGAGCCTCAAGATTCACTCAAAAAGCTATTTATAGCTTTCCCTGGAACATTCAAGTGTAGGTTTGTGCCTATAGTCAGTAGGTGCAACTGGGCACCTGCAGGCGCACCCAAGTGAACTGGCGTGCATGTGAGACACCATAGGCACATCCATGCACCTGGCGATAAAATGGCACAAAGAAAAAATTAATCAAAATAGTAGCATACCTCCTCCAAATTTCATCCACACATCATGCACATCATAAAATCAGGTTTTGTGAAAATAGAAATCATTTTGGATGCATAATTTTCAAGAATGAATCAAATATTCAAAATCCATAATTCAAGGCACAAAAGGCAGAAAAACAATCCAAATTTTCACAAAACTCATATCTGATCATTCTACACCATATTCTGCATCATCTCACACAATTTCACAAAAATTGGAGTTCATTCGATTAATAAATCGCTCAGTTATGTGCAAAAGGAACAACTCAAAGAAGCACAAGCTGCAAATCATACATCAACTAACACCACATTTTGCGAAAGGGTAACCACCATCCATGAAGCATTCTTCCATCAACATATTTCATTTTCATCAATCATCTCATCTACAATCTATCTAGTATTCAAGTGAACCTCGTATCTAGTAGGTTATTCTATAAACTTGGTGATTGCAACAATATCAATCCATGCAAATTCGGTAAGAGGAATAATCTACAATAAGGACACTTGACCATGATCAAATTCAATTATCTCATCATCAAAGATCACAATCATATTTGGCACCTCAAATTTGGAATACAACCTTGCCAAGAACAATTTGCTAAAAGGAAGTCATTGATGTCCTCTTCCATGGGGCATGAAAACATGGATAACCAAAATCTCAAACACTCATTCACTTGACAACAGTCATAATACAGGACACCGGTAAGCTTGATTGGTTCCATCATGAAATTGGTGAAGAAATTTCCACAGTCAATACCCAACCCCTACATTGACTTAGTCATCCTACATATTCATATATTGCATACTCAATGATGCCATTACGACAGCTTATTCAACAACATCAAATCAACCCGGGACAACCACATTACATTATGATTCTCCCATGACGGGATATGTCTCACATGATCATAAACATCTACACAAGACAAATCTCCCTCTCAACCATTGGGGAAAAAATAGTATAACATTTTACATCATTCATATCATCCACATTTTACATGGTCTTATACACCAACCCCTTTTCCACCGTTGGGGTAAAAATGGTATCACATCTGCATTTCACATCATTCATTCATCAATTGCACAAATCCATGGCATCATTCATTATTTGCATAAAATTTTCAATTGGCTTGTGAGATACATTCATAACTCATTCTCCAATTGAGGGGGTAAGCTACAAAATTCCAAAAATTCTTTATTCTTTTGTCTTTGGCATCAGTGTTCAAATCCAATGACAGAGAGAAGCTACTTCTATGCCCATAGCCCAAGCAGGTGTCTCGTATTTTTGCACCATATTGTGTTTCATGCAACATGGTACAAAAAGGGGCATCTGTAGACACCAAATTACACCCACTAATACTCCATCCTAACCATTCCACCACCCACTTATCCACCATACACATTTCCCGCCAATTATTTGGCCCAATTCCACCTTGCCTGCCCTCAAAAGGCCCAATTTAGCCCTTCTTGCCTTCAAAAGGCCCATTTTAGCCCTTTCCCACCATTTCCTAGCCTAATTGGGATTATTTTAATATTATTTTATATTATTTAATATTTAATATAATATTTTATATTATATTATAATATATATATATTATAAAATATATATTTATAGACTCAAATAACCACAATCGTCCGATCCATTCTAATCTCCATCGTCCATATTCATTAATCCATGTCACATTCAAAAAGTAATCTCAACCTTAGTATCTAATTTAATCTTAGCCACATGATTAAGTGTAAGGCTAAAACCCTAAGAAAACCCTAGGTTGGATTATAAATAAGGGCATTTTTAAATGCCCAAACCCTGGAACTTGGAGATTAGACATTGCACCCTAGAGGAATTATTGGTGAAGCCCTAACATAGAATCTTGAATATCTGAAGTCCTAGCTCACCGATAAGACTTCTATTGTTCCAGCCATCACCCATTTATTCTCCATCACTATCACAGCCCCCCATCCATCCATCGCATTCATCGCCATCCCCCGGATCTGCTTTTGTAGATTCTGCCCTAACTCGTAGGTGCCATTCTGAGCTTGCAAGGCTCACTGTAGAGCCTACAAAGTGCTCGCCAGAGCCTGCCGCATTCTACAAGCACCCTCCAGAGCCTGCTACATTCTACAAGCACCCTCTAGAGCTTGCTATATTTTGCAGGTGCACACCAGAGCTTGTAAAGCTCACATCCGAGTCTACCAAGTGCGCATCCAAGCCTACCGTAACACAAAAAAATGAATCAAAACCTGCTGCACCACGTCATATGCAACAACAAAATGAAAGTAAGGTATATCTCATTTGAATGTATTTTATCTCATAATTTGTTGATCTGGCATACTTTCTGACTTCATTGTTAACTAGGGTTTTATTGATGTATGAGGGTCTCACATTGTGGAGCCCTCATAGATATTACTAACCCCCTTGTTATATTTTTATGTATGCAGATCTACAAGTTCTATACATTGTTGAATGACTGTTGAAACTGGAGTGGCCCCACACAGGATACTCGAAGCCCACTCAACCTGTTGGAAGCAAGGACACACCAAATCTGAATTTACTTTGTTGTTATTGCTAGGGTTTTGGATAACCCTAGTGCCATTGTAAATCATTGTATCAAATAGTCACATTGAGTACTGATTGTAATAAAATAGTTCATTGGCTCCCCCCCATTTTATTGAATATATCTATTTGTGCAATATTTGTATTTCCTTGTGTTATTTTATTTATTTTATTGTATTTAAGTGTCATGTTCTTGTCTTCATAGGACTATTTGAGTGGAGCCAAGTACTTCACAAAGATTGACCGAAGAGTGGGTACCATTAGATTTGTGTTAGAGAAGGATATGAGTGGAAGATAACCTTCAAGACCAGAGAGAGTTTGTATGAGTGGTTGGTCATGCCATTTGGACTAACCAATGCACCAAGCACATTCATGCGGCTAATGAAAGACGTATTGAAGGAGTTTTTAGGAAAATATGTCATTGTCTATTGGATGACATTTTAATATTTAGCAAGACCCTGGAAGAGCACCTGATGCATATCAGAAGGGTTTTTGAAAAGCTGAGGGAGGAGAAGTTGATGATTAATTTGAAGAAGTGCAATTTTGTGAAGAATGAGTCAGTGTATCTAAGATTTGTCATCTCAGTCAAAGGTCTAAAAATAGACCCAAAAAATATGAGGGCTATCATTGAATGGCCTACTCCAAGTAGCATAACTGAGGTAAGATAATTTCATGGTCTAGAAAGTTTTTATAGAAAATTCATTAGAAATTTTAGAAGTATTTTTGCACCCCTTATAGAAACAATGAGAGGGGACAAGAAAGAATTTAAGTGGATCTTAGGAGTAGATAAGAGCTTTGATATGTTGAAGAATAAGGTCATAGAGCAATATATTTTTGCACTTCTATATTTTAATAAGGTATTTCACGTAGATTGTTATGCTAGTGGTAGTGCCATAGGAGCTGTATTGAGTCAATAAGGTAAAATTGTTGGTTATTTTAGTGAGAAACTCAATGATGCTAGGAAGAAGTATTTAGTTTATGATCAAGATTTTTATGCTATAGTTTAGGATCTGAAGAAGTGGAGGTATTATTTGTTGCCAAAAGAGTTTGTTCTATATACTGATCATAAGGCCTTACAGTATATTAATAGTCAAGGGAAGCTAAATCAGAGGCACTTGAAGTGGGTTGAGTTTCTACAGAGTTATACCTTTGTGTTGAAGCACAAGAGTGGAAAATCAAACAGAGTTGCAGATGCCTTAAGTAGAAGGTAGTGTTTATTGATAGAAATGAAGGTGGAAGTTGTAGGGTTTGACAAACTTAAGGGTTTGTATCCTAAAGATCCTAATTTTGTAGAGGCTTGGATAGCTTGCTTAGCACTTGTTACCTTGGACAAGACTAAGTGGTTGGATTTTATAATCTAAGATGGAATTTTGTTTAAAGAAAACCAATTAAGCATTCCAAGGAGTTCGAAGAGGGAGAATCTGGTCAAGGAGAAGCACAGTGGAGGGTTGGCTGGATACTTTGGTCAAGATAATACCATTGCCATCGTTAGTGAGAACTACTATTTGCCACAGTTGTAGCAAGATGTGAAGATATTTGTGCAAAGTTGCAGACTATGCCAGATGGCCAAGGGTGTTAGATAGAACACTGGATTATATCAGCCATTACCTGTACCAGAGAGACCATGGGAGGACATCATCATGGATTTTATTCTTGGCCTACCAAGGACATAGAGGGAAAATGACTACATATTTGTGGTGGTTGATAGGTTTTCAAATATGGCACATTTTATTCCCTGCAAGAAAACTAATGATGTAGTTCATGAAGAACACAAGTTTATACTAAGAGGGGGGGTGAACAGTATAAGACCTCTTTTTACTTTCTCTATTTAACTTCAACTTCGCAAAGCAATGAACCAATAGCAATATCAAAGCAATGCATAAATCAACACACAATGAGACACCAATTTTAACATGGTTCACCCAACATGGGTTACATCCACAAAACTTTTCTCTAAAAATCTTTCTCAAAGTTCTTTGGGAATCCTTCCTAATTACAATGTTTATGAGCCTCAGCCCAAAGGAGAAACCTTCCCCTACTCAAGTATTTATGAGCCTCTACCCAAAGGATAATCCTTCCCCTCCTCATGAATTTATGAGCTTCCTTCCCAAAGGAGAATCCTTCCTATCCTCACAAATTTATGAGCCTCCTGCCCAAAGGAGAATCCTTCCCCTCAGCTCTAGAAATGATACTTCAGAAGATCACCTGCCTCTTATTTCGCTAGCACATGGAACTCCTTTCCACAGAAGACCTCCTGTCCTCAATGCTTAGCCTCAAGAGACCTCTGTCCTCATTGATCACCTACACAACAACTCATCAACTTGTACTAAACACAGTCAGTCGGTCCAGCACAAGTCTTCCTCACTCTGTCAGATCTGTCCCAAGCTCAACTCATAAAGCTTGAACAAATCAATCTCTGCTGCACACAAGCCTTCTAAAATACTTGTCAAAAATATCCTTAGGTTCTTCTCAAAGAACCACTTCAACTCTTTCCTCAAGTCCTCTGCTAGGACCTGTCCAAATCAACTCACAAGTCCTCCCTAGAACTTGTCCAAATCAGCTCACAAGTACTCACTAGAACCTGTCCAAATCAACTCATAAGTCCTCACTAGAACCTGTCCAAATCAGCTCATAAATATTCACTAGAACCTGTCCAAATCAGGTCACAAGTCCTCACTAGAACCTATCCAAATCAACTCACAAGTCCTCACTAGAACCTGTCCAAATCAACTCACAAGTCCTCACTAGAACTTGTCCAAATCAGCTCACAAGTTCATCAAGAAAAACTTGCTTAGCATGAACCCACAAAGAGAATTGTTAGAGACCCAATGTGATTCATCAACCTCATAGAAGCATAAAGAGAATTGTTAGAGACTCAATATGTTCTATACTTAACTCCCAATATCAATCTCAAATCTCATAGAAAAATAAAGAGAATTGTTAGAGACTCAATATGTTCTATACTTAACTCCCAATATCAATCTCAAAAGAATAAGATAGATGTAGTATGCTTTTCTCAAGAACATGAAACACAAACCAACAATTGCCAACCATGCAATATCTCATATAACAATGATACTCATGTTCTTTCCACAACCAATATATTTTCACTACCAATTAGGGCTTTAACAACAATGCTTATAGACAAGGTTTAACCAACATCATTCAACTCAACATTAACCTTGAAGCATTCAACCAATCACTACATGAAAAGGAAACTAGTAGACATCCTTTTCCCTCCAAAGGTATTTGAACAAAACAACCACCAACATAAATCACCAATGCAAAGAATAACTTGCTCAAATCAATCTCAATGGAGTAAGCCCAAATCATGTATCAAGTAAAGCATTAACTTGATCAAAACAACCTCTATGGAAGCAACTCAACCATCAATCTCAAAACAGCCAACTAAGGGTTTCACCATCTCAATGCAAGTAGCAAGACTTACTAACATAAACCCTAGTGCAAAAATGCTTCCTCTTCCTCAACCAGAATTATGCATTCACCCAAAAAACTCATCAATGATTTTAATGCATAAACAATCTTCAATATCCAGAAAATGGGATTTACACCAATAAGAATACCTAGTAGACAACCTTTTCACTCCAAACTCAATTTCAGAAAATACACCATCAACAATATACATGGAAGAAGTTGCCCATACCTTTATTTGAGGAAGAAGAGAATAGTTCTTCAACCTCATTACCAACACCACCCTCAACTTTGCCACCAAGTTAGGGTTAGATCATAAAAGTAACCACAAAAATATTTATTCCATAAAACACCTTATGACTCCAATCCTTAGAATTCAACTACCAAAAACTATAAAGCATACAAACAATATATCCTTTTACACCTTATTTCTCCAAATTAATTAAACCACGCTCAAGGAATAATAGCTTCTAAGAAAATCTCACTCAACAATCAAGCAAAAATCTCAACCACACACTATCAACCTTATATCTCCAAAGAAGCATTTAACCTTAAAAATAATTTTAAATAAATCTACACAACCACTTCTTCTTTAACAAAATGTAGATTTTATTTAAAAAACCTTACCAAAAAAAAATGCTTTTGAAAATCATGGGTCAACAGTGCCTCCAAAAAAATCGGAGCACAAAAACTCTTCTCACACTCCACGATGGGAGTCGAACATTTGACCTCCCTTCAAGCGCCTTCATAGAACAGTCATTGCCACTAGGCCAACGATGCTAGCTTGAAGGCTAGCAAGAGTCTCCTTCTCCTTAACCCTTTGACGGTGGATAAACATGCCGAAAAAATGATAGCCGTAGCTTTTACTTCCCAAATTTTGTGCAATTCGAATTTCTTTCACACACATTTTATTTGGACTATAGGTTATGGCTTATATAGCCAAACTTCCATGCTATGCACGACGTCAACGGGAGGATAATTTGAAATTTTCGAATTAATATTATTTTGGCACCTTCGAAACAACTTTAGGGTTTATGAAACCCTTTTGATTATTTAAAAAATAATCAAAGGTCTTTTAGACCTTAGACCTTATGTGGAGAACCCATTAAATTATTAAAATAATTTAATCACTATATCAAATAAATAATTAATTAAAAAACCTTAAAAAGGTTTTATTAATTAAGTTATTTAATTAATAAGTGTCTCCAACCTTTGCATTAAGTTGAGAGTGGTTTTGAGAAAAACCCTTAATGCATCCACCTGGTTTTAATAAAAACCCTTAAACCTGCCATGGTTTTGATAAAAACCTTTTCATCTGCCACATGGAATCTCTTTGAAATATTCTAGAAAATATTCTTTGGAATATTCAACCTTTGAAGCCAATAAATCCTCTTGACATTAATGCCAGTTCATTTTGACATCAATGACAACTCATAGACAAGAAGCTAGGATCTCAAACCCAAAATTGCCAACAATCTCCTCCTTTTTCATTGATGGCAAACCATGCTTCTCAACAACACTGAAACTCAAAACTGTTGTATAGAAATCAGCTCTCCCCCTTACTCATATCTCTCCCCTTTGTCATCAATGGCAAAGGGTCACCTTTGGGGCTTGGTACTAATAATGAGCCACTTAGCTTAGTCCCTCCTCCACCTCCTTTTGAGGTGATTAATTCCGAGGTGGGAGTAAAACTCCCATTAGGCACTGATCTTCATCAGTATCTATAGCTGCCTTACCATGTCTTCTCTTGTTCTCCTTGTCCATATTCCTATTCATGTTCATGTCACTATTTTTGTTCTTGTTATCATTCCTATTTTTATCCATGTCTTGATTCTTGTGCCTGTTCATACCCATGTTCTTGTTTCTGTACCTTGGAATTTTAGCTCTACACTGTCTAGCTATGTGACATTCATTGTTGCACTTATAACAACTAACAATGTTATTTCTTTGAGGCATACCTGATCTTTGATTCCATCTGTTCTGACCAACCCTGTTCCTATTATTAGCTTTGCAATAAACAACCTTATGCCCAAACTATTTACAAGAGTAGCAATACCCTTGAAAGAAATTACCACCTCTGGATCTGTCATTTACCTTCCTCACTTGAGTCATGCAATGTGAAGCCATGTGACCAAACTTGTGACAAGAAAAACATCTGCCATTAAACTTTCCTTGATTTGACCTCTTAGGTCCTGTAAACTTTCTCCCTTTTTTTTTATTCCTATTTTCTGATTTTGTGCATCTATCACTCAAAGACTCTTTTTCTAAAGTACTTTCCTCATCAGAACTCTCTTCCTTTAGAAATCTCTTACTAGATTCCCTAGCAGATTCGCCAACCTGTTCCATGTGTTTCTTACCAAAACCAAGACATGTTTTATCTGTTGTCCTTCTTTGATCTTTGATGATTGACTTTACCTTTTTGGTGCTATCTTCAAACCTGTAAAGCTTCTCCTTGTACTCATTAGTTTCCTCTTTCAAGGAATCCACTTTTTGTTCCAACTCTCTACACTAAAGAACCTTAGACTCTAACTTATCCTTAAGTTTCTATGTCTTAGCTATAGAGAAGTCAAGACTTTCTATAAGATCATCTCTCTCAATACAACATTCATCCAATTTATCATTGAGTCTAGCATTCTTCTTTCTTTCCTTCTTCAAAGCACTAAGAGCACTAACAAGTTTAGTTTCAAGATCTACTTCACCATCCTCTATAACTTCCTCTATTTGTTTACATTTTGAAACATCAATGACTTTTTTAGATTTCTTATCACTAGAGGTGCTACCCTTTTCTAAAGCCATACAAAGATCTTCCTTACAATTTTTCGAAGCATCCTCATACATAGTATAACTAGAAATCAATCCATCATTTGTGCAATCATCCTCAAGATGTCCAAAATTTACACATCTAAAACATTTCATAAGGACAAATCTATGTTTCTTTTCTTCTTATTTTTCTGTTAGGAACAACATCTCATTTCCAACATCACTTGAAGAACTTTCACTATCACTACTAGAACACTTACTTGCCTTGTCTAGGTAGAAAATTTTCTTGTGTTTGTGAGAGTACCTCTTTCCTTGATTGCTTTGCTCATCTTTATTCTTCCTTTGATGCTTGTGCCTTTCAGAATCCTTGCTCTTATAATCCTTTTTATCTTCATCACTTTCATCCTTGGCAGCAGTACAATTAGTAGCATAATGACCAAACTTTCCACAATTGAAACACTTGACATATTTCATACCTTTGTGCTTTCTTGATAACTTGCCCTTCTTGCTGTAATATACCTCTTCGTCACAATCTTGAAGCTCTTTACCCTTGGATTTCTTGGTAGCCTTAAAAGCTGACTCCTCCTTAACATCAACCTTCACTTGAGTTCTCAACTCAAATGCTGCAAGTATACTATGAAGCTCATCCTTTTTCAACTTATCCAAATCCTTAGCTTCCTCAATAGCAAAAATATTTTCACTAAATCTATTTGGAAGAGACCTCAAAATCTTATCACAAATATCATTTTCAGCAAGCTCAAGACCTAGTTCCTTCATAGAGTTAACAATCTCATCCATACGAAGCATATAGTCACTAATATTTTCTTCATAATTCATCTTGAGTTGTTCAAACATACCTTTGAAGTGTCTCAACTTGGCCTTTTAGACATTTGCATCACCTGTATGAACCACCTTCAACTATTTCCACATTTCACTAGTTGTCTTGCAGTGAATCACATTGGTAAGATCTGCCTTCTGTAAACCCTTCAGGATTGCATTCATTGCCTTTTAATTGCCATGATTTAGGAGCCTTTCTTCCTTAGTAGAAGGACCATGCTTAGGAATGGTATACTCATCCTCAATCACTTCCCAAACTTCATTTCCAAGAGACATAATATGAACCTTCATCCTAGCACTCCAAAGCCCAAAATATGCCCCATCAAGAATAGGTGCTGCATTACCACTTGTAGATTCCATTGTGTTCTTTACAATATTTTCCTTCAAGCTGTTAAAATTTCTAAAGAAACCCGCTCTAATACCAATTGAAGAACACAAGCTTATACTAAGAAGGGGGGTGAACAGTATAAGACCTCTTTTTACTTTCTCTATTTAACTTCAACTTCGCAAAGCAATGAAACAATAGTAATATCAAAGAAATGCATAAAGCAACACACAATGAGACACCAATTTTAACGTGGTTCACCCAACATAAGCTACATCTACAAAACTTTTCTCTAAAAATATTTCTCAAAGTTCTTTGGGAATCCTTCCCAATTACAATGTTTATGAGCCTCAGCCCAAAGGAGAAACCTTCCCCTACTCAAGTATTTATGAGCATCTACCCAAAGGATAATCCTTCCCCTCCTCACAAATTTATGAGCCTCCTGCCCAAAGGAGAATCCTTCCCCTTCTCATGAATTTATGAGCCTCCTGCACAAAGGAGATTCCTTCCCCTCAACTCTGGAAATGATACTTCAGAATATCACCTGCCTCTTATTCTGCTAGCACATGGAACTCCTTTCCATAGAAGACCTCTTGTCCTCAATGCTCAACCTCAAGAGATCTCTGTCCTCACTAATTACCTCCACAACAACTCATCAACCTGTACTAAACATAGTCAATCAGTCCCGCACAAGTCTTACTCACTCTGTCAGATTTGTCCCAAGCTCAACTCATAAAGCTTGAACAAATCAATCTCTGCTGCACACAAGCCTTCTCAAAGACTTGTCAAAACTGTCCTTAGGTTCTTATCAAAGAACCACTTCAACTCTATCCTCAAGTCCTCTGCTAGGACTTGTCCAATTCATCTCACAAGTCCTCCCTAGAACTTGTCCAAATTAGCTCACTAGTCCTCACTAGAACCTGTCCAAATCAGCTCACAAGTCCTCACTAGAACCTGTCCAAATCAGCTCACAAGTATTCACTAGAACCTATCCAAATCAGCTCACAAGTCCTCACTAGAACCTTTCCAAATCATCTCACAAGTCCTCACTAGAACCTATCTAAATTAGCTCAAAATTCCTCACTAGAACCTGTCCAAATCAGCTCACAAGTCCTCACTAGAACCTATCCAAATTAGCTCACAAGTTCATCAAGAAAAACTTGCTTAGCATGAACCCACAAAGAGAATTGTTAGAGACCCACTGTGATTCATCAACCTCATAGAAGGATAAAGAGAATTGTTAGAGACTCAATATGTTCTATACTTAACTCCCAATCTCAATCTCAAATCTCATAGAAACATAAAGAGAATTGTTAGAGACTCAATATGTTCTATACTTAACTCCCAATCTCAATATCAAAAGAATAAGATAGATGTAGTATGCTTTTCTCAAGAACATGAAACACAACCCAACAATTGCCAACCATGCAATATCTCATATAACAATGATACTCATGTTATTTCCACAACCAATATATTTTCTCAACCAATTAGGGCTTTAACAACAATGCTTATAGACAAGGTTTAACCAACATCATTCAACTCAACATTAACCTTGAAGCATTCAACCAATCACTACATGAAAATGAAACTAGTAGACATCCTTTTCCCTCCAAAGGTATTTGAACAAAACAACCACCAAAATAAATCACCAATGCAAAGAATAACTTGCTCAAATCAATCTCAATTGAGTAAGCCCAAATCATGTATCAAGTAAAGCATTAACTTGATCAAAACAACCTCTATGGAAGCAACTCAACCATCAATCTCAAAACAGACAACTAAGGGTTTCACCATATCAATGCAAGTAGCAAGACTTACTAACATAAACCCTAGTGCAAAAATGCTTCTTCCTCAACCAGAATTATGCATTCACCCAAAAAACTCATCAATGATTTTAATGCATAAACAATATTCAATATCCAGAAAATGGGATTTACACCAATAAGAATACCTAGTAGACAACCTTTTCACTCCAAACTCAATTTCAGAAAATACACCATCAACAATATACATGGAAGAAGTTGCCCATACCTTTATTTGAGGAAGAAGAGAATAGTTCTTCAACCTGTTACCAACACCACCCTCAACTTTGCCACCAAGTTAGGGTTAGATCATAAAAGTAACCACAAAAATATTTATTCCATAAAACACCTTATGACTCCAATCCTTAGAAGTCAACTACCAAAAACTATAAAGCATACAAACAATATATCCTTTTACACCTTATTTCTCCAAATTAATTAAACCATGCTCAAGGAATAATAGCTTCTAAGCAAATCTCGCTCAACAATCAAGCCAAAAATCTCAACCACACACTATCAACCTTATATCTCCAAAGAAGCATTTAACCTTAAAAATAATTTTAAATAAATCTACCCAACCACTTATTCTTTAAAAAAATGTAGATTTTATTTAAAAAACCTTACCAAAAAAAAATGCTTCTGAAAATCACGGGTCAACAGTTCCTCCGAAAAAATCGCAGCGCAAAAACTCTTCTCACACTCCACGATGAGAGTCGAACGCTTGACCTCCCTTCAATCACCTTCGTAGAATAGTCATTGCCACTAGGCCAATTATGTTAGCTTGAAGGCTATCAAGAGTCTCCTTCTCCTTAATCCTTTGGCGATGGATAAACATGTCGAAAAAATGATAGTCGTAGCTTTTACTTCCCAACTTTTGTGCAATTCGAATTTCTTTCACACACCTTTTCTTTGGACTATAGGTTATGGCTTATATAGCCAAACTTCCATGCTATGCACGACGTCGGTGGGAGGATAATTTGAAATTTTTGAATTAATATTATTTTGGCACCTTCGAAACAAATTTAGGGTTTATGAAACCCTTTTGATTATTTAAAAAATAATCAAAGGTCTTTTAGACCTTAGACCTTAGGTGGAGAACCCATTAAATTATTAAAATAATTTAATCACTATATCAAATAAATAATTAATTAAAAACCCATAAAAAGGTTTTATTAATTAATTTATTTAATTAATAAGTGTCTCCAGCCTTTGCATTAAGTTGAGAGTGGTTTTGAGAAAAACCCTTAATGCATCCACCTGGTTTTAATAAAAACCCTTAAACCTGCCATGGTTTTGATAAAAACCTTTTCATCTGCCACATGGAATCTCTTCAAAATCTTCTAGAAAATATTCTTTGGAATCTCAACCTTTGAAGCCAATAAATCCTCTTGACATTAATGCTAGTTCCTTTTGACATCAATGACAACTCATAGACAAGAAGCTAGGATCTCAAACCCAAAATTGCCAACAATCTCCCCCTTTTTCATTGATGGCAAACCATGCTTCTCAACAACACTGAAACTCAAAACTGTTGTATAGAAATAAGCTCCCCCTGACTTGAGGCTCTCCCCCTTACTCATATCTCTCTCCATTTATCATCAATGGAAAAGGGTCAACTTTGGGGCTTGGTACTAAGAATGAGCGTCTTAGCTTAGTCCCTCCCCCACCTCCTTTTGAGGTGATTAATTCTGGGGTGGGAGTAAAAATCCCATTAGGCACTGATCTTCATCAGTGTCTATAGCTGCATTACCATGTCTTCTCTTGTTCTCCTTGTCCATATTCCTATTCATGTTCATGTCACTATTGATGTTCTTGTTATCATTCCTATTTTTATCCATGTCTTGATTCTTGTGCCTGTTCATACCCATGTTCCTATTCTTGTACCTTGGAATTTTAGCTCTACACTGTCTAGCTATGTGATTGTTGGTCCAAAATCTACCACAGGAAAGGATTTTACAAGTGCACCCTAGACCCGGCCAAAATTGAAAGGCTGGAAGCAAGAAATGGCTCCCAGACCAATCTCCAGAGTGGGATGGTTCCCTTCACTATTCTAAACTCTGGTTAAAGATAAGGGTTGCTGGAAAGAGATTTAAAAGTTGCAGAAAGAAATGGGAAATATGGCCACAGACCGAAGTGATGGGATCAGAAAAACAACAACAGGAAACTACAAACGTAACAATAGCAAGTAACATAAGGAATTAACTTAATCTTCGCACAATCGCATGCAGCAGATCCCTCCAAACCCACATTCCAGAAATCGTACCCTGACAGCAATATTTAAATCCAAAAGCAGAATTTAAATGTAACAGCAATGCAGGAGTATGAACGCTATTAGAAATGTAGAAAAACAGAAAAGAAATTCATCCATGCAATGCTTGAAAAATTAGAAGTTGATCCTTTTATTCCCGCAAATACAATTCCAGTCTCTAGCAGCAAGTTTTTCCAACCCTTGTAAATGAAAATTACATTGGTTTTTATAGAGGTCCGTCCTCTCTACAACATTAAATGTTTGCCACCATCCTCCTCGTGATCTACAATTACATGGCGGACATTAGGAACACGATCCCCTTAGTTGCAGCGTTAAGGGAGCAAAGATTAAATACCATTAAGCAATAGCGGTCTCCTTCATTAAATTTGTTTTTTGAAAATAAGCATGAAACCATTGACTTGATCCATGAACATCAGCCTTGAAAGCATAAAATATGCAATTTTGGTGGCCTGGGCGCGTCTTTGACTTTGAATGCCTTGGAAACCCACAAACCATTAAATTCGGGTCAGCATTAAATACTTGGAAATCGAGAAAAACCCCTCGGGCCGTTCATACTGCACTTGGCGGGAAAATGCACAGGTCGCGAAAACGCGACAGGTCACGAAATTGTGACGTATTTTGATGTCGTACACTTTGACCGGTCAAACCCGCAAAAATCCTCCTTGTCGCTCTTTCGCTATGTTTCCAACGTCATTTCTTCCATCGCTAGCTCATACCCGCGAAAACGGCACATGTAGCGATTTCGCGACGCATTTTGGTCTTCGGCTCTTTCTTCCGCTATGCCCAGCGAAAATGGAACACGTAGCGATATCGCTACATGTTTCAAGCAATCTGTACGGTCTCGTTGATGCGTCGCGAAAATGCAACACTTTTTCACTTTCTGCATGCCTCTTACTTTCTTTGTTGTCATTCCGCTACCAATTTGAATACTTAATTATTTTTCAACAAGACATCATGAAATTGCTACCCTCGAACTCTGCTTGATTTTCAGTTCACTCCGCCTTGTTACCAAAACTGCAGCGAATCGCTGCATTTTCTATGCCTTTTGTCTTTCGGGTCAAAACCCCGCGATTTCGCTACGGGTAGCGATATCGCTACGCATTTCTTTCTCCGTACTGATCACCATTTTGAGCCACGAAAATGATACAACTTCCGCTTTACAAAAGCCTTTCGAAGAGGTGCAGCGAATCGCTGCACTTTCATGCCCCAAGTCTTTATAACCAAAATGACCGCACCTTCGAAACATGCAGCGCATCGCTGCAACCTTCGAGCAGTTAGACTTCCCTGCAAAACGTGCAGCGCATCGCTGCACTTTTAACTTCAACTCCCCTTGCAACCAATGTGCAGCGCATCGCTGCAACCTTGACCTTGGACTTCCTTTGAAGCAAACCTGCAGCGCATCGCTGCAACCTTCAGCACTTAAGTCCTTGAAACAAAACGCCTCACGATTTTGGGACGTGCAGCGAATCGCTGCACGTTTCGGCACTTAAGCTTTGGAAGCCGTCAGCATCGCGAAAATGCCACATGAAGCGCATCGCTGCACTTTTTTAACTTAGACTCTTTTTGACCACGCCACCCGTGATTTTGAAACACGCAGCACGTCGCTGCAACTTTCAAGCTCTTAAGCCTTTGCAATGAATGTGCAGCGAATCGCTGCCACTTTTAACTTAAGGCTTCCGCTCAACCAACATGCAGTGAATCACTGCACTTTTACCACTTGACTCTTCGAAGCTCCCGACGTCGTGATTCTGGAACATGTTAGCGATGCGCTGCAACTTTTGCTTTGTGTCTTCGGCTGGACTTTTTGTCGCGATTTCGTGACATTTTGTCGCTGCTCCTCTTTTGCTCATTTTGAACCGCGAAAATAGAACACGTCGCGATATCGCGACGGTTCTCCCAAGCTGCATGCGTTGACCGTGTTGACCGCGATTCCACGACATGTCAGCGAATCGCTGCATTTTATAGACTTAGTTATTTTTACTCACTTTCGCTCCTTTTTTCTCCAAAACCGCATCAAAACTAAAAATAGAGGTTAGATCTACAACAATATAAGCATTAATATTTCAATCAAGATCAATGTGGCAAAAATGCCAACATTCTTGGTGGCTCGCGGGGTATACAGCTCGCTGTATGCAAGAATCCAGGCCTTAGTCCATTGGGCACAGAGTCATATGAGAACAGGAAGGTGGCTGCTGTGAACCATATTAGGGGACTGCTACAAAAAAATTGTTGCTGCGAATCTGAAACTAAAAGTACTTGCATATAATGGGTTATGAAACAAATGGAGTGGTAGGATGGAGTGAGACCCTGCGATTGCGCAGGCGGTGACTGCAATGGAATGATGAAATGAAAATAGCAAGATAAAACAACAAAAACCCCCCAAAATGAACGAAGTTATGGAGTGGGAATAAAAGTATGAAGGCTGTGAAATGAAATGAACTAGACTACGAAATAAATGCATAAAAGACTGAACTTAGAGGAAAGGGATAAGAAGGGACGGGGAAAAATAGAAAAATGGAAAAGAAACAATAGCCGTGGCTTATTTTTGTTTGAATGCAGAAGAAAAAAAAGAAGAAGGAAGAAGATGAAGAAAGGAAAGAGAGGAAACGGGGAAGGGAAAAGAAGAATTTTTTGAAAGCCACCAACTGCCGGGAAAGGAAGAGACAAAAGGAAAAAAGAAGCACCTACAGCTCGCAGGCAACAAAAGAGCTGAGATGAACAAGTAATAACAAAAAATATATATTTTTTTTTTTTTTTTTGTTTTTTTTTTTTTCAAAATACTATATACAATAGTTCACGACATGATTGGCATGTCGCCACCAGAAACCCAGTCTCAGGAGTTATCCGATAAATCTGCAATGTCCCGACTATATCCAATCATACTTGAGTTGGTTCTTGAAATTTGGCTGGCTCCTTCCTGAAGTTCTCCATGGTGCGAATAGGATGCAATGCGGTAGATTATCCTTCTTACTAGTACCCACATGGAGGACTTCTTCAGGTACTGGATGTAGTGGCCGGAACCAACACCACCACTTTGCAGACTTTATTGGCTGTGGGCTGAGTACAGGCTCCTCTAAATCCTTGATGTGATCACAGGGCTCTTCAAGTGAGAAATCTGATTCTGGGATCTCCTTAGGTTCTGGAATTTGAACTTGTTCTTCTACTTGGCCCATCTCTTGATGAAAACTGCAAGCAACCATATTGTTCATTGCTGGAAAAGTTCTTGCATGTTCCAATCCTTGACTTTGGACGAGATCTGTCCCTTGAACTCCACATGACTGCATCTCAGGTTTCTGCTCAGTATAAGGGATCTGGCATGAAAAGTACTGTGCAGGGTAGACAGGAGCAGCAACCACCGGAGAAGGTAATGGAGTTTCTCCCCACGGTAACTTTCTCGATAAGAGCAAAAGCTGTTCCGCTCGCACTGCTTCCTCAAAGATTTGTGGGAACCATTGTTCACCTGATCGCAACAAAAAGAGACCTATGTCGAATTAAAATCTCGAACATAAAAGAGGTGGGCTTGGGTGGGTGATGGACGGATCTTCTCTGGAATTCTCTTCCAACTTATCAAGAATCGGACATTGAAGTCCGTGATGCTTTCTTGAGGTGCTCTCTTGATGTACATGAAAAATTGGTAGAGATCCAAAGAACTGTAGAAAGGATCTTCGTCAAATATTTTGATCAGTGCCCCCGCTAGATCGTCCCATGAGCTGATGCTTTGACGTTTGAGCAATCTATACCACTGCAATGCTCTTCCTTCCAAATACTGAACCAGAAGTCGGATCATGACATCTTCGTGTTCTATGACATGGATCATGGACAAAGTAGCAATGTCTTCAACATGTGCCAGAGCCATGCCTTCGGTACCATCATATTTTTCTAGGTTCTTTAGGGCACCTTCGGGAATTTCATGCCGAACTTGGAGATTCAGAGGGCCAGGATCATCCCATCTAGGAAAAACCCTTGCCTTTGTGGCAGTGGTCTGCGGAATCACGGCCATCGCCATTAAGTCAGAGTCGCCAGATGAACATTCTTTTAAGTTGAAAAAATGCATGCGTCCACGATCAAGAAATTTGGATCTTCAACTCAGCAAAGTCGCCAGATGAACTTACAAATCTCCGCTGTGAGGCCAAGACAGCTCATCAAATCTTGAGACCTCCGGGTGTTTAAAAAACTTATGGATCTTTTGAGACAGAAGAAGTCTGTCCCACCGGGCGTGCCAAAAACTGTTGGCACCGGTGGGTTTATCACTTTGGAAAATTATGCTTATCCCACCGATTATGAATTCTTGGAGACAAAACTTGTCTGTCCCACCGGGCGTGCCAAAAATTGTTGGTCCAAAATCTGCCACAGGAAAGGATTTTACAAGTGCACCCTAGACCTGGCCAACATTGAAAGGCTGGAAGCAAGAAATGGCTCCCAGACCAATCTCCAGAGTGGGCTGGTTCCCTTCACTATTCTAAAATCTGGTTAAAGATAAGGGTTGCTGGAAAGAGATTTAAAAGTTGCAGAAAGAAATGGGAAATATGGCCACAGGCCGAAGTGATGGGATCAAAAAAACAATAGTAGGAAACTACAAACGTAACAACAACAAGTAACATAAGGAATTAACTTAATCTTCGCACAATCGCATGCGAAAAATCCCTCCAAACCCACATTCCAGAAATCATACCCTGACAGCAATATTTAAATCCAAAAGCAGAATTTAAATGTAACAGCAATACAGAAGTATGAATGCTATTAGAAATGCAGAAAAATAGAAAGGAAATTCATCCATGCAACGCTTGAAAAATTAGAAGTTGATCCATTTATTCCCGCAAATACAATTCCAGTCTCTAGCAGCAAGTTTTTCCAACCTTTGTAAATGAAAATTACATTGGTTTTTATAGAGGTCCGTCCTCTCTACAGCATTAAATGTTTGCCACCATCCTCCTCATGATCTACAATTATATGGCGGACATTAGGAACACGATCCCCTTAGTTGCAGCGTTAAGGGAGCAAAGATTAAATACCATTAAGCAATAGCGGTCTCCTTCATTAAATTCATTTTTTGAAAATAAGCGTGAAACCATTGACTTGATCCATGAACATCAGCCTTGAACGCATAAAATCTGCAATTTTGGTGGCCTGGGCGCGTCTTTGACTTTGAATGCCTTGGAAACCCACAAACCATTAAATTCGGGTCAGCATTAAATACTTGGAAATCAAGAAAAACCCCTCGGGCCGTTCATACTGCACTTGGCGGGAAAATGCACAGGTCGCGAAAACGCGACAGGTCACGAAATCGTGACGTATTTTGATGCCGTACACTTTGACCGGTCAAACCCACAAAAATCCTCCCTGTCGCTCTTTCGCTATGTTTCCAACGTCATTTCTTCCATCGCTAGCTCATACCCGCGAAAACGGCACATGTAGCGATTTCGCGATGCATTTTGGTCTTCGGCTCTTTCTTCCGCTATGCCCAGCGAAAATGGAACACGTAGCGATATCGCTACATGTTTCAAGCAATCTGTACGGTCTCGTTGATGCGTCGCGAAAATGCAACACTTTTTCACTTTCTGCATGCCTCTTACTTTCTTTGTTGTCATTCCGCTACCAATTTGAATACTTAATTATTTTTCAACAAGGCATCATGAAATTGCTACCCTCGAACTCTGCTTGATTTTCAGTTCACTCCGCCTTGTTACCAAAACTGCAGCGAATCGCTGCATTTTCTATGCCTTTTGTCTTTCGGGTCAAAACCCCACGATTTCGCTACGGGTAGCGATATCGCTACGCATTTCTTTCTCCGTACTGATCACCATTTTGAGCCGCGAAAATGATACAACTTCCGCTTTACAAAAGCCTTTCGAAGAGGTGCAGCGAATCGCTGCACTTTCACGCCCCAAGTCTTTATAACCAAAATGACCGCACCTTCAAAACATGCAGCGCATCGCTGCAACCTTCGAGCATTTAGACTTCCCTGCAAAACATACAGCACATCGCTGCACTTTTAACTTCAACTCCCCTTGCAACCAATGTGCAGCGCATCGCTGCAACCTTGACCTTGGACTTCCTTTGAAGCAAACCTGCAGCGCATCGCTGCAACCTTCAGCACTTAAGTCCTTGAAACAAAATGCCTCATGATTTTGGGATGTGCAGCGAATCGCTGCACGTTTCGGCACTTAAGCTTTGGAAGCCGTCAGCATCGCGAAAATGCCACATGAAGCGCATCGCTGCACTTTTTTAACTTAGACTCTTTTTGACCACGCCACCCGCGATTTTGAAACACGCAGCGCGTCGCTGCAACTTTCAAGCTCTTAAGCCTTTGCAACGAATGTGCAGCGAATCGCTGCCACTTTTAACTTAAGGCTTCCGCTCAACCAACATGCAGCGAATCGCTGCACTTTTACCACTTGACTCTTCGAAGCTCCCGACGTCGCGATTCTGGAACATGTTAGCGATGCGCTGCAACTTTTGCTTTGTGTCTTCGGCTGGACTTTTTGTCGCGATTTCGCGACATTTTGTCGCTGCTCCTCTTTTGCTCATTTTGAACCGCGAAAATAGAACACATCGCGATATCGCGACGGTTCTCCCAAGCTGCATGCGTTGACCGTGTTGACCGCGATTCCGCGACATGTCAGCGAATCGCTGCATTTTCTAGACTTAGTTATTTTTCGCTCCTTTTTTGCTCAAAACCGCATCAAAACTGAAAATAGAGGTTAGATCTGCAACAATATAAGCATTAATATTTCAATCAAGATCAATGTGGCAAAAATGCCAACAGTGACCTTCATTGTTGCACTTATAACAACTAACAATGTTATTTCTTTGAGGCATACCTGATATTTGACTCCATCTGTTCTGACCAACCTTGTTCCTATTATTAGGTTTGCAATAAACAGCCTTATGCCCAAAGTGTTTACAATAGTAGCAATACCATTGAAAGAAATTACGACCTCTGGATCTATCATTTACCTTCCTCACTTGAGTCATGCAATGTGAAGCCATGTGACCAAACTTGTGACAAGAAAAACATCTGCCATTAAACTTTCCTTGATTTGACCTCTTAGATCCTGTAAAATTTCTCCCATTTTTATGATTCCTATTTTCTGATTTTGTGCATCTATCACTCAAAGAATATTTTTCTAAAGTACTTTCCTCATTAGAACTCTCTTCCTTTCGGAATCTCTTACTAGATTCCCTAGTAGAGTCGCCAACCTGTTCCATGTGTTTCTTACCAAAACCAAGACTTGTTTTATCTGTTGTCCTTATTTGATCTTTGATGATTGACTTTACCTTTTTGGTGCTATCTTCAAACCTGTAAAGCTTCTCCTTGTACTCATTAGTTTCCTCCTTCAAGGAATCCACTTTCTGTTCCAACTCTCTACACTCAAGAACCTTAGACTCTAACTTATCCTTAAGTTTTCGTGTCTTAGCTATAGAGAAGTCAAGACTTTCTATAAGCTCATCTCTCTCAATAAAACATTCATCCAATTTATCATTAAGTCTAGCATTCTTCTTTCTTTCCTTCTTCAAAGCACTAAGAGCACTAACAAGTTCAGCTTCAAGATCTACTTCACCATCCTCTATAACTTCCTCTATTTGTTTACCTTTTGAAACATCAATGACTTTTTTATATTTCTTATCACTAGAGGTGCTACCCTTTTCTAAAGCCATACAAAGATCTTCCTTACAATTTTTTGAAGCATCCTCATACATAGTATAACTAGAAATCAATCCATCATTTGTGCAATCATCCTCAAGATGTCCAAAATTTCCACATCTAAAACATTTCATAAGGACAAATCTATGTTTCTTTTCTTCTTCTTTTTCTGTTAGGAACAACATCTCATTTCCAACATCACTTGAAGAACTTTCACTATCACTACTAGAACACTTACTTGCCTTGTCTAGGTAGAAACTTTTCTTGTGTTTGTGAGAGTACCTCTTTCCTTGATTGCTTTGCTCATCTTTATTCTTCCTTTGATTCCTGTGCCTTTCAGAATCCTTGCTCTTATAATCCTGTTTATCTTCATCACTTTCATCCTTGGCAGTAGTACAATTAGTAGCATAATGACCAAACTTTCCACAATTGAAACACTTGACATATTTCATACCTTTGTGCTTTCTTGAGAACTTGCCCTTCTTGCTGTAATATGCCTCTTCATCACTAGAAGACTCATCACTATCTTGAAGCTCTTTACCCTTGGATTTCTTGGTAGCCTTGAAAGCTGCCTCCTTCTTAACATCAACCTTCACTTGAGTTCTCAACTCAAATGCTGCAAGTATACTATGAAGCTCATCCTTTTTCAACTTATCCAAATCCTTAGCTTCCTCAATAGCAGAAATATTTTCACTAAATCTATTTGGAAGAGACCTCAAAATCTTATCACAAATATCATTTTCAGCAAGCTCAAGACCTAGTTCCTTCATAGAGTTAACAATCTCATCCATACGAAGCATATAGTCACTAATATTTTCTTCATCATTCATCTTGAGTTGTTCAAACATACCTTTGAAGTGTCTCAACTTGGCCTTTCGGACATTTGCATCACCTGTATGAACCACCTTCAACTGTTTCCACATTTCACTAGTTGTCTTGCGGTGAATCACCTTGGTAAGATCTCGCCTTCAGTAAACCCTTCAGGATTGCATTCATTGCCTTTGAATTGCTATGATGTAGGAGCCTCTCTTCCTTAGTAGAAGGACCATGCTCAGGAATGGTATACTCATCCTCAATCACTTCCCAAACTTCATTTCCAAGAGCCATAAGATGAACCTTCATCCTAGCACTCCAAAGCCCAAAATCTGCCCCATCAAGAATAGGTGCTTGCATTACCACTTGTAGATTCCATTGTGTTCTTTACAATATTTTCCTTCAAGCTGTTAAACTTTTTGAAGGAACCCGCTCTGATACCAATTGAAGAACACAAGCTTATACTGAGAGGGGGGGTGAACAGTATAAGACCTCTTTTTACTTTCTCTATTTAACTTCAACTTCGCAAAGCAATGAACCAATAGCAATATCAAAGCAATGCATAAAGCAACACACAATGAGACACCAATTTTAACGTGGTTCACCCAACATGGGCTACATCCACAAAACTTTTCTCTAAAAAGCTTTCTCAAAGTTCTTTGGGAATCCTTCCCAATTACAATGTTTATGAGCCTCAGCCCAAAGGAGAAACCTTCCCCTACTCAAGTATTTATGAGCCTCTACCCAAAGGAGAATCCTTCCCCTCCTCACGAATTTATGAGCCTCCTGCCCAAAGGAGAATCCTTCCCCTCCTCATGAATTTATGAGCCTCCTACCCAAAGGAGAATCCTTCCCCTCACTCTAGAAATGATACTTTAGAAGATCACCTACCTCTTATTCCGCTAGCACGTGGAACTCCTTTCCACAGAAGACCTCCTATCCTCAATGCTCAGCCTCAAGAGACCTCTGTCCTCACTGATCACCTCCACAACAACTCATCAACCTATACTAAACATAGTCAGTCGGTCCAGCACAAGTCTTCCTCACTCTGTCAGATCTGTCCCAAGCTCAACTCATAAAGCTTGAACAAATCAATCTCTACTGCACACAAGCCTTCTCAAAGACTTGTCAAAACTATCCTCAGGTTCTTCTCAAAGAACCACTTCAACTCTGTCCTCAAGTCCTCTGCTAGGACCTGTCCAAATCAGCTCACAAGTCCTCCCTAGAACTTGTCCAAATCAGCTCACAAGTCCTCACTAGAACTTGTCCAAATCAGCTCACAAGTCCTCACTAGAACCTATCCAAATCAGCTCACAAGTCCTTCACTAGAACCTATCCAAATCAGCTCACAAGTCCTCACTAGAACTCTGTCCAAATCAGCTCACAAGTCCTCACTAGAACTCTGTCCAAATCAGCTCACAAGTCCTCACTAGAACTCTATCCAAATCAGCTCACAAGTCTTCACTAGAACTCTGTCCAAATCAGCTCACAAGTTCATCAAGAAAAACTTGCTTAGCATGAACCCACAAAGAGAATTGTTAGAGACCCAATGTGATTCATCAACCTCATAGAAGCATAAAGAGAATTGTTAGAGACTCAATATGTTCTATACTTAACTCCCAATCTCAATCTCAAATCTCATAGAAACATAAAGAGAATTGTTAGAGACTCAATATGTTCTATACTTAACTCCCAATCTCAATCTCAACTCAATCTCAATCTCAAAAGAATAAGATAGATGTAGTATGCTTTTCTCAAGAACATGAAACACAACCCAACAATTGCCAACCATGCAATATCTCATATAACAATGATACTCATGTTCTTTCCACAACCAATATCTTTTCTCAACCAATTAGGGCTTTAACAACAATGCTTATAGACAAGGTTTAACCAACATCATTCAACTCAACATTAACCTTGAAGCATTCAACCAATCACTACATGAAAAGGAAACTAGTAGACATCCTTTTCCCTCCAAAGGTATTTGAACAAAACAACCACCAACATAAATCACCAATGCAAAGAATAACTTGCTCAAATCAATCTCAATGGAGTAAGCCCAAATCATGTATCAAGTAAAGCATTAACTTGATCAAAACAACCTCTATGGAAGCAACTCAACCATCAATCTCAAAACAGCCAACTAAGGGTTTCACCAACTCAATGCAAGTAGCAAGACTTACTAACATAAACCCTAGTGCAAAAATGCTTCCTCTTCCTCAACCAGAATTATGCATTCACCCAAAAAACTCATCAATGATTTTAATGCATAAACAATCTTCAATATCCAGAAAATGGGATTTACACCAACAAGAATACCTAGTAGACAACCTTTTCACTCCAAACTCAATTTCAGAAAATACACCATCAACAATATACATGGAAGAAGTTGCCCATACCTTTGTTTGAGGAAGAAGAGAATAGTTCTTCAACTCTGTTACCAACACCACCCTCAACTTTGCCACCAAGTTAGGGTTAGATCATAAAAGTAACCACAAAAATATTTATTCCATAAAACACCTTATGACTCCAATCCTTAGAAGTCAACTACCAAAAATATAAAGCATACAAACAATATATCCTTTTACACCTTATTTCTCCAAATTAATTAAACCATGCTCAAGGAATAATAGCTTCTAAGCAAATCTCACTCAACAATCAAGCCAAAAATCTCAACCACACACTATCAACCTTATATCTCCAAAGAAGCATTTAACCTTAAAAATAATTTTAAATAAATCTGCCCAACCACTTCTTCTTTAACAAAATGCAGATTTTATTTAAAAAACCTTACCAAAAAAATGCTTCCAAAAATCGTGGGTCAACAGTGCCTCCAAAAAAATCGGAGCGCAAAAACTCTTCTCACACTCCACGACGGGAGTCGAACGCTTGACCTCCCTTCAAGCGCCTTCATAGAACAGTCATTGCCACTAGGCCAACGATGCTAGCTTGAAGGCTAGCAAGAGTCTCCTTCTCCTTAACCCTTTGGCGGTGGATAAACGTGGCAAAAAAATGATAGCCGTAGCTTTTACTTCCCAACCTTTGTGCAATTCGAATTTCTTTCACACCATTGCTTTGGACTATAGGTTATGGCTTATATAGCCAAACTTCCATGCTATGCACGACGTCGGTGGGAGGATAATTCGAAATTTTTGAATTAATATTATTTTGGCGCCTTCGAAACAACTTTAGGGTTTATGAAACCCTTTTGATTATTTAAAAAATAATCAAAGGTCTTTTAGACCTTAGACCTTAGGTGGAGAACCCATTAAATTATTAAAATAATTTAATCACTAAATCAAATAAATAATTAATTAAAAAACCTTAAAAAGGTTTTATTAATTAAGTTATTTAATTAATAAGTGTCTCCAGCCTTTGCATTAAGCTGAGAGTGGTTTTGAGAAAAACCCTTAATGCATCCACCTGGTTTTAATAAAAACCCTTAAACCTGCCATGGTTTTGATAAAAACCTTTTCATCTACCACATGGAATCTCTTCGAAATCTTCTAGAAAATATTCTTTGGAATCTTCAACCTTTGAAGCCAATAAATCCTCTTGACATTAATGCCAGTTCCTTTTGACATCAATGACAACTCATAGACAAGAAGCTAGGATCTCAAACCCAAAATTGCCAACAATCTCCCCCTTTGTCATTGATGGCAAACCATGCTTCTCAACAACACTGAAACTCAAAACTGTTGTATAGAAATCAGCTCCCCATGACTTGAGGCTCTCCCCCTTACTCATATCTCTCCCCCTTTGTCATCAATGGCAAAGGGTCACCTTTGGGGCTTGGGACTAAGAATGAGCCTCTTAGCTTAGTCCCTCCCCCACCTCCTGTTGAGGTGATTAATTTTGGGGTGGGAGTAAAACTCCCATTAGGCACTGATCTTCATCAGTGTCTATAGCTGCCTTACCATGTCTTCTCTTGTTCTCCTTGTCCATATTCCTGTTCCTGTTCATGTCACTATTGTTGTTCTTGTTATCATTCCTGTTCTTATCCATGTCTTGATTCTTGTGCCTGTTCATACCCATGTTCCTGTTCCTGTACCTTGGAATTTTAGCTCTACACTGTCTAGCTATGTGACCTTCATTGTTGCACTTATAACAACTAACAATGTTATTTCTTTGAGGCATACCTGATCTTTGACTCCATCTGTTCTGACCAACCCTGTTCCTGTTATTAGCCTTGCAATAAACAACCTTGTGCCCAAACTGTTTACAAGAGTAGCAATACCCTTGAAAGAAATTACCACCTCTGAATCTGTCATTTACCTTCCTCACTTGAGTCATGCAATGTGAAGCCATGTGACCAAACTTGTGACAAGCAAAACATCTGCCATTAAACTTTCCTTGATTTGACCTCTTAGGTCCTGTAAACTTTCTCCCCTTTTTTTGATTCCTATTTTCTGATTCTGTGCATCTATCACTCAAGGACTCTTTTTCTGAAGTACTTTCCTCATCAGAACTCTCTTCCTTTCGGAATCTCTTACTAGATTCCCCAGTAGAGTCGCCAACCTGTTCCATGTGTTTCTTACCAAAACCAAGACCTATTTTATCTGTTGTCCTTCTTTGATCTTTGATGATTGAATTTACCTTTTTGGTGCTATCTTCAAACCTGTAAAGCTTCTCCTTGTACTCTTTAGTTTCCTCTTTCAAGGAAGCCACTTTCTGTTCCAACTCTCTACACTCAAGAACCTTAGACTCTAACTTATCCTTAAGTTTCTGTGTCTTAGCTATAGAGAAGTCAAGACTTTCTATAAGCTCATCTCTCTCAATACAACATTCATCCAATTTATCATTGAGTCTAGCATTCTTCTTTCTTTCCTTTTTCAAAGCACTAAGAGCACTAACAAGTTCAGCTTCAAGATCTACTTCACCATCCTCTATAACTTCCTCTATTTGTTTACCTTTTGAAACATCAATGACTTTTTCAGATTTCTTATCACTAGAGGTGCTACCCTTTTCTAAAGCCATACAAAGATCTTCCTTACAATTTTTCGAAGCATCCTCATACATAGTATAACTAGAAATCAATCCATCATTTGTGCAATCATCCTCAAGATGTCCAAAATTTCCACATCTAAAACATTTCATAAGGACAAATCTATGTTTCTTTTCTTCTTCTTTTTCTGTTAGGAACAACATCTCATTTCCAACATCACTTGAAGAACTTTCACTATCACTACTAGAACACTTACTTGCCTTGTCTAGGTAGAAACTTTTCTTGTGTTTGTGAGAGTACCTCTTTCCTTGATTGCTTTGCTCATATTTATTCTTCCTTTGATGCCTGTGCCTTTCAGAATCCTTGCTCTTATAATCCTGTTTATCTTCATCACTTTCATCCTTGGCAGCGGTACAGTTAGTAGCATAATGACCAAACTTTCCACAATTGAAACACTTGACATATTTCATACCTTTGTGCTTTCTTGAGAACTTGCCCTTCTTGTTGTAATATGCCTCTTCATCACTAGAAGACTCATCACTATCTTGAAGCTCTTTACCCTTGGATTTCTTGGTAGCCTTGAAAGCTGCCTCCTTCTTAACATCAACCTTCACTTGAGTTCTCAACTCAAATGCTGCAAGTATACTATGAAGCTCATCCTTTTTCAACTTATCCAAATCCTTAGCTTCCTCAATAGCAGAAATATTTTCACTAAATCTATTTGGAAGAGACCTCAAAATCTTATCACAAATATCATTTTCAGCAAGCTCAAGACCTAGTTCCTTCATAGAGTTAACAATCTCATCCATACGAAGCATATAGTCACTAATATTTTCTTCATCATTCATCTTGAGTTGTTCAAACATACCTTTGAAGTGTCTCAACTTGGCCTTTCGGACATTTGCATCACACTGTATGAACCACCTTCAACTGTTTCCACATTTCACTAGTTGTCTTGCAGTGAATCACCTTGGTAAGATCTGCCTTCTGTAAACCCTTCAGGATTGCATTCATTGCCTTTGAATTGCTATGATGTAGGAGCCTCTCTTCCTTAGTAGAAGGACCATGCTCAGGAATGGTATACTCATCCTCAATCACTTCCCAAACTTCATTTCCAAGAGCCATAAGATGAACCTTCATCCTAGCACTCCAAAGCCCAAAATCTGCCCCATCAAGAATAGGTGCTGCATTACCACTTGTAGATTCCATTGTGTTCTTTACAATATTTTCCTTCAAGCTGTTAAACTTTTTGAAGGAACCCGCTCTGATACCAATTGAAGAACACAAGCTTATACTAAGAGGGGGGGTGAACAGTATAAGACCTCTTTTTACTTTCTCTATTTAACTTCAACTTCGCAAAGCAATGAACCAATAGCAATATCAAAGCAATGCATAAAGCAACACACAATGAGACACCAATTTTAACGTGGTTCACCCAACATGGGCTACCTCCACAAAACTTTTCTCTAAAAATCTTTCTCAAAGTTCTTTGGGAATCCTTCCCAATTACAATGTTTATGAGCCTCAACCCAAAGGAGAAACCTTCCCCTACTCAAGTATTTATGAGCCTCTACCCAAAGGAGAATCCTTCCCCTCCTCACAAATTTATGAGCCTCCTACCCAAAGGAGAATCCTTCCCCTCCTCATGAATTTATGAGCCTCCTGCCCAAAGGAGAATCCTTCCCCTCAGCTCTAGAAATGATACTTCAGAAGATCACCTACCTCTTATTCCGCTAGCACGTGGAACTCCTTTCCACAGAAGACCTCCTATCCTCAATGCTCAGCCTCAAGAGACCTCTGTCCTCACTGATCACCTCCACAACAACTCATCAACTTATACTAAACACAGTCAGTCGGTCCAGCACAAGTCTTCCTCACTCTATCAGATCTGTCCCAAGCTCAACTCATAAAGCTTGAACAAATCAATCTCTGCTACACACAAGCCTTCTCAAAGACTTGTCAAAACTATCCTCAGGTTCTTCTCAAAGAACCACTTCAACTCTGTCCTCAAGTCCTCTGCTAGGACCTATCCAAATCAGCTCACAAGTCCTCCCTAGAACTTGTCCAAATCAGCTCACAAGTCCTCACTAGAACTTGTCCAAATCAGCTCACAAGTCCTCACTAGAACCTGTCCAAATCAGCTCACAAGTCCTCACTAGAACCTGTCCAAATCAGCTCACAAGTCCTCACTAGAACCTGTCCAAATCAGCTCACAAGTCCTCACTAGAACCTATCCAAATCAGCTCACAAGTCTTCACTAGAACCTCCAAATCAGCTCACAAGTTCATCAAGAAAAACTTGCTTAGCATGAACCCACAAAGAGAATTGTTAGAGACCCAATGTGATTCATCAACCTCATAGAAGCATAAAGAGAATTGTTAGAGACTCAATATGTTCTATACTTAACTCCCAATCTCAATCTCAAATCTCATAGAAACATAAAGAGAATTGTTAGAGACTCAATATGTTCTATACTTAACTCCCAATCTCAATCTCAACTCAATCTCAATCTCAAAAGAATAAGATAGATGTAGTATGCTTTTCTCAAGAACATGAAACACAACCCAACAATTGCCAACCATGCAATATCTCATATAACAATGATACTCATGTTCTTTCCACAACCAATATCTTTTCTCAACCAATTAGGGCTTTAACAACAATGCTTATAGACAAGGTTTAACCAACATCATTCAACTCAACATTAACCTTGAAGCATTCAACCAATCACTACATGAAAAGGAAACTAGTAGACATCCTTTTCCCTCCAAAGGTATTTGAACAAAACAACCACCAACATAAATCACCAATGCAAAGAATAACTTGCTCAAATCAATCTCAATGGAGTAAGCCCAAATCATGTATCAAGTAAAGCATTAACTTGATCAAAACAACCTCTATGGAAGCAACTCAACCATCAATCTCAAAACAGCCAACTAAGGGTTTCACCATCTCAATGCAAGTAGCAAGACTTACTAACATAAACCCTAGTGCAAAAATGCTTCCTCTTCCTCAACCAGAATTATGCATTCACCCAAAAAACTCATCAATGATTTTAATGCATAAACAATCTTCAATATCCAGAAAATGGGATTTACACCAACAAGAATACCTAGTAGACAACCTTTTCACTCCAAACTCAATTTCAGAAAATACACCATCAACAATATACATGGAAGAAGTTGCCCATACCTTTGTTTGAGGAAGAAGAGAATAGTTCTTCAATCTATTACCAACACCACCCTCAACTTTGCCACCAAGTTAGGGTTAGATCATAAAAGTAACCACAAAAATATTTATTCCATAAAACACCTTATGACTCCAATCCTTAGAAGTCAACTACCAAAAAATATAAAGCATACAAACAATATATCCTTTTACACCTTATTTCTCCAAATTAATTAAACCATGCTCAAGGAATAATAGCTTCTAAGCAAATCTCACTCAACAATCAAGCCAAAAATCTCAACCACACACTATCAACCTTATATCTCCAAAGAAGCATTTAACCTTAAAAATAATTTTAAATAAATCTGCCCAACCACTTCTTCTTTAACAAAATGCAGATTTTATTTAAAAAACCTTACCAAAAAAATGCTTCCAAAAATCGTGGGTCAACAGTGCCTCCAAAAAAATCGGAGCGCAAAAACTCTTCTCACACTCCACGGCGGGAGTCGAACGCTTGACCTCCCTTCAAGCGCCTTCGTAGAATAGTCATTGCCACTAGGCCAACGATGCTAGCTTGAAGGCTAGCAAGAGTCTCCTTCTCCTTAACCCTTTGGCGGTGGATAAACGTGGCAAAAAAATGATAGCCGTAGCTTTTACTTCCCAACTTTTGCGCAATTCGAATTTCTTTCACACCATTGCTTTGGACTATAGGTTATGGCTTATATAGCCAAACTTCCATGCTATGCACGACGTCGACGGGAGGATAATTCAAACTTTTTGAATTAATATTATTTTGGCGCCTTCGAAACAACTTTAGGGTTTATGAAACCCTTTTGATTATTTAAAAAATAATCAAAGGTCTTTTAGACCTTAGACCTTAGGTGGAGAACCCATTAAATTATTAAAATAATTTAATCACTAAATCAAATAAATAATTAATTAAAAAACCTTAAAAAGGTTTTATTAATTAAGTTATTTAATTAATAAGTGTCTCCAACCTTTGCATTAAGTTGAGAGTGGTTTTGAGAAAAACCCTTAATGCATCCACCTGGTTTTAATAAAAACCCTTAAACCTGCCATGGTTTTGATAAAAACCTTTTCATCTGCCACATGGAATCTCTCCGAAATCTTCTAGAAAATATTCTTTGGAATCTTCAACCTTTGAAGCCAATAAATCCTCTTGACATTAATGCCAGTTCCTTTTGACATCAATGACAACTCATAGACAAGAAGCTAGGATCTCAAACCCAAAATTGCCAACAATCTCCCCCTTTGTCATTGATGGCAAACCATGCTTCTCAACAACACTGAAACTCAAAACTTCTATAGAAATCACCTCTCCCCTACTTGAGGCTCTCCCCCTTACTCATATCTCTCCCCCTTTGTCATCAATGGCAAAGGGTCACCTTTGGGGCTTGGGACTAAGAATGAGCCTCTTAGCTTAGTCCCTCCCCCACCTCCTGTTGAGGTGATTAATTTTGGGGTGGGAGTAAAACTCCCATTAGGCACTGATCTTCATCAGTGTCTATAGCTGCCTTACCATGTCTTCTCTTGTTCTCCTTGTCCATATTCCTATTCCTGTTCATGTCACTGTTGTTGTTCTTGTTATCATTCCTATTCTTATCCATGTCTTGATTCTTGTGCCTGTTCATACCCATGTTCCTATTCCTGTACCTTGGAATTTCAGCTCTACATTGTCTAGCTATGTGACCTTCATTGTTGCACTTATAACAACTAACAATGTTATTTCTTTGAGGCATACCTGATCTTTGACTCCATCTATTCTGACCAACCCTGTTCCTGTTATTAGCCTTGCAATAAACAGCCTTGTGCCCAAACTGTTTACAAGAGTAGCAATACCCTTGAAAGAAATTACCACCTCTGAATCTGTCATTTACCTTCCTCACTTGAGTCATGCAATGTGAAGCCATGTGACCAAACTTGTGACAAGCAAAACATCTGCCATTAAACTTTCCTTGATTTGACCTCTTAGGTCCTGTAAACTTTCTCCCCTTTTTTTGATTCTTGTTTTTTGATTCTGTGCATCTATCACTCAAGGACTCTTTTTCTGAAGTACTTTCCTCATCAGAACTCTCTTCCTTTCAGAATCTCTTACTAGATTCCCCAGCAGAGTCGCCAACCTGTTCCATGTGTTTCTTACCAAAACCAAGACCTGTTTTATCTGTTGTCCTTCTTTGATCTTTGATGATTGACTTTACCTTTTTGGTGCTATCTTCAAACCTGTAAAGCTTCTCCTTGTACTCTTTAGTTTCCTCTTTCAAGGAAGCCACTTTCTATTCCAACTCTCTACACTCAAGAACCTTAGACTCTAACTTATCCTTAAGTTTCTGTGTCTTAGCTATAGAGAAGTCAAGACTTTCTATAAGCTCATCTCTCTCAATACAACATTCATCCAATTTATCATTGAGTCTAGCATTCTTCTTTCTTTCCTTTTTCAAAGCACTAAGAGCACTAACAAGTTCAGCTTCAAGATCTACTTCACCATCCTCTATAACTTCCTCTATTTGTTTGCCTTTTGAAACATCAATGACTTTTTCAGATTTCTTATCACTAGAGGTGCTACCCTTTTCTAAAGCCATACAAAGATCTTCCTTACAATTTTTTGAAGCATCCTCATACATAGTATAACTAGAAATCAATCCATCATTTGTGCAATCATCCTCAAGATGTCCAAAATTTCCACATCTAAAACATTTCATAAGGACAAATCTATGTTTCTTTTCTTCTTCTTTTTCTGTTAGGAACAACATCTCATTTCCAACATCACTTGAAGAACTTTCACTATCACTACTAGAACACTTACTTGCCTTGTCTAGGTAGAAACTTTTCTTGTGTTTGTGAGAGTACCTCTTTCCTTGATTGCTTTGCTCATATTTATTCTTCCTTTGATGCCTGTGCCTTTCAGAATCCTTGCTCTTATAATCCTGTTTATCTTCATCACTTTCATCCTTGGCAGCGGTACAGTTAGTAGCATAATGACCAAACTTTCCACAATTGAAACACTTGACATATTTCATACCTTTGTGCTTTCTTGAGAACTTGCCCTTCTTGCTGTAATATGCCTCTTCATCACTAGAAGACTCATCACTATCTTGAAGCTCTTTACCCTTGGATTTCTTGGTAGCCTTGAAAGCTGCCTCCTTCTTAACATCAACCTTCACTTGAGTTCTCAACTCAAATGCTGCAAGTATACTATGAAGCTCATCCTTTTTCAACTTATCCAAATCCTTAGCTTCCTCAATAGCAAAAATATTTTCACTAAATCTATTTGGAAGAGACCTCAAAATCTTATCACAAATATCATTTTCAGCAAGCTCAAGACCTAGTTCCTTCATAGAGTTAACAATCTCATCCATACGAAGCATATAGTCACTAATATTTTCTTCATCATTCATCTTGAGTTGTTCAAACATACCTTTGAAGTGTCTCAACTTGGCCTTTCGGACATTTGCATCACCTGTATGAACCACCTTCAACTGTTTCCACATTTCACTAGTTGTCTTGCAGTGAATCACCTTGGTAAGATCTGCCTTCTATAAACCCTTCAGGATTGCATTCATTGCCTTTGAATTGCTATGATGTAGGAGCCTCTCTTCCTTAGTAGAAGGACCATGCTCAGGAATGGTATACTCATCCTCAATCACTTCCCAAACTTCATTTCCAAGAGCCATAAGATGAACCTTCATCCTAGCACTCCAAAGCCCAAAATCTGCCCCATCAAGAATAGGTGTTGCATTACCACTTGTAGATTCCATTGTGTTCTTTACAATATTTTCCTTCAAGTTATTAAACTTTTTGAAGGAACCTGCTTGATACCAATTGAAGAACACAAGCTTATATTGAGAGGGGGGGTGAACAGTATAAGACCTCTTTTTACTTTCTCTATTTAACTTCAACTTCGCAAAGCAATGAACCAATAGCAATATCAAAGCAATGCATAAAGCAACACACAATGAGACACCAATTTTAACGTGGTTCACCCAACATGGGCTACATCCACAAAACTTTTCTCTAAAAAGCTTTCTCAAAGTTCTTTGGGAATCCTTCCCAATTACAATGTTTATGAGCCTCAGCCCAAAGGAGAAACCTTCCCCTACTCAAGTATTTATGAGCCTCTGCCCAAAGGAGAATCCTTCCCCTCCTCATGAATTTATGAGCCTCCTACCCAAAGGAGAATCCTTCCCCTCCTCACGAATTTATGAGCCTCCTACCCAAAGGAGAATCCTTCCCCTCAACTCTAGAAATGATACTTCAGAAGATCACCTGCCTCTTATTCCGCTAGCACGTGGAACTCCTTTCCATAGAAGACCTCCTATCCTCAATGCTCAGCCTCAAGAGACCTCTGTCCTCACTGATCACCTCCACAACAACTCATCAACCTGTACTAAACACAGTCAGTCGGTCCAGCACAAGTCTTCCTCACTCTGTCAGATCTATCCCAAGCTCAACTCATAAAGCTTGAACAAATCAATCTCTGCTGCACACAAGCCTTCTCAAAGACTTGTCAAAACTATCCTCAGGTTCTTCTCAAAGAACCACTTCAACTCTGTCCTCAAGTCCTCTGCTAGGACCTATCCAAATCAGCTCACAAGTCCTCCCTAGAACTTGTCCAAATCAGCTCACAAGTCCTCACTAGAACCTGTCCAAATCAGCTCACAAGTCCTCACTAGAACCTTCCAAATCAGCTCACAAGTCCTCACTAGAACCTATCCAAATCAGCTCACAAGTCCTCACTAGAACCTTGTCCAAATCAGCTCACAAGTCCTCACTAGAACTCTATCCAAATCAGCTCACAAGTCTTCACTAGAACCTCGTCCAAATCAGCTCACAAGTTCATCAAGAAAAACTTGCTTAGCATGAACCCACAAAGAGAATTGTTAGAGACCCAATGTGATTCATCAACCTCATAGAAGCATAAAGAGAATTGTTAGAGACTCAATATGTTCTATACTTAACTCCCAATCTCAATCTCAAATCTCATAGAAACATAAAGAGAATTGTTAGAGACTCAATATGTTCTATACTTAACTCCCAATCTCAATCTCAACTCAATCTCAATCTCAAAAGAATAAGATAGATGTAGTATGCTTTTCTCAAGAACATGAAACACAACCCAACAATTGCCAACCATGCAATATCTCATATAACAATGATACTCATGTTCTTTCCACAACCAATATCTTTTCTCAACCAATTAGGGCTTTAACAACAATGCTTATAGACAAGGTTTAACCAACATCATTCAACTCAACATTAACCTTGAAGCATTCAACCAATCACTACATGAAAAGGAAACTAGTAGACATCCTTTTCCCTCCAAAGGTATTTGAACAAAATAACCACCAACATAAATCACCAATGCAAAGAATAACTTGCTCAAATCAATCTCAATGGAGTAAGCCCAAATCATGTATCAAGTAAAGCATTAACTTGATCAAAACAACCTCTATGGAAGCAACTCAACCATCAATCTCAAAACAGCCAACTAAGGGTTTCACCAACTCAATGCAAGTAGCAAGACTTACTAACATAAACCCTAGTGCAAAAATGCTTCCTCTTCCTCAACCAGAATTATGCATTCACCCAAAAAACTCATCAATGATTTTAATGCATAAACAATCTTCAATATCCAGAAAATGGGATTTACACCAACAAGAATACCTAGTAGACAACCTTTTCACTCCAAACTCAATTTCAGAAAATACACCATCAACAATATACATGGAAGAAGTTGCCCATACCTTTGTTTGAGGAAGAAGAGAATAGTTCTTCAACCTCTTACCAACACCACCCTCAACTTTGCCACCAAGTTAGGGTTAGATCATAAAAGTAACCACAAAAATATTTATTCCATAAAACACCTTATGACTCCAATCCTTAGAAGTCAACTACCAAAAAATATAAAGCATACAAACAATATATCCTTTTACACCTTATTTCTCCAAATTAATTAAACCATGCTCAAGGAATAATAGCTTCTAAGCAAATCTCACTCAACAATCAAGCCAAAAATCTCAACCACACACTATCAACCTTATATCTCCAAAGAAGCATTTAACCTTAAAAATAATTTTAAATAAATCTGCCCAACCACTTCTTCTTTAACAAAATGCAGATTTTATTTAAAAAACCTTACCAAAAAAATGCTTCCAAAAATCATGGGTCAACAGTGCCTCCAAAAAAATCGGAGCGCAAAAACTCTTCTCACACTCCACGGCGGGAGTCGAACGCTTGACCTCCCTTCAAGCGCCTTCGTAGAACAGTCATTGCCACTAGGCCAACGGTGCTAGCTTGAAGGCTAGCAAGAGTCTCCTTCTCCTTAACCCTTTGGCGGCGGATAAACGTGGCAAAAAAATGATAGCCGTAGCTTTTACTTCCCAACCTTTGCGCAATTCGAATTTCTTTTCACACCATTGCTTTGGACTATAGGTTATGGCTTATATAGCCAAACTTCCATGCTATGCACGACGTCGACGGGAGGATAATTCGAACTTTTCGAATTAATATTATTTTGGCGCCTTCGAAACAACTTTAGGGTTTATGAAACCCTTTTGATTATTTAAAAAATAATCAAAGGTCTTTTAGACCTTAGACCTTAGGTGGAGAACCCATTAAATTATTAAAATAATTTAATCACTAAATCAAATAAATAATTAATTAAAAAACCTTAAAAAGGTTTTATTAATTAAGTTATTTAATTAATAAGTGTCTCCAACCTTTGCATTAAGTTGAGAGTGGTTTTGAGAAAAACCCTTAATGCATCCACCTGGTTTTAATAAAAACCCTTAAACCTGCCATGGTTTTGATAAAAACCTTTTCATCTGCCACATGGAATCTCTCCGAAATCTTCTAGAAAATATTCTTTGGAATCTTCAACCTTTGAAGCCAATAAATCCTCTTGACATTAATGCCAGTTCCTTTTGACATCAATGACAACTCATAGACAAGAAGCTAGGATCTCAAACCCAAAATTGCCAATAGTTCATATTGTAGGTTTATTTTTAAAATAGGTGGTACCACTTCATGGTCTACCAAAGAGTATAGTTTTTGATAGAGATACCAAGTTTGTTGGGTATTTCTGGAGAATCTTGTGGAAGAAATTGAAGACAAATTTGAAATTCACTTCTGCATACCACCCATAGACTGATGGACAAACAAAGGTGGTGAATAGAATTTTGGGCAATCTACTAAGATGCTTGGTAGGAGGTAAGCCCAAGGGATGGGATTTGGTTTTGCCATAGGCAAAATTTGCATACAACAATTTTTTCAATAGGATTACTAACAAATCTCCATTCCAGATAATATATGGGAGTAGTCCAAGAAATGCTTATGAGTTGAGGAAGATAGATACAGGGACAAAGTACAGTTTTGAGGTTGAGGAATTTGCACAGCATCTGAAGAGGTTGCATGAATAAGTGAAGAAGCATATTACTAAGATGAATACTCAGTACAAGACAAGGGTAGACCAAAAGCAACAGTTTATGGAATTTTAAGTGGGAGATGAAGTTATGGTCCATATGAAAAAAGAAAGGTTTACTACTAAAACATATAAAAATATGAAAATAAAGAAGTTTGGACCATGCAGAATCATAGAAAAATGAGATTCAGGCAATCCATATGAAGTGGAATTGCCAGTGGGCTTAACATATCACCTATTTTTAACATTTCAAATTTGGCAGAATACCATGAAGGAGACAATGGTGAGGGACCAATAGCAGAATTGTGGAATATTATAGCATCTACTTCAGAGATGGAAGAGATAGAAGAGATCCTAGATACCCACATTGGTAAAAGTACCATAAATAGGTAGTATACAAAATATCTGGTTAAGTGGAAGGGCAGACCTGTTGAAGATTCATATTGGTTGTCAAAGGCTGAGGTTGAACACATTGGTTTTATTCCAACAATAGAGAAGTGAATGTCACTTCTTAAAATTACCTTGGGTGTTTGATGCAGGAGCATCTAGTGGTGTAAGAGTGATATTGCATCACCCAAAAAAAATTGTAATTGTTTAATTTTGTAAAACTAGTAAAACTAGTAAAACTAGTAAAACTAGTTTAACTTGTAGGAGATTTTTGAAGGTCATAGAGGTCGAATTTGAGGATTTTCGGCTAGACACAATCCTTGGCCCACCCTTCTTAGCCCATCTCATGCCCTTTTCTAAAACATGTTGTAATAGTCAATCGGGTCAACGAGCACGAATTTATGACCTCGACAAGTTGCCCTCAAAATTCAAATTTGAATTTTGATGGTTTTAGATGGGAAAAAGAGAAAATGGGTTCAAAAAGGGGAAATTTCAAATTTTTAAGGGGTTAGTCTCTAAAAACTCTATTTTTTGGAATAGAAAGCAAGAAATCTTTGTCTCATTTGTGATTTTATCTATCTTTTTTGGATTGTTTGTGTTTGTTTAATGCAACTTTGCTTCACATTTAGTAAAGTATTACGAAATGATGATAATGAATTTGTATTTACCTAATGAGGCTGGGGTGATTTTACCTATTATATCTAGGTTCCATTGTGAGAATGATCACATGGATTGAATAAAGTGCAATGCTTGTGATAGTAGGTGTGTTAAGTTTGTGTGTTGTTGGCATTTGATATATTTATTGACATAGGCACAATAATCAGACTCCATTGTGGGCCACTAGTAACCCATGCATAGGATGCACTTAGTGATGGCCATTCCATTGAAATAACCTCCACAATTACCCATCATGAGTGATAACAATGATATTATGAGCTTCTTATGACTCTAGGAATTGAAGGAGGATGCCATCATAGCTCTATTTATATAGAATGTCCCCTAGGAGGGTGTAGCAAATGGACTTTTTCTTGAATGTTTTCTATTATCTTGAGATAAATCAGGAGGGAGCATGCCTAATTTGAGGTAGATTTGATTTGGGACATCCAAATACTAGTAGGTTCCACTTGAACAAAGTCAACTTTTGTGCTATTGCTTGGGATTTTGGGTGAAATGGAAAATTTGTACATGAATATTAAAAAAACTTTTAGATAGTACTTTGAAGATATATTTCTTTGGATTTAGTCTAAGAAACACTCATCAAGTAGTGTGAGTTGATCCAAGTGAGCTTGACAAGTAGTATCATCATCAATAAATTCTTGTAAGGCAATTTGGATAAATGACATCCCTAACTCTAAGGGCATGATTTCTTTAACACCATAAACTAATGAGAATGGGGTTTTTCCAGTGGGTGTTCTGATGCTGGTTCAATATGCTCATAATGCTAAAGGAATTTTATTGTGACAATCATAATGAGATTTGGAAACCATTTTATGAAGGATGGCACAAATTTTTTTATTTGTTACTTCTTCTTGGACATTTCCTTGAGGATAATAATGATTTGATAAACTATGTTTGATGTTATATTTTTTGCACAATGCATGAACATCCTTTTTTAAAATGATGTGCCATTATCTGATACGACTCAAGAAGGGATTCCAAAATGTTTATGTTCTATGGTATTTATGTGACACTCATCAAGTAGTGTGAGTTGATCCAAGTGAGCTTAACGAGAAGTGTCATCATCAATAAATTATTGTAAGGTAATTTGGAGAAATGACATCTCTAACTCCAAGGGCATGATTGCTTTAGCACCATAAAATAATGAGAATGGGATTTTCCCAGTTGGGGTTTTGATGCTGGTTAAATATATTTATAATGCTTAAGAAATTTTATTGTGACAATCATGATGAGAGTTGGAAACCATTTTATGAAGGATGGCACAAATGTTTTTATTCATTGCTTCTTCTTGGACATTTCCTTGAGGATAATAAGGAGTTGAGGAACTATGTTTGATGTTATATTTTTTACACAGTGCATGAACATTATTTTTTAAATGATGTGCCATTATCTGATATGATTCAATAAGGGATTGCAAAATGACATATGAGGTGTTGTTGAATGAATTTGACAATTTTGGGTCATATCATCTAGATGAGCAGAATAACCTCTACCCATTTAGTAAAGTATTATGAAATGCTGATAATGAATTTGTATTTACCTAATGAGGTTGGGGTTATTTTACCTATGAGATCTAGGTTCCATTGTGAGAATGATCACATGGATTGAATATATTGCAATACTTGTGATGGTAAGTGTGTTAAGTTGACGTGTTGTTGGAATTTGACATATTTCTTAACATAGGCACAACACTCATGCTCCATTGTGGGCCATTAGTAACCCATGCATAGGATGCACTTAGTGATGGCAATTCCATTGAAATTACCTCCACAAGTACCCATCATGAGTGACAACAATGATATAATTAGCTTCTTATGACTCTACACATTGAAGGAGGATGCCATAATAGATCTATTTATATATAATGTCCCCTAGTAGGGTGTAGCGAATGACCTTTTCCTTGAATGTTTTTATAGTAGCTTGAGATAAGTCAGGAGGTAGCATGCCTAGTTTGAGGTAGTTTTTTATTTGGGACATCCAAATACTAGTAGGTTCCACTTGAACAAAGTCAAACTTTGTGCTATTGCTTAGGGTTTTGGGTGAAATGGAATATTTGTACATGAATCCTAACAAAATTTTTAGATAGTACTTTGAAGATATATTTATTTGGATTTAGTCCAAGTAACACTCATCAAGTAGTGTGAGTTGATCCAAGCGAGTTTTAAAATCAATAAATTCTTGTAAGGCAATTTGGATAAATGGCACCTCTAACTCTAGGGTCACGATTGCTTTAGCACCATAAACTAATGAGAATGGGGTTTTCCTAGTGGATGTTTTGATGTTGGTTCAATATGATCATAGTGCTAAAGGAATTTGATTGTGATAATCATGATGAGAGTTGGAAACCATTTGATGAAGGATGACACAAATGTTTTTGTTCGTTTCTTCTTCTTGTATATTTCCTCAAGGATAATGAGTTGAGAAACTATGTTTGATGTTATATTTTTTAAACAGTGCATGAACATCCTTTTTTTAATTATGTGTCATTATCAGATATGATTCAAGAAGGGATTTTAAAATATTTATGTTCTATGGTATTTATGTGACACTCATCAAGTAGTGTGAGTTGATCCAAGTGATCTTAATGAGAAGTGTCATCATTAATAAATTCTTGTAAGGCAATTTGGAGAAATGGTATCTCTAAATCCAAGGGCATGATTGCTTTAGCACCATAAACTAATGAGAATGGGGTTTTCCTAGTGGGTGTTATGATGCTAGTTCAATATGTTTATAGTACTAAAGGAATTTGATTGTGATAATCATGATGAGAGTTGGAAACCATTTTATGAATAATGGCACAAATATTTTTATTTTTTGCTTCTTCTTGGACATTTCCTTGAGGATAATAAGGAGTTGAGAAACTATGTTTGATGTTATATTTTTTACACAGTGCATGAACATCCTTTTTTTAAATTATGTGCCATTATATGATATGATTCAATAAGGGATTCCAAAATGACATATGAGGTGTTGTTGAATGAATTTGAAAATTTTGGGTCCTATCATCTAGATGAACAGAATAATCTCTACTCATATAGTAAAGTATTATGAAATGCTGATAATGAATTTGTATTTACCTTATGAGGCTGAGGTGATTTTACCTATGAGATCTAGGTTCCATTGTAAGAATGATCACATGGATTAAATATATTACAATTCTTGTGATGGTAAGTGTGTTAAGTTGGTGTGTTGTTGGCATTTGATATATTTATTGACATAGGCACAACAATCACGCTCCATTGTGTGCCATTCCATTGAAATTACATCCATAAGTACCCATCATGAGCGAAAACAATGACATGGTTAGCTTCTTATGACTCTAGGTATTGAAGGAGGATGACATCATAGCTCTATTTATATAGAATATCCCCTAGTAGGGTGTAGTGAATGACCTTTTTCTTGAATGTTTTTCTAGTAGCTTGAGATAAGTCAGGAGGGAGCATGCCTAATTTAAGGTAGTCTTTGATTTGGGACATCCAAAGACTAGTAAGCTCCACTTGAACAAATTCAACTTTTGTGCTATTTGTATCAACCCCGGGGAAGCGACGCACCGTCCACTACTCTATTTGCAATTTTATTTGATCTTTTAATGTTTAATATGCATTAAATGAAAGGCATAAAAGAAAGACATAGCCGAAATACAAAGAAATAAATGAATGAATGCTTTGTATTGATATTTCCAAGATCCGGTTACATATAAATCCCTCTACGGGATACCCTTCATTTGATACATGATTTTACACAAAGAGGGTAGTAGATGTATAAAATATCCCCTTGCAAGGGGTGATGCACTTTTACAGGCTTCTCGATGATGCACATAGAACTGTATGAGGGCTTACAGATGCCTCCTTCTCCAGGTTTGGTTCCTAGAGGGATATTTGTGCTTCTGAATGTTGTGGATCTATTCGATGAACCTGTAGCCTTGTAAGCAATGAAATAACAGCACACACTTAGATGTCCGAGATTGCCTCCTCGGATGAGGTTATTAGCAATAAATATGATAATGAAAGGAAATATGCTCAATGAATGAAACTAGTGCTATGAATGCAAGTAAATGATGCAAGTCTATGCTAATGATATGAAAACATGAAGAAAATAGAATAAAAGAAACTAATGCCTAAACCCTAGACTAGGTCTACGAGCCACTATCCAAGACAATGGCCGCTAAGATGAAACTTATCTCTATTGATCCAAGGCTATGGATCTAGGTTCGCTGTTGATATTAAATGATTATCATATGTGAATGGATGATCACCTCTCAATCGGCTAGCACTTCGTCGCTCCTCAAGGGTGCTCAGATATGCTCTCCAATATGATAGGGCTTCACTGCATATGCTCTCCAAGAAAAGCTCTCTCAAAGAAGGTTGCTAAAATATGATAAAAAATGACCCCTTGGTGCTCTTAGGCTTGCACCTTTTAAAGTGTGTGAAGCCCTAGGTCTATGTCCAAACCCTAGGATTGAATTCCTCATGCATACTGGATGTTAGCATGAGAATTTTTGTCTTTTTCTACCTTTGAAGGCTAGTTAACTAAAGTCTAAATTGAGACATGAGTCTCCCATGAAGAATGGTCATGAGGGGAATGCAAAGTTATCCCCGCTCAACTTTATTGCATGCAAACTACCACTTCCACCCATGATTGGGCTAATTTGATAGCAAATTGCTTTTTAGGGTTTAGCTATTGTCATCTGCAGTGGCTAAGGTTTGGCCACTCTGAGCTACAATGGCTAAGGTTTGGCCGCTCTGAGCTACAGTGACCAAGATTCAGCCACTCTGGTTCACAGCGACTAGGCTTGGATGGGCTAAAACTACCCCATATGAGTGGTGAAAACCACTTTTAACACTTGGAAGGTCCAAGATTTAGTCACATGATCTATGAATGTGCTCATATGAGTAGTCTCCCTAAACATGACATGTTTTAGGTGTCTACAGATGCCCCTTTTTGTGATGCGTTGTGTGGGAAAAACACAACGTGGAGCAAAAATATAGATCACCTATGGGATATATGATGATCATTGATCTGATCACATGATGCCCCATCATTAACTTTTTAAGTCTCTTTTAATTTAACAAAGGCTTATCCTTGGGGATTTGACCAAAGGGCTTGTGTCCTTTGGGGCATTTTTTAAGTTGACCAAAGGGCTTATATCCTTTGGGGCATTTGTTTTTTACCAAAGGGCTTATGTCCTTTGGGGCATTTTTAAGTTGACCAAAGGGCTTATCCCCTTTGGGGCATTTTTTATTGACCAAAGGGCTTATGCTCTTTGGGGCATTTTAATTTGACCAAAGGGCTTATGCTCTTTGGGGATTTTTTACCAAAGGGCTTATGCTCCTTGGGCATTTTTAGTTGACCAAAGGGCTTATGTCCTTTGGGGCATTTGTTAAGTTGACCAAAGGGCTTATGCTCTTTGGGGCTTTTGTTAAGTTGACCAAAGGGCTTATGTCCTTTGGGGCATTTGTTAAGTTGACCAAAGGGCTTATGTCCTTTGGGGATTTTGTTAAGTTGACCAAAGGGCTTATGCTCTTTGGGGCATTTTAATTTGACCAAAGGGCTTATCCCCTTTGGGGCTTTTGTGTGTTTGACCAAAGGGTTTATGTCCTTTGGGGCTTTTTTAAGTTGACCAAAGGGCTTATCCTCTTTGGGGATTTTAATTTGACCAAAGGGCTTATCCTCTTTGGGGCATTTTATTTTTGACCAAAGGGCTTATGTCCTTTGGGGCATTTTGGTTTTTGACCAAAGGGCTTATCCCCTTTGGGGCATTTTATTTTTGACCAAAGGGCTTATCCTTTGGGCAATTTTTGTATTGACCAAAGGGCTTATTCCTTTGGGGCATTTTTATTGACCAAAGGCTTATCCCTTTGGGACATTTTTTTTTGACCAAAGGGCTTATGTCCTTTTGGGCATTTTTTATTGACCAAAGGGCTTATGTCTCTTTGGGGATTTTGTTTGACCAAAGGGCTTATCCTTTGGGGCATTTTTATTTGACCAAAGGGCTTATCCCCTTTGGGGCATTTTGTTTTGACCAAAGGGCTTATGTCCTTTGGGGCATTTTGAAGTTGACCAAAGGGCTTATGTCCTTTGGGGCATTTTGATTTGACCAAAGGGCTTATGCCCTTTAGGGCATTTTTAATTGACCAAAGGGCTTATTCCTTTGGGGCATTTTAGTTTGACCAAAGGGCTTATCCCCTTTGGGGCATTTTTAAATTGATTCTTTAACTATTTGATTATTGATTAGGGGAGGTATGATACCAATAATGCCCTAGTTGATGTTTAGAAATATTTTTATTTTGATTTTATGTTATGGATGCAATGATGGATGCAATGCCTAGATAATGATTTGATTATGCTATATGTATGTAATGTATTGATGACATGTGCTAGCTAGATGATAGATATATTATTAGATGGTATGATCTAGATGATGATGATGGATGCATATGTGGATGCATGTTTAATTTTGGTGTATTGTATGAATCTAACTTATATTGTTATGATATGGTAAATTAAATGTGTTATGCATTATGATGATGATCTAATGTAAATGAACCTATATGCTTTAATCACTTTTAAAACATAAGGAATGCATATAATATGAGTTTAACAATCTAATGGGTGACACCACAAAATGTATAACAATCATGAATGTAAATAATAACTCTTAGCATAAGAATTAATTATTTAAGCATTCAAAATGTGAAATGTGATGATATGATATGTATGATTTGCCTTGATGGAATGATTTGTTGCTATAAGAGGATTTTTGAGGTTTTCCATGAGACTCAAACACTCTAGTTACCCTATCAAAAGTTGTATACTGACCATATAAAGCTTTTGAAGGATAAAGTTTCATTATGAAGACCTAGATACTCATTATCCCTGTGTGTGCAAATGAATATATTTAGATAGAACTCAAGCATTTCCTCCAATGTTAGGTGGGATTCTTTCAGCCCATTGCTAAGATCGGGGATCCTCAAGTGTTCATCTGATCCTTATGTTGGACTTAGTTGGATTATACCACTAGGCAGTATTGGGTTACCTAAAGCTAGCTCATCCACATGCAAACATTGGTCTATACAAATGCCAGAAGCTATTGTGATAGACATATCGTCATGCGTAAGGTTCTCCTTCTAGTTTTGTACAATGCTAAGAATTCCAGGGATTCAAGCTCCATTCCCTTCTTTTCTTCATTTTATTTGGGATACTTGCTCATGTTTAGTGATGAAAATCACTATTTATTTTAATTTTTGTTTTTCCTTTTGAGCAAGGGATTCATGTAGTGATGATAATCACTATTTGCTTTGTTCTTTTGAATTATTTTGAACTTTGAACTATGAAGCTTTGGGATTTTTGTTGGAATCTTGTATTTGAACTTTGATTTGTTCAAAATTTTGCTCATTTTGATTTAAGCAAGGGATTTAATTGGGTAGGGTGAAGCTTGTCCTTTTGCCAATTCTCAGCACCTTTGAACCGGTTGCACAGGGGGATAAGCAAGGAAGATCCTTTTCACTTAAGGTAACCTAGACCACTTTTGTAGCTTTCATCTTTCCCTTGTACCAGCTAGGATTTTAGTGTTTCAATTAGTGATAGGATTCTGAGATATACCAGGTGCTATCAAAACTAAACCTCACCTATCAAAAGCAAATACAACTTTCTACAAATTTTGATAAGACCACTAGGTATGGTTGAGTGACTAAAAAACCCTAGTATATTCCTTATAGCAACATGAGGGGTTGTGTTGAAAAACACAGTTACACACATGGGTGATGGATGATGATGGATTTTTGATGATGCAATGATTGATGTACAAATGTGGTGTCATTTGTAAGATTGTGAACATATATGTATCTAATGTAAATGCAATGGATGCAATGAATGTATGTAATGCAACTATATGGATGCAAATGTAAGATGCAAATATTTTTGTATTTTTGATGCTTTCAATTGTTTTTGAGATTTTGATTATTTTGAATGTTTTTGAACTTTTGATTTTAAATTATTTTTATGCTTTTATGTTTTGCTTTTGACCAAAGGGCTTTAAGATGCCTTTGATTTTTGTGATTTGATTTGACCAAAGGGCTTTAAGATGCCTTTGGAGCTTTTTTTGATTTGACCAAAGGGCTTTAAGATGCCTTTGGAGCCTTTTGAGATTTGATTTGACCAAAGGGCTTTAAGATGCCTTTGGAGTATGACCATGAAGATGCCCTTGGAGCATTTTTATTAATTTGACCAAGCGACATGAAGATACCCTTGGAGCATTTTTGTTAATTTAATTTGACCAAGCGGCATAAAGATACCCTTGGAGCATTTTTGTTATTAATTTGACCAAGCGACATGAAGATGCCCTTGGAGCATTTTTGATGAGATTTGACCAAGCAGCTTAGAGATGCCCCTGGTGCCTTTTATTTTTTATTTTACTATTTTTTGATTTGTTTGTATTTTTATGTTTTATATTATTTTTATATTTTTTATATATTTGAATGTTTTTGTATTTTTGATATATTATGGGGGGGAAGGTGTGATACCTTAAATACCCCCAATGTAGAGGAAGGTGTGATACCTTCAGAACCCTCACTTTGTCTCATTGAACTTGATGTGGATGATGGGGAAGGTATTTTACCTTTAAGACCCCAGTGCACATGTTGTCCACTGCAATGTAATCAACTTGCTTAGGAAGAGTGATAGAAATCAACTCTCCCAATTGGGGCATAGATCTTTGTGAGGTGCCCCTATCTTGAGTGGGGAGGAATGAGTGAACCATCTAGATGGAGCTCATTTCATTCTAATAGGTCTTGGACCACATTCTTGAATCCATGGCAATTGCAAATGTCATGGCCCTCTATTCGATGGTAGATGCAGTAATGGTCCTCCCTATAACCCTTGGGTTTAGCTCTATTTGGGTCTAGAGGCTTTATGTCAGGTAAGGTGATGACCCTAGCTTCCTGCAGCTTTTGAAAAATATTAGACATAGACTCATTTAAAGGAGTCCAAATGCATTGTTGCTACTTTGATTGTTTAGCATGCTTTGGCCTAGTATGAGAACCAGGTTGAGCCCTAGGTATGTCACTTGCTAGCTCAAGGGGCTCTTCTTGCCTTTTCAGTGCAAGAGATGGATTGTTGACTATGGTCACTTGTTGGTTGACAATTTGAAGTTGCTTTTTTGAGCATGTTATATACTATGGCTCTAAACCTACATGATTGAATATCATGACCATTTTCCTATGATATAGATAGTGTGAATCTTCCTCATACCCTCAGGGTTTAGGATGATTTACATCTAAAGGTCGCACCTTCGATAGGGTGATGGCATTTATGAAAATTAATCGATTGAAAATTGATAATTCCAGCTCAGGCAATGGGGGATACTTGTTTTTTTAGTTCTTTGCTCTAGTTGAGGCTTTTCCTGTGGCTGCATAGGAGATAGTTTGACCTCAGATGAGGGTTGCTTCTATAACTCTAGGCTCTCAAGTTGGTTCATGATAAAGTGCAATGCCTCATTTTGTTTCTCCATTTGTGCCTCTATATTATAGAGGTGATTTTGCATATGCTCCAATACTGATAAGACTTTCATGTGTATTTCTAGTGATTGGTTTGAAATACCATTATCTATTGAAGGAGGTGATAAAGTAGGTGCTAAAGATCCACCAAGTAACTATAACTCACCCATTTCCTTTATTTGAGTAGATGTGGAGGCTTCATGATGATCCACTTTGATAGTGGTATCCACATGCTCATGTTTATGACTTAGTTCATGTTTCTATTTCACTTCGTAGTGTTGAACTGTGCCAGCTTGAGTATCCCCAATATGATGTGGGGGAAATACTTGCTCTTTCTCTTGAGGAGGCAACATGAGAAGTGAATCAAGGGTGACTAATGCCAATGGTTTTGATCCCTTCAATGGGGAAGCAACATCTGATTGCACCACATCTTGTTTTATCTACTTTAGAGTCACTTGGTCCTCTATCTTGCTATTGACCATTGCCACAAACTCTTGAGAAGGCACTTTTTCTTGTGTCTCATCGACCTTCTTGTAATACTTGAATGGCTCAAGATCATGGGGGACCACATACACTTGTCCTTGGTGTATGAATTTTAGATTTTGGTGCACTATGGAAGGTATACATTCCATATCCCTCATCCATGGTCTACCTAGCAATATGTTGTACTGCCTCTCACCTTCCAAGATATGGCACAATGTAGGTATCATCTTTATCCCAACCTGTATAGGTAGGATTATTGTGCCAATTATTGGGGAAGTAGCATCATTGAAGGCCCTCAATGTAAATGTTGTGTCCTTAATGCGTGAAGGTGGCAGATTTAAATACTTCAAAGCTGCAACTATGATGATGTTGATGGATGACCCAGTGTCAATCAAGACTCTCTTGTATGGAATTTGATTGATGCTTACTATGATGTGGAGTGGAGGATCAAGTTCATCCTGAGAGATTGTCTTAATCTCCTACCTATGAAAGGCAATCATAGGGTCCTTTTGTAAGTGCATTGAACTTATTGTTGGTATGGACTATGATAGATTATCAACTTTAGTTGAATTTTTTGGTATGTTGGGCTGATCAAGGCATCTTTTGCTTCTTATTGTAGTATTGATCATACCAATAAAACCCTCATTAGGTGGGGCTATGTGCACCTCATTGACATGCTCAACTTGATTGTTGTTGGCCCCATGATTGGGGAGAAGATTTTTGAATATGTTGATGTTTTGTAATTCATTCTTATCCAACATATCCTGCACTATATTCTTGAATGCAACACAATCCTGGATATCATGGCCATTTTGTCGATGATAAACACAATAGAGATCTTCCCTATACCCCTTAGGTTTGGGGTAATTAGGATCCAGGATGCGCTCCTTAGGCAAGTTTAAAACCTTGGCCTCAAGAAGGTGGTTGAAAATTGATGCCAAGGATTCAGGCAATGGTGTATAGTTGCGAGGGGGTTGTTTCTATTTGCCCCTACCTTGATTCTTGTTGTGTTGGTTGTAATGCACAGTAGGAGGTTGAGCCTGATAGTTTTCTTGTTGTTGGCTCTGTGCTACTTTTGGAATATTTAACACAATCTGGTTGACGTGCATAGGTTCGGTCTATTGTGGTTGATGTTGCGTGCTCTCATTCCATTCTTTCTCGCTATGGAGCTTTAGGTCTCCTTATTCCAGCTTTATATCTTCAATAAGCTTGGCTTGAGCCAAGGCTTCTTCGAATGTATCATACTATTGTAGTTGCAATAGTAATGAGATGTGCTTGGCACAACTTTTTGTGAACATTCGGATTAGCTCTTCGATCGAGATGGAAAATGATAACTTTGCCATGATTTTTCTCCATCTATCCCCATAATCCATGACTGGCTCATCATCATACTACTTTAGGTTGGCCAGGTCTGAGAGATTCACCTTCTTCTTAGCACCAAAAGAGAAACGTTTTAAGAATGCATTCACTAGTTGTTCAAAACTGGATATGTTGTGCTTGGGAAGTTGGTTGAACCATTGAGTGGTAGCACCCAAAAATGTCATAATGAAGGTTCTTAACATAAGAGCATCATTGTCTTCTAGATGAAAGCATGCATTAATGAAGTTGGTGACATGCTCTTGTGCATCCTCTTCACCCTTGAATTTTTCCAACCTAGGCATCTCAAAGTGCTTAGGATATGCGGGGCTAGGGACTGATGGGCACAATGGTTGGTTGTGTATTTTACTCAGTGTTGGTTGGTGCCCAGCCATATCTTGCTTCTCAAAGGATTTGATCTTTTCAGTGAGTGCCTGGAATGCCTTTGAGGCAAGGAGTTCCTCTTCTTGCAGGCCCACTCATGGTGGTAATGGAGGTAACCCTCTATCCACTTGTCTTGTTCTATTCTCCTCCCTCCTACGAGGGGATTCAAGATGTGTCTGATCCTGATTTATCATGTTTACCCTTTCCCCACCAAGTTGATTTTGTTCATGATTTGAGTGGTGGTTTCATTGTGGGCTTTCTTCTTGTCTAGTGTGCCCTTCTTTTGGTGAGTCAGCGCGTTGATCTCTTTGATGATCATTACCATTTGCTTGTAGGTTGATATGAGCTAGTTGCTCAGCTTGCTCTCTTAAACGTTGCTCATGTTGGCACAAAAGCCTTTCTCTTTGTTTATCATGTTCGAGAGCTTCCACTAGCTCTCGCTCTTTGTGCAATGCATTTTCTAACCGTCGCATGCGGTTAACTTGCGTTGTCATAGAAGACTCATGTTTATCTGATTCTGTTCTTGTGGTTTTGATTCATAGATTCCTCGAAGAGGTTTCCGCTATTTCTTTGCTCTTGCTAGCTAATGTAACTTGTTCAGTGTGTTGATAAGTGTCTCTATGATCAGACTCTGTATGAGACTTGTGGGGTCGCTTTGAAGCATCCCCAGGTTGAGTGGTGCGTTTAGCAGTCACGCTTTGTGAGCTTCTAGATGTAGAATATTCTGTGGCTATGGTTCTGGAAGTCGGTCTCGAATAAATTTGATCCCACTCATCCAATTGATCTTGGAGCATTTGTTCTCTCTGAATTGCATGTGACCCATGTGACTGATTTGATCGGTTTGTTGTGTTGGGTCTATGACTCTGCAACTCCGTGCGAGGGTTCTTGCCTACTTCGAATTGCGCAACAAGGTTGGAAACTCTCTTCCCTCTATCTTGCCCCTCATTGGGCTGATTTGAACTCTCAATGTAATGAGATGTGGTGGGTATGGAACCTGATTCCCTCTCTAGATTGGAGGTCTCGCTCACCATGGGAGGTCTCCCGACCATAATTTTTGTTATAAAATTTTTGACTTCCGAAAAAGGTTGTGGGTGTCATATATCAAAATGATCAGTGCGACGCACTGATCACAATGAGCTATAACTCCAAAATTTGACTTTTGGGTCAAAAATTTGTATTTTTGAAATAATTGGCCAACCGGGGCCCGTGGGGAAATGCCCACTTTTAGGAATTTTTAGGAATTTTTGAACCGTGAAGAGTTAGGACTCAAAATTTCTGGGAGAGGTGCCCTAGGGGCTAACTAAGACAAAAAAACAAATTTGGCACTTTTTGGAGTTGTCTAGCCCACTTTATGACTATTTTAGTGCAGTTTTTCCCTATTTTCAGCCTTGAAAATAGAGTAAAAATAAAACCAAAATAACTTTTTCGTTATAGCTCCGATTTGCACGATTCTCGATCCGTTGGATGCATAATCAAAAAGTAGTTTTTTACTTGTTTTTTGTTTCAATAAATTTCCCTAAAAATTAGGGTTAGGGTTTGGTCCCAAATAACAAAGAAACACACAAAGCAGACAATATGATTATCTCTTTTATGGATTAAATGTGTCCTAAAACTGGTTTTAGTGTGTTTAGATTTGTTGTTGCTCTTGCTTTCTTGCTCTTGCTTTGGATTTAGAATGAGGGGAATCATCCATAGTGGGAACCAAGAACACCCATGCCAAACATGATTTTCTCAAAAAGAGACTAGGGTACACCACTTAAATCCCAGTGGGGGGTTCGCCTAGCTCTTCCACTCTGAACCAATGATTGTTCCAATAGTGGGAGATAGTTTGAACATAAGTAACTAGTACCACTATAAGTAAGTGCCTTACTCCATTCTAGGATATCTAGGGGGCAAGCCGGTGGAAGGAGGTGAATTCCAACGTCACCGGACTGAATTGGGGGTTGGTGATGAAATCCAACTCCCCAATGTTTAAAATGATACGTGCGAATGTGTGTGATTATTTTTAGATTTTGAAATAGAAAGTGATGCATCAACCAACATTCATGACTATTTTCCTACAATGCCTAAAAAGAACGTTTCATTTTTAGACAAATGCATCTATAACTAGTCTATATGATTTTAATGCACTCTCCTATTTTGTGATGAAAATAGCCACTGATTGGGCCACATGCAAGCAAACCAAAACACAATGGCCTAGCATGCTGGAGACTAGGGTGGACCTTACAGGAAGAGGTCCGTTGTTCCTAGCAACACCTAGAGGAAATCTAAAAGAAACCTAGGAAATGCAAAATGCAGTTTTTATTTCTTTTTCTTTCATTTTCCCTAATTAATCTATGTTTATGCTTGTTGTTTCTAGAAATAAAATGCAGACAGAAAATCAGAGAAATACTAGGAAGGGGTACCAACCTTGAATCTCGCTCAGATGACAGAAATTTTGCCCTCTGCTGCACTTCTCTACTAGCCGCTATAGATCAGAGCGACTTATTTCTGACTACTGTCAGTAGGAGCAGCTGATTTATGGCCGTTGTAGACCAGAGCGGCTAAACCTGCACACAAAAAACTCAAATATCAATGATTTTATATTAAAAACTTGGTGGGGGTCCCACCGTGATCGCCATCTGTAGCGACCTCGGGGAAGCGGCACACCGTCCACTACTCTATTTGCAATTTTATTTGATATTTTAATATTTAATATGCATTAAATGAAAGGCGTAAAGAAGACATAACCAAAATACAAAGAAATAAATGAATGAATGCTTTTGTATTGATATTTCCAAGATCCGGTTACATATAAATCCCTCTAAGGGATACCCTTCATTTGATACATGATTTTACACAAAGAGGGTAGCAGATGTATAAAATATCCCTTCGCAAGGGGTGGTGCACTTTCAAAGGCTTCTCGATGATGCACACGAAACTGTATGAGGGCTTACAGATGCCTCCTTCTCCAGGTCTAGTTCCTAGAGGGATCTTTGTGCTTCTGAATGTTGTGGATCTATCCGATGAACCTGTAGCCCTGTAAGCAATGAAATAACAACACACGCTTAGATGTCCGAGATTGCCTCCCTGGATGAGGTTGTTAGCAATAAATTTGATAATGAAAGGAAATATGCTCAATGAATGAAACTAGTGCTATGAATGCAAGTAAATGATGCAAGTCTATGCTAATGATATGAAAACATGAAGAAAAATAGAATATAAGAAGCTAATACCAAAACCCTAGACTAGGCCTACGGGCCACTGTCCAAGACAGTGGTCGCTAAGATGAAACTTGTTCTCTTGCTCCAAGGCTATGGATCTTAAGCTTGTTGTTGATGTTGAAATGATTGTCATATGTGAATGGATGATCACCTCTTAATCGGCTAGCACTTCATCGCTCCTCAAGGGTGCTCAGATCTGCTCTCCAATATGATAGGGCTTCGCTGTGTATGCTCTCCAAGAAAAGCTCTCTCAAAGAAGGTTGCTAAAATATGATAATAATAATTCCTCCTTGGTGCTCTTAGGCTTGCACCTTTTAAAGTGTGTGAAACCCTAGGTCTATGTTCCAAACCCTAGGATTGAATCCCTCATGCATACTGGATGTTAGCATGAGAAGCTTTTGTCTTTTCTATGTTTGAAGACCAGTTAACTGAAGTCTAAATTTAGACTTGAGTCTCCCATGTGAACTGGTCATGAGGGGGAATGCAAAGTTATCCTCTACTCACTTTATTGCATGCAAACTACCACTTCCACCCATGATTGGGCTGATTTTATGGCAAATTGCTTTTTAGGGTTTAGCCGTTGTCATCTGCAGTGGCTAAGTTTTGGCCACTCTGAGCTATAGCGGCTAAGGTTTGGCCACTCTGAGCTACAATGGCCAGGATCTAGCCACTCTGGTTCATAGCGACCAGGCTTGGATGGGCTAAGACTACCCCAAATGAGTGGTGAGAACCACTTTTGACACTTGGAAGGTCCAAGGTTTAGTCACATGATCTATGAATGTGCCCATGTGAGTAGTCTCCCTAAACATGACATGTTTTAGGTGTCTACACTATTGCTTGGGTTTTTGGGTGAAATGGAATATTTTTACATGAATCCTAACAAATTTTTAGATAGTACTTTGAAGATATATTTCTTTGGATTTAGTCTAACATTATGTTCTATGTTGTTGAGGATACGTAGGCTTATCAATTTAAGCATAATTTAGTATTATTTATTATTTTTTTAATTTCTTATTTATTGCGCTTTGTATTCATGTGAGGCATAGTATGCCCATGTTGAAAATAGGTTGTTAATTTGTTTGGATGTTTAGTTAACTATTAGGATGTGTCTTGTCTTCTAACAGTTAATTGTCATCCTAGATTAGAAAATTGTTATCTATTAGTTAAGAGGTTGGAAATCATTGTAAACTTGTTACAAACACTTAACCACGTGAGATTCTATTGTATTTCTTATATATTACATTGCATCAATAAAGAAATTATTAGGGTAAAAAGTAGTTTCTATTTTTACCACTAGGTTATTCCATTATTTACCATTGTAAATATCATTAACTATTTTTACTATAGTTAATGATATAGTTAATAAGTTGATTATTCACATTTATTATGTGAATAATAATTGGTTAGTTGTTAGCATAATATCCTAGTTGTTAGCTGACTTAGGGGGGGACTTCCTATTTCACGCGTTACCTACCTGCAATTGAACATTGGTGAAAATCCTAAATCCTATCTACGTAGTTAAGTTTTTCATAAATAATGACACTTAAACATTGATAAGAAGCAAAATTTTCATCTACACAACTAAGTATTTCATAGATAATGGTACTTAGACATTGATGAAAATCAAATCATTTCATCTACGCAACTAAGTGTTTCATAGAGAATGGCACTTAGACATTGATGAAAATCAAACTATTTTCATCTATGTAGCTAAGTGTTTCATAGAGAATGGCACTTAGACATTGATGAAAATCAAATAATTTCATCTATGTAGCTAAGTGTTTCATAGAGTATGACACTTAGACATTGATGAAAATCAAACTATTTTCATCTACGTAGCTAAGTTTTTCATAGAGAATGACACTTAAACATTTATGAAAAGCAAATCATTTCATCTATGTAGCTAAGTTTTTCATTGAGTATGGAACTTAGACATTGATGAAAATCAAAATATTTTCATCTACGCAACTAAGTTTTTCATAGAGAATGGAACTTAGACATTGATAAAAATAAAATATTTTCATCTATGCAACTAAGTGTTTCATAGAGTATGGCACTTAGACATTGATGAAAATCAAACTATTTTCATCTACGCAGCTAAGTGTTTTATAGAGAATGACACTTAAACATTGATAAAAAGCAAATCATTTCATGTATGTAGTTAAGTGTTTCATAGAGAATGACACTTGGACATTGATAAGGAGAAAAATAAATCATACAGGTACCCCATCTATACAATCAAGTATTTCATAGAGAATGGCACTTGAACACTAATGAGAAGAAAATATATACATTATACATATCATGTAAATATTATAGGTAACTCATCTACACAGTCAAGTGCTTCATAGAGAATGACACTTGAACACTAATGAGAAGAAAAAATATACATTATACATATCACGTAAATAATACAGGTACCTCATATACACAATAAAGTGTTTCATAGAGAATGGCACTTGAAAACTTATGATAAGAAAACATATACATTATACATATCATGTAAATAGTACAGGTACCTCATCTACACATTCAAGTATTTTGTAGATAATGGCACTTGAACATTGATAAGAAGAAAACATATACATTATACATATCATGTAAATATTATAGGTACCTCATCTATGTAGTTAAGTGTTTCATAGAGTATGGCACTTAAACATTGATGAGAAGAAAAATATTTTCAAAGCAATATGCTCTATTGTACATATTACATGTACCTAATTATGGCTTAAATATTATCATGAATATGGCATCATAAGACACCATTTAAACATAATTAGATCATGTTACCACCTATGGGAATGCACAAAAGGCAAAACATCTATGTCTAAATATTATGAGCATTCTCCTATATCTGGTCTAAATACCACCGCTCACAATTTATATTTTTGAATGGTCATCCATCATCCAAATACTCAACACATCTCTCAAATTGGGCACATCCCTTGATAAATTTGATCATAAAATCATTACTAAATCAAATCAATCAAGAATACAATTACTAAGTCAACTACATAAAATCAAACCATCACATATTAACACATAAATGCATCATCAATTCAAGACACATTAAAAGAATCCAAATATTATATCAAGTCTCAAAAGAAAATATCATCATCATCATATATATAGCTCACACTATACATATCTATGGAGAAGGTATATCATAAAATAAAAAATGATACACTCAACTCATAATAGGGGGATGTACCATAGCCCCAAAATCGGTACACTCACTCTTGAATTCCCCTAACACCATCTAACAAGAGGATCCAGCCTCTCCAACAACCCTTGGTGGAGGAGGAAGAGGAGGCTAAAATATTTTAGACCTTTGAGAAGTACTGCTCACTAACAGAGCCCTTGATTGTGACCCCAATGGAGATGGTGCTCATTGCTTCATAGGGACCACTATGTGATATAGTTGGTGATAGTGCATGGTCCTACCTCAGCCCCTCTCAATATGAACTACCAAGTTATATAGCCTCTCTATAATATTTGACCTTATGGTCTCTAGCATCACTAAAATTGGTCCAAAAAACTCTAGCTATCACTCTAGTGGCCTCATAATCATGGCCACCACTGCACTATCCAAGCCTCACCCAACCTATAACTCCATCTCATCCCTCTCCCTTGTAACCCACTCTAAGTCAGATGTAAGACTAGTAATAATAACTTGGTCTATAGACTACTCATTTGTGACTTGATCTAAGATTGATTAAAGACTGGAAATGGTCTCTTCATTGTTTGCCTGCACCTCGGCCATCTCGTCCTGAATCCTAGTCATCTAATATTTTTCCCTAGTAGCCTCCTCCACTCGCATAACTTCAAATACTACCAATTGGCTTCTCACATCCTCCAAATTGCAATGGAGAACCATCAAATCCACCATCATAGCCTCCTCTACCATCTTATTAGGACCCATATCTCCACCAAAATCTAAATCTATCCCACCAAAATTTGGTCTTACTCCACTAGAACTTGATCCCCCTTCGTCAGTTGGGAAACATAAGAGTGGAATCACACTCAATGAAGCTACATCTAAAGGATTTGATCCTTAGGTCCTCCATATAGCCATCCTCCTCCACCATATATCTCTCCCACAATGGCACCTAGCTCCTCTTAGAGTGATCAAATTATCTTGAAGAACCTATCTCTAATATATTGACGGTGATCCCATCGTTAGTATATGAGGACTAAAATGCTCACACCAATCACTATACCCTACTACAACTCCCACATCATCTAGTACAATATTCAAGACTACTGGATCATCATTTTTGATCTCTAGAAAGGTAAGTAGATTCATAGGATCCCACTAGGTCTCACAATGTAATCATCGTACCCAAATCTTACCTACTGCTAATACTCCTTGTACCTATCAAAATTGATGAGTCATGATCAAATCAGTACAACTCATAGGCCTTATTCCCATAATACAACCATAAAATCTAACTCACTCTAGCTAGATTATTAGGGTCCTCAAACCACATATACATGTCTCTCCATGATTGCCATGTAACATGTGCCACCCTCATGTCATCAATAATATACCTTGCCTATGCTAAAGAGTAATACGAAGGATGTACGCACCTCTCCCATATGCAAATTGTAGAACTCTTAGGGTCAACACCTCTTGTCACTATAATGGGTGTACAAAATACTATATGCTCCCATGCCTAGACTTGGAGTAAAGTATAACATGTTAGACTCTGACCCTGCTTGTATACCACCATGTACAAAGTATGATACAATCTTGCCAAGATAGTTGGGATCCATGCATATATATTCTATTAACCCCTCAACCCTACTATGATATACCCCCATCCCCATAGCATAAAAATATTACTGGTATCACTCATTATCAACCCTGACGCCATCACTTCTAAGAGTGTAGTTAGTCAATCAATATGCCCTCCTACATAGGCATCATTGATTCATAGTCCATCCTTCATCCCTAATAAGTCACCCTTCCTAAAAAAGGCTAACTTCCTAGCTCTCATGCTCATATCCAAGTGAATGGTCACACCTCAAATAGGCACCTTAAGTATGCACCATACATCCTCTAGAGTAACTATCATCTCGCCCATCAGTAACCTGAAAGTATTGGTGGATGGATACCACCTCTCTGCAAGGGCTATCAGTAAGGAGTGATCAAAATCCAACTTAGGCATGCAGGCAACATAATACATCCCTATTTACCCCAAAACCATTGCATACTTCCACATCTAATCACCTATTAATATGCTCCCCAAGCATTTAGGACAACTCTCCCTACTCGTCAAAGTCTTAATTGCCTGCCAAAATTATCCAAAAAATAAAGTTAGAAATCCTATCAAATATTCTCAAAATTTTACAAAAACACCACCATAGGATAGCCCTCAAACAAATATTTTAGAAAGTATAAATATACCTATATTTGCACATATTTCAAGGTCAATAAGTGTAAAATAAATTTTACTATCTTGTCCCAAATTCGCCACTGGTGCCAAATTTGCCACATCTCACAAAAAACATGAAAAGGGACCCAAAATTAAAACTTCTAGCTTAGAACAAAAACATACCTCTTGGCCTCACTATAACACATTGACTATCGCTTGAATTGCATCTACACAATACACCTAGCCTCATATATGATCCATCCTCTCTAGAACCTCTATCTCGCTCTCTCCAACTTTCTAAAATGGGTAAAGTACAAATGAGGGCACTTTCACCCTTCCTTTTACCTTTTAAACCACCTGCTCATCATCGCTAACTAGATCCACATATAGTACTCCTAAAAATTTATTCTAAAACATATCATTAGGCACATTGTTATAATAAAGGTAACTTTATCATGGGGTAAAATTTTCATGGGGCAACAGGACATGTAAAATGAGGCATATGTATACAATATTATCAAAAATAGAAAAATTAGAACCAAATATTCAAATTCGTAAAGCAATACAACAAAATCCATCACATTGTCAAAATTGAGTATCACAACTTAAATTTGATGCAAAATCTCAAACATTGCGTCAAAATTGGGGAAAAATGTAGACACCCGATTTTGACACATTAGTCGCAATTTCTCAAGGATAGTCACAACTTCACGAAACTAGTCACAAACACTTCAAAACTTCCCAAAATCAGTTGCAAAATTCACAAAACCTCAATTTTATCATACCCCATAATTCTAGGTATAATTTTCTACCTTTACCAAATTTGCCACCCTAACCAAATTCACTAGCGGCGTTGGCAAGTTGAGTGGTGAATTTGGCAAAATTGCAAAAATCAACCTTTTGCATTCGAAATTAGTTTTTTACCAAATTGGCCACTCCTACCATATTTTCCAATGGTATATTTGGCTACTAATTTGGAAAATTTTCAATATTAAAACTTTACAGAATCAATTTTTTTTCCTTACCAAATTCACCACCCAGGTCACCAAATTTTCCAATGGCAATTTTGGTTAACATTGGTGAATTTGGAAAAAATAGTTGGTAATATTCCACATGAACCTGAGAGGTATGTGAAAGCACGAGATTTTAGAAGATTTAAAAAGAAAAACTATTGCGATGCATTTAAAATCAAAACTAACGCTTAAGTCCTAAAACGTGAAATGCATGAAATGAAAGAGACGCATTGAAATGAGATACAAGAAAATAGAGAAAGCACAACCCTTTTAATTAACTCTCTTAATCTCGGTTACAAAGATGCCTCCTCCATTTTCAGAGGCTAGGAGCGTTAAATGAATTTTGGTTACAATCGTGACTTAGTCTTCCTCCTTCCGCGTGCCCACATTTGAAATGGGCGGGCCAAAGTGTTGTCGCCGCTTGCGTTGATGAATCCTCGATTCTTGCTGCTCCTCCTACGTTCAAAGACACAACAAGTCGTTAGTAGCACCTGTGACAAAAATATGAAGCGTTTGATCTTAAAACCAATGGAAGATGCATGCGTAAGATTAACTAAATCGATAAATAAGATGATTCCAAATAACCTGCAAATTTGACAGAGACCAAAAAACATTACCAGAGGGCCACTGCCATCGAAACAGTCGGCCAATTCGCACTCAACTGTAATTCGTCCCTGGGCAGGATGAATTCTACTGTAATTCGTCCTCGGGTAGGACGAATTCGACTGTAATTCATCCTCGGGTAGGACGAATTCGCCTGTGACAAAAGTGCCGAAGTGATGCCACCCAAATGTCACGTCTCGGGATCTCCAAAATTCCTGCAAACATAGGGGTTAGCTAATTGGGGGCATTTTGGGATGACCCAGATGGTCGGATTCTCCCAATTTGACCTCCATCAATGGGAATTTGACGTCGCTACCTGCAAGTTAGTGGGACAACAAAAGCGACGAGAACATGATGAAATCTGATCAAAACATTATGAAATCGAATATATAAACTATCCAAACAACATAAAATGGAATGAAGTATAAACAAGTGACAACAAAATAGATTAAAATGAAACTAAAAAGAATGCGGGGCGCCCGAGCGGGCCGCCCACCATTGGAACTTGATTTTGGCACCAATCCACTTGGGATGGGCCCAAAATCTCTTGGGATGGGTTGTCAGCAAATTGGTGGATTAAGGTGGTCAAATGTCGAGTTTTTGGGTCCGGATTCACACTTCCAATAGCCACCCAATAACCTCTCTTGCGAAAGAGATTAAGGATGTGGAAGATGTAAATCAAAAGGGTAAAGGCGTGGTATCAATTTGGCAGCACTTCGTTGCTTGAAAATGCCTCCAACTTGTCCTTTGGGTGGGAAAAGTCCACCATTTTATAGACCCAGGGGGTCTCTTTGGAGAGGCATGCATAAGCGCCATGTGGTGGTCATAGGTGCCATGTGGCGGTCATGTCTTCTCATGAGAGAGGAAAGTCCTCCATGACTTGGGCTTTCATGACTATCCTTGTGATAGTCCTCTAACGGCCCATCTACCCACCTACACGCGTATGCAAGGCAAGAGTCATTAATTGACTGTCTTCGGCTGCCACTTGGCGCCATTCTTCTTTTTGCCCATTAAACCTGGAATTCGTCCTGACCAAAGACGAATTCAAAATCCGTCCCTGGGTGAGACGGATCCCAGTTTGAATTCGTCCCTGGGTGAGACGAATACTGAGCAAAGTGCCTGAATGTGCCAAATTGCCTTTTGACCTTACAAAATTGCTATAAAAGTGGTTAGGACCACTTTTTAACCTCTGAGGGCTGCCCTGGGGGCTGTGTGTGTGTCAAAGCGATCAGTGTTTGCAGTCACATAATCGGATTGGTGCTGTTTTGGTGTCTACAGATGCCCCTTTTTGGGATGCGCTGTGCATGGCGCAGCGTCGAGCAAAAATAGATAACCAAAGCACTAATGATTAGGGTTTCTTGGTAACCTAACCAAATTTTGATGCCCCAAGTATGGAAAGGGCATGCATTCTTGAATCCTTGCTTCTGACGAGCGAAGGCACTCAATTTCAAGTATTAACCTATTTTGGTGAGGTGTGACTTGAGCTTGGACATTGATCAGTCATGAATAGGCAAAGGGCGCAACCTTTTGTCCACGGGGGGAACCTTGTGTTCATGATTCACAAAATGCCAAGTGATTTGATCAGATTGTGATTGTTGCTTGTTTATCGCCCCAAGCAGGAGCGTAATTGTCTTTGTCAATGATTCTTTGAATGCATGTCATTGCCTTGATTGGGTGTGTGTTTGTTGATTGGTGACTAAGTGTGACTACCCCCTCAAGCGACGAATCGATGAGGGAATGACCTTCGTGAGAAAAGCGACGAGTCGCTTGACCCAAGATGACTTGTTCAAGGGTGTCGTTATCGTTAAGCATATGCAATTTTTCTGACATTTAGACCTATTTTTGGTGGGTGGTAACCCTTTTTGCGATGCTTTTTGTGGCTGAAATTGGCAAAAATCCGTCTTCCCGTGGAGCGGTCCGGCTATGGTAGCCTTCTTAGGGAGTAGGATAATGACAATTTGTGACCCCAACATCGGTTTTGCATGCCCGGGATGTCAAGTGCAACAACACTCTTATCGGGCAAGTTTATTATCTATTTTAGTGCATTTTTGTTCATTTTTTGATGTTTTTGAAGTTTCTGGCCTGAATTCGTCCTAGGGTGGGACGAATTCCAGCTTTAGAATTCATCCCTGGGTGGGACGAGTGCTAACCAGAGTGCTCATCCCAGTAAAGGATGAATTCTAGCTCAAAAGGCTTATTTAAGGGGCAAAACTAGGGTTTGGGCTCATTTGCATCTATTTTTTTCTTGCGATTTGGAGCTCTGGGGAGGAGGAAGTTAATTCTACGAAGCGAAGCGCTATCGAGATTTTCCCTGCCATCATGAGTGCACAAACCGGATCGAGCGACGGAGCCGAAGCGAGACCAGTAAGTGCTCCCTAGAGTTTATTACTTTTTGTTTAAAATTTGCAATTTTTTTTTTTAATTATTTTTGTAATGTTATTTTTCAAAATTTTAAAACTTAAACCCTGAAACTGAGCTTAAGACAACTAGGACTTAGTGTACAACTAAACGTAGCGCAAAATCTAGGTAAAGAATTTTTATTGCTTCAACTAAACCCTAGGATAAACTGAACGTGAACCCTAAGACTCAATGTTTGTATTTTTGAATTTTTGTTTTGTTTTTAAATTAATCAGTTAGGATTAGAAACCCTAAGACTGAAAAATTAATTTTTTAAATTTTGTTTCATTTTTTTTTTTTTTTTGGAATTTATCAGTTAGGATTAGAAACCCTAGAACTGAAAATTTAATTTTTGTTGAATTTTTTTTGTTTTAAATTAATCAGTTAGGATTAGAAACCCTAGAAAAACAATATTTAATTTTTGTTTGTTTTTGTTTTAAATTAATCAGTTAGGATTAGAAACCCTAGAACTAAAAATTTAATTTTTTTCTTAATTTTTGTTTGTTTTTGTTTTAAATTAATCAGTTAGGATTAGAAACCCTAGAACTAAAAATTTAATTTTTGTCTGAATTTTTGTTTGTTTTTTTTTTTGGTTGTACATTGATAGGCAATGTTGTATATGCATGTTATTGTTGTACAGTTCTTTTCCATGATTTTAATTTTTTTGAATTGTTTTCTTTTGCAGGTTGTTAGGAGCCGGTACCGTGTACCCACTGCTTTCACTGAGGCACGGGGGGGCTGACTGAGGCTGACTGGGAGTGGCTTGATGCCCTTGGGCTCAAGCAGGTGGCTCGACTGGAGCCTGTGGTCGCGGATCAGGCCTATTTGATGGCCCTGATCAATCTTTGGGATCCGCGGACCAACACCTTCCATCTCCCAATAGGGGAGATGACTATTACCTTGGAGGATATCTATCGGCTTCTATGGATTTCGATAGATGGACTGCCCATCAGGACATCGTCGCGTGACCAGCGGACAGCTGTACTGACGAGATGCTTCGGGCATGGGGAGGAGCTGGGTGTGGAGGAGCCACTGGAGAGGGCAGAGGGTGACTGCCAGATTGGCAGGATTTTGGTCAGATGGTGGCTGGAGAGGGGGGTGTTGGGCGTGAGGCACGCATTCCTTATGGGCCTCATGTCCAACATGCTATTACCTGACTCGTCAGGTGCGAGGTTCCCATGGAACCTGCTGGATTTGGTTTGGCAGTTGGTAGAGTGCCCGATAGAGGCACCGCTTATCCTGAGATGGGGACAGACATTGTTGGCACAACTCTATGGGGAGCTGTATGAGGTCCGCTGTCGGCAGCGAAAGGGGATCAGTTGCAGCTATCTTTTGTAGTGCTGGGGTTGGCAGCACATAGCGGTTGAGAGGCCAAGCGGGTTACCATGGATGACTCGGGCGGCGATGGAGGATAGGGAGATAGGGTATGTAGTTCTGTGGCGGTGGTCCGGAGAGCAGGGACAGAGTCGACGGTGGGCAGGTGTCGTAGGGCACTATGCCGATGCCTTCTCTTGGCTCACTCTAGGGGAGGTGGTTTGGCATCCTTATCGGGACTGTCCAGCCTGGCCAGAGGCTGGAGAGTGGCTCCGACGGGTACGTAGAGAGCGGTGGCTGATTGGGCGACACGGGACCGAGCATGAGTTCTTCTCGTTTAGCCAGGTTACACGATAGTTTGGGGTGCGCCAGGGGTTGCCTGGTGAGCCCGTGGTCTATCGACACTAGGGGGATGAGAGGACTCTAGACCGACCAGTCATCGTGCCACTGGGCGAGGATTCAGACGTGGTGATCGATGTCCCGGACGTGGATGACGTCGGGACTACCGCAGAGTACGACCAGTGGTGGGTACTACGATGATGGCGAGGAGAGGGGCCACTGGGAGGCACGGAGGTGACAGCGATGGGCGGGGAGGGTGCTGAGGCACCAGGGGATGATTGGGGAGCTCCTTTGGAGGATGCGGACATGGTGGAGGTGGCGGGTGAGGATGTGGATTTGGGGGCTCCGGATCAGCCGAAGATGCAGGACATGGCAGAGCAGTGGGAGCCAGAGCAGGCTGCTGTTCTAGAGAGTCCCATGCCTCAGGCGTATGCGGAGGACATAGAGTCTGGGGTATGCGCTGAGAATGCACGGTTGGTAGAGCTGCTGCGGAGGCGAGATGAGGAGCTGGGGGATGCGCTACGGGAGAGGGATCTCCTACGGGCTCAGCTAGCAGAGCGGGAGAGTGCACGGGTGGCGTCTCGCCAGTAGGAGGGTGATACTGATGCTGCATGGGAGAGGGATCTCTTACGGGTGCAGCTGGCATAGCACGATGATGTAGTCATGATGTACCATAGGCGGGAGGCAGAGTGGTGCCGACATCGGATGGATTTGGAGGGGGAGATCATCCGCCTTGGGGGGCGGGTACCTGAGCCTTCGAGAGGTGGATCTTCGCATCGAACGAGGGACAGTGGTACGAGCGATCCAGCATCATCTCGTCGTAGGCGATTGGATGAGGGAGGCGGCAGTAGGCATGATGTGGGGGCTAGTAGTAGCCGCCCTACGGGGTCCCATAGGACCCACACCACGGGGGTAGTTCTCGTCGCACCGATCCTGCGTGATCATGGTGGTCGACGCCTTAGGCTGGGTGGTTTTGTTATGTGATTGCGGGGTCAGAGGACCAGTTTTGTAGCCTACGGGCATTTTTTTTTGATGATATATATATATATACCGGATTTATTTTGTTGATGCACATGTGATGATTTGATCTTATGCATGATGGTTGATGAATATGGATGTATGCATGTTGATTTATTTTGATGGATGCATATGTTATGATGAATGCAAATGTTTTTGATTTATATGTGATATGCAAAAATGAAATGGATGAATGGAATTTGTGATGTTTGGTTATGGCACCATAGACTGTTTAGGACTTTGTTATTTTGCTTTTAGGCGATTGTTGTGGTAAATGACTTTGTATGTATACATGTGGTTTTTTTTGTTATTTTTTGATGGTATTGTAAGGATGAAAAGTAGCGCAGTTGGTTTAGAAATGTAGCTAAGGTTTTCTGAGACTCAGACGGTTTTAACTCACTTGCCATCACTGTACTTTATCTTACAAGACTTTTGAACAAGGTATGAATCGGACTTGTTTTTGACCAAGCTATTTCACATCCCTGTGTGTGCAATTGAGTTCATTTATGTGGTATTTGTTAGGATACCGCCGATGCCAGATGGGCTTTCAACCGAACTTGTATCGAGGATCACCTAATTAGCTCCACTAACTCCTTTATTGTATTTAGTCAGATTAATCTATGGTGCTATCTAGGATACCATAAGCTAGCTCATCCACATGCAAACATTGATCTGTACACGAGTTAATGTGGTAGATATATCTTCATGCGGGAGGTTTACCGCCAGTGACCAATAGGCTATCAACCAAACCGATACTGAGGCTTGCCTCATGACCTGTCGAAATGCTGAGAGTTCCAGGGATTCAAGTTCGACTCCCTTCTTTTCTTCAATTGTATTGGGATACTTGCTCGTTGGTAGTGATAAAAATCACTGTTTATTTTTATATATTTTTCTTTCGAGCAAGGGATTTGGATTTTAGTGATAAGAGTCACTATTGTATGTGCTTTTTGATGTGTGCACTGTGGGATGTCAAATTTTGGAGTTTTGACGTTTGCAAATTTTTGATGTTTTGCAACTATTGATAATTTTGGGATTCTTGGGGGAATTGGGTAGGGAGGATGCTTGTCCTTTTGCCAACTCTCAGCATTCCTTGGGTCATTTACACAGGGGGATAAGCAAGATAACCGTTTCGCTTATGGTGACCTAGATTACTGTGCAGGTTTCATCTTTCGTTCACACAACTTAGGAATTTTTATGTGTTTTAATTTGTGTTGGGATGCTACGTAACAAGGTGTGATCCAAGTAGAACTCTACCTTCGTAAAATCTTTCTGACTTGGTACAGTACGTGGCTAGAAAGCAAAATGACGACTGAAAGACGAAAACTCTTGATACATTATAAGACCACTGACTCTAGTGTGGTAAAAGCAGTAAATGGTGTTTGTTTGTTTGTTTTATAAAATGGGAAAATGTGGAACAAGATGGACTAGCAGAATAATTACAGTCTATGGTGCCTTTGACCTGTACGACCACAAATATGCAATGTATGGATGCGATGCTTAATGCAGCTACATATTTTTGTATTTTTGATGGATTGATTTTTTTGTGAATATGAAGATGAGATGCGAGAAGAGCTTTGTATTGATGAATTTGAGCATGCCTAGAAATGAGATGCAAATTTTTGTTATTTTTGATGATTTTTGGATTCTGAATTTCTGACCAAGCGATTGTGAGAATCCTTGGAGCATTTTGGGGTTGACCAAGCGATTTTAGGGATCCTTGGAGCATTTTTGGGATTGACCAAGTGATTTTAGGAATCCTTGGAGCATTTTGGGATTGACCAAGCGATTTTATGAATCCTTGGAGCATTTTTGGGATTGACCAAGTGATTTCAAGAATCCTTGGAGCATTTTTGGGATTGACCAAGCGATTTCAAGAATCCTTGGAGCATTTTTGGGATTGACCAAGCGATTTTAGGAATCCTTGGAGCATTTTTGGGATTGACCAAGTGATTTTAGGAATCCTTGGAGCATTTTTGGATTGACCAAGCGATTTTAGGAATCCTTGGAGCATTTTTGGGATTGACCAAGCGATTTCAGGAATCCTTGGAGCATTTTTGGGATATGGCTCTCTTAGATATGGAATGGTCACAAATGACTGATATTCAAGGGTTTTGTTTCCTTGATTTCATCAAGAGAGGCTAGCCGGTACGTCCCGAGTCCTATTTTGCTATCAATGACATATGGACCTAACCAATTTGCCATGAACTTATCCCTTAGGTGGGTCGGCAAACTAGAGTTCTATTGGTTTTCCTTCAAAACCAAATCACCAACCCGAAAGTCCCTCAGGTGAACTTTCATGTTGTAAGCTTTCTTAAGTCGCTCTTGATAGATACGTAAATGCTCGAGAGCATTAACGCGTCGTTCATCAAGCAACGTAAGCTGGTCTAACCGGGCCTACCATGCAGTGTCATCATCGATGAACTCTTGCATTGATATGCGTAGGGAAGGGATTTCCAACTCGAGAGGCATGACTGCCTCGGAGCCATACACGAGCAAAAATGGAGTTGCCCCAGTGGGCGTCCGAATGCTAGTGCGATAAGCCCACAGGGCAAGTGGAATTTGGATGTGCCAATCCTTATGACTGTCTATGACTGTCTTTTTAAGGATGGCAACTAGCATTTTGTTTGACGCCTCTGCTTGCCCATTTGCCTACGGATAATAGGGTGTCAAAAAACTATGCTGAATTTTGTACTTTGTGGTCAAAGCACGCACGTCTTTGTTCTTGAATGGCGGCCCATTATCCGAGATTATTTTGGATGGAATACCAAAATGACATATGATGTTATGCAAAATGAACTCCACAATGCGGGGTCCTGTCATAGAGGTCAGCGGAATTGCTTCCACCCACTTGGTAAAATACTCTATGGCCGTTATGATAAACGTGTGACGGCCTGACGATGTAGGGGAGATCTTTCCAATTAGATCGAAGCCCCACTATGAAAATGGCCAAGCAGACTGGACTGTCTGCAAGGCCTGGGAAGGTACGTGCATCAAATTGGCATGATGTTGACACTTCACGCACTTCTTGACATATGCGCAACAATCTCGCTCTAAAGATGGCCAATAATAGCCCATGCGAAGAATGCGCTTTGCGATGGCCATACCACTAAAGTGGCCACCACATGTACCATCGTGCGCTTGGGCGATCGCCCAAGTGGATTCTTGCTAGTCCAAGCAATGAAGGAGGATTCCTTCATAGCTATGACGATACAAAATGTCTCCTATCAAGACATACTTAGCCGCTTTCTGCTTGAATGTTCATTTTGTGGCATGCGTCAATCCAAGCGGGAGATTACCTAACTTGAGGTAGTCTCTAATGGGTAAATACCAGTCCTGTTGATCGAAAACCTCGACAGTATGAACAACCAATCCCTCTTGAAGTTCATCCCTAACAAACGCTGAGCGGGATAGAACTTGTAAGAATAGCGTTGTGTTGCTATTAATGGGAGTAGGGGAGAACAAGGACCCCCAGTTGGCATGTTTCAGATGATCATGGATTCGAGAGAACTTATCCGAGGATGGTTCAATCTGGATCATGTGGATTCCTGACGTCAAGTCAGAGCTTGCACGCTCCATCATGGATTGCGATAGGGTTTTGACTTGAATGGTTGTCATATCACCAGAAAGGTCCTGCGGGATTAGTGACCCCAAGGAGGCCATTGTGTCCGCAAAATGATTCGATGATCGAGGGAGTGCCTCGATGTCGTACCATTCAAGTTTTGCCAAGAATTTGTCCACAAGGGCTTTATAAGCCTACAAAACTAGGCATTTGCATTGGTATACCCCTTTGACTTGATTGACAATTAACAGCGAATCACCAAAGATGTTCAGTCATTTGATGTTCATGGCGATTGTTGTCTGAAGACCTATGAGCAAGGCTTCATACTCTGCATTATTGTTGGTGCATGGGAAATTTAATTTAAATGACAGGGGCATTGGAGTGCCCTGCGGTGTGAAGAATACTATTCCCATGCCACCACCTTGCTCACATTTAGAACCATCAAAAAATAGGGTTATGTCAGCTTGTGACTCAGGCTCATCAGAATCTGGCGATTCTGAGACATGGAAGACCCCATCATCGGGTAGTTCTATGACTAGAGGCTGATCGTCTTCTAGAGGAGCCTCTGCTAGTTGATCGGCTATGACCTGTCCTTTGATAGATTTTTGTCCAATAAACTCTATGTCAAATTCCGTCAACAACATGATCCATTTCGCCATGTGACTACTATGATAAGTACGACTCATCATGTATCGCAATGGATTCTCCTTAGACACAACATACGTAGTGTTGCTCGACATGTAGTGGCGTAGCTTTTTGGTAGCAAACACCACTTGCCAAGCGAGTTTCTCGATGTATGCATAGTTAAGTTCATAACTCGACCAGGGTGCGGCTAAGATAGTAAGTAGCCTATTCTTTGTGAAGTTCATTCTTCTGGGCCAGCATGGCACCCAATGCCACCTTAGTAGCTGAGATGTATAAGTAGAACGACACTCCTGGTCTAGGTGGTGCCAATATTGGCGGTGAAGCCAAGTATTGTTTGATGTCATCAAAGGCTGACTGGCACTCGTCATCCCAGTGAAATGTAACCCCCTTGTGCAATAATTTGTTCATGGGTCGGCACTTGTCAGATAGTTGCGCTATGAAGCGCTTGATTGATGCGACCTTTCCCTGTAGACTTCTGAGCTGCTTAATGGTAGTTGGGGGAGCCATTTCAAGGATTGCCTTGACTTTCTTTGGGTCCACCTCGATGCCTCGCTTTGAGACTATGAAACCCAAGAGTTTTCTAGATGTGACGCCAAATACGCACTTCTTGGGATTCAATTGACTTTATGCTCCATGAGGCGATCGAGAATCTTGCTTAAGTCATCGAGATGATTTGAGCGCAAAAGAGACTTGGCTAACAAATCATCCATGTAATCTTCCAAAGTTTTATGCATGTAATCATGGAAGATGTATGTCATGGCACGTTGGTAGGTGGCGCCAACATTTTTAAGGCCAAAAGGCATGACCTTATAACAAAATGTCCCCCAAGGCATTGTGAATGCCATTTTGAGTTGATCCTCAGGATTGATACGAATCTGATTGTATCCTGAGAAACCATCCATGAGGGATAGCATTTCGTGACTTGCTGTAGCGTCTACCAATGCGTCGATGCTTGGCAAGGGGAAATCATCCTTAGGACTCGCTTTGTTTAGATCTCAAAAATTAGTGCATATGCGAATCCTCCCGTCGAGACTTTTTGATGGGCACCATGTTGGACAGCCATGGCGGATAATCCATGCAGATGACAAACTGTGCATCCAACAGCTTTTGCAATTCATCTTTGACCATCAAGGCCACTTTTGGGTGCATCTTACGTAGTTTTTGCTTAACTGGCTTGATTTTCGGATCAAGCGTTAGATTATGCGTGACTAGCTATGGATCTAGCCCCGGCATGTCTCTGTATGACCATGCAAAAACCTCCTTCTTCTCTTTGAGAAGGGCAATGTAGTCGGCCTGCTCTTCAGAGGATAAGCTTACCCCTAGCTTGATAATCTATGGGTTCATTGGATCTAAGCCGATGTCTACGTCAGTCGTCTCCTCGACTGACATGTGGGATCCGTCCTCCAACTGATGTGGAGTCGGGATCAAATGGATATCATTAGCTGAGTTTAAATCTGCGTTTGGAACCTCGGGTTCCTCTTCAGCCTAAAAAATATCTTGAGTTGTCCCTAGGGTAAAATGAGGCATCTTACCGAAAGGCCAATACTTTGATGGGGAGAGAGGTGAATTGACGCGATCCCAGTCGATGGCATCTGTGTCTAGATGCAATGACCGTGCTGGATCGGTCGGATTGCGGATGGGTGTGGTCAAATCAATGGAGATCATGTGGATGAAATGAATTTGGTCTCCATTACCGTGGGTGTGATAACTCAAACATTCTGGATGCTCCCTATGCTCTGGATCTGGCTCTGTAGGGACGGGCATGAACGGATCGGCCCTATGTGCTGATAGGAGGACAGGGTCTTCCCTCGGCATTGATGTCATTATAGGGTCTCGGGGTGGACGGTGCTCATCGTAAACTTGGAGCCATGGATCCAACACTTGGTCCCACCCTGCTGGGTCGACGTACCATTCATGCCCTAGTCTTATGCCTAGTTGTGCCATCAGTTCTTCATGGGTTACAGGGTGATTGTGCCGTCGTGCATGATTGAGATATTCCATCTCAGTTTCATCTTCGTAATCATTGTCGATGATCCAAAGGCCCTCGTTGGCCTCGACAGCTGTCTATGACATATTAGGCTCATCTTGTTTGAGCAAATTAATCTGATCCCATCGTGGTTGTTCCACACTCGATGGGGGGACCTGATTCCCTTGACACAACACTGGTTCAATTGGAACCTCTAAAGGAAACAATTTCAAAAAGATCTCTGGACACTGTTTATGCTCTCCTTGGAAGTTAGTGTCCGAACTTTCACCTCTCTCTATCAACGGAGAAGGGTTATTGATGTTACCAAGGGTGGTTGTTGACCATGGGAGGTAATCTCCCAATGTATATGTTGTGTTCGGATTAGCATAGGGGTCTGATGCCAATCCACCCTTGTCGCCTATTCCAAGGCCTTGCATGTTTTCCACCAAGATGTCTAAGGGCAGGGGGTGGTTGAACCCTACTCCCGACTTATCATACGGCATTTGGTATCTTGGCTGGCAAAGGACACGCACCCCTTGCTCATACCTGCCTAGCCCGTATCCATGCCAATTGCATTGGCCGAGATATTTCAGAGCGAAGTTCGGGTTCGATAGATAGTTGACATTTTTGGTAAAAGGCTCTTCGTCCTCGTCCTTTTGCTTGCATGGTTCAACACCATGATCAAGGCCCCCATACACAAAATTGGTCTAGTTTGGTGGGTAACCTAAAGGAACAACTATCCCTATGGGAAGGCGAGGTCTCCCCATGTCCTGCACTGATTCTAGCATGGGCGTTGCTACAACATTCTGCACTAGATACTCCCCCAGGCCCGTACTGGCCATTTCAACAGTAATTGTTGATGATTGAGAGGGAGGAAATGGAAGGCCTTCCTGAGTCCATGCCAGGTTGGGTGGATTAGGAGCCTCAGCTTCCATTGTGCTAGGCATCTCTTCTATTGAGATGGTTGATATTGTTGGCAGCACCTCCTCTAGGGGTTGAGCCTCTTCCAGGATTTGTTTCCCTTTGTCCTTCTATTTAGCCATGACAGGTGGCATTGGTAGTGAAGGAGCGGATGATGAAGATGCACCTGGCTGGGGTTTTGATGGATTAGTCACCAGTGGTGCCCATGGCATCGGACCCTGTCTAGATGGATTTAACTGGAAATCCAAGTGCATCGATGGGAGGGTCGATTGCGGCATCAATTGCACCGCATTGCAATATTTGAAGGGTTCTAAGTCCATCGGGACTACATGTACTTCTCCTTCAAATGCATACTTCAAACATTGGTGAGCTATCGAAGGGACACACTTCATGTCCCTGATCCATGGTCGCCCTAGCAATATGTTGTATGCCATCTCGCCTTCCAAAATATGGCACAATGTGGGTATCATCTTTTGTCCTACCTGGACGGGTAGAACAATTGTGCCGACTGTCGAGCATATCGCATCGTTGAATGCTCGCAGTGTGTATGTGGAAGCCATGATATGAGAGGCTGGCAGCTTCAGATGTTTTAATGCTGCAGTGGTAATGATATTACTGGACGAGCCAGTATCTACCAACACTCTCTTGTACGGGATCCCGTTGACCCGCGCGATAACGTGCAGGGGTGGATCTGCCATGTCATTCGATACTATTTTAACTTCATCCTCTCTGAAGGTAATGATCGGCTCCGTACATCATTTTACATGTCCCACGAAGTTATTGAAGGAATTCGCTTCGTGAGGCTGTAACTCGATGGCTTTCAAAATTTCCATGAGAGCTTCCCGATGGGGTGCTGACTGCTGTATAAGCTCATAGATGGAAAGCCTAGCCGATGTGGTCCACAAAATCTGCGTGAGTTTGGTCCGTATCGTGACCTCGGGTCTAGGTGGAGGCAACTGCACAGTGTGTTGTTGAGGTTGCGACGTTGAAGGAACTTCTCTTGTAGCTGCCTCAGGGGCAACTCCTGGGTATTTCTTGTTCCTGGTTACTATGCTGATCATTCCCACATACCCTTGCATGGGGAGATTCTGTCGCACCTCATTGACCTGAAGAGGTTTTGCCTGTGCCTCGTGGGTAGGCAAAGGGTCCTTGAATACCCCCATCTACTGATTATTTGGTGCTATGGGGTTGTCCACTGCCAATGTTTGATTATCAATCAAATCTTGTATCAATCCCTTGAATTTCCAACATGCGTTTAGGTCATGTCCCCTTCACCTGTGGAACCTACAATATAAATCCTCTCTATATCCCTTAGGCTTGGGAGCATTAGGATCTATGGTTTGGATTTTTGGAAGGGTGATTAGATTTGCCACTGACAAGCGGTCAAATAGGGAGTCCCTAGACTCCGTATAAGGGGTGAATTGTCGCTTAGGGTGACGCTGCTGATTTTGCTCCTATTTTTTATTTTCTCTTTCATAATTAGGAGGTACTACCTGATAATTAGCCTTTTGAGGCTGTATTTCTTGCACAGGCTTGGGGACATTTATCGCAACTTGATTAACCGCAGCGGGTTTTGGTTGCATAGTCCCTGTCTTTGTATTTTTGTTCCACTCTTTCTTTTTGGGCTTGGCGATTTTTCCCTCCTATATTTTGATCTCTTCGATAACTCTGGCTTGCGCCAAAGCTTCTTCTAAGCTGGCATATTGTTGTAGCTGCAATAGCCCAGAGATCGATCTCAGACAACTCCATGAAAACATTTGTGTGAGGTCGGACATAGGGGGAAGGTAAGGTAGCTTAGAAAGCAGAGCCCTCCATCGATTCTCGTAAGCCGCCATTGTCTCTTCCTCATATTGCCTGAGGCTGGCCAGATCACTCAGTGATGCCTTCTTCTTGGTGTTGAAGGCAAAGCATTCCAGGAACGCATCTACTAATTGATCCAAGTTATTTATGCTGTGCTTCGACAACTGTGTGAACCAATCCGAGGCAGGACCTACGAATGTGGTTATGAATGTCCTTAGCAATAGCGCATCATTATCCTGAATGCCAAAGCATTGGCTCAGGAATCTTGTCACATGCTCTTGAGCATCCTCTTCACCCTTAAAGACTGCCAACTGAGGCAACTTGAAATGTTCGGGATAAAGAGGTGTGGGCACTGACGGATGCACCGGATGACTACGAAGTTGTCGTAACGTGGGCTTTTGGTGCCCAGAAGCTTTAGTCTCTATAGACTCCAAACGCTCTAATAGCGCTTTGTATGCATCGAAAGATTTAATCTCTTCCTCTTTTGTTTGCTCCCGATGTGAGTTGTGGGAGACTGGAGGCCTATGGGGGGGTGGCCGAATGGCAGCCCTCCCACCTTGATAGGGCATTTTGGCCCATTCTTCTTCTGGTTCATACTCCTCATAAACTTCTTGAGGAGTCTCGCGGGCGGGACCTATGACCCTGAGTGGGTCCCCGCGGAGGGTACCCATCATTGTTTCGGGGAGTGGCCTCCCTCTCAGGTCTATGGGGTCTCGGAGGCAAAGCTTGACGAGGTCGCGGAGACCTATCCTGCACCAAGGGATTATGCCTCTCATATGGTTCTACTTTTTGGGTGTGAGGGGTTGGAACCCTTTCAGGTAATTTATAAAGCAGCTCGTCTGCTTCATGCTGAATGCGCTCTTTGTTAAGGCGGTATAAGCGCTCTAACTGCTGATGATCTTGCTCAAGCCACGTGATCTGGGCTTGGCGGGTGGCATGTCTGGCGACTACCAGGTCAATTTGATCTGCCATCTTGGGCTTAGGAGGCCTGTATGCCTCTCCTATGTTTTTGCCTCGGTCGTGATGATCCGAGATTTCAATGGGTCGCTTCCCTCTGTCGAGGTTGGCGGCATTTACCTGAGGCTCTGGCCTCAATGTGTGATCATGGTATCTAGCAGGTGTGGAAGCGCAAGGCTCCCATGCTGTATATTGCTCTCGAGGAATGCGATGGTCTTCCTCGTACTCCCTTTCATGGGTGTGAAAGGGGCGGGTGGAGTTAGCTCGCCCTGTGTGGAGAGCCCTGCGCTCTGGGTTTTGTCTTTCAGTTCTAACAATGATGGGAGGCAAAGGAGAGATGCCATAGTCATGTTGTCTCTCCTCATGGGCATTGTGCCTCTCTAGCGCTTCGTTGCACGGTGGCCACTCATATCTAGCCTCTAAAGGCGGTCTTCTATTCGTGTTGAGTGTCACACGTAAAGGTTCTTCCCGAAAGGGGCTGTTCTGAATGGGCGTATCCCCCAGAGGGGTGTCCCTATAATTCCACCTTGACATGGAATGATGTGGATTCTCTTGTGGTCCAGACCGCCAAGGCGGTATGGCCAAGTCCTCAGGGCTAAAGCGAAGGTGACTTGTGCCCGCTCTTTGTGCACTTTTCGGAGCTTCTGCCCTTGATTGGGCTTGGCTACGGGTGTACACCATTGCGTCGCTTTTCTACAAGCTAAGCAAATTTTTATCTTTTTGTTTATGATTTTTCTGATTTTTTTTTTTGTTACACTAAGCAGAAATGAACACACACATACACAAACGGTGATTATCTCTTTTAAAGATTAATGGTGTGTCCTAGACTGGTTTTAGTGCATTTTGATGATTTTGTTTTGTTTTTGAAAATTTTGAAGAACGTTTAAATGCAGTATGTTGGCTCATATGACTCCCATAGATGGTCGCCCCTTCAATATACCAACCAGGCCGATATACCAACCTCTCTATATACCCGCCCTTACGAGAGGGAAACTATAGGTACGTGAGAGCAGATGGTACATGGTACGTAGGCGGTACGGAAGGGGGATTGTCCTGTTAATGACACCTACCATAGAAGACTTATCCTCGCACGTTGGGAATCACCCCAGTGACACTCGATCAGCTTTCGTCAGGATTTACGCCTAACAACAGTGACAATCGGGGTAATGGATGCAAAATCAAGCCAAGGTGGTGATGAAATCCATCGATGGTCTTGATCAAGGGCTGGGGTTTTACGACCAGCTCCTTGGTTTAAAAATGTTGCGTGAAGTGTGTGTGATTCTTTTTATTTGGAAAAATGAAACATGCAGAAGCAACTACTTTCCCTAAGAAAGCAAAATTGACAGAAAATAGAAACAGAAAAGCAAAAAATGACAGGAACAGTTTTAGGACCCTTACCTTTCTCTGCCTAGACTTGTTGTTTCTGATCTTCGGCTCTAAAAATTCATAGACAAAAATTCGTCCCTCTGTGAGATGAATTACAGAACAGAATTCGTCCCTATCTGAGATGAATTAGAATTCGTCTCAGGGTCAGATGAATTACAGTAAAGTAATCGCCACAGGCAAAGACGAATAACAGTCAAAAATTGAAAAAGGTACCTGTAAGCACAAAAACACAAGTTTTAATCAGTTTCTGTGATCTCAAAATTTAGGGGACAGGGTCCCACCATGATCGCCACTGAAAGCACGAGATTCTAGAAGATTTAAAAAGAAAAACTATTGCGATGCATTTAAAATCAAAACTAACGCTTAAGTCCTAAAACGTGAAATGCATGAAATGAAAGAGACGCATTGAAATGAGATACAAGAAAATAGAGAAAGCACAACCCTTTTAATTAACTCTCTTAATCTCGGTTACAAAGATGCCTCCTCCCTTTTCAGAGGCTAGGAGCGTTAAATGAATTTCGGTTACAATCGTGACTTAGTCTTCCTCCTTCCGCGTGCCCACATTTGAAATGGGCGGGCCAAAGTGTTGCCATCGCTTGCATTGATGAATCCTCGATTCTTGCTGCTCCTCCTACGTTCAAAGACACAACAAGTCATTAGTAGCACCTGTGACAAAAATATGAAGCGTTTGATCTTAAAACCAATGGAAGATGCATGCGTAAGATTAACTAAATCGATAAATAAGATGATTCCAAATAACCTGCAAATTCGACAGAGACCAAAAAACATTACCAGAGGGCCGCTGCCATCGAAACAGTTGGCCAATTCACACTCAACTATAATTCATCCCTGGGCAGGATGAATTCTACTATAATTCATCCTCGGGTAGGACGAATTCGACTGTAATTCGTCCTCGGGTAGGATGAATTCGACTTGTGATAAAAGTGCCGAAGTGATGCCACCCAAATGTCACGTCTCGGGATCTCCAAAATTCCTGCAAACATAGGGGTTAGCTAATTGGGGGCATTTTGGGACGACCCAGATGGTCGGATTCTCCCAATTTGACCTCCATCAGCGAGAATTTGACGTCGCTACCTGCAAGTTAGTGGGACAACAAAAGCGACGAGAACATGATGAAATCTGATCAAAACATTATGAAATCGAATATATAAACTATCCAAACAGCATAAAATGGAATGAAGTATAAACAAGTGACAACATAATAGATTAAAATGAAACTAAAAAGAATGTGGGGCACCCGAGTGGGCCGCCCACCGTTGGAACTTGATTTTGGCACCAATCCACTTGGGATGGGCCCAAAATCTCTTGGGATGGGTTGTCAGCAAATTGGTGGATTAAGGTGGTCAAATGTCGGGTTTTTGGGTCCGAATTCACACTTCCAATAGCCACCCAATAACCTCTCTTGCGAAAGAGATTAAGGATGTGGAAGATGTAAATCAAAAGGGTAAAGGCGTGGTATCAATTTGGCAGCACTTCGTTGCTTGAAAATGCCTCCAACTTGTCCTTTTTGGGTGGGAAAAGTCCACCATTTTATAGACCCAGGGGGTCTCTTTGGAGAGGCATGCATAAGCGCCATGTGGTGGTCATAGGTGCCATGTGGCGGTCATGTCTTCTCATGAGAGAGGAAAGTCCTCCATGACTTGGGCTTTCATGACTGCCCTTGTGACAGTCCTCTAACGGCCCATCTGCCCACCTACACGCGTATGCAAGGCAGGAGTCATTAATTGACTGTCTTCGGCTGCCACTTGGCGCCATTCTTCTTTTTTCTCGTTAAACCTGGAATTCGTCCTGACCAAAGATGAATTCAGAATCCATCCCTGGGTGAGACGGATCCCAGTTTGAATTCATCCCTGGGTGAGACGAATACTGAGCAAAGTGCCTGAATGTGCCAAATTGCCTTTTGACCTTACAAAATTGCTATAAAAGTGGTTAGGACCACTGTTTAACCTCTGAGGGCTGCCCTGGGGGCTATGTGTGTGTCAAAGCGATCAGTGTTTGCAGTCACATAATCGGATTGGTGTTGTTTTGGTGTCTACAGTATGGATTGACCTCAATTTCATCTCTACCATTCATTCAAAATGCTTCAAAAATGCATCATATGCAGCAATTTTTAATTGTTATTATCCATTTCTCCCTTCAATCCTCCTCCAAATCCTAGTTAAGGAGGCCATGGGGCAAGAATTCCACAAGGTTTTTTCACTATAGCAAAGCTCTATCATATTTTCTAGCATTCTATTTCAATAAGAATTCTCTATTCTTGAATTCCATCAAAGAAATTCTAAGTCTTCATCAAGCATTTGGAGCATCTTATGAGCATTAAGAGCAAGTCAAACAAGTCAAGGAGGATTTTGGAGCAAGTAAGTCACCATTGGAGGCAAGAAAGAAATATCTCCTAGCTCCCTATTCTCTCCTTCCACCTTAGTGTCATTGTATTTTATCCTCTAGGTTGTATCCTCTAACTTGATACCTTTCTTTAATGTATTTTACATTCTATGCTCTAACTTCTCTTGTAGGGTTCTAATCCTTGTTTTTGGCAGCCTCTAACATTGTTTTTGCAGCCCTTCTAATAGTGTTTTGGTAGCATTTTTATTCAATTATAGCATATTTATTTCATCCCTAACACTTCTTTTGCAAGATTATTTTAGTTTACCTAAATTTCATCATCATAATTTGCAAATAACTCTCTATTTTGCAGGGTATTTTGGTACTTTCTAACATATTACTCATCATATTTTATTACTGCACTTTTATTTATAGTATTTTGGATTATATTGGCAACATACTAATCTCTTTTCTTCATCCATGCTAATTTATTTTCATGTTTCTTTCATCCACAAGCATTTGATATCATTTTATTCAAGTTCTTATCATTTACTCCCATGCACTATATGTGGTTTTATATTGCATACATATAAGCATCTCTTTTCTCTTTTACCAAAGGCAAGGTGTGAAGAATACAAAGCTATCATTGCCTTGTATCTCATAGCCCCTTTTCCCAAATTCAAAGGCTTCCTTCCATTATAATTTTTCTTTTCCTTCTTGTTGTAGGCTTTTCTAGTTTTTAATTAGCATTCTTACATGTTCTAACATTTTCACTGAATTCCTATCTTAAATGCTAGTTTGCTTTCTCTAAAGACTAAATTAGCTACTCTATATACTCTTTATCATCATAGCTTACACTATTATCCCTTAATTCTCAGTTTTAAATCTAATTTCAGTCACTTGTTCAATGATACAATTCCTTTGTATGTTGTAAGCAACAACACATATCACTATACTTTCACTAGATTTCTTCACTTATATGCTGATTTAATGTAATCATGAGTTATATTAGGTGTTTTTAATCATTCCTCACAAGCCTTGCACATTCTCCCTATCCTATTTCACCTCTGTATTATCCAAATCTTAGTTATAACTAGCATTATCATCTGTTTGCACATATTAAAATTTTGGTCCTTAAATTCTCTATTTTTGTAGATCAATCGTCTATTTTTATTAATAACAGACCTTATAAAACATACGAGGATCCTTCCCCTTCAGTTTCAACCAAAAACACAATCAAATTTTGCCAAAATTGACTTCTGAAACCTCCAAAACCCATCTCAAGACCAAATTCACCACCCTGAACTATCTATGGTAAATTTGGTAACCAAAATACATTGAACCAAATTTCCACTCAAACCAAATTCACCAGTGGCGAATTTGGCAAACCCTAGTGGTAAATTGGTAACATGCCAAAATCCATCCCAAGAGGTAAGAAAAATCAATTCTTTCATGAACAATAGGTTTGATAAACTAGGGGAGATAGTCTACCACCTCACTACACTTAGATAGACCCCCCAAATTAGACAATTTTTTTATTTTTTATGCAAATTTACCAAATTTGCCACCCCAGTGGTAAATTTGGAAGCAGTGGTGAATTTGGCACTTTTTAGTGGTGAATTTGGCACTTTTCAGTGGTGAATTTGGTAGACAGATTCCAAAAGAGGTAATATGGCCACTTGGCCCTTCCTTAGATTTGTAATTTCATTTTTTCTATGTTATGTTTCTTTTTTTGTTGTTTTACAAGTAGAAATCACATTTACTTTGGTAAATTAAGGAATTCTAACTAGAAAACCTTAATATTTTACAAAACCTTACAATTTATTCACAAAATGCTCTAATTTATTTACAAAGCACTAACAAATTAGTCAATTAAGGAACCTTATATTGAAATTTAACCTTTTTATCACTTTCAAGCACATAGGTAAAGAAAATAAAAGCATATAGTTGCATTAGGATAGATTGTTTTATTGCATTCCTCCTTGTTTTACCCTGAAATTGAAATCTGTCTAGTCTAGCTCATTCAAAACTTGAAGTGCATATGGGTTAGCTCATGTTTGTATGGATTTGTGTAATTTAAAATTAAGCATTGCATTTATATTATCCTTGACTATCTAGGTTTAAATAACCATTAAGGCTTGATAAAGAGTCAAATAAATAGAGATCCAAAAAACCTTAGGTGTTTGTTTCAATTAAACTCCTAAAAAACATCGACAAAAAAGCATTACATCAACTTATACACAACCATAGAAAAATGCATTGAGTAGGATTATAGTTGTGTTGAATATATTCATATCCTTAGGGTCTTCTTTGTAAATAGACCCTCAAGTGGGGAAATAGAGATTCTAACAAATATCTCCCGAGCACACTTGACATTAATTAGACTTAAAGGGAAAAGAACATGAGGTTTTTCCATCATATACAATAATGTTAATCATCATACATTTATTTTAGCATTTGAATAGGTATGCAAAGGAAAGGATTTTATTATTCAAGTAGGGAAGATATTCATTACCCCACCAATATCCTATATAGCTCAAATCTCCTAGAATACAACTATGCCAAACTCCATACCCAACTTTTCTCCAATTCCTAATCTGCAACCAAACACTTCTATTCATTCTTCCATATTTTCATACATAATTACTCATATTGGCCTAATCACATCATCAATAGTAGTATTTCAACCATTAATTTTAGGTCCTCTCACTCCATCCAACCTAGTAATGAGAAAAGCAATTTTATGATGAATTAAGTGTTGGAGGTCATCAAGACTTTGGTACATCAAAAAAAATTCTAAAGTTGTAATGGATGTAACCATATAATTGGTAACCACAAAAGACCCTGTACCTAATAAAATATTAGGTGCCTTGGAAAGGTGATAATCAAGGAGTAAATCAAACTCAAAATCACATAGTCAACACCAAAATAGAGGCTAAAATGGAATGGCATCTACCTTGAAATGATAGGCATAATCTTGTTGAGTGCATGGGTGAAATTAGGTATTCTCAAATTGTTTAGCATAGTCAACAATTCACAATACATAAATGTATCATCCTGTAATAAATTCTACTATGTACCTATAGTCCTAGGCTCCATAATAAATACCTATCTTTCCCATTCACAATAATGTGATGCTAGAAAATTTTAGTTCCATGGAAATAAATTAAGAATCTACTTTCAAATATTATGGCATATGCATCAATTAGCAATGGGTTGAAACTAGGGATAAGGGAGATATATAAAGATCAATTAGCTAATAAGTAGATAGATATTAGAATTGGTACAATGATTTTTAGAAGAAGGTCACATTTACACTTAAAATATAAGGGACCCATCATGGCACAATAAGAGAAGTAAAATAAGAACAAAAGAAAGGAATCCACATGTATATCTTACCAGGGGGTAGAAGAACACAAAATTATAAATATCGGAATATAGAGAGAGGAAAGGAATCTATAGTAGAAAATGAAGGCAAAGAAGCAACTAGTAAACCTATCAAAACTAAAGGTGACAAGAGGAAGGATCCCCTTTAGAAGTAGGATGAAAGGTAACTAAAATGCCCCTCTTACAGTAAAGTATGAACTACATCCTCTAGGAAATATCTAAATTTTGTGACAAGAAAAGAGGGCTCCTTTGGAAAATTAAAATTCAATATCACAAAGGAGATGATAAGAACATTGTGCAAGGTCAGACTTATAGAAACATTATCCCTACCAATAAAATAAAACCTACTCTAAGAGGCTCTAAAAGAGTAAGAACAAAGTTATGATGAAGGTAAATAGTTAGAATCAATAATAGTTCATCTAGTAGAGCAACAAAATTTGATGGTAAAACAAATTTTATACATCCAGATCAATGCATTTGATGTACATAATACTCTAAAACAAAAAACTCTAAAGCTTTCCCTATTATTTGTGACACCCAATATTTAAAGTTATATTAATAGTATTTAGTATATTTAGGTCCAACAATAATGATTATGCCCAAAGCTAATTGCAAATAAATGGGTCGCCCTTACACTAAGACGGTTAGATGTTTGATCTAGATGGATGGCACAAGGGTCAATGTTATTAGGGTTCTCAAATATATGATTTTAGCTATAGCTATATATCCAAAGTTTGTGGTAGTAAAAGAAGTGATAATCATGGATATACCTCCATCCTTTGGGATGCTGTTGTCCATATAATGAATGTGTAAGATGTTAGGAAATGGTTTGGATCTTCAAAATCCAACCTAAGATATATCCATAATTTTTTACTTCATTAGTCCCTAATTATATGTAATATTTTTACTTGTTGTATAGGTTGATTTTGAATTTAATATAGATCTATAGTCTTTGAAAATTTAAAATCCTATTCTTTTCACAAAGTCTTTTTTATATAGTTTATAGGTTAGTTTCTACTTTCATGTCTAGGGATAATATAACATTTTTTGATGGTTGTCTAACTTTTGTACCTTATCCTATTATTCTTAAGGCTCTAATAATCCTTTATATAAAAATAATTATATCGCCTTTCCCATCATTATTCACTCATAAAGGATAAATCTAGTTATATTATCTCATGTGGAACATCTCCCCTCCATTAAGGTTCATGCATTTTTCCTCATATCCTATAGATTCACATATTTTTTGCCATTAGAACTTACCTTAGTCATTCAAATTAATTCCCTTAAAATTCCTCCATCACCTCCATGGTATTGTCCTAAGGTTTGATCCCTTCATGTGCCTAAATTTAGTCCCAAATCAAATTTTCATGCCACTTTAGTCACATTGTTTTCCTTAGTCTTTAAATCCTAAGTTATGAAGCAAATAAAATTAAAATCTCCACATAAATATTAGGTTTTCCTAATGTCCCATGCATCATCCATTCACTTTCATTAGATACCATGTACATTCTTCATATTCTACTATACAAAAATACCCCTAAAAGATCCATGGTTAGCATATAGTCAAAAAAATTTGTATTTTCATCCACGTTCGAATCCCCACCATGTGGCACATTCAGATTTGTTCATATAAAAAAAACACAATGATCCAGTTGATTGAAATTTGTGTGGCTCAAGTTTTATAAAAAAAAAAGCACTCAATTCTGAGTGGCTAGAAGGATAAATGGTCCATAATATATCATAAATATATAAAAGTGTAAAACGTTCAAGAAAAAGATATTAAAATAATATGTGGTCCACATTTTCCCAAATGAATTAAGGTTCTTGACCCCAATTAGGTGAAAATGAACGGTCTAAAATCCTTTTATTAGATTTGATGGTCCAGATAAGTTAACAAAAATACTTCATGAAATGTGTTGTAACATCCCCATTATTTTATTATAAATTTATTGGAAGAATGTGATACTGTTGTGAGTATTTGTGTGCGTAGGTGTAGGTTTACTTTCCATAGCTATTGAGCCAGGCAATTATGACACCCATCTCTAATAGAGGCCAAAATTGTAAGTTCTAGGTAATATGGGATATGATGTTGTGCCTCATGCACCATGGCCTGTGATTACATGGAAGCCCACCAAGAGAAAAATTCATAAATAAATTCTTTCTTGTTACAACATTATGTTTGATTATGAGATTAAAATGCATTGCTTGTTGAATATTATCAATTTTTGCATTTTTTAAAAAATATATAGTAATAATAATAAAAATTTATATTAAAATAAATTTTTGAACACCAAATATATAAAATAAAAATATGTAGTATTTATAATGGAAAAAATATTTTTAAAATGATAATAAAAATATTTTTTGTACTATCTATAATATTGAAGGTTATTCAAAAAAAATTCTTTGTGAATTTTGTTCCACGAATGGACGAGCGTCTCTCCATTTGGAAGTAATTCAAATATCCAAAGTGCATGGTTTTCTTGAGGTGTCTCCACAAGAAAACACCTAAATTATTTTAAAAGGAGAGGAAATGAATAGGGAAGAGACATACTTTTGGTTGAAGGTATAGTATGTGATTGCTGAGTAGACGTAGAGTTCTCACCAAGTTTTTAGCTTGCAACCAATTTGAGAATACTTCGGCTACCAGGTTGTTTCTCTATTATAAAGTTTTTTCTGGTGTTCTTACTACTAATTATGAAGTTGTCTAAAGAAAATAATAAAAATAAAAATATAGCTACAAATCAAATGGATTTATATATATGAAAACTTATCCTTAGTTTTTTTGCAAACAATTTTATCCATGGCATTCATGTAAGTTCTATTTAGAATCCTAGCATCTTGTGAATGATTTATGTTCATGGCCTTGTGTAAATAATTATGTTCTTAGCCTGCATATGAGCTCTTATGTTTAAGGCTCCTTTGTGCACAATAAAAACCATGGCTTTTGCGTATATGTACAATTCACTAGTGTTTGTGTGTTTAATCACTCCCTTGACTTCTTTCTATAATAGAAACTAAAACTAGAAGTTGTTGTAAGTTGTTTTACTTAAACAAATATGTATTCACATGCACATCAGATTAAATGGAAAATTTGTATTCTAAAAATAATTTGCCTACCAAATTACATTGGTTTGCATGATTAGCTTTGCATACATCTGGGCCATGCTGACCCAATTCACACACAATTCTATTACCCTCCATCAAGAGACTTTTGAGGATGGAAATATGTTGTCATAAATCTAAGATTAATTCTCGGGAGGTTGCTTTTTGGGAGGCCGATGCTCAATATTTTTAGGCAACTACGCTTTACTGTGTTCAAGCTATGGAATTGGTTTAATTAGGTTGATTACATATTACCTAGAGAATAATAAAGAAGGAGGATATACTATTTTTATATAATTTAAATATCAATTATTAGATGTATGTTATGTGTAATTTGAATAGTTGATATCATTTCACTTTTGGAGGAACAAAATGTAAAAATCTTCAATGTTATTGAATAGATATCATAAGTATTGTGTTAAGTTGATGTTAAAATCAATAAGGAATCTAGATAGATTTTGGTAAGCTTAATAACATTATCTTTTGTGAATTTGTACCAAAGTTGTGTTATAACCATGTCATGATTAGTGACTATATATCCCAATTTGAAGTCATTGGAATTAACTTGATAAAATATAAGGTGGTGATATGAATTATTATTTAAAATAAATGATAGAGATTATAATCAATCAATAAATAAATGTTAGAGTTATACTTTGCTATAGAATATTTAATAGGCAATTGGTTCATTCATGCAAAAGGTGATCTTTCTACTGATAATTAAACATGTGTATCAAGGAATGGACATCTCAAATGACGCTCCTAGTAGAAAACATCATAGGGAAAAAAGAAACAAATTGTTTAACCTTGGTGGTGAGAGTTTGAATTGTAAACACTTTCAAGCAAGTTGAAAATATATTGTAGGTACCATTTAATTATGTTTGGTGATGCCTTCATGAATAAAAAGGCAGTGCTAGGACATATAGAGTTTAAGATGTCAATATCAAAATAAGTCTATTGTAGTATAGATATACCAACATAATAAAATTATATAATTTTCTATCTGCATGTTGTCTGTGAATAAATATCATTACTTGTTTTTATGTTATTATTTTTAATTAGGAATTAAAAGTCATTTATATCTCAAAATGGTTTTGAAATAGCCAAAGAAACCTAGCAAAAATGTAAAGTTTTAGTTGATCTAAATGATTGGTAGGAAGAAAACCTTAACATGTGCCTGGAAAGCATGCAAGTTATTGTTGTACAAAGAATAGTCTATGAAAAACCTCGTAATTACGTAGGAATATGAATATAAACTCAAATAAAAAATAATATATATAACATATATAAATCAGACCAGCAATAAAGTTAGCCCATGAAATGCATATTAAAAGAAAGATATAGATTTAGGAATCCTATTATATAAAAATTTAGGTTATTAAAATTTAAAAGGTTAATTTTATTGTATAGTTTGGAGTTGCATTATGATCATGTGATATGAAATTTTATGAGTAGTTACTTCAATAAGACCTTACATTTTTTAGAAGAAAACTTGGCTAGATTTGATGTCAATTATCGAGTGTTGTTTCCTTAAAGTAAAAAAAAATATATAAAGACATTATATCATTTTATATGCTTACTTTAGAATTACCCCACCATGTAATAAATTAGCATAAGAGGTTAGTTTTATTTTTAATAGATTAGTTTTATTTTAAAGTTTTATATTAAAATATTTTTGAAAAGTGCAGTGGTTGTACCATGCATAGCATGTGTGGTTTTTTCATATAATATGCTTTAATTTGTGAAATTCTAGAAATTGTATTTAAAGAGATTGTACCTATAAAATCAATGTTAGTTTGATCATTAGAAATCAAAATATAATAAACTTCTAGTTAACAATGAATCATAGCCTCAAAATTTCTAATATTGTTACTTAAATACCCATCAATGTTCATAAATGAGCCATTAAACTCATCGAGTAGGATGCAATGTTAATGCCATAGAGGAGGATGTCCAATCAGCAAACCTTGATAGTCCATAGAGATGGCTATTTTGAATCAAAGGTAATTATTCTCTAGTGGATAAAGAAAGGATAGAGTCCTACACTATAGAGAGTAACGAATGGTGCTATGGGATGTAATTCTAGGTTATCAAATGAGTAGAACGTGAGGATGCTCATGAACCTTACTCTGGTTGTGGAATTGCCAACATGACTCAAGCCTGGAGAGTAGATCCTTGGGGTTGGAAATTCCAATGGTGGATGGTATGGGCAACATCACCATCAACTAAAGTTTAGTCTGAGGTATCTAGTTCAAAAGCTAAAGTATTGGCAAACCCTGATAAAACCTTATATGAAGGTTAATAATCAGGAACTAGCATAGTTACACTAACTCAAAGCATGGACCTTCAGGTTAAAATATGTTAAATGGGTCAATGGACCAACATGACAAGGGTAGAATCGTGGATCCAAGTCCTTCATGCTATGATATGGGAAAATTAGTGTGTCCACTCATCCAACTGTTATGGGCCTTGGAAGGGCAACCCCATGCCAAGATATAAAAACTCAAGAAAGGAATGAAGGGATCTCATAAATGGCAATATTTCATGAGAAATTGGTCAGTCCCAAGCACTGGAGATGCTGGTTGTAGTGGTTTGATATCTCGAAGTGTGATCATCTATGCCTAAGTACTAATACAAAGTTGGGTGTGCCTATGTCAATGTATGATATTTGTGTTTTGATAAATTGAAATTTTGAAATTGTGTTTTTGACAACTAGGTGAGTAGACCTGGGTTGTTACATGTGTGATCTACATTCAATTCCTCACTACTAAGAAATCTAAGCCACTCATTATTTGAAAAGTTTAAATAATTTAAATAAATGACCTGTATTGAATCTCTAAAATCTATGGTCTGTAGGTGTTTTCAAATACACACAAAATATGCCTCGATTCAACCAAAATAAGCCACATTATTGGTATAGAAGCGCACTTATATGAATGGCTCACATTGAAGATGACTTATTCAAAGGGTATGTATGACCCATTTAATCTCAAAATAAAATATGAACGGTCAACGATGGAGGGAAAATAATGATAAAGAATTTGTACCTTGATGGCTAAAATAATGTGCACCTAAGGTTTTAATGCAAAATAAATGACCATGATCTACTCATGGTAAAGATAAGTGGTCCACATGAAAATGTATTGCTCCACATAGGTAAATATTAATGATCCAAGAGGAACATCATATTAGGAAAGATAAGGGATTTGAACAAAGGTAAAAATTCATGACCATAAGTGGAATATGGCATAAGGGACCTGCAAGGACCAAGATTGATAGATAAACATATAAGTGATTTTATGATCATTTTTAGTGAACACAGATAAGTGGAGTAAATTAGAACAGATGTGTCAAAAGAAGGTAGGTCTATCACATTTTCATGTAAGTGGACAACAAGCAAATAAAAATGAGTACAACCATGTCTCAAATAGCTTGAAATAAGTTGTGATACACAACACATAAAAAAATTGCAACATTATCAAAATAAATAACTACAGTTAAATTTTGGAAAAATTAACAAAAATGCCTTCAAACTTTTCACAACACTTCATCTCCATCTCATTATTTTTGTACTACTATGAGTAAATTTAAAAATGATTCAGATATGATTAAACAAAGCTGACAAAGTTTGTATAAGTAAATTTTAATATCATACTATACTTGGTGTGGTGACAAATTCATAAACATGAAGAGGATTGGTTGGTAGAAACAAGGAATTGAATAGATAGTTCACAAAAAACCAATTTTTTTAGAAAAGCACTTCATAAAAAGGTATGATTCAATAATAATTATAATATTTTCCACTAGCAGAACCATAATTAGAACCTTATCTATATAAATCTCAACATTATTATAGAACCACAAGCAAACCTCTCTCAACATGTTTATGAACTCAAGAGCACAAGTAAAGGTCCATATAATATAGAATGATCAACTTAAAATATTCTCAATAAACTATGTAAATAAGAATCATAGAAGTAGTGAACTTTAGCTTATAAGTGATTGGTATTTTGTCTCTACTTGAAACAACTTTAAGTTGTAATGAAGTATACTCATAGAGGTATAGTTTTGGGGGGTGTATCATTATTTAGAAATCTCTTTTCATTATATTCCCATTATTTTATTCCACTTATTCTAATATTCATCCATTATCCCCATAATTTCCATCAATTCTTCTTCTCTTCACCATAATTTTACCTCTTATTTATGTGTATATCTCTTCGTCAATAACTATCTTCCACTTTCTATAATCCCTTCATCCACCTTGTTTCTCAAGAGTGCTAAATATAAAGGAATATTTTATGAAGTTCTAAACATAAAATGCCAAATTTTTTACTACAATCAAAACTTAAAAGGTCTTTTGTAAGCTACAAAGTTTTTTAAAAGGTTATTGAAATAAGATAGTAAAAAATAATAGATTTTGAAAAAAGATAAAATAACAGGAGACTAAGGTCAAAACAGTTTGAGATAATCCAAAATGGTAGACCCCACAATTAAGAAGAGGTGTATGGTCTAAGAATAAGCCAGCTATAGGATTTAGATCTAACATAGTTGTACTTCATCATAAATATTTAAGGTTTAAGAGCAACCATCAATGCTTAAAAGAAACAACTCAAAGCAATTGGAATTTTGTTGTAGTGTACTCAAAATATCAAGGGCAAGGAAACCCTTAAGGTTTAACTCTAGTAAAAGATGCTTGTGACTGGTAAAATTATCTTCATATTGATACTATAATTAATTTTTAAATCATGGAAGAAGTTTTTCTTAAGAGATATGGGAATAAAAATAATGAAAAATCACTATTGATAGAACTCACAACAATAAAAAAAAAAAAAATGATTTAGTAGAGGACTTCAATAGGAGATTTTTCAAAATAAAAAATAAATTCCCATAGGATTAAGGCCTAATGATGATCATTCAATTTGTTTCTATAAGAATTCATTTAATATAAAGAGGAAAATAAAATAGTTTTAAAGTTGCACAGTTTCATAATAATAATAGACAATAAGAAAATTCCTCAACCATCTGAGGGACATCAAATTCATCAATGTCTCACAATATATTTATCACTCAATGGAGTTGTGCATCTCAAGTTTTAAGGATGGGAAATCCTCCCATCCAAAGCACCAACAACTTATTCTTATTATTTACAAGCATATGCTCCAATGGCAATCCCAAGCCCCTACTATGTCCATTGTAGAGAGATTTGATGAGCAACCCACAAATTCAGTGCTTAGCTTGGGGTAACCTCAAGGAAAGAAGGTGAGAGATTTCAAAGTTGAGCTAGAGTTGGTGGCATTAGGGAGGGCTAGTAAAAATAAGTTGATATTTTCATCTGAAACCACCCCTTGTCCATGTAGGTGCTCCAAAAGAATCAAATAAATGGGTGACAAACACAAGGGAGTTATCATTCTTGAGTAGGATAATCCTATATCTGATTCCCCTCCTCTAAGATGTAATAAATAGTAATGCAAGGTCATCCCCAACAAATTGCTCTCTCTTGAGAATTTTGCTTTAGGCCCTTCTACTGATGATTCTGATCTCATGACTAACCTTGATGATCTCATTAGTCTAGCCTCCTCTCTACTTACTCAAGTGAGGAAATTCATTAGCAAAATCATAAACCCAAAGGTGGCGATCCAGATATTGAAGGTGACCCAAAATATTGAATGTGATGAGGAGGATCATCCTACCACCCTAGGTTAATCTTGTGGGGGTTTATTTTTTGGTCCACAATTTTTCTATTGTTGTGGTCTTCTCCAGGGTTTTTGAGTCCCATCCCCTTTTCCTTTGGTTGATCATTTTTTCTATTATGGGTTTTGGATTACAGATCCCCCTTTTTTTCATGCAATGTAAAAGGTTTGGGGTCCCTTTAAAACCCAATTTTATCAATAAAAAAAGTAGACAAGAAAAATATAGGTTTCCTTTTAGAAGGAATTTAATAAGAATTTGAACAATAATGGGTTTAAGAATAAAAATGTTAGTAATAATTGGAAGGGAAAAGAAGTTCAGAAATACTTAGATGTTGTTCCCAATCCCATTCCCTCTAGCAATATAATTTTAAAATTTTATTTCTATTGTTATGCTTGTGAATCTCCACATTATTTTACTAATTATGGCATCTACTCAAGCTTACACCCGAACATATATCCCAATGAAAATTTTGATGAATTTGATGAAGAAATCAGGGTTAATTTATGTTGGAGTTAAAAATATGAAGATAAAGGAGTTGAATTTAAATGAGGTATTGATGTCTATCTTATTAATCATAAATAGAGAACTCTAGTTTTTGAAGAAGAACATTCTCATAAAACTAATGATATTATATTTGACAAAATCAAACAATACCAACTTGAAAAGGCAATTTTTTTAAAGTATTCATACCATCAACTTTAGGAATACAATAGATGAGACTAATGACATTCAAGAACAATACTAAAAATATAGAGGCACTATCCAAAATAATGATAGAGGCTAAAGAAGAAATAACTGATGAAGTCTACAATTAGGGATAACAATGAACCTACAACTAAAATTGATGAACAAGATGATAGAAATGAGTATCTCCCAAATAAATAAATTGTGCTCTTAGAAGATGAATTTATTTTTTATGATTGTGATACATAAGAAGACCATAAATAACATCTAGAACTGGTTGACCATGTCCATGAAAATATAATTGAGGTTGAAGATATGGCAATACAAGAAGAAATGGTGACAACTCCTACATGCAAAGGTCAAGTATTTAAAGCCTCACATCTCATTGCCTCGTCAAAAAAATTGTCAAGAAAATACCCAAGTCCAAAAGATAATGAGAACATAACCTAATATATAGTAATACTATTTTATATTTCTTTGAGATATACATTAGATTTAGGGGATGAATATGTCATTCACAACTACATGCTTAATGGTGGGACCTCATATAACATCATGTACAAGTAAGTAGCTAACCAGTTGAGTCTAACTTATACAAAATATTGTCCTCCTGGATCTATGATGGATAATAGACAAGTTCCATGTGTTAGGATCATAAAAAAATTACTTGTTTGTTTAGATCAATGTCTTGAGAAAAGCATTGTCATGAATGTTATGATAATAAATGTGGATTATACCTTTTATATTTTGTTATCTAGGCAATGGACTAAATAATTAGGAGGCACAATTCAATTAGATTGGTCATTTGCCACCATAATCTATGCAAGTCAAATAAAACGCCATCTTGATGGGAGAACCTTTCATTAAAAATTCTATTGAATTAAAACAACCATATGATGGTATGGTCCATATTTTAGGATGATTTAAAGAGAAATAACTAGGAATATATTCTATATGGCAATCATCATTCAGGATTTAAATACCTAATTCTAAAAATATAAATTTGAAACTAAAAATTGAGGTAGAGGTGGAGGCTAATAGAACACTAATTTCTCCATTTTAGAATATGTTGGCACAAAAACTCACTCTTTTCTTATTGATTTCATAAGTATAAATAATACAAGAGGTAGGTGACACGTGTTACCAAGATAAACCTAGAAATGACACATATCATGGGTAAAGCAAAAATAAAATAGGGTTAAAGAACACATTAATTTTAACATTCCTCCTTAATTTTTACTTTCCAAAAATAGGTAAGTCAACATTAAATATATTCCCCATTAATGTTGTCTTGCATTACATGATTTGGAATAGTATCTAGGTTTTTACTTTTGGCTCTTGGCTCCTCTACTTTAAAAAATAGTTATAGATTTATGGTGTATACATCTAGATCTGTTACCTCAGGGTTAGCCACTTATTTAGGTTTGTTGCCTTTGGGTAATCCTTGTCTTAGTGCCTCAATGTCAATATCTTCCTCGAGTCTGGTGCCTTGATGCAATGTGCATAAGAAGCAATTTGTTTAAACCCACCAGATGCAAATATTTTCTATGGTCCCCCAATAAGAAATCTAGATCAAGGTCTCATTGCAACCAACACAAAATAAAATTTATTAAAAATAAAATGTGTCTTCTTCACTTCCATAAGCAACATCAGAAGATATTTTTTACATATTCTAGGGTTACAGAATCAGGTCGATGTTGGGTTATGGAGTCAACATTGGATCCTACCACATCGATTGCTTCTCAACCACTAGATTTTACCTCAACTTCAAAGAGCACAACAACTTCTTATGGCATGGATATTGTTGAATAATTCTCTGGATCAACATATACCAAAACCACCATCATATTAGAAATCAATGAAATAATAAAAATGATAATTGATCGGCTCATCTAATATTATAAAAATTGTAGTTTGTTTGTTGATGGTGTTGGTATTTATTGCTTCATGTTGGTTTATGGGTGTTTATGAGGCCTTGCTTGTAGCCTTTCACCATAAAAGGTATAGCAAATACCCCTTTGGTGGTATTTCATATAGATCTAAGAATACCTATGATCACTCTCTACCTGAAGGTTGAATGAATTACAACCACCCAAAAATAGATCTACTACGACCATATTGCTACAACAGGTCCTTTGTTGACTTTTTCCTCACATAGGCTTATAAGGGTCTCCTGGTGTTGAATCCCAAAAAAATTCCCAAGTTAAGCATACTTGGGTTGGAGTAGAACTGGGATGGGTGACCACTCATGGAATCCTGGTGCTTCATCCATTTTTTTTAATATATATTTTTAAAATTTCCAGTTTCATAAACTGGACAACAACCCACACAAAATTTCTAGAACTCCACCATGAATTTATTTTCAATTTTTTTGGTTTTTGATCCATTTAAAATGGAGAGCATACTCCTTAAAATTAAAAAATAAATTCAACATTCAATTGGGAGGGAAGAATAAGGGGGGGAATTCCATGATTTAAATCCTCCATAAAGCCTATTGGGAAAGAAAGCCTGCTCTGATACCAAATGTTGTCACAAAAACTCACACTTGGATTATTTATTTCATGAGTATAAATAATACAAGTGGCAGAAAATACATGTCACCAAGCTAAACCCAAAAATGATACATATAAAGGACACATGTCATGGATAAAGCAATTATAAAATAGGGGTAAAGTACATATTAATTTTAATAGAATAAGAGTTTTTATAATGCAAATTCACAAGAAAAATAGGGGTTGAAAAAAATTGGAATGACATAAATGGTGATTGTTTTAACATACAAAACATATATGAATCTCCTTACACTGATAATGTTGTAGAATATCAAGATCTATTATCAAGTTTTGAAGATAAAAAATATTACTCTTCAAATACTTGGCAATCAATGAAAATGAAGAGCATATATTGCAACATGTCAAACATCCTAGACTTGAGGAGTATAAATAGGCTATACTGAATGAAATTTATAAATGCATGAGTGAAAATGGTTCTTGGTTTCTGAAGAGCTTACAAATAATATATGTTGACAAAGCCTCAGTCCTTGATGATACCATATACTTCATATATTTACAAAATGAGTTCTCTTATGTTTAAAATGATGAATAAGATGGATCTCACTAAGAAATTCATAGGAGATGGCCAATCAGATCAGATATATATCAGAGCAAAGAAAGGATAAGGGTCAGATAAGATGCATAAAGTTCTATTAGAAGAAGAAAAGTGAGGATTTTAATGAATATGTTTTTTCTTCAAATCATAAAGAATCAAGAACACATGTCAAACATTTTAAGCAAAAAAAAGCAGATCTAGCTTACTCTGCACCCAAAAATTTAGAAGTTGATGGAAATAAAGTGTTGAATGAATTTATCCAAATTTTTTCTTTATTTAACTTTTAGGTATTTAGGTAAAGTATTTATGTTCTTCAGTAATTGTTCTAGATGATTAGAAGTCAATATAGTCTATTGAATATTCTAGAGTTCTTAGGTGAACCATTATCAAGAGTCATTTTCATCACCTATCCAACTCAGAGCCTATGTTGGATCTTCAAAATCCAACCTAAGATATACCCCTAATTTTGCACTTCATGAGTCCTTAAGTCTATGTAATATTTTTACTTGTTTTATAGGTTGAGTTTGAATTTAATAGATCTATAGTCTTTGAAAATTTAAAATCCCATGCTTTTTGTAAAGTCTTTTTGATATAGTTTATAGGTTAGTCTCTACTTTCATGTCTAGGGATAATATAACATTTTCTAATGGTTATCTAAATTTTTTACCTTATAAAGGTCATCCTATTCTTCTTAAGGTTCTAAGAATCCTTTATATAAAAATAATTGTATCCCCTTTCCCACACTTATTCACTTATAAAGTCTAGATCTAGTTACATTGTCTGATGTGGAACATCTCCCCTCCATTAAGGTTCATTAATTTTTTCTCATTTCCTATAGATTCATATTTTTCTGCTATTAGAACATACCTTAGTCATTCAAACTAATTCCCTTAAAATCCCCCCATCACCTCCATGGTACTATCCTAGGGTTTGATCCCTTCATACACCTAAGTATGAGCCTAAATCAAATTTTTATGCCCCCCTAGTCACATTATTTTCCACCTAAAGAAAATAAAATTTAAATATCCACCTAAATCTTAGGTTTTCCTCATGTCCAATGCATAATTAACTCCCTTCCATTAAATATTGTGCACATTCTTCATATTCTATAGTGTAGAAATATCCTCAAAATATCCATGGTCAGCATATAGTCAAATCACTTTTTATGTTCATCCATGCTTGAATCCTCTCCATGTGGCACCTTCAGATTCACTCAGATAAAACAAAGTGTAATGATCTGGTTTATTGAATATTGTGTGGCTCAAGTTTGCTTGAAAAAGTAAAGTGCTCAAGTCCCATTGGCTAGAAGAACAAATGGTCTAGAATCTATTAGAAAGATCTAAAAATGTGCAACATTCAATAAAAGGTATTAAAATAATATTTGGCCTACATTCACCTAGATGAATTAATGTGCTTGACCTTGATTGGGTGAAAAATTAACATTCCAAAATCCTTTCGTCAGATCTGATGGTCTAGATATTTCAATAGAAAGACATAATCGAATGTGTGGTCCACATTCAATTCCTCCCCACTAAGAAATTTGAGCCACTCATTTTTTGAAAAGTAAAAATACTTTAAATAAATTACCTGCATTGAATCTCCAAAATCTATGACCCATAGTTATTTACAAATATAGACAAAATATGACTTGATTCAAATTGGATAAGCCACATAGATTCCACCTATTCTTGGTCTAGAAGTGCCCTTAAATGGATGGTTCACATTGAAGCTGACTTATTCAAAGGGGATGTGCAGCCCACTTGGTCTAAAAAAAAATGAGCAGCCAGTGATGGAGGTCAAATTATAAATAATTTGTACCTTGATGTCTAAAGTAATGTGCACCTAAGATTTTATTGCAAAATGAATGACCGCAATATAATGGTAAAAATAAGTGGTCCATATAAAAATATATTTATCCACATAGGTAAATATTAATGAGCTGAGAGGAACATCATATTAGGAAGATTTGAACAAAGGTAAAAATACATGACCATAAGTGGTAGATGGCATAAATGACCTACAAGGAAAAATATTGAAAGATAGACATATAAGTAATTTTATGTTCATTTTCAGTGAATACAAACAAGTGGAGTAAATTAGAATAGATGTGTTAGGCGAAGGCAGTCACATCACATTTTCATGAAAGTGGACAATAAGAAGATAAAAGGATGAGTACAATCATGTCTTAGACAGTTCAAAATAAGTTATCATACATAGTATATAAAAAAACTTACAACTTAGTCAAAAAAATAACTGTAGTTAAAGTTTGGAAAAATAAATAAATACGCCTTCAACCTTTCCACAAAACTTCATATGTCTCATTATTTTTGTACTACTTTAAGTAAATTCAAAAATAATTTAGATACAATTAAACCAAGTTTAAAAAGTTCATATGAGTAAATTTGCATATCACAGTACACTTGGTGTGGTGACAGATTCACAAATAAGGAGATACTTAGTTGGAAGAAACAAGGAATTGAATAGACAATTCACAAAAAAATGATTTTTTGAGAAAAATAATTTATTAAAAAGGTACAATTTGGTAGTAATTATGAGAGTGTCCACTAGCAGAACCATCATCAAGACTTGGTCTATATGATCTCAACATTCTTTCAAAACCACAAGAAAACTTCTCAATATGTTGATGAACTCCGGAGCACAAGTGAAATAAGATTTAATAGAAAATGACCAACTAAAGATTCTCACTAAATTTTATAAATAAGAAGCATAGAAGTAGTAATCTTCAGCCTGTAAGTGCTTGGCATTCTATCAACACTTGAATATATTTAAGGTATAATTAAGTATACTCATCGAGGTATAGTTTTGGGGAGTGTCCCATACTTTAGACATCCCTTTTCATTATATTTTATTTATTTTCTTCTATTTCTTCTAGCCTTCATCCATTGTTCCCATCCTTTCCATCAACTCTTCTTCTCTTCACCCTAATTTTACCTCATTTTTACACATATATCTCTTCATCAATAACTATCTTCCACTTTATATGATCCCTTCATCCACCCTATTTCTCAATAGTGCTAAATATAAAGAAAGGTTTTATGAAGTGCTAAAAATAAAAGTCCAAAGTTTTGAATACAATAAAAAGATAAAAGGTCTTTTGTGAGCTACACAGATTTTTAAATATTGTAAGGTTACTGATATAATACATACTCAAAAAAACAACAAAGTTTAAAATAAGATAAAATAATAGGAGACTAAGGTCAAAGAAGTTTGAGATAATCCAAAATGGTAGACCCCATAATTAAGAAGAGGTGGATGGGCTAAGAATAAGCCAATTGTAGGGTTCAAATCTAATATAGTTTCTCCATCATAAAGATCTAAGGTTTAAGAGTAGTCAAATGTTAATGCTTGAAAATAACAACTTAGATCAGTTGCAATTTTATTGTAGTGCACTTAGAATATCAAGGGCATAGATGATACTACATGGAGAAATATACTAAGAACAGTTTTTATGAAATGGAGTATCCTAAGCCCATATAATCAATTGCAGCCACCCAATTTAATATGAATTTTTGCACAACCAATTTTTCTAGAGAGGTATACTGTAACAACCCTACTAGAATGGCTATTTGGATTATTCTTATTTTGTTTTAGAATGAGATATTGTTGATGAGTTTTTGGATACATGAATAGATATCGAAATTTAAGCAAGTTGATCAAGTGTACCTGGTGTCCACCTTTGGGTGGAAAGATAAAGGTTGTTTACATGAGGTAAGGTGGGATATGATGGAGGTGTGAAAAAAAACCATGGTTTGTGAGTACATGGAAGCTCACTAAAATAAATTCATATATGGGAATCTTGCTTGCTGTGTGCATTAACCATATGCTTGCTTCATATTTTATTCTGAAAGGTATTATTAAAATAAAATAATATATATATGGATATATATATATAATAATAAAATTAAAAATATAAATAAAATATTATTCAATGTTACATCTTTTTAATTTACCTTTAAATAAGCATTGATTTCATTCCAATATTGAAAGTAATAAAGTTTGCTTAAATAAAAGCAATCGCCTTTGAGGTTTTGATAATAACTTGCTATGTATCAAATAGTTGAGTAACAAAATTAATTAGGATCCCTCTAGTTATGAATGAAGTCTTATGATACATTTTATTATCTTTAAATAACCTTAAATAAATTTAATTTTGGTCCACTTTAAATATTACACCTTGTGTTGAAAATATTCATGTTCAAAACACTTAACTTTAGTATTAAAAATTTCTTGGTCGCTACTGGAAAATAATGTGTGAATTATGAAAATAATGCACTTGATTACCTTGTGTCAAATTTGGTATACGAACTTGAGAAAGACTTAGTTAAGTAGAGATGTCTTTTAAAATTACGTTTAAAAAGACAATAAGATAAAAAGAAATGGATATTGGTGGCTATCAAATTTGTACCATGAGTGTATTTTATTTTTCTTTGTCCGTGCGTTGCTCTAATATATTTATATATAATTTACAATTATAATTGGTCTCTGGTGAGAAATTAACATAGATTTAACTTGGATTGGTTTATTAATCTATGGTTCATTGTGTAGCCTTGAAAACACTTTGGAATAATTAAAAATTTTTAACATTAAATAATTGGTGTAGTTGAGTTAATTATTAATAAAATTGATTTTAGGGAGTAATGTAACCTACTGAGATAATTTTTCTTTGAGTACTATCAGAATGAGGAGTCCCTCGAGTAGGTTTGTGTGAGGCCTTGAATAGTAAAAGTAAATAACCTTTAGACTCCTTAAGCCTGGAGTCAAATATACCCCAGAAAAATGCTTGATAAAGTTGTATGAATAAATGTCTGCTATAGTTGTGTATGTTGTGGACCTGATTGGATGTATGAATCTTTGAACTCTATAAATAATAATAAATTACTTTAGTTTTTGCTTACCTTTAATCACATTTAAAATTAAGTTTTCTAAGTAGAGCAAAAATTGTAGAAGCAAACCCGGATGTATATTTATTATCTACCACATTAGGATGCATGTATTAATTTCGGTTCATAATTATTCTATTGGAAATCTAAATAAACTTAAAAAAAAATTGGATGCGTTTTAAGTGCCAAAACTAGAATGGGGTTTGCTAAAACTAAGATGTATTATCTTCTAGTTTTATTCTCCCTATCCATGTTACCCAAGACCTTCGTAATGTTAATATAAAACACCATTGAAACCAATTAGAAATTAAATCTAGATTATTCTCTTTGTGAAAGAGAACCCGATCAAATTTACTTTAGGGAGTTGCTACCTTAGAATATCTTAGATAAGTAGCAAATATTTCTCACTTCTATCGCAGTAAAGAAGTAAGTATTGAACAACTCATATTATATCTACCCTAATAATCCATCCTAGAAAGTGTGGCCAACCAAAGCTAAGATTAATAGAATAAAAACAAGGCTATAGTATAAAATATTTTTAACCACAACCTTACCTATTGGCAATAATATATTGAATATTTTATATTATGCATCCAAGCTTGATTTTATCATAGAATGGAAACCCTTAAAAAAAAAAAATTTGAAAGTGAACCTTTTAAATAATTTTAAGCCGTTTTGAGCAGAATGGATTACATAAACTAAATTTCTTCTTGGGGTTGAGTTAATATAAAATAGAGTTGCTTTTTCAAAACTGTCATCATTTCTTCTTGGGGCTGAGTTAATTTAATGAATTGAATAAGTTTCCCTTTTTTATAAACAGAATATCATTTATTTTGATTTTTTAATAGAAATTTAAAGTATGACCTCCTTTATTTAGCGTAAACTTGATATTGTTTACCTCTAACATTTTACTTTATAGAAAGTTATTCTGAACATAGATTTGGTTTACTTATATGAAAATAATTAAAAAGGGGTTGTACATTATATTTAACCATATCATTATAAATATTCTTTTCATGCAAGTTTGTGCAAAGTGTATTGTTTAAATAAAATCAACCAACTTTAGATAGTAAGAACATGACTGGCTAAACGGGTAATGATGTACTATTTAATTTTAAATCAAAGTTTAATATATAGATGTAAAAGAACCATTTAATATTCTATTGAATTTTGCTATAAAATAGGTATTTTTAAGGAGTACAATGATTATAAATTTTTTTTATTGATTATTTAAATGAGATAAACATATTCTAATATAGGTAGCTCAATTAAAGTACTTTGTTATTAAAAGAGCCTGTGAGAAAGTAATTAATTGGACCAATGTAAATGTACCCCTAATTGCTTCTCATAAAGTAGAATGTTATTCTTGTGAGAGAACATCATGGAAAAGACAAGTGTGGTTTTTACTCATATGGGATGTATTAAATAAAAAGGTGATTGATGTTTTACTTCTTGCAATGATAGGAAGAAAAATATAGCCTTTAGATGTATAGAATTTATATTAAATATTTTATATTCGTTTATCTCTTTATGAAGTTAGATTAATAATGGAATGCTTAATATTGTTGCTTATATCTATCTTTCATCTGAATATATCTTTGATTTTTTTTTTTTTTAATTTTGAAACTAAAAACTAAATAGCATATTCAACTATCAAGAAGTATGGTATATTTTCCAACAAGAGGATGAATATTTATGATGCTCATCAAGTCATATGAACTTCCACCCAACACTAGTAATTGTAAGTAGGAAATTACTATGATTTGATAACAACTATTTTCTAGCAAACCAGCCCAAGACAAGTGGTCCTTTTCCAAGAATAAGTAATGAGGGATGGTATGGGATGTCACATCTAGGTTGTTATGTGAGCAGTATGATGAGGGGTCTCATGTTCATCGTTTAATTAGAGAATTGCTAGCAGAATACTTATTGGGTGCCAAACACTGGTTAATTTTCTCCTATAATTGTCACAACACTTACATTTAATTTATCAACCCAGGAGTTTGTAGACTTCATAAGTGCCATGATTAAAACTACTAACATTACCACCTTTGATATGAATCCATTAACTACTATTGGGGGGTGTTCATGAGATATCAGTTGAATTATCCATGCCAAGAAAACTTACATAGAAATAAAATACATAAATGTAAACACACCATACTTGAAAGCAGTAATACGTTTACCATGAAAAGAATATAACTATAAAACAATTATATTTAATATAAGAACTAAAAACACACTACCACACATAATTAAATATATGAAAAAACTAACTAAGAACAGGGGAATAATACTGGCTTGGAGTGGGCCCAAGCTCCAGCAGATTCCTCCTAGCAAATCACGAAGACAACGCATATGTAAGAAACACTCAAGCTTTATTAATAGTGCAAAAATATTACATGTGATAGTGTTATAAAAGAATGCTTCCCCTACTATAGAGAATTTTGTGTGTTTATATACCACACACATGACTTCCTATTGCAGTTCTGTTACAATAGGCATCCTAATTATAGTCTAAACTAGGATAGTTCAGTTGTTGTAGCTGGCACACAATCAACTTCCTCATCATTTACTTGCAATTGGGTGATTTCTATTTCATATGGTTCTACTTCACAAATGGTTACGTGTTCATCTACTCTGGTTAGTACAACTCGTGTATCAACGGTTTCCCCATAGATGACATGGAATTGTGGTCAATGAGGTCCTCCTCTAGTCCTTGGTCAACATGCATAATCTAGGTATTCATTCGAGTAGGGCACCTAACTTAGTAAGGTGCCTACTTTAGTAAGGCACCTACTTTAGTAAGGTTCCTATAGGCCCAAATGGCTACATACTTAGTAAAATTTTGTATAAATTTGACTAAGTGATAAAATCATCATTCCATGAACCTTGTAGTATGCTTTTATCTGGGACTAGGTTAGAAGATATGAATTCGCTTAGTAGTTAGTGAAGTTTTCATTTTTGGAGCGATTTTGGGTGACTTTAATTCGGATTCAAAATGAAGAGATCTCAAATAGGTAAGAGTTCTAAGATATGATGACGTCAGTGGTGGAAAAGTGCAGAATGACAATTTTGGGAAGGTCCTTTTTTTTTTGACTCTGGAATTAAGAGAGATATAAAATCCAAAAAATTTCCTAAGAGATGATGATGTCTGTGGTAGAAAAGTGTAGAATGGTGATTTTGGGAATGAACAAGTCTTTCATTTCTTGAATAAATATAAGACGAGGCGACAAAATAATAAAAGTGTGGATTCACAATGGAAGAAGTATGTGACTAGATCCAGACCCAGATTGAAGAATATAATGCTGAAGATAAATATCCTAGAGTGGATTCAAGGTTCAGAGGTCCAGATTGGAGATTCTATTATTTTTTATAAGAAAGTGACGTCATCATTTTTAAAGCAGAATGACATTTAGCTTGTGATGGATTGAATCTGAATCATGTGATGAAGAAGATCAATGGTTGAGGTTAAGCTGCAAAATCTTGGTTGTTTTAAAGATATTATTGTATTAGAATTGTAACAGTCGGTCGGGATATGAAGCATCGAGGGTTTCCAAGAAGATAAAACTAGAGGTGGTTATAGATCGATGATGGTAATTCACTCCCAAGAATGATCAACAAAAAAGTGTGATTTTTAATGGTCTGGGCCAGTTCCACTAAGCAATCAGCAAGTTGTAGAGACCTTGAGCTATCATGGTAGACTTTCTTTTAGAAAATTTCTTGGAGGACGAACCAATGAGCTGATACCATCTAAAATATTTGTTGTACTATTGTAACAAGATTATGTGTATTGTTTCTTGATTATTGTAATAAGAAAACATAAGTAGAGGTTGAACCCTCATTTTGAAGGGTCAGCTCTAGCGTGTTTGCATGTACCATTGTAAATATTCCTAAAGAGCTAAATTAAAGGAGAAATATATTGATCTTCACCTCAAGTTCACGTTCTCATGCTTGATGTTAGAGGTTCAGATTTCATAGTTGCATTTATATAAATACTTATATGGTTAGTTTGTGCCTATTTTGGATTACTAGATGTTATAAGTAATTGAAATCTACTTTTGAATTCATTCTATGTGGTTAGGAAGTATATTTCTATAAAATTTAAGTGTTTGGTGAATTCTGTTATTTGGATTATCATTCCCTAGATATTGAAATTGCTTATTACAACATTTATTTGTTGTGCTTAATATATGAAATGATCTATTCTAAGATAAAGGTTGATCTAAATGTATGTCCTTAGTATGTTTTTTGGGATATTTTTATGGTAGTGCAATGTTGTTAACCTATCAGTCCACTATTATCTACATCTCTCTAACCCTAACCTTCTATTACCATAAAATCCAAACCCTAAGTGATCATAATTGTGTCAACAACTTTCTAAGTTGACAAGAAACTAGCCTACTATGGAGGTTGGATCAAAAACCCCTATTTTGGTCCATCCAATGTTGAGTGCTGAGCTACATCTATCGCGTGCGAGCCTAGACAAAAAATAGGAAGATAGATAGCTATAGTACTGAGTGAAAACTTGGTGCAATTTAGTGCCCAAAAATTTTTGGCATGCCCGATAGGACCAGTTCATAAGGAACATGAAACCCATAAAAATATTTATTTTTATATCAACCCGAAGGAATCAAGATTGGGTGAATTGTCTTGAACTTATTAGTAGAGAAAAGAAAGTTCACCTAGTGACTCCTTGGTTAGAAGACCCTAAAAATTTATTGTAGACCAGTACCCTTTCATGTATACCAGGTATTTCAAGAGGAACAAACATGATTATTTCTTTCATTGTGAGTTACCTCAGAGAGGGGCTATTGTTATCAGAAGTTTAGATCAATATTTTATTGAAGAATAAGAGCTTCTAGAAGAAAACCTAATAATTTTCCCAAGAAGACTTGCAGCTAGAAATATGGCACATAATTTAGCTCCTAATCAACCACTTCAAAAGTACCCTAACTAGGATTCAATTGGGCCCTTATTACCCAAAATGGATTCCATTCCCTAGGCTACATCTAAGGGAACCCCCATGTATGATAGATTTAGAAAAATATCTTACGAGCATTGCCAAGATATCCTGAATTTGGTAGCAATCCACAACATAAAATAAGAAAATATTATTGTCATAATTCTAGCCTTGTCCTTTCATGGAAATAAATTGCATTGGTCTAGAACTCTAGAAGATAATTCTATAACTTCATGGCAATCTTTGGTTGACCCATTCCTAGAAGAATTTAATGAATCTGCTGATCTCTTTTCCTTGTTGAATCAGTTTACAACCATGCAAAAAACCCAGCAAGAAACTATCTCAGATTTTAATTTGAGGTTTAGCAAAACATGGAAGAGAATTCCCCCACTGCTATACCAGCTGCAAGTTTGGCTTATATGTATTATATTCATGCCCTAGGATCAGATTTAGGTTTGTAAAAACAACAATCTAGAGTAGAAACCTTCCCCCAAGTTTATAATGTAGTCATCCATGCTGAAAATATCCTAATCAATGTGGGAAGAATTTCTCCCAAAACTGTGCTGCCCTATAACTCAAAAACCAATAGTGGCCATGAGAATTCCACAAAGTCCTCCTACATGGATTACATTTATTTACCATCTCCATATCCGTAAATGAATCTGATTCCTTGGTCTAAACCTATTGTAGCACCCTAAAATTGGCGCAATAAAACCTTAGCAAATAATTACAATTACCTTAGTAAATAATTCAAATTCAAATTTTAACCCCAAAACCGCTCCCAAACCGCCTGCTACCCGTTTCCTCATTTCCTATGCCATTTTTAGAGTTTGTTTTGACCATTTGACGATATCGTCGCCGATCAGACGATATCGCCTTAGATCGGACGATTTTGTCTGGGCTAGGACGTCCAGATGATCTTGTCCCAAAACTAATTTTTCATAATTAGCCTCTATTTCAACGATGTCTCTAATCCTAGGCAAAAGCGTGTTTATGCCGTTAGAGACCCTCCCCGTTGGAGATCTCCCAAATTGGGATGATCTCCAACCTCCTAACCTCCCTCCTAAGCCTATTTAATCTTAGGCCCTCCCCTTGGCATTCCCCTGGCTGAAATTTCCTATAACACGAGTTCTACATGCATTAGACCATCTTAAATCGCCATTTGCCTTCATATTTTTCCAAGTTTGTTTGCAGGAACTTCATTGTTTTTTGGTTGGAGCAAGCTCATATCATCGCAGAAGATCTTGTACAATCTCAGACGATCACGCCCCAATTCGAGATGATTTTGACTACAGTCCACATTGGGGGCAATCAATGCCCAGAGTTTGCATTTCCTTATACCTTTCTACTATTTTATTCTGCATCTAGTTAGTTTTATTATTATTTCCTATTATTTTGCATCTTGGAGTTCACCCATATAGCTTAAGTGCATCATAAGATCATAATTTGTCATTAGAATACTATAATTTACTTGCATTTCTATTTGCAATTATCGTCTTAACATCTTTATCACCATTTTACATCATTTCCCTCTGTCATCATAGCTGCATTTTTTGTTTTTGTGTCTACTTCTCGATTGCAGGTCTTCGACGAATTCGTCTGACGAATTCGTTAGATCTCAGACGATCCTATCAGATCGGAGATGATCCTGTCAAATTCCAGACGATCTTGTCTGCTTCAAGAATCAGAACCTCCATCAGACATCCGAATCAGGTATGGTTTTTCTCACTTAGCTTTTTCTCTCTATTTTCTATTTAATTTTGTTTTCTGTATTCATTTAAATCTGCATTTCATAATAGAACAGCTTAGATTCATTTGGCCAAACCTAGGACTTGAATGATTAAAGCTAAAACTGAACACATCAAACACATTCCCAACCTAGGCGTGGAAACTGCCATTAAACATTTCCTGGTGAACCCCACCATCCATCAAAAAATCACCATAATACACCTCCCCTGAGAGGCGGGACCTTCAAAGGGCCTCTCAGTCCGAGGTATTGTCCCATCCTTTTCCCATCCCCCTTCTGGGCACGGATCCTATAGCCTGAAGGTAAGGGTGCAAAAAATTTGGAGCGATACATTTTGGTGAACCCGACGTGAATGCATTTAAAACCTTTTGAAAACAAAAAAAACCAAAACATAGATGCATTTCAAATCATTTAAAACTACTAAGTTGCATATCATGTTTAGATGGTAGCTCCTAAGAAAAGACTAGTTGTCACTATAAATGTTGAAAACCAATTAGCAACCATAGAAATTAATTTTGTGCTTAGTGTGCCTGAAATAGATAGAAACCAACTTTTGTGGGACGAACTTGATAGGAGGCTAGGTGTCATTTCATCTAGATCAACCGAACTTAAACAAATCAAAAGGCTTGTCCTAGATAGAATCCTAGATCCTCATCAACTCATTTTTTATCATGAACTTCAGAGAGCTTGCCATAGGTGGTTAGCTTATAGGAGAGCTCTTGTGTCTTCAAAATTATTCACCTTTGAGGAATACCTCGAGAATGCAGCCATAGTACACCAATTCCTAGGTCGTGTAGAAGACCAAGAGGTTGTTCTTACAGATAGGGAAATATGGAATAGAGTTCCTAGAGCTATGTTATATCGAGAGTATTGCCATGAACTTTACTTCTACCAACCAGAGTCTGAGACAGATAATATCACTATAGCACATTTTCATTAAATTCTTGAAAAAAAATTTTCAATTTGAAGAAGAACACTTCATGACTCTGAAGAACTTAATCCCATTAATGATATTTATAAATTATTTATAGAAAACTAGATCATTGCTTTCAGTATTTTTATTTCTTGCATGCAGTGTGTTGTTTGTTATCTTTATAATATTATTATAAAACAAAAAAACAAGAAAAAAAAAACATAACAAAAACCAAAACATTTCATTTTAAATACTATAGTAGGTATATAATTAAAATATATACCTCTTAAGCTTGTTGCATATATATATATATATATATATATATATATATATATATATATATATATATATATATATATATATTTGCTGAAATCTAAGTTTAAGCACAATGCCTAGACTTAGGAATGGTAAACAAACTGAAGAAGAAGAAGAAGATTGGTTAGGAAAGAAAAAACAAAAACCCAAATGCCCTTCCCGAGGATCCAATTCCAAAGGGAGAAACTCTAGATCAACCGAGAAGATGAGCTGGTTGTAGATGAACAAGAAGAAAATCTTAAAGAGGAAGGATCCTCATCCCCTAGAATGGATCTAGATGGAACTATTGCTTTTGATAACTTAGATCATTTTTGGAAATTTTTCAATAATAACATTGGCGCTCTTAATATGGCGAGTTCATATTGATAGAGGGCAAATTAGTGACACTCAAGCAACCATGGAAGATATGTTTAACATACACACTAATCCCTTGTCCTTTGTTGATCAAGAAAGTGATAAAGCTGGACCATCCAATAGAGATATGGTCACTATGATTCAGAACATGCAAAAACAACAGGTTACCCAACCCCCTAAGGAACCTGTTATTGAGCCTAAAATCATTCCCACACAAAAGAAAACTTCCTTCACTGCTTTACTTCGCCAAACTATTGATCAATATGCTTCAAATCAACAAAAATCTAAAATGAAGCCTGTTGAGAAGCAACACACCCCCACTGAAAAATGAGATTCCATCCTTAGAAAATTTTGAACTTTCATTTTTGCAGCAGGGACCCTCTTGATCCTTTTCAGGTTTTAAATTCCAATTTGCTTGCCTCCTTTTTAAAGTTGTGTTTTTTCTTGCATTCTAGCTGTGTTATCCAAGAATTCACTTTTTACATGCTAGAAATCATTCATGCTTAAGAAAATCTTGCACCGGTATGAGAAAAATCCAGAAAATAGTTGCATAAATTCATGAAAAATCAAACTTTCCATTTTTGGTAGTGTTGCGATATCGCGACACTTCCATTTTCGAAAATGTCGCGATATCGCGACAGGAAAGTGAGCTGAAGAATCAGAAATCGCGCCAAGTTCCATTTTGGAAGTGTAGCGATATCGCGACACTTTCCATTTTTGGAAACTGTCGCGAAATCGCTACCGACCGGAGGAGAGAGAAGCAATCTGTACGGATCAACGCGAAATCGCGACATGTCGCAATTTTGCGACAAGAGAGAGAAAATGCATGAAAATCAATGAAATCGCGACAGTTTTTGGAGAGAGAAGATGAGCTGTACGATGCGTCGCGAAATCGCGACGCTTTCCATTTTTGGAAGTGTCGCGATATCGTGACACTTTCCATTTTTGGAAGTGTCGCGATATCGTGACATTTCCATTTTTGGAAAGTGTCGCAAAATCGCTGCAGATTGAGGAGAGAGAAAGTCGGGGAGAAAGATGTCGCGAAATTGTGACATGTCGCGATTTCGCGATAGGAGAGAGAAATGGGTCGGAAAGGAGAAAAAGTGGCTAAGTCCAAAAGTTGCAGCGATGCGCTGCATGTTTCAGAATCGTGGGCTAAAGGATGCAGTGATGCGCTGCATGTTTCCAAATCGAGAGAAAAGGTTGCAGCGATGCGTTGCGTGTCTCAAAATCACGGGTCAGAGCTTGCAGCGATGCACTGCACGTTTCGAAATTAGGGGTAAAAAGCTGCAGCGATTCGCTGACATGTCTCAAGATCAAGGGTGAAAGTTGCAGCGATGCGCTGCATGTTTCAAAGTCGAGAGGTAAAGGGTGCAGCGATGCGCTGCATGTTTCGAAGTCAGGGGTGAAAAGTGCAGCGATGCGCTGCACGTTTCGAATGGAAGGGTGAAAGTGGCAGCGATGCACGGCACGTTTGAAGAAGTTTTGCAAGCAAGCATGTCGCGAAATCGCGACAGGAAGCAAGGAAGATGTACGGCCGCTAGCGGGAGGCGCGATTTCGCGACATGTCGCAAAATCGTGACATGTCGCGTTTTCGCGGCCGATAGGGGGAGAAGCAGCGCAGCGCTGGGGACGTCACGATTTCGCGACATGTCGCGAAATCGCGACATGTCACATTTTCGTGGTAGGAGAGAGAAAGTCCTCAAAGTTGACCAGAAGTGCATTTCAGCTGAAACAGAAGGCATCCTGGGGTAGCGACACGTGTCAAAGCGTGAGGCAGACATGCAGAGGCCGACATGCAAGCTTATTTTGCGGATTTTAATCTGTTTTTAATGCTTTAAGCTTTGATTTTAATGATTTTAAAGTACTAATATAATCTTTTTGTCTTTCATGCAGGATTCCATCTGGCACTTACGGGACAACCGGGAAAGACCATAAAGGCAAATTTAAAGTGCAAATTTAGTCAAGGACCGCCATGCTAGAAGAGAAGATGCCGATGAGAGCATTCAATGACAAATTTATGGCAGAATTGATAGCATGAAGATAATTTCAACTCGGGATGGCTTTGCAGAGATCAGATCTAAGAGAAGTGGTGACTCATCCGGCTCACCGAGCGAGAATTAATGGAGGCATTTATTTGCAGTTGCGGATGAATGCAAGTTGCATTTGATCCTATCTTCTCCATTTATGGCGACTAACTGCACCGATTTGCCGAAGGGTTAAGTTCTATCCGGACATTGATTTTAAATGGATTTTTATTGTAAAACCCGGGTCCTAGGGTTTAGATGTGATAATATTTAGGGTTATGAGAAGAAGATATTTTTAAAAGATCAGGGTCTGTCCTGAGTCTATAAATACTTATTCTCAATGTAATTACAGGAGGCGGAGACTTAGAAATAAAAGGCTTATAAGCAATTTCTTGCAAATCTTGTGAAATCCTTTGTTTTTGGACTTGGAGTTGATGTGCTTTAGCTTTTACGTGATAGCATGGCCAGGAGCCTAATATTTTGCAGAGTGTGATAAGTGTATCTTCTTTTGTTATCCGTTCCATTTAAAGTTTATTAGATATATGTTGTAAATCTGAGTTATCAAGTTTAAATATGCTGTTAGGCTTTAGTTGTTCTCTTGTCTGCTAGGGGAAATTATAGATTTTAGGTGTAAGTTTGTTCTAATTGCTCTGTCTTCACTGTGTGAGCTAGGCTGCCGGTGAAAGATACCAGTTTTAACCAGCTGCCCTTGGATTTATAATTTTCTGCTAGATCCGTTTCACTCTGCCTTGTGCTCTTAGTTGAAAGTGATCTTAGACTGACTGGACACTTTCTTCTTTGATTTGTTTTGTTGTGAAGCTGGTAGCATAGATAAAATTGACAGTTTAAGTTTTACAGTTGATGTTTGATAAACTTCTCTTTCTGCCCTACCCTACCCTCTCTTTGTTTTCGGTGAATGATCCATTTTTATTTTCTTTGTTTGTCTTTTATTTAAATCTGTTGACCCATGAGAGCTAGATCAAGAATTCAAGTTAAATCTGATAAACAACTTTTGCAACTACTGAACAAGTTCAAGAACCCCCTATAAGGTAACAGAGCAGTCCATATTGAAATCTATTCCAGAAGTGGAAAAGAGTGAATTGCCATTCGACCCAACTCTGTAACTCGCACCTTGGATAACCAACTAGATCCTAAAGATGAGTGGGATCCGTCCCGTGGGTGTCTCCGGAGCTTCCTTGCTTCATCCTTTCCCGGGGTGTGCATGAAAGCCGGACCAACACCTAATTGGCGCTAGAAGGAGGGCCACAGAACATATGTTCTTAGTGCACTTGAGTTGAGAAATCCGACTGTATGTGGAACTGTAAAAATACTGTATTTTATCCAAAGTCTGGTAGCCAATTTTCCCCTCCTCCTCAGAACAAGAAGTCGCCTTAGTTGAAATCATTGTATGTATGTAAAGTATTTTATCCAAATCGGAGAAATTTTCCCTCCTCCTCGACCAACACCTAATTGGCGCTAGAAGGAGGGCCTGAACTCAGTTCAAGTATTGTAAGGACCTAACAACAACATTTGAAGGACCCATAGTGAACTCCGGACAATTTTGTAAATTGTCAGTACATTTTTTAAAGTTGTCAGTGCAGTTTTTAAAATTGCCAGAGAAGGCCTTAAGTTCAGTGGTTTGTTAAGAACAGTTCTATCATCACTTGCAGTTATCCAATTACAAATCAAAACATCACTGTCATCCAAGTAATAATGGCAAATTGGTTGGGCCCCACTGCTTTGAACATTTCGGGTATAGCCCATGACCTGCCCAGAAGTCCAGAAAGATATCTCCCTAGGTATAAACATGATGGGACAAGAACTGCAGAAGAACACCTGCTAGCTTTTAAAAATGCTCTAAAATTGTTAAATATACAGCATGAAGATGTTGCCTGTAGATTGTTCCCGTTCACTCTCCAGGAGGGAGCTTATGACTGGTTTTTAAACCTCACCAGCAATTCCATTACTAGCTGGGATGATCTAGAGAAAGCTTTTATATCACAGTTCGGTGAAGTGATAGATCCCAGCATTTTATATCAACAATTTTCTAGCATCAAGAGAGAGTCGGGAGAAACTGTCAGGTCTTTCAATATGAGGTTCCAAAGAGCTTACGGTAGAATGACTGGCCATTACATCCCAAATGCAAATCTGGCCTTAGAAATCTACAAGAATGCATTGGATTCGGTGACCTCTATTTTCCTCAAGAGAGACATCAATATCACAACCCTGGCAGGGGCTTATAAAGAAGCCTTAATTCTTGAGAGACAGTTAGGGCCTCAAATTCTGAGCAGTCCTTTGATATCCTATGTTACATAGAACATGCCTGTTCCAGACCCCATTCCACATCATGAGTTAGTGCCAACATGTCATGCTCTACCCAAGGAGACTCCGTTAACTGTGACATCCACTCAGCATGTGCAAAATACAGAGAAAAGTTTTGACAAATTCAAAGTGCAGGTGCTTGAACTGAACAGTTGTGATCTGGCACCACCCAAATCTGAAGTTTTTCCTGGTGAGTTAAATTTTCCTAGAGATCAAAGAAATATTGATATTTCTAGTTCACCCAAAAATAGTACAACCAGGGTTTCGGATTCTTTCACTTTTCCTGAAGAGACAGAAAGTCTTGTAGAGACTCCTGTGGATGAAATACAAGATTTTCAACAGTTCAAAAGAGACAGTTATGACTTGAGATGTCAGAGTCCAGAACTTAATAATGATCCTTCCTCATCAGAGGATGATGAAAGTGAGATTCAATCTCACTATGCAGAAGTAACTGAGGAGGATAACATCATTGAGGATATGAGGGAACTTAAAGCTGACATCACCCTCTATGAACTGCCTCAGATTGTTGAACAAAAGGTTAACTTGATTGAGGCTTACTCTGGACCACCTGTTGGATTTCAAGAAAAGGAGGAAAAGATGGTAAATATGAATGTGGTCAGCCAACTTGGAATTGATGAACTGTCTCAACATAAGCCTGCAACTTCTGAACATAATATCAAAGATAAGGCTATAAACTGTGTTGATGCAGATATTGGAGTTTATAATTTGGCAACTGAGGAAGTGAGAACAGTTACATGACCCTAATCAATCACAACCATGATGTTTGGATATTGCACATTGATGAGGTTAAATCTAAGCAAGGCTCAGGTGAAAAGGAAAATTGTAAGCATCCTTCTAGAGAGATAAAAATTGAAGTCCTGGATATTGAAGTAGTACAACAACCACAAAATGTTCAAGTTGTTAAGAACCAGGGCATACGGATAAAACATGATTTCTTTCGGTTGTCACATAATTTTGAAGATGTGGTGGTGCGGGTCTGTCAAGATTTTAAGGTATTTGATCCTGGGGTTTTTTACATTCAGTCCTTTTGAAAGAACTCTGCAAACCCTTCAATTAGAAGCATGAACATGTTATCATATGATTTGTTATTATATGATTTGTTTAATTTGAAGGAGTTGCAGATTTGTTTTTCAAATGGGACAGGGAAGACAGTAAACCCAAGTCTTTCCCAGATAGCAAATTTTTGAAGCACAGTCTGGAGTGCATTTCGTCAACAGGACCTGAAAGGTAATTTTTCTAAGTTACTTGTACATGGTCCAATTTTTTTTAAGGCACCATTTCTCTGCTTTCCCAACTGCTGCATTTTTTGAGTATGAAGGGAAGTTGTATTTTGTACATATGTATCCATTGTAAATAAGCTTTGAAGTTTTTCAGTTTTATTTCTTTGTCAGTGCAGTTTTATTTTTAAATGTCTGTACAGTTGTAGTTTTTCAGTTTTCTTTAATTGTTTTTCAGTTTTAGCTTGTGCAGTTTATTTCTTTCTTGTGCTTTTTATTTCCTTTCTTTGTCTTTTTATTTTAGCTTGCTTTCTTTTAAGTCTGTACAGTCTTTTGTTTCATATTGTTAGTTCTTCTTTTTTTTTTGTCTGTAGATTCTTTATTTTTCTTTAGTTGCTTCTTTTTAGTTTTAATGGCTTGGTAATTGTCTCTTTTCAATTTTAATTTATTTGCTTCAGTTCTTAGTTTATTTGTTTTAGCTTAATTTTGTTGCCTGTACAGCTGTGCTTTGCATCCATTGTAAGTAAGCTTTCGTTTTTAGTTTATTTCTTTTCTTCTTTACTTTTCTTTTTTTTGCCCTTTAATTTATTTGTTTTTCTTTTCTTTTTTTCCCATTCTTTTTTTTTCTTTAATTGTTTTTCGTTTTAGCTTTTTTATTTCTTTTTCTCTTTTTATTTCCTTTCTCTTTTTACACTTTTATTTTCTTCATCTTTTTTCCTTTTCTTTGTTAGCTTTTATTTATTTGCTTCAGTTCTTTTAGTTTATTTCTTTTATTGCTTGTACAATTTTTATTTTCTTCCCTGCTATTCCTTTTCTTTGTTGTCTGTACAGTCATTTGTTTCAGTTCTTTTCTTTGATGTATATTCAGTTTATTTTATTCCCTTGCCTGTACAGTTATGTGCTTTAGTCTGTACAGTTTTATTTTGTTTTTGCTTTAAAGCTTGTGCCTGTCCTTGGAAGTCTGTACAAAGTCCTTTGGCTTCTAAAAATTCTATTCTTTAACCTTTGCCTGAGCAATCAATGAAAAGTCAGCCTGCTGAAAATTGTTTATTCTGAGCTGATCAATCCAGTTTCCATCCAATGCCCATGCTGTTCACCATTCTAATAGAGATAGTCTGCTTGCACTGAACAGTAGAGCTATTTTGTTATTCAGGACAAAGGTAGAGAGATGATTGGATCTTGTGTCTTACTTGCCATAGTTGTTTTAATAATAGAAAAACTGCTATACTGTTTTGTTGGAGGAACTCTCGGGGAATCCAAGAAAATATGGTTATGAGAGGGGACTATGGTTCATGCAATTATTTGGGTATCACTAGAGGCTATCAATGCCTAGACTGAAAGCAGTTCGGATTGATCAAATGATAAAAGAAAATTGTAATTTCTCTAAGGTCTTCCAGATAGTGATATATTTCAAAAGAGAGAGAGAGATAAAAAAAAAAAAAAGAGAAAAAAAGAGTTGAACAATTAAAAGAGGCAGCCAATATTAGATTCTGCCCTACAGTTGTAAATTTGGGTCGTGTAAATCTAAAGGGTAACTCTGTCTAGGCTATAAAAGGCTAAACTAGTAAACAGAGCTCTACTCGGTTTCCCCTTTTACAATCTAGAAAAGTTGATTAATCCAAGTTTATCATTCAATTCAGTCATCCTTGAAGAAAGTTTATACCCTTTGAAATTGCACATCAGAAATCTTCCTTGAAGTAATCCAGCCTAGTATGTCCTTGGGAAATTTTAACAGCTTGCAGTTAGCAGTCAATTTATTGTGAAGAATGTCTATGGCAAGGCATGATGCATGGTCTTTTTGTTTTGAAACCAGAGTCTTGGGTTCTAAAATAGTGCTACTATTTTACCTGCAGATATCGCCATTTGTTGAGAAGCAACACACCCCCACTGAAAAATGAGATTCCATCCTTAGAAAATTCTGAACTTTCATTTTTGCAGCAGGGACCCTCTTGATCCTTTTCAGGTTTTAAATTCCAATTTGCTTGCCTCCTTTTTAAAGTTGTGCTTTTTCTTGCATTCTAGCTGTGTTATCCAAGAATTCACTTTTTACATGCTAGAAATCATTCATGCTTAAGAAAATCTTGCACCGGTACCGAGAAAATCCAGAAAACAGTTGCATAAATTCATGAAAAATCAAACTTTCCATTTTTGGTAGTGTCGCGATATCGCGACACTTCCATTTTCGAAAATGTCGCGATATCGCGACAGGAAAGTGGGCTGAAGAATCAAAAATCCATCAAGTCATTTAAGTGTAGCGAAATCGTGACACTTTCCATTTTTGGAAGTGTCGCGATATCGCGACATTTCCATTTTTGGAAATGTCGCGATATCGCGACATTTCCATTTTTGGAAACTATCGCGAAATCGCTACCGGCCGGAGGAGAGAGAAGAAATCTGTACGGATCAACGTGAAATCGTGACATGTCGCAATTTCACGGCAGGAGAGAGAAAATGCATGAAAATCGGCTAAGTCAGAAAGGTCGCGATTTCGTGACATGTCGCGAAATCGCGATAGTTTTTGGAGAGAGAAGATGAGCTGTACGATGCGTCGCGAAATCGCGACACTTTCCATTTTTGGAAGTGTCACGATATCGTGACATTTCCATTTTTGGAAAGTGTCACGAAATCGCTGCAGGATGAGGAGAGAGAAAGCCGAGGAGAAAAATATCACGAAATCGTGACATGTCGCATTTTCATGATAGGAGAGAGAAAATGGGCTGGAAAGGAAAAAAAGTGGCTAAGTCCAAAAGTTGCAGCGATGCGCTGCATGTTTCAGAATCGCGGGCTAAAGGGTGCAGCGATGCGCTGCATGTTTCCAAGTCGAGAGAAAAAGTTGCAGCGATGCGCTGCGTGTCTCAAAATTGCGGGCCGGAGCTTGCAGCGATGCGCTGCACGTTTCAAAATCAGGGGTAAAAAGCTACAGCGATTCGCTGACATGTCTCAAGATCAAGGGTGAAAGTGCCAACGATGTGCTGCATGTTTCGAAGTCGAGAGGTAAAGGGTGCAGCGATGCACCTGCATGTTTGAAAGTCCGGACTCGAAAAGTGCGGCGACGCAGCTGCACGTTTCGAAGGCAAGGGTGAAAGTGGCAGCGATGCGCTACACGTTTCGAAGAAGTCTTGCAAGACAAGCATGTCACGAAATCGTGACATGCTGGAGCAAAGTTGTACGACAGCTGGTCGGAGGCGCGATTTCGTGACATGTCGCATTTTCACGGTCGACAGGGGAAGAAGCAGCGCAGCGCTGGGAACGTCGCGATTTCACGACATGTCGTGAAATCGCGACATGTCGCATTTTGCGATAGGAGAGAGAAAGTCCTCAAAGTTGACCAGAAGTGCATTTCAGCTGAAACAGAAGGCTTCCTGGGGTAGCGACACGTGTCAAAGCATGAGGCAGACATGCAGAGGCCGACATGCAAGCTTATTTTGTGGATTTTAATCTGTTTTTAATGCTTTAAGATTTGATTTTAATGATTTTAAAGTACTAATATAATCTTTTTGTCTTTCATGTAGGATTCCATCTGGCACTTGCGGGACAATCGGGAAAGACCATAAAGGCAAATTTAAAGTGCGGATTTAGTCAAGGACCGCCATGCTAGAAGAGAAGCATCGGTGAGAGCATTCAATGACAAATTTATGACAGAATTGATAGCATGAAGATAATTTCAACTCAGGGATGGCTTTGCGGAGATCAGATTGATGGAGAAGTGGTGACTCATTCGGCTCACCGACGAGAATTAATTGAGGCATTTATTTGCAGCTGCGGATGAATGCAAGTGGATTTAGATTTTATCTTCTCCATTTATGGCAGCTAACTACACTAATTTTCCGAAGGGTTAAGTTCTATCTGGACTTTGATTTTAAATGGATTTTTATTGTAAAACCCGGGTCCTAGGGTTTAGATGTGATAATATTTACAGTTATGAGAAGAAGATATTTTTGAAAAGATCAGGGTCTGTCCTGAGTCTATAAATACTTCTTCTCAATGTAATCGCGGGAGGCGAAGACTTAGAAATAAAAGGCTTATAAGCAATTTCTTGCAAATCTTGTGAAATCCTTTGTTTCTGGACTTGGAGTTGATGTGCTTTAGCTTTTCTGTGATAGCATGGCCAGGAGCCTAATCTTTTGCAGAGTGTGATAAGTGTATCTTCTTTTGTTATCCGTTCCATTTAAATTTTATTAGATATATGTTGTAAATCTGAGTTATCAAGTTTAAATATGCTGTTAGGCTTCAGTTGTTCTCTTGTCTGCTAGGGGAAATTACAGATTTCAGGTGTAAGTTTGTTCTAATTGCTCTGTCTTCACTGTGTGAGCTAGGCTGCCGGTGAAAGATACCAGTTTTAACCAGCTGCCCTTGGATTTATAATTTTCTGCTAGATCTATTTCACTCTGCCTTGTGCTCTTAGTTGAAAGTGATCTTAGACTGACTGGACACTTTCTTCTTTGATTTGTTCTGTTGTGAAGCTGGTAGCATAGATAAAATTGACAGTTTAAGTTTTACAGTTGATGTTTGATAAACTTCTCTTTCTGCCCTACCCTACCCTCTCTTTGTTTTCGGTGAATGATCCATTTTTATTTTCTTTGTTTGTCTTTTATTTAAATCTGTCGACCCATGAGAGCTAGATCAAGAATTCAAGTTAAATCGATAAACAACTTTTGCAACTACTGAACAAGTTCAAGAACCCCCTGTAAGGTAACAGAGCGGTCCATATTGAAATCTATTCCGAAGTGGAAAAGAGTGAATTGCCATTCGACCCAACTCCGTAACTCGCACCTTGGATAACCAGACTAGATCCTAAAGATGAGTGGGATCCGTCCCGTGGGTGTCTCCGGAGCTTCCTTGCTTCATCCTTTCCCGGGGTGTGCATGAAAGCCGGACCAACAACAAACAAGACACACCCAAAAAGAGGGTCCCAACAAAAACCAACAAAAGCTTACAAATGAAAGTCACAAATTTTCAAAACATTCTCAACAGGATACAACATAATACAACTTCAAAATTTCTTCATAACACCCTTCCTACCAACAATTTACACAATAGCAATATAGCATCTAATCTCCATGTCCCTCCATCATATGCTCACAAATCCCATATTAATGCCCTATCGAACCAATATGGTGGGCAAACCAGTAATCTGGAAGCCATGGTGAAACAGTTAGCTTCCTGCATGGACCAGATAGATCCCTATCGTCCCTCGTACAATTATCGAGAGATGTGTAGTCAACCTTTGGATCCCATAGTTGTAGCACAACCATACCCTAAGCATTTTCCCATGCCCATCCTACCTATATATAAAGGAACCGAAGATCCCATAGAGCATCTTTGCATGTTTAGGATAGCATGTCATGATATATCACATGATGACTTGCTATTACTAAAAATGTTCCCAAAAAGTTTAGGAGGAATGGCATTAGAGTGGTACTATCAATTGCCCACTCATTCTTTGAGAAACTTTGAAGAAACAACTGAATCTTTTGTCCATCAATTTAGTGCCTACATCGAGAGGCATGTGACCATTAAAGATTTATACAACTTAAAACAAGACAAAGATGAATGTTTTGCTGATTTCTTAGCTAGATGGAGGCAGTTGATAGGAAAACTGCACTTTGTGCTACCTTATAGGGAAATGTTGGACATTTTTATTAATAATTTGCAAGAACAAATATCTTATGAGTTATCAATTGCTACTTTAACTACCTTCGATCAAGCTATAGATTTAGCTCGAAGAGTAGAAGATGCCCTCATTAGGAGAGGCCAACTTAGGAAGAAAGATGATGAGAAAACATCCAAAAATCAATATAAAAACAAACAAGTTGTGGGTGACGGAGTCACTGATAGTAGAAATATTGCTAATATCAATGCAACAAAGACAACAGAAAAATTTATATTGAAACCTCCTAATAAACCTCCTCGAGAATTTACTAGATTGAATCAACCATTATCAACTATTTTACCTCAATTACTCGAAAGAGGTTTGATTCAATTACCAGCTATCCGAGAACCTGATCCAACTATACCCGGATACAAAGCTGACTTACACTGTGATTTCCATAGAGGACCTGGACACTCTACCAACGCTTGTAAAAGGTTAAAACATAAAATACAAGACTTGATTGATAATAATGAAATGGAGGTGCAAGCCTTTCAACCTAAACAAAATCCTCCTAATAATGCTCAAAAGAACATTCCCCAAAATCAGAATCAAAATGCTAATCAATCATTAGACATATTTCAACATCCTTTACCAAGACATGGTAAAGAGGTGGCCAATCAAATTGAACATCATAATGTTCCCCCTCCTACCCGATATGTAGGAACTATTAGCGGACAATTACCTATTCAGGATCCTCAAATATTTGACACAACTTTATCCCTGGTCACAACCAGGCCCCTACATAATACTCAAACTCCGGATCCTAGTGATATAGAATCAGATACTGAAAGTGAAATAGACATCACCTCAAACCAATCGAATAGTTCTAAAAATGAATCAGATCCTATTCAACCTATCACAGATGCTATGGTTCCAGAAGAACCATTTCCTAGAAGAGTTACTACTCGACCCTCTTCTAATCAGTTCCTTCCTAATGAACAAGCCATAAATGCTAGACCGAGACCAATTCAGCATCTTCAATATAACATTGTAGGTACCATCGGAGTCATTACTAGACAACAGGCTCAAAACTCTCAACAAGGACCAAACCGGAATGATGGATCAGCTCCATTTGTTTTGAAAAATCCCAATAAAGGGAATCATACTTCTAATGTTCAACCTAAACCCCCTTACAATATTAATGAGCAATTATCCAATACTACGACCAAAATTTCCCTTTTGGATTTGTTAAGATCTTCTCCTACCCATAGGGATGAATTAATGCTCACATTAAGCCAAATGATGGTACCTCAAAATATTCAACCTGAAGCCATGGCCAATACTATCATCACTAGAGAAGTCGATTGTATTGACTTTCGAGATAAAGATATCCCACAACATAGTTTACATAAGGATAACCCCTTATATATTACTGCCCTAATTGGAGATGTAGCAGTCAAAAGGGTCTTGATTGATAATGGTTCATCTCTAAACATTTGCACTTTTGACTTCTACCAACGATTTGGGTTTAGAAGTGATGAAATGAAGAAAACTGACATGATCATCAAAGCTTTCAATGACGAAACACAAGAAACGTGTGGAGTTATTACCATCCCATTGCAAGTTGGTCCTAGAACCTTAGATACGACCATGTTTATTGTACATTGCCCCACATCATACAATATACTCTTGGGTTGTCCTTGGATCAATGCAATGCGGGCTGTCCCATCAACTTTACACCAATGTGTTAAATTCGAATTTAAAAATCAGTTGGTCACTATCCATGGTGATCCTAGACCCTTTGATATGTGTGCTTTGGCAGAACCTGTTGGAGTTCAATTTTGCCCTGATCTATCATCCACACATCCTAATTCTTATTTTTCATCTAAACATGTGAAACACACACCCATAACTTCACCTATTTCCCCTCCATTAATTTCACCCTCATATATAGATCAACAATCTTCTAAACAAACCACTCTAGAACCTCAAAAAGATCTTAAATCCATAACCAATCCTTCATGTTCCATCCCTATAATTTCAAAACCTATAGACCCATCTATTAACACTTCCACATTATCTACATCTATCATACCTTCCACATCTAAAGATATAGGGAATGTTCCTTCTACATCTTATGCTCTCTCCGATGAACTCTTACCCGATTTATCTAAAATTCTTATATCGGAAGAGAACAAATGCTTCTATGCAAGATTCCCTTCTTTTAAATAAACTCCCACCATCTCCTCGTACCTTGGGCCTCCCACAACCTATGGGAAGTATCTACCAAGTCGGGAGTTGTGCTTTCATTTATAAAGGATATGATTGGGGAAGAATACCCCGAAATATCAAGACTCATTATGATGGATATGCTCGATGTTATTTTTCTAATGAATATATTAAAGCTAAACCCATAATGCTTAAATTGGGATATAAAGGGAAAGGCTTGGGACCTCTCCAAGATGGCATGAAAGAACCCTTTGAGGTAGAACCATGGCCCGCCCGATGTGGTGTGGGCCTATTTCCTAGTAAGGGTCAACCCTTCCCTTTTGAAGATGATGATCAACTCATATGTTATCAAGATTATCTGGATAGGCATGATGATTTGCCTCTAAAGAATCAACCATTTACATGTAATATGCTATCCATAGCCTACCCTGAAATGATTGTCGAATCCGACGATGAGTTGGAAGGAGATATTTTCCATGATGTCTCCGTTGAAGAGTTGTTACACAATGATTTTTATTTTGATGGTTCTATACCTACTATAGCCTAGCTTGAGGCCACTACTCCTCAAGATGAATTATCCAACTTAACCTTAAAGGAATTACAAGAATTGGGCGTTTCACCTGCCCCACCTAATTTTGAAAGAGATCTACACATGGAAGTAGAAAACGTCATTAAGGTTAACATTGGACCGAGGATAATCCTCACATAATCAATATTGGATCAGAATTAAGTCAAGAAAAACAAGAGCAATACATTGCATTCCTTAAAGAATATGAAGATGTCTTCGCTTGGACATATGAAGATATGCCAGGTTTAGACCCTTCTGTAGTCATGCATCATCTAGTAGTCCATCCGGATGCTAAACCTGTTAAACAAAAACTTAGAAAAATGCATCCCAAAGTGGCCTTGCTAGTCAAAGGGGAGTTAGAAAAACTCCTGAATGTTGTTTTTATACAAGCTATTGATTATGCTGAATGGATCTCGAATGTAGTTCCAGTCACCAAGAAAGAAGCTACCAAAGTTAGGGTTTGCACGAGACTTTAGAGATATTAACGTTGCATGCCCTAAAGATGATTTTCCTCTTCCAAACATGGATCAAATCATTGATTTTACTACTGGGAGTGGAATGATGTCCCTAATGGATGGATTCTCTGGTTATAATCAGATCAGGATAGCTCCTGAAGATCAGGCTAAAACAACCTTTATTACCCCTTGGGGTACCTTTTGTTGGAAAGTGATGCCATTTGGTTTAAAGAATGCAGGCGCAACCTATCAACGAGCCATGACTTATATCTTTCATGATATGATGCATGATATCCTACATGATTATGTAGATGATATTATAGCTCACTCTATTAATGAAGATAATCATTTAGATGATTTGAGAAAAGTATTTAATCGGTTAAGAGAATATCTTATTCGATTAAATCCTACCAAATGTATATTCGGAGTTAAGTCCGATAAACTATTAGGGGTTTTAGTTTCTTTACGTGGTATCAAAATCGACCCTCTCAAGATTGTGGCTATCACTGATATGCCCGCACCTACCAATATATCTGAGTTACGAAGTTTACAAGGTAAGCTTCAAGCTATCCGTCACTTCATCGATAAGCTGGCAGACAAAACCGGTCCCTTTCTTAAGCTTCTTAAGAAGGATGTCCCTTTTAATTGGGACGACGAATGTAAGGAAGCTTTTGAACTTCTCAAACAATACCTCCTTAACCCACCTGTGCTTTCACCGCCTAGACCTGATCGCCCATTTCTCCTGTATATTTTAGCTTCGGATTTTGCTTTAGGAGCTATGTTAGCTCAACTTGATGATGAGAAAAGAGAACGTGCTAATTATTATATTAGCCAAACTTTAATTAGTTATGAAACCCGCTACACAACATTAGAAAAACTATGTCTAGAAGTCGTATTTTCTACATAGAAATTATGCCATTATATGCTTAGTCAAAAAACATATGTCATTGCTAAATATGATCCCTTGAGGTATCTCATGAGTCGACCTTATTTATCGGGTCGTACAACAAAGTGGGTTCTTGCTCTAAGTGAGTTTGAACTCACATTCATAGGACATAAGTTTGTTAAGGGTCAAATCATAGTAGATCAATTAGTTGTTGCACCCTTAGAGTCTACCCATCCCCTCATCATTGAGTTTCTTGATGAATGCCTTCAATTAGAGGCAGACCATGTTGAACAATGGTCCTTATACTTTGATGGAGCCCGATGCATGAGTGGGGCTGGTGTGGGTATTATTTTAATATCTCCACAAAAACATCTTATACCTTTGTCCTTTAAATTAACATTTGCTTGCACCAATAATACTGTCGAATATGAAGCTCTAATCCTTGGATTACGAGCTACCTTGGCACTAAAAATTAAACATCTGCTAGTTTTTGGTGATTCTCAACTTGTCATAAATCAAATTAATGAAGTTTATTAGACCAGAGATGATAAATTATGCCCATATAAAGCATATGTTTTGCAATTAATATCCCTATTTGATCAAGTTACCTTGGAAGCTATTCCTCGAACTAGCAACCGTGCGGTTGATGCTATGGCCACAGCTGCATCTCTTCTGCCCTTGGAGTTAGATGACGAATATGCCACCATCATTATTCGTTGACTCCAAGAACCCGCTTCAAATAGGTCATGCTTAGAACCTTTGGATGTGTTTCTAATCAATGAAACTACTCTTGAACCTTGGTATATGGATATATTTGATTTTCTTCACAATGGGACTTTCCCTGCCAGTTCTAATAGGAACCAGCATCGGTTATTACGTAGACGAGCAAGTCGATTTGTAATAATTGGCAATACTTTATATAGGAGATCTTTTGAAGGTATCCTATTGAGATGTTTGAATTTAGAAGAATCCAAATCAGCCTTGAGTGAAGCCCACGATGGATCTTGTGGAGGACACTTCAGTGGTAGTGTCATTGCTAAAAAGCTCCTTAGGATAGGCTACTTTTGGCCTACCATGGAGAATGATGCACATGATTATGTGTGCCATTGCGACAAGTGCCAGAAACATGTTGACCTTGTCCATGCCCCTGCACAAGAACTATAGGCTATTTCATCTCCTTGGCCCTTTTCAAAATGGGGCTTAGACATTATTGGCAAAATTAATCCTGTGTCATATGATGGACACAAATTCATCATAACCACCACTGAGTATTTCACGAAGTGGGTTGAAGCTATGCCTTTAGCTTCCTGCACTGGAACACAAGTCTCTAAATTTATTTTTAATCAAATCATTTGTAGGTTTGGAATTCTTGCAAATCTCATCTCAGACAATGGAACTTGTTTCAAAAATAAAGATGTTAAGAAATTATGCCAAAAATATAAGATTCAACATCGCTGGTCCACTCCCTATTATCCTCAGGGTAATGGCCAAGCAGAAGCATCCAACAAAACCTTAATCAAAATTCTCAAAATATTGGTCAATAAATCTGGCCATGACTGGCACATTCAATTATATCCAGCTTTGTGGGCATATCGCACTAGTGTTCGTACTCCCACAGGTACTTCACCTTTTGTTTTGGTTTATGGCACTGAAGTTGTTTTTCCCTTTGAATTAGAAGTTCCTTCTTTGGCTCTACTACTTCAAGATACCGAAGTAGGAGATGAATATCGAGTATGGCAGACTCAGTCGACTGGAACTCCTAGATGAAAAGTGCATCAATGCTTTGGAGCATCTTCGTGCCTACCAAAACAAGCTTAAAAGATCATATGCTAAGAAAGTTCGTCATCGATCCTTTGAGGTCGATGACCTTGTTTTAAAAGAAAATAAAAAAAATACTAATGCAACTAAAGACCTTAAAGGTAAATTTGAGCCCAACTGGCTTGGACCATATATTATCATCTGCTAAATTTGAATCGGGAGCATACAAATTAGCTACCTTAGATGGTAAAGATTTAAAAGAACCTATGAATATTATGCATCTTAAGCGATACTATGCATAAAATTTGGTCATTTCATCATTTGTATATATTTTGCATCTTGTCTCATTTTAGTAAATTCATATAAAAATTTCAAAAAAACAATCACATTGTATTTCTTTCAATTCATCAATTAAAATCAAAATAATATAAAAAAAAAGAGTCAAAATTATCAAAATATTCAAAAAACATCTTTTATTTATATCTCTCAAATTGTGAAGTATTGCAGTTATATTTTCAAATTATTTTGGATAAATTAGCATTTATTTGGAATCCCTCACTTTCACACTCACAAAAATAAATATCTTGATTTTATCTGGCATGATTACTAATCTCTCTTATATCAAAGTCCACAAAATTCAATTAAATAAAGTTTGAGCACGAGAGAATTGATCTTGTTATTTACTTAAACCAAGCATATCCTTTCACAATAAAATGATTATATTTGTAATGTCCATGCTATGCTACATAGTAGAAGTGGTTTCTTGAGCGAAAAGTTTCCCCTGCTATCCTATCATGCACATGGTCTAGAATCTTTGAGAATTGGCAAAAGGACAAGCTCACCCCTACCCAGAATAAAAATCCCTTGCTCTACAGATAATCCGAGCAAGTATCCCTAGCATAGGAAGAAAATAAAAGTTCAAGAAAAAGAGAAAAAGAAAAAGGTTATGTGAATCATTACAACAATATTTCAGCATTATCTCAAATATCAAAGCAAAAATACAAAAAAAAAGAAAGAAAAAGAAAGTGAAACAAGCAAAAGCAAAAGCAATAAAATCCCTTTCCCTACCCATTGAAAAGAAAAGAAGGGTTGATGAGCTTGAATCCATGGAATTCTCAATTATTCAAAAACTGTGAGGTAAGCCCCATAACAGGTGGTTTGTGCCCAACCCGCTTGGCCTTGGGTAACTCCTAGCGTGGTGATATGTCTGTCACATTAGCGACCTTCTTTTGTACAGACCTATGTCTGCTTATGGATTAGCTAGCTCTTGGTAACCCGAATTACATAGTAGTCCGGTATGGTTATATGCATCTAAATCATGGTTAATGAACACTTATTTGGTTCATTCAAATCACTTGTATCAAATTATCTTGCTCAAAACTGGTAAATGCACAAAGCAATTGCACACACATTTGTATTTGAGAGATTTTGTGTATCATTATGATAAATCAAGATCGGAAATGAACTCACATATGCACATGGGATTCCTTATAAATCTAACTTTTGTCTTTAAGATACTTTGAAATATTTTTGCAAATTGTCTGGAATAATTTCATTTTCTTCTCTAAGAATAGTTGTTTAGTATAAAGACAACTACATGCATTATCAAAAAAATCAAAATCATTTTCAAAAAACATGCAATAAAGTTACATTTATATATAACTTTTTGACTTTCGCGATGATGGTATAGTTCCAAAACCAAAATTGGAATTTTATGCCTAGCGCAAGTCCTCATCTTCATATTTTCTATTCATTTTCAAAAATTAAAAATCAACCATGCAATAAAACTATTATTTTCTTCTTTGGATTTCGCGATGATGGTATAAGTCTATACCTAAATATTCTATGCCTAGTGCAAACCATTGTACTAATTTTTATTTCCCATTTATTTAAAATCATAAAAACACATGACTTAAATCATTATGTTACACAATTATGCTTTACAAACAAACAAACACTTATTCTATTTCATGTCATTATGTCAAACTTCAATTTTGCAATGATGGTATAATTCCTAGGGAATTATCCAAAAATTTTATCACACTTAGGAATTTATGCCTAGCAAAAATCATTTTTAAAAAATATTTCATGCATAATATTTTCATGGAAATCTGAAAACAAATCACCATCATCATCATCATTTGCATCATCACAACAAAGTCTTAAGACAGTCTCTTAAGCACTCTTTTACTTTTAGCAATATTTCTATACCAGGATTAGCTTGACGACCTAGCGAGTGGCGACTCCATGAAATGGTCTATAATAGCAACAATGTCCTTTGAAATTATTGTTAAAAGTCCCTTTTTATTTTTATCAAATCACACCACAAACAACCAATTTGTTTACATCAGATTATTTCATTTAAATTTTAAAAGCATGACATTCAAACCATAATATTTCCAAACGACATAATTACATGAATCATCAAATCAATCACATCAAAACATTAAAGCATCATACAAACACATAAGACAAGTCATATGATCAAAAAATATCTCATCTATATATATATCAACAATATATACATCATCTCAAAACCGGATCGGTATGCCACAATCTGTACCTCAGCATACTCAATCCTCTATCAAAAATAATAAACACTATGTATCAATCATGTAGTGCGGTCTAGTAGCGACTAGCCTCGAGAACCCCTCGAGCTCTCAGCCTCATCTCCTCCCCCGCCTCGAGGTGGACGAGGTGGCCCCATCGTAGTCCATGTGGTGCTATGAGTCCTGGACTTTGATCATGATGATGTCCTCGATGACCTCATCATGATAGGCTCCGTAATGTGGGCCGATAGCGGTAACCTCTACCCCTATGGCACCATATGGTGGTATAGCGTCTGATAGAATGTGATCTGGGCAATAGCCCATGCTAGGTCCTGAGTGCTCGCCCCTCCACTCTGTGCTCTGAGGTGTGCGACCTCATCTCTGAGTTGTGTGGCCTCCTCTCGGTGTCGTGTAGCCTCATCCTGCAAGGACTGCACCTAAGCCTAGAGACGGACAGTCTCTACTCGAAGAGTAGCCATCTCGCTACTCTCTCCTACCTCGACACCCTTGCCCTTATCGGGCGATGGTGGCCTCTCTCTCCATGGAGAAGGGGGTCTCTCCTCCCTCCTCTCCTGCTGCCGTGGCCTCTGTTGAGCCTGTGGCCTCCTCTGCTCTCTCCCGTCGTGACCCTGTGCCACCTCAATGGCTACCTGGTGCTACCTCCCCATCCGACGCACAACTACATGAATCGGACCCTGAGCCCTCGTCATTCGAGGAGGGCGGATGCCTACGTACCAGGCATCGTAGCCGTCGGCAACCCCTACGTCGTCCCCATCCACTGGCTGAATGGGGGCATCATCTGCATCCTCACTCCAGAAGCGCTGCATATCTAGAGCCCCATTGACTATAGTGTTATCCCGGATGGTCCAGGAAAACTCGTAGTCTTTGAGAGATGGGATCCCCTGCTGTAGACCGAACTACCTCAAAACTCGGTCATAGCGATGGAGCTCCACCTCTCCCCTCTCCATCCTCAGCCATCAGGCTTGCCTAACATGAGCCAGCTCCTGTCCATCCTCGGCCCACCCTGGATGATCTCTCCAAGGCCTCTAGGTGATCTGGTCGGAGACAAGGTCATCAAGTAGTCTCCGGGACATTGGCAGATCTATCCGCCATTGTGACCCTCTCTGAAGCCACCAATAGAAAACTCGGGGCCTCTCCCCATCAATCCCTATCATTGGGAGCCCTACCGACCTCCACACCATGATGTGCTCCCAGCACCAAACCTATAGTAGTGATGTCATGACCAGACATCGGCCGCCCTTGTATACGACCCCATGTAGGATCCTATACAATCGACATAGTACAAAGCTCCCCCAAGAAAACCTGTACCCATGGTCTCTCATGTCGTAGACCACATCTATCAGTAGCCATGGTACTCTGCATCCACTCTAATGGCATAGCAGTAGACCACCTACCACCCCAACCAAAACCTGTGTCAGTCTAGATGCCCCAGGCATCTGGCGTAGTGACTCGATGTTCACTTCACCCTTCTCGAGGGCGAAGCTCGGATCTTTGCACAATCGCATCATCGCATGGCCCTGATTGGCCATGGGAGTTATTAGCCATCCTTGTATGGGGATCCTCAAAATCCTCCATACATCCTCCAATGTGGGAGTCATCTCCCCTATCGGTAACCAAAAATAAGAAGAACCCGGATACCACCTCTCTGCTAGGGCTATCAATAGCCCCATATCTATAGAAACTTGTGGCATATCTACCACATGCTGCAAGCCGACTTGAGCCAACTGATCTCGCTCTGCTTGAGATAGAGCAGCCAAGTCATCCCTCAGCCTACCGTATTTCCATTCCCTGCTCTTTAGTAATCCTCTCTGCAACATAAACAACAAAACAATAAAAATCATTAATAAAACAGTGATTAAAAATGCAAGTAAAACAAGTTCAATTTTATATAAATGATGATATCGTCCACTATTGGACGATATCGTCCAAAATTTGAGCAAATTCATCTCCGATTTTGCAAGAGGGAATCGTCCCTTATTGTACGAAATCGCCCCTATATCGCCGATTTCGCCCTTCGACGAAATCGGCGATATCGAGACGATTTCGAGGAAATCGAGACGATTTCATCCCGATGACGTCGACGGACCAAAAACGGCCGTGATGCTCAAAAATCATTCAAAATTAATCTAAAAAGCATGAAATTCAAAATTAAAGCCTTCTAAATTAAGTTTGGACCCTTACCCGTAGCCCGTGTCGGACCTCTGTCGATCTGTGCGCTGTCTCGACCATCTTGTCTACAGAGCTCTAGAAACCAGAAAAATGAACAATAAAAATGAATTAGGGTTTTTCCCTATTTTTCTTAATTTTATTCAAAAACAATTAAAAACATTTTAAAATTTTGCTTTTCCGTGTTTTTACCTCAAACGTTCGATTTGGGTAAAAACACGGAGGGGGCACCATAGTAAGCTGTCGTACGATTCGACCTAGAATCGTCACCTAAAAATGGGAATAATTTTTGCTTTCTCGTAGATCGAGAAGAACTCATCTTTAACGCATTTTCTTTGGAAAATTCGCTAAAGAGGGGGCAAAATGTAGCACCCTAAAATTGGTGCAGTAAACCTTAGAAAATAATTAAAATTACCTTAGTAAATAATTCAAATTCAAATTTCAACCCCAAAACCGCTCCAAAACCGCCTGCTACCCGTTTCCTCATTTTTCGTGCCATTTTTAGGATTTGTTTTGTCCGTTGGATGATATCGTCGTCGATCAGACGATATCGCCTCAGATCGGATGAATTCGTCTGGACTAGAACGTCCAGACGATTTTGTCCCAAAACTAATTTTTCATAATTAGCTTCTATTTCAACGACGTCTCTAACCGGGGCAAAAGCGTGTCTGCGTGGTTAGAGACTTCCCCCATTGGAGATCTCCCAAATTGGGATGATCTCCAACCTCCCAACCTCCTTCCTATGCCTATTTAATCTTAGGCCCTCCCCTTGACATTCCCCTGGCTGAAATTTCCTGTAACACGAGTTCTACTTGCATTAGACCATCTTAAATCACCATTTGCCTTCGTATTTTTCCAAGTTTGTTTGCAGGAACTTCATTGTTTTTTAGCCGAAGCAAGCTCAGATCGTCGCAGACGATCTTGTACAATATCGAATGATCACGCCCCAATTCGAGATGATTTCTACTACAGTCAACATTGGGGGCAATCAGTGCCCAGAGTTTGCGCTTTTTCCTATACCTTTCTGCTATTCTATTATTCATCTAGTTAGTTTTATTATTATTTCTTGTTATTCTACATTTTGGAGTTCACCCATATAGATTAAGTGCATCATAAGATCATAATTTATCATTAGAATATGATAATTTACTTGCATTTCTATTTGCAATTATCGTCTTAACATATTTATCGCCATTTTACACCATTTCCCTCTGTCATCATAGCTGCATTTTTTGTATTCTGTGTCTATTTCTCTGATTGCAGGTCTCTGACGAATTCGTCTGACGAATTCGCCAGATCTCAGATGATCCTGTCAGATCGAAGACGATCCTGTCAAATTCCAGACGATCTGGACTGCTTCAAAAATTAGAACCTCCATCAGACATCCGAAATCAGGTATGGTTTTTCTCACTTAGCTTGTTCTCTGTATTTTCTGTTTAATTCTATTTTCTGTATTCATTTAAATCTGCATTTCCTAATAGAACAGTTTAGATTCATTTGGCAAAACCTAGGATTTGAATGATTAAAGCTAAAACTGAACACATCAAACACATTCCCAACCTAGGCGTGGAGACTGCCACTAAACGTTTCCTGGTGAACCCCACCATCCGTCGAAAAATCACCTTAATACTCCTCCCTCGAGAGGCGGGACCTTCAAAGGGCCTCTCAGTCCGAGGTATTGTCCCATCCTTTTCCCATCCCCCTTTTGGGCACGGATCCTATAGCCTGAAGGTAAGGGTGCAAAAAATTTGGAGTGATACACCGTATCCTCTACACCTCCTTTTCCTATCCTTCCTTCCCAACCTTCTCAAGAATTGTTTGATATTATAGATATACAAAATACCATGAAAACTTTGAGTAACAAAATGAATTCAATGGAAAAGAGAGATAAGGAAATATCACAATAGAGGATATTTCTGTATGTGAACAAATATCAAAGGCCTTGTCCTAGTAATAGTACTGGGGTTAGGGTGAATGTAGCATATGAGGATCTAGAGTGTTCTACAGATACCACTCTTGCAAATGTTTGGTTTTTGGTATGCAATGACCCCCATGACTCACAATATTGTGTGATGTATCAATACCATGTTCAAAAAGCTATGGATCAAGCTAAAATAAATCATAAGGGGAGGGTCAATATGTTATGGAACCCATATTAGATCATGGCTAGAAAAGATTCAGATAAAGAAAGCCCAATTGTTGTTATGACAAGATCTGGAAAGAAATCTTTACAAGTAGATCCTTAGAATATGGGACAATTCTAGATCCCTTCTCAAAAGAAAGCTGAATTCCCCCCTCAAAGCAGTGACACTTTTCCTATTCCTCAAGATAGAGGGAAGGATAAGATATATATTCTCCCTAAAAATCCCAAAAGAGAAACAAAAAGAGACAAAATGAGATCCAAGGGTGAGGATCAATAAAGGCCCAGGTTCCCCTCTATTACCAAAATATAAATATTAGAGGCAACCCAAAAATACAAAAGGAAATATGGTGAGCCAGATAGAGGACTAGAAATACTATCCCTGACCAAGTCTAAGTACAACATTTTTGAGGAGATGAAAAGGATTCCATAAAAAGCTAGCCTATATGACACTCATTTCATTATGGTCCAGATTGACTTGCTTAAAGCTTCCATAAGAAAAAATCCCCAGAACAGATTAACCACCACCATCCTCAGTATACCACTAGAAAAGAAATAAATGACACCTATTATTCTAAAAAACAAACCTCCCCCTTTCTACATATCCTTAAGAATGGAAAGATGGGTGGTCCAAAATTGTATGATTGATTCAGAAGCATCAACCACAGTTATGCCTAAGGTAGTATATGAATAAATGGGTATGGAATATACCTAGTCTTGTCCTAGAGTGTTGCAATTAGATGGTACACCTATAAAAATAGTTGGGGTTATTAAATATGTACTAATGAGGTTGCACAGAGCTCCTGAGGTAACAATGGTGTAGGAAATAGTGGTGGTGGACTTGAAACCCTATTTCGGGTTATGCCTCTCAAGAGAATTTACTACAAAAATAGGAGGATGTATGTACATGGATTATTCTAGCATGGTAATCCCTTTAAAAGGAAAAAGGATAAGGATAACACCTAAGAACCCAGTTGCTTATCATATTGAAAATATTGAAGAGGATCTGTGCAATATTAATCCTGTGGAGGAATTTGATCTAGTGGAAAACATTGAAGAGCTAGACATTGAAGATGAGTTGCCTTTCAGATAATACTATAGTCAATTTGGAACCGGTATGGGTACATACAACATCACAACTAAATTGGAAAAGAAACTCCCTGCTATTTCTAATCAATCCCTAAGAAAAAAAGAAACATGGGTTATGCATTTTGATGGTGCTAAATGTAGAAATGGTGCAAGGGATGGTATGGTTCTACAATCATAATCTGAAGGGATAAAGAATTTTTCTTATAGACTGACATGGTCATGTACCAATGATGCTACAGAATACGAGGTTTTATACCTCAAATTGATGCAATAATAAAGCATGGGCATCAATATTTTGAACATATATGGTGATTCTGAGTTGATAGTCCATTAGGTAAGGAATAAGTACAACAGTAAGCACCATTACTTGAAATCTTATAGAAACAGGGTATGGTACCTAATGGATTCATTTGATACCCTGAATCTAAGTTTCATGCCTAGAGAAGAGAATCACCTAGTAGATTCATTGGCAACAAAGGGAGCTAATTTCAATCCTCCTGTGGATTTTGGAACTAAGAAGACCAAGGGAATTAAAATGGTTTTCAGACCTGCAGTGCCAAACAAGCAGATATTTTGGCAGGTTTTTGAAAGTGATGAATAAATTTTAGATTTTATGATAAGAGAAGCATGCTTCTCAAATGTCCAATAAGAATACTTGGAGGAAGTAGATCAACAAGACTTTATCCAACTAAGAAACAATCATATTCCAAGGGGATTGGTCACCCTTGAAATTCTATTTGATAATGAAGATAGAAAGAAGGTTGGAGCTATGAATGTTGGTAAAAATATCTATAAAGAAGTTGAGGTCAGAATAGGAAAGAATCTCAATGTTAGGATCCAGTGTTCACCTGAGGAAGCAGAGGAGATTAAAAATTTATGCTTAAAATACGAAGACACTATGGCTTGGTCATATGAAGACCTTAAGGTGTATGAAAAAAATATTATCCAGCATACTATTGAGTTGGAACCCGATGCTAAACCATTTCGGAAAAAATAGAGGCCTACCAATCTAAGGATAGAAGCCATTATGAGAGAGGAACTCTTAAAGCTACTAAAGGCTAGGATAATATATCCAATAAAACATTCCACTTGGGTAGCCAATTTGGTACCCGTAAGAAAAAAGAATGGGGATATACGCCTATGTGTAGATTTTAGAAAACTGAATCAAGCATCCCTCAAGGATCACTACTCCCTCCCTCATATTGACCAAATCTTGCAAGCTATAGCTAGAGCAAAAATATTCTCACTATTGGATGGTTACTCTAGATATAATCAAATTTGGGTAAAATACGAAAACCAATACAAAATAGCATTCACAACAAAATGGGGTACATTTACCAATCATATAATGCCCTTTGGGCTGTCTAATGCTAGAGCTACATTTCAGAGGGCCATGGACTATGCCTTTGGTACACTTATAAATAAAGTTATTCTGATTTACCTGGATAACATGACGGTCTTTTCTCATGATAAAAATGATCATCTATCTCATTTGGAACATGTTTTTCAAAAGTGCAGAGAATTTGGTATCTCACTTAATCCTAAGAAGTCATTCTTTGCAGTACATGAGGGAAAACTATTAGGCCATGTGGTCTCAAAGGAAGGTATGGCCATAGATATAGAAATAATTGGAGCAATTCTAGCTATTCCTTTGCCTACTAATCAGAAGACCTTGCAGTATTTCTTAGGTCAAATCAATTTCATCAAGAAATTTATTTTTGATTTTGCACAAAAAGTGAGGCCTATATCTAAACTACTCAAGAAAAAAGCAGATTTCAAGTGGACTGAGGTTAGGAAGTAATATTTTGAGGTTATCAAGCAATCCATTGCAACAACCCTAGTCTTGATAAATCTTGATTTCACTAAATATTTTATTCTCTATGCTTATGGAGCTGAAGAAAGTTATGCCTCGGTACTCACCCAAAAATATAATCAAGGGGATGAACACCCTATGTTATTTTGGATTTAGAATTTACATAATTATCAGGTAAAATATAACTTTATTGAAAGACAAGTGTTCTCTATAATGAAGTCGCTAAAGAAGTTTAGATAATATTTGGTATAGAGCAAAACCCTGGTATATGTGGTTCATCCAGATGTAAGAAGTTTTATTTTACAAGGTGACTTGGGAGATAAAAGGGCTGGTTGGATTACTACAATCCAGGAATATGATGTACAAATACATCCCACCAAGCTGGTAAGAGGTAGAGCCTTGTGCCAAGGATTGACAGATGCTTCAACATCGGCCAAAATGACCACGTGTTAGATAACATAAGAGGATCAAATAGAGATTGTACACACTCCATATTATGATTTGAAGAACACAAGCTTATACTGAGAGGGGGTGTGAACAGTATAAGACCACTTTTTAACTTTTTATTTATACTTCAAAACAACAAAGTAATATATCCAAAGCAATATCAAAACAATCACAAGATCATCCACAAAGTGACAATAATTTTGATGTGATTCATCCACAAAAATTTTCTCTAAAATTTATCTCAAAGTTCTTTGGGAAACCTTCCCAATTACAATGTTTATGAGCCTCGGCTCAAAGGAGAAACCTTCCCCCAATCTGAATTTATGAGCCTCTGCTCAAAGGAGATACCTTCCCCTACCTCTGCTCTGGCTGGTGATCCTCTAGAAGACCTCTACCTTCGTTGCCCTTAGCAAATGGAACTCTATCCACATAAGACACCTGTCTTCCCTACTCTGGCTGGAGACCTCTGTCCTCAATTCTATCACCTCAAATCTGGTCCTCGAATTTGCACTAAACACAGTCCTTTGGTCTAGCACAAATGTCCTCATCCTCTGTCTTTTATCTGCACCAAACACAGTTCTTCGGTCTGGCATAAATTTGTCCTCAGGTTCTTCTCATAGAACCAATGCACCTCTGTCCAAAATTTCTCTGATAAAACTATCAAACTCAGCTTCACAAGTCCTCTGCTAGTACCTATCCAAATCTACTCACAAGTCCCCAATGGAACCTATCCAAAACCTGCTCACAAGTTCATCAAGAAAAACTTGCTTGGTGTGAACCCACAAAGAGAATTGTTAGAGACCCAATGTGATTCATCAACCTCATAGAAGCATAAAGAGAATTGTTAGAGACTCAATATTTTCTATACTTAACTCCCAATCTCAATCTCAACTCAATCTCAATCTCAACAGAATAAGATAGATGTAGTATGCTTTTCTCAAGAACATGAAACACAACCCAACAATTGCCAACCATGCAATATCTCATATAACAATGATACTCATGTTCTTTCCAACAACCAATATCTTTTCTCAACCAATTTGGGCTTCAACAACAATGCTCATAGACAAGGTTTAACCAACATCATTCAACTCAACATTAACCTTGAAGTATTCAACCAATCATCACTAGAAAAGGAAACAAGTAGAAATCCTTTTCCCTCCAAAGATATTTGAACAAAACAGCCACCCACACAATATCACCAAATGCAAAGAATAACTTGTTCAAATCAACTCAATGGAGTAAGCCCAATATCATGTATCAAGTAAAAGCAATAACTTGATCAACCAACCTCTATGGAAGCAACTCAATCATCAACCTCAACACAACCATCCAAGGGTTTCACCAACTCAAAGCAAGTATCAAGACTCACAACCATAAACCCTAGTGCACAATGCTTCCACTACCCCAAACCAGAAATATGCATTCACCAAAACTCTCATCAAGGATAACAATGCATAAGTAGTCTTCAACAAACCAGAAACTAGGACTTACACCCAACCAAAGGAAACCTAGTTGAATACCTTTTCACTCCAATCTTATTTCAGGAAAACATACACCAATCATACTCATAAGAAGAATGTGCCCATACCTTATTTAAGTGAAGGAACCCCTTTGGAAATCTGCCACAATCACAAAGTTCTTTTGCCAATCTTCACAAAGGTTAGTAGATCACAAAATAATCAACATTACTCCACTTTTCAATCATCATCACCAAAGTCTTTAATTGCACAACTTCCTTATCTCTCCTAAAACCACTTGTACCATAAAATAAAATAAATCACAACATTGCATAACCTTATAACTCCCAAAACCACTTATACCATAAAAGTAAAATAAATCACCACATTGCATAACCTTATAACTCCACTAAAATACTTATAGCATTCTTAAAATAATCTTTTAAGATATCACATACTCAAACCCTTATATCTCCTAAAATATTAAAATAACATACCTTATAATCTTGGAGCCTTCCAAAATATTTTTCACCGTGCTATCAACGCTGTGATTCGAACTATCGACGCCCACTTCCTACACAGGTCAAATCACCATCTGCGCTACTCGTTTGATGACGAGTGAAATGCAACCAACTGACCTTAATTTCTTCCTCAAAACGGAGATACCTTGGTTTCATCATTTTCACACTATTGTTTATGTTCTATGACAGACCTCTAGATATTCTTGCATCCCTGGCATATTCTTCGGCACATCGATATTCATGTTTGATTGTTGTTTAAAATGTTATGCACTATAGTAATTTGATATTCGATCACTGACGAATTTTCTTTATTTTCATCACATTGGGGCTTCATTTTAATATTGATTGAGCATCATTTGAATCTCCACCATGAGCCCTCCTCTTTGGTGCTGCTCCTGAGCATCATTTGAATCTCCACCACGAGCCCTCCTCTTTGGTGCTGCTCCCGAGCATCATTCTTCGTTAGCACAGGGGCTCCGACTAAATCGAAATTGCACGAGGATTCATGTAAAAAACATACACCCTAAAATGAATTCCATTGCCACATTTTATATGTATTTCGATGCATTACCAAACACGTCAGCATTTCCAAACACGTCGAAAAATACTTTAATTTAATTTTAAAATATTAATTTAAATTTTAAATAAATAAAATTTAAACTAGATATTTAAAATTAAATATCTTCATCACCGGGGCACCTTTTTCAATGAAACGAAGAGCCAGCTTGGGTTTTAAGAAAAACCCATTTCAAATATGTTGTCCATGGTTTTAAATAAAACCTTTTATTTTTTCTACCTTGGTTTTCACAAAAAACCTTTCCGCTTCTTGACATCAATGACAACATCAACACTTGAGCAAAGGCAATGTACCCAATGTACCCAAAATTGCCAACATGATTGCATTGAGAAAATGACCAGGTATTTCCAAACTAGTATATGCCCACCTGATCTGAATTCTTATCAAAAAATGAGGTATAGACTTCATGCTCTAAAATATGTATTACTACCTGAAGGGTTTTTCAAAATAAACTTGGATGGTATTCTCATAAAATGTTTGAAGGAGGACCAAAAAAAAGGAATCATAGAAGACTTTCATGGAGGGGTAGCAGGTGGTCATAGCTCAGGAAGAGTTATAGCTTTGAAGATAATAAGAGTAAACTATTATTGGACTTCTGTGTTCAGTGATGCTTTTAAAGCTACACAAGCTTGTGATAAGTATCAGAGGTACGTTGGAAGAACTAGAAATGTTGCATCTCCCCTGAAGCCTATTCAAGTTGAGGAGCCTTTCCAATAATGGGGATTAGATTTTATAGGAGTTATAAATCCTAATTCCTCAACGGAGCACAAGTTTATCTTGATAGCTATATATTATCTTACCATATGGGTAGAGGCCATTCCTACAAATAAGGTAGACCAGGAAGTTGTGATCAACTTTATGGAGAGTGATTTCTATATTTGGAGTCCCGAAAGCTTTGGTGAGTGATAATGGCCTTACTTTCATAGGATCCAAGTATATTGAGTTTACCAGTAAGTATGGAATCACTCTTAAAAATACTTCAAATTATTATCCACAAGGTAATGGACTTGCAGAATCTACCAATAAAAACCTATTAAGGATTTTGAGAAAATCTCTGGAAGGTAACAAAAGGAGTTAGCACCTATTGCTCAACCATGCTCTATGGGTAGATAGAAATAGTATTAAAAAGTCCATCAAAACTTATCCTTAAGCATTGGTATATGAAAAAGAGGTGGTATTATCGATTCACTTAGAGATCCCAACACTTAAGCTTGCCAGTACAGAAGAAGAATTAGAGGATGATCCAGTTAAAACCATATTGACACACTTGCTACGATTGGAAGAGAGCAGAACTCAAGCATATGATCATTTTTAAAATAATTGATCAAACATTAAAGCATGGTTTGATAAAAATGCTAGGTTAAAAAAACTCCAAGTTGGAGACTCAATTATCAAGTGGAATGTTGACAGGGTAAAACCTGGCAAGCATGAAAATTTTGATTCCTTTTGGGATGGTCCTTTCGAAATAGTGGAAGCTAAAGAGTCTAATGTATTTCAATTGAAGGATCCACAGGGAAACATACAACCAATTCTGGTTAATGGTTTCCACCTCAAGCTCTATTATATGTAAGAAGTGAGCTCATTGTAACATATGTATATACATTGTACAAATATTTTCCCTTCCTTTATGCACTTTGTATTTGATTTATTTTCTGCACTTTATAACTAGTTATTTTCAAATAAATGCTAAAAAAAAATATAAAGAGAGAAGAAAGTTTGCAAGAAATGACTAAGTTTTGGCCAAAATGCATAGTAATGTTCCATTCCAACAATGGTACTTTGTACTCTCCAGAATGGCATTCCGCTCTCAAGTTCACACAGTTAAATATGAACTTTCGTAGGTGGTCCATCAGTTTCTATCCCGCATAAAGAAGGACAAAGAATGGTGCTAATCTGGGAACCTTTCAAAGATGGAGATAGCCAGAGAGGAATTGAGGTAGAGTGCCATGCATGTAAGATTCAAGTACCAAAGTGGACTCAGAAGGATTCTGGAGCAGAATTAGGCCAAAGCCAAATAGCAAGTTCCAATATGACACATGGAGGCTAAAGAGTTCTCCCGCATTCAATTATAATGAACTAACACATGAACCAAAGAGTAGTCGAAGGGCTGTGATGAGCTGGCAATACAATTTCAAAATTTGACCAATAAGAAGATAGGACATCACCTTTGAGCCACCAAAGAAATAATGGAAGGATCGTGAAGTATGCCAACAAAGATATCGCACAACAGCTGCATTTATGGTGGATGATACGCATATTCTAGGAGATAAAAAGTGACAAAGTCTTATGCAGTGTTCATTTAGTGACCATGAGGCGGTATAGAAGCATAGCAAAATTCTGAATTTCTCCTCACTTATTACAGTGTGCAAAGTCCTACTGCTGAAAGATGGATCCTAAGAAATCACCCACAGAGGCCGCATAAGATGTTCTGGAATTCAAAACTTTGGATGACCAAACGTCGGTGCCTTACCTTGATAAAGCCGAGGCTGTAGCAAATATGACGATGACCATCACTTAAAGGATGAGGCTAAGAAAGAGTGTGAATGATGGATACAAAAATAATGCTACTCTATAAGTGGAAGGTATATGCTCCATACTTTCTTATCTATCCTTTTACATTTGTGATTATGTTCACCCATGTCCTAAGTTGATAGCTACGATAGTTAAATTCTATGACCCACTGGCCAAGGTAGTAAAAACCTATGAGGGTGAGACCCTTTTTAGCATCACTGCATATTTCTATCATGATATTTTTGCCTTAGGGCCTGACCCTCCAATACCACCAAAACCCTTTAAAATTGTTGAACAAACTAGGTTTTATTCCACAAAGAAGTGGGAAAATGACGGTGAGTCATTTAGGAATTAGGTTTATAAGCAGCTAAATACCAAACCCTAGGAAGAGTTTTCTGAAGTCCCCATTTCTATAAAAAAATTTGTAACCCCTGTTCTGTTCTCTATGTTGGCCTGCATGGAGGGTTTGGACTTTGATAAAGAGGTTCATGGTTGGTAAATTATCGCTACATACTATATCTCTAACAAAAGGATGTATGAAAAGGAGGCAGAAAATAAAGGGATAAGGGTGATTTATTTCAACTGGAAAGCTTTTCTCACCCAAATAATACATGAACATCTAGTAAGCTTGAAGAGGGGCACCAACGCTCCTAGCTTTAGGCATTGCTCAAACTTGGCATGGATGTTTTATGCCACTATTAAAGATAGAATGTCATGGATTCCAGTCAAATATAATACTAATAAAGGAGAATATATTCCAGTTTACTATTGGACAAATCATTTAAGAAGTAGTAAGTCTCACTATAGGTTCAATTTGGAATTTTGGACCGACCCTTAAGATAATGTATGGTAATTTACCAAATTTCCACTTCTAGCCAAAGCTATTCTGAGGACTAAAGATGAATAGGAAGGGGACTGGTATTTTTTAACTAAAGGCATGGTCATAATATTATATGGTTTCCTGGGTAAACCTTTTCTTTTACCCCACTTTGTCATGAAGAGACTCTTTGTCTTGGAATATTTGATGCAAGCAGAGTACATTGACTCAAAATATGGTTCGGGGAGGAAAAGGAAGCATTTGCTTTCCCACCGCACCTTGAGTGATATCACCATTAAAAATAAGAGTCAGAGTCAGTAAATTGACAAATACCTGGATATTTTAGGTCTATTTTATATTCCTTAGAAGTGGAGTTATGATCCTGATGATATTTTCACTACAAAAAATAAAATCCTAAACAGAGATAAGGCGTACAAATTTGAGAAAAGGCCCATGACTAATTTTTAACATGGAAGAAACAATGATGAGACTACTATTTTAGATTGGAATGTCTCCAATATGGATTAGTTACCTCAATGGTTGGATTTTTATGAGAATATTGAAGATTTTGATCCAGACCACAAGCTCGGTCATCAAATTATCGAGGATATGACCGACAAGATTAAAGCAAAAACTACAAAGAGAAGTAGACCCTCCTCCAAGTCAAAGTCGGCAAAGAAAAAGGAATATCATCTAAAAATGAAGTTACAGAAGAAGTAGAAGAGGAGGATTTTAAGGGACCATGGGAGGACACCAAGATTATGGATTGGTGGTGTATGAGAGTTGAAATTGGGAAAGCTGAATCTAAATTTGGAATAAAAATTGATAAAGAGTTTTCAAAAAGATATGATAATATTGATACTTGGAGTCTAAAGGATGTGAGGCACAATGTATTAATAGTTGAAAAGCCCCAGGGTGATTCTGAATCTCTCCAGTATTCTACAGATCAAAAGGCTTCTTTAAAAACCACTGGAGTATTGAGAACCTTTAGTCCTACTTCAAAGTAGGTGGAGAAATTCCCTAAAGGGGCTAATATGATGAGCAAAATGAGGTATTCTAAAGAAAATGTTGTCAGTACCCCTATTATTGAAACAATATCTAGGCCTGCACATTTAGCTCTAGGGGGGAAACATCAAGACAAAGATATTATTTGTAAGAATAAGGATAAGAGTTTCAAGTTCAGGTTGCTTTATTTTGTTCCTGCAACATAATCTAAGTCGTGATCCATGTTGTAATCACAATGACACTGAGAGGGGGGGTGAATCAGTGTAGCATTCCAAAACATGAATAGACAGCTCTAAAAAAAATTGCAGCAGATAAAACTTATAAACAGATATAATAAGTACCGCAAGAGAACATCACACAACACAGATTTTTAACGAGGTTCACCAAAATGGCTACTCCTCAAAAAGAATGGCTGCTTGGACTCCCATCCAAATCCAACCTCTTGCAAAGCACCAACTTTACAATTTGTTTACCAGCACCAACTGGAAGGAGCACCAACCCCTTAACTTTATCTGCTTCAATAGAATGGAGCACCAACTCCTATTTTACCAGCACCTACTGGAAAGAGGCACCAACCCCTTAATTTGCCAGCACCAACTGGACAATTTGTTTACCAGCACCAACTGGAAGGAGCACCAACCCCTTAACTTTATCTGCTTCAACAGAATGGAGCACCAACTCCTATTTTACCAGCACCTACTGGAAAGAGGCACCAACCCCTTAATTTGCCAGCACCAACTGGACTTCAATATTGAATAAAAAATGTTTGACATATACCTTTGTTATTGCAAGACTCTAACTGGTCTACATCACCTTTGCAATCTTTGTGCACTCTGCTCTCTCTTGCGCAATCACTTCACACAGTCTGTTGCACTGCTACAGCCAGACTTTGCAATCAACTTTGCCCTTCGCGCTTCTCTGCACACTCTGCTTTCTCTGCGCACACGCTTCGCACACTCTGTGTCATTTCACATTCTGCTCTCTGCTCAACATGAACTTCACTTTCACAAACACTATGCTCGCATTCGCACTTTATCTTAACACCCCATTTTTCAAACTCGAAGAACCCTTGCTTTTATAGAAGAAATTTTAGAAACAAACCCTAGAAGAACGTCGATCGAGAAACCCTAGAATTTGTCACTGCCAAACCCTAAAATCCAGTAACCCTAAGAATGTCGGCAAAACCCTAGAAATTGTCGGCTACCAAACCCTAAAATCCGTCGGCCCAGATTTAACTTTGTCGGCCTCAAACTCTTCTCCACCTTCGTCACCTTCCTGTAGCTTATTGCCGCGAAATAGTAACACGTCGGCCCTTTTAATTTAATTTAATATTTTAATTTAAATTTTAAATAAAATAAAATTTAAACTAAATATTTAAAATTAAATATCTTCATCATCGGGGCATCTTTTTCAACGAAACGAAGAGCCAACTTGGGTTTTAAGAAAAACCCATTTCAAATCTATTATCCATGATTTTAAATAAAACTTTTTATTTTGACTGCCTTGGTTTTCACAAAAAACCTTTTCGCTTCTTGACATCTCAGGTTCTAAAGACTTCTTCTTCTCATTCTGAATTATGTTTTCTATTTACGTGCATCTATCATTTAAGGACTCATGATATGACTAAATTTTGAACTTTATCCTCTGCATCTGAGTGACTTCTGAACTACTTGTCCATTGCATCATTAGATCTAACTGACTGTATTGACAACAATGACAATCCTCCTGCAACACCTTGCTCAACACTGAACTCCTATCCATTGTACTTTGGCTGCACCTTGCTGTTCAATAAACTCTTGTCCATTGCATCAATAAATTCATGCATCTGTGTTGACAACAATGACAATCTTGTTTGTTGCACTTTGCTCAACAATCTCCCCCTTTGGAATTGTTGGCAACACATGTGCAATTTTCCTGTAAATCTTCTCCCCCTTTGACAATAATACCAAAGGGTTGCTGCAGACTCCCCCTGAGTCTATGCACAATATTCTTAGACACAAATTATTACAATTAGCAAATATTCCAAGCATGAACAAGAAGAAAAACAAATACACAAATGCTCCCCATGAGTCCAAGACCACTTCATTTCACTGATTGACAACATCATGATAAGCATAATAGGCATCAATAAAATCAACAATGTGAATAGCAGCAATAACCAGTGAATGACACCATCACCGTCAACTTCACCAATATAACATGTGTAAGAACATGACTGAACCACTGTCTTATGTGCAACTACCCTCTGTTACCTTGCAAACTCAAACTTGTCCACTGTTAGTGAAGGCATACAATAATCTTATATAGCCAACTTTTTGTTCTGCAATGCCAGCAACATCTGCATACAACTTCACCATGCATCTTGGATATATTCTCAACAAGCTTGAACCTAATGACAACTATTTGTCTCTCTCTGCAGTGAGAATCCAGCAGGCTACCTCAATCCACTTTCAACTCTGTGCAAGTACCAAACACTGTACCACAGCACAACCAACATCTTTTCTCAACCAATTAGGGCTTTAGCAACAATGCTTATAGACAAGGTTTAACCAACATCATTCAACTCAAGATTAACCTTGAAGCATTCAACCAATCACTACATGAAAAGGAAACTAGTAGACATCCTTTTCCTTCCAAAGGTATTTGAAAAAGACAACCACCAACATAAATCACCAAGGCAAAGAATAACTTGCTCAAATCAAACTCAATGGAGTAAGCCCAAATCATGTATCAAGAAAAGCATTAACTTGATCAAAACAACCACTATGAAAGCAACTCAACTATTCATCACCAGGCTGGAAATCATCTGGCTGCTCATTAAAAAACTTTTTCTTCAATCTTCCCATTCAACATGCTGATTTCACTTTTGTCAACAGAATTGACAAGTGACTCACATCTGTACCAATTTTTGTCCAAAGCACTGCAATTTTACTGCCAACTCTTACTTTCAACTATGCATGTCGGAAGAAGACATTTTGTCAAACACTTTATGGCCAACCGTAGTGCACCTTACTCAGCCTCAAGCTTCTTATCCTTGGACTGGCATTAAATCAATAGTTAAAACAAAACCGTCTGTGAATTAAATATATTCACCAAGGTGTCATGAAAGATCTGGCAATCTTCACATCAAAGAGTAAAAACAAATACATGCTGCTCGAAACACAAATACACAGCTAGGGCAAGCATTCTTTCGTTGAGAAAATTATCTGGACTATTATGATTCGTAATTTTGAACAGTGGTATTAAGAATCATCAACAGTACAACAGTGACATATCTCAAAACTACCAATGGTGACAGCTCTCAAATTAAACACCACACTTCACGGCATTTCCACAAACCACTATATAAACTGAAAAACACACTTTAACAACTATACAACATTAACCCGACTGCTTACCTTTCATCCTCAGATACCTAGACAAATACATAGGAGCATTAAAATAAAACTTTAATATTGCTCCTCCTGAGGATGTGCCACCCGGAGTTGCTTAGAGCAATGGCGGAGTAGCCTCCTTCTGTCCAAGGAGACACAATTTCCTTTCTTCTGTCTTTCTCCAGACTTTCCTGAACTTGGGCTTGGGTTTTTCAACAACATCCCTATTTTGCTCCTGTTCGTGAACTTGAACATTTCTCTTGTGGGGTTGTCTCTTGTGCATTCTTGATGGATGATTATTTTCTTTTCTTTTATGCACATGATATGTTCCTTGTCGGTGTTGTCCTCTTTGTGTCCGATGAAATCTAGGGTTTTGCCTTAGATTAGATATAGAAGTGCTTGGATAGAACCTTGCTATGTGCCCTTGACCGTTGCATTTAAAACATTGCACATGTTTTATTCCCTGTCTGTATTGCATTCTATGTGTATGATGAAATCTATGGTATTGCCTTAGATTGGATACATAAGTGCTTGAACAAAACCTTGCTATGTGCCCATGGCCATTACATTTAAAACATTGCACAGGGTGTTCACTCAAAAAAATAGAAGTATTTTTATCAGCATAACTCTTTGATCTATTGTTCAGTCCACAATAAATTGCCTTGTGACCAAAGTGGTTGCATTTAGAACAATAGCCATAAAAAGCATTATTATTAAAAGAGTGAGAGTGAGAGAACCTCTTTTCTTGTGGTTGCTTTCTTTGTAGATCTTCTTTGATATTTTCTTCCTTTTGAGGATTCGGCTTCAGACTTTTCTTGTTTCAATCCTTCAACCGAGGACTTCTTCTTCTCTGCATATTTGGAGGATGAAGGTTGTTCAGCTTCATATCCAAGACCAAACTTAGCTGTGGAGCTTCTTTGTTGATTTATCATTGTATCTAGCAACTCTGTGCTCTTCTCAAATTTGAGATTTATATTGGCCTCTTTTAGTTGTTTCTTCAATGAAACAATCTCTTCTTCTTGTTGGCAGCATACAGTCTCTTTCTCATTGATTTGATACCTGAGAGTTTCTTCACTCTTTTTGAACTCTTCTATTTTCAGCTCCAGATTGTTAACAACTTTGTTAGATTCCTCTTCATGTTTGTTGTATATACCAACTTTATTACTCATTTCTTATATCTGCATTCTTAAACCGTCAATTTCTTTTTCTAGCTTGTTGCAATACTCTGTTTTCCTAGAAGATTGCATTTCAAGATCTTCAAAAATTTTCTTGTAATCTTCTACTTGAATTTTCAAGTTGGTGATTATATCTTCTGCATCCTCAACCTTTTTACTCAAGTCTGAAATCAGTTTCTGTTCCCAATTTGCTTCTGCATCACTTCCTTCTTCATCACACTCTTGTTCTGAATCTGTTTCTTTATCAATTTTGAACGGATCATCTTCATCTTCACTGCTACTAAACCCATGGCACTGGCGTCCATTATGCCCGAGTTGACCACAAACAAAACATTCTCTACCTTGTGAGCAATCAGCTACAAAGTGACCGGTCTTCCCACATCTGGTGCAAAACTTTATTAATCTGGCTTGTTCTCCATTGTTTGATTCATCTCTTGAATCTATTTTCATTCCCAAAGCAGCAACATTGAGATCATCTTCATTTTCTTTTGTGCCCTTGTGAGATTTCTTCTTCTTGTGTCTTATGGTTTTGCTTTTGCCTTTCCTTGCCATTTGTGTTCTTGTAAGATCTTCCTTCAAGCTGTTAAACTTTCCGAAGGAACTTGGCTCTGATACCAATTGTTGTAATCACAATGACACTGAGAGGGGGGGTGAATCAGTGTAGCATTCCAAAACATGAATAGACAGCTCTAAAAAAAATTGCAGCAGATAAAACTTATAAACAGATATAATAAGTACCGCAAGAGAACATCACACAACACAGATTTTTAACGAGGTTCACCAAAATGGCTACTCCTCAAAAAGAATGGCTGCTTGGACTCCCATCCAAATCCAACCTCTTGCAAAGCACCAACTTTACAATTTGTTTACCAACGACCAACTGGAAGGAGCACCAACCCCTTAACTTTATCTGCTTCAACAGAATGGAGCACCAACTCCTATTTTACCAGCACCTACTGGAAAGAGGCACCAACCCCTTAATTTTCCAGCACCAACTGGACAATTTGTTTACCAGCACCAACTGGAAGGAGCACCAACCCCTTAACTTTATCTGCTTCAACAGAATGGAGCACCAACTCCTATTTTACCAGCACCTACTGGAAAGAGGCACCAACCCCTTAATTTGCCAACACCAACTGGACTTCAATATTGAATAAAAAATGTTTGACATATACCTTTGTTATTGCAAGACTCTAACTGGTCTACATCACCTTTGCAATCTTTGTGCACTCTGCTCTCTCTTGCGCAATCACTTCACACAGTCTGCTGCACTGCTACAGCCAGACTTTGCAATCAACTTTGCCCTTCGTGCTTCTCTGCACACTCTGCTTTCTCTGCACACACGCTTCGCACACTCTGTGTCATTTCACATTCTACTCTCTGCTCAACATGAACTTCACTTTCACAAACACTATGCTCGCATTCGCACTTTATCTTAACACCCCATTTTTCAAACTCGAAGAACCCTTGCTTTTATAGAAGAAATTTTAGAAACAAACCCTAGAAGAACGTCGACTGAGAAACCCTAGAATTTGTCAGTTGCCAAACCCTAAAATCTAACCCTAAAACAAACCCTAAAAATGCCAAACCCTAAAATCCGTCGGCCCAGATTTAACTTTGTCGGCCTCAAACTCTTCTCCACCTTCGTCACCTTCCTATAGCTTATTGCCGTGAAATAGTAACACGTCGGCCCTTTTAATTTAATTTAATATTTTAATTTAAATTTTAAATAAAATAAAATTTAAACTAAATATTTAAAATTAAATATCTTCATCATCGGGGCATCTTTTTCAACGAAACGAAGAGCCAACTTGGGTTTTAAGAAAAACCCATTTCAAATCTATTATCCATGATTTTAAATAAAACTTTTTATTTTGATTGCCTTGGTTTTCACAAAAAACCTTTTCGCTTCTTGACATCTCAGGTTCTGAAGACTTCTTCTTCTCATTCTGAATTATGTTTTCTATTTCTGTGCATCTATCATTTAAGGACTCATGATCTGACTAAATTTTGAACTTTATCCTCTGCATCTGAGTGACTTCTGAACTACCTGTCCATTGCATCATTAGATCTAACTGACTGTATTGACAACAATGACAATCCTCCTGCAACACCTTGCTCAACACTGAACTCCTATCCATTGTACTTTGGCTGCACCTTGCTGTTCAATAAACTCTTGTCCATTGCATCAATAAATCTGTCTGACTGTGTTGACAACAATGACAATATTGTTTGTTGCACTTTGCTCAACAATCCATTACTAAGAAATCATTACTTCCTGTGGAAGTGCAAGTATATTTATTAGAAGAAGATTCCAAAGATGAGATGGATGCTTTTCGATTAGTTCATAAAAGGACTAAGATAACCCCAGAAATAAAGGATAGAGAGGTTTCCAAAATGCAAAAGATGAGTATGGAGGAAATTGCTGAAGAGGTAGCTGCTTTTAATACAGAAGGGTTAGTTGAACAAGAACAATAGCTTGAGATAGAAGCTAAACAAGAACACCCTACATCTATAGGCAAAGGTATGGTTTCTAATCCCTCTTCTCCTTCTCATATCCATGAATACCCAAAAATATTTCCCTCCATTTATAGTCAAGGAAATATGGTAAATTTACCTCCACCTCACAGTTATTCCCTCATCCTAGTAGGATCTATGGAGGTACCAATCAGTTCTATTGTGTCATAGTCTCCTCCAAACCCACCTTCCATTTATGAGATATCCAATTCAATATCCACCTTTGTTGCATCCTCATCTCTTTCATTACCATCATCCATGGGACACTGCGTTCCAAGTTCATCCATCTCTTCTACTATTAGTTGTGTCACTATTTATTTGAATTTATCTATGTCAACAGTAGTGATAGTCACAAAATCTACCATTGTAAGAGAGACTACTATCAATGTATCTCCACCCCCATAAAAAACAAGTCAGTCCACCCTTATGTTTTTTATGTCGTTATCTCCTTTGGTTGTTGATGTTACAAGGTTTGTTGTTGTATCAAAATAACATACAACCACTTAGAGCATAAATGACTATTGGGTAGATAAGCTTACCAGGCCTTCCAATAGGATGGCTATGATGAGAAAAAGTATGTATATTAGCCCTGTCACTAGGAAAAGGGTTTCAAGGTCTTTTATTCTATAGGTAAGCAAACCTAAAAATGAAATGACTACTTAGGACTATAAAGTGAAGGAAATCATAGAAGATATTGATAAAATTCCTACTGAAGATGAGTTAGGGATGGCCAAGGCTCACTTAGAGACCTTTTATGTGAAGATTGACATAGCAAAAGATAAGGTAGATAAGCTAGAGCAACAAGTTGAAAAACTTAAGAAGAGCTTTAATGATCAAAATGAGGTAGAGAAAGCTCTAAGGAAAGAGGCTAAGAGTTGGCAGGAAATATTTCAAAAGGCTAATGAGTTGAAATATCAGTTAGAAGAACAAAAGAAGTTGAATGAGGATTAGGAAAAAGAAATTCAAAATTTTAAACATTAGCTTCAGATTGAGAAAGCCAAGTCCTCAGGTTTTTCTAAAGATAGTTTGAAAATGATAAAGCAGGAGTTGTTTTTTGAAGTTCAAGAAAAAATTTCAGGTCTTCAAATCATAATTGACTAAGGATGCTAGCCAATTTTTATCTACCATTCATATGGATTTAGATCAAATCACTGGAGAGTTACAACCTATGGTGATTCCAATGGAAAAAATGTATAGGTTTGTTGGTAGTAGGCTCAATGATGCTGCTAAACCAATTTCTAATAGAGAATGGAATCTAGCCGGGGTAGCCTCCAAAATAGTGGTGAAAAAGCATAGGGCAATTCAGAGATCCTGGTTGTTGTTTGATAGGATGGAAAGAGGCATTAAATATATTATTGAAATAAATGAGGAAATGGTTCATGTTGGTTTCAAAGGAATTTGAAAGGAGGATCACAACTTGTTATCTATGGAAGAAGCCCAACAAAGAATCAAGGAGAACCTATAGGATGAAGCTGAAATTGATTCATTGGAAGAGCCATTATCCCAAGAAAAAACTGCCAAATTAATTATGGGTTGCACCCACTTAAAATATCTCATAGAAGATCTGGTGACCAGAGGGAATGATACTAATTATGAGGATGTTGGGGAACTACAATATGTTTATAAGCATCTTAAAGAGACATTAAATCCCTCTGAGCAAGCCTGTAAAAAGGCTCTTCGATATTTGGAATCAATGGTCCAAGTATTTGGGGACACCTCCGGTGAATATAATCAAAGACTACAAGCTCCAGGAGAAGATGACGAGGAAGAGGCTATAGAAGGTGATGATGAAGAGGCTGTAGAAAGAATGAAATAGGATTGAGAAGCTACAGGTCCAAGAGGGGCTCACGCTTAAATCATTTCATTTTTGTTTGTACATATGCATAGTTTTTGTGTTTCTAATACATCAATTTTGTATTTATGTTTTTACTTTGACAATTGTCAGAAACAAGTAATAAAGGCATGAAGTCTATAATGCAACATTTTTGTAAAGACATTTTTTGAAGTGAAGCCTTATAAAGGAAGTAGAGTTATGTATAGTTTTGAAGGCAGTAGTAATTCTGATATTATGGATATAGTATCTAGTTGAAAAAGTGAGTTCTATGATGTTTTTTTGCATGGTTTTGATATGAACATTTATCCTCTAGGCAGAATATGAGCTTTCAGAGTGTAGTTTTTGTATGGAAATTATTCCTTAAAACATATCTTTAAAGACAAGTCTTGTTTTGACTCCTAAGGCCCAATGGATAAGACTTTGGATTTGATTGGATTTGCAAGCAAATCCACCCGAGAGGCACTAGAATGTAGGCCCAAAATGGCCACATACTTAGTAAAATTTTGTATAAATTTGACTAAGTGATAAAATCATCATTTCGTGAACCTTGCAGTATGCTTTTATCTGATATCGGGTCAGAAGATATGAATCCTCTTAGCAGTTAGTGAAGTTTTCATGTTTGGAGTGATTCTGGGTGACTTTACTCCAGCTTCGAAATGAAGAGAGATCTCAAATACATAAAAGTTCCTAAGAGATGATGATGTCAGTGGCAGAAAAGTGCAGAATGGTGATTATGGGAAGGTCCTTTTTTTTTTCAACTTTGAAATAAAGAGAGATCTCAAATCCATAAAAGTTCCTAAGAGATGATGATATCAGTGGCAAAAAAGTGTGGAATGGTGATTTCAGGAATGACCAAGTCTTCCCTTTTTGAAATAAATATAAGACGGGGTGGCGGAATAACAAAAGTGTGGATTCATGATAGAAGAAGTATGTGACTAGCTCCAGACCCATATTGAAGAATATAATACTAAAGATAAATATCCCGTAGCGAATTTAAGGTTCAGATATCCAGATTGAATATTCTATTATTTTTGATAAGAAAGATGACATCATAATTTTTAAAGTGGAATGACATTTAGCTTGTTTCGGGTTGAATCTAAATCATGTGATGAAGAAAATAAATGGTTGAGATTAAGCTGCCAAATATTGGTTGTTTTAAATATATTACTATATCATAATTGTAACAGTCAGTTGGGATATGAAGCATCTATAGTTTCCAAGAAGATCAAACCAAATGTGGTTACAAATCGATGATGGCAATTCACTCCCAAGAAGGATAGACATAAAAGCATGATCTTTAACGATCAAAGCTTTAGTTCCATTGAGAGATTAAAAAGTTGTAGAGACCCCGAGCTATCATGACGGACTTTCTTTCAGCATATTTCTTGGAGGATGGACCAATGAGCTGATGCCAGCTAAAATATTTGATGTACTGTTGTAACAAGATTATGTGTATTGTTTCTTGATTATTGTAATAAGCAAACTATAAGTAGAGGTCAAACCCTCATTTTGAAGGGTCAAATCTAGCATGTTTTCCTGTACCATTATAAATATTCTTGAAGAGTTGAATGAAAGGAGAAATACATTGGTATTTTCCTCAAATTCACATTCTCATGCTTGATGTCAGAGGTTTGGATTTCATAGTTGCATTTTTGTAAATACTTAGATGGTTAGTTTGTGCCTATTTTGGATTACTAGTTGTTATAAGTAATTGAAATCTGCTTTTGAATTCATTCTATGTGGTTAGGAAGTATATTTCTATAAAATCTAAGTGTTTGGTGAATTTTATTATTTGGATTATCATTCCTTGGATATTGAAATTGCTTACTAGTATATTTAATATATGAAATGATATATTTTGAGATAAAGGTTGATCTGAATGTATGTCCTTAGTATGGTTTTTTGGGAGATTTTTATGGTAGTGCAATGTTGTTAACCTATACATCCATTGTTATCTACATCTCTCTAACCCTAACCTTCTCTTACCCTAAACTCCAAACCCTAAGTGAGCATAATTGTGTCAACAACTTGCTAAGTTGACAAGGAACCAACCTACTCTGGAGGTTGGATTGGAAACCCCTATTTTGGTCCATCCAATGTTGAGTGTTGAGCTATAGCTATTGGGTGCAAGCCTGGACAGAAAGTAGGAAGATAGATAGACATAGTACTAAGTGAAAACTTGGTGTAATTTAGTGCCCAAAAGTGCCTACTTGAGTAAGGTGCCTACTTTAGTAAGGCACCTACTTTAGTAAGGTGCCTACTTCAATAAGGTGCCTACTTGAGTAAGGTGCCTACTTTAGTAAGGTGCCTACTTGAGTAAGGTGCCTACTTTAGTAAGGTGCCTACTTGAGTAAGGCTACTTAAGTCAGTAAGGCGCTTACCTTCTTATGCCTTCGTCTAATTGAACGGAACCATGTCAAGTCCATGTAGGACCTCGACTGAGTAAAAGACGATAAAATCTAGGAAATAACTACACAAAACACACTTCACACTTGGATTAGATAATACACATGAATTCATTAAATACATACATAATATTTCATAAAAATACACAACTCCTTATATAGTGCCATGCAAAAACCATTAGTACATATACAAAAATATGAGCATATCAGGTGCTCATCATCCCCCCATGCCTAATATGTGCCACGCCCTCGTGGCACCTAAAATTGGTAATCACCTCCTCCTTGTAGGCCACTATGCTTCATTTCCTCCTCTTTTTGGTGGCCTTGGCTTGCTCTCCTTCCTGAGGCTTTCATTTTTGCTGAGGGGCCCTGGTTTGTTGCGGGGCATCCTTGGGTTGTGTTGTCCTTTGGCTATGTTGGCGATTGGCTGTGTTGGGTTGGCCTACATTCTATGTTGACTTCTTGTTGCACTGGCTCTATCTCCTACTTGGCCCAGCACCTATGTTGGGCATGGCTACCATAGTCATTGCTCCCTTATGGAAGGCTGCTTCTACTTCCTGCCATAGGTCAGCGTGTTGTGGTTGTAGCTCTCTAAAGGGAATGTTAGAATCATCCCTCTTCTACACAACCACACTGGCCTTGTACAACTAAAGTTCCTCAGGGGTGAGGTCAGTATTTTCTACCATGATTGCTACTGCCTCTACCTCTAGTCCATATACTCCCCATCTTGCTAGCCACTTCTTCATTTTAGAGGGTCGACCCAATGATGAACCATAAATATCCCAAAATTGGTCATCGTCAACAGGATCCACACAGATGTCTGGCCCTCTTTCTTCCTTTTTTGTAGCTTTCCTATATACCTTTACCTCCTTGAACTCCTTACGGGGCTATTAAAATTTCACCTTCTACTCAACAAAGGCCTGTACACCTACTTCCCATTATTCATCCAAATGGGGGTTTGGTTCTGCAAATGTTACTATGGCCTTTCTTTTGGCCCTCTTCTATGTCGTTTGTGGCACCTTCCCCTTTCCTATATCTGGTATTACGATAGCCTGTGTGGGAAGGTCTTCATTTCCTATAGAGGCCACCTCCATTTTGGATGATCTAGAGAGTTGTTCCTCTGATCGAGGATCCTCTGTAGTTGTTCCTCCTGCACCCTGGTCATCTGACACCTGCTCCTCTGGTTCCTCGTATAACCCCATTTTAGTTTTGGGACCCTGGTGCTCTAGGGACTCCTTCTTGCCTTCAAGCTTAGGGTCTTGCCCTTGATTCTACCCTGAAGGCCCCTCATCATCATTGATGTTGATAACAGGGGTTTCTGTTTGAAAAATAGAATTCCCCTATTCCTCTGTAATTCCTCTATCAGAGGTGCACAAACCTTCTCCCACCTCCAATTCCTCATTTCAGGCATTGGACATGACTGCCCTAGATGAGACTATTCTCTCTAGTGAGGTTGGAGAATTCATGGGCACCTCAATCGCCCAATATATTTGGGTAGAGGCATCCCACCTTTCGATCGCCCGGACTTGCAGCTGCTGGTTCTTTGCCTTGAGTTGCTGGATCAATTGTTGGAATTGGGTGATGGTGGCCTCCTACCTCTAAATTTTTCTTATGGTCATATCCTTGTACTCATCGAACAAGGCCTGCATCATAGATTTCTTGCCCTATTCGGCACGGTCCTCTTCCATTGGTACCTCGGACCATAGGTCTTGCGAGCTATGAGCGGCCAATTTTTTTAAGGTTTGGGCCGTGAAGCTAAGCTCTACATCTTCCTCCTCTTCCTCACTCATGAGGATTAGGCATCGCAATCACCTTCAACCTTGTATGCGCTCTATCCACCATGCTGTAGGTTTGGGGCTGGAAGGTTCTGGCCTTTCCTCCATATAATTGGGTAGAGAGCTCTACCCTTTCTCCATATAATTGGGCAGAGAGCTTTGCCCTTCCTCCATAAAATTTAGTGAGAATCAGGGGTGCTCCTCTTTGGACATTCCCCCAATTTAACATCATCCTCTACCTCTGTTTCCACATACTTTGTTGCATTAGATGGCTCGGCCCTAATTTCCTTGGTCATTCCTCGTAATTTGGCCTCCTGCTCTGGTTTGACCACTATCTACTCTTGCACCCCAGAGTGTTCGGCCCCTACCATCAATGAGCTTCCCCTGTGCTCCTTTGCATGGTGGATCAGGGTTGTAATTAGCCCATGGTGGGCTAGGGTAGAGGATGCCCCTCTTTGGTATCATGATGCCTCATCCTGTAGGGCATTCACCAGGTAGAATGGGACGTTAATTTCCCACCTATGCACCAGGTGGCTCAGAAACTACATATGATTCGCATTCAGGTGTGAATACTTCCTAGTACAGGTAAAGTATCTTGCCACCTACTCGAAGAGCTTTCTCAGGTGCATCGAGAGCTTCTACTTTGGAAGCCCATGTTGGTCGCATGGGGCACTTCCCCACTCGAGTAGTACTTCTACGTATTTCTTTGCCATGCCATCCTTATACGTGCATTCCCTAGTAAGGGGGAGGTTGGTGACATGAGTGATGTGCTCTGGAGTGACTGGAATCTCTAGTCTGCACATCCAAGTGACTCCTCTATTCACAGAGGTAGCAAACTCCTTTGCTACCTCTACGTCCTAGTCTTGGCTGACCAGGTGACAGTAATCCATCCACCCGACTACTTCAAACTAGCATGCAACATCTCCCTTGATCCCCTTAGTACCAATGGGCTCATGCTTCTTGAGTGCATGATTCTTCGATCGTCCACCCATGGTGAATTCTCTACTAGTTTCGACTAGTTCGATGCCCTGCCTTAGTAAGGCACCTTTTTATAAACTTGATGCCTTACTCTAAAAATTATTTCCTTATTAGGGTTGGTAGGGTACGCCACCCAAATTAACGTTCGACACGACATATTAGGCATGTGGGGTGAATTCAAATCTTGCATCGACATTATTTTTAGAGAGGTATATTATATGAAAAATTACGTATATATCTAAATAAAATCATGTGCATACCTGATTGGTCATTTCATGTTGCGTGGAGTATGCCAACTTGCTATTCGATGATATTTTTCCCATGTGTTGATTACATCACCTTGGGTACTGCATTCCTAGTTCGCTCGAGGTCCTGCTACTAAAAACATGGTGGATCCTATTGGTTCAGGTTGGGACGCATATCTCCTCGACGGTTGGCCTTGGGACGTGCAAAAATCCTACCCAATGATTTCAAAATATTTTTGGGTGCTTTCAGATTTCCATCACGTGATATGATGGTGTTGGCTTTGGCTACTCCTCGTACTACCAAGTTGTGCATGTGTTTTGAATTGATCGAGGCGCTTGCTTGAGTAAGGCACCAAGGTAAGGTGCCTACCTCAGTAAGGTGCCTACCTTAGTAAGGTGCTGCTTGACTATGAAGAATGATCTAGGGTGGTGCCTCCTTGGAGTAAGCCCCCCGAGTAAGGCACTCCCTCCAGAGTAAGGCGCCGAGTAAGGCGCCACTCCCCGATGGTAATATATATGTATATATATATATAAGAAATGCTTGGGTGGTGGCACCTTTTAGGTAGAGTGAAGTGCCTACCTAAGTAAGGCACCTACTTCAATAAGGCACCTCCTTCAGTAAGGCACCTATTTTAGTAAGGTGCCTACCTAAGTAAGGTGCCTACTTTAGTAAGGTGCCCACTTCAGGAATATGCCTACCTTAGTAAGGTGCCTACTTCAGTAAGGTACCTACTTTAGTAAAGTGCCTAACTCCCACTTACTTATGAAGAATGCTTTGGGGTGGTGTCTCTCTTGGCTGAGTAAGACACTGCTCCTCCGAAGTAATGTTCCTGAGTAAGGTGCTTCTCCTCTGAAGTAAGGCACCCGAATAAGGTACTTCCCCTCGTACTACTGAAAGAACCCTCCAAGGTGGTGCTACCTCAGCTGAGCAAGGTGCCACTCCTCTAGAGTAAGGCACCTGAGTAAGGCACTTCTCCTCTAGAGTAAGGTTCCCGAGTAAGGTGCCCAAATAAGGTGCTTCTCATTGTATTGCTCTTCCATCATTTGAAAAGTTAGTGGTGGCTAATGTGCCTATTTTTGTGGGGTTGATCAAGCCTCATGAATTTCTGCTCGTGCTATGTCAGTATTTGCTACATCCAGGCATAGGGGTGCATAATTTTTCTTTGTGGTTAATTGGTGCCCACCTTATGCCTGGATCAATGCTATCCTCCTATTGTGCAGGTTCATGGATGCTGAGTCGGTCTTAGGCCCTATTTCTAGAGATACCTATTGTTCGAGAAATCAAGCCATTCCCCTACAAAAATAAAATGAGAAAAAAAAAGAAAAATGCAGTTTAAACACAATCCATGCCTGTTAGGCCTTGGCTCTTAGGATACCTACAACTTGCATGCGGGCGTTATCCCTACAAAAACACACCATAAGCTAAAAAACAAAGGAAACTAATCTAGCTTTTTTTGGTGGACACCTCTGCACCCACCATGTTGTTGAGAATTCTAGAGAATTTTACTCGGATGGGGTCTCCCCCATGCCTATTATGGATTCTACCAGTAAGCTTTCAGACCTGTGGTATGGGCATAACCGGTGGCCATTGGTTGTTAAGATGGTGTTGCTGCCATCAATTGTCTTGACACACACAACACCATTTCTTATGATTTCCACCACCTCGTATAGTCCCATCCATCTTTGCATCAGCTTTCCTTTTCATTCCTAGAATCTGGAGTCATACAACATAACCCAATCTCCCTCTTTGAACTAATTTATTTTAATATGGTGGTCATACCACCATTTTCTTTGCTTCTGCATGATTTCTGTCCTTTGGAGGGCATCCATTCGAAATTCATCCAGCTGGTTCAGCTATCTGAATTCATTCCCTCTATGCTTCGTCCAGGTTCAATTCTAGTTCAACTATTGTTCTAAGCGTCTTGACCTCAAATTCTATGGGCATCATTGCATCCTTCCCATATACCAATTGGAAAGGTGTGAAGCTAGTGGTTGATTTCCATGTTGTATTGTACGCCCAGACCACTTTCGATAATCTGGAAGCCCAATCCTTCTTGTGTTGTTGCACAATTTTTGTTAGGATGTTTTCTAACTCCCTGTTGGTCACCTCCACCTACCCATTTGCATGTAGATGTTAGGGGGTGGTTCTATTGTGCCTTACCTTGTATTGTTCCATCAGTTATTTGATTAACCGAGAGGTGAATTAGGGTCCTTGGTCCATTGTAATCTCCTTGGGCACTCCAAACCTCATGAAAATATGGGTGAACAAGAATTTGGCCACCATCCCCTCCTTAGAATCCCTCAATGCCTGGACTTTGACCCACTTGGTGACATAGTCTATGCAGACTAGAATATACCTCCTTCTTATTGAAGGTGGGTTGATGGGTCCTACAAAATCCATGCCCCATTTATCAAAGGGCTCAATGTGTACATGAGGTTGAAGGGGTATTTCATCCCTATGGGTCGGCCTACCCATTATTTGGCATTTATCACACCTATTGGCGTATGCGGCTGCATCCTTAAATAGGGTGGGCCAAAAATACCCTATTTGTAACACCTTGTATGCAGTCCTCCTTCATGAAAAATACCCACCACATGGCTCATTGTGATAGGCCTTGAGTATCTCTGGGAACTCTTGCTCTATTACACATCTCCTCACTATCTGGTCAGGCCCTATTTTGAATAGGAGGTCATCAATCCATTGAAAGGTAGTGCTCTTCTCAATCACCCCCTATTTCTCCCTATACAAAATAGCAAGGGATGTTCTACCTATGGCCAGATAATTGGTGATGTCCGCATACCATGATGTTTGTTCACTGATGACGAATAAATGTTCATCCGAGAACTGGTCCTCTACCATCGCATGATCTGTTGGAATTAGTCTAGATAGGAAGTCTGTGACTACATTATCCTTCCCGGGCTTGTCAACTATGGTGATGTCAAATTCTTGTAACAACAAGAGCCACCTGATTATCCTACTACTAATCATCGATTTACTCATTAGGTATCTAATGGCCGCATGGTCCATGTGCACGAACACTTTGTACCCAATAATGTAGTGGTAGAATTTTTTGATGGCATGTACCACTATGAGAAACTCCTTCTCTATTACCGTGTAGTTGAGCTCAATACCTACTAGATTTTTACTAATGTAATAAATGGCGTAGAATTATTCGACATCCTTCTACCCAAGGACTGCTCCAATTTCATTATTAGACATGTCATAATATATGTGAAATGGTATAGCCCAATTTGGGCCCCATAATACAGGGGTAGAAATCAGATTCTCTTTTAGCATCTAAAATGATTGTTCATAGTATTTCATCTAATCAAATTCTATGTGCTTTTCCATCAAGTTATGCAGTGGTTTACCAATCTTGCTAAAGTTGATGATAAATCACCTATAGTACCCGGTAGAGCTAAGAAAACTCCTCACTTCCCTCTATGTTTTTGGACTAGGTAGATCTTTGATTACCTCTATCTTCTTTTGGTCTACCTTAATTCCTTCTATCGAGAGATGATGCCCCAGCACTATGCCTTCACGCATCATCATAAAACACTTCTCGTTGTTGAGGGATAAGTTGTTCTCCTTGCATCTCTAGAGCACACGTTCTAGGTTTGTTGTTGCTTCCTTGAATGTCTCTCCATAAATGGTGAAGTCATCCATATATACTTCCACTACTTCCCCCATCATATCCAAAAATATGCTCAACACCACCCTCTAGAAAGTGGTTGGTGCATTGCACAACCCAAAGGGCAGCACTTTGTAGGCAAACATTCCCCATGGGTAGGTGAACGTTGTCTTGTCTTGGTCCTCCTCCCCGATCTGGATTTGGTTGTATCCGCTAAATCCATCCAAAAAGGAGAAATATTTCCTTTTGGATAGTGTGTCCAATACTTGGTCAACGAAGGGGAGTGGGAAGTGATCCTTCTTTGTCACTTTGTTTAGCGATCTATAATCAACACAGATTTACCATTTCCCATTTTTCTTGGGGACCACCACGAGTGGTGATACCCATTCACTATCAAAGATTGGGTAAATGAATCCTACCAAAAAAAGCTTTTGTAGCTCAGCTTTGATGATTTATTTCATGGTTGGGTTCATCCTTCTCTGTGGTTGTCTGACCGAGGTTACCTGCTCCTTGAGGTATATTCGATGAGTGCAAAAATACAGGATGATTCCTTTCATATCTGAATAATCCCAAGAAAATACTTGTTGGTGTCTAGCTAGGAGCTATTTTAACTCTGTTAGTTACACGAGGATCAACCCACTACTGATGTTCAACATCCTGCCAGACTCAATATCAATTTGCATGGTATGGTGGTCCTAGGAATTTACCAATGGTGACTCGAGAATGGTGAGGGAGGATTACCCTTGAAGGAATACCATTATGGTACCATATTGATCATCGTCCTACTCCAATTCTATGACTTCCATAATTGGCTGAAGCATGGACGATGAATCCTCATTCTGTTTGATCAACATGGGTTCACCCAGTGTATCCATTGATTGAGCAAGAAGGGAGATCATTAATTTATTGATGTTCTACCCGTTGGAAATTGTCATCATCCCATCATGATAGCTAATGTAGGCGTCAACCATAGCTAACCATGGCCGACCCAATATGAGTGGGTATCCACCCAACCCCATTTTTTATTGTAGCACCAAGAAATCAGCCGGGTATTCCCATGCATCAACTATTACGATGATGTCTTCAAGCATCCCCTCTAGTGCTATGGTTGACCGGTCTACCAACTATAACACTGTCTTAGTGGGTTTTAGGTTCATAAGCTTTAGCTTCTGCATGGTCTCCTATGACATCACGTTGATGGCTGCACCCAGGTCAACTAGGGTGTTCTCCAATGAGTGCCCTCCTATTTTTACCATCAACATCGGGCTACCTGGGTCTACATATTTGGGATGATATGCATTCCCCATCATAAAATCAGCCAATTTTCCTTCGATGTTGATGGTTTGTGCTGCCTTGCATCCTGGTTTTCTTAGACATAGCTCCTTTATTGCCTTGGTGTATATGGGCACATCTAGGATGGCTTGAAATAGAGGGATCGTGACTTTTAGGTTCCTCAAGCTCGAGAGGATGTCGAATTCTGGCTATGTCGGCTTCCTCTATTCCTGCAACCATTTGGGAAATGGAGCCTCCATTTTCTCAACAAATTTCTCTTCTTCCACCTCTTCTATCAGAGGGGAATCTCCTACATTTTCCTCCTCTTCTACCAGGGGAGGTGCCTCTACTCCTAGCTTCTTGCCTGATCTAAGTTGAATAGGATTACAACTAACATTATACATTGGATACATCTCTCCTTCTACCTGGTATGCTGGCTGGTTTACCTTATTGTTTGGGTTCACCATTGGCTGTGCTGGTAATTGCGTAGGTCTCACCATAGGTAGGGATGGTAAGCCTTTCTGAGGTGGAACCTATGCTATATTTTGTGGGGTAGAGTTCCATGGAATGTGGTTCCTCCACTATTTCCTAGGGTGTTGATATGGCACCCATGGTTGTTGGTTGGGGAATGCAGCCCCTAGAGGTATGTTCATCCAAGGTGGTGGTCCCCACCATCCCATATTGGGTGGTGGTAGCTACCCTTGTGGTATATATGATCCTCCTCCATAAGGTGGCATCCCCGTGGGCATATTCCCCATAGGGGGCTGCTACCAATTTCTTTGATTGCCCATGAAATAGGCTTCAGTTACGTCAGCCTCCTCCTTGGAACTAGGCAACTATGGGCACAGTCGAGTTTTGTGGTTCTACTAGAAAACTATGCATACTCTGACCTTGTTTTCTAGGCACGCATTCCTAGCATGCTTTCCTCTATATTTTGGATAAAAATAGGTCAACACTGCATCATTCTCTTATTTCTTCTTCTCCAGTAAGAGCGTATCTAACTGCAATGCTAAAGAAGACAACATTTTGCTCTTCAAATCCTCTAGCATGTTGCCTATCTCCATTTTTGTGACTGATGCAATCACCTTCATAGTCCTAGGAGCTGGTTTGCCTCTCCTCCATGAGTAATTTTGACATAGCTATCCGGATATCTTCCATGGCATGCTGGTAAATGTCTCCTCCTGAAATCATGTTTAGTGCTTCTAGTGACTCATTGTTAAGTCCTCTCAAAAATATGCTTTTGAGAGACTTATATCCTAGCTTGGTTTGAGGAGATCATTGGAGGTTGAAATTAAACCTCTCCTAGTATTCTTCCAGGGACTTTTCCTCATTTTGTGTCATGCTGAGGACTTCTTCCCTAGAATCCCATGCTCTACCAAAGTCCTGGTACTGTTCTATAAAGAGCTTCTTCATCTCTTCCCATGTAGTGATCTTCTTGTTCCCCAACCCAATAAACCATCGTAGGGCTGAGTCATCTAACATTGATGGAAAGAGCTTCAGCTTCTGAGCATATGATTTGTAGTCGATGGATCTATACAACACATCAAATTTAAACAAAAATAGGTCAGGGTCTTTGGTTGGATATCCCTTGAAGGTGGGGAGATGGGCAGGGGATATGTTTTTCATTTTGGTTTCCCCTACTCCTTCCTCTATCGGGAAGCTAAATCCATATGAGACTTATTTAGCCATTTTTTCAGGAAATGTGGTCTCTTCTGTAGCTTCTATGGCCTTTCGATTGCTCAAGACTTTTTGTATTAGATATTCTAAGTCAGATGGTGTAACAGTCTAGTCTTCTATTGACTTTCCACAACAGGGCTTCCTTCGAGGGTGTTATTTTGAATAGTGGGTTTAGAATAATATATTCTTTCCCAGGTCGATGAGACGAGGAGGCACTCTACACAAAGTGATGATTCTTACTCCAGTGGACTATTGGTGATGAGTTAGGAGAATCTAGCTCAAATTCTAGGTCATCGACTGACTCAGATTTTCTTGATTGGCTCTATCTTATAAAATGACCGTCGGGTCCTCTTCTTCTTGGCAGACTCATACAAGGTCAAGAAGAAGGTTTTAAGGGGTAATTGAATTATTTTAATAGTGATGCTTCCTTGATAATTATGCCAAAATATTGGGTGCCAAACACTGGTTAATTTTCTCTTGTAATTGTCCTAGCACTCGTATTTAAATTATCAACCTTAGAGTTCATAGACTTTTGAAGTACCATAATTAAAAATACTAACATTACCACCTTTTAGATGAATCCACTAACTACCATTGGGGGGTGTTCATGAGATATCAGTTGAATTTTCCATGCCAAGAAAACTTACATAGAAATAAAATGCATAAATGTAAACACACCACACTTGAAAGCAGTAATACGTCTACCATGAAAAGAATACAACTATAAAATAATTAGATTTAATCTAAGAAATCAAAACACACTACCACATGTAATTAAATATATGAAAATACTAACTAAGAACAAGGGAATAATACTAGCTTGGAGTGGTCCCAATCTCCAATATATTATGCCTAGCAAATCATGAAGACAATGCGCAGGTAAGAAACGCTCAAGCTTTATTAATAGTGCAAAAATATTACATGTGATAATATTATAAAAGAATGCTTCCCCTACTACAGAGAAGTCCATGTGTTTATATACCACACATAGGACTTCCTATTGCAGTTATGTTACAATAGGCACCCCGATTATAATCTAAACTAGGATAGTTCAATTGTTGTAGCTGGCACGTGATGATAAGATTCCTCATCGTTTACTTGCAATCGGGTGATTTCCATTTTGTATGGTTCTACTTTGCAAATGGTTACGTGTTCACCTACTCTAGTTGGGATAACTTGTGCATCAGCATTTTTACCATAGATGATGTGGAATGGTGGTCAATGGGGTCCCCCTCTAGTCCTTGGTCAACACGCGTAATCTGGGTATTCGTTCGAGTAGGGTGCCTAACTCAGTAAGGTGCCTACTTGAGTAAGGCCTACTTCAGTAAGATGTCTACTTCAGTAAGGTGCCTACTTTAGTAAGGTGCCTACTTGAGTAAGGCACCTACTTGAGTAAGGCACCTACTTGAGTAAGGCACCTACTTCAATAAGATGCCTACTTCAATAAGGTGCCTACTTGAGTAAGGTGCCTACTTGAGTAAGGCATCTACTTTAGTAAGACATCTACTTGAGTAAGGCACCTACTTCAGTAAGGCACTTACCTTCGTATGCCTTTGTCTGATTGAATGGAACTATACCAGGTCCATGTAGGACCTCGATTGAGTAAAAGATGACAAAATCTAGGAAATAACTACACAAAACACACTTCACACTTGGATTAGATAATACACATGAATTCATTAAATACATACATAATATTTCATAAAAATACACAACTCCTTATATAGTGTCGCACAAAAACCATTAGTACATATACAAAAATATGAGCATATCAGGTGCTCATCAATATTGGTACTAGAAATTGCTAGATATTGATGCTATAATATTTGATGATGAGTGGGTATGGGATAACTTCTCATAAATTGTAACATGTCTTGAGATACCTGGTCCTGACCTAGTGTATTAGTGGGTCCTATTTGGCTCCATAATATGTTAGACTCTCAACTAGATATTGGGTATATTTATGCTATACCCTAGAATGTCTAAATAAAATTAGGATAAAATTTAGGCCAAAGGAACCTAATTCCTCAATGCTATGAGGCAGGTAATTATGCATCCACCCTTCTAGGTGATATGGGACCTAGAAGGACAATCCCAGCCATGAACTTATACCTCTAGTAAAGGAGAATAATGGGTTCACAACATGACACCTTTGTAGGATCTAGATAATCTCAACCACTTGAGAAACTATCTACAGTGATTAGTATTCTCGAAGCTATTAACTCTATGCCCATGTACAAATTAAATGTTGGGTGAACAATAGACTTTCTACAGTATAAACCTTGTGTTTAATCAAACTTTTCTCTTTGTTATTACAATGAGTTATATTTAAAAGGACAACCAGGTGTGTTAGATCTAGATTGTTATAGTTGGTATTAGAGCTCTAGGTTGTGAAGCCCTAGGCCACAAAATCCTTAAGTTGTATGATTATTTATTTTATATATGTGTCATATTTGTAAGCTTAGAAGAGAAAATATAAAAATAATTTACATAGTTCTTTTACTAGATGGAGGATCTTGTAATAGCAATTAAGTTGTTCCAAGTGCAGTTTAAACAATTTACAATTATGATTAAACAATTAATGGAAAATATGGAATCACAGTAGAAGAAGATAGAGCTTCTTCTCGAGAAAGGATGTAGAAGAAATAAGGACAAGCAAGGGAAAAAAATCAAGAATCATGAGAATAATGAAGAATACTTATGAGGAAAAAAAACCAAAGAAGTTGGCTAAAAATCATAAGAGAGATTTAGAATCTACAAGTACTCAAGCGGATAACAAGAAGATTCAGGTACCAGAGTGCAATTGCTACATTTATGGAGAAGACAATTTTACCAATCAATGCCCTCAATAATTTGATCATAGAGAAGCATATAAGGAGCAACCTTATAGATCATGTGCAAACCTAGAGGCCAAGAAAAGCAAGCTACTCTGCAGCTCTAAGAGGTAATACAAATATTGCTTATAGTAGAACAACATTTTTATTTCTGCTAGTACCTTGAGGGACATACCAAAAATGTAAAAAAAAATTGCTAATGGATGGAAGGTCAAATTTGGATAAAGGTAAACCCATATAGTTAACCAATGTTTAATTGTCCATAAGTTATCCAGCCTTAGAGAAAAACAAGCATGCATGTTGTTACCATTTTAAGTAAATAGATGAATTGAATCAATGTACCAAGCCATTATCTTAGTAACTCATTCGAGTCCCATAATTTATAACCCTTAAAATTTAAGAAGACTATGTGGTCAACCTCCATAAAAAGAAATAAAATTGAACCCAACTTGGGCACTATTGTAGAAGTATCCTGAAGATTTGTTAGATTTTTCTCCATAGAGAGGATTTACCTTCCCCATAGAACTTCTACTTGGGGTAGCACCAAATACAATATTAACATACAATGACATTTCTTAAGATATTAAAGCTCAAAGCTATACCACTTATGATTTGGAATTAATAGTAGGAGGATAACTTCTTCAATAAATGTCCAACTTAGGTTAAGCAAGGACTAGAGAAAGACAAGGGCTTTGGGAAAATAAATTGTACTTCAAGAAAGAGATCAAACTGGATAGTAGCAGTTGAACCATATTTCTAAGAGAGAAACACACTTTATAAAGGTCAATACCACTAAGGGAGTCCTCTAAAAAAATGGTAAAGATTCCATAAAAGGTGGAATACAAAGTTTCAATACAGTACTTCTCCATCATGGGATAGTCTGGAATATCGTATAGTGATTGGACCAGACACTATCAAGGTAATGGAGGAAAAATTAAAGGAACTACGTCAAAGTCTTAAGGAATCCTCAAACTACTAAAACAACTATGCTGATATTAAGAGGATACCAGGGGAGTTTTCTGTGAGAGATAGAGTTTTCTCAAGGGTGAAATCTTCTTAAAAACTCTATTAAATATTCCAAGCTTGATCCAAAATTTTTGGGACCCTTCGAGATCATTGAAAAAATCTATCTTATCACCTATAAGTTGGTCTTGTCACCAAATGTGTCAACAATTCATAATACCATCCATGTGTCCCTCCTTAGAAGTGATGTTGTTTATCCCTAACATGGGTAAAATGTTTCTCTCTTACAGATGTCAGAATTCTATCACCTTGATGTTCATCCAATTGAGATCCTTATATTTAGAATGAATCAATTATATGGGATCAATATTCTACAAAAAATACCACATGGGCAAGTGTGGCTAATTTGATAAAATGGCCTCCATAATTGATTGAATGAACAATAATATCTTGTTTAATATTTATGAATGCATGTGAATTTACTTGATTTGACATTGTTGTATTTGAATAGATGTAATATTTTAAAAATGCAAACACAGAGGACTGTGTTTATTTCTAGTTGGGCATAATTTAAAATCCCTACTAGAATGGATATTTGGGTTATCCTTATTTTTTTTAGAATGAGATACTATTGATGAATTTGTAGATGCAGGAACATGTGTCCAACTTTAAGAAAGTTGATCAAGTGTACCTGGTACCCACCTTTGGTCGAAAATATAAAGGTTGTTTGCATGAGATAAAGTGGGATATCATGGAGGTGTGAAAAACACCACAGTCTATGAGTACATGGAAGCTCACTAAAACAAATTTATATAAGGTCATTTTTCTTGCTATGTGCAAAAGCCATATGCTTGCTAGATGGATTAGGTTACATTACATATATACTTGTTTGATAAAATTATGTGACATAATTTTTCTTGCTTCATATTTTATTATGAAATATATTATTAAAATAATATATATATGTAGATATATATAATATAATAAAAGTAAAAATAAAAATAAATAAAATAATAAAGATAATATTTTATATGATAATGTCTCCTTACATTGAGTCACCAAGTAATATGCCACTCGACATCAATTTTAAAATCTTTATATCGCCCTTGTGTGTCACCCAATCCTTGCATGTCACCCTTGCATGTCACCAAATCCATACATTGGATTTCTATAAAAGGATGAACCAAATAAGTTTAAAGGAGGCCAGCATTGAAGAAATTACTGCCTCTATCTAGATATTTTTGTGCATTGAATCGAATTGATATTCAATTTTTTGTCAAATCATCCAGGTTAGGTTGTACACTTCTTTCTTGAAATTACAAATGGATGCTTGATTGTATTATTTTTTAAAATGGGCCGATATATATTTATTGGATTGTATAAATAATTCTTGAGAGTATTTGTTTTTGTTGCATGATGAATGCTCAATATTTGTCTACCTATAAAACATTGAAATTAACTTCCTTGTGTATATTATATTTTAATATCTATCTATTCCTATTTGTCGATGTTCAGATATTCATTAGTTCTTTTTCACATATTTCTTTCTAGTCGCTTATCCTATAGAAGAGGGGATTTCCAAATACATAGCCCATATTATTTTTTTGCCCTAAATATATATATAGGTTATCATCATGTTAAAATTATAAATTGATAATAGTTAGCTAGTAGGTTTGCATTGAGATTGTTTGCATTGCATGTTTGAAGTATTGTCTTCAATTAGCTACATATATCATTGGGACTATGCTGACCCAACATTCCTCAACCATTATATTTTTTTTGGGCATGCTCAATATTATAATTGGATGATTGAACCTATCGTTGGAGGCTTGCTTTGAGTTGTTGAGCTAGAGCTAGTTGCCATATACAAACCCTCCCAATTTGTGGCTAATAAAGTCAAACAAATATTATTACGTCTTCAAGAATATAGCCCTAAGATTACATCCTATAGAAATTTATTTCTATGTTAGATAAAATGTATTGAAATACACTTTAACTTTATTCATTTTTTATGTCAAGACATCTATTGAATATTGCACATTGAGAATCATAAATATTGTGATTGGTAGGAGCTTAGAACCAATAATTATATGTTTATAAATTTTTCTTGAAAAATATAATGTATGTATAATGCATATCTTTACAAACCAAAGCTCACTATGGTTATTGTTGGGCACCAAATTGACATCAAGTTTTACTTAACACTGCAATTGTCTATATTTAAATTTTATATCCAGCTATGCACCTGATAGTCGCATCTTGGTACTCAAGCATTGGCTGGACCAAAGACAACTTCAATCCAACCTCCAAAGTAGGTTGGTTCCTTGTCAATTTAAAATGGTTTTGACACAATTAAATCTCAAATAGGGTTTTGAGATAAGGGTTAGGAAAATTTTAGGGTTAGAGGTATTATAAAAAATGGTGGTTGGATAGGCTAACAACATAGGCAACTATAGCAAAAGGCTCCCACAAGTTATTTCCAATGTCCCATCACTCAAGATTAGCAACACCCAAACCCATAAAATATTGATACATTAAAACATAAATAGAGATATGTTGTAGAAAACAATTCCAACATCTAATATTGATAATCCAAATTAGCAGAATAGACCAATAGTTAGATTTAACAAAAATTTTAGACACCTAAATCACGTAAATCGGATAAGACTATCAGTGCATTACATATGCCCTCTTATCGACAACATATGGCCTTATTAGGCACCCCTCTAGGCTAGAAAAAGGCTTCCAAAACCCTCCAAAACTCAGTTTGGAGGGTTCCTAGCAGTCTGGGGCAGTTTTGGGGCCCCTACTGGTGACCGTCCCACCCAGGGATGGCCATAGTTGGTGACCGTCCCACCCAGGGATGGCCATCAACAACCATCCCTGGGTGGGACGGCCCCTAACTGGACCCTTGAAAAAGTCAAAGGATGCGCTAAATGGCAATCCAAGACTACCATTAGCGCATCCAATCACCCCATATTGATTGGGGACCTACTAATGGACTGCAGGGTAGTATATTGGGAGCCCCAAAGGGGCAACCTTCCCCTCCTCAATCAATGACGTGATTAGGACAAGTGGCATCACTTGCCTCGCATGGCAAAGATGCCATTTGGCCCTAGATGCCCTTTTGGGCTATAAAAGGAGGCCTAAAACCTCATTCAAAAAAGAGGAGAATAGCATTTGGAGCAATGAAGTGCTGCCAAATTGAATCTTGCCCAAACCTTTGCTAAACACATACCTTGCCTTGGCCTTGAAACTTCCTTTGCTTGGAAGGCGATTTTAGGGGCAACTAGGCTCGATCCATTGAACCCAAAACCAGCCAAATTGAAGAACCTTTTGGCCCCATCTATCGACAACACCCTCACCCTATTTTGGACCAATTCCCAAGGCCATAGGTGACAAAACTAAGGCAGTTTTGTGACCGTCCCACCTGGGGACGGCTAGTAGTCAACCCATGGCACACCTAGGGATGGCCACAAAATAGGGTAGGAATTTTAGATAAATTCCTCCATAGTCCTCTTTAGGATGTCTAGAGGAACCTCTGGTCCAAATTTGAGGTAGTTTGGAGGAGTTTTGATGCAGGTTTGGTGATCCCCAATGTTGCAGGTCTACATGGCTCACCCCGGAGTGGCCAACAGTTTAGCATAGTTTCACCTTACAACTTGCTTTCAAATCCATTTATTTGTATTTATAAAATCTTAGAATATACATATGCTCAGCGTAGATCAATTTTTATGCATGTAGATCATCTCGTTTGGTTGTAGCATTTGCATCTTTTACTATGTTTCTTACGCTATCTTCATTCTATGAAATAGGTGCTATTAACCCCATTTTAATCCCTTGTGTGTAGGTGTAGGTTTTATACATAGAAGGAAGGAGCTAAGAAGACCAGAAGAATAGGTTGAAGGATAGCTCTCAATTATGGGATGCAATATTTACAAAGACAAACCATAGTTTACACCACTTTGAGGCCCCTTTCAAGGGACTAGATCCCTTGAAACTTTGTAATGTTGAATGTATCAAATTTATAAAAGGCCCTCAAGGGGATGTTGTAATCTCATATTTGAAGCTACTAATGAATAAATAAAAGGAGAAATCCACCATTTTATTATACACTTTGCTTCATTTTCATAGATTACAAGTTTATATGCTTTTCCTTTTGAATGCTTTTAACTGTTTTACATTGCAATGAAATGCCCTTAAGGTGATGTAGTAAATTTTGTATCTTCAGTGGTGATCATGGTATCCAATATTTTTAAGTCTCCCCTCTCGATGATGCTAATTTGAACCTCTTTTTCTAGTTTTCTCTATTGTAGGTACAGACCGCTCTGAGCAAAAATGACCTCTCTACTGCTCCATGGCACTGGGTGAGATGGCCAACTCCATGGCACTGGGTGGGATGGCCCCCAATATATGACCATCCCTACCTAGGATGGCCATAAAACTAGAGGGTTTCTACAAAAATTTGTAGAAACAACAAGTTTCAGGTTCATTTTTACACCCCTCTGCACTATCAATTTGAACTTTTACTATCAAAATTTGATAAATTTCAATTTTATTGCTTATTCTATGCATAGAAAGGTTAGATTATTCTTTCCAAAATCATGCATTAATTAGATCAGAGAAAAACAAAAGGAAAATAATAGTAGAAGTTGCTACTTTTTGTCTAGTTTGCTTGATGGAAACTTGCCAAAAAGGTTAAGTTCATATAGGCTTTTAAGTTTTGTGCTTTCCTTTTTATGCTACTAATATTTCTGAAAGAAAAATGCACTTTCATGCATTTAGTCAAAAATCATTGAGTGCTACATTGTTTTCTTTCAAAAATTTTAAAAGGAACACACACACACCATGATCCACTTAAACATTGGTGAGTTGGACTTCATTCCCAACCACTGATAGAGTTCAATGACAATGGGTTTCATCTCCATCCATTGACTCAAATCCTATGAACCTTGTTCTATTGGCCAATACCGACTCCAAGATCTATCCTAACCATGCAAAATAGCATGCATTCCTCTTCAGAGGGGTGTATCACTATGCATAGGGTGTTGGGTGAGGATCGGTAGGACCTATGCTCCTTGATCGGGTATGGATTTCATCTCCATACTTTGGTTGGTTCACCGAAATTTCACATTGTCGAGCTACGAGTATATAGGTGAAAACCACTTAAAATTTGAGAATATCATTCAACGAAATATCAAACATGAGAAAAGTATTTTCTTTACAAAGCAACACATATTGAAACACAACAAACAGTTTAGGATTCACATCTAAAAAATTTAAAATGAGATAATCACTTTTATGCTTGTGTGTCTCTATTGTTTGTTTGTTTCAAATTCATATAAATTGTAAAGAAGATAAACACATAGTAGTTAGAGTATATAGCTATGGTACGTACCCATAGCCAAGCCCATTCAGGGGCAGAAGCTATGGGCAATAGAGAAGAGGATATAGAACGTCCTCATGTTGAGTCTAGGGATAGGATCATTCCTCCCTAGAAATCAGCTACTCTTCCTAGTCATAGACCGACTGATGAGTGGATGGTTACTCCTAGAGAGTCAACTAGAGGATCTAGCTTATAGGGGACCCCTTCGTAGGGTACTCCTATAGGTCATAGTCCTAGTTTGGGAAAGTATCTCCCTAATTCATATGCTACAAACACCTTCTTTCGAGAAGAGTCACCATGCAATGAGGCACCTCCACATAGAGCAATACCATGCATTCATGTGCCTGCTCGATCCTCTACTCCTGATCATATACAGGAGCAAGAGCTCACACCTCGAGTAGGGTTGAATGATCATCTCAAGATTTCAAGTCACCCTACTCCAAGGTATCAAAATCACAATGAGTATGATACTCATCAAATTAGGTGACCTTATTCCACCTTACCTTACCTTGTTTACGAGGGAAGACCTGAGGAACATCCAGATTATCCTCATGAAAATGTGTCAATGAAAGCACGTTGTGCCTCTACACCCATAGTCTTTCAAAAATATTTGTCTAGGAGAGAACCTCAAGTCAATGCGACTGCCCTCGATCGAGGGAAGCACGTAATTGATCTCACAGAGCCTCCTGAATAGGATAGACAACAAGGCAATCATGCTAAGTTACGTAGACCTAATACAACTGATCAAATTAATAATTTGGTCTAGAGATATGTTGACCACCAAGCTGAGTTTAATCGACTTAGGTCGGATAAACATCGCTTAGATCTCTTAGAGCAATGATAGCAAATAGAGAAAGAAAATCTTGAATGACAAATTCAAGAAACTTTGCATCATGGAGCTGTCACTCCAAGTACGCGTAGACAAGAGGCTCACCCGAGGCAACCAAATTTCCAACAAGATAGGTCTCCTAGACCTAATCCTATGTTGCCTCCTAGACCTCGTAGGCCTGAACAGAATGCATATGATAGGCCAAACATAGATCACCTTCAACAGGCATTAGTTCCTCCTTGTAGGCCCATACCTGAAACACCTTATGGGGCTTACGATGATTTGGAACAAGATGAGGATTATGTAGAAGCACCTTATGGAGGCGTGGCTGATGTCAATCAACCACCCCAACCTAGGCTTAATATTCCTCATCCACCTCTACGAGTTCAAAATAAGGAAGAGGAGATTAAATCCTTGGATGCGTATCAAGCTTTGCTTGCACGCTTAGAAACTGTAGAAGGTAGGACAACTGGCAATGGGCTTCAAAAGCCTACTTTGCATCAGCTAAAGAACCAACCATTACACCCATCCATTCCTTCCTTGGTCTATCCTGAGCATTTCAAAATGCCCAAATTTGATAGATTCAAGGGTGAAGAAGATGCTCAAGAGCACGTTACTAGATTTCTAAATCTGTGCTTCAACATACAGGACAATGATGCATTGCTCCTAAGAACTTTCTTGAGTACCCTCATTGGTCCTGCCATTGAGTGGTTCAACCAACTTCCAAAACATAGCATCTACACATTTGAACAATTTGTTGATGCATTTTTGGAACGTTTCACCTTTAACACCAAAATAAAGGTGACATTAACCGACCTCACAAGAATGAAACAAACCGAGGATGAGATGATCATTGACTATGGAAATAGGTGGTGAACGCTTTTGGCTAAGCTACCCTATCTATTTCCAGTGACTGAATTAACTCGTTTGTTCTCAAAGAGTTGCTTGAAACCCATCTCTTTGACATTGCAATTACAACAATACCCTACCTTGGAAGAAGCTCTAGCACAGGCTAGAAACATAGAAGAAATCAAAATCCAAGAGGGAGAAATAACAAAACCTCAGAAGGAGTGGACAAAGAATCCTAAGAATAGCTCGGCACCTACAAAGCCAGCTATGGTCAATCAAGTGGCCATAAATGTCCCTACGCCTCCTCAAGTTATGCCTCCCCAAAAGGTGAACTATCAGGCTCAACCTCCTCCTATGAATTATAACAATAATGGTACAATGAACCAGGGACAAAAATAACATCACCCTCAGTGACAATTTACTCCCATCACTGAATCCATGGATTCTCTTTTTGATCGATTATGGGCTACAAATATGGTTAATTTACCAGATATCAAACCCAATGATCTAGAAATAGGTAAACCCAAGCTTATGGGATGTCGAGAGGATCAGTATTGTAAGTTTCATCGACAAGGTGGCCATGATTTACAATCATGCTATGGTTTTAAACATGTAGTACAAGACATGATTGAGAGGAATGAGCTTATAGTAGATGCTCCAGTAGCTCCTACCAATCAAAAAATGGGTATTTTCAAAGACCCTTTACCAACTCATGAGGTACAGGCAATGCTTGCTAAACCGATGAATGAGGTGAACCAAAAACACCCTGTTCAAGGGTATGTTGGGATGGTGAGTATTGTGACCAGGAACAAGAGATATCCAAGTCAAGTCGCATAGCCTGTGGCTTCAAATGATGTTCCAACTACATCGTAAACTACACCACCTATAGTACAGGGCCTTCCTTCTAGGCCAATAGTGACAATTAAGAGCAAGCTTGCACAAAGCTTGAGGACCACATCAGCATGATTGTCCATCTATGAGTTGATCCAAAAATCACCTCCACATCGGGATGCCTTGATGGATATTTTAAAATCCATAGAGTTGCAACCGTAGGAGTCCAACTCCTTCATATATTTTGTGGGACATGTGCAATAGTGCAAAGAACCAATCATACAATTTCATGAGCATGAGCTAAAAGAAATAGCCAACGATGTGGTAGACCCTCCTTTACACATCATTGCATGTATAAATGAGATACCATACAAGAGAGTGCTTATAGACACTGGGTCCTCAAGTAACATCATAACAACTAAAGCACTAAAGCATCTTAAATTGCTAGCATCTCATGTTGTGGCATCAACTTACACTCTTCGTGCTTTCAATGACACAATATGCTCTACTATCGGTACCATAGTTTTACCCATTCAGGTGGGACAAAATATTATACCGACATTGTGCCATGTGCTAGAGGGTGAGATGGCCTACAACATTTTTCTTGGAAGACCTTGGATACGGGATATGAAGTGTGTCCCCTCCATCATGCATCAATGTCTTAAATACACTCATGAAGGGCAAGTACATGTAGTATCTGCCGATCTAGAGCCCTTCAAATACTGCAACATGTTGCAGTAGATGCCAGAGTCGACATTACCTTTGACTCATATAGACTTCCGATTAAATACACCTGATCAGAGTCTACCCATTCCACCACCTTCATCATCATCTACTCCATCCTCATCATCACCACCTTCAGAGAAAGCTTCGACATCGTCAAACCCTCCATCGAGGAACACGTCGAAGAGGCCTATTGATGAGAGCCCACCATTAGTTTCTACCATATCCATGGAGGAGGTTCCTTGTGTCATTAATGAGGAATTACCTCCAGAGGTGAACATTGAATCACCTCAAACCTCCATTCCATATCATCCAGCTTCGCCATCCTAGGTCACAGTCCAGATGTCTAGCACAGGGATAGGAGAATACTTGGTGAGAAATATCATGATAGTTCCATCAGTGGAGATAGTGCAAGACATGGGAAGACCTCATCTTCCCATAGGTAGCATTGTACCTCTTGGTATACCTCCTAATAAAATGAATTTCATATATGGAGGTATAGAGTATGGAGCTCTACCCATTCCTCAGATAGAAGATGATGATGAACCCTTTTTTGAGGATGTAAATTATTTGTCAAATCTAGACTATGCATTGAAATATCTAAATCATTGTAATTGGCATGGGTTTGATCTTGGCCTATATGAGCAGGGTAACCATGTTCCATGTCAACCCCAATATCAACTTTCGTATGATAGATCCAGGTTGGGAAATAATAAACCGGTACCGTTGGATGTCCTCACCGAGAGTCTTGAACACCTATGCCTAAGTCATCAGGCTAAGCTCACCCATGATCCATATACTAATCTGAATCATGTTCATTCCTTGGGAGATCATTTCCCCATAGACATGATAGATCAGGGTCTTTCCAATGATGTCGCCCAACCCCATGAAGTGGGGGAGAGCTCACACACCTTGCAATATGATAGTGAGGAACAAGACCAAGGTCCTCCTCATGAATGGATGAGTGATGATGAAGATGATTATGGTATCGCACCCATTAACTACCATAGCTCAGATGATGAATACGAGCACATGTTCCCTTTGGATGATGAGGATGAATATTTTCTTCATATGTTATTCCCCATCCAAGAACCCATATGACGCTAGCTGTTGCCTCATGAAGAGCAGGCTCACCCTCTTCCACATAGGCCACCACCAATTATTCCATTTCCACCCGAGCCACACCCATGAGTTATGAGACAACATCAGGTCTCTAGACCCACTCACCCTAGAGCAGGAGATCATGTATCCATCAACATGATTTCCATAGATTTAATGACACCATTGGTGAATCTGAATAACCCATCCAAGCAATTGCATCTTGATTTAGAGGCAATTGAATTTGATCAGGGAGATTCTTCTCCATCACCCTCAGAGTATTGGCCTTGTGAGGAAATGTTACAACCATTTAACTTTTCTTCAAGAACTACTCAAGATGTTTTTCAAGCTGAGGTTGACCCTAAATTTCCTATGGAAGAAGCAAACCTAGCTGATGACATTCACTTAATTCCCACCCCACATCAGTTGGAGGATGGGTCTCACATGTCGATTGAGCCAACAATTGACAAGGATATCGGTACAGATCTTGATAATCCCCATACCATTAAATTAGGGGAAGGCCTCTCCCTAAGTGAACAAGATGATTTCACAACTGCATTGAAAGCAAGGATTAAAGCTTTTGCTTGGTCATATAAAGATATGCCAGGACTAGACCCAAATATAGTCATGCATAATCTTACATTAGACCCCAAGATCAAACCTGTTAAGCAAAAGTTAAGAAAAATGCACCCAACAATAGCCTTAATGGTGAAATATGAATTACAAAAGTTGTTGGATGCTGATATCATCATCTCAGTAGATTATCCACCATGGGTTTCAAACATGGTTCCCATCAAAAATCTTGATGGGAGGATTCACATTTGCATCGACTTTCGAGATCTTAACAAAGTGAGTCCTAAGGATGAATTTCCCTTACCTAACATCGATGCGTTGGTAGATGCAACAACAGGACATGAAATGCTATCCCTAATGGATGGATTTTCTGGATATAATCAGATTCATATTAATCTAGAAGACCAAATCAAAATGGTGTTCACAATGCCTTGGGGGACATTCTATTACAAGGTCATGCCTTTTGGCCTTAAGAATACTGGTGCTACCTACCAACGAGCCATGACATATATCTTCCATGACTACATGCACAAGATTTTGGAAGATTACATGGATGATTTATTGGCAAAATATTTATTACGCCATGAACATCTCGATGTACTATGTAAGATCCTAGATCGCCTCATAGAGCACAATGTTAGACTTAATCCCAAAAAGTGTGTCTTCGGTGTCACATCTGGTAAACTTTTGGGATTCATAGTCTCCAAGAGAGGCATAGAGGTAGATCCCAACAAGGTCAAGGTAATATTAGAAATGCCTCCCCCAACAACCATTAAGCAACTACGTAGTTTGCAAGGAAAGGTCGCATCCATAAAATGCTTCATAGCGCAGTTATCGGATAAGTGTCGACCCATGAATAAGTTGCTACACAAGGGGGTCTCATTTCATTGGGATGAGGAATGTCAAAATGCCTTTGATGAGATAAAACAATACTTGGCTTCACCACCTGTATTGGCTCCACCATGACCAGGAGTGTCATTCTATTTATATATCTCAGCTATTGAGTTAGCTTTGGGTACCATGTTGTCCCAAAAGAATGAATTTCACAAAGAATAGGCTACCTATTACATCAGCCACACACTGGTCAGCTATGAAGTTAGATACGCATATGTTGAGAAGCTATGCTTAGCAGTGGTCTTTGCCACCAAAAATATACGCCATTATATGTTAAATCACACCACATATGTTGTATCTAAAGAAAATCCATTGCACTACATGATGAGCAGAACATATCATAATAGTCGCACGACGAAGTGGATAATGTTGTTGATGGAATTTGACCTAGAGTTCATTGGATAGAAATCTATCAAAGGATAGGTCATAGCCGATCAACTAGTAGAGGCTCCTCTATAGGATGATCAACCTCTAAATATAGAACTTCTCGATGATGGAGTATTTCAAATTTTAGAATCACCTGATTCTATAGAGCCTGAGTCACAGGCGGACATAACTCTATTCTTCGATGGTTCCAAGTGCGAGCGAGGTGGTGGTGTAGGTATCATGTTTTTCACACTACAAGGGGCTCCCATACCTCTTTCATTTAAACTCGATTTTCCTTGTACCAACAACAATGCCGAGTATGAAGCTCTCATCATAGGACTTTAGACAATCACCATGAAAATAACAAAGTTAAACATTTTTGGTGATTCCTTGCTCATAGTTAATCAGGTAAAAGGGATTTTCTAGTGTCGATGTCCCATATTGCAAGCCTACAAAGCCCTAGTGGACAAACTCCTAGTCAAATTTGAATGGTATGATATAGAGGCACTCCCTCATTCATCTAATCATTTTGTAGATACAATGGCTTCCTTAGGGTCGCTAATCCCGCATGACCCTTCAGATGATATCACAACTATCCAAGTAAAAATGCTAGCGCAAGCTATGACTAAGCATGAAGAGCATAAGGCTATACCAGTTGTTCACATGATTCAGATTGAGCCTTCTCATGAAAGGTTCTCTCAACTACACCAATATTTGAATAATGTTAACTAGGGGACTTTGTTCCCTCATAATCCTTTTGATACTAGCACAACGCTATATCTCCAAGTTCACTCTCAATCAACATTCGCACGAGACAAACATCAAAGGGATAGCATGATTCATAATATTGAGGCTTCTTCAAAGCAATATTGGGCCATCCAGATTAAATATTATCTTAAACTAGGTAATATTCCACCTGGATTGTCGCACATTGCAAAGCGAGCATTCAAGAAAAAGGTGGAAAAATATGTCTTAATAGGAGACATAATGTATCATCAGAGTTATGAAGGTATCCTCCTTCACTGCTTAGACTCACAAGAGTCAGCTTGGGCCATCACCCAAGCACACGATGGTACATGTGGTGGCCACTTTAGTGGCATGGCCATCACCAAGTGCATTCTTTGCATGGGCTATTATTGGCCAAATTTAGAGCAATATTGTTGTGCTTATGTTAAGAAGTGCGTGAAGTGTCAACACCATGCAAATTTAACACACGTACCTTCATAGGCCTTACAACCGATTCAATCGGTCTAGCCATTTGCACAATGGGGGTTTGATTTAATTGGGAAAATCTCACCTACCTCATCGGGCCATCACACGTTTATCATAACGGCAACTGAATATTTCACAAAATGGGTGGAAGCAATTCCCCTTACCACAATGACTGGACCTCGCATTGCGGAGTTCATACTACATAACATTATATGTCATTTTGGTATTCCATCCAAAATAGTATCGGATAATGGAACACCCTTTAAAAATAAGGATGTGCATGCATTAACAACAAAGTATAACATAAAGCATAGCTTTTCCATGCCCTATTATCCATAGGCCAATGGGCAAGCAGAGGCATCAAATAAAATAGTAGTAGCCATCTTGAAGAAAACCGTTCAGGAAAATCATAAATATTGGCATAATCAATTACCTCTTGCCCTTTGGGCCTATCGCACTAGTATTCGGATGCCCACTGGGGCAACTCCATTTTCACTAGTGTATGGTGCTGAAGCCATCATGCCTCTGGAGTTAGAGATTCCATCGTTGCGCATTTCCATGCAAGAATTCATCGATGATGATACAACTAGGCAAGCTCGGTTAGATCAGTTAACGTTGCTTGATGAATGACGTGTGAATGCCCTCGAGCATCTACGTGTTTATCAAGAGCATCTTAAGAGAGCTTACAACTTGAAAGTACATCAGAGAGACTTTCAAGTAGGTGATTTAGTTCTAAAGGAAAACCAACAAAACTCAAATTTGCCCTCCAATTTGTGAGACAAATTTGTAGCAAACTAGCTAGGTCCATTCATCATTACACATCATATTGGACCTAGAACTTATCACCTAGCATCCATAGAAGGAAATGAAGAGCCTGAACCCATGAATATAAGTCATTTGTGACCATTTCATGCTTAGAGCACCAATAAAATGCCCCTAGGCAGTCATAGACACTTTCTAAGTGTCATTACCCACCTAGGTCACCCTAAAGGCTCCTAGCAGTTTTTGATCATCTAGGTCACATAAAAAAGCTCCTAGACTATCTACGATCATCTAGGTCAACCTTAAATGCTCCAAAGGCATCCATAAGCCCTTTGGTCACAACCAAATACCCCTAGGTAGTCGTAGACACTTTCTAAGTGTCGTTACCACCTAGGTCACCCTAAAGGCTCCTAGCAGTTTTTGATCATCTAGGTCACATAAAAAATCTCCTAGACTATCTATGATCATCTAGGTCAACCTTAAATGCTCCAAAGGCATCCATAAGCCCTTTGGTCACAACCAAATACCCCTAGGTAGTCATAGACACTTTCTAAGTGTCATTACCCACCTAGGTCACCCTAAAGGCTCCTAGCAGTTTTTGACCATCTAGGTCACATAAAAAAGCTCCTAGACTATCTACGATCATCTAGGTCAACCTTAAATGCTCCAAAGGCATCCATAAGCCCTTTGGTCACAACCAAATACCCCTAGGTAGTCATAGACACTTTCTAAGTGTCATTCCCACCTAGGTCACCCTAAAGGCTCCTAGCAGTTTTTACCATCTAGGTCACATAAAAAAGCTCCTAGACTATCTACAATCATCTAGGTCAACCCTAAAAGCTCCAAAGGCATCTATAAGCCCTTTGGTCACCTTAAAATGCTCCTAGATAGTCCATGATCATCTAGGTCAACCCAAAATCCCCCTATGGGGTCTATCACCATCTAGGTCAAACTAAAATGCTCCTAGGCAGTTTACAACTATCTAGGTCAAACCTAAATGCTCCAAAGGCATCTATAAGCCCTTTGGTCACCCAAAAATCTCCAATGGCATTCATTAAGCCCATTGGTCAACTTGTACATATATATATATATCAAAAATTACAAAAAAATCATGAAAATCATCAAAATACAAAAATATTGCATTGTATTGCATTTCTCATCACTTGCATTATAATCATAGTTGCATTAGGCATACTCATCATTGCATTATGCATCATTCCAAATTGATCATATATGTCTAGCACCAGGTCTGTACATTAGGCATATGGTAAAAATTCATTGTTATCATATGTCAGTTATACCACCAGTTTATATTACATATACCATTTACATTATATGTTTATTTTCCATCACTTAGCCATTATTAGTAAAACATAGTTAAAGTTTTCGGTCACTCAACCATATCTAGTTGTCTTCTCAGATTTTGTAGAAAGCTAGCATGATTTTTAGAAGGTAGAATCCTACTTAGATAATGCTTGGTATACATCAAAATCCCAACACAATTTTCACATTAATAAATCCAAGTCTAGCACAAGGAAAGATGAAAACTATGAAGTAGTCTAGGTTACTTTCAAGAGAAAAGGTTATCTTGCTCATCCCCCTATGTGAATGGTTCAAATATGTTGAGAATTGAAAAAAGGACAAGTTCCTCCTTACCCAAAATCCCTTACCCTACACTGGGGTAAGTATCCCAAAGAAATAAAATTAGTAATGATTATTATCCCCCCAGTATTGAAAACATACATTGCCCTACACTAGGGCAAGTATCTCAAAGAAATATTCCAAAGAAAATAGTGATTATTATCACTCCCAAATATGCATAAAGAAACAGTGATTATTATCACTAGGAAAAGCAAAGAAAGAAATAGTGGTTCTCACCACTATTAAAATCCCTTGCTCAACAAATCAAAATGAGCAAATTCCCTTGAGAAAGTCAAAGAAAGGTAGGGACTCCAGAACTTGAATCCCTAGAATTCTCAGCATCAGAGAACCATAAGGTGATCCTCATTACAGGTTTGGTGGATAGCCTACTTGTCAATGGTGGTAGCCTCCCGCATGATGATATGTCTATCACTTAAGCAACTTGTTTAGGTATAGACCAATGTTTGAATGTGGATGAGCTAGCTTGTTGTAACCTAGGTTATATAGTGGTCTAATCCAACTAAGTATGAAACTCAGGATAATGAGACTCACAGAATGATCTCTAGTGTCGATGGGCTGAATGAATCCCATTTGCACTAGGGTAATCTTATGTGTTATCATGGTAATGAACTCACATGCACACACAGGGATATTGATTATCTTGGTTATCTTAGTAGGTGCATACTTTGTCAAAATATCTTGTATAGTTAGTATATGACTTTTGATTAGGTAACTAGAGTGTTTGAGTCTCTTAAAAACTATCAAATAAAATCATATCACATTACATTATCCATTCCATTTTACATCATGTTGTCACATGTTTGTCAAAATTACAATGTCCATCAAATAAAGTGTTATAATAACATGAAAATAATCAAGATACATTTTGTATAGTCTATGGTGCTAGCATATAATGCATCAAATAGTCATTGTAAATCCATCATACAAAAATTAAATCTAATCAAATCATTACTTTCAATCATACACATTTAAAACTTTTGTTTATTAAGTGATATTCATGATCTAGGATAGATACCGGTTAAATATTAGCAATAATATTTAGATGGCCACTGACTATTTTATGCATACCTTTTAATTTACAAAAGCATATAAAATGAAGCATCCACATCTACATATCATCAAATCACATCATCGGATAAATACATGCATCCATGTTAGAAATCCATCATAACATCATATAGCAAATATAAAATTGCATTCATATCATAAAGTAGTAAAATGACATAATGATCAAAGCTAAGTCATATATATATATATATATATATATTCCATATATATAAAAGCCAAAAGCAACATCATAGTCCATAAACTACCCATAGGCTACAATAAAAGTGAGTCATCCGACTTCGCAATCCAAAAAACCAAAAAGAACCATCAGAGTCCGCTGACCATGGTCACGCAGGACCGGTACCTCGACTCTCTCCTCTGCTCTCAGTATGAGTCCATCATGAGCTCCTCGACCTGCTTCCCCCTGATCTGCTACCTCTAGATACATCCATCCTCTGAGAAGTACTCAGAGCCCTCATCCGAGCAGATGAGTGTCCCATCCTGCTCCCCTGGCTATGCTGTGATCCAATAGCTAATGCTCGATCTGGTATGCACCCCTTACAATGCACTATCTCATCCTCCATCATATCCATGTAGTGCATGCTCCTCTCGACACCTAGTCTGATAGGTCACTACCAAACCCTGGAGATGTGCTATCTCCTCCTGCATCCTGGCTAGCTCACCACTACTAGACTCCCCATGGCTAGGGCCCTATCTACCGACCTATGCCTAAAATGTAGCTATCACTACTACCTACCTCTCCATATCCTCCTATGCACTCTACACCTATGCCTATAGTAAATCTTGATCACTCTATAGCTCTATGATCCTAGCATCTCATGCTGCTAACTCTACCTACAGACCCTGATCTCCCAAGTCTCCCTCATCAAAGCCAACTAGATCCTATACATCTATCAGCTCCACCCTATCCACTGACACATGCTGATGCACAACTCACTCACCTATGTCCACCTCCTCATCATCTAGAGACTCACCAAAACCCTCCTCATCTAGAGCACCCCTAGTGGCATCCACTATCCTCATAGCTGCATCCCCTCCTAGTGGTCCCTCCCCTCACCACTACCGCATGACCCACCATGCATCATACTCCTATGTAGTGACTACATCATCTAAGTTTGAGACTACCACCTCAGAATCTGACTCATCTCCCAACTCCTCTACCATAGGCCATGCTAGAGTCCTCTCATCCCCATGATGACGATAGACCATTGGCTCACCAAGAAATATCTGGCATAGCCTAAACTATCATAGCACATGATCATAAGAGAAGTACTCTCACTCTATGCCATGTCACCCTATCAACCACCTACCTCATCAAACTCGACGTAGATGTGTCGAAGCCTCATCCCAGGTAGGACAATCCCTATAGGGTCTCCACTCAATATCCACTACCCTAAGCCATGCAAAAGCCTCTACATAGTGCTCTACCTCCCTAGCATAGCATCGGCTATGCCCTGACTCATGCGACCTCATCCATAGCTCTCCATAGCCAATCTCCCTATCTGGTAGCTCTGCTCGAGTGGTCCATGGTAGTCCCCATGGTCTCTCCACTACAATATGCTACCAAGCCCAAGACTATAGTAGAAATCTATAGCCCAAACCCTTCTACCCATGAGAGTGGATCTCATATAGCTCACCATATAACTATGCCAATAAATTAGGACCCCAAGCCATCACTATCGGCTCCTCCTCTATGTAGTCAACTAGAGTAAAGACCAGCTCTATTAGGTTCCATGGGAACCTAGCTCCTGAAGAGTTAGGTAGTAGCATGTTGCTGATCAAGGTCATCAAAAAAGTGTGCCTAATTCCAAGTGCACCCTCCTAGTACCATCTAGACACTAGAATCCCTCCACTAATCATATCAGTCAAGACATCCTCCCAGCATGCGTCGAAGTACCTCCGCACTATGACCTCCCATCGCTCCATCAGAGAAGATACTATCTAGAACCCCTCTATAAAAATACATAGTATCCGATAGATATCCTCTAGTGTCACTATCATCTCCCCCATAGCTAAATGGAAAGTATTAGTGTGAGGGTCCCATAGGTCTATCAAAGCAGTCAGATAGGCATGGTCTCCCACCATGGGATCTAACCGCGTAACTTGCTTCAGATCGATGGCATCAAGCCAATACTAGTATATAGTATTAAAATGGTCTCTAGTGACCTGAAAGAGACTCAGTACCCTGTACCGACTCCTAACTATCTGCTCATGCAAATTAGGGTGTCAAACAGGCCCTAAAAATGCAAATTTTTGCTATAAAAACACTAAAAAAACACATAAAAAAGGGCCTTTTCTGGCCCAATTTTTGGCCATCCCACCCAGGGACGGCCCCTAATTTGGTAGCCATCCCACCAAGGTATGGCCACTAGTAACCATCCCTCACAGGGACGGTCCCCAAATAGGGGTAAAATAGGGTCAATTTGACCCTTAAAAATGCCCTAAAAACCTTAAAAAACACAAAAAATTGATTTTTAACCCTAATTTTTTGCAAATAAAGCATTCCTAAGGTTCAATTTTATGTATTTAAGTACTAATAAGTTTCTTAAATCATGGGTGTGGCTGTAGTCATGAAATTAGAGCATAAATTGCAAAAATTCAATAAAATAGGGCAGAGGAAGCATGTAATCCATACCCGTTTCGCACTGGCTCCACCACCCGATGCGTCCATTGGTTGGATCATGTTGTGGGTTGATATTTTAGCAGTACTACACTTCATAAAACTCTCTCCTACCTCCTCTCCTCTCCAACTTCTCCAAGCAAGTTGCACAAATGAGCTAAAATGGCCCTTTTTGGCCTTTTATAGCTCCAAAAGAAGCCGACCACTCCTGGGTGGGATGAGCACACTTTTGGCTGGCTGTACCACCATGGGAAATTCAAAAATACTTCCCTCATCCCCCCCTAGGATGGTCATAAGAAAATTGCACTTAAAAACATCAAAAATATCAAAAAATGGGCCAAAAACCCACCAAAAACAAGGCAGATTGGGCAAGAAAATGAGAGGGATCTAGACTGAACCTATAATAATTTTGGATGCATAAAAATACTCTATTTTAGTCCCCAAGAAGGCCTCCATGGATGGACCACCCCACGGGAATGATATATTGGGCCTTTTGCTTCCAAAACTATTCATCAAAATAGTCAAAAATCACCTCCGAACAGGTATATAGTACCATGGGTAAAATAAAGAGTTACCCTAATTAAGTCATATGTGTCAAGTGACTCATCACTTTAGAATTTTTCATACCCTCATAGACTCATCACTTGAGGGGGTAGTCATCATAATGAACTCAAAAATCGAATCAACATTTAAACACTCAGAAGTGTAAAATTCCATGCATTCAAAAGAATCTTGGCTAAAGATAAATTTTCAAGCCCATGTTGGGGCAAAGAATTAGCATAAGAAGCAAATTAAATAGGCTTGACCTCCTTGAAACCTCAGTAATTGACCCATGTGAAGGTTTACAAGAATACAAGGCACCAAGACCTAGTATGCCCTAAGCCCCATAAGATTGTTACTACAACACGACTGAAAGGTATACATGCAATCGATCCTTCGACTATGTCAATAGAAAGGATTCCAAGAATGTATGCTTTTCCATAATGAAGGCATCCAGAGTTGATTAGGTTAATGAAAAACCTTGATCATTCGATGATTTAGTGATCTATTTTTTCTCAACGCTTTGTTTCACATCATGCATCCCAAAAATGGGGCATCTGTAGACACCTAAATCACGTAAATCAGATAAGACTATCAGTGCATTACATATGCCCTCTTATCGACAACATATGGCCTTATTAGGCACCCCTCTAGGCTAGAAAAAGGCTTCCAAAACCCTCCAAAACTTAGTTTGGAGGGTTCCTAGCAGTCTGGGGTAGTTTTGGGGCCCCTACTAGTGACCGTCCCACCCAAGGATGACCACAGTTGGTGACCGTCCCACCCAGGGATGGCCATAAACAACCATCCCTGGGTGGGATGGCCCCTAACTGGACCCTTGAAAAAGTCAAAGGATGTGCTAAATGGTAATCCAAGACTACCATTAGCATATCCAATCACCCCAAATTGATTGGGGACCTACTAATGGACTATAGGGTAGTATATTGGGAGCCCCAAAGGGGCAACCTTCCCCTCCTCAATCAATGATGCAATTAGGACAAGTGGCATCACTTGCCTCGCATGGAAAAGATGCCATTTGGCCCTAGATGCCCTTTTGGGCTATAAAAGGAGGCCTAAAAACTCATTCCAAAAAGGAGGAGAATAGCATTTGGAGCAACGAAGTGCTACCAATCATCCCTCAAACACATACCTCACCTTGGACTTGAAACTTCCTTTGCTTGGAAGGCAATTTTAGGGGCAACTGGGCTCGATCCATTGAACCAAAACTAACCAAATTGAAGAACATTTTGGCCCCATATATCGAAAACACCCTCACCCTATTTTGGACCAATTCCCAAGGCCATAGGTGACAAAACTAAGGTAATTTTGTAACCGTCCCACCTAGGGATGGCTAGCAGTCAGCCCATGGCACTCATAGGGATGACCACAAAATAGGTTGGAATTTTAGATAAATTCCTCCATAGACCTCCTTAGGATGTCTAGATGAACCTCTGGTCCAAATTTGAGGTCATTTGGAGGAGTTTTGGTTTAGGATTTGGAGTCCCCAATGTTGCAGGTCTACATGGCTCACCCCGAAGTGGCCAATAGTTTAGCATAGTTTCACCTTACAACTTGCTTTCAAATCCATTTATTTGTATTTAGAAAATATTAGAATATACATATGCTCAGTGTAGATCAATTTTTATGCATGTAGATCATCTTGTTTGGTTGTAGCATTTGCATCTTTTACTATGTTTCTTACGCTATCTTCATTCTATGAAACAGGTGCTATTAACCCCATTGTAGTCCCTTGTGTGTAGGTGCAGGTGTTCTACGTAGAAGGAAGGAGCTAAGAAGACCAGAAGAATAGGTTGAAGGATAGCTCTCAATCGTGGGATGCGATATTTACAAATACCAACCATAGTTTACACCGCTTTGAGGCCCCTTTCAAGGGACTAGATCCCTTGAAACTTTGTAATGTTGAATGTATCAATTTGTAAAAGGCCCTCAAGGGGATGTTGTAATCTCACATTTGAAGCCACTAATGAATTAATAGGAGGATAAATCCACCATTTGGTTATACACTTTGCTTCATTTTCATAGATTACAAGTTTATGTGTTGTTTCCTTCTTGAATGCTTTTAACTGTTTTACATTGCAATGAAATGCCCTTAAGGCGGTGTAGTAAATTTTGTATATTAAAAAATAAACCTCCTAACAACATAGATCTAACCATGAAAAGATTTGAACTACTCTCACAACTATTAATCCAATAAGCTGGAACAAACTAACCATTCAAGTATTAACAAAAATGCAGCTCAAGGCTTCAAACCTCTTGCACAAGATGATGAAGATGACAAATTTGAGTCAAAAATTAGAGTAATTTTCCTTCCATTAGCTCACAATAATATTTACAGTAGGGAAAGAAAATGCACTAGAGCTGACCCAAAAAAATGAGGGTTTGACTTCTATTTATATATTATAAATGAAAATAATATTGAGGAGACATTACAAAGATTATATTTTTATAGCTCAAAAGAGAGTTATTGCTGGCATTATCTTACTAGTTCAGCCTCTAGGAAATCAACTATAAGTAAATCACCATGGCAGCTTAGTTCTCTACAACTTGCTAGTTTTTTTATGGCAGTTGGTACTCAAACCATTAGAGACCACATCTTATCCATAGACCATTATTAGAAGCTCACTCCACCATCGATCTGCAACTACCTCTGGTTCTTGTTCTTGAAACCCTTTGATGCTTCATCTTCCTACCTTCCAATTGACTGCATTTTGATTTGGTGAGAAATTACTTTTAAATATTGCAATAGTGTTAGCAAACTCTCAACCGTCAATCTTATTTGTGAAAGACTATTATTAAAGCTCATAATATACTCTAAAAATTGGTGAGAAAATACCAAAGCACAATTTTGCACTTGTAATTATTGACGTCATCTTTTATGGCTTCAACTCTACGAAATCGAATTTCGAAATAAAATGCATTATACAGTGAGTGGGATGCATTTCACTATTAGTCTGCTTATTATCTTTCCTTTTATTTTCCTTTAGATTCAACAAAAATGTAATACACACAAAAGAGTATGCAAATGTCATTATCCCCTTGGTCCAAATTTGGAATCACCAATCTGCATCGAAATTAGTATAAATAGTACTTCATCACTGATCTACACCTTTTGCAGTGTAAAACTAAATTTGTCACCATTCCGCTTCGAAGTTGGTGTAAAATTACAATTGGTTTCCATTTTGCATCCCATGTGATGTGTTCTACCTCTTTGTTTCCAATCTGCATAAAAATACTCTTGAAACTTTTTGGAATTGATCTTACTGACACTTAGCCACATAGAGCATGCAAAAATTATATGTGGTCATCATTCTACATGTCTTCTTACACTGATGTCATCATTACCAAAAACATTTGTGGAATCAAGAACCATCACCAATCCACTTCCAAATACACTACAAACTAAGCAAAATGGAATTAACTTGCTCAAAGTGAAAAAATGCATTGTGTTGAGTGGATTAGGAAACTCTTGTTGTGGATCCGCTCTAAAATACACTAGGAAATGTACAAAATGGAAACTTCATACCTTAGAATAAAATTGTCAATGCTTTCTAAGGATGTGGCCATTTTGGGCCTACATTTTGGTGCCTCCCAGGTGGATTTTCTCAAAAATCCATAGAACTTAAAGTCTTATCCATTGGGTGTCATGAGTCAAAAAATGCTTATCTTCAAAATTGCTTTAAAGAATAATTTCCATATGAACACTACCCTTTGAACACCTTATGGTCATATTCAAGGATAAACGTTCATATCAAGACCATGCTTTATACATTCTAGAGGATAACTATTCACATGGAGACTATGCCATAAACATTAATATCTATGCCATTCCAGCAACACTGCTTCACTGCTCCAGCAAAACACAGTTATGTTCTCCTTATAAAGCCTTCTTACAATGCATGATAAAAATACCTTCACACAAAACTTGCTATTTTTTGTATCTCTCTAGACTCATGCTTTTATTGTTTCTTTTTGACCATGTTAGAGTAAAAAGAAAAAAAAAATACAAAACTTATGACTATAAATGTACAAAAAAAATATTGCTAAGCTTGTCCCCCTTCAAGTTCTGTAGTATCTCTATCCAACTCTTCTTATTGTTGGGAATCTTATTTAGCATTATCTTCTTCATCTTGATCAGCCTCTTATTCTAGAGAAGATTACTCTTTATTTTCATCTTCAACATTATCACCAAAGGGCCGCACCATCAGTTTCAAAATATGCTAGGCTTATTTCCATGTTGCTTCAGAGGGGTTGGAAGTATCCTTCAGCTACTTATAAATGTACTGGAGTTCACCAATATCTTCATAATTAGAAGCACTTCCTTTGTTTACCAAGTCTTCCATGATATATTTGATCTTGGTAAAATCAATAATCATTTGTGAATCTTGCTCTTGGTCAATAGGTTCTTCTAGATATTCAATCTCAGACTCATTTTGTAAGCTCTCACCAATACTTTTCTTAATTTATTCAACTTACAGCAAGATATGATCTTCCATCCATAACCCTCTAAACCCAATTTGGATCATTTCCTTATTTACATCCACTACATCCTTGATTACATCTAAGTCTTTTAGAGTGCTCTATGCTTCTTCACTACAATTCTGGTAGCAACTCTAGCAATGTTCCACTCCTTATTAGGGATTGGCTTAGCAGAATCACTAAGTCTACTATCCACCAGTGTGTGAATTTTCTCAGCTAGAATTTCCATAGGTTGTAGCTCTCCAGTGAAACTATCTAGATCTTTTTGAATGCTTTGGAGTAGGTGGCTACCATCATATAAATGATCAATAATAAGTTGTAGCCCTAAGAATTTATCTAGCACTTCAGAGAGCAATTACTTTCTCATTTTCTTTAGTCCAACCTTAGAAAACTATAATATTTTTCCTTTTCAATCTAAAGTTACGACTCCAAAATTTGTATATCCTTAGCCTGCTCCACATTCTTTTTTTGATGCTCTTCAATATACTCCTTGAGCTTATTAGCTTCCTAAAACTTCTCTTGCCAACTCTTAGCTTCTTTTCTTAGATATTTCTCCACTTTTTTCTGATTATTAATAGTTTTTTGAATCTTTTCTATTTGCTTTTCCAACTTACCCACCTTTTCTTTGAATATATAAATTTTTACATAAAAAGTTTCCAAGTGGGATTTGGCTATGACCAATTCATATTCTTCAATGAGATTCTCAATATCTTTAGTAACTCTTCTATATGATAATCTTGGGTAGTCATCTCAGTTTCAGACTTTATCACAAGGGGAATCATAGATCTAGATTTACTTTACCTTGAAATTGGATCTACAAACATGCTTTGTGGCCATCCTGTTAGGAGGTTTGGGCAACTTCTTTATCCAAAAATATTGAATTTTCTATGTAGCCACCTGTTCCTTCTACAAAGTTGCTTGAGTAGGGTAACTCGTAGAAAGTGGAGAAGAGGCACAATGTATGAAAGAGCATAATAAATAGTTGATAAAAACTATGCAAAAGTAGCTACAACAAAATTTGTGACCATAGTGGATCTGTAACCACTGTCATTGTTGCAATTGGAAAACTCATGGAGACTGAAATGAGACTCACATTTGGTTGAATGGGTGTACTTGAAGAAATTTGCTTCTTAGATGATGGTGATGGTTATAACGAAGAGGATGGAACTATGGGAGATAATTAAATGGGAGTATTATATGATGAAGGAGGAGTTTGAGGTAACCTTGAAGGAGATAGGTTGGTTTGTACCTCAATAGTGACTTATGAAATAGGTGGTGAACTATGAGGTGGAGAAGGCACCTTCACTACAACTTCTTACTTATAAAGGGAGGAATATTTCCTTGGGGAATTTGGAGGAGGAAGAGGAGAAGAGGGATTAGAGACCATACCTTCATCTACTAATGTAGGGTTTTGTGGGGCTATCTCTATAATCTACTACTATACTTGTATCAATTCTTCCATAGCTAAAATAGTTGTTTTCTCAACTATATCCTCTTTATACAACCTTTGCTTCTTTGAAATCTCCTTCTTAGCTATTTTTGGTACCATTTTGGATTTTATCTAAAGAAATGTCTAGGTGAATTTCTCACTTTCTATATATTCTTTAGATAACCCTTCCTATATTATTTCCTCTAATTTTATCTATTCATAAATGGGATTTAATTCCACTATTTCTATAGTGGTGAAACTCAGAAGTGTAAACCTAAAGTTCTCATCCTTTTCTTTCCAGTCTATATCTATATTTGGAGGTTTTCCACCTAGGTCTAGGTTCTTAGGCCTATTTACTATCTCTATTACTGGTGCATTGATAGCCCTCTCATCCGAATAGTGCATTTTACTCATCAACTATGCTTCTTTTGGAAATTGCTCCATTTTATCAGTTAAAGGCTGAAAAGGCTTCAAGACTTTAGCAGTAGTCAATGGAGTGTCATGCTCCTCTTCTTGAACCTCTTATTCTATAGCTGAGGATATGGAATCAGACCCAGTTTGTGATTTTTGTAGATTAGCACTATATTCCTTGGGTCCTTGGACCTCCAAGTTTTGACATTATTGTCATATTTTTTAGAAAATTCGCCATCAATTTTTAACCCAAACCTATATTTTTCTTTACAAATATAAACTCTCATCCTCCACAAGTCTGATAGCTTGGATTCATTCCATTTATCCTTTTTCTCTGCTTCATCGCTAGTAGGTTATTGATACTGAGGGTCCTCTTTCTTTTCTATTTTTACTCAATATCTTTGGTGGTAGACTCCTTAAACCGATGTTTTACATTATTTTCTAGATAAAAATCAATAATTTGTTTATAAAATTCTAACCATGGAGGAATTTGATCCATCTTAGAAACATTCCACTCCAAAAGAGTAGTCTCTTTGTTATTTCTTCCTTGTTCAAAATGGGGTCTGGATTTCTTTTCAAATTTGTAGGCCTTTTCTCCATTTAAGGCTATATTTCTTTTATAGAATATATCATCTAAATCATAACTCCATCTCCGAGGAATGTAAAATAGACCAAACCTATCAAGGTATTGGTCAATTTGTTCAGCCTACTACTTCTTAGTAATAGTTATATCATCAACACTTTGGTAGGTCAACATAGATCTCCTCCTTCTCCCAGAGCCATAGTTCAAATCTATAAATTTTGCTTGCCTCAAGTATTCTAAGGACAATAACATCTCTGTAACAAAATAAGGCAACATAAAAGGCTTACCTATAAAGCCATATAGTCTAATGACTATGCTCTCTATTAGGAGATGCCAATCTCCTTCCTATGCACCTTATGTTCTCAATATTTTCTTAGCTAGAGGTGGTAACCTAGGGCATTCCCTATACATTATTTTCAATACTGGCCCTAAGAATTCTAAATTAAATCTATACACAGACTAAGTGCTTCTTAGATGAGAAGTATAGTAATAAACTAGAATGGGTTCTACTTCACTGATCTTGTCCTTGATTGGAATCTAGGGCATCATATCTCTTATAGTAGCAAAAAAAATCCATACCAAGCTTGAGCAAAGCCTAAAACAAGGAGCATCAGACTTTATTTTCATTGCTACTAATTGCTCATGCATTCTATGAGCAAGGAAAGTCAGCCAGTCAAAATAGATAACCCTAATACCCTTTTTCTTTGCATCTTCCTCATACATCCTTTCATTGGAAATGCAATATGCAATGGCTATTTTCCAACCATTCACCATTTTATCAGATTCTAAACCATCCATACAGGCTAACATAGAATATAGCTCTGGGCAAATAAACCATTCAATGTAAATTGGAACCTAAGGCAATACCTTCCTAGCCCTAGTGTCCTTAAGTTGTTTATAGACCCATTTTTTGAATGACTCGCCATCATTAGATCACTTCTCTAGAGAGTAATACCCGTCTTGGGTGGTTTTTTTTAAATTATTTTGTCCTTACGAGTGATTCTAATCCTAGGGCAAAATACTTGTGATAGTTTGTAGTAGTGATGATAAATAGGATTTTGCCTTTAGTAGATTTTATTGCTATTGCCATTGGGTCATAAAACTTAACGATAGCTGCTATTAACTACAGACAAGGATGAATGAAATTGCAAATGTAAAAATATAAGAAAGAGAGTACAACACATCTACCTTTGGTTGATAGGGTTACTCCTTTCTTATATCTATTGTTAATTTTTCTTTTGAGCTTCATTCTCTCTATGAGGAATAGCTCAGTATCCACTACAACTTATGATTTGTTGATGTAGTGGCTCACTACCCTTTTCATTAAATTTTTAGCTTCTTGAGTGTCTTTGAAAGCCATTTTCATCAGTAATTCTCTATAAATTACAAACTATACTAAACTTGCATTATCTCTCTCCTTTGCTTAGTGAATGCTGCCCTTTTAACAAATGAGTAGAATTTTGTGCTTTGGCACTTTTAATTTTTGTTGCATGCACATCCTCCACCATTAATGGGACTACTGTGTGACATTTTTTCTGGCACACTTCTCAAATTGTATGTATTCCCTTTCACAATAGGTGTGAAAGTTCTCAAATTTTTCCTCTGCAGCATTATCACCAAAGAGCTACACCATCAGTTTCAAAATCTACCAGGCTTGTTTCCATGTTGCTTTAGAAGGTTGGAAGTATCCTTCAGCTACTTATAAATGTACTGGATTTCACCAATATCTTCATAATTAGCAGTACTTTCTTTGTTTACCAAGTAATCCATGATATATTTTAGCTTGGTAAAATTAATAATCATTTGTGAATCTTGCTCTTGGTCAATAGGTTATTCTAGAGAGTCAATCTCATAATTACATTGTAAGCTCTCACCATTACTTTTATTAATTTCTTCAACTGATAGCAAGCTGTGATCTTCCATGCATAACCCTCTAAACCCAATTTGAATCATTTCCTTATTAGCATCCACTACATCCTTGATTACTCCAATCTTGTCAAATAATAGCTAAGTCTTTTAGAGTGATCTATGCTTCTTCACTACAATTATCATAGGAACTCTAGCAATGTTCCACTCCTTATTAGGGATTGGCTTAGCAGAGTCACTGAGTCTACTATCCACCAGTGTGTGAATTTTCTCAGCTAGAATTTCCATAGGTTGTAGATCTCTAGTGAAACTATCTAGATCTTTCTGAATGCTTTGGAGTAGGTGGTAAACATCATCTAAATAATCAATAATAAGTTGTAGCCCTAAGCATTTCTCTAGCACTTCAAAGAGCAATTCCTTTCTCACTTTCTTTAGTCCAACCTTAGAAAAATTAGAATATTTTGCCTTTTCAATCTGAAGTTACTACTCCAAACTTTGTATCTCCTTAGCTAGCTCCTCATTATTTTTTTGATGCTCTTCAATCTACTTCTTGAGCTTATTAGCTTCTTGAAACTTCTCTTGACAACTCTTAGCTTATTTTCTTAGATCTTTCTCCACTTTTTTCTGATTATTAATAGTTGTTTAAAGCTTTTCTATTTGATTTTCCAACTTACCCACATGTTGTGGCTTATCCACAACACACCCCAAAATTGGGGACCCACCTTTTCGTTTTGATATCCGGGTGTTGACATTTCATTTTTAGTGTCTAATCCTTCGTTTTGTCGTAGGTTTTGCAATTGTTGTCGGTTCTTGTTGGCAGTATTTTCTTGTCGACAACTTTTATTTGTTCATTTTGGTTGACAATTTTTTATCGTCATTGTTGTTGGTGATTTTTACGATTAATTTTGTGTTAACTTTTATGTGAAAGTTTAAAATGAAAAGTAAAAAAATAAATAATAAAAAAAAATAATAATAAAAAGGAAGGTAAAATTTCATATATATATATATATAAAGCCATTGCTTTTTTGGTTTTAATGAAAGTATAAAAAAGGATTTTGCTTTGTTTTTAATAAGGGTGATGCACGCTTTAGGCAAAGACGTTTAGTAAGGAAATTTATTTTATTTTATTTTTATTTTTTGTTTTTTCTCTTAACTTTGTTGTTTGTCTAAAGTGCAGGTCTCGCAATTTCGGAGACGTGACCCGAGTTCACCCCACGGCGGATACGTATATGGTTTGTGGCTCCGACATGACAGCAATGTGGACGACTCCAAGCGATGACAGAGCCCGGGTGCTAGACCTTGCCAAATGACGCGGGGATTGAAGTAAGGATCGAACCTTGCTGGGTTCACACGACCGTAGATGCAATAGCCATTGGTGGAGGCCTAGTACATCGGACGACCTGTGGTCGATGACACACGCTGTCGGTGTGGTATCACGAAGAATGTGAGCTGTTGGGGTATAGAGGACAGACCCGACGATACTGAAGAAAGCACAATAGCACATGATGATGTGGCAGCAATTTTATACGACGATGGGGTTTCCTGGCCCCCGTTGCTGGGAAGAACGACCGAATGGAACTGATAGAAGAACAGGACAGCTTCGGGCCCGCGGTGGCATGGTGTAGTAGTTACAGGCACGGCGGATGGAATCCAAGATGAGCGCATGCCAAAGGATAGCACAGGGATAAGTCCAGGGCAACGAACAGAGAACGACCGGTTACAGGGTAGAACCGGTGCAGTGAAGCAGAGGCATTAAAGTGGAACAAAGTTCCAACAGAATACATAGATGAGATATTTGACCGAATTCGTCGGACGGGCAGTCAGAGTGGGACGACAGTGTAGTGAGCGACCTGGCGGAAGATTACCAGGTATTCGACGAGATTTTGAGTGACGCGATACATGTCGAAAGACAGTGATGATGTGGACTACCAAAAAATGCATACAGGCCTGTGAGGACATGAGGGGTGGCCACGCGATACAGGAGTCGCGGGTGATTTACCGGCTAGACAAGACGTGGACCTTCGCTACGGCGTCGAAGAGGACATATAAACCAAAGCAAAATGCCAAGTGGCACGTGTTCATAATTATGGGGAAACGTTATAAATTAAAGTGTGCCTTTGCTTTGAGAATAACTATTATGGTATAGTCATAACTGTTCATAATAGTTTTCGTAATGTTATTCAATGATTTCGGGGGCAGATATAAACAGAGGCGTAGGAGCATTTTGTTATGGGCAAGACCTTACGATTAATGTTCGCTCTCCCAAAACCAATTAAGTGCGCCACTTGGCATCACTCATCAAGACGTTATCGAAATGAAAGGCATCGTGTAAACAAAACAATAGGGAATTTTGGTTACGCCTTGAAGTAAAAAGGAAAAGCCAAACGCCAAGGCTTGAACGCAGGAAAAGGGAAAAACGAAGGGCTACGAAGGTGAAGAGCTTTCCTGCAAGTTTAAATACTCCACCGAAATATTGTAAAAAGGGGACTGGAATTTGTGGCATGGCCAAATGGCAGCAGATTTTGATATGTAAACTTAGGAATATAATTTGAATGCCAAAGCTTCTCTTCAGAAATTTCAGGCCTTGTTAGCAAGAAAGGATGAGAAATTTTTTGCATGCTCTATTTTAATTGTTTTATGTTTCTCCTTCCAAATTTCATATTTGTATGTGAAATTTATGCCATTGTTTTGGGTTATTTCATGTGAATGTCTGCAATCTGGAAATTATTTAAAACCCTAGGAGCCAGCACCTAGTTTACTTTGATTGTGTTTATTTTGCAGGTCAAATAAGCTAGGTTGCATGTACGAAACTCTCACGTATTCGGTTTTGCAGGATGGGGTGCTATCAAACTGAAGGAGCTTTTGCATTGCCGCATTTTCAGCAATTATTTTGATGCAAATTTTAATTTTCTGTTTTCAAAAATTTTAATTTCAGAATTTTTTCTTATTTTCAGGCATTAAAATAAACATTAAAAAAATTTCAAAATCTAAAAATGATTTCACCATTGCGTAGATTATAATTCAGACTTCCAATACGCACTTTGAAATTTCATTTTCGGAGTTGTTTAGTATTTTTAAAAATTCATCGAAGTTGCTGTTTTGTTACAGATTTTAAAATCCGAAAATAGAAATTTTCCATTTTAAGGTCAAATTTCATTTTTCCAGTTCTGTTTTGCATTCATGAGCCTATGATGACATTCCCTTCATGGAAATTCCAATTTCATTGAAGGGGTTATGTTTTATGGCATTTTCACAAATTTCATTTTGGGCCTAAAATTACCCTTTCTTCATAAAAATTTCAATTTTACGAAAGAGGGGTAGTTTGAGTACTACATTGAAAGTCTTTTCCTTAAAGCACTTAATTGTTCATCTTGATGAAAATTTGATTTCATTTAAGAGGGATAAGTTAAAGTGACATTTTGAAGTTACATTTGAAGACCCTATTCATCATTGAGGATTTAATGCAAGATAAAATCTATCTTAAAACCATCAAGATAAAAGGAATTAAAGCATTACATCGTGGTCATATGAGGGCCAAATCACGTTTGTTTTATAAGGGTTCAATGAACAATCATTTATTTCACAGTAAAATAAACCACAGTGCCCCTTGTTTTCAGTTACTTGCAATCACTAAGGTGTTCCAAGCATTTTAATTTAATATCTTTCATACACAGATGCAAAATGCTCACATAACAGGAACCTTGGAGAAGTTACATGTTTAATTTCTTTGCAAGCAGAGGATTTAGAACCCAAATCCTATCGGAGAGTGTGTTTTCACAATCGGGTGAAAATACCACTCAACACCACCTTTTATTTGAATATATAATTTTTTACATAAAAAATTTCCAAGTGGGATTTGAATTTGACCAATTCATATTCTTCAAGAATATTCTCATTATCTTCAGTATACTCTTCTATATGATTATCTTGGGTAGTCATCTCAGTTTTAGGCTTCCTCATAAGGGGAATCATGGATCTAGATGTCTTTTAACTTGAAACTGGATCTACAAACATGCTTCTCCTCTTTGTGGCCATCATATTAGAAGGTTTGGATAGCTTATCTGTCCAAAAATATTGAATTTTCTATGTAGCCACCTGTTCCTTCTACAAAGTTGCTTGAGTAGGGTAACTCGTAGCAAGGGGAGAAGAGGCACAAGGTATGAAAGAGCAGAATCAATAGTTGATGAAAACTGTTCATAAGTAGCTACAACAGAATTTGTGACCATAGTGGATCTGTAACCACTGTCATTGTTGCAATTGGCAAACTCATGGAGACCGAAGTGAGACTCACATATTGGTGAATGGGTGTACATGAAGAAATTTGCTTCTTAGATGATGGTAGTGGTTATAATGGAAAGGATGTAAATATGGGAGATAATTAAATGGGAGTCTTAGATGATGAAGGAGGAATTTGAGGTGACCTTGAAGGATATGCATTGGTTTGTACCTCAATAGTGACTGATGAAATAGGTGGTGAACTATGAGGTGGATAAGGTACCTTCGTTACAATTTCTTACTTATAAAGGGAGGAAAATTTCCTTGGGGAATTTTTAGGAGGAAGACGAGAATATGGATTAGAGACCATACCTTCATCTACTAATGTAGGGTGTTGTGGGGCTATCTTTGTAATCTACTACTATACTTGTATCAATTATTACATAGTTGAAACAATTGTTTTCTCAACTATATTCTCTTTATCCAACCTCTACTTATTTGAAATCTCTTTCTCAGCTCTTTTTGGTACCCTTTTGGCTTTTATCTAAAAACATTTCTATGTGACTTTCTCACTTTCTGTATCTTCTTCAGATAACCCTTCTTGTATTGTTTCCTCCAATTTTATCTATTCAAAAATGGTATTTAACTCCACTGTTGCTATAGTGGTGAAACTCAAAGGTGTAAACCTAAAGTTCTCATCCTTTTCTTTCCAGTCTATATCTATATCTGGAGGCTATCCACCTAGGGCTAGGTGCTTAGGCCTATTTACTATCTCTATTAATGGTGCACTGATAGCCCTCTCATCAGAATAGTGCATTTTACTCATCAACTATGCTCCTTTTGGAAATTGGTCCATTTTCTTAGTTGAAGGTCAAAAATACTTTAGGACTTTAGCAGTAGTCAATGGATTATCATGCTCCTATTATTGAACCTCTTCTTATAAAGGTGAATATGGGGAATCAGACCCAGTTTGTGATTTTTGTAGATTAGCACTATATTCCTTGGGTTCTTGGGCCTCCATGTTTTGACATTATTATCATAATATTTAGAAAATTCACCATAAATTTTTAACCCAAACCTATATTTTTCTTTACAAATATCAACTCTCATCCTCCATCAGTATGATATCTTGGTTTCATTCCATATATTTTTTCTCTGCTTCATCGCCAGTAGGTTATTGAGACTGAGGATCCTCTTTCTTTTCTATTTTTCCTCAATATATTTGGTGGTAGACTCCTTCAACCGATGTTTTACATTATTTTCTAGATAAAATTCAACAATTTGTTTATAAAAGTCTGACCATGGAGGAAGTTGATACATATTAGAAACATTCCAATCCAAAAGAGTAGTATCTTTATTATTTCTTCCTTGTTCAAAATGGGATCTGGGTCTCTTTTAAAATTTGTAGGCCTTTTCTCCATTTAAGGCTATATTTATTTTATAGAATATATCATCTAAATCATAACTCCATCTCTGAGGAATGTAAAATAGACCCAACCTATCTAGGTATTGATCAATTTGTTCATCCTAACACTTCTTAGTAATAGTTATATCATCAACACTTCAGGAGGTCAACATAGATCCCCTCTTTCTCCCAGAGCCATAGTTCAAATCTATAAATTTTGCTTGCCTCAAGTATTCTAAGGCAAATAACCTATATGTAACAAAATGAGGCAGCATAAAAGGCTTACCTATTAGCCATATAGTCTAATGACTATTCTCTCTATTAGGGGATACCAATCTCCTTCCTTTGCACCTTATGTTCTCAATATTTTCTTAGCCAGAGGTGGTAACCTAGGGCATTCCCTATACATTATTTTTAATGATGTCCCTAAGAATTCCAAATTGAATCTATACACAAATTCAACGCTTCTTATATGAGAAGTCCAGTAATAAACAAAAATGGGTTGTCCTTCACTGGTCTTGTCCTTGATTGGAATCTAATCTAGGGCATCATATCTCTTATAGCAGCAAAAAACCTTGAGCAAAGCCTAAAATAAGGTGCATCAAACTTTCTTTTCATTGCTACTAATTGCTCATGCATTCTCTGAGCAAGGAAAGTTGGCTAGAAAAATAGATAACCCTAATACCCTTATTCTTTGCAACTTCCTCATACATCCTTTCATTGGAAATGCAATATGCAGTGGCTATTTTCCAACCGTTCATTTTATTAGATTCTAAACCATCAATACAGGCTAACATAGAATATAGCTTTGGGCGAACAAACTGTTCAATGTAAATTGGAACCTAGGGCAATACCTTCCTAGCCCTAGTTTCCTTAAGTTGTTTATAGACCCCTTTTTTGAATGACTCACCATCATTATATCGCTTCTCTAGAGACTAATACCCATCTTGGGTGGTTGTTTTAAATTCTTTTGGCCTTATGAGTGATTCTAATCCTAGGGAAAAATACTTGTGATAGTTTGCAGTAGTGAAGATAAATAGGGTTTTGCCTTTAGTAGCTTAAACTGCTATTGCCATTGGGTCATAAAACTTAATGATAGCCGCTATTAACTATAGACAAGGATGAATGAAATTGCAAATGTAAAAGTATAAGAAAGAGAGTACAACACATCTACCTTCGGTTGATAGGGCTACTCATTTCTTATATCTATTGTTAATTTTTCTTTTAAGCTTTGTTCTCTTTATGAGGACTAGATCAATATCCACTACAACTTTTGATTTGCTGATGTAGTGGATCACTACTCTTTTCATCAAATTTTTAGCTTCTTGAGTGTCTTCAAAAGCCATTTTCATCAGTAATTCTCTAGAAATTACAAACTATACTCAACTTTAATTACCGCTCTTCTTTGCTTAGTGAATGCTGCCCTTGTACCAAATGAGTGGAATTTTGTGCTTTGGCACTTTTAATTTTTTTTGCATGCACATCCTCCACCATTAATGGGACTACCGTGTGAACTTTTTGCTAGCACGCTTCTCAAATTGTAGTTATTCCCTTTCGCAATAGGTGTGAAAGTTCTCAAAATTTTCCTCTTCAGCATTATCACCAAAGAGCTACACCATCAGTTTCAAAATCTGCCAGGCTTGTTTCCATGTTCCTTAAGAGGGATTGGAAGCATCCTTCAACTACTTATAAATGTATTGGAGTTCACCAATATCTTCATAATTAGTAGCACTTCCATTTTTTACCAAGTCTTCCATGATATCTTTGAGCCTGGTAAAATCAATAATCATTTATGAATCTTGCTCTTGGTCAATAGGTTATTCTAGAGAGTCAACCTCAGACTTATATTGTAAGCTCTCACCAATACTTTTCTTAATTTCTTCAACTGAAAGCAAGCTGTGATCTTCCATCCATAACTCTCTAAACCCAATTTGAATCATTTCCTTATTAACATCCACTACATCCTTGATTACTCCAATCTTGTCAAACAATAGCTAAGTCTTTTAGAGTGCTCTATGCTTCTTCACTATAATTATGGTAGCAACTCTAGCAATGTTCCAATCCTTATTAGGGATTGGCATAGTAGAATCACTGAGTCTACTATCCACCAGTGTGTGAATTTTCTTAGGTAGAATTTCCATAGGTTGTAGCTCTCCAGTGAAACTATCTAGATATTTTTGAATGCTTTGGAGTAGGTGGCTAGCATCATCTAAATAATCAATAATAATTTATAGTCCTAAGAATTTCTCTAGCACTTCAAAGAGCTATTCCTTTCTCACTTTCTTTAGTCCAACCTTAGAAAAACTAGAAGATTTTACCTTTTCAATCTGAAGTTACTGCTCCAAACTTTGTATCTCCTTAGCCTGCTCCTCATTCTTTTTTTGATGCTCTTCAATATACTCCTTGAGCTTATTAGCTTCCTAAAACTTTTCTTGCCAAATATTAGCTTCTTTTCTCAAAGCTTTTTCCACTTTTTTTTTATTATTAATAGTTTTTTGAAGCTTTTCTATTCGCTTTTCCAACTTACCCTCCTTTTCTTTGAATATATCATTTTTTACATAAAAAATTTTGAAGTGGGCTTTGACTATGACCAATTCATATTCTTCAATAATATTCTCATTATCTTCAGTATACTCTTCTATATGATTATCTTGGGTAGTAATATCAGTTTTAGACTTTATCACAAGGGGAATCATGGATCTAGATGTCCTTTAACTTGAAACTGTATCTATAAACATGCTTTTCCTCTTTGTGGCCATCCTATTAGAAGGTTTGGATAGCTTCTTTGCCATAAACTATTGAATTTTCTATGTAGCTACTTGTTCATTCTACAAAGTTGCTTGAGTAGGATAACTCGTAGCAAGGGGAAAAGATGCACAAGGTATGACAGAGCAGAATCAATAGTTGATAAAAACTATGCAGAAGTAGCTACAGCAGAATCTGTGACCATAGTGTATCTATAACCATTATCATTATTGCAATTAGAAAACTCATGGAGACTAAAGTGAGACTCACATATGGGTGAATGGGTGTACTTGAATAAATTTGCTTCTTATATTATGGTGGTGGTTATAATGGAGAGGATGGAACTATGGGAGATAATTAAATGGGAGTCTTAGATGACGAAGGAGTAATTTGAGGTGAACTTGAAGGATATGGGTTGGTTTGTACCTCAATAGTGACTGATGAAATAGGTGGTGAACTATGAGGTGGAGAAGGCACCTTCGTTACAACTTCTTACTTATAAAGGGAGGAAAATTTCCTTGGGGAATTTTTAGGAGGAAGAGGAGAATAGGTATTAGAGACCATACCTTCATCTACTAATGTAGGGTGTTGTGGGGCTATATCTGTAATCTACTACTGTACTTGTATCAATTTTTCCATAGCAAAAATAGTTGTTTTCTCAACTATATCCTCTTTATCCAACCTTTGCTTCTTTTAAATATCTTTCTCAGCTCTTTCTATTACCATTTTGGTGTTTATCTAATAAAATTTCTAGGTTACTTTCTCACTTTCTGTATCATATTTAGATAACCCTTCTTGTATTGTTTCTTCCAATTTTATCTGTTCAAAAATGGGATTTAATTCCACTATTTATATAGTGGTGAAACTTAGAAGTGTAAACCTAAAGTTCTCATCCTTTTCTTTCCAGTTTATATCCATATCTAGAGGCTTTACACCTAGGGCTATATGCTTAGTCCTATTTACTATATATATATTATTGGTTCATTGATAGCCCTCTCATTAGAATAGTGTATTTTACTCATCAACTATGTTCCTTTTTGAAATTGCTCCATTTTCTTAGTTGAAGGCTGAAAAGACTTCAGGACTTTAGTAGTAGTTAATGGAGTATCATGCTCCTCTTCTTGAACCTCTTCTTCTAAAGGTGAGGATGGGGAATCAGACCCAGTTTATGATTTTTGTAGATTAGCACTATATTCCTTGGGTCCTTGGACCTCCATGTTTTGATATTATTGTCATAATTTTTAGAAAATTCACTATCAATTTTTAACCCAAACCTATATTTTTCTTTACAAATATCAACTCTCATCCTCCACCAGTCTGATATATTGGCTTTATTCCATTTACCCTTTTTCTCTGCTTCATCGCTAGTAGGTTATTGAGACTGAGGGTCCTCTTTCTTTTCTATTTTTTCTTAATATATTTGGTGGTAGACTCTTTCAACCGATGTTTTACATTATTTTCTAGATCAAAATCAACAATTTTTTTATAAAAGTCTAACCATGGAGGAATTTGATCCATATTAGAAACATTCCACTCCAAAAGAGTAGTTTCTTTGTTATTTCTTCCTTGTTCAAAATGGGGTCTGGATTTCTTTTCAAATTTGTAGGCCTTTTCTCCATTTAAGGCTATATTTCTTTTATAGAATATATCATCTAAATCATAACTCCATCTCTGAGGAATTTAAAATAGACCCAACCTATCTAGGTATTGGTCAATTTTTTCAGACTACTACTTCTTAGTAATAGTTATATCATCAACACTTCGATAGGTCAACATAGATCTCCTCCTTCTCCCAGAGCCATAGTTCAAATCTATAAATTTTGCTTGCCTCAAGTATTCTAAGGAAAATAACCTATCTATAACAAAGTGAGACAACATAAAAGGCTTACCTATAAAGCCATATAGTCTAATGACTATTATTTCTATTAGGAGATACCAATATCCTTCCTCTACACATTCTATTCTCAATATTTTCTTAGCCATAGGTGGTAACCTAAGGCATTCCCTATACATTATTTTCAATGTTGGCCCTAAGAATTCCAAATTGAATCTATACACAGACTTAGCACTTCTTATATGCGAAGTCCAGTAATAAACCGGAGTGGGTTCTCCTTCATTGGTCTTGTCCTTTATTGGAATCTAGGCCATCATATCTATTACAGCAGCAAAACACATCCAGACCAGGCTTGAGACCATGGAGGAAGTTGATCCATCTTATAAAAATTCCATTCCAAAAGAGTAATATCTTTATTATTTCTTACTTGTTCAAAATGGGGTCTAGATCTCTTTTCAAATTTGTAGGTCTTTTATCCATTTAAGGCTATATTTCTTTTATAGAATATATCATCTGAATCATAACTCCATCTCTGAGGAATGTAAAATATACCCAACCTATTCAGGTATTGATCAATTTGTTCATCCTACCACTTCTTAGTAATAGTTATATCATCAAAACTTTGGTAGGTCAACATAGACCTCCTATTTCTCCCAGAGCCATAGATCAAATCTATAAATTTTTCTTACCTCAACTATTCTAAGGCAAATAACCTCTCTGTAACAAAGTGAGACAACATAAAAATCTTACCTATAAAGCCATATAGTCTAATGACTATTCTCTCTATTAGGAGATACCAATATCCTTCCTCTGCACCTTCTGTTCTCAATATTTTCTTAGCCAGAGGTGGTAACCTAGGGCATTCCCTATACATTATTTTCAATGTTGTTCCTAAGAATTCCAAGTTGAATATATACATAGACTTAGCGCTTCTTATATGAGAAGTCCAAAAATAAACCGGAGTGGGTTCTCCTTCACTGATCTTGTCCTTCATTGGAATCTAGGCCATCATATCTCTTACAACAACAAAACACATCCAGACCAGGCTTGAGACCATGGAGGAAGTTGATCCATATTATAAACATTCCATTCCAAAAGAGTAGTATATTTATTATTTCTTACTTGTTCAAAATGGGGTCTAGATCTCTTTTCAAATTTGTAGGCCTTTTCTCCATTTAAGGCTATATTTCTTTTATAGAATATATCATCTGAATCATAACTCCATCTCTGAGGAATGTAAAATATACCCAACCTATCTAGGTATTGATCAATTTGTTCATCCTACCACTTCTTAGTAATAGTTATATCATCAACACTTTGGTAGGTCAACATAGATCTCATGTTTCTCCCAGAGCCATAGATCAAATCTATAAATTTTGCTTACCTCAAGTATTCTAAGGAAAATAACCTCTCTGTAACAAAGTGAGACAACATAAAAGGCTTACCTATAAAGCCATATAGTCTAATGACTATTATTTCTATTAGGATATACCAATATCCTTCCTCTACACCTTCTATTCTCAATATTTTCTTAGCCAGATGTGGTAACCTAGGGCATTCCCTATACATTATTTTCAATGTTGGACCTAAGAATTCCAAATTGAATCTATACACAGACTTAGCGCTTCTTATGTGAGAAGTCCAGTAATAAACCGGAGTGGGTTCTCCTTCACTGGTCTTGTCCTTTATTGGAATCTAGGGCATCATATCTCTTACAACAGCAAAAAACATCTAGACTAGGCTTGAGCAAAGCCAAAAAAAAGGTGTATCAGACTTGCTTTTCATTGCTACTAATTGTTCATGCATTCTCTGAGCAAGGAAAGTTGGCCAAAAAAAAGATAACCCTAATACCCTTCTTATTTGCACCTTCCTCATACATACTTTCATTGGAAATGCAATATGCAGTGTCTATTTTCCAATAGTTCACCATTTTATCAGAGTCTAAACCATACAGGCTAACATAAAATATAGCTCTGGGTGAACAAACCGTTCAATGTAAATTGGGACCTGGGACAATCCCTTCCTAGCCCTAGTGTCCTTAAGTTGTTTATAGACCCATTTTTTGAATGACTCACCATCATTAAATTGCTTCTCTAGAGAGTAATACCCATCCTGGGTGGTTGTTTTAAATTATTTTGGCCTTACAAGTGATTCTAATAATAGGGTAAAATACTTGTGACAGTTTACAGTAGTGATGCTAAATAGGGTTTTGCATTTAGTATTTTTTACTGCTATTGCCATTGGGTCATAAAACTTAATGATAGTCGCTATTAACTCTAGACAAGGATGAATGGAATTGCAAATGTAAAAAGATAAGAAAGAGAGTACAACATATCTACCTTCGATTGATAGTGCTACTCCTTTCTTATATCTATTGTTGATGTTTATTTTGAGCTTAGTTCTATTTATTAGGACTATCTCAGTATCCACTATAGCTTCAACTTTGTTGATGTAGTGGCTCACTACCATTTTCATCGATTTTTCAGCTTCTTGAGTGTCTTCAAAAGCTATTTTCATAAGTAATTCTCTAGAAATTACAATCTATACTCAACTTTCATTACCACTCTCCTTGCTTAGTGAATGCTGCCCTTTTACCAAATGAGTGGAATTTTGTGCTTTGGTACTTTTTATTTTTTCTACATGCACATCCTCCACCATTAATGGGACTAATGCGTGACCTGTTTGCTGGCACGCTTCTCAAATTGTATTTATTCCCTTTGGAAATAGGTGTGAAAGTTCTCATTTTTTTCCACTTCAGAATTATAACCAAAGAGATGCACCATCAGTTTCAAAATATGCTAGGATTGTTTCCATATTTCTTCAGATGGGTTGTAAGTATCCTTCAGCTACTTATAAATTTATTGGAGTTCACCAATATCTTCATAATTAGTAGCACTTCCTTTGTTTACCAAGTCTTCCATGAGATCTATGAGCCTGGTAAAATCAATAATCATTTGTGAATCTTGCTCTTGGTCAATAGGTTCTTCTAGAGATTCAATATCAGACTCATCTTGTAAGCTCTCACCAATACTTTTCTTAATTTCTTCAACTGACAGCAAGCTATGATATTCCATCCATAACCCTCTAAACACAATTTGGATAATTTCCTTATTAACATCCACTACATCCTTGATTACTCCAATATTGTCAAACAATAGCTAAGTATTTTAGAGTGCTATATGCTTCTTCACTATAATTTTTGTAGCAACTATAGCAATGTTCCACTCCTTATTAGGGATTGGCTTAGCAGAATCACCGAGTCTACTATCCACCAGTGTGTGAATTTTCTCAGCTAGAATTTCCATAGGTTGTAGCTCTCCAATGAAACTATATAGATATTTTGAATGCTTTGGAGTAGGTTTCTAGCATCATCTAAATAAAAAATAATGAGCTATATCCCTAAGCATTTCTATAGCACTTCAGAGAGCAATTTCTTTCTCACTTTCTTTAGTCCAACCTTAGAAAAACTAGAATATTTTGCCTTTTCAATATGAAGTTACTACTCCAAACTTTGTATCTCCTTAGCCTACCCCTCATTCTTTTTTTTATGCTCTTCAATCTAATCCTTGAGCTTATTAGCTTCCTGAAACTTATCTTGCCAACTCTTAGCTTCTTTTCTCAGAGATTTCTCCACTTTTTTCTAATTATTAATAGTTTTTTGAAGCTTTTCTATTTTCTTTTCCAACTTACCCACATTTTATTTGAATATATCCTTTTTTACATAAAATTTTTCCAAGTGGGATTTGGCTATGACCAATTCATATTCTTCAAGAAGATTCTCAATATCTTCAGTATACTCTTCTATACGATAATATTGGGTAGTAATCTTAGTTTCAGGATTTCTCATAAGGGGAATCATGGATCTAGATGTCCTTTACCTTGAAACTAGATATAAAAACATGCTTCTCCTCTTTGTGGACATCCTATTAGAAGATTTGGATAGTTTCTCCACCCAAAAATATTGAATTTTCTATGTAGCCACCTGTTCCTTCTATAAATTTTCTTGAGTACGGTAACTCGTAGCAAGGGGAGAAGAGACACAAGGTATGAAAGAGTAGAATCAATAGTTGATAAAACTATGCAGAAGTAGCTACAACAGAATCTATGACCATAGTGGATCTATAACCACTGTCATTGTTGCAATTGGCAAACTCATGGAGATTGAAGTGAGACTCACATATGGGTGAATGGGTGTACTTGAATAAATTTGCTTCTTAGATGATGGTGGTTGTTATAACAGAGAGGATTGAACTCTCGAAGATAATTAAATGGGATTATTATATGATGAAGGAGGAATTTGAGGTGACCTTGAAGGATATGTGTTGTTTTGTACCTCAATAGTGACTTATGAAATAGGTGGTGAACTATGAGGTGGAGAAGGCACCTTCATTACAACTTCTTACTTATAAAGGGAGGAAAATTTCCTTGGGGAATTTGGAGGAGGAAGAGGAGAAGAGGGATTAGAGACCATAAGTTCATCTACTAATGTAGGGTGTTTTGGGGCTATCTCTTTAATCTACTATTGTACTTGTATCAATTCTTCCACAAGTAAAACAGTTGTTTTCTCAACTATATCCTCTTTATCCAACTTTTGCTTCTTTGAAATCTCTTTCTTAGCTCTTTTTGGTACCCTTTTGGATTTTATCTAAAAACATTTCTAGGTGAGTTCCTCACTTTCTGTATCTTCTTCAGATAACCCTTCCTAAATTGTTTCCTCCAATTTTATCTGTTCAAAAATAGGATTTAACTCCACAGTTGCTATAGTGGTGAAACTCAGAGGTGTAAACCTAAAGTTCTCATCCTTTCCTTTCCAGTCTATATATGTATCTAGAGGCTATCCACCTAGGGATAGGTGCTTAGGCCTATTTACTATCTCTATTATCGATGCACTGATAGCCCTCTCATTAGAATAGTGCATTTTACTCATCAACTATGCTCATTTTGGAAATTGCTCTATTTTCTTAGTTGAATGTTGAAAAGTCTTCAAGACTTTAGTAGTAGTCAATGGAGTATCATGCTCCTCTTCTGTAACCTCTTCTTCTAAAGGTGAGGATGGGGAATCAGACCTAGTTTGTGATTTTTTGTAGATTAGCACTATATTCCTTGGGTTCTTGGGCCTCCAAGTTTTGACATTATTGTCATAATTTTTAGAAAATTCACCATCAATTTTTAAACCAAACCTATATTTTTCTTTACCAATATCAACTCTCATCCTCCACCAGTATGATATCTTGGTTTCATTCCATTTATTATTTTTCTCTCCTTCATCACCAGTAGATTATTGAGACTAAGGGTCCTCTTTCTTTTCTATTTTTACTCAATATATTTGATGGTAGACTCCTTCAACCGATGTTTTACATTATTGTCTAGATAAAAATCAACAATTTGTTTTTAAAATTCTAACCATGGAGGAAGTTTATCCATATTAGAAACATTCCACTCCAAAAGAGTAGTCTCTTTGTTATTTCTTCCTTGTTCAAAATGGGGTCTGGATATGTTTTCAAATTTGTAGGCCTTTTCTCCATTTAAGGCTATATTTATTTTATAGAATATATCATCTGAATCATAACTCCATCTCTGAGGAATGTAAAATAGACCCAACCTATCTAGGTATTGGTCAATTTGTTCATAATATCACTTCTTAGTAATAGTTATATCATCAACACTTTGGTAGATCAACATAGATATCTTATTTCTCCCAGAGCCATAGTTCAAATCTATAAATTTTGCTTTCCTCAAGTATTCTAAGGAAAATAACCTCTCTGTAACAAAGTGAGACAACATAAAAGGCTTACCTATAAAGCCATATAGTATAATGACTATTATTTATATTAGGATATACCAATATCCTTCCTCTACACATTCTATTCTCAATATTTTCTTAGCCAGAGGTGGTAACCTAGGGCATTCCCTATACATTATTTTTAATGTTGGCCCTAAGAATTCCAAATTGAATCTATACACAGACTCAACACTTCTTCAATGATAAGTTCAGTAATAAACCAAAATGGGTTCTCCTTCATTGGTCTTGTCCTTGATTGAAATCTAGGGCATCATATCTCTTACAACAACAAAAAACATCCAGACCAGGCTTGAGCAAAGCCTAAAAAAAGGTGCATCAAAATTTATTTTCATTGCTACTAATTTCCCATGCATTATTTTAGCAAGAAAAGTCAGTCAGTAAAAATAGATAACCCTAATACCCTTCTTCTTTGAACCTTCCTCATACATCCTTTCATTGAAAATGCAATATGCAGTGGCTATTTTCCAACTGTTCACCATTTTATCAGAGTCTAAACCATCCATACAGGCTAACATAGAATATAGCTCTGGGTGAACAAATCGTTCAATGTAAATTGGGACATGGGGTAATCCCTTCCTAGCCCTAGTGTCCTTAAGTTGTTTATAGACCCATTTTTTGAATGACTCTCCATAATTAGCTCACTTCTCTAGAGAGTAATACCCATCCTGGGTGGTTGTTTTAAATTCTTTTGGCCTTACGAGTGATTCTAATACTAGGGCAAAAAACTTGTGACAGTTTGTAGTAGTGATGCTAAATAGGGTTTTGCCTTTAGTAGTTTTTACTAATATTGTCATTGGGTCATAAAACTTAACGATAGCAACTATTAACTCCAGAAAAGGATGAATGGAATTGAAAATGGAAAAAGATAAGAAATAGAGTACAACACATCTACCTCTGGTTGATAGGGCTACTCCTTTATTATATCTATTTTTGATGTTTCTTTTGAGCTTCATTCTCTCTATGAGGACTAGCTCAGTATCCACTACAGCTTCTGCTTTGTTGATGTAGTGGCTTACTACCCTTTTCATCAAATTTTTAGCTTCTTGAGTGTCTTTTAAATCCATTTTCATCAGTAATTATATAGAAATTACAAACTATACTCAGCTTTCATTACCGCTCTCCTTCACTTAGTGAATGCTACCCTTTTACCAAATGAGTGGAATTTTGTGCTTTGGCACTTTTAATTTTTGCTGCATGCACATCCTCCACAATTAATGGGAGTACTGCATGACATGTTTGCTGGCACGCTTATCAAATTGTATTTATTACCCTTGTAGCATCACTTTGTCTATTCTATCTTTCGAGTGTGGGAAATTTTAGCATTTAATGCGAACCCTTTTTTCCTTTTACCAAGTTGTACAATGTGGAATTGCTACCCCACTCTATAGATAAACTTGAAACTCGAATATTGTAAACTTTTTTTATTTTGCACAACATAACTCTGAATTACAGTGGATTAGACCCTTCCTCATTCTGTATGGTAGTAGTCTCAAAATATTACGGATTATCATTTTATGTCATTCTGCTACCACTTAGTCTTCTTAAGTATATAAAATAAAACATGCTACATTCCGTTGAAAATGTAGTTCATTTAGGTATGGATTGGAATCCGCTTGTCATTTCACTAGTATTGTGGTTCATTTGAATGTGGACTGGAGGTCGCTCATCATTTTGCTTCACTCTTAGTGTATTTGAGTGTGGTATAGGAACTTGTTGCATATTTTGGGAACACTTAGCCAATTTTGTAAAATTTTCTCTTCTTTATTTTTATTTTATAAACAACATGTTATCAAAACAAAACTTGATACAAAGTGTAGAAAGAAAAAAATGATACAATGTATGTACATATTTTACAATGAGCTTATTTTTCAATCAAATTAGAGTTTAAGATGAAAACCATTAACCGTATTTGGCTGTATGTTCCCCTCTAGATATTCAAGTTAGAAAACATTGGTTTCTTTGACCTCTACTATTTTGAAAGGGGCATCCTAGAAGAAGTCAAACTTTTGATGATGTCTTGGTTTTTCTCTTTTGACATTCCACCTAAGAACTGAGTCTCCAACCTAGAATTTTTTGAACCTCACCTTTTTATCAAACCATGCCTTGATATCCATATAATGCTTCTAAAAGTTCTCATAGGCCTGAGCTCTTTTCTCCTCAAACTGTAGTAGGTTTGTCATCCTTATTTCCACTAGATTTTCCTTCGATTCTTCTTCTATATTTATAAGTTTGAGTGCTATAATTTCCAAATGGATAGGTAACACTACCTCCTTGTCATATACCAAAGCATAGGGAGAACTATTGATGGACTTATTAATAGTAATCATGTCTACCCACAAAGCTTGATCCAAGGTGCCAACTTCTTTTATTCGCTTCTAGTGATCTCCTCAAAAGCCTTAATAGGTTTTAGTTGGTAGACTCTGCAATTCCATTCCCTTGAGGGTAATAATTTGAAGTATTCTTAATGGTGATTTCATACTTTTTGGTAAACTCAATATATTTGGCTTCCATAAACTAACCCATTATCACTCACCAGGGCTTTTGAAACACCAAACCTTGAAATCAAACTTTTCATAAAATTGATCACAAGTTCATGCTCTAATTTCTTGGTAGGAATAGCCTCTACCCATCTGGTGAGGTATTCTATGGAAGTTAGAATATACTTGTGCTCTTCTGAAGAATGAGGGTTGATAACCCCTATAAATTCCAACTCCCATTGTTGAAAGGGTTCTTCAACTTGTATTGGGTTGAGGGGAAATGAAGCATTTCTTATCCTCACTACATGACATTGGCATTTGTCACAAATTCTGGTAACTTTGAAGGTGTCAAAAAATATAGTAGACCAATAATATCCTACTCTTATTATTTTCAAAGTTGTAACTCTTCCTGAGAAATATCCTCCAGATGGCCCTCCATGGAACTCCTCAATTACCTTTTGTTGTTTATTATCTTTTAACTACTTAAGGAGAACTCCATCAAGATTCCTTTTGTATAGCCCTTCTGGCAGTAAGACATACTTCAAAGCTTGAAGTCTATATCTTCTTTTTTGTGATGCATTAAGGCCAAGAGGGCCTACTCTAGGTTGAAAGTACTTGATCATCTGGTCTACTTAGTCAGAGTCACTTGGTTGTATTCATTTAATATGATCATCTTATGTTTCTTGATAGGCTATTATTTTAGCTTATACTACTACCTATGTTAGACCTTGGCATAGGGCCATACCTCTCACCAACTTGGTGGGGTGTATCTCCATATAATATTCCTGGATCTTGGTGATTTATATATCTTTATTATCTCCTAGTTCACCTTGTAGAATAAAGCTTCTTACATCTAGGTGAGCAACATATACCAGGGTCTTAATTTGAACCAAATACTACCTAAACATATTCAATGATTTCATCACAGCAAATACTTATTTATCAATAAAATTATACCTAACCTAGTAATCATGGATGGTCTAAATCCAGAAGAATATAGGGTGTTCCTCACCTTGATCATTATTTTTTGTGAGCACTAAGGCATAACTTTCTTCAGCTCCATAAACGTAAAGAATAAAATCCTTACTAAAATCTAGATTTACTAACACTGGAGCTATTACAATGGACTATTTGGTTATATCAAAGGATTATTTCTTCACTTCAATCCATTTGAACTCTGCATATTTCTTCAGTAGTTTAGATATAGTCTTGGCTTTCTATGCAAAGTCAGAAATAAACTTCCTGACAAAGTCTATTTGACCAAATAAGTACTGTAAGGCTTTCTTATTTGTAGGCAAGGGAAGAGCGATAATGGACTGGATTCTATTTGGATCTGCCATACCTTCTTTTAAGACCACATGACCTAGAAAATTTCCCTAATGTACTGCAAAAACTGATTTCATAGGATTGAAGAACATGCTAAATTCTTTACACTTTTGAAAAACATGCTCAAGGTGTTCTAAGTGGTCATGCTTATTATGGGAGAAAATAGTCATGTCATCCAAATAGATCAGAATGTCCTTATTAATAAGTTCCCTAGAGGCATAGTCCATGGCTCTTTGAAAGGTGGCTCTCACATTGGACAACCCAAAAGGTATTCTTTGGTAGGCAAATGTACCCCATTTTGTGGGGAATGTTATTTTATACTAATCTTCATTCTTCACCAAAATCTGGTTATATCTAGAGGAGCCATCCAATAGTGAGAAATTTTTTTCCCCTACCACTATCTATAATATTTAATAAATATTTGGAAAGTGGTTGTGATCCTTAAGATATGCTTGGTTAAGATTTTTGAAATCTACACACAAGCGAATATCGCCATTCTTTTTCCTCACAGGTACCAAGTTAGCTACCCAGGTTGAATATTTAATTGGATAGATGATATTAGCATTTAATAACTTTAAGATCTCTTCCCTCATTATGGCTTCAATCCTTGGATTTATAGGTCTTTTATTTTGCCTAAAAGGATTTGCAGTAGGCTCAAGCTCAATGGTGTGTTGGATAACCCTTTTATCATATACCTTGAGGTCTTCATGTGACCAAGACACAATGTCTTAGTACTTTGTACATACTGCTTTAATATCCTCTTCTTCTTCTAGTGAACATCAGATTCCAACCTTGAGCTTCTTCTATTTTTATATTTCAACTTCTTTATATATTTTTCATTTACTTCCATGGATCTGATCCTTCTCCTATCTTCATTGTCAAACAGGCTCTCTAGAGTGACCAACCCTCTAGGTATGTGATTATTCTTAAGTTTAATAACTTCATGTTGATCAATTTACTTTGGATTTTATTCTTGTACAGTGGAGAGACAAGCTTATCTTACTAGAAAATCAAATATTTGTTCATCACTTTCAAAGACCTAACAAAAAATCTTCTTATCTGGCATCGCAGGCCTAAAAATAATTTTGATTCTCTTATATTTCTTGACTCCAATGTCTATAGAAGGGTTGAATTTATCTCCCCTTGCTGCTAAGGATTTTACCAAAGTATTTTTTCTCTAGGAATAAAGTTTATATTTAGGGCATCGAAGGATTCCATAAAATATCATACCCTATTTCTGTATACTTTTAGGTAATGGTGGTTACTGCTGCACCTTTCTCTTACCTAATGGATTATTAACTCAAATTCACCATATATGTTTAGGATATTAATGACCATATTCATGGCTTCCATCAGTCGAAGGCATAAAGCCTCATATTCTATAGTATTATTGGTACATGACCATGTTAATATATAGGCAAAACTATTTATCCCTTATGATTGGGACTGCAGTACCACACCAGGATCACCTCCATTTTGACATCTAGAACCATAAAAGTGCATGGTACATACCTCTATCTCTATTAGAGACTGATTATATATGGAAGTAATTTTATTTTTGATTTTGCAGAAATAATATATGTGCCCATGCCTATCCCAAAATGACTGTAATCCTCTCTAAAAGGTAATTCATCTTCTAGTTCCAGTTATTCAAATTTATCCACAATTTTAAATTCTTCAAGAGGAGTGAGGTTTCACATGTCTTATTTAATTTTTTATATGTAATAAGACACAACATTTTCAAGTATTATCCTTATCCTCTTCCCTTTGAAGGGAATTACCATGCCGAAATAATCCATGTACATGCATCCACCTAATTTTACAATGAACTCCCTTTAGAGGCATATGCCAAAGTAGGGCTCAAGATCAACCACTACTATTTATTTTACTATTATCACCTCAAGGGATCTATGCAATCTCATTAAAACATCCTTTATTACTCCCACTATTTTTACAGGTGTTCCATCCAATTGCAATACTCCAGGGCAATATCGGGTATACTCCATACCCATCACTTCATAGGCTAATTTAGGCATAACTGTAGTTGATGCTCCTGAATATATCATATAATTTTAGACTACCCAACCTTCCATACTCAAATAGATATAGAAAGGAAGGGGTTTAATATTTAAAATAGTAGGGGATATTTATTTCTCTTTTGAGGGTATACTAAGGATTGTGGTGGTCTACCGATCCTGTGGATACTTGTTGAGAGAAGCTTTAAGCAAGTCTATCTAGCCTATGAATCAAAAGAGTATCATATAAACTAGATTTTGATGGAATCCTCTTCATCTCTTCCACAATATTGTATTCAGACTTACCCAAAGAGGTCCTCTCAGGCCTTCTTTCCGATTCACCATATTTTCTCTTATATTGTTGAGTGGCTTCTATTATTTGTATTTTGATAATAGAAGGGAATCTAAGCCTCTCTTGAGACTCATCCTTAGACCTCATTCTATCTCCTTCATTTCTTTCTCAAATTTCTTGGGGAGACTGTTTGTCTTCTCTTTCCCTTTAGTCTGGGGAATAGAAAAAGTGTCATTGCTTTGAGGAGGTGGGTCATTATTTTTCTAGAGAAGGAACATAGAATTGTCCCATCTTCTGTGGATATACTTGCAGGGTTTTATTTCTTGACCTTGTCATAACATCAATTGGGGCATCCTCATCCAGATCTTTTCCAACCATGATTTTGTTAGGTCACCATAGCATGTTTATCCTTCCTTTCTAGTTTATTTTAGCTTGATCCATAGCTTGTTCGACATGGTGTTGGCACATAACACAAGATTATGAATGATGAGGTTCATTACATACCAAAAAATAAATATTTACTAGATTGGTTTCTGAAGAACATTCAGGTTCTTCATATGTTGCATTTACTTTAACCCTAGTACTATTACTAGGACCAGGTCTTTGATATCTGTTCATTTATGGAAATCTCCTCTTTTGAGATATCTCCATATATTTCTTCTCCATTGAATTCATTCTATTTCTAAGAGTTTTAAAAGTTTTTTGTATATCAATAATGACAGAAAACTCTTGATAGGTCTGAGAAGGAAGGTGAGGGAAAGGAACTACATCAGATGGTGCTTTTAAATAAGGAATGGGATTCATTTACAAATATGGGGATGCTAAGGAAAGGGGGTCCATATAAGATGAAGTAGTATCTTGGCTTTGGACATTTGTGGTTTCTAGATTGTAAGGTAGTACAACTTTGGGAGGTAATATTTCCACATTAATTAGCACATTTTTTGCATGAAATATTGCATTTTAAACTTATGGAAAGGTTTCCACCCTAGATTTTTGGGTTTTTAAGCCTATATATGATTCAAGAGCTCTGATATAATACATATAAGTAAGGTATGTAGCTAGTCTAGCTGTAGGAGGACTTATTTTCCAAGTTTTACTAAACCTTAAATTAAAATATGAGATAGTTTCTTATTGATGCTTTGTCATAGATGTGAACTGGTTAAGCAAGGATAAAGGTTTAGCAGATTTGTTAAATTATTCCATAAAATATTCATCCAATGTTATCCATGAAGTGATGGTGTTATCCTCAAGAGTCCTAAATAAATGCAAGATGTTTTCTCTAAAGGATAGAGCTAATATTATTACAATAACATCCTCATATTTTATGTTGTGAATCACTGCCAAATTCAAAATATCATAACAGTGCTCATATGTTATTTTTCTAGATCCATCATAAGTGGGAATAGCCTTGGATACAACCTTTGGAATGGAATTCATATGGGCTAATCTAAGGGGACCAACTGTGTTCCAGCTGGGGTACTTTTATAAGGGCTAAATTAGAGGTACATTTCCCTTATTTGCTATTACATTTCTAGCCATATTTCTAGGTGTAGGTCCTATTATAGGGGCTATTGGATTAACTATAGGATTTTTCTAAAGAATCTCTTCTTTTGAATTAAAATATTGATTAAAATTTTTAATAACAGTAGATCCTCTATAAGGTAGTTCACAATAAAAATATGATTAAGGGTTATTCCTTTTGAAATACCTGGTATACATGAAAGGAAACTAGTCTATAGGGATAACTCTTTTCTGGGTTTAAATATGAAGGAGTCACTAGGTGAATTTGCTATTCTTTACATAGCAAGGTCAAAATAATTCACCAAATCTTGATTCCTCTCGATAGAGATAAAACAATAACTCATATGATGGGTTTTCGTGTTCCTTGTGAACTGGTCCCACCGGGTGTGCCAAAAACTATTGGGCACCGAATTGACATCAATTTTTACTTAACACTGCAACTATATATCTTCTAATTTTCTATCTAGGCATGCACTTGATAGTTGTAGCTTCACACTCAAGCATTGAATGGACTAAAGACAAATTCAATCCAACCTCTAGAGTAGGTTGGTTCCTTATCATCTTAAAATGGTATTAACATAATTAAAGCTCAAATAGGGTTTTGAGATAAGGGTTAGGAAAGGTTTAGGGTTAGAGGTATTATAAAAAATGGTGGTCGGATAGGCTAACAACATAGGCAACTATAGTAAAAGGCTTCCACAAGTTATTTACAGTGTCCCATCACTCAATATTAGCAACACCCAAACCCATAAAATCTTCATACATTAAAACATAAATAGAGATATATTGCAGAAAGTAATTCCAACATCTAATATTGATAATCCAAAGTAGAAAAATAGACCAATAGTTAGATTTAATAGAAATAAACCTCCTAACAACACAGATCTAACCATGAATAGATTTCAACTACTCTCACAACTAGTAATCCAATAAGTTGGAATGAACTAACCATTCAAGTATTAACAAAAATGCAGCTCAAGGCTTCGAACCTCTTGCACAAGATGATGAAGATGAAAATTTTGAGTTAAAAATTAGAGTAATGCTCCTTCCATTAGCTCACAAAAATATTTATAGTAGGGCAAGAAAAAACACTAGAGATGACCCAAAAAAATGAGGGTTCGACCTCTATTTATAGTTTGTAAATGAAAATAATATTGAGGAGACATTACAAATATTATATTTTTATAGCTCAGTAGAGAGTTATTGTTGACATTATCTTACTAGTTTGCCCTTCATGAAATTTGTTGTGATTAAATCTCCATGGTAGCTTGGCTCTCTACAAATTGTTGTTTTGTTGATGGTAGTTGGTATTCAAGCCATTAGAGATCACATATGATCTGCAAACCATTACTAGAAGCTCACTCCACCATTTATCTACAACTACCTCTAGTTCTTGTTCTTGAAACCCTTTGACACTTCATCTTGCTACTGTCCAACTGACTACATTCTTATCTGGTGAGGAATTACTTTTAAATACTGCAACAATGTTATCAAAATCTCAACCACTAGTCTTCATCGTGAACGACTATGATTAAAGCTCAAAATATACTCTACAAATTGGTGGGAAAATAACAAAACACCATTCCACACTTTTAATTGCTGACATAATATTTTGTGGCTTCAACTCTGTAGAATTGAATTTTGGAATAAAATGCATTATAGAGCAAGTAGGATGCATTCTGCTATTAATCTGCTTATTATATTTCCTTTTCATTTTCTTCAGGTTCAGATAAAATGCAATCCACACAAAAAAGTATGCTAACATCATTATCCCCTTGGTCCAAATGTGAAATCACCAATTCACATCAAAACTAGTGTAAATAGTACTTCATCGTTGATCCACACCTTTTGCAGTGTAAAATCAACTTTATCACCATTCCGCTCCAAATTTGGTGTAAAATTACCCTTACCATTATGCACCCCATGTAGTTTTTTCTACCTCTTTATTGTCAATATGAATCAAAATACTCTTGAAACTCGGTGGAACTGATCTTACCCACACTTAGCCGCTTAGAGCATGCAAAAATTATACGTGATTGCCATCCTGCACTTCTTCTTACGCTAACATAATCATCACCAAAAAAATTTGTGGAATCGGGACCCATCACCAATCCACTTCCAAATACACTACAAACTAAGCAGAATGGAATTAACTTGCTCAAAGTGAAAAATGCAGTGTGTTGACTAGATTAAGAAACTCTTGTTGTGAATCCACTCCAAAATACACTAGGAAATGTGCGTTATGGAAACTTCATACCTTAGAATAAAATTTTCAATGCTTTTTAAGTATGTGGCCATTTTGGTCCTACAGTTATGTCTTGGATATATTATATAATGTATTCGCTGCCAGTTGCGGCTTAATACATTTCAAATAAATATTAGAAATTTAGTTAAATTTTAGAAACAAAACCATAGTTTAATTGGCCCAAGCATAGAGGAAGAGTATAACATAAATAAATTTGATGTTGGTGCATAACATTGGTTTGTAATAAATTTCCTTGTAGGATATTTAAGAATATGTTTATATCATTTTCATTTTATATGTAACTCATAGTATTTAAAGAAAATTCTCAACAATAGAGGAATCACTAGATAGAATTAACAATAATGGACCTCTTTGAGTAGCATAGTTATGGTGAAATAAAATAGTTTTGTTATAGAGCTTTCCAAATCTGAGTCACCTATGTTAATGTTGTATCTTTTTAATTTTACTTTTAAATAAGCATTGATTTCATTCCAAGATTGAAAATTATCAATTTTTCTTATATAAAAGCAATCGCCTTTGAGGTGTTAATAATAACCTACTCTGTATTAAATAGTTGAGTGATAAAATTAATTAGGATCCCTCTAGTTTTGAATGAAGTACTATGAGACATTTTCTTATCTATAAATAGCCTTAAATAAATTTAATTATGGTCCACTTTAAATGGTACACCTTGTGTTGAAAACGTTCATGTTCAAAATAATTAACTTTAGCACTAAAAATTCTCTACCTGGTGTTTGAAAAGAATATGCGTGAATTATGAAAATAACATACTTGATTATCTTGTGTCACATTCAGTATATGAACTTGACCAATACTAGTTAAGTAGATATATCTTTTAAAACTATCATCTAAAAAGACAATAAGATAAAAATAAATGGATATTTGTGGCTGTCAAATCTGTACCATGGGTGTATGTTTGTTTTGCTATGTCGGTGTGTTGCTCTACTATATTTATATGTAAATGGTCTCTGGTGAGAAATGAACATAGATTTAACTTTGCTTGGTTTATTAATCTATGGTTCATTGTGTAGCCTTGAAAACGCTCTAGAATAATTAAAATATTTTTAGCACTAAACAATTGGTGCGGTTGAGTTAATTATTAATAAAATTGAGTTTAGGGAGTAATGTAACCTACTGAGATAATTTTTCTCCATGTACTAGCAGCATGAGGAGTTCCTCTAGTAGGTTCATGTGAGGCTTTGAATAGTAAAAGCAAATAACCTTTAGACTCCTTAATTCTGGAGTCAAATAAACCTCTAAAAAATGCTTAACAAAGTTATATGAATAAATGCCTTCTATAGTTGTGTATGTTGTGGACCCGATTGGATATATGACTATTTGAACACCATAAATAATAATAAATTACTTTAGTTTTTGCTTGCTTGTAATTGCATTTGAAATTAAGTTTTCTTAGTAGAATGCAAATCATAGAAGTTAACTCGATTTTAAACTAAGGATATATATTTATTATTTGCCATATTGGGATGCATGTATTAATTTTAGTTCATAATTCTTCTATTGAACATATAAATAAAATTAAAAAAAAAATGGATGTGTTTTAAGGGCCAAAACTAGAATGGGGTTTGCTAAAACTAGGGTGTAATATCTTCTAATTTTTTTGCCATATCCTTGTTACCCGAGACCTTCATAATGTTAATATGAACCACCATTGGAACCAATTAGAAATTAAACCCAGATTATTCTATTTTGGAAAGATAACCCAAGCAAATTTACTTTAGAGAGTTGCCACCTTAGAATATCTAAGATAAGTAACAAATATTTATCAATTCTGCCACAATCAAGAAGTAAGCATTGAACATCATCTTTTTTCTACACTAATAATCCACCCTAGAAAGTGTGGCCAGCTGAAGCTAAGATTAATAGAATAAAAACAAGGCTATAGTATAAAAAATTTAATAACCACAACCTTAACTATTGGCAATAATATGTTGAATAATTTATATTATGCATCAAAGCTTGATTTATCATAGAATGGAAACCCTAATAAAGAAGAAAATAAAAACAAATACTTTGCAAATGAACCTTTTAAATAAGCTAAGTCATAAGGAGAATGAATTACATAAACTAGATTTCTTCTTGGGGCTGAGTGAATATAAGATAAATTTGCTTTTTCAAAATCGTCATCATTTCTTTTTGGAAACTAAAAATTTATATTTTAATAGTTTCTCTTGTTAATTTAATGAATTGAATAAGTTTTCCTTTTTTATAAACATAATATCATTTGTTTTGATTTTTTAATAGAAATTTAAAGTGTGAACTCCTTTATTTAGCGTAAACTTATGATGTCATTTACCTCTAGCATTTTATTTTATAGAAAGTTATTCCAAACATAGATTTGGTTTACTTATCTAGAAATAATTAAAAAGGGCTTGTACATTATAGTAAACCATACCATTATAAACATTCTTTTCATGCAAGATTTTGCAAAGTGTATTGTATAAATAAAATCAACCAACTTTAGATAGTAAGAACATGACTGGTCAAATAGGTAATGATGTACTATTTAATTTTAAATAAAATTTTAATATATAGATGTAAAAGGACCATTTAATCTTCTACTAACTTTTGCTATAAAATATATTTTTATACAAGCATTTTTAAGAAGTACGATGATTAAAAAAAAAGTTCTTTTGATTATTTTAATGAGATAAACATATTCTAATAGAGGTAGCTCAATTAAAGTACTTTTTTATTAAAATATCCTATGAGAATTTAATTTGTTGGACCAATGTAAATGTATCCCTAATTTCTTCTCATAAAGGAAAATGTTGTTCTTGTGAGATAACATCATGAAAAAGACAAGTCTGGTTTTTTTTTTGGTAAATAAAAGTCTTCATTAATTACCAGGTTTTGTAGGTTAACCCAAAACCTATTACAATATCCAACCTTCTGCTGAGATTGTAGATCCTAGTCATCCTTGAAACTTTCTTACCATAACTTGTGTTGAATCCCCTACAACACCTTACTAACAAAGCACACCCATACCTAAACATAACTATAAACATTACTTACATTGACAGGAAATTGAAGTTTGGAACTTTGCACTTGTGATACCTATTGCTTACCCATTTCCTATTCTCTGTCAGAATATTCCAAGGCTTACACCCTGTTACCTTAATTTCCAATTTGGTATGATTTAGAGGGAAACCCCATAGTTATTACTAGCTCCATGGGGAAAGAACACCCATTCATATTTCTCCTTAACGGGTAGGTTTCTTTTCATGACTAATAATGTTTTCCACTTCACATGGCACACCTTGTGTCCATGTCACCAAACTACCAACATCAACACCTATGTTGGCTAATTTGTCACTGACCTGTTGGCCTCACAGTACACGTGACGAGCCCTCCTGTTCTGTATTGCCACAAAAAGGATCCTCACTTCATGGATGACTCCCTTGATTCTCCATGGAGGTTTTTTTCCATTGGTTAATAGGTTGATGATGTTCATAGAATCACCTTCAATCATAAAGTTACCTTGAGTTGATTGGGCTACTTGCAACCCTATCCAAATGGCTCTAGATTTTGCTTCGTTATTAGTTCTGATTCCCAATGGTTCAGTGAATGCCTTGACCAGATTTACTTTATGATCCCTGATTATTCCTCCAGCTCCAGCTCTTCCTTGGTTCTCCTTGGCTACACCATCAAAATTTAGTTTAAACCAACCTTGGGGGGTGGCTCCCAAGAAATCTCATTTCTAGGATTGGGCAAAGGAATGGAAGGTTTGTCCTCAATACCTAAGGCCCAAGCTAATTATTTTTCTTGGGGAGGAATTGAGTGGTTCTCATCCACTAAGGTGCTAAGGTTTTCTTTCGCAAAGACAATAATCCTATTGAGGATGGTTTTTGGGTTGTGACTAGTATCCTTAAAGGCTCTATGGTTCCTTTCTAGCCAAATATGCCAAAGAAAATGATGCCAACAGATTTTCCATAGGTACTTAGTTTTTAGGCTAACAAAGGGTTGAGGCCATTGATGGAACACTTCGGATATAAGAGCAGGCTTAACCCATGAGATCCTAAAGGCTTGGAAAATTTCATCCAGGATGGACTCCGCTACTGGACACTCCAGAAAAAAGTGTTGGGTAGTCTCCCACCCTACCCTACACATGTAGCAATGGTTAGCAATAACCATACCTTTGGATAACATATTTTCCATAGTGAGGATTTTTCCTTAAATCACCAACCATGAAAAAAATGATATTTTAGGAATTAAGCCTTTGATCCAAACCAAACTCGGTTGAAATTGTTGACCTTACACATTGAGAAGCAAATTATAGGTAGACTTAACTGTGAAGTCACCACTTTCAGTCTCAGGCCAAACAATGTGATCTTCATCCTCTCCGAGAGGGAATAATTTGCTTAGTTAAAATGTTATAAAGCTCTTCGATTTCGCTTCAAAACCCCGTACTCTGATGTGTTTCCACCTATTGATATTTATATCCTACCACATATAATTTGCAACCTTCTTCCCAATATGTTGCTCCATATTCTCTTGAATCCTAACCAAATGAGGATTCTGGGATAACTCCTCAAATCTCACCCACTGATCCTTCCAAAATTCTATTGTATGCTTGCTTTGAGATCTAGTTTTTGTTTCAAACCCTTTTATGCTTCGTCTTCCTACCCTCAAACTAACTACATTCTGATTCGGTGAGAAATTGCTTTTAAATACTGCAACAGTGTTAGAAAACTCTCAACCGTCGATCTTCTTTATGAATGGCTATGATTAAAGCTCAAAATATACTCTACAAATTGGTGAGGAAAAACCAAAGCACTATTTTGCACTTTTAATTATTGATGTCATATTTTGTGGCTTCAACTCTACAAAATTGAATTTTGAAATAAAATGCGTTATAGAGTGAGCGGGATACATTTCACTATTAATCCGCTTATTACCTTTCCTTTTCTTTTCCTCCAGCTTTAGAAAAAATGCAATACACACAAAAGAGTATACAAATGTCATTATCCCCTTGGTCCAAATGCGAAATCACCAATTTGCATCAAAACTAGTACAAATAGTACTTCATCGCTGATCTACACATTTTGTAGTGTAAAACCGACTTTGTCACCATTCCACTTCAAAGTTGGTGTAAAATTACCCTTGTTGCCATTTTGCACCCCATGTGGTGTGTTCTACCTCTTTTTTTCCAATATGCATCAAAATACTCATGAAACTCGATGGAATTGATCGTACTAACACTTAGCTGCACAGAGCATGCAAAAATTATACGTGATCGTCATTCTACACTTCTTCTTATGCTAATGTCATCATTGTAAAAAACTTTTGTGGAATCAAGACCCATCACCAATCCACTTCCAAATACACTAAAAACGAAGTGGAATCAAATTAACTTGCTCAAAGTGAAAAAATGCACTGTGTTGAGTGGATTAGGAAACTCTTGTTGTGGATCTGCTCTAAAATACACTAGGAAATGTGCGAAATGGAAACTTAATACCTTAGAATAAAATTTTCAATGCTTTCTAAGGATGTGGCCATTTTGGGCCTACATTCTAGTGCCTTCTAGGTGGATCTGCTCGCAAAGCCATAGAACTCAGAGTCTTATCCATTGGGCATCAGGAGTCAAAAAATCCCTCTAAAAACCTTATGGTCATCTTCAAGGATAAATGTTCATATCGAGACCATGCTTCATACATTCTAGAGGAAAACTATTCATATGGAGACTATGCCATAAACATTAATATCTATGCCATTCCAGCAACACTGCTTCACTACTCTAGCAAAACATAGTTATGTTCTCCTTATAAAGGCTTCTTATAGTACATGATAAAAATACCTTCACACAAAACTTATTGTTGTCTGTGTCTGTCTAGAATCATGCTTTTATTGTTTCTTTTTTACCATGTTAGAGTAAAAGAGAATAAAAAAATACAAAACTTATGACTACAAATGTACAAAATAAAATTTTCTAAGCTTGTCCCCCTTCAAGGTTTGTAGCAGCTCTATCCAACTCTTATTTTTATTGGGCCTCTTATTCAACATTATCCTCTTCATCTTGCTCAACCTCTTCCTCTGGAGAAGATTTATCTTTATTTTTATCTTCAACATTATCACCAAAGAGCTGCACCATCAGTTTTAAAATTTGCTAGGCTTGTTTCCATGTTGCTTCAGAGGGGTTAGAAGTCTCCTTTAGCTACTTATAAATGTAATGGAGTTCACCAAAATATTCATAATTAGTAGCACTTCCTTTGTTTACCAAGTTTTCCATGATATCTTTGAGCCTGGTAAAATCAATAATCATTTATGAAGCTTGCTCTTGGTCAATAGGTTCTTGTAGAGATTCAATCTCAAAATCATCTTGTAAGCTCTCACCAATACTTTTCTTAATTTCTTCAACTGAAAGCAAGTTGTGATCTTCCATCCATAACCCTCTAAACCTAATTTGGATTATTTTCTTATTAACATCCACTACATCCTTGATTACTCCTTCAATATTGTCAAATAATAGCTAAGTCTTTTAGATTGCTTTGTGCTTCTTCACTACAATTATGGTTGCAACTCTAGCAATGTTCCACTCCTTATTAGGGATTGACTTAGTAGAATCACTGAGCCTACTATCCACCAGCCTATGAATTTACTCAGATAGAATTTCCATAGGTTGTAGCTCTCTAGTGGAACTATCCAGATATTTCTAAATGCTTTGGAGTAGGTGGATGGCATCATCTAAATTATCAATAATAAGTTGTAGCCTTGAGCATTTCTCTAGCACATCAGAGATAAATTCCTTTCTCACTTTCTTTAGTCCAACCTTAGAAAAACTAGAAGATTTTGCCTATTCAATCTAAATTTGCTACTCCAAACTATGTATCTCCTTATCCTTCTCATTCTTTTTTTGATGCTCTTCAATCTTATCCTTGAGCTTATTAGCTTTATAAAACTTCTTTTGCCAACTCTTAGCTTATTTTATCAGAGATTTATCCACTTTTTTTTATTATTAATAGTTTTTAAAGCTTTTCTATTTCCTTTTCCAACTTACTCGCCTCTTCTTTGAATATATCATTTTTTACGTAAAAAGTTTCCAAGTGGGCTTTGGCTATGACCAATTCATCTTCTTCAAGGAGATTCTCAATATCTTCAGTATACTCTTCTATACGATAATCTTGGGTAGTAATCTCAGTTTTAGGATTTCAACCAAGGGGAATCATGGATCTAGATGTCCTTTACCTTGAAACTGGATCTAAAAACATGCTTCTCCACTTTGTGGCCATCCTATTAGAAGGTTTGGATAGCTTCTTTGCCCAAAAATATTGAATTTTCTATGTAGCCACCTATTCCTTATACAAAGTTGCGTAGAGTAACTCATAGCAAGGGGAGAAGAGGCACAAGGTATGAAAGAGTAGAATAAATAGTTGATAAAAACTATGCAGAAGTAGCTACAGTAGAATCTATGACCGTAGTGGATATATAACCACTATCATTGTTGTAATTGGAAAAATCATGGAGACTGAATGGAGACTCACATATGGGTGAATGGGTGTACTTGAAGCAATTTGCTTCTTATATGATGGTGGTGGTTATAACAAAGAGGATGGAACTATGGGATATGATGAAATGGGAGTCTTAGATGATGAAGGAGGAATTTGAGGTGACCTTGGAGGATATGGGTTGGTTTGTACCTCAAGATTCACTGATGAAATAGGTGGTGAACTATAAGGTGGAGAAGGTACCTTCGTCACAACTTCTTATTTAGAAAGGGAGGAAGATTTCCTTGGGGAATTTGGAGGAGGAAGAGGAGAAGAGGGATTAGAGACCATACCTTCATCTACTAATGTAGGCTGTTGTGGGGCTATATTTGTAATATACTATTGTACTTGTATCAATTATTCCACAACTAAAACATTTTTTTTCTCAATTATGTCTTCTTTTTCTGACCTCTGCTTCTTTGAAATCTCTTTCTCAGCTCTTTCTGGTACCCTTTAGGCTTTTATCTAAAAAAAATTCTAGGTAATTTTCTCACTTTTTGTATCTTCTTCAGATAACCCTTCCTGTATTGTTTCCTCCAATTTTATCTGTTCAGAAATAGGATTTAATTCCACTATTGTTGTAGTGGTGAAACTTAGAGGTGTAAAACTAAAGTTCTCATCTATTTCTTTCCAATATATATCTATATCTGGAGGTTTTCCACCTAGGGATAGGTGCTTAGGCCTATTTACTATCTCTATGACTGGTGCACTTATAGCCCTCTCATCAGAATAGTGCATTTTACTCATAAACTATGCTCCTTTTGGAAATTGCTCTATTTGCTCAATTGAAGGCTGAAAAGTGTTTAGGACTTTAGTAGTAGTCAATGGAGTATTAGGATCATCTTCTTGAACCTCTTCTTCTAAATGTGAGGATGGGAAATCAGACCCAGTTTGTAATTTTTTGTAGATTAGCACTATATTCCCTAGGTCCTTGGAGCTCCAAGTTTTGACATTATTGTCATACTTTTTAGAAAATTCACCATAAATTTTTAACCCAAACCTATATTTTTCTTTACCAATATCAACTCTCATCCTCCACTAGTCTGATATCTTGGCTTCATTCCATTTCTCCTTTTTCTTTGCTTCATCGCTAGTAGGTTATTGAGACTAAGGGTCCTCTTTCTTTTCTATTTTTCCTCAATATATTTGATGGTAGACTCCTTCAACCGATGTTTTACATTATTGTCTTGATAAAAAACAACAATTTGTTTATAAAACTCTAACCATGGAGGAAGTTGATACATATTAGAAACATTCCACTCCAAAAGAGCAGTCTCTTTGTTATTTCTTCCTTGTTCAAAATGGGGTCTAGATCTCTTTTCAAAGTTGTAGGCCTTTTCTCCATTTAAGACTATATTTTTTTTATAGAATATATCATCTGGATCATAACTTCATCTCTGAGGAATGTAAAATAGACCCAACCTATCTAGGTATTTGTCAATTTTTTCACTGTACCACTTCTTATTAATAGTTATATCATCAACACTTCGGTAGGTCAACATAGATATCCTCTTTCTCCCAAAGCCATAGTTCAAATCTATAAATTTTGCTTACCTCAAGTATTCTAAGGCAAATAACCTCTCTATAGCAAAGTGAGGTAGCATAAAAGGCTTGCCTATAAATCCATATAGTCTAATTACTGTGCTTTCTATTAGGAGATACCAATCTCCTTCCTCTACACCTTCTGTTCTCAATATTTTCTTAGCCAAAGGTGGTAACCTAGGGTATTCCCTATACATTATTTTCAATGCTAGCCCTTAGAATTCTAGATTGAATCTATACATAGTCTCAATGCTTCTTAGATGAGAAGTCTAATAATAAACAAAAATGGGTTCTCCTTCATTGGTCTTGTCATTGATTGGAATCCAAGGCATCATATCTCTTACAACAACGAAAAACATCCAAACCAAGCTTTAGAAAATCCTAAAACAAGGTTCATCAAGCTTTATTTTCATTTCTACTAATTGCTCATGCATTCTCTAAGAAAAGAAAGTCGGCTAGTCAAAATAGATTACCCTAAAACCCTTCTTCTCTATGCCTTCCTCATACATCCTTTCATTGTAAATGCAATATGCAATGGCTATTTTCCAACCATTCACCATTTTATCAGAGTCTAAACCATCCATACAGGCTAACTGTAGCACCCTAAAATTGGTGTAGTAAAACCTTAATAATTACAATTACTCTAGTAAATATTCAAATTCAAATTTCAACCTCCAAAACCGCTCCCAAACCACCATTTAACCCGTTTCCTCCTTTCTCGTGCCATTTTTAGAGGTTGTTTTGTCCGTTTGACGATATCGTCTTCGATAAGACGATATCGCCTCAGATCGGACAATTTTGTCTGGCATAGGACGTCCAGACGATCTCATCCCAAACTGATTTGTGCATAGTTGGACTCTGTTCCAACAGCATCTCTAATCTTAGTAGAAGCGTGTCTGTGCCATTAGAGACCTCCCCCATTGGAGATCTCCCAAATTGGGATGATCTCCAACCTCCCAACCTCTATCCTAATCCTATTTAATCCTAGGCCCTCCCCTTAGCATCCCCTTGGCTGAAATTCCCTATAACTCGAATTCTACATGCACTAGACCATCTTAAATCAATGTTTGCATTTGTATTTTTCCAAGTTTGTTTGCAGGAACTTCATTGTTTTTTAGCCGGAGCAAGCTCAATTCGTCTCAGATGATCTCGTACAATCTCGGACGATCTTGACCCAATTCAAGACGATTTCGACTGTAGTCCACATTGGGGGCAATCAGTGCCCAGAGTTTGCATTTTCTCCACTCTTTTCTGCTGCATTATTCTGCATTTAGTTAATTCTATGGTTATTCTTTATTATCCTTCATCTTGGAGTTCACCCATGTAGCTTTAATGCATAATAAAAGCATAAATTGTCATTAGATCGTTATAATGCATTCGTGTCTTAGTTTGATATTATCATTTTAATGTTCTTACTACCATTTTACATCATTACCTTCTATTATCATAGTTGCATTCTCTGTATTTTGCATCTGTTTCTCTGTTTGTAGGTCTCTGACGAATTCGTCAGATCTCAGACGATCCTGTCAAATAGGAGACGATCCTGTCAAATTCCAGATGATCTTGACTGCTTCAAAAATTAGAATCTCCATCAGACATTCAAATCAGGTATGGCTCTATAATTTAGCTTTTTCTCTCTATTTTCTGTCTAATTTTGTTCTCTGTATGCATTTAGTCTGCACTTTCATAATAGAACAACTTAGTTTCATTTGGCCAAACCTAGGACTTGGATGATTAAAGATAAAACTGAACACATCAAACACATTCCCAACCTAGGTGTGGAAACTACCATTCAAACATTTCCTGGTGAACCCACCATCCGTCAAAAAATCACCATAATACACCTCCCCCGAGAGGCGGGACCTTCGCAAGGCCTCTCAGTCCGAGGTACCGCACCATCCTTTTCACATCCCCATTCCAGGCATGGATCCTATAGCCTGAAGGTAAGGGTGTGAAAAATTTGGAGCGATACATTTTGGTGAACCCGACGTGAATAACATAGGCATATTTCTGATTCAAAAATATAAAAAAAAAAACAAAAAAAATATATGTATATGTATACAAAAAATATATATACATAACAAAATCATCATTTCAAGTTTGCATGTTTTAGATTAGATTTTAAATAACAGATACTAAATATTACTTTTATAAGTACTAAAGAAACCATGAGATTTTACTCAAATCAATATGAGCCCATTAGTAATGTTGGAAGAATTCAGCCAAATAAATTTGTTGATTATGACCAACCTCATCCCTATTCAACACCACCTCCATCACACTTTTCTCATTTTTCATCCTTACCCCAACAGGAAAATCCCTTTTCCAATCCTCTTCATAACGATATTATCTATTCTCCCATATATCCATATTATGTCTATCAATCCACATATAATCCTCCTCCACCCTTTCAACATGCTTCTTTCAATACAACACATCCATTTCAACAAGAAAATACTTATTCTTCCAATTCTACCATGCACTCACCTCATACTTCGCAATATTTCTGTCATCATTCTACCCATAATAAAGAAAGTAGAGGTGAGAAACCATTAGGTCCTTTTATGACTGAATTCCTAAGGCACGTATCAAAAACCTCTCGAAAACCTTCATCACGTAAATTTACTAAGCTCAATCAACCAATGGATATAATTCTCAATTATTTACTTGACACAAATAGGATTGAACTCCCTTCCATAAGACAACCTGATACCACAACAGATTGGTTTAAACCTGAGCTACATTGTGAATATCATAGAGTAGATGGACATATGACACAAAATTGTAAATATTTAAGATGTGCAATTCAAGATTTGATTGATGAGGGTCTTTTTAATATAAAGGAATTACAATCTACAACTGATGATAAATCTCCAATAAACAATCAAACTCCTACACAACAAATACCAATAATCAATCAAGACATGGGGATCTCCCAAGAACCCCTATTCAATTATCAACAACAAGAAACCAATCAAATATTGCATTTTAATGTGTCCCTTCATGATGATATTACTAATATTGTAACAAAAATTATAAATGAGCAACCTCAAGTTCAATCAACCCAATCTGATATTCAAGAGATGGATTCCTCATTTGACCAACCTTCAAAACTATCTTTGGCTCTAGAGAATGATCCAAAATGGAATGTAAGCATAGAAAGCTCATATTTAGAATCAAAATCTCAATCTGAAATCCACTTTGATAGCCAACAACAAGTGATTCATCCTCAAGCAAAGATATCCCTTTTAGAAGTATTACAAAGTTCTCATAAGGAAACTTTGTTCAAGATACCTAGCCAACAATTTGTTCCTCATCATATTTTCTCTAAGAACATAATTAATGGTGTAAGCCCTCTTGAGGTTAACCATATTTCATTCTATGATGAGGAGATTCCTTCCTCTACTCCACAAGAAGACTACTATATTTACATTACAGGATCTAGTAAAGAAACACATGTTAAAACTATCATGGTAGATAGCGGCTCCTCTCTTAATTTATGCACTTATCAATTATTCCAAAAATGCAAAATAAAGGAAGAAGATCATAATGAATCAAATGTTATTATAAAATATTTTAAAAATGAAATTCAAGAAGCTCAAGGTACTATAATTTTTCCCCTTAATATTGGACCCAATATTCTGGATACTTTGTTTGATGTAACATATTGCCCTTCACCTTACAACCTACTTCTCAGAAGCCCTTGGATTCATACGATGAGGGTTGTCCCTTCCACTCTTCACCAATGTTTGAAGTTTGAAATTACAAATAAAATTGTCACCATACATGGTGACCCAACACCATTTGAAGAATATTTAACGGTTGAAACATCAAGCTCTATACATTCTCCATTGTCGCAACTACTTTTTATCCATCACTTTTCTTCATTCATATATGATCATCCTTGTTTTCCAAATAACACACATGCATATATTTTATATATGCTTCCTCCATATTATCAAGACTTGGAAGATAGTGATAAGAATGAAGAACTTTCTTATCCTTCTGATATTTTATTTTGTAATATGATCAATTTCATACATATAAAAGTCAAATCTTTTGCTACATTATTTTACATTATAACAAAGCTTGTGTTATCGCTACCTTTTATTCATCACCTTTTGTTCTTACTTTCACCACAACCAAATTATCCTTCAAAACCTCCTTTGATTTTGAAGCAACCTTAGACATGCTATACTCAAATAACCTTATATAATGTATATAGATCATCTTGTATATACCACAATTCCATCATCTAAAAATTCATATAAAATATAAAAGTTTCAAAAAAAAACAATCACATTGTATTTCTTTCAATTCATCAATTAAAATCAAAATATAAAAACATCAAAATCATCAAAATCTTCAAAAATATTTGTTGTATTTATTTATGGCACTTGTTAATTCTTTCAAAAACAAACAAAAATAATAAAAATAAAAATAAAACAGCAATATTCTTGACTCTTTCGAAACCAAAACAACATAAAGAAGAAAGAAAGAGTCAACATTCTCAAAACTTCTCAAAAAGTATTTATATATTTCTTCTTACAAATGTTGCAGTTATATGTTTCAAATTATTTTGGATAAATTAGCATTTATTTGGAATCCCTCACTTTCACAAACACAAAATAAATATCTTGATTTTTATCTGACATGATTACTAATCTATCTTATATCAAAATCCACCAAATTCAATTAAATAAAGTTTGAGCACAGAGAATTGATCTTGTTATTTACTTAAACCAAGAACATCCTTTCACAATAAAATGATTATATTTGTAATGTCCATGCTATGCTACATAGTAGAAGTGGTTTCTTGAGCGAAAAGTTTCCCCTGCTATCCTATCATGCACATGGTCTAGAATCTTTGAGAATTGGCAAAAGGACAAGCTCACCCCTACCCAAAATAAAAATCCCTTGCTCTACAACTAATCCGAGCAAGTATCCCTAGTAGTCTAGTATGGTTATATGCATCTACATCATGGTTAATGAACACTTATTTGGTTCATTCAAATCACTTGTATCATATTATCTTGCTCAACACTGGTAAATGAACAAAGCAATTGCACACACATTTGTATTTGAGAGATTTTGTGTATCATTATGATAAATCAAGATTGGAAACGAACTCACATATGCACATGGGATTCCTTATAAATCTAACTTTTGTCTTTAACATACTTTGAAATATTTTTTGCAAATTGTCTGGAATAATTCATTTTCTTCTTTAAAGTACAGTTGTTTAGTATAAAGACAACTACATACATAATAGAAAAAATCAAAATTTCTTTCAAAACCATACAATCAAAACACACACACACACACACACACACACACACACACACACACACACACACACACATATATATATATATTGTCGACTTTTGTGATGATGGTATAAGTCTATACCTACATATTCTATGCCTAGTGCAAACCATTGTACCAATTTTTATTTCCCATTTATTTGAAAATCATGAAAACCATATGACTTAAATCATTCTGTTATACAATTATGTTTTTTGACAAAAAGCATGCACATTATCACTATTTCATGTCATTATGTCAACCTTCAATTTTGCAATGATGGTATAATTCCTAGGGAATTATCCAAAAAAATTATCACACTTAGGAATTTATGCCTAGCAAAAATCATTTTAACATTATTTCATGCATACTATTTTTATGAAACTCTGAAAAAAAACCATCATCATCATCACCAAAGTCTTAAGACAGTCTCTTAAACACTCTTTTACTTTTTAACAATATTTCTATACTGGTATTAGCTTGACGACCGAGTGAGTGGCGACTCCATGAAATGGTCTATAATAGCGACAATGTCCTTTGAAATTATTGTTAAAAGTCCCTTTTATTTTATTTATTTTTATTTTTTATTTTTTATCAAATCATCACATCACAAACAACCAATTTGTTCTATCAGATTATTTCATTTAAAATTTTCAAGCATGACATTTCAACCATAATATTTCCAAATGACGTAATTACATGAATCATCAAATCAATCAATCAAAACATTAAAAGCATCATAAAAATACATAAGACACAAGTCATATGATCAAAAATATCTCATCTATATCTGTATCAACCATAATATACATCATATCAAAATCGAATCGGTATGCCACAATCTGTACCTCGACATACTCAATCCTCTATCAAAAATAGTAAATACTATATATCAATATGTGTAGTGCAATATGTAGTAGCTAGCCTTGAGAGCCCCTCAAGCTCTTAGCCTCATCTCCTCCCCCACCCTGAGGTGGACGAGGTGGCCCCATCGTAGTATGTGTGGTACTGCGAGTCCTAGTTGTCGATCGAGATGAAGTCCTCAATGACCCAATCCTGATCGGGTCAACAATGTCGGTTGGAAGCTATAACCTCTGACCCTCTGGCACCATCTGGAAGTAGATACCCTGGTAGAACATGGTCTAAGCAATCAACTGCACTAGCTCCTGAGTGCTCGCTCCTCCACCTCATGCTCTGAGGAATGCAATATCATCTTTGAGCTGTGTAACCTCAGCTCGATGGCATGCAACCTCATCTTGCAATGTCTGCACCTATGCCTAGAGATGAACTGTCTCTACTCAAAGAGTTGTTGTCTCGCTGCTCTCCCCAGTGTCAACACCCTTGCCCTTATCGGGCGATGGTGGCCTCTATCTATGTGGAGAAGGGGTCTCTCCTCCCTCCTCTCCCACTCTCATGGCCTCTACTGTGCCTGTGGTCTCCTCTGCTCTCTCCCGTTGTGACCCTAGGCTACCTCAATGGCCACCTGGTGCCGCCTCCCCATATGATGCATAACTACATGAATCGGACCCTGAGCCCTCATCATTTGAGGAGGGCGGATGCCTATGTACCAGGCATCATAGCCGTCGGCTACCCCAGCATCATCCCCATCCACTGGTTGAATGGGGGCATCATTTGTGTCCTAACTATAGAAGCATTACATATTTGGAGCCCCGCTAACTGTAGTGTTATCCCAGACAGTCCGAGAAAACTCGTAGTCTCTCAGAGATGGAATCCCTTGCTGTAGACCAAATTGCCTCAAAACTCGATCATACCGATGGAGCTCCACCTCTCCCCTCTCCATCCTCAGCCAGCAGACTCGCTTGATGCGATCCAACTCCTGTCCATCCTTGACCCACCCTGGATGATCTCTCCAAGGCCTCCAGGTGATCTGGTCGGAGACAAGGTCATCAAGTAGTCTCCGGGACATCGGTAGATCTATCCGCCGTTGTGACCCTCTCTGGAGCCACCAATAGAAAGCTCGGGGCCTCTCCCCATCAATCCCTATCAATGGGAGCCCTATCGGCATCTGCATCACAATGTGCTCCCAGCACCAAACCTATAGTAGCGATGTCATAACCAGACATCGGTCGCCCTTGTATACGACCCCATGTAGGATCCTATACAATTGGCATAGAACAAAGCTGCCCCAAGAAAACTTGTAGCTGTGGTCTCTCATGTCACAGACCACATTTTCCAGTACCCATGGTACCCTGCATCTACTCTGGTGGCACAATAGAAGTCCACCTACCACCCTAGCCAAAACCCGTGTGAGTCTCGATGCCCCAGGCATCTGATGAAGCGACTCGATATTCACTTCACCCTTCTCCAGGGTGAAGCTTGGATCGCCACATAGTTGCATCATCACGTGGCCCTGATTGGCCGTAGGAGTGATCAGTCATCCTTGTATGGGGATCCTCAAAATCCTCCATATATCCTCTAGTGTGGGAGTCATCTCCCCTGTCGATAATCGAAAACAGGAAGAACCCAGATACCACCTCTCTACTAGGGCTGTCAGTAGCCCCATGTCTATAGAAACCTATGGCATATCTACCACATGCTGTAAGCCAACCTGTGCTAGCTGATCTCGCTCTACCTAAGATAGAGCGGCCAAGTCATCTCTCAACCCGCTGTATTTCCATTCTCTGCTCTTCAGTAATCCTCTCTGCAACATAAAAACAACACAATAAAAATCATTAATAAAAACTCAGTAATTAATAATGCAAGTAAAATTAGTTCAATTTTATATAAATGATGATATCATCCACTATTTGATGATATCGTCCCAAATTTGAGCAAAATCGTCCCTAATTTGATGAAATCGTCCCCCTTTCGCTGATTTCGCCCTTAGACGAAATCGACAAACTTGAGATGATTTCGTCAAAATAAAGACGATTTCATCCCGACGACGTCGACGGCCCAAAAATGGGCGCGATGCTCAAAAATTGCTCAAAATTCACCTAAAAAGCATGTAAATTCAACTTAAAGCATTCTAAACTAAGTTTAGACTCTTACCCGTAGCTCGCGCCGGACCTCTGTCGATCTGTGCGCTGTCTCGACCATTTTTCTTGTAGAGCTCTAAAAACCAGAAAAATGAATAGTAACAATGAATTAGGGTTTTACCCTATTTTTCTTAATTTTATTCAAAACACAATTAAAAACATTTTAAAATTTTTATTTTTCGCGTTTTTACCTCAAACGTTCGATTTGGGTAAAAACACGGAGGGGGCACCATAGTAAGCCATCGTACGATTCGACCAAGAATCATCGCCTAAAAATGGGAATAATTTTTGCCTTCTCGTAGATCGAGAAGAACTCATATTTAACGCATTTTCTTCAAAAAAATCGCTAAAGAGGGGGAAAAATGTAGCACCCTAAAATTGGCGCAGTAAAACCTTAATAATTACAATTACTCTAGTAAATATTCAAATTCAAATTTTAACCTCCAAAACCACTCCCAAACCGTCGTTTAACCCGTTTCCTCCTTTCCCATGCCATTTTTAGAGTTTGTTTTATCCGTTTGATGATATCGTCTCCAATAAGATGATATCACCTTAGATCGGACGATTTCATCTGGCGTAGGACGTCCAGATGATCTTGTCCCAAACTGATTTGTGCATAGTTGGACTCTATTCCAACGGCGTCTCTAATCCGGGTAGAAGCGTGTCTGCGTCGTTAGATACCTCCCCCACTAGAGATCTCCCAAATTGGGATGATCTCCAACCTCCCAACCTCTATCCTAAGCCTATTTAATCCTAGGCCCTCCCCTTAGCATCCCCCTGGCTGAAATTCCCTGTAACTCGAATTCTACATGCACTAGACCATCTTAAATCAATGTTTGCATTTGTATTTTTCTAAGTTTGTTTGCAGGAACTTCATTGTTTTTTATCCGGAGCAAGCTCAATTCGTCTCGGAAGATCTCGACCCAATTCGAGATGATTTCGACTACAGTCCACATTGGGGGCAATCAGTGCCCAGAGTTTGCATTTTCTCCACTCTTTTTTGTTGTATTACTTTGCATTTAGTTAATTCTATGGTTATTCTTTATTATCCTGCATCTTGGAGTTCACCCATGTAGCTTTAATGCATAATAAAAGCATAAATTGTCATTAGATCGTTATAATGCATTCGTGTCTTAGTTTGATATTATCATTTTAATGTTCTTACTACCATTTTACATCATTACCCTCTGTTATCATAGTTGCATTCTTTGTATTTTGCATCTGTTTCTCTGTTTGCAGGTCTCTGACAAATTTGTCTGACGAATTCATCAGATCTCAGACGATCTTGTCAGATAGGAGATGATCCTATCAAATTCTAGACGATCTTGACTGCTTCAAAAATTAGAATCTCCATCAGACATCCGGATCAGGTATGGCTCTGTAATTTAGCTTTTTCTCTCTGTTTTCTGTCTAATTTTGTTCTCTGTATGCATTTAGTCTGCACTTTCATAATAGAACAACTTAGTTTCATTTGGCCAAACCTAGGACTTGGATGATTAAAGATAAAACTGAACACATCAAACATATTCCCAACCTAGGTGTGGAAACTACCATTCAAATGTTTCCTGGTGAACCCACCATCCATCAAAAAATCACCATAATACACCTCCCCCGAGAGGTGGGACCTTCGCAAGGCCTCTCAGTCCGAGGTACCGTGCCATCCTTTTCACATCCCCCTTTCGGGCATGGATCCTATAGCCTGAAGGTAAGGGTGTGAAAAATTTGGTGCGATACACTAACATAGAATATAGCTCTGGGTGAACAAACCATTCATTGTAAATTGGGACCTAGGGCAATCCCTTACTATCCCTAGTGTCCTTAAGCTATTTATAGACCCATTTTTTGAATGACTCACCATCATTATATCACTTCTCTATAGAGTAATACCTGACCTAGGTGGTTGTTTTAAATTCTTTTGGCTTTACGAGTGATTCTAATCCTAGGGCAAAAAAATTGTGACAGTTTATAGTAGTGATGCTAAATAGGGTTTTGCCTTTAGTAGTTTTTACTGTTATTTCCATTGGGTCATAAAAATTAATGATAGTCACTATTAACTCTAGAAAATGATGAACGGAATTGCAAATGTAAAAATATAAGAAAGAGAGTACAACACATATACCTTCAGTTGATAGAGATACTCCTTTATTATATCTATTGTTGATGTTTCTTCTGTGCTTCATTCTCTCTATGAGGACTAGCTCAGTATCTACTACAGATTTTACTTTGCTGATGTAGTGGCTCACTACCCTTTTCATCAATTTTTTAGCTTCTTGAGTGTCTTCAAAAGCTATTTTCATCAGCAATTATCTAGAAATTACAAACTATACTCAGCTTTAGTTGTCGCTTTTATTTCGATCAATGAATACTACCCTTCTACCAAATGAGTGGAATTCTATGCTTTGGCACTTTTAATTTCTACTGCATGCACATCCTCCACCATTAATGGGACTACTGTGTGACATGTTTGCTGACACACTTCTCAAATTGCATTTATTTCCTTTGGCAACTCGAAGGTGGCATTCTAAATTTTGACTAGATGAAATTCAAATGTGCCCATACCCTCGTAGCATCACTTTGTCTATTATCTCTTTTGGGTGTGGGAAATTTTAGCAATTTATGCAGACCCTTTTTTCCTTTTACCAAGTGGTACAATGTGGAATTTCTACCCCACTCAATAGATAAACTTGAAACTAAAATATTACAAACTTCTTTTATTCTGCACAACATAACTCTGAATTACGATGGATTAGATCCTTCCTCATTCCGTATGGTAGCAATTTTGAAATCTTGCAGATTAGCATTTTATTTCGTTCTACTGCCACTTAGTTTTCTTAAGTGTATAAAATAACACATGTTGCATTTCGTTGAAAATGTAGTTCATTTAGTTATGGATTGGAATCCACTTGTCATTCCACTGGTATTGTGGTTCATTTGAATGTGGATTGGAGGTCACTCGTCATTCCGCTTCACTCTTAGTGTATTTGAGTGTGGGATAGGAACTTGTTGCATATTTTGGGAACACTTAGCCAATTTTGTAAAATTTTATCTTTTTTATTTTTATTTTATATACAACATGTTATCAAAACAAAACTTGATAAAAAGTGCAAAAATAAAAAAATGATACAATGTATGTACATATTTTACAATGAGATTATTTTCCAATCAAAGTAGAGTTTAATATGAAAACCATTAACCATATTTGGCTGTATGTTCCCATATGATCTTAAAGTTAGAAAAAAAATGTTTTCTTTGACCTCTACTATTTTTAAAGGGCCATCCTAGAAGGAGTCAAACTTCTGATGATGTCCTGGTTTTGCTCTTTTGACATTCCACCTGAGAACTGAGTCTCCAACCTATAATTTTTTGAGCCTCACCTTTTTATCAAACCATGCCTTGATGTCCATATAATACTTCTAAAATTTCTCATAGGTTTGAGCTCTTTTCTCCTCCAACTATAGTAGGTGTGTTAGCCTTGTTTCCTCTAGGTTTTCCTCTGATTCTTCTTTTGTATTTATCAGTTTGAGTGCTAGAATTTTCAAATGGATAGGTAACACTACCTCCTTGTCATATACAAAAGCATAGGGCGAATTCTTGATGTAATTATTAATAGTAATCTTATCTACCCACAAAGCTTGATATAGCATTAGGTGCCAACTTCTTTTATTCCCTTCTAGTGATCTCCTCAAAATCCTAAATAGATTTTTGTTGGTAGACTCTACAAGTCCATTCCCTTGAGGGTAATAATTTGAATTATTATTAATGGTGATGTCATACTTGCTAGTAAAATCAATATATTTGGATTCTATAAAGTTTGGTCCATTATCACTCACCAGGGCTTCTAGAACACCAAACCTTGAAATCAAAATTTCCATAAAATTGATCACAACTTCCTGGTCTTATTTCTTGGTAGGAATAGCTTCTACCCATCTAGTGAGATAGTATGTGGTATTTAGAATGTACTTGTGCTATTCTGAAGAATGAGGGTTGATAACCCCTATAAATTTCAACTCCCATTGTTGAAAGGGTTCTTCCATAGTTGATAAAATCTACAAAAAATCCCTATTTTTCCGATTTTTTCCTAATTTTACCGATTTTTTCTTGAAAAATTCTGATATGCATGAAAAAAGATTTTTTTCAATGAAAATTTACATTTTTCTTCGGTTTTTTCAATAAAAAATATCAATTTTTTGCTGATTTTTTCCTTGATTTTTTGCCTATTCTTATTCTTTACTGATTTTTAAACCAGCCAATTTACTACCTGATTCTGATTTTCTCAACTATGGGTTCTTCAACTTGTATTGGCTTGAGGGGAAATAAAGCATTTCTTATCCTCCCTACATGACGTTGGCATTTGTCACAGGATCTGGTAAATTTGAAGGTGTCAAAAAATATAGTAGGCCAATAATAGCCTACTCTTATGATTTTCAAAGTCGTAACTCAACCTGAGAAATATTCTCCAGTTGGCCCTCCATGGAACTCCTCAATGACCTTTTGTTTTTTATTATATTTTAAGTACTTAAGGAGAACTCCATCAAGGTTCCTTTTGTATAGCCCTTCTGGCAGTAAAATATACTTCAAATCTTGAAGTCTGTATCTTCTTCTTTGTGATGCATTAAGGTCAAGAGGGCCTACTCTAGTTTGAAAGTACTTGATCATCTAGTCTACCTAGTCAGAGTCACTTGGTTGTATTCCTTTAATATGATCATCTTATGTTTCTTGAATCATCTGGTCATATGGTAGGCAAATGTACCCCATTTTGTGGTGAATGTTATTTTATACTAATCTTCATTCTTCACCCAAATTTGGTTATATCTAGAGAAGACTTCCAATAGTGAGAACCTTTTTGCCCCTGCCATTATCTATAATATTTAATCAATATTTGGAAAAGGATAGTTATCCTTAATATATGCTAGGTTAAGTTTTTTAAAATCTACACACAAGCGAATATCACCATTATTTTTCCTCACAGGTACCAAGTTAGCTACCTAGGTTGAATATTTAATTGGATAGATGACCTTAGCATTTAATAAATTTAAGAGCTCTTCCCTCATTATGGCTTCAATCCTTAGATTTATAGGTTTTTTATTTTACCTAAAAGGCTTTGCATCAGGCTCAAGCTCAATGGTGTGTTGGATAACCCTTTTATCATATATATTGAGGTTTTTATATGACCAAGCCACAATGTCTTGGTACTTCACACATAAAGCTTTAATATCCTCTTCTTCTTATGGTGAACATTAGATTCCAACCTTAAGCTTATTCTATTTTTCTATTTCAACTTATTTATATATTTTGTCATTGACTTCCATGGATCTGATCCTTCTCCTATATTCATTGTCAAACAGGATGTCTAGAGTGACCAACCCTCTAGGTATGTGATTATTCTTAAGTTGAATACCTTCTTTTTGATCAATTTTCTCTGGATTTTATTCTTGTACAGTGGAGAGACAAGCTTCTCTTACTATAAAATCAAAGATCTATTCATCACTTTCAAAGACCTACTAGAAAATCTGCTTATCTGGCATTGCGGGCCTGCAAATAATTTTGATTCTCTTATCTTTCTTGACTCCAATGTGTGTAGAAGGGTCGAAGTTATCTCCCCTTGCTACTAAGGATTCTTCCAAAAAAAAAATTCTTTGGGAAAAATTTTTATATTTAGGGCATCGAAGGATTCCATCAAATCTCATACCCTATTTTTTTATGCTTTTAGGTAATGTTGCTTACTGCTACACCTTTCTATTAGCTTATGGACGATTAAATCAGAGTCACCATATATGTTTAGGACCTTAATTCCCATATTCATGGCTTGCATCAGCCCAAGGCATAAAGCCTTTTATTCTATAGTATTATTGGTACATGACCATGTTAATCTATAGGTAAAACTCTTTATCCCTTATGATTGGTACTGTAGTACCACACCAGCATTGGCTCCATTTTTGCATCTAGCACCATCAAAGTGCATGGTCCATACCTTTGTATCTCTTAAATACTAATTAGATATGGAAGAAATTTTTTTATTCTGTAGAAATAATATATGTGTCCATGTCTATCCCAAACTAACTGTAGTCCTCTCTAAAAGGTAATTCATCTTCTAGTTCCAATTCTTCAAATTTATCCACAATTAAATTTTTCAAGAGGAGTGAGGTTGCACATGTCTTCTTTAATTTTTTCTATGTAATAAGACATAGGCTTTTCAGGTGTTATCCTTATCCTCTTCCCTTTTAAGGGAATGACCATGCTAGAATAATCCATATACATGTATCCACCTAATTTTGTAGTGAACTCCCTTGAGAGGCATATGCCAAAGTAGGGCTCAATATTAACCACTACTATTTCTTGTACTATTATCACCTCAGGGGCTCTATGCAATCTCATTAAAAAATATTTTATTACTCCCACTATTTTTACAGGTGTTCCATCCAATTGCAGTACTCCAAGGCAAGATCAAGTATATTCCATACCCATCACTTCATAGGCTACTTTAGGCATAACTGTAGTTGATGCTCCTAAATCTATCATACAATTTTAGACTACCCAACCTTCCATACTTAAAGAGATATAGAAAGGAGGGGGTTTATTCTTTAAAATAGTAGGGGATATTTCTTTCTTTTTTGAGGGCATACTAAGTATTGTGGTGGTCTGCCTATCCTATGGATACCTATTGAGAGAAGCTTTAAGTAAGTCTATCTAGCCTAGGAATGAAAATAGTATCATATAAACTAGATTTTGATGGAATCCTCTTCATATCTTCCACAATATTGTATTCAGACTTACCCAAAGTGGTCCTCTTAGGCTTTCTTTTTGACTCACCATATTTTCTCTTATATTGTTGAGTGGCTTCTATTATTTTTCCTTTGGTAATAGAAGAGAATCTAAGCCTCTCTTGAGCCTCATACTTAGACCTCATTCTATCTCCCTTGATTTCTTTCTCAAATCTCTTGGGGATATTTTTTGTCTTCTCTTTCCCTTTAGCTTGGGGAATAGAGAAAGTGTCACTGCTTTGGGAGGTGGGTCATTATTTTTATGATAAGGAACATAGAATTGTCCCATATTTTGTGGATCTACATGTAGGATTTTCTTTCTTGACCTTGTCATAATAGCAATTAGGTCATCCTCATCCAAATATTTTCCAACCATGATTTGTTCAGGTTGCCATAGCATGTTTATCCTTCCTTTCTAGTTTATTTTAGATTGATCCATAGCTTGTTGGACATGGTTTTGGTACATAACACAAGATTGTGAATCATGAGGTTCATTACATACCAAACACTAAATATTTACCAGACTGGTTTTTGAAGAACATTTAGGTTCTTCATATGTTGCATTTACTATGACCCCAGTACTATTACTAGGATCAGGTCTTTTATCTTTGTTCACATATGGAAATCTCCTTTGTTGATATCTCTCCATATATTTCTTCTCCATTGAATTCATTCTATTTCTAAGAGTTTTCAATGTTTTTTTGTATATCAAGAATGACAGAAAACTCTTGAGAGGTCTGAGAAGGAAGGAGAGGGAAAGGAACTACAACAAATGGTGCTTTTGGCTGAGGAATGGGATTCATTTGTAGATATGGGGATGCTAAGGAAAGGGGTTCCATATAAGATGAAGTACTAGCTTGGATTTATTCATTTGTGGTTTCTATATTGTAAGGTAGTACAACTTTGGGAGGTAATCTTTCCACATTAATTAGCACATTTTTTGTATGAACTACTGCATTATAAACTTATGGAAAGATTTCCACCACAAATTTTTGGGTTTGTAGGCTGATCCAAAAGCTCTGCTATAATACATATAAGCAAGGCATGCATCTGGTCTAGCTATAGTGGGAATTCTTTCTAAGTTTTGCTAAACCTTAAATTAAAATATGAGATAGTTTCATGTTGATGCTTTTGCATAGATGTGAACTAGTTAAGCAATGAGAAAGGGTTATAAGATTCATTAAATTATTCCATAAAATATTCATCCAATGCTACCCATGAAGTGATGGTGTTATCCTCAAGATTCCTAAACCAATGCAAGATATTTTATCTAAAGGACAGAGCTAGGATTCTTACAATAACATCCTCATATTTTATGTTGTGAATCGCTTCCAAATTCAAAATTTCATGATAGTGTTCATATGTCATTTTTCTATATCCATCATAAGTAGAAATAAACTTGGATAGAACCTATGGAATGGCATTCATATGGGCTAATCTAAGGGTACCAGCTGTGTTCTAGCTGGGGTACTTCTGTAAGGGCTAAATTAGAGGTACATTTCCCTGATTTGTTGTTGCATTTATAGCCATATTTCTAGGTGTAGGTACTATTATAGGGGCTATTGGATTAACTATAGGATTTTCTTGAATAATATCTTCTTCTAAATGAAAATATTGATTCAAATTTTTGATAACATTAGATCCTCTCTAAGGTAGCTCACAATAAAAATATGAGTTAGGGTTATTCCTTTTGAAATACCTGGTATACATGAAAGGACACTGGTATATAGGGATAATTCTTTTCTAGGTTCAAATACCAGGGAGTCACAGGTGAATTTGTTATTCTTCGCTTAGCAAGGTCAAGACAATTCACTAAATATTGATTCCTCTGGGTAGAGATAAAACAATAACTCGTATGATGGATTTTTGTGTTCCTTATGAACTGGTCCCACCGAGTGTGCCAAAAACTATTGGGAACCAAATTGACATCAATTTTTACTTAAAACTACAACTATCTATCTTCTGATTTTCTATCTAGGCATGCACTTGATAGTCGTAGCTCGACACTCAAGCATTGGATGGACTAAAGACAACTTCAATCCAACCTCTAGAGTAGGTTGGTTCCTTATCAACCTAAAATGGCATTGAAATAATTAAATATCAAATAGGGTTTTGAGATAAGGGTTATGAAAGGTTTATGGGTAGAGGTATTATAAAAAATTGGGGTTGGATAGGCTAACAACATAGGCAAATATAGTAAAATACTCCCACAAGTTATTTCCAGTGTCCCATCACTCAAGATTAGCAACACCCAAACCCATAAAATCTTCATACATTAAAACATAAGTAGATATATATCGCAGAAAGTAATTCCAACATCTAATATTGATAATCCAAAGTAGAATAATAGACCAATAGTTAGATTTAACAAAAATAAACCTCCTAACAACACAAATCTAACCATAAATATATTTCAACTACTCTCACAACTAGTAATCCAATAAGTTGGAACGAACTAACCATTCAAGTATTAACAGAAATGTAGCTCAAGGCTTCGAAACTCTTGCACAAGATGATGAAAATGATAAATTTGAGTTAAAAATTAGAGTAATGCTCCTTCCATTAGCTCAAAAAAATATTTATAGTAGGGCAAGCAAATAGACTAGAGATGACCCAAAAAAATGAGGGTTTGGCCTCTATTTATAGTTTGTAAATGAAAATAATATTGAGGATACATTACAAATATTATATTTTTACATCTCAATAGATATTTATTGTTGGCATTATCTTACTGGTTTTCCCTTCATGAAATTTTTTGTGAGTAAATCGCCATGGTAGTTTGGCTCTCTACAACTTACTAGTTTTTTATGGTAGTTGGTATTCAAGCCATTAGAGATCACATCTGATCTGTAGACCATTCTTGGAAGCTCACTCCACTATTGATCTACAACTACCTCTAGTTCTTATTATTGAAACTCTTCGACACTTCATCTTCCTACCATCCAACTGACCACATTCTTCTTTGGTGAAAAATTGCTTCTAAATACTGCAACAGTGTTAGAAAAATCTCAACCGTCAATCTTCATCGTGAATGACTATGATTAAGGATAAAAATATACTCTAAAAATTGGTGGGGAAAGACCAAAGCATCATTCCACACTTTTAATTTCTGAAATCATCTTTTGTGGCTTCAACTCTGCAAAATTGAATTTTGGAATAAAATGCATTATAGAGCAAGTAGGATGCATTCTGCTATTAATCTGCTTATTATCTTTCCTTTTATTTTCCTTTAGCTTCAACCAAAATGTAATCCACACAAAAAAGTATGTGAACATAATTATCTCCTTGGTCCAAATGTAGAATCACCAATTCACATTAAAACTAGTGTAAATAGTACTTCGTCGTTGATCCACACCTTTTGTAATGTAAAACCAACTTTATCACCATTTCGCTCCAAATTTGGTGTAAAATTACCCTTACCATTCTGCACCCCATGTAGTTCTTCTATCTCTTTATCACAAATATGAATCAAAATACTCTTGAAACTCGATGGAATTGATCTTACCGACACATAGGTGCTTAGAGCATGCAAAAAATTATACGTGATCACCATCCTAACTTCTTCTTACGCTAACATCATCATCACCAAAAAAATTTTGGAATCGGGACCCATCACCAATCCACTTCCAAATACACTACAAACTAAACAGAATGGAATTAACTTGCTCAAAGCAAAAAAATGCACTGTATTGAGCAAATTAAGAACCTCTTGTTGCGAATCCGCGCCAAAATACACTAGGAAATGTGTGTTATGGAAACTTCATACTTTAGAATAAAATTTTCAATGTTTTCTAAGGATGTGGTCATTTTGAACCTACAGTTATGTCTTGGATATATTTTATAATGTATTCATTACCAGTTGCGTTTTAATACATTTCAAAAAAATATTAGAAATTTAGTTAAATTTTAGAATTGAAACCATAGTTTAATTGGCCCAGGCTTAGGGGAAGAGTATAACATAAATAACTTTGATGTTGGTGCATAACATTAGTTTGTAATAAATTTCCTTGTAGGATATTTAAGAATATGTTTATATCATTTTCATTTTATATGTAACTCATAGTATTTATAGAAAAGTATCAACAATAGAGGAATCACTGGACATAATTACCAATAATGGACCTCTTTGAGTATCATAGTTATGGTGAACTAAAATAGTTTTGTTACAGATCTTTCCAAATTGGAGCCATCTATGTTAATGTTGTATCTTTTAATTTTACTTTTAAATAAGCATTGATTTTATTCCAAGATTGAAAGTTATCAAGTTTTCTTAAATAAAAGCAATCGCCTTTGAGGTTTTAATAATAACCTACTTTGTATACGCCCATGTAGATGAGTTGGAGAGCAAGTGGGTAGTTAAACCTCTCTAGTTGCTAAGAGGCCCAGGTTCAAATCTCTCGCCTCACATGTTGCGGATATGTTATGTAATGGTTCCCTCATGGTCATAGTCTGTTTACCCCTTGTGGCCACCACCAAAAAAAATAATAATAATAACCTACTTTGTATTAAATAGTTGAGTGATAAAATTAATTAGGATCCCTCCATTTATGAATGAAATCTTATCATACATTTGCTTATCTGTAAATAGCCTTAAATAAATTTAATTATGGTCCACTTTAAATGGTACACCTTGTGTTGAAAACGTTCATGTTCAAAATAATTAACTTTAGTACTAAAAATTCCCTACACGACATTTGAAAAGAATATGTGTGAATTATGAAAATAATGTACTTGATTATCTTGTGTCACATTTAGTAGATGAACTTGACCAATACCTAATTAAGTAGAGACATCTTTTAAAACTATCATCTAAAAAGACAATAAGATAAAAATAAATGGATATTGGTGGCTGTCAAATCTGTACCATGAGTGTATGTTTGTTTTGCTATGTCTGTATGTTGCTCTACTATATTTATATGTAAATGGTCTCTGGTCAGAAACAAACATATATTTAACTTGGCTTGGTTTATTAATCTGTGGTTCATTATGTAGCGTTGAAAACTCTCTATAATAAATAAAATATTTTTAACATTAAAAAATTGGTTTAGTTGAGTTAATTATTAATAAAATTGAGTTTAGGGAGTAATGTAACCCACTGAGATAATTTTTCTCCATATACTAGCAGCATGAGGAGTTCCTCGAGTAGTTTCGTGTGAGGCCTTGAATAGTAAAAGCAAATAACCTTTAGACTCCTTAAGTCTGGAGTCAAATAAACCCCTAAAAAATGCTTGACAAAGTTATATGAAAAAAATTCCTTCTATAGTTGTGTATGTTGTGGACCCGATTGGATGTATGACTATTTGAACTCCATCAATAATAATAAATTACTTTAGTTTTTGTATTCCTGTAATTGCCTTTGAAATTAAGTTTTCTAAGTAGAATGCAAATCGTTGAATTTGACTCAATTTTAAACTAAGGATATATATTTATTATTTACCACATTGGGATGCATGTATTAATTTTAGTTCATAATTCTTCTATTGAACATATAAATAAACTTAAAAAAATTGAATGTTTTTTAAGTGCCAGAACTAGAATGGGGTTTGCTAAAACTAGGGTGTAATATCTTCTAAATTTTTTGCCATATCCTTGTTACCCAAGACCTTCATAATGTTAATATGAACCACCATTGAAACCAATTAGAAATTAAATCCAGAGTATTCTATTTTGGAAAGAGAACCCAAGCAACTTTACTTTAGAGAGCTGCCACCTTAGAATATCTAAGATAAATAACAAATATTTCTTAATTCTACCACAGTCAAGAAGTAAGCATTTAACATCATCTTTTGTCTACACTAATAATCCACCCTAGAAAGTGTGGCCAGCTGAAGCTAAGATTAATAGAATAAAAAAAATGCTATAGTATAAAAAATTTAATAACCACAACCTTAACTATTGGCAATAATATGTTGAATAATTTATATTATGCATTCAATCTTGATTTTATCATAGAATGGAAACCTTGAAAAAGAAGAAAATAAAAACAAATACTTTGCAAATGAACCTTTTAAATGAGTTTAAGTCATAAGGAGAATGGATTACATAAACTAGATTTCTTCTTGGGACTGAGTTAATATAATATAAAGTTACTTTTTCAAAATCGTCATCATTTCTTTTTTGAAACTGAAACTTTATATTTTAATAGTTTCTCTTGTTAATTTAATGAATTGAATAAGTTTTTCTTTTTTATAAACATAATATCATTTGTTTTAATTGTTTAATAGAAATTTAAAGTGTGAACTCCTTTATTTAGCATAAACTTATGATGTCATTTACCTCTAGCATTTTATTTTATAGAAAGTTATTCCAAACATAGATTTGGTTTACTTATCTATAAATAATTAAAAAGGGCTTGTACATTATAGTAAACCATACCATTATAAACATTCTTTTCATGCAAGATTTTGCAAAGTGTATTGTATAAATAAAATCGACCAACTTTAGATAGCAAGAACATGACTGGTCAAACGGGTAATGATGTACTATTTAATTTTAAATCAAAGTTTAATATATAGATGTAAAAGGACCATTTAATCTTCTACTAACTTTTGCTATAAGATATATTTTTATACAAGAATTTTTAATAAGTACAATGATTAAAAAATAGTTCTTTTGATTATTTTAATGAGATAAACATATTCTAATAGAAGTAGCTCAATTAAAGTACTTCGTTATTAAAATATCTTGTGAGAAAGTAATTTGTTGGACCAATGTAAATGTACCCATAATTGCTTCTCATAAAGGAGAATGTTGTTCTTGTGAGATAACATCATGAAAAAGACAAGTGTGGTTTTAAATCATATGGTATGTATTAAATAAAAGGGTGATTTTTGTTTTACTTTTTGTAATGATAGGAAGAATAATATAGGTTTTAGAAGTATAAACTTTATATTAAATTTTTTATATTCATTTATCTCTCTATGAAGTTAGCTTAATAATGGAATGCTTAATATTGTTGCTTATATATCTTTCAACCGCACATAAAATAATATATCTTCGAGTTTAAAAAAAAAAAAAAAATTGAAACTAAAAACTAAGGAGCATATTCAACTATCAAGAAGGATGATATATTTTCCAACAATAGAATGAATATTTATGATGTTCATCAAGTCATATGAACTTCCACCCAACACCAGTAATTGCAAGTAGGTAATTATTATGATTTGATAACAGCTACTTTCTGGCAAACCAACTTGGGACAAGTGGTCCTTTTACCAAGAATAAATAATTATAGGTGGTATGGTACGTCACCTCTAGGTTGTTATGTGAGTAGTACGATGAGGGGTCTCATGTTCATCATTTGATTGAGGAATTGCTAGTAAAATACTGGTACTAGAAGTCTTTAGATACCAATGATTGAAGGTTCAACAATGAGTTGGTATGGGATAACTCCTAATAAATTGTAACATGTCTCTAGATACCTAGTTCTGACCTAGTGTATTGGTGGGCCCTATTTGACTCCATAGGATGTTAAACTCTCAACTAGGCACTAGACATATTTATGCTATACCCTAGCATGTCTAAATAAAAATAGGATAAAATTTAAGCTAAAGGAACCTAAGTCCTCCATGCTATGGGGCATGGAATTATGCATCCATCCTTCTAGGTGATATGGGCCCTAGAAGGACAACCCTAGCCATGAACTTAGACCTCTAGCAAAGGAGAAGAATATATTCAAAAAATGACACCTTTGTGAGATTTGGCCAATCTTGACCAGTTGAGAGATCATCTACAACGATATGTATTCTTGAAGTGAGTAACTCTATGCCTATGTACTAATTAATTTTTGGATGAAAAATACACTTTTTGTGGTATAAACCTTGTGTTTAATCAAAATTTTCTCTTTTTGATTATAGTGAGTTAGATTGGAAAGGACAACTAGGTGTTTTAGATCTGGGTTGTTACATATACTTGATTTCCCTTCAATTGTGAATTATATTCCCTTTTTATATCTTTTTACCTTCATCCCTCATTCTTCCGTTTGATTATGTAGGCTTTTCTCAAGAGGAATCCATTTTTCTAAGATCATTTCCAGTGGTTGGATCGAAAGCTAGGAGGCTCCTTGTTACATGATTTGAATGAGGAGTCATGGAGTTTTGTTGCACCATGTGAATGAAACACCATTTGTATTTTTTGAGTGATATATTGGTATTCTTATCTAGACTCCCATTGTAAAATATTTTAATATTAATACAATCTTGCTTCCTCTTGGAGCAATTCTTTGGTATAATTGTGTATTTGTTGCATGTTTACATATTACATAATTTGAATATGTGAATAGTGCTTTCTTGAACTTGTAAATTTCAACTATAATTATTACATTTATTGAATGATCATAATTGGCCTAGTTTCTTCTTTCTTTTATTTATTTCTCATTTAATATATTAAATCTTGCTATTATTTACCCGATGGATAAGGCATCGATATACTTATAGAGCATAATTAGATGGTTTTTGTGATTCTTGATCAAATTAAAACTTTACATTTCCTATAATGTGGATGAACATAAGAATATAGTCATATTATAGACTCACCTCAAGGGTTTCCTTACCATACTCTATCTGTATAGATTCTTAGAATAATATTTTTCCGATTTAAAAAGCAGATTGACCAAAGATACTAATTGGTATAAAGAATTTCATGTGGCTTGACAATCCATAAGGGATGCAAGAACTTTTCTGAATAGGATTATGCTCATATTAATATTCCTAAATATGAAAAAATAATTAGGATTTAGAATGAACCACCTTGCAAATACCTCCTACACAAGCTTCAATGTGCAAGCATAGTAAATTATAATGAGCAACCAAAATTTATTGAAGATGATGGCTATCAAGAAGATAACAAAGATCTAAAAGTAGACATGATAATTAGTGTTTGCAATACAATGGGGAATTAGAAGTGGATTATGAAAAAACAAAATTGAGGAACTACTTCATCATGGAAACCCCTTCAAAAATGCCTACCATAACAAGCCAAGGAGCTAATAAGACATGGACTATGTACTTTAATGGTGTTAAAATAATAAATTGAGTAGGTACTAGGGTACACGTCATTAATCCAGAAATATTAAAAACTCACTATATATGTAGGTTATTATTAAACTATATAAATAGTGTGGACAAAAATGAAGCACTCTATACTAGCTTAAGGAAAGTAAAAATATAAAAATCAAGGACCTAGGATATATGGTGACTCTAAACTAATAGTAAATCAGGTAAAATTTTAATGAACTATAAATAACAAATACATCAAGCCTTATAAACATAAAATCTAATATTTTATGGAGATTTTTAATTCATATAAATCAAAGCAATACCTAGAGAGTTGAATGCAAAGTCATATGAGTTAGTGGATATGGCAGTCCAATTTGACCTCATCAATGATATGTGGGATAAACCAAAAGAATTGGACATATTTTTTAGACCTATAGTACCTAAAAATTCTAATCACTATTAGATCTTCAACTATAATAAGAAGATTATAGAATTTGTAACTAGAGAGACATAATATGCCAATGAGAAATAAAATATGGGTATGACATCCAAGATGGAGTCATACAACTAAACTCATACTAGCTACCCAAAATCCTAATCACCCTAGATAGTCTACTTAACCCAAATGATTGTACAAGAAAAATTAGTCTTAGGGTACGATCTTCTTCATACCAATTGAGATAGCTAAAGGGAAGTGTTTGCTACCTAGGAAATATTATGCTCAAGAATAGAAAGTTCTTTCTAAGAATATTTATGTTAACTATGTAGATATTTTTACCTGCTCATCTGAAGATCTTAAAGTATATAACTAAAATATCATAGATCACACAATCAAATTGGATCCTAATGTCAATACCTTTAGAAACAACTAGATATAAATGAATCTAGATATAGAATCAATAATGAAAAGGTATTTGTTGAAGATTATACAATCCTATATTGTATTCCTAATAAAACACTCCATATGGGTTACCAATTTGGTCTTTTTATATAAAAATGGGGATATAATGCTGTGTCAATTTTAGGAATTTGAACAAGACTTTTTTAAAGGATCACTAGTCATTTACTACCATCAATCAAATATTGTATAAGGTTGTGTCACACATGTTGTCACTCCTAGATGGATTCTCTATATATAACCAAATTTAGGTTAAATATGAAAAACAACATAAAATAACCTTCATTACCAAATGGAAAACCTTAGACTGCTAGTGAATGCCATTTGATTTATAAAATTCAACATTTTAAAGAGTAATGGATATAATTTTTTTTTAGATTATAGGGGAAACTATTCTCATATATCTAGATGATTTAATATTTTCAAATATCAAGATTAAGCATATTAACCATCTAGAGTCATTCTTCTATAGGTGCAATGAATTTGGTATTTATTTGAACACTAAGAATTATACTTTCATGGCTTAGGAATGCAAATATCTAGGTCATGCGGTATCTAATGGATGTTTATATCTGAATCACTTTAGTCACATATCAAATTTGAGGTGGTTTGCAAAGATTGTATACACTATGAATAGTTTAGGTAAGGTTGGGTGTATGTTTTCTAAACTAAAGAAACTAAAAGACAATAAAGAAATAGTTTTTGGTAGAAAAGAGAGATGATTATTCTAAGAAACATCAAATTCTAGAAATAAATATGCTTACAACAAAAAAAAAAGAGACTACAATCTTAAAAGATAAATGTAAAATGATACATTATTTAACAATAAACTATAGCAATGATAATATTTTTATTTTCTCAAACTAATTTATTATCTAGTCCTCCTCAGAGATTAATTCAAATAACTATTTAACTCTCATAAATTTCATCAAATAAAGGAAATATAAATTGAACTAGAACTACAGCACACACAATCTACATTCAAAAGTACATTCCACTTCACTTGGAGTGGGCCCTAGATCTATATCATTGTGGAAAGGAAGGGTATAACTTAGCTCACACCAACAAGTTCTTTCGAATAACTTTAAATTCAATATTGCATTACAAGTGTTAAACAATAACACATTCTATTATAATGTACAAAAAATAGCAAACAACAATAATAATCATGGTAACATCAACGATAGTCTTATCTCATGGAACTCTATCTCTACTTATAGCTTAGGAGGACAAGACCATCCCCTTGTCTTACATTATCAAATTTTTATTATAGTAGCATACTTTGAAGATTCACTTTAGTAGATGTTGATAAAAGATGGTGTAATAGAATCTGTAGGCCCAAAAAGGCCACATACTTAGCAAATTTTAAAATTTTTGTTTATGTGTTGAAAAGAGCCTAAATACTGTGTTAAATTCCACTAGAGAATGAACGCAATGCAATTTTCCACGATAAAAATAGTCAAACAGACCTTAGCAAAATTTTGAAGAGTGGAGAAAAATAAAATATAGGCAAAAATTGCTCCCATTTTGGGTAAGGTTTTGTTGAGAAAAGTGTAGTTATAAATTCCAAAAGAGCAAATATAGTACAATTTTTTGTGATCAAAAAATTCAAATAGTGCCTAATGGAATTTTGAAGAGTGGATAAAAATAGAGAGAGTTGAAGATAACTTCAAGCTAGTGTTACTTTTGTGCGGGTAAGGTACAGTGTTAAATTCTATGATCAAACCAATCAAAGTTGGTGCGTTAGAATTCAAAGTAGTGGAATTTCAAAAGATGATTTGAAAAGATTTTATTCTCTACACCAAGGAAATTCCTTTGTTATTTTCTGCTCATCCAAAATGCAATGTAAAATTCCACGGTCAAACCAGTCAAGTACAATATAGCAAAATTTTACAGAGCAAATTTCGCAGAGGACAACTTGTAGCACAATTATTCAAACTGTGGAATTTTTCAAAGGAACTGTTTCTCCCACATTATTGAACGTCGATTTCATCACCAAAATTTTACAAAGGGACAAGTTCCTAGTATACAATGTTGTGAAACACCACTAAAGCTTACATTTTGTGATCAATATTGTCAAACCTGAGGGAGTGGAATTTCAAGGAGCAAATTTTTGTACTATGATACTCATAAGTTCCAAAGTAAAGCATTGATCACAATAATTTTGAAGGGGTGGATTTTGAATCAAGAAAGTATATAATGATGTAGAATTTTGAAAGTACACCAAGTCATATTTCAATATAGGTTGTTCAAAGGTAGATCAAAGGTTACTGATGAATTTTAATTGGACTTCATTAAAAGGATAAAATTCTATGCTGATAAAAGAACTAAATATCATTATGCATTACTATAGATCAAGTGTTGCAAAGATCAAGATCCATCGATATTTTTAGTTGTAGATCTATGACAAAAAACTATAATAAGAATTTAGAATGGTTTTGATTACTTGGAAACTATCTCAACAGCCAGAAGCTACGGAAGGCTGAACAACATATAGAGTTTGATGTTGTAGGGGTTTCATGGAGTGCAACTTCTTTCTTTATTTAATAAAATAAGCAGTAGCCACTTTAGCACTCTACTAATCTAGCACATAAAATTCCTTGTAAAGTTTATTTAATTTTCTATTCTATTGTAAAATTATAAATAGAGGTTGAACCCTCAATTTGAAGGGTCAGCTTTGGAGTTTTTGCTTACCCTATTATTGTAATTTTTGAGAAATCAATAGAAGAATCATTACTTGGATGTTTGCCTCAATTCTGTGTCTTCATTTCTTGTGAGTTTAATCTATGAATTAATTTTTTCTACTATTGCTATGGTTAGTCTATTCTATTGTTATTGAATTCCTAAATTAGGATAAATTTAAATGCTTCATGTTTAAATGAATATTATAGAGAAATCCATTTTTTGTTAATCAAAGTGCTGATCTAATTCTACTATTTGTATTATTAACATTTTAGATGTTTGAAATAGTTATTTGAGTATTTTCTTGTTCTGTAATGGTGAATATTATTGGTCTTGAATGTTGTTAGTCGTGACTGTGGCATACTATAAATGTGATTTTTAGAAGGTTCTCTATAGTTTTCTATGCTATTGCCTTTGTCTAGCCATTATTCAGTCAAATAATTTCTAACCCTTATCATATTTCAATCCCTATCCTTAAATTTTAAACCAAGCTTAATTGAGTCAACACACAATTAGTTGACAATGTATACCAGCCTACTCTAGAGGTTGAATTGAAGCAATTTTTAGGTACCTAAAATACTAGTACTAGAAGTATTTAGATACCAATGATAGAAGGTTCAACAATGATTTGGTATGGGATAACTCCTAATCAATTGTAACATGTCTTTAGATACCTGGTCCTGACCTAGTGTATTGGTGGGCCCTATTTGACTCCATAGGATGTTAAACTCTCAACTAGACACTGGACATATTTACGCTATACCCTAGCATGTCTAAATAAAATCAAGATAAAATTTAAGCTAAAGTAACCTAAGTCCTCTATTATATGGGGTAGGGAATTATGCATGCATCCTTATAGGTGATATGGTATCTAGAAGGACAACCCTAGCCATGAACTTAGACCTCTAGCAAAGGAGAAGAATGTGTTTAAAAAATGACACCTTTGCGATATTTGGCCAATCTCGACCAGTTGAGATATAATATACAATGATTCATATTCTTGAAGTGAGTAACTCTATGCCTATGTACTAATTAAATTTTGGATGAAAAATACACTTTTTATGGTATAAACCTTATGTTTAATCAAAATTTTCTCTTTGTGATTATAGTGAATTAGTTTAGAAAGGACAACTAGGTGTTTTAGATCTGGGTTGTTACATATACTTGATTGCCCTTGCATTGTGAATTATATTCCCTTTGTCTATTTTTTTACCTTCATCCCTCATTATTCCTCTTCATTATGTAGGTTTTTCTCAAGAGGAATCCATTTTTCTAGGATCATTTCTAGTCTTTGGATCATAATCTAGGATGCTCCTTGTTACATGATTTGAATGAGTCATGGAATTTTGTTACACCATGTAAATGAAATACCATTTGTATTATTTGAGTAATATATTGGTGATATTAGCTAGACTCCCATTGTAAAATCTTTTAATATTAATACAATCCTACTTTCTCTTGGAACAATTCTTTGGTATAATTGTGTATTTGTTGCATGCTAACATATTACATAATTTGAATATGTGAATAGAGATTTTTTTCACTTGTAAATTTCAACTATAATTATTACATTTATTGAATGATCATAATTGGCTCAGTTTATTCTTTCTTTTATTTATTTCTCATTGAATATTTTAAATCTTGATATTATTTACCTGATGGATAAGGCGTCGGTCTACTTATAGAGCATAATTATATGGTTTTTGTGATTCTTGATCAAATTAAAACTTTGAATTTCCTATAATGTGGATTAACATGAGAATATAGTCATATTATAGGCTCACCTCAAGGTTTTCCTTACCATACTCTATATGTATAGTTTCTTAGAATTTTTTTTTTCTGATTTAAAAAGGTGGATTGGCCAAAGTCTACACTACTAATTGTTATAAATAATTTCATGTGGCTTGACAATCCATAAGGTATGCAAGAAATTTTCCCAATAGGACTATGCTCATATTAATATGCCTAAATATGAGAAAATAATTAGGATTTAGAATGAACCACCTTGCAAACACCTCCTACACAAGCTTCAAGATGCAAGCATAGTAAATTATAATGAGAAACCAAAATTTATTGAAGATTAAGGATATCAAGAAGACAACAAAGATCCAAAAGTAGACATGATAATTAGTGTTTGCAATACAATGAGGAATTAGAAGTGGAGTATGAAGAAATAAAATTGAGGAACTACTTCATCATGGAAACTCCTTCAAAAATGCCTACCCTAACAAGCCAAAGAGCTAATAAGACATGGAATATGTACTTTAATGGTGTTAAAATAAGAAATTGAGTAGGTATAGTGGCACAAGTCATTAATCCATAAATATTAAAAATTCACTATCCATGTAGGTTATTATTAAGCTATATAAATAATGTGGCCAAATATGAAGCACTCTATACTAGCTTGAGGAAATTAAAAATATAAAAATCAAGGACCTAGGCTATATGGTGACTCTAAACTAATAGTAAATTAGGTCAAATTTTAATGAACTATAAATAAAAAATACCTCAAGCCTTATAAACATAAAATCTAATATTTTATGGATATTTTTAATTCATATAAATCAAAGCAATACCAGAGAGTTGAATGCAAAGGCATACGAGTTAGTGGATATGGTAGACCAATTTGACCCCACCAATGATATGTGGGATAAACCAAAATAATTGGACATGTTTTTTAGACCTATAGTACCTAATAATTCTAATCACTATTAGGTCTTCAACTATGATAATAATATTATAGAATTTGTAACTAGAGAGACATAATATGCCAATGAGAAAAAAAAAATGGGGATGACATCCAAGTTGGAGTCATACATCTAAAATCATACTAGCTACCCAAAATCCTAATCACCCTAGAGAGTCTACTTAACCCAAATGATTGTATAAGAAAAAGTAGTCTTAGGGTATGATCTTCTTCATACCAATTGAGATAGCTAAAGGGAAGTGTCTGCTACCTAGGAAATATTATGCTCAATAATAGAAAGTTCTTTCTAAGAAGATTTATGTTAACTATGTAGATATTTTTACCTACTCATGTGAAGATATTAAAGTATATAACTAAAATATCATAGATCATATAATCAAATTGGATCCTAACATCAAACCCTTTAGAAAAAACTAGAGATAAATGAATCTAGATATATAATCAATAATGAAAAAGTATTTGTTGAAGATTATACAATCCTATATTGTATTCCTAATAAAACACTCCATATGGGTTACCAATTTGGTCTTGGTATATAAAAATGGGGATATAAGGCTTTGTGTCCATTTTAGGAATTTGAACAAGAATTTTTTAAAGGATCACTAGTAATTTCCTACCATAAATCAAATATTGTATAAGGTTGTGTCACACATGTTGTCACTCCTAGATGGATTCTCTATATATAACCAAATTTAGGTTAAAGATGAAAAAAAACATAAAATAACCTTCATTACCAAATGGAAAACTTTATATTTCTAGTGAATGCCATTTGATTTATAAAATTCAACTTTTTAAAGAGTAATGGATATAAATTTTGTTGATATTATAGGGGAAACTATTCTCATATACCTAGATGATTTAATATTTTCAAAGATCAGGAGTAAGCATATCTAGAATCATTATTCTATAGGTGCAATGAATTTAGTATTTATTTGAACACTAAGAAGTATACTTTCATGGCTTAGGAAGGTAAATATCTAGGTCATGTGGTATCTAATGGGTGTTTATATATGAATCACTTTAGTCACATATCAAATTTGAGGTGGTTTACAAATATTGTATACACTATGAATAGTTTAGGTAAGGTTGGGTGTAGGTTTTCTACACTAAATAAATTAAAATACAATAAAGAAATAGTTTTTGGTAGAAAAGAGAGATGATTATGCTAAGAAACATAAAATGCTAGAAATAAATATGCTTACAACAAAAAGAAAAGAGAGTACAATCTTAAAAGCTAAATGTAAAATGTGCATTCTTTAACAATAAAATATAGCAATGATAATATTTTTCTTTTCTCAAACTAATTTATTATCTAGTCCTCCTCAGATATTAATTCAAATAACTATTTAAATCTCATAAATTTCATAAATTAAAGGAAATCTTAATTGAACTAGAACTACAACACACACAATCTACATTCAAAATAAGTACATTACACCCTGCTTGGAGTGGGCCATAGCTCTATATAATTGTGGAAAGAAAGGGTCTAACTTATCTCACACCAAAAGGTGCTTTCAAATAATTTTAAATTCAATATTGTGTTACAAGTGTTAAATAGTAACACATTCTATTACAATGTACAACAAATAGCAAACAACAATAATAATCATGGTAACATCAACGATAGTCTTATCTCATGGAACTCTATATCTACTTATATATTAGGAGGACAAGACCCTCCCCTTGTATTACATTATGAAATTGTTATTATAGTAGCATAATTTGAAGATTCACTTTAGTAGATGTTGATAAAAGATGATGTAATAGATTATGTAGGCCCAAAAAGGCCACATACTTAGCAAATTTTGAAAATTTTGACTAAGTGTTGAAAAGAGCCTAAATACTATATTAAATTCCACTAGAGAATGAAGGCCATGCAATTTTCCATGATCAAAATAGTCAAACAGACCTTAGCAAAATTTTTGAAGAGCAGAGCAAAATAAAAGATAGGCAAAAATTGGTCCCATTTCGGGTAAGGTTTTTTTGAGCGAAGTGTAGTTATAAATTCCACAAGAGAAAATATAGTACAATTTTTTATGATCAAAATAGTAAAACAGTGCCTAGTGGAATTTTGAAGAGTGAATAAAAATAGAGAGAGTTGAAGATAACTTCAAGCTAGTGTTAATTTTGTGTAGGTAAGGTACAGTGTTAAATTCTACGATCAAACCAATCAAAGTTGGTGCAATTCAAATTAGTGGAATTTCAAAAGATGATTTGAAAATATTTTATTCTCTACACCAAGGAAAGTCCCGTTTTATTTTCTGCTCATCCAAAATGCAATGTAAAATTCCATGATCAAACTAGTCAAATACAACATAGAAAAATTTTAAGGAGTAGATTTTGAGGAGGGCAACTTGTAGAAAAAAATTTCAAAGTGTGGAATTTTTCAAAGGAAATATTTCTCCCACATTATTGGACGTCGATTTCATCACCAAAATTTTACAAAGGGACAAGTGCCTAGTATACAATGTTGTGAAACACCACTAAAGCTTACATTTTGTGATCAATATTGTCAAACCTGAGGGAGTGGAGTAGCGAATTTATGTACTGTGATACTCAAAAGTTACAAAGAAAATAAATGATCACAATAATTTTTAAGGGGTGTATTTTGAATCAAGAAAGTATATAATGATGTAGACTTTTGAAAATACACCAAGTCATCTTTCAATCTAAGATTTTCAAAGGTAGATCAAAGGTTACTGATGAATTTTAATTGGAGTTATTTAAAAGGATAAATATCCATGCTAATAAAATAACTAAATCTTATTCTGCATTACTACAGAGTATGAGCAAAAAATCTAGGTGAGATCAAGTGTTGCAAATATCAAGATCTGTCGACAGTTTTAGTTGTAGATCTACGACATAAAAACTATGATAATAATTCAGAATGGTTCTGATTACTTGGCAACTAGTTCAAAAGCCAGAAGCTACGGAAGGTTGAACAACTTATAGAGTTCGAGGTTGTATGGGGTTTCATGGAACACAACTCCTTTATTTCTTTAAGAAAATAAGAGGTAGCAACTTCAGCACTCTAATGATATAGCACATAAAATTCCTTGTAATGTTTCTTTAATTTTCTATTATATTGTAATATTATAAATAGATGTTGAGCCCTCAATTTGAAGGGTTAGCTTTGGATTTTTTGCTTACCCTATTATTGTAAATTTTTGATAAATCAATAGAAGAAGCATTACTTGGATGTTTGCCTCAATTCTATGTCTTCATTTCTTATGATTTTAATCTATGAATTAATTTTTTCTACTATTTCTATGATTAGTCTATTCTATTGTTATTGAATTCATAAATTAGGGCAAATTGAAATGCTTCATGTTTAAATGAATATTGTAGAGAAATCCCTTTTTTGTTAATCAAAGTGTTGATCCAATTCTACTATTTGTATTATTAACATTTTAGATGTTTGAAATAGTTCTCTAAGTATTTTCTTGTTCTGTAATGTTGAAGATTATTGGTTTTGAATGTTGTTAGTCTTGATTGTGGCATCCTGGAAATATGATTTTTTATAAGGTTCTCTGTAGTTGTCTATGCTATTACATTTATCTAGACATTATTCGTTCAAATAATTTCTAACCCTTATCATATTTCAATCCTTATCCTTACATTTTAAACTAAGCTTAATTGAGTCAACACACAATTAGTTGACAATGTATACCAGAGTACTCTAGAGGTTGGATTGAAGTAATTTATAGACACCTAAAACACGTCATGTTGAGGTGACTACTCATATGGGACATGATAATAGACCCCATATTAATGATCTTGGACAACTCTAAGGTGAAGCAATGGTTTTAACCACTCAATTTGTGTAAAGTTGGCTAACTCAACCTTAGTCATAGCTGACACTCGTGGCTAATAGAGTTGGTTGTTCCATAGAGCTGTGGCTAGCATAAAAAATATTTTGAATCCCAGGATGAGAAAATTTTTAGTTATAATGGCCTCGACAATAGAGATTCAAACAGTTTTGGATGAGGAAGCATCAAGAAGGTTCCCTCCAAATGATCCAACTATAGGTTTCTTGTTCTTGGCTTCTCCATGAAGCTAGACCAATGACTTGAGAGTTCTATAATACCCCCATCCAAATTTGGGAGAAATATATAATATTGAGGAGTTGAAACATAGTGAATATTTACTGAATTATTGAGACAATTGCAACCTTTTGGAGAGAGCTAACTTGCCAATCATGAATGCATTCGAAGTAATGGAGGTGTTAAAGGACTAAGGAGATCAAGAATCCATAATTGAGCCTTTTCCACCATAAATATAGTAAATTCAACTACCAAATATATTAGAGGATATAAAGGTGACCATTGACTATCAATTCAATGGATAGAATTGAGGATATATGCCCTGATTACAAGAGCAAAAGCATTTGCACCTTAGCCATGGCTATCAGCTGCGACTAATAGTGCCCACCGTGGCTTAGACCTGCGATGAGGGTCTGGTCCCTAATATACTCTTTTTTAGCCATAGATTTCATTTTTTAATCATGTATTTAGGAATATTTGACTTATTTTAGGTTTATTTCATGTATTTGTGTGATTAGAATTAGGATTTAGAGGCAGATTTCCTTCATTTCCTTATTTCCATTAATTAGACTAGTTTATTGTTATTTCATGCAATTCAAGTTTCCAATGGCTAATTAGGTTGATTATTACCTAGATTACATGATTTTATTCTATGCTTCATAGTAATATTATGATTTTGTGCTAATATTCATATATTTACATGTTTCTTGCTTTTATTATCATCATTTATGCAATTGTCCATCAAAAGACTCATCAAGAGAGGTCATCTTTGTGTTTAATTATTTCTTGTTGTTTCTTGAACATAGGGTTTACAGGATCCATTCATTTCAAGGAATTAAAGACAACAAATGCCTATTTCATGAGAGAATAAGGTCACCATTGATCTTGAGTAGTTCGTGTCTTTGTGGAAAGTCTATGAATTACAACACCCCCTCGTTTAGAGGGTTTTCAAGATTGTATTAATTATATCAACATTGGGTATCCCTAAGAGGGATGTATATGTGTAATTTGTATTTGATAAATATTTAATAAAATAAACATTCTCTTTCTTTTTGAATTCATCATTATCAATATTTTATGCTTTAATGTTTGATATCAATTGATGCACTAGTTAGGTGTATGCTTTCTACAAGGTTATAGATGGCGATCATGGTGGAAACCCCACAAATTCCATAGTAACTAATGGATTTATTTTATTTTATTGTTGTAGGTGTTAGCCATGGTTAGCATCAGAGAAAAAAATAGGTAGGAATAAAACTGCCTCCCCATCGAACAAGGACTCTAGGTAATTATGATCCTCTGTGTTTTTGGTCTTTGCTGTATTTCTGGTTTATAGATAATTAAAAATCACATAGAAAATAGTAAAGGGAAAAGAATCATGAAAATATTCTATTGTCTGTCAACCATGGCTGAAATCCACAACTAGAACTATTAGCTATGCCTGTCAACCATGGCTAAGATCCTGGCCTATGGCTCTATCCCATGGCCAACACTGTTACCTATGGATCTGTCTCATGGCTAACAGCCAAAGTTTTTTTTTTAGAGTTTACCTATTGTGGCCCAATAAAATGTCAATTAGAGCATTTTACTTGCATTCTATGAAAATAATTCAATAATTAGATGCATAAATTTGAATATTAAATGATTTTATCATTAGGCATTTAGAAAAGAGCATTGTGTGCTTGGTGTTGTATTTCTACTTTCATGCGTAATCTAAAATGAACAAACACACACCATGCACTATCTAAATTCTAGTTATTTGGAATTCATATCCAACCACTAGTAGGGTTCAATGACGGTGGTAGTGATTTCCATCCGTTGGCCCAACTCCCTTGAACCCTTTTACTAGACCAATACCAGTTCCAAGATCCATCATAGCCTATGGAAAATTTGCATGTATCTCTCTTTGGAGAGGTATATCGCTAACTACGGGTGAACTAGGTGAGGATCAAGAGGACTTGTGCTCCTTGACCATGTGTGGAATTCATTACCACACATTATAGGTTGGATTACGTAGCCTGGACTTTCATTTCTAGGTTGTTGAGTTGTGAGTGTACAAGTGAAAACCCTTAAACTATTGAGTATATCATCAACAACTTCAAACACAATGAGAGTAGTTTAAGTTTTCAACAAATATCAAAACACATCAAATTAGTTAGGTCTTACAAAGAACATTTAAAAGAGATAATCATCATTGTTTCCTTTGTTTGATTTAAAATATACATACAAGATAATACAACATCATGGTTGTCACATAAAGTAGTCGATCTCGACATAGAACTAAGATCAGATCCAAGGCTCCACCCAAATTACAACACAATATGAAGAACCCTCAATCACAAGATCCTATCAGATGATGTTCGGTTAGCATTAAATGGTATAACTCTATGTGCGGGGGTTCTTGTTAGAATACCCCACTTAGAGGAGGCAATGCACATGCCTCGCAAGATATATTCGAGTATGGGAGATCCCAACATGGGGACTTCATGAATGGAAGTATATATCGTGATCGTAAACCTCATGGATCCACTAGATCTACTAAAGAGTACATCATTGAAAAAGGAATAGTAAACAAGTTTGTTCTCATATATTCTCAAGACAAGGGAGACTCTAGGCCCTTGTTAGTTTAAAATAGACAAGTAGAAAATATACCCAGTCAGGGATAGGAAGAGAGGGATGCTTTGAAGAATAGGCCCTCATAGACTCCAAATGACAATCAACCTAGCAAGTTCACATTTGATATATCTAAGATTGGATTCCATGGTACACCACCACATGAGCCATGGTGCACTAGGCAATTGGATGGTCTAGATAGAGTCTTAGTGTGGCTAGGGTATAAAACCTCTATTGCACATTCTCATTCAATGAGTTATTGTTATGAGAGAACATGTCAGAAAATCAAAGAGCTAGGAGAATGCTCTTAGTGTTCTCATAGTATAATTGCCCCATCAACCCATGCAGGCATAGAATATAGATAACACCAGAACGTAAATGACATATACATAGACAAGGGCAAGAGCATGGTAAACTAGTCTATCAAAGGTCATACTGATAAATTTGCTTAGACTGAATGAGTACACCAGAGACTACACACGACTGATCTTCTAGATTGATCATAGAAACTAGTTTTAGAAAAATGGCAATAGATTTTCCAAGATCAATTGGAGGATATCCATGCAGAGCATGAGCACCTCAAAAATGAGGATACTCAGAGGTTGCATAGGTAACATATTTTTTAGCAATGCATGCATGAATAATACATCCTTGAGAAAAAGGAGTGTGATGAGTGAGAGGATTTATTGGCTTGGTCTAATTTACCCCCTCGTAGTGAGTACAGGGAGCACACTCATAGATGAGCTACTTCATAATCTAATTTACATCCTAAGAATATTGAGAAACATACTCGCCACATGGTACAAAACATGATGTAGCACCAAGCACTAAAACATCAAGGGTGTGTGCAGTACGAAGAAAAAGTGGGAGATGATCAAGAACAAGAATATCCTAAGATATCCCTAGTATATGTGGAGGATGATACCATTCCCCCACCTCATTCAAAGAAGAATTTACCTCCAAAGGTTCCTTGTGGACCTCTTAGAGAAGAGGAAATTCTATCTTCGAAGGCCTATCAGGCCTTGGAAGACAAGGTTTGAGCAATAGAGAAGCAAGGGATAACTTATCAAAATCCAACCTTGAACAAAATTTATAATGAACCTTTATGCCTGTTTGTGTCCATTCTAGCATATTCTAAGAACTTTGAGATGCCAAAGCTGGAGAAGTTTCAAGGTGAGGAGGACACTCAAGAACATGTTACAAGCTTTATGGACATGTACTTTTAGATTGAAAGCAATGACACTCTATTGCTGAGAACATTCATCACAACCCTTTCAAGCCCTACCCGAGAGTGGTTTAATCAACTTAAGAGGCACAACATAACCAACCTTAAAAAACTGGCTAATGTGTTTCTTGAACACTTCTCCTTTGATATCAAGAATAAGGTAAACCTATCCGATTTGGTTGCTTTAATACAACATGATGATGATACGATCATGGATTATGGTAAAATATGGAGAAATATAATGGTGAAGTTGCCATTTTATATTCCAACCATTGAACTGACTTGGATGTTTACCAAGAGTTGTGTGAAGCACATCTCATTATTGTTGCAATTGCAATAGTACCAAAAATTTGAGGAGGCCTTGGTGCAAGCGAAGGTAATAGAAGACATAAAGTTACAAGAGGGTAACTTGAATCTCTAAAACAAGAAGGAATGGAACAATAAGAATGCCCACAATAAAAAATAATAATCCAAGCCTGTCCATGTCAACCAAGTTGTGTTAAACCTCCAAATAGGGTATAAGGGACATAAATAGAATTATCAAGCCCAACTTCCTCCTACATGGTATGACCAGCAAAATAATAACAAAATGGGTAAGAATAAAGAACAACACCCACCTTACTAGTTCACACCACTTTCAAAATTTATGAATTCGATATTCCATCAACTATGTGAGGCCAAGGATCTCAACTTACCAGATATTAAGTTAATATACCCTAATCAACCCAAGCCAAAGGGGTATAGGGATGATCTGTACTGCACTTTCCACAATGTGAAAGGACATGACATCTAAGGATGTTGGAGATTTAAACATGTAGTACATAACATGATTGAAAGATATGAGTTAATTTTGGATAACCCTTAAGCTCTAGAAAACTAGAATATGGGGATATTCAAGAACCCCTTACTAAATCATGAGCCATCGAGGAACAATACCGATCATGTGAATCAAGTGTGGGTGGAACTGCCGACTCAAGGATTCTTCAGCATGGTTAATGTTGTCATGAGACAAGGGAGCTATGAAAGACAAAATCCACCTCCAAATATAGTTAGAGTGCATGCTGCACCTTAGCAAAGGCTAGCTCAAAATATTCTAGGCCGACTCACAAGACCAATGGTGACCATTAGGAGTAGGCTAGTTCAAAGCCTACATACAACTCCAATGAAGTTGTTGATATATGAAATGATTGAATAGTCTCTTAAGAATAGGGATATGCTCATGGATATTCTAATATCAATCAAAGTTTAGTCCTAGGACCTTGAATCATTTGCAAACCTCATGGGACATGTGCAGTAGTGCAGCAAACCAGTCATTCAATTTTGTGATCACAATATTAACATTGTCTCCACTTCCATAGCAGACTCGTCGCTACATATAATTGTGTGTGTTAACCACACACTATTCAAATGGGTTTTAATTTATACAGGGTCATCAATCAACATAATTACAACCAAGGCATTAACATATTTGAAGTTTCCAAAGTCACACATTGTACCTTCCACTTTCACCTTGAGAGCATTCAATGATGCACTATGCTCAACGGTAGGTACCATAGTTCTTTTGATTCAAGTTGGACTTAAGACCATCCCTATGATGTGTCATGTGATCAAATATGCCATGTAGTATAACATCCTTTTGGAGAGGCATTAGATTAGATAAATGTGTTACATTCCCTCGATATTACATCAGTGCATAAAATATGTACACGAGAGACAAGTTTACATGGTTCCTTATGACGGGGAGCCATTCAAATACATGAAATTAGAATATTTGCTGAGGGATTTCATTCTTCTCTCAATGCATCTAGATATACAGCTGACATTGCCTATTATACATCTAGAAGGTAAACTCAAAGTATTATGTGTGGGACCTTCCACGATGACACCTCAGCTATCAGAGCACACTACAATAGCTTCGACTAAACCTATGGTATCCAAAGTGCTTAGGAATAACAATAAGCTTAAGGTAATTATGGGAAAAAAAGAGTCAAACCAAAATCCCAAATAAGCCACTATTGAGGGTCCTACCCCCATGGATGAGGGGGACACTCAAAATCTAGTCAAGGAGGTACCTCAGCCTACCTTACCTACATCTTTAGCAGGGTCATCTGCACCATGGGTGACCACACATTTGGTCAACCCCATATTAGTGGAGTATACCATGTAGCATGTGATGTTCATGCTATTTATCAAAAATACATAGGATATGGGTAGACCTCAAGCCCATCACTTTCCCATGGGGATTGTGGTACCATTGGGGGTGCCACCCAATCAAACATCATTTATGGAGGGCTAGATCAACTAACAAATCACACACCCATAGTTTAAAATGATGATGAACCATTCATGATGAATTTTCATTATTTATCTAACCCTGAATTGACCTTGCACTATTTCAAACATTACCATTGGTATGGTTACAAATTGGGATTATTTTAGTAGGGGTGTAGATTTCCCATCAAACTAAAGTATCAGCTACCAAATTATAGGTTTGGGTTAGGCTATCATATCCGAGGGTAGGATGAGCTCCTAGCAACATATTTAGATCATCTGAACCTCACTTTGGGGGATGACATGGATTAAAACCCTTATCACTCTAACCCTTCTTACCTACAAAGGGGTAATAGGCTTGTAACCTGTCTCAAAAGCACCACTAGAGATCTATCATGAGTGCATCATGGTAGATATAAATAAAGGATACAATCCAAGATCCAACTTGGATAATAAAAGCCATGAAGCTACAGATAACACAGGCATATAAATCCAAAATCTAGGTATAGCAGAGTCCATTTTTGAAAGTAATGGACTAGATTGTAATTTTGTAATAGATGATGATGACCTATCCTAACACAATGAATGATATGAGGATGAAATGGAGTTGGTCTACTTAGGCCCTTTAAATCTATGTCATCTACTACCCATGGAATAAAAGGGTGAGATTAAATAATACTTCATGGTCAATAGTGACTATGAGGATGAAATAGAGTGGGCCTACCTTGGGCCCCATCTTGATAATCATCCAATCCTAGTGGGTAGAGGTGAAGGACTCATATACGAAAATGATGACAAGGATGATACTGAGAGATCTTATCTTAGGCCTCACTATATGCACCATCATCATGAATTGATTGACATCGATGAGATGTATCGATGAGTCTATCCTAGCTCATGCATCAGAGGGAAACCACCCAATTTGGATATAATTTATCATATAGTCTTCCTTAATCCACCAACATACATGGATCTCCTTGAACCTAGCGATCCTATTTTTGAGTCTATTCACAAACTAGATCTAGATATCCCTATACCCCCAAAGCCACATCTCGGGGATGGAAGTTATATCAATGTAGAGTCACATATACATGGTCTTGGAGATCTAATACATTCCATAAATATGATATCCATTGATCTGAACATTCCACTTTGTAATACAGTCGACCCCTTCAAACCATTATATCTAAATGCAGATGCTATTGATTGGAATCATGTTGATTCACCTCTAGAGTCTGAAGATTTATTCCCTAATGAATAAATGTTGCAACCTTTTCATTTTGGACTAGGTTGTGCACATGATGTTTATCATGTTGAGTTAAATTCTTATGTAGGACCTTTAAACCCAGTTGATGACATCCACTTGATTCCTACGCCTCACCAACTTGAGGAAGGATCACATATGTCAGTAGAGGAGACCTTCGATGTGGATATCAATAACGATCCCACTAATACTAAGGTCAAATTTGGAGAGAGTCTATCTCTTGATGAGCATGCCATACTGATCACTCTACTAAAAGAGAGACTTGACCTTTTTTCTTGGACATACAAGGATATACTGGGACTAAATCTAAAATTGGTTACTCATAACCTTTCGCTAGATTCCTCCAAGAAACCTATCAAGTAGAATCTCATAAAGATGCATCCAAAAATCAATTTAATGGTTAAATATGAGTTGCAAAAGCTATTGGATGTAGATTTCATTATCTCCATTGACTATCTAAAATGGGTATCAAACATGGTACTTTTAGGAAAACCTAATGGAAGGATCCATATTTATACTTATTTTAGAGACCTCAACAAGGCAACACCAAAGGATTCATTTACATTGCCCAACATAGATGCTCTCATAGATGCAACTGTGGGTCATGAGATGCTATCCCTTATGGATTATTTTTTTGGTTACAATCAGATTTAAATTAAATATGAAGACCAACACAAAAATGCATTCACAATGCCATGGGGAATATTTTGCTATAAATTTATGCCATTCAGCCTTAAAAATATTGGTGCCACATATCAACGAGCCATGACATATATTTTTCATGACTACATGCATAAGATCTTGGAATATTATATTGATGACTTGTTGGAAAATTCATTACTACAAGAAGAGCATGTTGAGTTCCTGAGGAAGGTCTTCAATCATCTGATAGAGCATAATGTTAGGTTGAATTCCAAGAAGTGTGTATTTTGCGTAAGTTCAAGAAAGCTCTTGGGATTCATAATTTTAAAATGAGGCATTGAATTTGACCCAGTGAAGGTCAAGGCCATATTAAAAATGCATCCTCCCACAAATACCAAATAATTAAGAAGCTTTCAGGGAAAAGTAGCATCCATAAAGTAATTTATCACACAATTATTGGATAAATGTCAACCCATGAATCAACTGCTACATAAGGGGTTACCATTCAATTGGGATGAGGACTATCAAGTGGTCTTCACTAAAATTAAGAAATACCTAGTAATGCCACCATTGCTAGCTCCACCAAGACCGAATGTACCTTTTTTGTTATATATATCAGAAATTGCCTTTGCATTGGGAAGCATGTTGGCCCAAAAGAATGTGCAAGGTAAAGAGCAATCCATATATTACATCAGTTGCACCTTGGTGAGTTATGAGCTAGGATATGTGTACATGGATAAGTTGTATTTAGAAGTAGTGTTTGCAATGAATAAGTTGCATCATTATATGCTAATTTATATGACGTATGTGATATCCAAACAAAATATTTTATAGTATATGATGAACAAGACATATCATAATACATGTACTATGAAGTGGATCATGCTATTTATAGAATTTGATTTGGAATTTATTAGCCAAATTTCCATAAAGGGATAGGTTATAGCTGATCAAATGATAGAGGTTGCTCTAAAGAATAGTAGGCCTCTCACCATCAAAATTCATGATGATGCGGTCTTCACATTATCAGAGGCACCCGAACTCAAATAACTAGATAACAAAGCTAATATGACTATGTTCTTTGATGGTTCAAAGTGTGAGCAAGGGGGTGGTGTAGGAATTATATTTTTCACACCACAAGGTGCTCCAATGCCCTTGTCATTTAAGCTAGACTTTCCTTATACTAGCAACAATACTTAATACAAAGCCCTAATATTGGGTCTCTAAAAAACTATCACCATGAATATTAAACGGTTAAATATATGTGATGATTCCCTTCACATAGTCAATCAAGTGAATGTATTTTTTCAATGTAGGTTTCCCATATTGAAAGCTTACAAGGATATTTCTAACACTTATCTAGCCCAACTAGAGTGGCACAAAATTGAGGCAATCCCTCGTTCATTGAACATATTCACAAACACTATGACATCTTTGGTATCCTTAATCCCTCAAAATACATTTGCTAATATTACTACAATTCATTTAAACATGCTATCGCATGCCATAATGCAGTGTGTAAATTTTAATAACAAGGAATCAATCAACATGATTCATATAGAACCAAACCATGAGTGGTTCTTTAAAGCCATAGAATTTCTCAAGGAGGTGTCTTGGGGGTCTATGATCTCATAGGGTCCTACATAGAATGATACTACCATTCACCACAAGGTTGTGTCCTAGTCTGCATTCACACATAGCGAAACACCAGGGAAACAAGTCATATTGACAGTCGAGGTAGAAGCTTATCAAGATCAGATTTCACAATTACATAACTTCCTCAAACTTGGTTTACACACCTAAAAGTCACACATTGCTATACCTACATACTTGTAGATCCTTTTGGACACTTGTAGGTTTACATAGGTGATCCTAGATACCCCTAGGCTATCGTAGACCAATGTAGACTATTGTAGATCCTCCTAGACCTATGTAGACTACTGTAGATATGCGTAGACATGTGTAGACTACCGTAGACATGCGTAGACTAGCGTAGATCACCATAGATTATCGTAGCATTGCATAGACTTCCACACACCACTTCACTAGTTTTTAGGTCCAAAACCCTAATAAACTACCTAAATCACATCATGAACACCTTCCATGCATTGGAAAACCATCCACTAGCCTCCTAAGGTGATACAAGACTCCTTTATGCTTAATTGAGGCCCCCACGAGGCTATTAATTGGCAAAAGTATTAATTGAGTCAATTGTTAAATCTAATTTTAAAGTGACTTCACTTAAGTTCACTTTTAGGGCTAAAAAGGTTAATTAGGTCCTTAATCCCTAATTAACCCTAATTACTCCCTCCCACATGTGTGTGCACTAGGTTAGTTAGGATATTTCTTAGGAAACCCTAACCTAACCCTAGACCTAACCTAGAGTTGACTAACCCTAGTTAACCCTAATCTCTCCTCACACATGTGTGAGGATGAGATATTTCCTCAAGGGAATGTGAGGATGCCACCTCACAAACCCTAACTTAACCTTCATGGGATCTCACCCTAGGGCTTAGTTCTCCTAACTACCCCCCTACACCTTGGGTTTTCTTATAAATAGTGGGCCCAAACCCTCATTTATCTCTCTCTCCACTTATGTCCAAAGCACAGAAACTCTGCCAAAATATGTACAGAAGCACAAAAAAGTAGATCTGAACCTACACATCAGCAATACAACACCTAAGGAGCCTATCCACCGAAGGATCTCTAGAAAATCACACTCACAGTCCAATTCTCCCCCCACCCCATGAATCCGACACCAATTCCCCCTCCCCATGGGGGGCTAATTGGGTTTACAAGACCCGAATCAACCCAAATATTGGAGGTAAGCTTCATTTGGTATTTTTATGTGGTTTTGCATCATTTATTTCAATTTTTACCATGTTTTATGAGTCGATTTATCTTTCTTACTATGGGGCCTGATTGAGGCAAGCCCCCAAACCTACTAACCCCTTTTGTAGGCCTAGCATAGGAGCAAGGAGGGAAATAACTACAAACTACAAACCCACAGTGGCACACGCTATACATGAAGCCCATCTACACTGAGGAACCCAAGAGAAGGCATCAGGCCTATTGTAATATTCGTGAAAGGGAAGAAAAGGGGAATTCCCCCATTTGTAACATAAGCAATCTTATCATGAATAAAATACATATTTTTGAATGACTTGTGTTTATTACTTGTTATTAGATCAAATGCTCTCTTTTACCCATTTCATTCTAGCACACCTAGTGGGACCCCCACAATGGATAGTGTTGGAATGACTATTTTATAAATCTGATATTATCCTCTATTTTTGTGTTTTGTAGGTACTAGATCTGATTAATACAGAGATATTCAAAGCCCTGGAAACCACCTCAGGCCTTCAAAAACTAGATTTGAAGTCTCCAAACCCAATTAACCCCCACCCCATGAATTAGATCCCAATTTTCCCCTTGAGTGGCTAATTGCATTTCCAAACCTCAAAATCCCTAAACCAAGTTTTACAGAGGTCCCTAAAGTCCTTATAACCCTTCTAAACCTTTAAAAACTAGATCTAAAGTCTCCAAACCTGATTCACCCCCACCCTATGAATCAGATCCCAATTCACCCCCAGGTGGCTAATTGCATTTTCAAACCTCAAAATCCCTAAACCAGAGTTTTATAGAGGTCCTTAAAGTCCCTAGAACCCTTTTAGACCTTCAAATTATAGATCTAAGGCCTCCAAACCCAATTCACCCCCTACCCCATGAATTCAGCTCAAAACCATCAAAAACCCTAAATCTGAGTTGCACAGAGGTCTCTGTAGCTCTTGGAACCCCTCCAGACCTTCAAAAACTAGATTGGAAGCCTCCAAACCTGATTCACCCCCACCCCATGAACCAGATCTCAATTCACCCCTTGGGTGGTGAATTCAACTTGGCAGCCTCAAAAACCCCCAAAATTGTAGGGGTGAGTAGCAGAGGGGTCAACCAGACCACCTACAACATCAGAGTCTAGGTATTCTTCTTTATATGCTATGTTTTCTAATTTTTGTATGTGTAAGATGTTTACTAGTTAAAGCACAATAGCTAGTAGAAAATTTTCTCCTTCGCATCTCCATTTAGTTTAAATATTGTTGTAATTACAAAACCTATAAAATTTCTAGCAACTTTAAATTTCAAAATTTCATGTAAATTTTAATTTTTTTCTTTTCTTCTAATTTGTATATAAATTTTTTGTTTTTTTTTTATTAATTTTTTTTTTTTTTCTTTTATGATTGCCTATCTATACTTGCATAAATATTTCTTGCAAATTACTCCATGTTGTTACACATATTTAGGGTCACATAAACCCCTTTCTTCACACCCTCATATTGCATGTTTCCATGCTTTGAAGAATAGAGTCAATTTATTTTCCTAAAGGCATCTAGGATTAGATTCTTTGTTTACAAAAAGCATTTCATTCTAGTCTTTTGCTTTTGAAAAATGCATATAAGGCTAGCTTTTAATTTGAAAAGGCAATTAGTTAGATTTCCTATTTTACATAACATCGATAGCAAAACACAAACCCACACACACACACATGGTATTTTAAACAAGTGGTGAGATTGGACTTCATCCCCAATCCATCACTAGAGATTGGTGTGGTAGGTGTATTACCCTCCACCATCTCACCTCCCTAGACACCTAGTAGCCCCACAGGAGTGGTTTTCTAGGCCTCATCATCGAAAACCCCCACTTTTGAGATTGGGCTTCTGGATTTCATCACCAGAAGTTACCTTCAGAGTGGGATAGGATTAGATGCCTTCATCCACAAGGCTAACATAATTTGTGGACACGGTAACTATCGTTATTGACTAAGCCCACCCGAGGGTGAAGAAAAAGCATGGGTATGCCGGTAGCAGGTCTCAGATAGTACCACCTCTTCTCGTGAGAGGATATAGCGAACTCACTTCAGCATAGTGGGTTCTCCCCATTTTAGGATATCATTTTACTGCACCTTCCATACAGGTCACCATTCACACATTGTGATATTGTTCTATTATATGCATATTTGGGTGTTGTAGGAGGTTCGATACCGATAACATTCCTAATCTACTAGAGTACTCACTCCACTACCTATGATACTACCTAGGAGGTACCAACATCAAAACACACATAAATGAACAAAACACTTTTATTTTTAGCATTTAGAACTGATTCTAGTTTACCATTGTTTGCATGATCACAAACTAGTTTCAGCACAGTACACCACTTGTCACTTTATTATTTAAGCTACACACAACACATCATTGCTTTATATTAGATACATTGAGTCTACACTACATAGGATTATTCCTAAACCCCTTCACACAACACACTTAGAACTACAAAATTATAATTCCTACATAGTTCTAAACCTTCATGACACGACACATGCTACCATACCTATTGTCACCCATAGTCAAGTGCACGAGCAAGCACACCTTATAGAGGAAGCATCCACACCCCTTCTAGTCAGTCCACACCTACTCCTTCGATCATGAAGGGGAAGGCCATACACACATCTGATTTACTCATAGGGTTTGATGTATAATATACACACATGACACCTCAGGATGAGACGTCCACTTTGAGTGAAGCTCTCGCTACTTCACTTGCAGAAGATTATCCACTTCTTTCATCCCCATCCTCACCTAATCCACCGACCATGTTCTACGACCACGTGATCTACATGATGCTAGGACAACCTCATCCATTATTTACCATAGATGAGGAGGTCACACCTACTTCCCCTACCTTTGCACACCCCTTTTTCTAGAGTTTATCTCAATCCCTATTTGAGAATGACTCCTCACTCCTAAACCGCACTCACCTTGAGGTCACATCATTCACCCCTATCATAGGAATGATTTTTGACCCTTCCTCTTCCACCGTAGGTACCCAGAGGCCATCCTTTCAAATCGTGCAACAACTTCCTCTCCAGTAGGAACAACAAGCCCTCCCTCAAACATCACACCCATACTCTTCTCAAGAGTCTCAACCATCATCCTCCCAAAAGCCATTCTTCACAATGTTTGAAGACCTATCTCAACCACCTCTTCAAACACAAGATACACAATGCCAACAACAACAACCAACAACACAAGTTCAATCAGGAGTAGACACACTCACCTCCCCCTCTTCCCAAGCTCCTACTTCAGAAGCTTACCCTTCTTTTTCCATGGCATTCCCACCGACATCCCAGGTATTCAAAGTATACGATACACAGTCCTTTACTCCACCCTTGTCTACATCAACTTTTAGGATACCACCTCCTCCTCCTTTCCAAGCTCCCACCACTAGTCTTCTTCCTACTTATGGATCGAGACCTGCAACTCACACCCCTACCCCACTAGACTATTCTACATAGTTTAGCTTCACCACCTCCTATCCTCTAGGATAGATATAGATCCCATATTTTGATACCTCATCTCGACCACCCTTAGCATAGGTAGTCCCAACACCTACACCATTATCCACTGCACCCACCTTCTTTATGCCTCCTCCATCTTGGTCATCACCACCTATGACCCAACCATTATAGTAGGCTCCTACCCAACAAATACCTATGCCACAACTGCACATCCCATAATCACAGTATTATTACCCTCAATAGACATCTACCCCACAACCTAGTGTTCCCGTAGATGCGACATCACACATCACCCAATACCCACCTTACCAAGATTAGGTGCAACAATACCCTTCACAATATTGGGAAGAGCAACAACTCCAATACCCACCACATTCATAGGCCCAACCGACCCTAGCGCAATCCTCCATGCCCTTAACACCTAAAATTCAACTCCTATGAGATGAAGTCAAGATGTTAAACCTATGCACCACAAGCTACGGGCCACAAAAACCATCCTACGATGAACTCTACAATGAGCCAGTTCATCCATCCATTCCTATCCCACCTTACCCCTACCACTTTGAGATCCCAAAGTTTGATAAGTATAAAGGTAAGGAAGATCCTAGAGAGCATGTCAGTAATTACCATTCAGCTTGCTACCAGCTTCATAGTAGCAATCCCCTTATGTTGTGTACCTTCTCCCTCTCACTTGGAGGACAAGCCTTAGATTGGTATAATATGCTCCCATGCCATAGCCTTTATACATTTGAGTAATTAGCAAACACCTTCTTAGAACACTTCTCAATTAATATAAAAAATAAGACTACCTTCTCAGATGTCTATGCCTTACGATAGGCTGATGATGAACCTATCATCGAGTTTGTCTCTAGATGGAGAGCGATCATCCATGATCTCACCCATAGCCTCCCTACCATAGAGCTAGTGACACTCTTTTCCAAGAGTTGCCACAAACACATCTCTACCTCTCTACAACTTCACCAAAGCCACACCTTTGAAGAAGCTATTTCATAGGCAAAGGTTATCGAGGACATCAAGGTCCAATCTGGTAAAATCAAACTTCAACAAAAGTCATCTTACACTGCAAATCCTCACTTCAATTGCAACACACTGAATCAACCCTTCTCGGAGCCACCATAGACCAATCAAGTAGATGTAACCTCTCCATATTCTTCATCAGTCTCACAACCTCCTCCTCCACAACAATAATTATCTCATACTAATGTACCTCCTCCATCCAAACCACAATGAGCTCATGGTCCACGTCCTCCATGTCGACATCATGATTGGACTCCACTTTCTGAGCCTCTACCTACCTTATTCCAGAGGTTTTTTGAGGTTGGTCATGTTACATTACCAGACATTCGACCCATAGATCCAAATTGACCCAACCCTCATGGGCACATCGAACATACCTTTTGTGTTTACCATCACCAGCCGGGTCATGATGTTCGCTCTTGTCACACCTTTCATGACTTAGTTGAGGACCTTATCGATCATGGTACTATTCAAGTTTCAAACCCCATCATACCACAAAATCAAAATTTGGGTAATTATCATAACACATTACCTGAACACAGGGGGACTAATCCCCATGAGACTCAACCCACTCAATAAGTCCAATCAAGGTAGTTCAATCATGTACATCACAATATTCCTTCCCATGGAATGGTTGGCATGATTAGCATCACTACTCATAATCAACACTAACCACCATATCGAGATGTACCCATTCCTCCACTTCCACCATCATCCATTAACCATTTCACTAATAATGTCAATTTTCCCTTTCAAAAGGCTTGAAATCACACATTCATCACTTCCAAAATAAGGGTCATATTTGAACCAACCTTTCCCACATCACATCATCTCCAAATTTCCCAAACCTTTCACCATTGGATCAAGCTCGAAAATAGCTTTCCAACGGTATAAGATTTGTCCAATTCTAACATTGTTTGGTCCCCCAAACTACCAAAATACTACACATGGGTCTAATTCACCCCCAACCTATGATTTCAGGTTCAATTCACCCCTTGCCATGTGAATTGAAGCTCCTAATCCCAAAATCATCCAAATTTCATCCAAAATTAGGGGTAACTTCATCTTTCCCCATTCATCATTCAAAACTAGGGTAACATCATCTTCTCCCCATCCATTCCTCAAAATGAAGGCAACTTCACCCTCTCCCCAATTCATCATTCAAAATTAGGGTAACTTCATCCTCTCCCAATCCATCAATTCAAATTGAGGGTAACTTCACCCTCTCCCCAATTCATCATTCAAAATTAGGGGTAACTTCACCCTCTCCCATTCATCATTCAAAATTGGGGTAACTTTATCTTCTCCCCATACATAATTCAATGTAGGGGCATACATCATACATCATCAGGTTCAAAAGGTTGCATCCTTTGCCTTACCCTCACCAAATCAAATCAATCACCAGGTTCAAAAGGTTGTATCCTTTTATAAAATGTTGTGTCCTTTGCCTTACCTTCATCACAATTGTTTTCCCAAACAATAGGTTTCTCTTAAAACCTCAAAAAACAAATCAACACATAGGTTTCTCTTAAAACCTCAACAAAACAAATCAACACAGGTTTCTCTTAAAACCTCAACAAAAAAAATCAACACAAAGGTTTCTCTTAAAACCTTAGCAAAACAAATCAACACAAAGGTTTTTCTTAAAACCTTAGAAAAACAAATCAACACAGGTTTCTCTTAAAACCTCATCAAAACAAATCACAAAGTTTCTCAAAATCCTCAAAACAAGGTTTCTCTCAAAACCTTAGAAAATCTAACACAGGTTTCTCCAAAATCCTCAACAAAATTTTGAACATTCTTTTTAAAATCCCTTAGCATACCAGGTTTCTCCAAAATCCTACACAAAAATTTTGGAACATTCTTTTTAGAATCCCTTAGCATACCAAGTTTCTCCAAAATCCTCAAAAATTTTGAACAAATCTTACCACCCCAACCTAGAAAATTTAGAACTTTTTTAGAATTTCTCCAATTTTTGTTTCTCCAAAACCTCAAAAAATTTGATAGGTTTCTCCAAAAACCTTAGTAAAAATTTGATAGGTTTCTCCAAAAACCTCAATAAAAATTTGGATAGGTTTCTCCAAAAACCTCAGTAAAAATTTGGATAGGTTTCTCCAAAAACCTTAGTAAAAATTTGGATAGGTTTCTCCAAAAACCTCAATAAAAATTTGGATAGGTTTCTCCAAAAACCTTAGCAAAAATTTGGATAGGTTTACCCAAAAACCTCAACAAAAATAGCCTAGACTAGCCTAGCATAGTCATAGCCTAGCATAGCCTAGCATAGGTGCAACATACACATAGTCTAGCCTAGCAATATTTCACTTCTTTGTCGCATCGTCCCTCATGCCGCATCATCCCTAGAACATTGTTGTCATGTGAATCCTTGATAGTGCCAACCCGCTACATCCATAATATGTCCAATTATGCAAGTCACCAAAGCCCAAGCCACATCATTGCTTCACCCCCTCATGTACATCCTGACCCATGCCATTTTGCCCACCAGTAGGCTCTCTTTTATCATTCTTCTCACTTCTTCCTCTACTTCTTCTTATTTCCTCATGTAGTTGTATGGTCACGCTTTGAGTGGCTACATACCTACATTGATCTATCCCCTTTCTTCTATCATCCTTTGACTTTGGTAATCCCCTTATCTTATTGGTTGCCAAAGACTACTTCTTCTATTTTATTCTAGTTGTACATTCCACCTTCATTCCTTTCCTCTTTTTGGCATTACTACATGCATCCAACACATCATAGTTTATGCACCTACTACACACACACCCCACATGTTGGGGCAACCCTTATCATGCCATCCCATTTTGGCCATTATCATACATCTTACTCATCTGTAAATAAGTTTTCCAAACTTCTCCTTCTACACATCATGAGTTTCCTCTTGTAGATATTGCATTCCCCCACTTGCATCATTTACATTACACCCATTGCATATATCCATATATTTTTCAACAAAATTTCATTTCAAGTTTGTACATTCTCCCCCAAAATGTGCCTTCAATAGGAGTAATACATGCACTTGTTAGCATCACCACCTGGATGTCCATTCCCCCTTTTCAGGATTAGGGTATACATAGGTGTCATGTTTAGATTTGACTACTCCTTAGTTCAGTCAATCACATGTCACCCCTAGCTGATAGGTTTTACATACTCCTTATGGTTCTTTAGGCTGGTTCAACTTCTCTCATGGACCATTCACAACAGGTTACACATTAAATAAATTTTGAGTCTAGGGAAGATAACACCTTGCGTAGATATTACCATCTAGTGAATAGTTTCCCCTGCTCATCCTATCACTTGCATGGTCAACATACGACCTAGGGATAAACAAAGGGATAAGCATAAGCAAAATTAAAATAATGGGGTAGAAAACAAAAGCCAATGCCCATACAAAAAAAAAAGAGAGAAAAGAATGAAAAAGAGCACCACAATAAATAGGTAAACAATAGATGAGGGGCAGAAAACAAAAGGAAAAGCCTCTAGATATCACCAGTGTTATGCTTCATCACCTTTGGTCCTTAGGTTTAACATAACACCATGGGATGATTTCCATCACTAGCAATAGGCTCCAAGAGCCTACCTACCAATGGAATAGTCTTACAAGTGGTGATATATCTATCACATTAGCTACCCACTTTTATATAGATCACTGTTCACTTATGGATGAGCTAGCTAGTTTGGCCATGTCTACAATAGGTTAATCCTACCTCCCTCAAAATGGATAAATGAACCTCACTCATTTACACACATAGGTCCATGATAGACTTTGAACCAGTTCGATTAGTTATGAGTTGCCACATAAACTTGCACAGTTTTGGGTCCAAGATTTGATTACCAAAACTACATTGGTCAAAGCCATTACAGATGCCTTATACCATCCTACATCTCTGAGATCATGGAATGGATCACATTCACATAGGTACATGCAATGATACAAGTGCTTCCTTTGCACATTTCAGCCCTCCCATACATGCATCCATGCATCTATGTTACATAGATTTATTACATATTACATCAATGCATTTACCAAACATGCATCACACCAAATATTACATCAATGCATTTACCAAACATGCATCACACCAAACATTACATCAATGCATTTACACTACATGCATCACATCAAACATTACATCAATGCATTTATCCTACATGCATTTTCTTACATTGCATCATCACACCTATATCACATGCATTTACTACAATTGCATTCACATCAAATCACATTACATACACATTAAATCACATACATTGTATGTAGGCACAACACAAAATCATCATGTGCACCCTTCACAAGGCTTGAAATTGTGCATTCATCACTTCTAAAAGTAGGGTCATATTTGGCCTACATTTTAACCTATAAAATCATCTCCAAATTTTCCAAAAATTTTACCATTTGATCAAGCTCAAAAAGATCTTTCCAACGGTATAATATTTGTCCAATTCTAACATCGTTTGGTCCCCCAAACTGCCAAAACACTGCAAATGGGTCAAACAGTCTAATTCACCCCCCGCCCCATGAATTAGGGTTCAATTCACCCCTCGACATGCGAATTGAGCCCATGACCTTCAAAATCAATCAAATTTCTTCCAAAACCCTAGGAAATCATGCAAATTTCTTCCAAAACCCTAGGAAACCTCCCAAACTATCCTCTAATTTGCTTTTTTATCATTTTCATCATGCATTGGTATTCTATCAATCGTTGCATCACCAAATCACCACATTCCATTCACCTCATTGTTGATTCCTCATTTGAGGGGGTATTCATATCCAAAGTCAGCTTTGCATGCAACCAACCAACCGAACATCCAAAAGCATGGATATCACATCTATCTACAAATTTTTTGCTGAATATTATCTTATGAAATAATCTCAATCCCAACCAGATATTTGTTAAATCAAGAGAGCTATGTATTTCGATGGAGAAGTCAATCTAGCATTCATGTATTTCAAATACAAAATGAATGATATGTTGACGTAATCCTAGTGCAACATTTGGAGAAGGAATTCTTTTGGCATTCATGATGCATAATGAATGACACGTTTGAATAATCCAAATGTCCCTCTAGCTCAAATGGTTTGACACTTGTCACCATGTGCTCATCAATCAATCGACAACAAATATTTGAATAGGTATTTGTTCTATTCGTACTTTTGGACCACACTGAACTGGTCGCAAAAGCAAAGTAGTCAAAATTTGCCTCCCCCAAGCAACTAGTATGACATCAAAAATGTCATACGGGCTCAGAAAAACCATCGCATTGCATCCACAATCATCCATTTCCATTTACCGATATTGTTTTCATTTCATTTTATCTCTTTCCTCTTCTCTTCTTCTCCTTCCTCCTTCTTGGCTATCGATCAATGTTGTATGGTCATGCTTCGAGTGGCTACATACTTTTGATTGGATTCCATTCTCCTTCTATCCCTTTTCCTCTACACAAACCCTTCACATTTTTGTATTAAACTATGTTCCACATAGTATAGTACAAAAAGGGGCAAAATGTAGACACCTAAAAGTCGCACATTGCTATACCTACGTACTTGTAGATCCTTTTGGACACTTGTAGGTTTACATAGGTAATCCTAGATACCCCTAGGCTATCGTAGACCAACGTAGACTATTGTAGATCCTCCTAGACATACGTAGACTACTGTAGATATGTGTAGACATGCGTAGACTACCATAGACATGCGTAGACTAGCGTAGATCACCATAGATTATCGTAGCATTGCGTAGACTTCCACACACCACTTCACTAGTTTTTAGGTCCAAAACCCTAATAAACTACCTAAATCACATCATGAACACCTTCCATGCATCATAAAACCATCCACCAGCCTCCTAAGGTGATACAAGACTCCTTTATGCTTAATTGAGGCCCCCATGAGGCTATTAATTGGCAAAAGTATTAATTGAGTCAATTGTTAAATCTAATTTTAAAGTGACTTCACTTAAGTTCACTTTTAGGGCTAAAAAGGTTAATTAGGTCCTTAATCCCTAATTACCCCTAATTACTCCCTCCCACATGTGTGTGCACTAGGTTAGTTAGGATATTTCTTAGGAAACCCTAACCTAACCCCAGACCTAACCTAGAGTTGACTAATCCTAGTTAACCCTAATATCTCCTCACACATGTGTGAGGATGAGATATTTCCTCAAGGGAATGTGAGGATGCCACCTCACAAACCCTAACTTAACCTTCATGGGATCTCACCCTAGGGCTTAGTTCTCCTAACTACCCCCCTACACCTTGGGTTTTCTTATAAATAGTGGGCCCAAACCCTCATTTATCTCTCTCTCCACTTATGTCCAAAGCACAAAAACTCTACCAAAATATGTACAAGAAGCACAGAAAAGTAGATATGAACCTACACATCAGTAATACAGCACCTAAGGAGCCTGTCCATCGAAGGATCTCTGGAAAATCACACTCACAGTCCAATTCACCCCCTGCCCCATGAATCCGGCACCAATTCACCCCCTAGGGGGCTAATTGGGTTTACAAGACCCGAATCGACCCAAATATTGGAGGTAAGCTTCATTTGGTATTTTTATGTGGTTTTGCATCATTTATTTTAGTTTTTATCATGTTTTATGAGTCAATTTGTCTTTCTTACTATGGGGCCTAACTGAGGCAAGCCCCCAAACCTACTAACCCCCTTTTGCAGGCCTAGCATAGGAGCAAGGAGGGAAACAACTACAAACTACAAACCCATGGTGGCACATGCTATACACGAAGCCCATCTACACTAAGGAACCCAAAAGAAGGCATCAGGCCTATTGTAATATTTGTGAAAGAGAAAGGAAAAAGGGGAATTCTCCCCATTTGTAACACATAAGCAATCTTATCATGAATAAAATACATATTTCTGAATGACTTGTGTTTATTACTTGTTATTAGATCAAATTCTCCATTTTACCCATTTCACTTGGTTTAATCCCATAGGGATTATCATGTGTCACAAAATGCACATTCAAATAGAAAGCAACAAAGTATGTCTTTCTTGGAAACATCTTGTACCGTAGAAGCTATGATGGAACTCTCCTTCATTATCTTGAGCCCCAAGAATCATCTTGGATATTTTTTCAAACTCACAATGGTACATGTGGTGGCCATTTTAGCGGTATGGTCATTGTAAAGTGCATCCTTTGAATGGGTTATTATTGGCCCATTATAGATAAGGATTGCACTGCGTATGTCAAGAAATGCATTAAATATCAGCATCATGTTAATCTTACGCACTTTCCATTGCAGGACTTACATCCCATTCAAGCAGCTTGGCCATTTGCTTGGTAAGGTCTAGATCTAATTGGTGAGATCTCTCCTCCATCATTAGGCTAACATACATTTATTATAATGGCTACTAAGTATTTTACAAAGTGGGTGGAAGCCATTCCCTTCACAACAACAACTCGAGCATGTATTGTGTATTTCATACTTTACAATATCATTAGTAATTTTGGGATACCATCCAAGATAATATCAGATAATGGAACATCATTCAAGAACAAAATAGTGAAGGCTCTAATGTCTAAGTATAATATAAAATATAGTTTTGTGACTCCATATTATCTATAGGTAAATGGGCAAGCTAAGGCTTCAAACAAGACAGTGGTCACCATCTTGAAAAATATGGTACAAGAAAACCACAAAGATTGGCACATCTAGCTACCCCTTGTATTATGGGCTTACAGGACTAACATTAGGATACCCACTAGGGAAACCCTATTTTTGTTGGTATATCGCATTGAGGCCATTATGCCCCTAGAGTTGGAGATTCCAATGTTGCACATTATATTGAAAGAGTTCATTGATGATGACACGGTGCAACAAGCTCACCTATATCAATTGATGTTTCTTGATGAACATCAAGTGAATGCCCCTGAGCATCTTTGCATTTACCAAGATCAATTAAAATGAGCTTACAATAGTAAGGTCCATCTGAGGGAATTTAAGTTGGTGATATTGTGTTGAAAGAGAACCAACAAAACTCAAACCTACCACCATACTTACAAGATAAATTTGTAGCTAACTGGTTAGGTCCTTACATATTTCAGAGTAGATTGGACCTAGAACATATCGTTTGACATCGCTTGAAGGTGTTGAAGATCCTGAACCTCTCAACATACTTCATCTTAAGGTGTTCCACACTTAATAATTCATAAATTTAAAAATATGGAAAATTTCAAAATCCATAAAAATTGAAAAGCAATAAAATCTAAAAATATCGCATTTCATTTGCATCATGCATTTTCATTTTGCACATGCATTTCATGTAATCATATTGCATTAGGCATATCCATCCATCACACATGTATTAGTATAGGTTGTGTTATAAATCTTACAAATGACACCACATTTGTACTTCAATCATGCATCTATGCACCATCATCATCAATAACCCTTGTGAATAATTGTGGTTTTCAACACAATCCCTCTTATTGCTATAAGGAATATACTAGGATTTTTCTAGTCATTTAGCCATACCTAGTGGTCTTCTCAGATTTAGTAGAAATCTTGTTGTGCTTTTGTATATGAGGTTTATTTTTGATAGAACTTAGCATATCATAATCCCATCACTAATCAAACACATTAACAATCCTAATTAGGGTAAGGAAGGATAAGCACTACAAAAGTGGTCTTGGTCACCTTAGATGAAAGGTTTTATTACTTGCTCATTTTGTGAGGCGCAACGGTCTAGATTAGTGGTCATTGGAAAAAGGATAAGTTTACCCCCTACCCAAATAAATACCTTGATTCCATAAGGGAGAAAAATCCCAAAAATCAAATCAAATACCTTGCTCAAAACAAAAAAAATGAAATTAAAAAAAACAAAATATAAAATAAACAATGATTTTTATCACTATATATGAGCAAGTATCCCAATAAATTGAATAAAAGAAGGGGGTGAGCTTGAATCCCTAGAATAATAAATTCTCAAAAATCATAGGGTGATCCCCAATATAGCAATGGGCTAAATGAATCATGCTTGGCATTGGATAGGTCTATGCAATTTACACATGAGCTAGCTTTAGGTGGTCGGTATTGCCTAGTGGTCTAGTCTGACTAAAATCCAAACCTAGGATCGGGTGAACATTGGAGGATCCCCAATATAGCAATGGGCTGAATGAATCCTTCCTGGCACTAGGGTATGCTTATATCTCATCTAATATAGTTATTTGCACACATAGGGGTTATGAATAGTTGGGTCTTTCATAATGAAAGATTTATGTTTTAGAAGTCTAGTATAGTCATTATACAAATTTTGATAAGTCAACTAGGGTTTTTGAGTCTCATGGAAAACCTCAAAAATTTCCAAATAGCAACAACCATATAAAATCAATCAATTATCAACTTCCTTTTATAATATTTTATTTATTAAGAAATATTTATAATATAGGATTGATACTGGATGGGTATCAGCAATGATGTTTAAATGGCCACTAACTATGTTGTGCATATTATTTTAACTTACGAAAAGCTTATGAATAGAAATAATACAAAATTTCATAGCACATATGGACATTTAATTGATTAATTTTTATTATAATATGTATCAATTACATTTCATGATTATTATACATTAGGTGGTGTCATCCATTAGATTGCCAAACCCATATTGCATTCATACATTATGTTTTAAGTGATTAAGACATACATGTTCATTTACATTAGATCAATCATCATGTAAATAATGCATTACATACATTGCATTCATCATATCATAGCATCATAAATTAAATGCATACAAGTAAATAAAATTAACCATGCATTTAACATCTAACATTGCATCCATATGCATACAATCAAAGTAGTCTATCTACACATCTAGATCACAATATCTATTCATACATCCATTTTCTAGTTAGTGCATGTCATCCATACATCACATCATATAGCATCAAATAAATATACAATATAAGCATTGCATCCATACGCATCTCATAAACATAAAATAAATAAATCTGCAAATATAATGAGTCTCATAAACTTTAGATCATATATATGTGTGTGTGTGTGTGTGTGGGTCGGTGTGTGTCAAAAAGTGTATATAGGCATATATTCAAAATGCCTGTAGGCTAAAACTATGTAGGTCCTTGACCTTAAACTAAAAAATGGTATAAACATCTAAAAATACCTATACTAGGTAGCACCTGTACCCCTACTCTATGAGGCTCCTCCATCACCTCCACCCTCCCTATGAGTTCACCTAGAGCTGGTACTAGTAGACCTCTCTATCCTAGGTGTCCTACGGTTGGGCCAAGCTGAAGACCACCCTATCTCCTAGGTTTGAATCCTTTGAGTCCTTGGATCTATGGTCCTCTTAGGAATCTCACCCTTGAGAATCTAGATCTCTCCCTCCAGGTGAGATATATGAGTAGTATGTGATACTCTCTTGTCAATATGACACTAAACCATAGCCCATAGTATCCTAATATCTACATTTATATCTAAACTTGTGCATCCCTTTATAGCTAGAGCCACTAGAGCAACCTGTGGAGTAGAAGACTTCCCTCGTAGACTCCTCGCCATATCCCTCTCATGAGTCATGATTTGTAGTTAATATTGTGTTATATCTTGCTCAAGTGTCATCTTCTCCAAAGCTACAGTGGCACTCACAATCTATGCTAGGTGGAGAGTCTTCTCCTCCTTGTAGCTCTACCACTACTCCTATCCCTATATTAGTTGATCCTACGTGACTCTTAATTATACCTTTATAGTAGCCATGGAAGTGTCCCTCTCTCAAATATATATCTGAAGGATCCCTACTCGTATCTATAAGCTAGCAACCTCAGCCCTAAGCTAGGACACCTCATCATCAAGCTCCTCCTCACCCTTCTCTGACTGGAGTTCCTCCTCAGTTGTAGCCTCACCCCATCCACCCTCTATCCACTAGAACACTCTATGCCCATGAGTATAAACACCCTCTGTATGTGCCCCCTCTACCCCTATTTTTTTCTCACCATCTATAAGTTTACCTAGGGGGCCATCATCCCACCAAAACATGGTAGTCCACCAAGTGTCATAATCTATTGTATTCCATGCTTCCTCCAGATAAGAATCTTGGAAGTCGTCATCCTCATCCCCCAATGGAGTCATCGAAGGCCATTTCAAGTCCTTATATGCCTTAATATGGTGATAAATAGTAGATGTAGGATGTATATCCTAGTGAATATCAAACTTCCTAGTTACATGGGAGAAGTAGAAGAACTCTCGTATCTCGAGCTTACGCCCAAGAAGCAATCTATCACACTGAGTCCTCTTCAAATATTTGTCTATCTTTGGCCATATAGGATAATCCAAATAGGGCTTCCATATTACCTGTCCAGTCTATAGCTATGTAATCTTATCAATGTAGTACTACACATCTCCTGCTTGAGTCCTACTTCTAAACCCCTTAGCCTCCTTGGGCCAGTAAGAAGCATAACACTGGCTCTCCTCAGTAATGTCAATAATCCAAAGAGGTAGTTGTGTGTGGAACTCAATTGGGTGTGATTAGTGGGTGTGCACCTTCTAGAATGTCATAGATTCATAGTCATAGTTCAAGTTTTCCCTGATGTCAATTCAAACCCCAATAGTTTTGTCACACCCAGTGGGACCCTAAAGACACATTGTCTTTCCCTACCCATTTTATTTCATTGTTGATAATTCATGGAGGAATAAAGACTTAGTTAGTTATCTTGACCTCATTTAGTGATGAAAATAAATTCACTTGGTAACTCCTTGAGTGCAAGAAACCAAAAAAGACATTTTAGTAGCCCATATTTTTCATGTATACCAAGTCATATGCTAAAAATAGTCAAGACCCTATCACATTTTATGAGCATCCTCTAAGAGGATCCAATATTGTAAGAATTATATTCCTAGACTCACAGTTGGAAGAGGTTCTAGTTGAATCAGCCCCTAGGGTACCTCCAAGACCAACTCCACTAAAAACACAACCTGCAATGGCTCAACAATAGAATATCAATTAGAATTAGCCCCCACATAACTATCCCAACTGGGATACTTATGGACCTCTTGGACTTACTAATATGTATTATATCCCTTAGGCTATTTCAAAATCCATCCCCACATATGATGGTATAGTAAATACTACATATGAGCATTGCTAGGATATATTAAACTTAGTTGCTATTCAAAATATCAAGAATAAAGATGTTATGGTCAAGCTTATAGCCTTTTCTTTTAGAGAAAATATCCTTCACTAGTTTAGAATTTTGAAAGACAAAACCATCACTTCATGGGATGAGTTAGATAGCCCTTTCATAGAAGAATTCAATGAGTCATATGATCCCTTTTCACTCCCAAAGAAATTCATAACTATGCAAAAACACCAGCACAAGTTAGTCTCTAATTTTAACTTGAGGTTCAGCAGAACATGGAAGAGGATTCCCCCAAAATCCAAACCAACTGCATCTTTAGATATGTATTACATCATAATACTTGTGTTAGACTTGGGGCTACAAACTTAGTATTCAAGCATAAACACCTTCCCACATGTTTACCAAGCAACTTTCCAAGAAGAAAATGTGTTAATTATTATAGGAAGGCTTCCACCAAAAATGGTCATGCCTTATTGCTCTAAAATTCCTCAGTTTTCACCAAAGGTAGCCTCTCCTTCATACATGGATCCTCCATAAACTCCATTATTTCCTCCTATAACAACCCCTATGATACCTTTTCCTCTTCCATATAAAAACCCCCAATAATCATCTCTATTGCTGGACATCTAGAGAACTAAAAAAAAAATAACAAGGTTAATGCAATGGAAAAAAGGGAAATAGAGAGATTTAAAAAGAGAAGATTCTCCTATATTAATAAAGATAAAAAACCTAGTGCAAGTAGTAGTTCAATACCTAGAGTCAATGCAAACCGAGCAGAGCAGGAATATGCATCTAAAACTAGTTTTATCAATGTATGGTGCTTAGTTTACAATGATTCTCATGATTCTAATACTTGTATGACCATATGCAACAATACATGGAGAAAGTTGAGAGAAATTAGAAGGGGAGGATTAACATGTTGTAGCGGCATGATCTGGTTATGACTGGAAAATATTTTCCTAAATAAGAGTAGCTTATTATCATGATTAGGTCTAGAAAGAAGTCTTTGCAAATAGATCCACAAAAAATGGGTCAATTCCAAGTAACTTCATAGACAAAAAGAGAATCACCACTACAGGGCAATGGCAAGTTCTCTATTCCACAAGTTGTTGATAAAAGATATGCAACACCTAAAAGACAAGAAAAGGAAGTGAATACTCTAGGAAGAGGTGAAAATAAAAGGAGTACAAAACATGAAAGTGCTTTTAGACACTAAAATCTGGTCAATCCGATTATGCTACCGAAAGCAATGACTAAATTGACATACCAAGGCCCCTAGGGCAGCCCTCAGAAGGTATACAGTGGTTCTAGCCACTTTGTGCAAGGTTTTGGAAGGTTCCAGGCCAATTTTGGGACCTTTTGGCACCCTGTTCCTATTCATCCCACCCTGGGATGAATACAGATCCTATTCATCCCACCCTAGAGCGAATAGCAGCATTCATCCCAGGGTGGGGCGAATAGCAGGTTTGACTAGCAAAAAGTCAAATCTGGACAAATGGTGCCTGGTAATGGTCATTTATCCTACCTACCCATACCTACAAGTTAGAGCACGTAACATATTTATGCCATGCTTCATAAGGGAGGCCAAATTGGGAGATTCTCTTCCCCCTCCAATGCATGCCACCCCGGTGGCCAAGTGGCGCCTCTTGCCATGCATGCCCTTTTGCACATGAGCCCCCTGTGGCTATAAAGTGGATGCATTTTCCACACAAAAGAGGAGAGGAGTTTAAGGTTTAAGCAATGGAGCACTGCCGAGATTTTCCCTCACCTGATTGTGCTCTCTTTCCCTCGAGATCTCTTCTTAGCGAAGGAGGTTATCGAGTGACTCAAAGAGACGCAATTTGTTTACAAAGACCTATCAATCGAGTGAATTTCCACCCCAAATTTGATGAAAATACCCCCTTTTGTGTTTTGGACCATTCCCTAATGGAAATTTAGGTGGGCGTCCCACCCCTAGGTGCCCCCCAATTTGTGATAGTCCTATTCATCCCACCCTAGAATGAATACAAATATGTCAAAAATTTTGTGACTATTTTTAAATAGGTATTTTCTATATTATCATATGATGTTGCAGTTCAAATTTCATGCTTTTCTGAGTTATATTGGCCGAGATATTGCGATTTGAAGTTTTTACAGGCTTATGGGACCCACTGGAGCATGCATCAGGATCTGAGCCTGATTTCTGAAATCTAACCATATGGGTTCTCTTAAAATGTTATTTTATGCATTATTTCCAATTTTCATGTGTTTTGGATATGTGTAGGGGTAGAAATTGCATGCTTTGGGTTTTGTAGGTTGGAGAAGCGCACTGCGATTACGCCATGCCTACAGATGCAATTTTGGTGCAATTTCTAGTGATATCTTCCCAAAACCTCTTATTTTACTTACCTCTATAATTTCATAGCATTTGGAGTTGATTTGGTATAGGCACACTACATATGCTCCTTTCTTGCCTGTGGGGATTACATGTTTTAGATCATACACACTTGCTATTTGATATTTCTTGTTTCCTTGTGTGTAGGTGCAGGTCATACAGTGCATTGGGAAGTAGCATAGGACATAAATATCAAATATACAAGTGGTGGCAACCTTTGGCTCACCCATTTCGAGTGTGGGTACGAGGAAAGACATTGGATGTGCACCAGATTCTCTTTGAAGGATTTCGATCCTTGGGCACCCAAAATTTGTAATAGTTGTATCATTCATTTGAGCCCTCGAGGGGACATATTTGTAACCTAGATTTGATCCATTTAATTAATAAGAGAACAATTTACTTTGCTTCATTTCTTGTTATTTGGTATCCTTTCCATCTTACTTGCATGCTTCCAATTTGATGCTTATGAGCAATAGGGGATAGATGCAATTTGTTATCCATATTTAGGTGCACCATTTTTCCCTAATTCAGTGGTGATCATGGTGGGACCTAGTCCCTTTTGCTTTAGGTGAAGTTTGAAGCTCATATTTCATCTTTTTATGTTGCAGGTGCTAGTCGCTCTAGACTGAAACGAACTCTGACCTGCTATTCATGCCACCCTGGGATGGATGCAAATCCATCCCACCCTAGGATGAATACAGACCTACTATTCATCCCACCCTAGAGTGAATAGAAACCAAAGAGCTTTCTGATCAGAATTCCAGAAATGACAGGTTTCAGAAGTGATGAGGTAGGTACCTAAACCCTCTGCTTTCATTTTGCACTTTCAGAAGTTGTTTAATTTGGTTTTTCATGCATAATTTGTTTGCCTAGAAAGGTTAAAAGTAGATTTACTTTTCCCATAATGCAAAATAACAAAAAGAAGAAAAATAAAAGAAAATCAAAGTAGGAATGCATCTCTATGGTCTGATTGCTTGTGGCCTACCCAATGGGTAGGTTAGCATTTAGGGTTTTGCATTTATAATTTACATTTGTAGGTTCCTTTTATCCTAAATTTCTGAAAGTAAAATACACCTTTTGCATGCATTTAGTGAATGATCATCGAATGCTTTATTTTTTGCTTTCTTTGGATTAAAAAGAACCACACACACCATGATTCACTTAAACGCTAGTGAGGTGGATTTCATCACCATCCACTAGTAGAGTTCAACGAGGTGGCTTTCATCTCCACCCATTGTCTCAAATCCCATGAACCTTATTCTTTGCCAAGGTCGGTTCCAAGATCCATCATAGCCCATGGGTTATAGCACGTATCTCTCTTCGAAGAGGTATATCATAGACTATGGGTGAACTGGGTGAGGAACTGGTAGGACCTGTGCTCCCTGGCCATGTGTGGACCTCATCACCACACATTATAGGTGGGATAACATGACCTGGAGTTCATCGCTAGGTTGTCGAGCTACGAGTATATAGGTGAAATCCAATTAAACATAAGAATATCATTCAACAAGATTTCAAACACGTGACACAAGGTCCTATTTTACAAACAACACATCTGAAACACACAAAATAGTTTAGGGATTCACATATAAAACTTAAAAGAGATAATCATCTATCTTATTGAGTGTTTCCTTTTCTTGTTTGCTATTTCATTAAGAATTTGTAAAGGAGATAATCATCTAGGGTTTGGTAGAGAGTTACAATGGTGTGCACCCATAGCCAAGCCCAATCATGGGTGGAAGCTATGGAGAGTGGACTAGGAGACATGAGTCATCTCCGCTTTAGCCCTAGGGACTTGGTCATACCTCCCTAGTGAGCCTCTACTCACCCTAGTCCCTGAACAGTGGGATGAGAACCACACTTACAAGGGAGCCCTATGCGGGACACCCCTATGGGTGATGGACCTTACCTAGGAGAGTGTTCCCGATATTTAGACACATCACATGCCTTCTTTGATGAAAGGCAATAGTGCATTGAGGTGCTAGTAGATAGAGTGGTGCCATGCATCCACATACCTATTAGGTCTGACATACCTATTCATAGGCCAGAGCATGACTTCACACATTGGGTAGAGCAGGTTGATCCGACCTCACCTCTACATCACCCTGATAGGGTCCAATAGCTTAGGCAACCTGATGGGTATGATACTCATCGCTCAAGGTGAGCTAACTCCACCCTTCCCTTCCTCATTCATGAAGGAAGGCATGAGGAAATCCTTGATTATCCTCAAGAGTAGTATTCTATGCATGCACGATGTGCCTCTACACCCATTGATTACAATGAGCATATGCTCAGGCCCGAACCTCAAGTCAATGTGGTGGCCCTCGATCGAGGGAAGCGTACGATAGATATCATAGATTATCTTGAATGAGGTCAGCCTCAAGGTGAGACTCCTAGGCCTCCTAGGCCTTACACAATGGAACAAATCAAGTAAGTAGTTGCAAGATATGTGAAATACCAAGCTCATTACACCCCCCCCCCCCCCCCTTAGATAAGGCCCCCCGGGGGGGGGGGGGGGGGGGGGGGGGCCCATATTAAAGCATTGCTAGAGTGCCTAGAGTTAGTAGAGAACAAGACCTCTAGGTCTAGATCTCAAAATCCCACTTTGCACCAGTTACGTAGTCAGCCCCTTCATCCTTCAATTCCTACCCCTCCCTATCTAGAGCAATTCAAGCTACCTCAGTTGGCTACCTTTAAGGGAGAGGAAGATGTGTAGGAACATGTCACTAAATTCTTGAGTCAATGCTTTGGCATTCAAGATAATGATGCTTTGCTTTTATAGATATTTGTGACTACCCTCTCTAGCCTAGCCTTAGAGTGGTTTACCCAACTCCCGAAGCATAGCATCCACAATTTGGATCAACTTGTAGATGCATTCCTAGAATGCTTCACCTTCAACACCAAGAGGAAGGTGACGTTGGCTGATCTCGCTAGGTTGAAATAGTATGATGATGAGTCAATAGAAAATTATGGCAATAGGTGGTGAGCCTTGCTCACCAAGCTACCTTATCTACTCCCCATGTCGGAGTTGACTCAGATGTTTGCCAAGAGCTACCTAAAGCCGATCTCCTTATTGTTGTAGCTACAATAGTATCCGACTCTTGAAGATGCCCTAGCATAGGCTAGGATCATTGAAGACATTAAGATTCAAGAGGGAGAGATTGTGAAGCCTCAGAAGGAGTGGAACAAGAATGCTAAGAATACCCTAGTGCAGCCTAAGCCAATAGTAGTGAATCAGGTTGCCATTAGTGTCCTAGGGCCAGTGCAAGCTGCACCACCTCAAAAGCCTAATTATCAGGCCACTCCTAGGAACTATGCCAAGGACAACCAGAATAATCAAGGGCAAAATCAATAGCATCACCCCAAGTGATAGTTCATACCCATTGTAGAGTCTATGGACTCATTGTTTGAGTGCCTCTTAGTGGCCAATTCGATCAATCTGCCTGAGAGTCGACCTGTCGACCCAAATGCACCAAATCCCAAAGGGTACAGAGAAGACCTATATTGGCAGTTTCATAGGGAAAATGGGTATGATGTGCAAATGTGCTATAAGTTCAAGAATTTGGTGCAAGAAAATGTAGATAAAAACCCCCTTGAGGTAGGACAACCCTATCATACCAAACAACAACAAAAGATGGAGTCTTAAAAAGACCCTTTCCCCCCCGGCCAAACCCCCAGTGCCCTAGGTGAATGAGGTGCACCATGCCCCCTAAGCAAGGGTATGTCAGCATGATCAACATTGTCATAAGAAATAGGTGGTACCCAAGTCCAGTCACACCACCTATGACTCAGAGTGATGTTCCTTCGACATCACAGCCTTTACCGCCTCTTGTGTTGAGCCTCCCACCTAGGCCTATGGTCACAATTAAGAGCAAGCTCACTCAGAGTTTAAGAATGACATCCACCCGAATCTCCATCTATGAGCTCATTCAACAATCACCACCTCATAGAGAAGCCTTGATGGAGATCCTTAAGGCAATAGAGCTTCAGCCCCAGGAGTCTAACTCCTTCAACAATTTTGTGGGGCATGTGTGGAAATGCATGGAACCGATGATTACCTTTCGAGAAGATGAACTTAAACTAGTTCCAAATGATATGGTGGATCCTCCCTTGCACATCGTCGCATGTGTAAATGGGATACCATACAAGAGAGTGTTGATAGACATTGGGTCTTCTAGAAACATCATCACTACAATAGCTCTCAAGCATCTGAAGCTCCCAGCATCCCATATTGTCGCATCTACCTACACCCTTCGAGCATTCAATGATGCCATATGCTCGATGGTTGGTATGATCATCCTACCTATCCAGGTGGGAGAAAATACCATCTTGATGCTATGCCATATCCTGGAGGGTGAGATGGCATACAATATCCTATTAGGTAGACCATGGATCAGGGACATGAAGTGTGTCCCTTCCATCACTCACCAGTGCCTCAAGTACACTCATGAAGGGCAAGTTCATGTCATCCCTACCGACCTAGAGCCTTTCAAGTATTGCAATATGGTGCAGCAGCTCCCTGAGTCAACCTTACCATCAACCCATCTAGATTTTCAACCGAATAAATCTAGCCAAGGTTTGACTCCATCACCATCACTTTCAAGCAATCCATCACCATCTCATGCCATACCATCCTCATCATCAGCACCCCCTAGATACCCATTGCACCTATGGATCCTTTACCTAGGAACCCAGGAAAGAAGCCTATTGATGAGGTCCAACCAACCATCTCCACCATCTCCACAGAGGATATTCCTAGCCAAGTAGATGAGGAGCTACCACATGAGGCAAATGATGAATCAGATCAGGTCTCACTCTCATCCCTTTTCTACCCATAGCCTTAGGTCATAGTGCACCTAGCTACCATCGGATTAGGGGAGTACATGGTTAGGAATGTTACAACTACCCCTACTATAGAGTCGGTGCATGACATGGGTCGACCTCATCTTCCCATAGGCACTATCATACCTCTCAGTATCCCCCCTAATCAAATGAATTTTATCTATGGGGGCCTTGACTATGGCATCGAGCCTTACCAATAGTAGGAGGAGGATGAAGAGCCCTTTTTTGAGGACATCAACTACATGTCCAACCCTGAATTTGCCATGAAGTACCTTCACCTCTGTAATTGGTATGGTTATGGGTTAGGCCTATATGAGCAAGGCACCAGAGTTCCTTACCAGCCATAGTATCAAATGCCTTATGACAAGTCTAGTTTGGGACTCAACAAGCCTGTGCCCTTAGACGTCCTCATAGATAGCTTAGAGTGCATGACTCTAGACTTTAGAGATGAGCTTGTGCGAGATCCTTTCACCAACCCCAATCATGTCTACTCACTAGGGGACTACTTCCCTATGCCCTTGGGAGATGATGACCCACCTCATGATGATATTCGATCCTATGAGAGAGGTGAAGGTTCATGCACTCTTCCCCATGATAGTGAGGAAGAAGATCAAGGGTCTCCTTATGAGTGGACATCTGATGATGAGTCAGATTATGGAGTAGCACCTATGGAATCTGATAGTTCGGATGGAGAAGGCCCATGGGTCATCCCTATGGATGATGAGGATGAGTTCTATCTATGCATGTTCCCATTACACCATCCCATATGGTGACAACTTCTACCTTTAGAGGAGCAAGCTCACCCACAGCCACACCGACCACCTTCGATCATTCCACCACCTCCGTAGCCACCTCCAAAATCTTTTCGACATCCTGATGTCCATGAACACCATCAACCACATAGGGGAAATCATCCATCCATAAATATGATTTCCATAGATCTGTTTGAGCCCTTGTAAGATCCGAATAACCCATTGAAGTCATTGCACCTCGACTTGGGGGTAATTGACTTTGATCGAGGAGATTCACCCCCATCACCCTTTGAGTATTGGCCTTGCGATGAGATGCTACAACCATTTCATTTCTCTCTAGGGCCAACTCATGATGTCTTCCATGCTGAGGAGGAACCCGAGGTTCCCATTGAAGATCTAAATCCAGTTGATGACATCCACTTGATCCCTACTCCTCACCAGTTGGAGGAGGGGTCACATATGTCAATCGAGCCTATGATTGACAAAGATATCAGCTCAGATCCTAAGAATCCATAGTATATCAAGCTAGGGGAAATTCTATCCCCTAAAGAGCAAGCCGATTACATAGCCCTTCTCATAGAGAAGAAGGTAGCTTTTGCATGGTCTTACAAAGACATGTCGAGACTAGATCCAAATCTAGTCACCCACAATCTGATGCTTGACCCCAAGGCCAAGCCTATCAAGCAAAAGCTAAGAAATATGCATCCCACAGTAGCCCTAATGGTCAAATATGAGCTACAGAAGTTGTTGGATGCCAAGTTTATCATTTCTATAGACTATCTACCATGGTTGTCCAACATGGTTCCCATCAAGAAGCCGGATGGGAGGATTCACATTTGCATCAATTTTTGAGACCTAAACAAAGTGAGTCCTAAGGATGATTTTCCTTTTTCGAGCATCGATGCCCTGGTAGATGCCACAATAGGCCATGAAATGTTATCCCTCATGGATGGTTTCTCTGGGTACAATCAGATTCATATCAATTCGAAGGACCAGCTCAAAATGGCATTCACAATGCCTTGGGGAACATTTTGCTATAAGGTCATGCCCTTTGGCCTTAAAAATGTTAGTGCTACTTACCAGCATGCCATGACATACATCTTCCATGACTACATGCATAAGATTTTGGAAGATTACATGGATGACTTATTGGCTAAATCTTTATTATGCCATGAGCATCTCGATGTCCTGTGCAAAGTCCTCGATCACCTTATTGAGCATAACGTGAGACTTAACCCCAAGAAGTGCATCTTTGGCATCACATCTAGAAAACTCTTGGGATTTATAGTTTCTAAATGAGGCATCGAAGTGGACCCCAACAAGGTCAAGGTAATCCTAGAGATGCCTCCCCCAACTACCATCAAGCAGCTTCAAAGTCTGTAGGGTAAGATCACATCCATCAAATGCTTCATAGCGCAATTGTCGGACAAGTGTCGACCCATGAACAAATTATTGCACAAGGGGGTCACATTCCATTGGGATGATGAGTGTTCGGATGCCTTTGATGCAATTAAATAATATCTAGCTTCACCACTAGTATTGGCTCCTCCTAGACCAGGAGTGTCATTCCGCTTATACATCTCAGCCATTGAGATTGCATTGGGTGCCATGTTAGCCTAGAACAATGAACTGCATAAGGAACATGCTACTTACTATCTCAACCACACCTTGGTCAGCTATGAGATCAAGTACGCATACATTGAGAAGTTATGCCTAGTGATGGTTTTTACCACCAAGAAGCTATGACATTACATGCTTAGCCATACCATGTATGTTGTATCTAAAGAGAATCCATTGTGATACATGATGAGTCACACTTATCACAATAGTCACACGATGAAATGGATCATGTTGTTGATGGAGTTCGACCTAGAATTTATCAGAAAAAAATCAATCAAGGGTCAGGTCATCATCGATCAACTAGCAGAGGCTCCTCTCCAGGATGATCAACCTCTTAGCATGGAGCTTCCCGATGATGGAGTCTTCCAAATATCAGAATCACCTGATTTTGATGAGCCTGAGTCATAGGCAGATATGAATCTATTCTTCGATGGCTCCAAATGTGAGCAAGGGGGTGGTGCAGGGATCATGTTTTTCACACCGCATGGGGCTCCCATACCCCTATCATTTAAACTTGATTTCCCATGCACCAACAATAATGCTGAGTATGAAGCCTTGCTCATAGGTCTTCAAATGGCTATCACCATGAAAATCACCAAGCTTAACATTTTTGGTGACTCCTTGCTCATTGTCAACCAGGTCAAAGGGATCTACCAATGCAAGTGCCCAATTCTGCAAGCCTACAAAGCCCTTGTGGATAAATTCCTGGAAAATTTTGAATGGTATGACATCGAGGCACTCCCTCGATCATCTAATCATTTTGTGGATACAATGGCCTCCCTAGGGTCCTTGATCCCGTAGAACCCTACTGATGAGATGACAACCATTCAGGTCAAAATGCTATCACAATCTATGGTTGAGCATGAGAGCACTCAAGCCATGCCAGAGGTCCACTTGATTCAAATTGAACCTCATCAAGAGAGATTCTCGCACATTCATGAGTGCTTGAATCATGCCGCTTGGGGGACTTTGTTCCCTCAAACCCCTTTTGATAGCAGTACAATGCTATTCTTACAAGTTCTTTCCCAATCAACATTCGCTCGAGAGGAACTTCAAGAGGGATAGGAAATTCATGCAATCGAGGCTTCCTCACAATAGGACTGGTCCACACAAATCAGGGAGTATCTAAAGCTTGGTAATCTCCCTCCTAGATTGTCGCATGCCACTAAAAGGACATTTAAATGGAAGGTGGAAAAATATGTCTTGCTAGGAGATATTATATATCATCGAAGCTATGAAGGGATCCTCCTTCATTGCTTAGAGCATCAAGAGTCGGCTTGGGCAATCGCCCAAGCACACGATGGTACATGTGGTGGCCATTTCAGTGGCATGGCCATCGCAAAGTGCATTCTTTGCATGGGCTATTATTGGCCAACTTTAGAGTGATATTGTTGTGCATATGTGAAGAAGTGCATGAAGTGTCAGCACCATGCTAACTTGACACATGTACCTTCTCAAGCCTTGCAACCGATTCAATCAGCTTGGTCATTCTTGCAATGGGGATTGGATTTAATCGGGAAAATATCCCCTACATCCTTGGGCTATCACACATTTATCATTATGGCTACCGAGTATTTTACAAAGTGGGTGGAAGTGATCCCCCTTACCACTATGATAGGACCCCGCATCGTGGAGTTCATATTGCATAATATCATTTGTCATTTTGGTATTCCATCCAAGATCATTTTGGATAATGGGACATCATTTAAGAATAAATATGTGCATGCTTTGATAACAAAGTATAATATCCAACATAGCTTTTTGACACCCTACTATCCATAAGAAAATGGGCAAGCAGAGGCTTCCAACAAAACATTGATTGCCATTCTCAAGAAAACTATCAGAGAGAATCACACCGATTGGCACACGCAAATACCCCTTGCTCTATGGGCCTATCACACTAGCATTCGGATGCCCACTAGGGCTACTCCATTTTCACTAGTGTATGGCACCGAGGCAGTCATACCTCTAGAGCTAGAAATCCCATCGCTATGCATATCCATGCAGGAGTTCATCGATGATGACACCACGTGATAGGCTCACCTAGATCAGCTTACATTGCTTGATGAACATCGTGTTAATGCTCTTGAGCACCTACACATTTATCAAGAGTGACTTAAGAGAGCCTACAATATGAAAGTCCATCTTAGAGACTTTTAGGTTGGTGATCTCATTCTAAAAGAGAACCAACAAAATTCTAATTTGTTGCCCCATCTAAGGGACAAGTTTGCGGTAAACTAGTTAGGTCCTTTTGTCATCACTAGTCAGATTGGACCCAAGACTTATCGCCTAGCCTCCCTTGAAGGAATCAAGGATCCTAAACCCTTGAACATCCTTCATTTATGGCCTTTCCATGCCTAGAGTGTTGTGGCCCACCTCCAAAATGCTCCAAGGGTATCTATAACCCACTTGGTCAACCTAAAATGCTCCTAGGTGGTCTATGACCATCTAGGTCACCCCAAAATGCTCCAAGGGTGCCTATAACCTACTTGGTCAACCTAAAATGCTCCTAGGTAGTCTATGACCATCTAGGTCACCCCAAAATTCTCCAAGGGTGTCTATAACCCGCTTGGTCAACCTAAAATGCTCCTAGGTGGTCTATGACCATCTAGGTCACCCCAAAAATGCTCCAAGGGTGTCTATAACCCACTTGGTCAACCCAAAATGCCCCAAAGGCATATGTAAGCCCTTTGGTCACCTAAAAAGCCCCAATGACCCCCAATAAGCCCATTGGTCACATGTATATACATATATATCAATCAAAAATCCAAAAACATCATCAAAATATCAAAAATACAAAAATATTACATTGCATCACATTGCATCCCATTGCATTTTGTCATCACTTGCATTAGGCATACTCATCATTGCACTTTGCATTTTAGAGTTGCTCATACATGTCTAGCACTAAGATTGTACACTAGTCATCATTCAAAATCAATTTTGTTAAAGTAATCATCCACATAATTCAATATTTCACTTATCATTTCCACCTACACTTCCCATTTTTCATATTTGTGTCCATTCCCTTCACCTAGCCATTTTTTCTAGAATGTCATTAGGGTTTTGGTCACTCACCCATCTCTAGTTTTCTTTTCAGATTTTGTAGAAAGCTATCATGATTTTTAGGAGGTAGAGTCTTGCTTAGATTGTACCTTGTATACATCAAATCCCAACACATTTTCACATTAATAAATCCAAGTTTTGCGCAAGGAAATATGAAACCTACGAAGTGGTCTAGGTTGCTTTAAGAGAAAAGGTTATCCTGCTCATCCCCCTATGTGAATGGTTCAAGAATGCTGAGAATTGGAAAAAGGACAAGCTCTTCCCTACCCAATTCCCCAAAATAAATAGTGGTTTTCACCACTATCAAAAGCAAATCCCAAACAAAATCTCAAAATCCCAAGAAAAATCATCAAAATCCCAAAAAGCAAAAATCCCAATGAAAATCCCAAAAAAAACAAAGTCAAAATCAAAATCCCACAAAAAGAAAAAATCAAAAGCAAAATAAATAGTGGTTATCACCACTTCCCAAATCCCTTGCTCAAAGAAAACAAAATACAAAATAAACAGTGATTTTCATCACTACATATGAGCAAGTATCCCAATAAAATTGAAGAAAATAAGGGAATTGAACTTGAATCCCTGGAATTCTCAGCATTTGACAAACCATAAGGTGATCCTCATTATAGGTTTGGTGGACAACCTACTTGGCAATGGTGGTATCCTTACGCATGATGATATGTCTATCACATTAGCATTTTGCATGTGTGTAGACCAATGTTTGCATGTGGATGAGCTAGCTTTTGGTAGCCTATACTACCTAGTGGTCTAATCCTACTAAGTACAAAACCTAGGATCATGACATTCATAGGGTGATCCTCATTACAGGTTTGGTGGATAGCCTATCTAGAAATGGTGGTATCTTTATGCATCTCACAAGAATGAACTCACTTGCACACACAAGGATATGAAGTATCTTGGTCATCCTAGAAGATTCATACCTTGTCAAAAAGTCTTGCATAGTCAATATACAACCTTTGATCAAGTTAGCTAGAGTGTTTGAGTCTCATGAAAACCTCATCTACATTCTCTAACATCTCATTTCATTTATTCCATTCTATCACATTGCAATAGTACATTTCCATATATCCATTACACAAAAAAAAAAAAAAGGAATTAATGCATTTTATACAGTCTATGGTGCTAACATAGTGTGTCAAATCATTAGTCATAGTTCATCATATCAAAGCACTCAATTCATCCATCTCATTGTGCATCCATGCATATACATAGCATCAAATCAAATTATCACAACATATGCATACATGATAAACATCCATCAATATGCCATCATATCATAAAAGCATCCATATGCATACATGATAAGCATCTAAAAATAAATACATACATTGCATCCATCTCATAAAGCAATAAAGGAGACACATGATGACCATAAAAAAATATCATATATATGGGGTAAAAATATACATCATAGTTCTCAAAAATGCTCGTAGGCTACAATAAAGTGGGTCCTCAGACCTCACCAATACCAAAAATCCAAAAAGAGTCCCAAGAGTCTCCATCACCATGGTCATGTAGGACCGGTGCTACGACTCACACTACCACCTATAGTCCGGGTCCACTATGATCCCCCATGCCTACTGCCACCAGCCTTATCAGTTCTCCACCTAGACCTTGATGCCTCCATCCTAGAGGAAGACTACACTATCTCACTCTACTAAGTACGATGAGATCCACTAGTCTCTCCATCATCAGGAAGATGCCCTCCAAGGTGCACTACCTCCATCTCCAACCGATCAATGTAGGCCTACCTCTGCTATCCCCATACCTGGTAAGTCTCCACCACTGACTACAGCCGTAACACCTCTACCCATAGCCTCTCCACATCCTCACTACTGGATCCCTCCTACCTCGAACCCTATGATCTCAGCTATACCCATAGTGATGCTATCTCAGCATGATCCTCCTATGCCTATGCCCAAAGGAGATCTCTCTCCTACCTGACCCTGGCTAGCTCCACCTACAGCTCCGTATATCGATCATCCTACATATCCTATTATGCCTATACCCCCTGATCCTCTGCATCCCCATAGTCACCCTAATCTCCCAAGTCTAGGAGGTCTACCTACTCATCTATCTAATGGTGATGCCCATGAGGCTCACCCACCTCTACCTGGTCCTCCTCAAGAGCATCCTGCATAGCCTCATCCACTACCTCAACCACCTCCCCCCAGGGCCCCTATACCTCACCACTAGTGCATCACCCACCATGAGTCATACTCCTCTATAGTCCTAGCATCCTCCACATTAGGAACATCTACTATAGGATCTACCTCCTCTCCCACCTCCTCCACTATAGGCCAACTCAGTGTCCTCTCATCCTCTAGTATCGATACACCACTGGCTCCCTAGGTAGTCCCTAACATAGCCCAAACTATCGCATGACCCAAGCAAAATGGAAGTACTCCTACTCGGTCCCATGCCTCGCAATCAGCCATCTACCTCACCTCACCTAGTGGAGCTACTCTCCAGCATCAGACCAACCTGGATAGTCCCTATAGGGTCACCATATCACCTACCCTGGTGCCAGTCATGAGAAAGCATCGACGTAGTGATCCACATCGCCTACATGATGATGAATCTACCCTCTCTCCTGAGCCCTCTACCATAGGATACCATATCCTATCTCCCTATCTGCTAGCTACACCTAGGTCATCCATGGTAGTCCATGTGGTCACCCCACAGCTATGTGCTGCCATCCCCAACACTACAGCAAAAAGCTACACCCCAAGCCCTTTCATCGATGGTAGTGGATCTCATACAACTCATCATAGAGTTGTGCCAGTAGTGTAGTCCCCCAAGCCATCACTAGTGGCTCCTCCATGGTGCACCCCACCAAGGCGTACACCAGCTCCAATAGGTTCCATGGGAACCTGGCTCCTGAGGAATTAGGGAGAAGCATATTGGAGATGAGGGTCATCAGTAGTGCATGCCTCACCCCCAATACCCCCTCCTCATACCAGAACCCCACCAATATCCCTCCATTCTGGTAGTCTACCTCTACCGCATCCGCATCCTCACCAAAGTACCTCATCAACACTACACCTCTCAGGTCATGGTGCATAGAGTGGATCGGTCACCCCTCTATCAAAATCCGTAGAATCCGGTAGACGTCCTCTAGCATCACTGTCATCTCCCCCATCGGTAGGTGGAAGGTGTTGGTGCATGAGTCCCATAAGCTAATAAGGGTAGTCAAGTAGGCATGGTCGCCTATCACAGGCTCCAACCGTGTAACCTGCTTGAGCCCCATGGCATCAAGCCATTCCCAGTCAGCCTCTATCAAGGCATCTCGAGTGGTCTCGAAGAGCTTCGGTTTTTGGTACCGACTCTTCACCACCTGGTAAAGATAAGAAAAGCAATAAGTAGGCATTCACCATGCTTCAAAATGGCCTCAAAAAGGCCCAAAAACAATGAAAAACTAATCTACAAAAGCAATCTAATTGCACAAAAACATAAACAAAACACAAAATATGGTATATTCCATCTAAATTAGGTTTAATTACCTATTATGTAATGTGATATGCCTAAAAATAAACTAATCTACAAAAGCAATCTAATTGCACAAAAACATAAAAAAACACAAAATACGGTATATTCCATCTAAATTAGGTTTAATTACCTATTATGTAATGTGATATGCCTTAAAAAAAAAAAAAAAAAGTTTAAAGCAAAATAAAACTACAATTTTCAAGCAAGAATAACATGGTGATAGAGTCAATACATGTGAGACAAGCAAAGTCTCCCCAACATCGAAGAATGCTCCACAAGATCAATCACACACAAAAGAGGAAAACCCACAACACTAATATTAAGTGGTAAAACCCTACTTCAAATGAAGAAGGAAAAAATCCACTATGAAGCTCACTATATTACTCATTTGATTCAACAATACAAGAATACTTCAATGTTATGCAACAATATGCATCAACATGATATTACAACACAAGTCAATATGACAAGATATATTAAGATGTAGTAGACAACACCCCTATTTAAAGAGAATATTTTCTACTACAACCCTAAATCTTATCACAATCTAATCTTATCATAATCTAATCTTATCACAATCTAATCTTGAGATGTGTGACAAGTGGCATCTATCAAATATTAGAAAGTGCTTAGTTACTTTCTAATATTATCACAATCTAATATTTGAGATGTGTGATAAGTGGAATCTATCAAATATTATAAAGTGATTAGTTACTTTCTAATGTTTTCTAGAAAAGGGGAAATAAATTTTTCCCACAAATTAAATATTCCTAGCACCCTTATTTTATTTATTAATTCGGTGGGAATAGTTTTACATAAAATAGAATTATTTTCTAATTCAAATATTATTCTTTAGACTTTATATTTTAGTCTAAGAATAATTTACACATTTTTGCATTACATATTCCAATATTTTTTACATTAATTGGGTGGGAATATTTTTACATACAATACCATGTACAAAATTTGCATAAGGTATATGAAAATAATAAAGCGTACACATCGGTTGCATAAAGCCAACCATAAAATATCATGTACAAAAGTAGCATAAATGCTAACAATAAAGTACCATGATAAACCAATTGCATAATGCCAACTACATAAAAACATGTACAAAGTTGCACAAGGCAACAAGAAAGTGCCATGTAAAAGAGTCGCATAAAGCAATTGCATCATATACCATAATTGCACAATGCCATCTACAAAGTAACATGTACAAAAGTTGCACAAGGCAAACAAGAAAGTACCATGTTCAAAAGAGATGCAAAAAACAATTATACCACAAAATATCAACTCATATATATAGCATAAAACACCTCATAAGGATGAAGTTTTCATCACACAAGTGTAACTACACTTCATTCCCCTTTAAGGACAACTTCACCAAACCAAGTGAGTCCCTCAGCTTACAAGACTACTCCTTAGGAAGATGTTTGGTGAACAAATCAGCAGAATTAGAAGATGATGGGAAATACTCCAACTGAATAGTCCCATCCAATACCTTCTCTCTGATAAAGTGGGCTTGGATTTCAACATGCTTTGTCCTTTGATGCATTACAGGATTTTTAGCCAAGGCAATAGCTAATTGATTATCGGAGAGTAAACATGAAGGACCAAATTGCTCAAAGCCAATTTCCTTCATGAGGGTATGAAGCCAAACCACTTCTTGTGCAATTGTTGTCGTAGCCTTATACTCCGCTTCCATTGTAGAAAGAGCAATTTTATTTTGATTCTTGGAGGACCAAGAGATAGCTACAGATCCAATACTAAAAACATATGTTGTGGTAGACTTTCTATCTATTCTATGCCCTCCAAAATCAGAATTAGCATATTCAAAAAGAGAAAAGGAAGGAAGCCTAGAATACTTGAGTGCCAAATCTCTAGTACCTAAAAGGTACTTCAAAATCTTCTTGGTAGCTTGTAAGTGCTCAATATAAGGTTTCTACATGAACCTAGCCATCATACCAACTGCAAAAGCAATATATGGCCTTGTGATGGTAACATAAAGAAGACTACCAATGAGTTGCCTATACAATGTAGCATCAACCAACTGAGATTATGTACTTACTTCCAACTTAACCCCTATAGAAATAGGAATGGAAGTAGGATTTCCATCCTCTAAATCAAACCTCTTAAGAAGATATCCAATATACTTGGATTTACTCAAAAAGGTACAATCCTCATGCTGATAAACTTGAATGCCAAGATAGTAGTGTAGAAGACCAAGGTCAGTCATTTCATACTCTGACTTTAATTTGGAGATGAAATCAAAAATGGCCTCATTCTGATTTCTAGTCACAACAAGATTATCAACAAATAGAGCAATTAAAATGACCAAGTTATCCTTCCTAATCACATAGATATATGTAGCTGAATAGCATTTATCAAAACCAAGATACAAGAAGTAACTTGAAATATTCATGTACCATGCTCTAGGTGCTTACTTCAGACCGTACAAGGTTTTCTTTAGTTTACACACAAGTGTTTTCTTGTACAACAAATCCTTGTGGTTGACTCATGTAGATATCGACATCCAAATCACCATTTAGAAAGGAACTTTTCACATCAAGCTAAAAAATCTGCCAACCTTGAGCAACAACAATATGTTAGGATCCTACTATAAAATATACTAAACAACACACTATCAACTAACATAAACACACTCTCACACATTTTCTTGGAAATAAACTCACAAAAATATTATAACAGTATTCAAAATTAAATGCATATGATAACAGAAATTACTTAAAAGGAACAATCTCATAATAGATAGAATCGCAGGCCTCTTCGAGGGGGCAACCTCCTTCAACACTTCATTAATTTGCAAAAATATCATTACATTGGTGCCTTGGGTATTTAAAGAGTTTCCTTCCAAGGTTAGCTTACATGCAAAATGCCACCTGGATTACATGCATAATGCCACCTAAATTACATGCATAGTGCCACTTTGAATTACATGCACAATGCCACTCGAATTACATGCATAATGCCACACGAATTACATACACAATGCCACTCAAATTACATGCACAAGGACACCTTACCTAACCTATCTACCATGTGTTACATAGAAAAAGGTGCCATTTGTCATAGGCACTACCTAAGATAAAACTTAGAACATTACAAAATATTAATCATGGGTACTACCCATGTTCACTAGGAATTATTACATCAAGGAAGTTATTACATTAAGGGTTAGGATGAGATCCTAACATGCCCTTCTCCTTGAAGAAGCTTTGTCCTCAAAGATGAAAATGAGGAAATTGTTGCTGGAGTTGATGGAGAGACTCCCATGTAGCATCCTCAGGTTGAATCCCATGCCACTGAACAAGGACCTTTGTAATGATACGGTTGCGCAGAGTGCGAGTTCGATGATCTAGCAGCTGCTCAGGTGCAAGTAAGTTGGAGCCTTCTTCATCCAATTCAGGGAGTGTTGATTGAACTTGTACCTTTGTGCCCACAACTTTCTTGAGAATGGAAACATGAAAAATAGGGTGGATCTTGGAAGTGGGGGAAAGAGCCAATTTGTAAGCTGTAGGGCCAATCCGTTGTAGAACCTGATAAGGACCACAAAATTTTGGAGCGAGCTTCTGACACCTATGAAGTTGTAGGGAAGATTGTTTGTATGGATACAAGTGAAGGAAGATCATATCACCCACATCAAAACTGCACTCAGAATGATGTTGATCAGGTTGTTGGCACATCTGATTCTAGGCCATGTTAAAAAATTTCTTGAGTTGGCAGAGGACCTTGGTGTGTTGACTCAGAGCATTGTCAATGGCCTAGACCTTGGAGCTGCCCGGAATGTAGGAGTAAGGTGTGAGTGGAGGGCACCCATAAACTACCTCAAACAATGTGAGTTTGGTGGTGGTATGATAGGAAGTGTTGTACCACCATTCGGCCAAGGAAAGCCATTTTTCCCAATGAGTAGGATGATCGGAGGCAAAGCAGCGAAGGTAGGTTTCCAAGCATTTATTAACAACCTTTGTTTGACCATCCGTTTATGGATGGTAGGCTGAACTCATTTTGAGCTGAGTCCCCTACAACTTAAACAACTCTTGCCAAAAATTTCTAGTAAAGGTGGGATCACGATCAGATACAATGGAGGTTGGCATGCCATGAAGGTGAAATATGGAGTCAAGAAAAATTTGGGCAATAGTGGATGTTGTGTAAGGATGGGTTAGGGCACAAAAGTGAGCATACTTTGAAAGACGGTCCACTACCACAAAAATAATTGAATTGCCTCTAGATTTAGGTAGCCCTTCTATGAAGTCCATGGAGATGTCAGTCCACACCTGCTCTGGGATCGGTAATGGTTGAAGAGTGCCCGAAGAGCAAACTTTTTCCCCTTTCATCCTTTGACATGTGTCACAGTCAGCTATAAAAGAGTGAATGTCTTGTTTCATACCTTTCCAAAAGAAGGTGCACTTGAGTCACTCATAAGTTTTTAGGAACCCTGAATGGCCAGTAGATGGAGTAGCATGTGATTCCTTCATGAGGAGCTCTCGAAGTGGGGACTTAGGAGGAAGAACCAGGTGTTGATGGTAACGCAGATCCTGGCCATCCCAACTATATCTTGGTGTAGACTCTAGATCATCCATAAGTGAAGCAACCAAGTATTTCAAATATGCATCCTGAAGTATTTATTGACATAAGGGCTCAATCCATTAGGGCAATGGTGCAGAAATGACACACAACATACTAAGGGTCTCAAATTGGTGAGAGAGCATCCACCACAAGATTCTCCTTTCCTTTTTTGTACGTGATGTCATAATCATAGCCCATGAGTTTTGATACCCACTTTTGTTTCTCGGGGGTGGCAACCCGTTGTTCTAGAAAGTATTTTAGACTCTGGTGGTCAGTTTTGATGGAGAAATGGTTCCCAATGAGGTAAGGTCGCCAATGCAGGACTGCATGCAATATTTCCAATATTTCCTTGGCATATGTGGATTTCCCTAAATTGTGATCAGATAGGGCTTTGCTGGTGAAATCCAAAGGGTGTCCTTCTTGCATCAATACCACCCCAATACCATGACTAGAAGCATCACTTTCAATGACAAATTTTTTAGAGAAGTCTGGCATGGCTAAAACTGGAGTGGTGGTCATGGCATGCTTGAGTTCCAGGAATGCTTGCTCAGTCGGCCCTATCCAAGTAAAAGAATCCTTATTCAACATGGAGGTGAGGGGGGTGACTATCTTTCCATAATTACAAACAAATTTACGATAATAGCCTATAAGCCCTAAAAATCCTTGAAGTCCCTTGAGAGTGCGAGGTTTCGGCCATTCTTGGACTGCTTGGATCTTCTTAGGGTCAACCTTGACACCATCCTTTGAGACAATGTGTCCTAGATACTCCACTTCAATCAAACCAAAGGAACACTTGGACCTTTTTGCAAACATTTGATGGTCGGCCAATAGTTGTAGGGTTTGATCTACATGCTTGAGATACTCTTCCCATGTGTGACTGTAAATCAAGATGTCATCGAAGAACACAAGGATGAACTTCCATAAAAAAGGGTGAAATATGTTGTTCATCAAGATTTGAAATGTGGAAGGAGCATTTGTGAGACCAAATGGCATTACCAAGAATTCATAATGACCTTCATGAGTATGAAAAGCAATTTTAGGAATATCTTCATCCCTGAACTAGATATGATGGTACCCAGAGCGAAGGTCTAGCTTGGTGAATTACATGGTCCCATGTAATTCATCTAGTAATTCATCAACCATAGGGATAGAAAATTTATCCTTGACAGTTATCTTGTTGAGTTCCCGATAGTAAATACATAGTCGTCAGGAGCCATCCTTCTTGAGGACCAGTAAGACTAGTGCAGAGTAGGGACTAGTACTAGGCCGAATGATACCCGCCTTGAGTAATTCCTGTATCATTGTCTCAATCTCTAACTTCATGGCATGAGGGTACCTGTATGGTCTGATATTGGGAGGTGCACTATCCAAAAATAATGGAATGGCATGGTCATGAGAGTGATGTGGTGGTAGTGTAGTTGGTTCCACAAATATGGCCTCATGTTTGTGGAGAATCTGTTGCAGGTCTGATGGGGTTTCACCCATTTGAGAGGTGGATGGTTGGATGGAGAATAGTTGTGCAATGACCCCACGTGATGATTTCTTTAGCAATTTCTCCATGCCATTTGAACTAATAATTTGAGGTGTTCCTACTGGGAAGCCCTTGATGATGTGTGTTTATCCATTTTGGGAGAACTACATCCAGAGTTTGTCAAAGTTCCAATTGATAGTGCCCAATGTACTCAACCATTGAGACCCCAAAATAATATCACATCCGCCCAACTGGAGGGCAAACATGTCCTGCTTGAGTTCATAGTCCCCTATCTTGATTTTAACATTGTGACATTTTCCTTTACAAGGTAAGGTTCCCCCATTGGCTACCATGACCTCAAAGGAATTACAAGTGTGGATATAGAAATTTTCCCACTGAGAAACTCTAGGGTCAATGAAGTTGTGCGTGCTTCTCGAATCCATAAGGATGGAAAGACGTTGGCCCTTGAAAAATCTCGCAACCTTCATGGTTTGTGGAGTAGTAATGCCTGCAAGAGCATGGACTATAATTGTTGTCTCAGGTTCCTGTTTCACTTCTTCTTGTGGAGAAGGTGTTTTTGGAGGGTCCTCATCCTCATCACTCTGGTCAGAGTTATTAGGTTCTTCAACATCTATCAAGAACAATTTTTTGTGTGCACACTTATGCCCTTTAAAAAACTTTTCATCACAATTGTAGCATAATCCTTGGGCACGACGTGCATCCATCTCTTTTGTGGTTAGGTGCTTGGGTGCAATAGGTTTATTATCAATTGGGTGTTGGGATCGAGAAGGAAATGAAGGTCTATTTTGAGGAAACTTTGATGGGTGCCTTTGGGCAGAGAGTTTAGATTTGGCCAAACGGGCCAAACTAATAGCTTCCATCATAGTTTGTGGTTTCAACATTCTTACTTTCGCTTGGAGTTCCCCCTTCAACCCATTGATATAATAACTTTGGAAGAACCCTTCATTCAATCCTCTTGTCTTATTGGCCAATTTTTCAAATTGAGCTTGGTATTCATGGACTGACCCTATTTGTTGTAGTTTGGTCAAGGCCCCTATAAAGTCCTCATACTCACTAGGACCAAATTGAGTGAGTAGTTGGGATTCAAAATTCTCCCAAGAGATATTTGGGTTGGCAATACGTAACCATTGAAACTAGTGTAGAGCCTCAGATTCCAAGTTAAAGGAAGCCATCTGGACTCGATGAAATATGGGGACATTATGAAGTCTAAAGAATTGATCAACCCTACATAGCCACCCATCAACATCCTTCCCACTAAATTTGGGAAAGTCCAATTTGGGCATTTTAAAGGATGGATCATGGTCATGATTCCTTGTAGAACCCTCAGCTTGGTATTCTATTTTGGGTGGTCCTCTTTTTAGTTTGTTGTCTACTTCTATCAGTGCTTCTTCTAAGCGGTTACTAGTGGCCTCATGCTCTAGGCAAAGACCTTGGAATTCTTCCCTTATGGAGTGAAAAGCCGAGTGCAAGTTCTCAATGGATTTTGTTAAGGATTCCAAGTGGTCTAGTTCTTTTTGATGTCCACGGGTACCCTGGGCCATTTTGAAACCTTTTGTGACCAATTACTAAAAATAGAATTGAGTTTTTAGGACTTACTATTTTTAGTAAGTGCCCAAAAAAGTGCTTGGGTGCTATATATCAAAATGATCAGCTCAAAGAGGTGGTCACAATGAATTATATCTCTCAACACTACTTTTTGGCACCCCAGACTTTTTTTTTTTTTATCTCCTGTTTTGCTGAGTCTAACGGTGTTTACAATTTTTGATTCTGAGCTACAGAGCAAAAGTTGGGTACTGGAGCACTATCTATAACTGGCCTCGTGTCATGCTCTCACTGGTTGGCCCAGTCTTGATAGTCTCTCTAACACTACTGACCTCACTAGCCCCAAGATTCTCTATATTTTGTAGGTGACTGTTATGACAGTTCTATTCTGACCCTAAAAACTGTAAATTCTGACCTGACTGTGCTGACCTCTCTGACCTGACTGACCTGACTGTGACTGCCATTGTAAATTTGACTGTTATTCTCCAGACTATCAGCTTAAGTGTCACCCTCATGGTCTATCCCAAATGCATGTACTTTTTATTATTTTTTTAGTAGAGGACTCCTTTCTCATATGCTCACTTTTGGGGATTTGAAATGCAGGTTTACGAATAGGGAGGTTTGGTTTTTTTTTTTTTCATTTTTTATAGGTTGAAGTTTTAATAGAACTAGGGAATGCTAGGTAGAGGAGTATGTACCACCCATAGGCCCTCTATTATACCGACAATGACGAACAATAGTGCTTGGACCAATATTTCAGGCCACTACTCAAGGAGGATTCCACACATACCCTTGAGCACACTACCTGCCTCTCTGACAATACGGGAGGGTAATCGTCCAAGATGTTGTGTCCCATAGACTATGAGTAATACAAGGCAAAAAAGATTCCTAATGGCTAAAAGTTTGTTTAAACCTAGATGGTCTCCCGATATACCCGAAGATACATGGGAGCTCAAGTCCATGCACGAGTTCTGTCTGAGGCCTGGGTATTGGAGCCTGATCGCCCCTCACTTCACTAGACGCTTTATGGGCTATCTAGATTAGCCAATAATGATAGATCCTTCGTGATATTTTAAAACCCACAGCACAGGGTTTCTACCTACTCAACTAAAAATATATTTTTTTTTTGGTCTGGAAAAAAAATGCACTGTATTTTTTTATTTATTTTTTAACAAAGAAAAATAGGAATGGAAAAAACACACAAAATTTATACTTAACAGGTGAATTGGATGGCAAGAATAATTACGGTTGTAGTAGAACTTAGCCCTAGAAAGCACTCTGATACCACTTGTTAAGATCCTACTATAAAAACACACTCTCAACTCAAATAAACACACTCTCACACATTTGCTTGGAAATAAACTCACAGAAACATTATAATAGTATTCAGAATTAAATGCATATGATAACAAAAATTACTTAAAAGGAAAAATCTCACAATAGATAGAATCACAGGCCTCTTCGAGGGGGAAACCTCCTTCAAAACTTCATTAATTTGCAAAAATATGATTACATTGGTGCCTTTTCGAGTATTTAAAGAGTTTCCTTCCAAGGTTGGCTTACATGCAAAATGCCACCTGGATTACATGCATAATGCCACCCAAATTACATGCATAGTGCCACTTTGAATTACATGCACAATGCCACTCAAATTACATGCATAATGCCACACGAATTACATGCACAATGCCACTCGAATTACATGCACAAGGCCACCTTACCTAACCTATCTACCATGTGTTACATAGAAAAGGGTGCCATTTGTCATAGGCACTACCTAAGCTAAAACTTAGAACATTACAAAATATTAATCATGGGTACTACCCATGTTCACTAGGAATTATTACATCAAGGAAGTTATTACATTAAGGGTTAGGATGAGATCCTAACACAATAGCAATGAGAAGTCGAATGGTGGGAATTTTGGCAACTAGTGCAAAGGTTTCATCATAGTCAATGCCATTTTTTTGAGCATAACCCTTAGCAACCAATCTAGCCTTATACTTTTCTATCTCTCCATTAGAATTATGTCACCATTATTAAGACATACAACAATAAGAGTCACCTTGCACTTTCCATGATTATCAATAGTGTGAGTGATGAGATATTGCTCACTATAAGCCATTGTGAGCATGCTAAAGATGCATGGGATTTGCTAAAACAAGTCCATATAGGGTCCAACACATCAAGTAAATTCACTTTCTTCTTCACTTTGTATAGTGCTAAGTAAATTGGACAATAAAGTGAATTTCCTTGATGTTTTGGACCCTAGATGGACTTGTTTTATCAAATCCCATGCATCTTTAGCATGCTCACAATGGCTTATAGTGAGAAATATCTCATCACTCACACTATTGATAATCATGGAAAGTGCAAGGTGACTCTTGTTGTTGTATGTATCAAGTGCCCTTGCCTGGTTTGGGATTACTTCATATCCATTCACAATGGGCCATAAATTTCTTGCTTGAAATTCAGCCCTCATCCTTGGTTCCCATATTCCAAAATTTGATCCATCAAGGATGTGCTTAGGTGTGAAGGAGATTCCATGATCAGCCATTCTTAATGGATTTTTCATCTCAAAGGATTGAAGACACTTGATAGAGATCCCAACCACTCTGATACCAAATTTGAGACAAGCAAAGTCTCCCCAATATTGAAGAATGCATACAATATCAATAATTATGTAACAATATGCATCTTAACATATCTTGTCATGTTTACTTGTGTTGTAATATCATGTTGATGCATATTGTTGCATAATGATTGATCTTGTGTGCATTCTTCAATCTTGGGGAGACTTTGTTTGTCTCACATTTGGTATCATAGCGGTTGGGATCTCCATCAAGTGTCTTCAATCCTTTGAGGTGAAAAACCCATTAAGAATGGCTGATCATGGAATCTCCTTCACACCTAAGCACATCCTTGATGGATCAAATTTTAGAATATGGAAACCAAGGATGAGGGCTGAATTTCAAGCAAGAAAGTTATGGCCCATTGTGAATGGAGATGAAGCAATCCCAACCCAAGTAAGGGCACTTGAGACATACAATAACAAGAGTCACCTTGCACTTTCTATAATTATCAATAGTGTGAGTGATGAGATTTTGATCACTATAAGCCATTGTGAGTATGCTAAAGATGCATGGGATTTGCTAAAACAAGTCCATATAGGTTCCAAAACATCAAGGAAATTCACTTTATTGTTCAAAATTATTAGCACTATGAAAGGTGAAGCAGAAAGTACCTTGATCTTCCTCTCAAAGATGAAAGACATGATAACTCAACTATTGGCTTGTAATTGTGATTGGATAAATGAGAATCTCTTAAGCTTTATCATTTTGAGGAACTTGTCAAGCAAGTTCAAGAAGTTTTATTGATACTAGGCTAGAGCAAGAAGAGGATGGCATTCCTCTCAACACTCTTTTACAATTATGGATTCAACATGAAGAGTCTCTTAATAGAGACAAAGTTAATGGTCAAGTTTTCAAGGAGAAGAATGTTGCCTTGAGTGCCACTAATGCTTACTTCAAGAGGAAATACAAGGGAAGAAAAAAACAAAATTTCCAACCCAAAAAGCCTAGATTTTATTTCACTTGCAAATTTTGTGGCAAGAAAGGCCACAAGGAACAAAATTATTTCAAGAAGAAGAAGTTTATAGAAAAGGAAGAGCAAGAAAAGGCTAAGGAAAAGGACCTAAGAAATGGTTTGGCAAGGAAAAGAAAAATAACAACAATGTAAATCAAAATTCTAATAAAAATGCCATTGTTTGTGCCCTCTACTCCATTGACTCATCTACTTATAATGAATGGGTGTTAGATTTTGGATGCACTAACCATATGTGTTTTGAAAAGGGTAAGTTTGTGGACTTTCATAAGCACTCTTCAGATCAGTTGTCATTGGTGATAATACTAGAATTCAAGTAGAAGGTGTTGGCAATGTTGTAATTGAAGGGAAATTACTTGATAATGTCCTATATGTGCCTAACCATAGGAGAAATTTAATTTTAGTTTTGTAAGTTGCTAGAAATGGTCACACTATTGATTTCAATGCAACTTCATGTAGAATTAGGAAAGGCATGCTACCAATCATTACATGTTATGTGAAGAATAATATTTATGTGTTAGGTGGTGCTCCTCCTAAAGTGTGTTTAGCAACTAATGTTTCTCCTAGTAGAAAGCTTTGGCACTTAAGTTTATGCCATACAAACTATCAAAATATTCAAATGATGAAGTCCAAAAATTTGGTTGAAGGCTTGCCTAACATTTCACCTATTCATGGTTTGTGTGAAACATGCATCTTAGGCAAGATGAGCAAACAAAAGTTTGCAAAGGACAAGTCAACAAGGGCCACACAAATTCTTCAACTAATTCATATAGATATTATGGGTCCATTACATGTTAGATCACTTGGTGGTACATCCTATATTCTCACCTTTATAGATGACTATTCAAGAATGATCTTTGGGTATCTACTTAAGAATAAATAAGATTTTTTTGAGACATTCAAGGATTTGAAAGCTTTGGTATAAAATCAAAAGGGAGCAAAGATCAAAATTATTAGAAATGACAATGGAGGGGAGTACAATAGCAATTATTTCAATGAGTTTTGTTCTTCTCATAGGATCAAAAGGTAGTTTACTTGTACATACACTCCTCAACAAAATGGTATTGCAGAGAGAAAAAATAGGACAATCATGGAGATGGTAAGATGCATGCTTGGTGACCACTTACCTCAATTTCTTTGAGGTGAAGCAACCAGTACATAAATATACATTCTTAATAGGTGTCCTTAAAATCAATTGAGGGGAAGACTCCTTATGAGGTTTGGAATGGTAAGAAGCCAAATTTTTCACACTTAAGAGTGTTTGGATGTGATGCATTTTCATATATTCCTTCAGAAAATAGAAATAAATTGGACAAAAAGTCTCAAAAATACATCTTTTTTGTCTATGATGTAGAACATAGGGGCTACAAGTTATACTCAACTTATTCATGCATTGTATTTGTTTCAAGAGATGTCAAATTCAATGAAGACCTTCTTGAGTTAGAAAAGGGTGGGCCTTGTGTCAAAAGGACCAAGTGGTTGGATAATTCTAGGGGTCCTAAAGATCAAAATTCATTTAGCCAAAGGATAACTAGAAGTATGACCCTTAACATGTCTCTTATAGCTAAGATAGAGAATTATCATGAGCCTAATTCTTACGAAGAAGCTTCACAACACTCTTGTTGGGTTTATGCCATGAAGGTTGAGATAATTTCTCTTCTAAAAAATAAAAATTGGGATCTAGTGCCTTATCCTAATAAGAGAAATGTTATTGGGAACAAGTGGGTCTATATAATAAAGTACAATTCTAATGGAGATATAGAAAAGTATAAGGCTATATTGGTTGCTAAGGGTTATGCTCAAAAATATGGCATTGGCTATGATGAAACCTTTGCATCAGTTGCCAAAATTCCCACCATTCGGCTTCTCATTGATATTGCTACTACTCAAGATTGGCAGATTTTTTAGCTTGATGTGAAAAGTGACTTTCTAAATGGTGATTTGGATGTGGATATCTACATGATTCAACCATAAGGATTTGTTATAAAAGGTAAGGAAACACTAGTGTGTAAACTAAAGAAAACATTATATAGTCTAAATAAAGCACCTAGAGCATGGTACATGAAGATTTTAGGTTACTTTTTATCTCTTGGTTTTGATAAATGCTATTCAGATACATATCTCTATGTGCTTAGGAAGGATAACTTGGTTATTTTAATTGCTCTATTTGTTGATGACCTTGTTGTGACTGGAAATGATAATGAGGACATTTTTATTTCATCTCCAAATTAAAGTCAGCGTATGAAATGACTGACCTTGGTCTTCTACACTACTATCTTGGCATGCAAGTTTATTAGCATGAGGATTGTACCTTTTTTAGTCAATCCAAGTATATTGGAAATCTTCTTAATAGGTTTGATTTGGAGGATGGCAATCCTACTTCCATTCCTATTTCTATAGGGGTTAAGTTGGAAGTAAGTACATAATCTCAGTTTGTTGATGCTACATTGTATAGGTAGCTCATTGGTAGTCTTATTTATGTTACCATCACAAGGCCATATATTGCTTTTGTAGTTGGTATGATGGCTAGGTTCATGAAAAAACCTTATATTGAGCACTTACAAGATACCAAGAAGGTTCTGAAGTACCTTTTAGGTACTAGAGATTTGGCACTCAAGTATTCTAGGCTTCCTTCCTTTGCTCTTTCCGGCTATGCTGATTCTAATTTTGGAGGGGATAGAATAGACAAAAAGTCTACCACAACATATTTTTTTAGTATTGGGTCTGCAAATATCTCTTGGTCCTCCAAGAAGCAATATACAATTGCTCTTTCTGAAATGGAAGCGGAGTATAAGGCTACGACAACAACTACATAGGAAGTGGTTTGGCTTCGTACCCTGATGAAGGAAATTGGCTTTGAGCAATTTGGTCCTTCACGTTTACTCTCTGATAATCAATCAGCTATTGCCTTGGTTAAAAATCCTGTAATGTATCAAAGGAAAAAGCATGTTGAAATCCAAGCCCACTTTATCAGAGAGAAGGTATTGGATGGGACTATTTAGTTGGAGTATTGCCCATCATCTTCTAATTCTACTAATTTCTTCACCAAACCTCTTCCTAAGGAGTAGTCTTGTAAGCTGAGGGAATCACTTGGTTTGGTGAAGTTATCCTCAAGGGGGAATGAAGTGTAGTTACACTTGTGTGATGAAAACTTCATCCTTATGAGGTGTTTTGTGCTATATATATGAGTTGATATTTGGTGGTATAATTTATTTTTGCATCTATTTTGAACATGGTACTTTCTTGTTTGCCTTGTGCAACTTTTGTACATGTTACTTTGTAGATGGAATTATGCAATTATGGTATATGATGCAATTGCTTTATGCAACTCTTTTACATGGTACTTTCTTGTTGCCTTGTGCAACTTTGTACATGTTTTTATGTAGTTAGCATTATGTAATTGGTTTATCATGGTACTTTCTTGTTAGCATTTATGCTACTTTTGTACATGATATTTTATGGTTGGCTTTATGCAACCGGTGTGCACACTTTATTATTTTCATATACCTTATGCAACTTTTGTACATGGTACTCCTTGTTTGCTTTATGCAACTTTGATCATGATATTTTTTGATCAACTATATAGCACGTGACTATAAGTATGGCTTGGCATATTTTTGTGATGACTTATAGTTCACTATTTGTTAGATCAGTTTTGTTATCATCTTTGGATATTCATATATGTTGTGGTGAATATATTTATGATGATGTATCTAATTGATCTTATGTTGAGTTGCTTGTAGCTTGCAGGTACTTTTGTTTGGGGTTTTGCAAGCTTACTTAAGATACCCTTGTGATGTTTTCTCCTTGTCATTTGCAACCACTTGTGGTTTATGGATGGATTTGTAAGTTGCTTGTATATTAAGCTACTCTATTAGGGGCTTGTAGTCTCATTTTGGCCCATTTTGTATTGGTGCCTTATTGTAGACCATTCTTGGTCATAGAATCTCATTGTAACTATATTACTCATTTTATTGTCATCCTTGTTTGTATCTTTAGGGGGAGAATATTTCTTTGTTTCATTATTCATTTTCCAAATATTGCATTAAGGGGGAGTGTTGGAATATGTAATGCAACATTGTGTAAATTATTCTTAGACTAAAATATAAAATCTAAAGAATAATATTTGAATTAGAAAATAATTCTATTTTACGTAAAAATATTCCCACCCAATTAATGTAAAAAATGTTGGAATATGTAATGCAACATTGTGTAAGTTATTCTTCGACTAAAATATAAAGTCTAAAGAATAATATTTGAATTAGAAAATAATTCTATTTTATGTAAAAATATTTTCATCCAATTAATAAATAAAATAATGGTGCTAGGAATATTTAATTTGTGGGAAAAAGTTATTTTTCCTTTTCTAGCAAATATTAGAAAGTAACTAATCACTTTCTAATATTTGATAGATGCCACTTATCACACATCTCAAATATTAGATTGTGATAATATTATAAAGTAACTAAGCACTTTCTAATATTTGATAGATGCCACTTGTCACACATCTCAAGATTAGATTGTGATAAGATTTAAGGTTGTAGTAGACAACACCCCTATTTAAAGAGAATATTTTCTACTACAACCCTAAATCTTATCAAAATCTAATATTATCACAATATAATCTTGAGAATCAAAATATTAAACATTTATGGTGACTCAGAGTTGATGGTTAATCAATTTACAGATATATGTAGCAGTAAACATCACTAGTTAAAAATATATAGAAATAGAGTATGATATTTGATGGAGTCATTTGATGCCCTAAATATCCATTTCATTCCTAGAGATCAGAATGTACTAGATGATGCTTTTGTAGTTAAAGGCTCTAATTTTAATCCCTCCTCATACTTGGGGTCAACTACAAATAGAAGGGTCAAATTAGACTTTAGATCCATAGTTCCAAATAAACAATTCTTCTAGTAGGATTTTGAGAATAATGATCAGATAATTGAATTTCTAGTCAGAGAAGATTTCTTAGCTAATGTGTAGAAATACTTTTCTCAAGAAATATATAAAAAAGATAGCATAAAATTGAAGAATAATCATATTCCTAAATGCTTTATTACATTAGAGATTTTTTTTGACAATGAGGATGGAAAGAAATCAAAAACCATGAAAGTGGATGATAAAATATGCAATGAAATTGAGATAAAAGAGAAAAAGAGGATTAATATTGGTGTTAAGTACTCTCCAAAATAAGTTGAAATACCCAAATACTATTGCCTAGTCATACCAATATATTAAGGTATATGATAAGAAGATTATTCAGCATACCATTGAGTTAGAGCCTGATGCAAAACCCTTCAGACAAAGACAAAGGCTTGTGAATCATAAAATTTAATCCATAATGAGCCAAGAATTGCTCAAGCTAATTAAATAAAAAAATATATATATATCCAATCAAGCATTGCACATGGGTTGCTAACTTGGTTCCAATAATAAAAAATAATGGAGATATTCAACTATGTGTTGACTTTACGAATCTGAATAGAGCATCACTGAATATCATTATCCTCTCCCCTAGATTGATTATATTTTGTAGATGGTAGCAAGGGAAAAAAGGTTCTCCTTGCTATATGGTTACTCTAGATATAATAAAATCTAGGTCAAATATGAATATTAGTTTAAAATAGCCTTCACCACTAAGTGGGGTATATTTTTTTATCAGAGGATGCCTTTTAGCCTATCCAATTCTGTGGCTTCATCCAAAAGGGTTGTGGAATTTGCTTTTGGTGAGTTGATTAATTGAATTATTTTAATTTATCTTGATGATATGACTCTATTTTATCATAATAAATAATCACATATGAAACATTTGGAGAAATTTTTTCAAACATACAAGGAGTTTGGCATCTCTCTAAATCCAAAGAAATCATTCTTTGTAGTCCATGAAGGCAAGTTTTTAGGACATGTAGTCTCCAAATAAGGGATGGAAATAACTCTTAATAGAATAAAATCAATTCTAGTCATTCCTATCCTCAAAAATAAGGAAGTTTTGTAGTCCTTCTTTGGGAAGATTAATTTTGTGAGGAAGTTCATCTCAAACTTTGCTCAAGTGGTCAAGCCCATCTCAAAGTTATTCAAGAAAAACATGAAGTTCAAGTGGACTGATAAAAGGAAGAAAGCCTTTGAGCCAATAAAATAGGCAATAACAACCACACCTATATTAATAAATTCTAATTTTAGTAAGGACTTTATTTTATATGCCTATGGAACTGAGGAAAACTATGCATCAGTGTTGATACAAAAGGATAAGAATGAAGAGGAACACCCCATATTTTTCTAGAGTCAAACTCTTCATGAATATTAGACCAAGTATAGTTTCATTGAGAGGCAAGTATTTGCAGTCATGAAATACTTGAAAAATTTAAGATAATACTTGGCCCAAAGAAAGACTCTTATCTATGTAGTGCACCCATATGTGAAAATTTTATCTTCCAAAGAGAATTGGGTGATAAAAGAGCTAGTTGGATTACTAAGATACAAGAGTATTGTAGGCCCAAAATGGCCACATCCTTAGAAAACATTGAAAATTATTCTAAGGCATGAAAGTATCTATTCCGCTGAGGACATAGAGTATTTTAGAGTGGATCCGCAATGATAGTTCCAAAATCCACTCAACACTTAGTGTTTTTTCACCTTAACAAGCTAAAATTCCATTCCACTCGGTTCCCAGTGTATTTGGCAGTGGATTCCAGGTGAGCTCCGATTCCATAAAACTTTTGGGTAAAGATGATGTCAACACGATAAAAAGTGCGGAATGGTGATTCTTTTGGATTCTATGCATGCTCCAGTGACTAAGTACTGGGAAGTCTGATTCCACTAGTTTCTAAGACTAAAAGTGAGCAGAATGGAGAAAAGCTCATTTTACACTACTTTTGGTGTGAAATGGTGATCGTTGTTGGTTTTGTGCATGCTCCAGTGACTAAGTGTCGATAAGTTTGATTTCATTGAGTTCCAAGAGTATTCTGATGTGGAATGGCGACATGAAGGCTAAAAACACTATAAAGAGTGCAGAATGGTGACAAAGGACTATTTGCACTACTTCTAGTGTGGATTGGTGATTTCGCATTCCAACTAAGGTAAAGATGATGTCAGCATACTTTTTGTGCGGATTGCAATTTGCTTGATGTTGAAGAAGAGAGAAAGAAGGCTAAGTAGCGGATTAGTAGTGGATTTCATTCCGCTCGTTCCTTAGTGCATTCCATACTAGAATTTGATTATGTAGAACTAAAGCCACTAAAGCTGATATCAACAATTAAAAAGTGTAGAATGGCATTTTATTCCTTCCCCACCAGTTTGCAGAGCATTTTGAAGGTTTAATCACAATCGTTCACTGAAAAGCATCAACGATTGAGAAGACATTGACATTGTTGAAGTATTTAAAGGTAGATTCTCATCGAATCAGAGAGCAGTCAGTTGGAAGGTGGGAAGATGAAGCATCAAAGGTTTTCAAGAACAAGAACCAGAAGTAGTTGCAGATCTATGGTAGAGCGAGGTTTTCAAGAATGATGAATGGATTAGATGTGGTCTCCAATGGCCTAAACTCCAACCACCATCAACGAACCAACAAGTTGTAGAGAGCTAAGCTACCATGGTGGATTACTCACAGTGGATTTCTTGGACTTAGCCAACCAGTAAGATAATGCCAACAAAACTCTCTATTGAGCTGTAAATTTGTAATCTTTGTAATGTCTCCTAAATTTATTTCATTTATCAAACTATAAATAGAGGTTGAACCCTCATTTTTAAGGGTCGACTCTAGTGTGTTTGCTTGCCCTACTGTAAATATTCCTGTGAACTAATGGAAGGAGCATTACTCTAATTTTTGACTCAAAATTTGTCATCTTCACCATCTTTGTGCAAGAGGTTCGAAGCTTTGAGTTGCATTTTTGTTAATACTTTAGCGGTTAGTTCATTCCAGCTTATTGGATTACTAGTTGTGAGAGTAATTGAAATCTGTTCATAGTTAGATCTGTGTTGTTAGGAAGTTTATTTTTGTTAAATCTAACTATTGGTCTATTCTGCTAATTTGGATTATCAATATTAGATGTTGGAATTGCTTTCTGCAATATATCTCTATTTATGCTTTAATGTATGAAGATTTCATGGGTTTGGGTGTTGTTAATCTTGAGTGATGGGACACTAGAAATAGTTTGTGGGAGCTTTTTTGTTGTAGTTGCCTATGTTGTTAGCCTATCCAACCACTATTTTTTATAATATCTCTAACCCTAAACCTTTTCTAACCCTTTTCTCAAAACCCTATTTGAGCTTTAATTGTGTCAACACCATTTTAAGTTGACAAGGAACCAACCTACTCTGGAGGTTGGATTGAAGTTGCCTTTGGTCCATCCAATGTTGAGTGTCGAGTTGTGACTATCGGGTGCATGCCTGGATAGAAAATTGGAAGATAGACAGTCACAGTGTCAAGTAAAACTTGATGTCAATTTGGTGCCCAATAGTTTTTGGCATGCCTAGTGGGACCAGTTTACAAGAAACACGAAAACCCATCATATGAGTTATTTTTTTATCTCTACCCAAAGGAATCAATATTTGGTGAATTGTCTTGACCTTGCTAAGTGGAGAATAGCAAATTCACCTGGTGACTCCCTGGTCTTTGAACCCAAAAAATAATTATCCCTGTAGACCATAGTTTTTCATGTATACCAGGTCATTCAAAAGGAATAACCCTAACTCTTATTTCTATTGTGAGTTACCTTATAGAGGGTCTACTATTATAAGGAATTTAAATCAATATTTTCATTCAGAAGAAGAGCCTCCTAAGGAAAACCCTATAGTTAATCCAACAGCCCCTCCAACAGGACCTACACCTAGAAACATGGTAGGAAATGCAGCCCCAAATCAGGGAAATGTACCCCCAAATCAGCCTTTATAGAAGTACCCCAGCTGGAACATAGTTGGCCCCCTTAGACTAGCCCATATGCATGACATTCCTCAAGTTGTGTCTAAGGCTATTCCCACTTATGATGGATCTGGAAAGACTGCATATGAGCACTATCAGGATATTTTGAATCTGGCAGCAATCCATAATATAAAGAATGAAGATGTTATTGTGAGAATCCTAGCCCTGTCCTTTAGAGGAAATATTTTACATTGGTTTAGGACTCTTGAGGATAACACCATCACTTCATGGGTAGCATTGGCTGAGCCTTTTGTGGAAGAATTTAATGAATCTGCTGACCCTTTCTCCTTGCTTAATCAGTTCACATCTATGCAGAAACATCAACAAGAAACTATCTCAGATTTTAATTTGAGGTTTAGCAGAACCTGGAAAAGAATTCCCCTTGCAGCTAGACCAGCTGCATGCCTTGCTTATATGTATTATATCAGAGCTCTTGGATCAGATCTAGGCCTGCAAACCCAACAATATGGGGTGGAAACATTTCCACAAGTTTATAATGTAGTCGTTCATGCAGAAAATGTCCTAATTAATGTGGGGAGATTACCTCCCAAAGTTGTGCTACCTTACAATCTAGAAACCACTAATGTCCAAATCCAAGCTACTACTTCATCTTATATGGACCCTCCTCCATTGTCATCCCCATTCTCATATATGACTCCCATTCCTCAGCCAAAAGCACCATCTGTTGTAGTTCCTTTCCCTCCACTTCCTTCTCAGACTCCTCAAGAATTTTCTGTCATCCTTGATATACAGAATACTTTGAAAACTCTGAGCAACAAGATGAATTCTATGGAGAAGAGAGAAATGGAAAGGTCTCAACAAAGAAGATTTCCATATGTGAATAAATATCAAAGACCTGGTCCTAGTAATAGTATTGGGGTTAGAGTAAATGCAACTTATGAAGAGCCTGAGTGTTCTTCAGAGATAAGTCTGGTAAATATCTGGTGTTTGGTATGTAATGATCCTCATGATTCACAATCTTGTGTTATGTACCAACACCATGTCCAGCAAGCTATGGATCAAGTAGAAAGAAACCAGAAAGGAAGGGTAAACATGCTATGGCAACCTGACCAGATCATGGTTGGAAAAGAGCTAGATGAGGATGGACCTATCGCTGTCATGACAAGGTCTGGTAAGAAAACACTACAAGTAGATCCATAGAAGATGGGTCAGTTCTAGGTCCCCTCTCAGAAGAAGAGTGTTCCACCTCCCCAAAGCAGTGACACTTTCCCTATTCCCCAAGCCAAAGAAAAATAAAATAGTCTCCCCAAGAGATCTGAGAAAGAAACTGAGGGAGACAGAATGAGGTCTAAGGATGAGGCTCAAGACAGGCTTAGATTCCCTTCTATTACCAAAATATAGAGAATAGAAGCCACTCAACAATATAAGAGAAAATATGGTGAGCCAGAAAGAAGGCCTGAGAGACCCACCTTGGCTAAGTTTGAATACAACATTGTGGAAGAAATGAAGAGAATACCATCAAAAGCTAGTCTATATGACACCCTCTTCATTCCTGGCCAGATTGACCTGCTAAAAGCTTCCTTGAACAAATATCCATAAGAAAAGTAGGCCACCACAATTCTTAGTATACCCTCTGAAAAGAAAGAAATGTCCCCTACTATTTTAAAGAATAAACCTCCTCCTTTCTACATTTCTTTAAGGATGGAAGGTTGGGTGGTCCGAAATTGTATGATTGACTCAGGGGCATCAACTACAGTTATGCCTAAAGTAGTTTGTGAGGAGATGGGTATGGAGTATACCCGATCCTACCCTAGAGTACTGCAATTAGATGGAACACCTGTAAAGATAGTGGGAGTAATCAAAGATGTCTTAATGAGGCTGCATAGAGCACCTGAGGTAACTATAGTACAAGAAATAGTAGTGGTGGATCTAGAGCCTTATTTTGGCTTATGTCTTTCAAGAGAGTTCACAGCAAAGTTAGGTGGATGCATGTATATGGACTATTCCAGCATGGTTATTCCTTTCAAAGGAAAGAGGATAAGGATAACACCTGAGAAGCTAGTGTCTTACCACATTGAAAAAATTGAAGGAGACATGTGCAATCTCACTCCTCTTGAGGAATTTGAATTAGTGGATAACTTTGAGGAGTTGGAAATTGAAGATGAGCTACCTTTCAGAGAGGATTACAACCAGTTTGGGATAGGTATGGGCACATACAATATTTCTGTAGAATCAGAGAAGAAAGTTCCTGCTATATCTAATCAGTCTCTGAGAGAAAAGGAAACATGGACCATGCACTTTGATGGTGCCAGATGTAGAAATGGTGTTGGTGTTGGTGTGGTATTACAGTCCCAATCAGAAGGGACAAAGATTTTTGCCTACATATTAACATGGGCATGCACCAATAATGCTGTAGAATATGAGGCTCTATGCCTTGGACTGATGCAAGTAGAAAATATGGGCATTAAGATCTTGAACATATATGGTGACTCTGAATTGATAGTAAATCAGGTAAGAGAAAGGTGCAATAGTAAGCATCATTACCTAAAAGCATATAGAAATAGGGTATGGGATTTGATGGAATCCTTTCATGCCCTAAACATAAATTTTATTCCCAGAGGAAAGAATACTTTGGTAGATTCCTTGGCAGTAAGGGGAGCTAACTTCAACCCTTCTGTAGACATAGGAGTTAAGAAAGACAAGGGAATCAAAATGATTTTTAGACCTACGGTGCCAGATAAGCAAATTTTTTGGTAGGTCTTTGATAGTGATGAACAAATCATTGATTTTTTGGTGAGAGAAGCCTGTCTATCCACTATTCAAGAGGAAAATCTAGAAGATATTGATCAATAGGATGTCATTCAACTTAAGAACAATCACATACCTAGAGGTTTGGTCACTCTAGAGAGCCTGTTTGACAATGAAGATAGGAAAAGGATCAGATCCATGGAAGTCAATGACAAAATCTATAAAGAAGTTGAAATAGAAAAAGAAAAGAAGCTCAAGGTTGGAATCCGGTGTTCTCCAGAGGAAGAGGAGGATATTAAAGCTTTATGTATGAAGTACCAAGACATTGTGGCTTGGTCATATGAAGACCTCAAAGTATATGACAAAAAGGTTATCCAACACACCATTGAGCTAGAGCCTAATGCCAAGCCATTCAGGCAGAAGCAAAGGCCTGTAAATCCAAGGATCGAAGCCATAATGAGAGAAGAGCTCTTGAAGTTATTGAAGGCTAAGATCATATATCCAATTAAACATTCAACCTGGGTAGCCAACTTGGTACCTGTGAGGAAAAAGAATGGTGATATTCGCTTGTGTGTGGATTTCAGAAATCTTAACCAAGCATCACTTAAGGATCACTACCCCCTTCCACAGATTGATCAAATATTATAGATAGTGGCAGGGGTAGAAAGGTTCTCATTGCTGGATGGTTTCTCTGGATATAACCAAATTTGGGTGAAGAATGAAGATCAGTATAAAACAGCATTCACCACAAAATGGGGCACATTTGCCTACCAGAGAATACCTTTTGGGTTGTCCAATGTGGGAGCCACATTTTAGAGAGCCATGGACTATGCCTTTGGGGAACTGATTAACAAGGTTATTCTAATCTATTTAGATGACATGACTATGTTTTCCCACAACAAGCATGACCACTTAGCACACCTTGAACAAGTTTTTCAAAAGTGCAGAGAATTTGGCATCTCCCTCAATCCTAAGAAATCATTTTTTGTAGTACATGAGGGAAATTTTCTAGGTCATGTGGTCTCAAAAGAAGGTATGGCCATAGATCCAGATAGAATCAAATCCATTCTTGCTCTTCCACTACCTATAAACAAGAAAGCCTTGTAGTCCTTCTTTGGTCAAATAAACTTTGTCAGGAAATTCATCTCTGACTTTGCTCAGAAGGTGAGGCCTATATCAGAACTACTAAAGAAATATGTAGATTTCAAATGGACTGAGGTAAGAAAGCAAGCCTTTGAAATTATCAAGCAGTCCATTGCTACAGCTCCAGTGCTAGTAAATCCTGATTTTAGTAAATATTTCATCCTTTATGCTTATGGAGCTGAGGAAAGTTATGCATCAGTGCTCACCCAAAAAAATGATCAAGGAGAGGAGCACCCTATATTATTTTGGAGCTAGAATCTCCATGAGTACCAGGTTAAGTATAATTTTATTGAGAAACAAGTATTTGTTGTAATGAAATCATTGAAGAAATTTAGGTAGTACTTGGTTCAAAGCAAGACCCTAGTTTATGTTGTTCATCCGGATGTAAGAAGTTTTATTCTACAAGGTGAACTAGGAGATAAGAGAGTTGGTTGGATCACTAAAATCCAAGAATATGATGTGGAAATCCATCCTACCAAGATGGTAAGAGGAAGAGCCCTATGCCAAGGTCTGATAGAAGCAGTAGTCTCAACAGAGGTAACAACTTGTCAAGCAACAACAGATGATCAGATTGAAGGATTGCATTCAGGTGAATCAGACTGGGTAGATCAGATGATCAAGTACTTTCAAACTGGGGTATGCCCTCTTGATATTAATGCATCACAAAGAAGAAGATACAGACTGTAATATTTGAAGTATATCTTACTTCCAGAGGGCCTGTACAAAAGGAACCTTGATGGAGTTCTCCTTAGGTGCTTAAAATATGATCAACAACAAAAGGTCATAGAGGAGTTCCATGGAGGACTATCTGGAGGACATTTCTCAGGTAGAGTTACAACTTTGAAAATTATCAGAGTAGGCTATTACTAGCCTACCATATTTTTTGATACCTTCAAAGTCACTAGAGCCTGTGATAAATACCAATGGCATGTAGGGAGGACAAGGAATGCTTCATTCCCCCTTAAGCCAATCCAGGTGGAAGAACCCTTTTAGCAATGGGGTTTGGACTTCATAGGGGTTATCAACCCCCATTCTTTAGCTGAGCACAAGTATATTTTGACTACTACAGACTACCTCACCAGATGGGTAGAAGCTATTCCTACAAAGAAATCAGACCAGGAAGTGGTGATAAATTTCATGGAAAGCTTGATTTCAAGGTTTGGTGTTCTAGAAGCCTTGGTGAGTGACAATGGACCAACATTCATAGGAGCCAAGTATATTGAGTTTACCAGCAAGTATGGCATCACCATTAAGAATACTTCAAATTACTACCCTCAAGGGAATGGACTTGTAGAATCAACTAACAAGAATCTATTAAGGATTTTGAGAAGATCACTAGAGGGTAATAAAAGAAGTTGGCACCTAATGTTGGAGCAAGCTTTGTGGGTAGACAAAATTACTATTAATAAGTCCATCAAGACTTCTCCTTATGCCTTAGTGTATGGAAAGGAAGTAGTGTTACCTATCCATTTGGAGATTTTGACACTCAAGATGATAAACACAGAAGAGGAATCTAAAGAAAATCTAGTGGAAACAAGGCTGACACACCTACTACAGTTAGAAGAGAAGAGAACTCAGGCCTATGAGAACTTTCAAAAGCATTCAATGGACATCAAGGCATGGTTTGACAAGAAGGTAAGGTTCAAGAAATTCCAGGTTGGAGACTCTATACTCAGGTGGAATGTTGAAAGAGCTAAACCAGGACATCATCAGAAGTTTGACTCCTTCTGGGATGGCCCTTTCAAGATAGTAGAGGTTAAAGAGACCAATGTTTTCTAGCTTGAAGATCTGGAGGGAAACATACAACCAATTCTGGTTAATGGTTTTCATCTTAAACTCTATTTTGATTGAAATATAAGCTCATTGTAATATATGTACATACTTTGTATCATATTCTTTTTTGCATTTTATATCAAGTTTTGTTTTGGGTAACAAGTTGTATAAAAAAAAAAATAAAAGAAAAAAGTTGTAAAAATAAGCTAAGTGTTCCCAAGGGTGCAACAAGTCTCCATTCCACACTAAAATACACTAAGGAAGTAGTGGAATGATGAGTGAGCTCCAATCCACACTCAGATGAACTACAGTGCCAGTAAAAATGCTGCATGCATTATATTCTACACTTAAAAGGTCTAAAGTGGTAGCAGAATAACATGGGTTTCTAATCCACTAGAATTCAAGAGTATTTTTGAGTGGAAAATGGATTTCGCATCGCACCACTCCATAATGGATTTCTAATCCATCGAAATTATGACTACTTGTTGAGCAGAGTAAAGAATGTTCCAATACACCAAGGTGCTAGAGTATTTTTGAGCAAAAATTATTTCTTGCACCGCTCCAACAAAAAGGGAAAAGGACAAAGCGACGCCATGAGGGTATGGAGTAGGTTTGAATTTTGGCCAATCAAAAAGTAGAATTGTACCTCCAAGCCACCAAAAGGAATGAAATTAATTTGAAAAGCATGCCAACGGGCAGTTCATGCAGTGGCCACATTAATGGCAGAGGGTGTGCATGCATGGGAAATTTAAAAGTGCCAAAATGTAGAAATCCACTCATTTGACAAAGAGCAGTGTTCACTAAGAAGAAGAGAGAAGAATGATAGCTGAACATCATTTGTGAATTCTAGAGAAAGAATTTAAGAATTGCTTGTGAAAATGGCTTCAAAGAAATTCCAAGAAGTCAAAACACGGGGAAAAGGTAGATGGGGACTATGTGGACCAGACTAGGCGATTGGTAGACACAATAATGACCCAAGTAAGGAGGACCTTATTGAGAAGTAATTTTGAATTTAGACACTATGAAGGGAGACCAAATCGACCTCAAGGTACCATTGCAATAAAATCCTTCTTATTTTCTTACATTTGTGATTTTGTTCATCATTGTCATCAATTAGTTTTTACGATGATTAAATATTATGACTCTAAGAAGAGGAGAATGAAAACTCCTAATGGCATACAACTATTCACTATCACCAAATATATTTACCTCAATTTATTTGCCATAGGGGTGATTCCACCCTTAGAGCCTAAACAATTTGATATAGTAGAACAAGCTAGGATTTATGCTTCATTAATGGCTTTAGAAGAAAATAATGTTGTAGAAATATAGCTTTGTTTCCAATTCATAAGGATAAGAGAGGAAGAAAAAATGCCCAAAGTTCCAATACCTACTCAATGAATTTGCTAACCCGGAGCTATATTCCATGTTAGCCTGTATGGAGGGTTTGGATTCTGATAGAATGGTGAATGATTGGCAAATAGTTGCTGCATACTACATTTCCAATGAAAGGATGTATGAAGAAGATGTAGAAAATAAAGGCATTAGGGTTATCTATTTTGACTGGATGGATTTCCTTGCTCAAAGAATACATGAGCAATTAGTGAGAATGAAAAGGAGCTCTGATGCACCTTGCTTTTGGCATTGCTCAAGCCTGGTCTGGATGTTCTTTGTTGTTGTAAGGGACATGATGCCCTGGATTCTGGTCAAGGATAAGAATGACCAGGGAGACCCCATTCATGTTTACTATTGGACTTCTCATCTGAGAAGCACTGAGTCTATGTATAGATTCAACTTGGAATTTTTAGGGCCAGCATTGAAAATAATGTATGGGGAATGCCCTAGGCTACCACCTCTAGCCAAGAAATTATTAAGAATAGAAGGTGTCGAGGAAGGATATTGGTACCTCCTAACAGAAGGCACAGTCATTAGACTGTATGGCTTCATTGGTAAGCCTTTTTTGCTACCCTATTTTGTTACTGATAGGCTATTCACCTTAGAATACTTGAGGTAAGCAGAATTTATAGATTTGAACTATGGTTCTGGGAGGAAAAGGAGGTGTTTTTTGACCTACCACAATGTTGATGATATAACCATTACCAAGAAGTGGCAGGGTGAACAAATTGACCAATATCTGGATAGGTTGGGCCTATTTTACATTCCTCAGAGATGGAGTTATGACCCAGATGATGTATTCCATAAGAGGAACATAGCCCTGAATGGAGAAAAGACCTACAAATTTGAGAGAAAACCCAGGCCTCATTTTGAACAGGGTAGAAATAATAAGGAAACTGCTCTTTTGGAGTGGAATGTATCCAAGATGCAACAACTTCCTCCATGGTTAGACTTCTATGAACAAATTGTTGATTTTGATCCAGACAATAATGCAAAACATCGGTTGAAGGAGTCTACCATCAAAGAAGTTGAGGATAAAATAGATAAGAAAAAGGAAAATCAGTCACAAGAGTCTGCCATCATAGGTGGTGAAAGTAAAAATGGAATGAAGCCAAGATATCATACTGGTGGAGGATGAGAGTCAAAATTGGTAAAGAGAAATCCAAGTTTGGGTTGAAAATTGATGATGATTTTTTTGATAGATATGACAAGAATGTCACAACTTGGAAGCCAAAATACCCAAGGAATATAGTGCTAATCTATAATAAGTCACAAACTAGGTTAGATTCCCCATACTCACCCTCACAAGAAGAAGTTCAAGAAGAGGAAACCGATACTCCATTGACTGCTACTAAAGTTCTGAAGACATTTCAGCCTTCAACTGAACAAATAGAGAAATTTCCAAAAGGGGTGTAGTTGATGAGTAAGATGCACTATTCTGATGAAAGGGCTATTAGCACACCAGTCATCGAGATAAAAAGTAGGCCCAAGCACCTAGACTTGGGTGGACAGCCTTTGGATACAGATATAGACTGGAATGAGAAGGATGAGAATTTTAGGCTCACACCTATGAGTTTCACCACTGTAGCAATAGTGGAATTAAACCCTATTTCTGAATTGATATTAGAGGAAGAACCATTATAGGAAGGGTTTTTTGAAGAAGACATAGAAAGTGAGAGAAGCCATGCAAGTTTTTAAGAGAAAGGTCAAAAGGGCATCGAAAAGAGCTGAGAAGGAGATTTCCAAGAAACAGAGGTTGGATAAAGAGGAAATTGTTAAAGAAACAACTGTTTCAGCTATGGAAGAATTGATACAACAAGTGCAGTAGTAGAACATAGAGATAGCTCTAGAACACCCTACATCAATAGGTGAAGGTATGGTCTCTAACCCCTCTTCTCCTCCTCCTCCTATAGATTCCCCAAAGAAATCTCCCTCCCTTTTGAGAAAGAGATTGAAACAAAGGTGTCTTCTCCCCCTCATAGTTCACCCCCTATTTCACCAGTCAATATTGAGGGGTAAACCAACCCATCTCCTCCAAGGTCACCTCAAATTCCTTCTTCATCATCAGATATTCCTCCTTCATCATCTCCCATAACAAAATAAAACTTCTAACCCCTCTAAAGCAACTTATAAATAGGTCCTGCAGATCCTGAAACTAATGGTGTAGTTGTTTGGTGATAGTGCAGAAGAGGAAAATAAAGAACAAACTTCATATGAGGAAGAAGTTGAGCAAGATCAAGAGGGTAATTTTGAGGAAGAGACCCAACAAGAGGAAGAGCCAGATATAGTTGTGGGCCCTGAAGAGACACAATATTAGCATTCTTGTTTTGTATATTTTTGTAGTCATGTAGAAGTTTTGTATTTTGTTGATTCATTTTTACTCTGACATTGTCAAAAGGAAAGAATAAAAGTGTGAGATCAAGAAGAGGTAAAAATGAGTTTTGTGTGAAGGTATTCATATCATTTTTTGTAGGAAGGCTTTATAAGGGAAACATAGTTGTGTTTTCCTAGAGAATTGGAGAAGTTTTGAAGGAGTGGCATACATATTATTATTTATGGCATAGTCTCCATGTGTATAGTTATCCTCTAAGATGTATGAAGCATGGTCTTGATATGATTGCTTATCCTCTAAGATGTTCATGAAGTTTTTATAGGGTAGTGTTCATATGGAAATTATTCTTTAAATAACTTTTTGAAGATAAGCATTTTTGACTCCTGATACCCAATGGATAAGACTCTGAGTTTTATGGCTTTGTGAGCAAATCCACCCAGGAGGCACTAGAATGTAGACCCAAAATGGCCACATCCTTAAAAAACATTGAAAATTATTCTAAGGCATGAAATTATCTATTCCATTGAGGTAATAGAGCATTTTAGAGAGGATACACAATGATAGTTCCAAAATCTGCTCAATACTTAGTGTTTTTTTCATCTTAACAAGCTAAAAATCCATTTCTCTCGATTCCCATTGTATTTGGTAGCGGATTCCAGGTGAGCTCTGATTTCACAAAATTTTGGGCAAAGATGACATCAACATGTTAAAAAGTGTGGAATGGTGATTCTTTTGGATTTTGCACGCTTCAGTGACTAAGTACTGAGAAGTCCAATTCCGCTGGTTTCTAAGACTAAAAGTGAGCAAAACGAAGAAAAGTTCATTTTACACTATTTTTGGTGTGGAATGGTGATTGTTGTTGGTTTTGTGCGTACTCCAGCAACTATGTGTCAAAAAGTTTTATTCTATTGATTTCTAAGTGTATTTTGGTGCAAAATGATGACATAAAGGTAGAAAATACTATTTTTGGTGCAGAATGGTGATAAAGGATTATTTGCACTACTTCCAGTACAGATTGGTTATTTTGCATTCCAAATAAGGTAAATATGACATTAGCATACTTTGTGTGGATTAAAATTTACCTGATGCTAAAGAAGAGAGAAAGAAGGTTAAGTAGCATATTAGTAGCGTATTTTATTCTGCTCGTTCCTTAGTGCATTCCACATTAGAATCTGATTCAACTAAACTAAAGCCACTAAAGTTGATGTTAACAATTAAAAATTATGGAATAGCATTTTATTCCTTCCCCACCAATTTGCAGAGAATTTTAAAGGTTTAATTGCAACTGTTCATTGGAAAGCATCGATAGCTGAGAATATGCTGACATTGTTGAAGTATATAAAGGTAGATTCTCGTCAAATCAAAGAGTAGTCAATTGAAATGTGAGAAGACAAAGCATCAAAGGTTTTCAATAACAAGAACCAGAAGTAGTTGTAGATATATGACAGAATGGGTTTTCAATAACAATGAATGGATCAGATGTGGTCTCCAATGGCCTAAACTCCAACCACCATTAATGAATCAGCAAGTTACATATATCCAAGATGCCATGGCAAATTTCTCATAGTGGATTTCTAGGACTTAGCCAGCCAGTAAGATAATTCTAGAAAAACTCTCTACTGAGCTATAAATTTGTAATCTTTGTAATATATCTTAAATATCTTTCATTTATCAAACTATAAATAGAGACCGAAACCTCATTTTAAAGGGTCGATCTAGTGCATTTGCTTGCCCTACTGTAAATATTTTTGCAAACTAATGGAAGGAGCATTACTCTAATTTTTGACTCAAAATTTATCATCTTCGCCATCTTTGTGCCAGAGGCTCAAAGCTTTGAGCAGAATTTATGTTAATACTTTAGCGGTTAGTTCATTTCAGCTTATTGGATTACTAGTTGTGAGAGTAATTGAAATTTGTTTATAGTTAGATCTGTGTTGTTAGGAAGTTTATTTCTATTAAATCTAACTATTGGTCTATTTTTCTAATTTGGATTATCAATATTAGATTTTGGAATTGCTTTCTACAATATTTCTTTAATAATGAAGATCTCATGAGTTTGGGTGTTGTTAATCTTAAGTTATGGGACATTGGAAATAGATTTTGGGAGTTTTTGTTTGTTATAGTTGCCTATGTTGTTAGACTGTTCGACCACTATTTTGAATAACATATCTAACCCTAAACCTTTTCTAATCCTTTTCTAAAAACCCTATTTTATATTTAATTATATCAACATCATTTTAAATTGACAAGGAACCAACCTACTCTAAAGGTTGGATTGAAGTTGCCTTTGGTCCATCCAATGTTGAGTGTCGAGTTGTGACTATCGGGTGCATGCCTAGACAGAAAATTGGAAGATAGATAGTCATAGTGTCAAGTAAAACTTGATGTCAATTTGGTATTCAACAAGTATGATGTAAAGATTTATCCCATAAAGTTGGTTAGAGGGAGAGCATTATGCCAGGAGCTCACCACAAAAGTAGATTCAAATCAGATAGTATCTTGTTAGGGAGCACTAAATGAACACAATGATAGTATTCTAGAGGATCAAATTGGGTTGACCAATAATATGTGTAGGATACTACAAACCCACTATATTTGTAGACACTTTCAAAGAAACTAGATCATGTGATAAGTGCCAAAGATATGTGGGAAGGACCAAGAATGCAACATTTCCACTTAAACCAATCCAGGTGGAGGAGCCTTTTCAGCAATGGGGGATCAATGTTTTTGGGGTAATAAACCCAAATTCTTCAATAGGTTACAAATACATTATGATCACTATTGAATACCTCACAATATGGGTCGAGACTATCCCAATCAAAAAATTAGACTAAGAAGTGGTGATTGAATTCATGCAAAATATTATCATAAGGTTTGGACTCCTAGAAGTACTAATAAGTGATAATGGCCCAGCTTTCACAGGTGCAAAGTATATGGAATTTACAATAAAATATGGAATAAGTATAAATAATTCTTCTAACTATTACCCTCAGGGGAATGGATTAGTGGAATACACAAACAAAAACTCACTTAGAATTCTAAAAATACCACTAGAGGATAACAAAAGAAGCTGGCATCTTCTACTAGAGTAAGCTTTATGGGTAGACAAAGTCACTGTCAAAATATCTATCAAGACATCCCCTTATAAATTAGTGTATGGTAAGGAGGCTTTTCTACCTACTCACCTTGAAATACTAGCTTTAAAATGGGCCAACCAAGATCATAAACTAGATCAGAATCAACTAGAATTCAATTTGATGCACATTTTATAGTTGTAAGAGCAAAGAACTCAGTAATATGAAAGCTTCCATAAATAATCCATGGATACAAAGGAGTGGTTCGACAAGACATCAAATTTTAGGAAGTTCAAAGAGGGAGGTTCAATTTTAAGGTGGAACATAGAAAAGTCTAAACTAGAAAACCATCAAAAAATTAATTTCTTCTAGGAGGTACCTTTCAAAATCATTGAAGTGAAAAAGAATAATGCCTCTTAGCTTCAAGATCAATATGGGAACATACAACTCATTCCAATCAGTAGGTATCACCTCAATATCATCTATATGTAATATATGTATTTCAGGTAATAAGATCATCTGTATGTAATATATGTACATATTCTATAATAATAAAAAATGATGGCAAAATGTTATTTTTCACCCGTAATTGGGACTATGTTGTATTTCATGAGTGGTAACTCAATGTAAATTTCCATGATCAAAAGATTCAAACTAGCTCCGACAAAATTTTTTAAAAGGGGACATTGAATGCTTCAATAATCCATAATATGGAGATATTTTTATATTCCATGGTCAACCCAGTCAAAGTTGGTATCACATAAATCTAATGAGCGGAATTCCAAAAGGGAGTACTCGAAAAGAGCATCTAATCTCTAAGAGTAGGATTTTTAGGATGCATGCATAATGCTAAAATCTATTAAGTATTATATTTTGAGGCCAAACATGAAGCATAAAGGAGTTTTAGCTCACAAAAAAGGAAGAAATAAATGAACCTGGAAAATTTTGCAAATGGATAGTCTACTACCAAATACTACAAATTTCCTCCAATCATCCGCGTAGGTTTCACTGAAAAGTCATGCCTTGTAATTTTTTATTCACTCATTTGAATGCATGGGAAATAACTATCCGTTCATAAATCACATTAATGGTGAAAAGGTGCATAAAAATCTATTTAAAGATGAAATTTGAGGAGCATTTATTTTAAACAATTCTCTTAAGGAACAAAAGAGCATTACAGAGTGTAATTGTTGTGTGTTCAAAAGTAAATTGTAGAAATATCCTCCATAAATGGCATCCAATATTGCAAGTCAAGGTCAAAGATTAAAATTAATTTTATAAATATGCAGTAGTTGTAGACACAAAGATGACCTACATAACTAGGGACTAACTCAAAAAGGAATTTGAATTAAAATTCTTGAATGGGGAGTAGCTCTTGAATCAAGTTATTTGTGTCATTAGCTCTTTGCTATATTGTTATGTCTATGATGTAGTTCATACTTACTAAAAATTAATTTTTACAATAGTTACATTTTATGATCCCTCGACTAGGGCAGTAAAAACAACACAAGATAGAACCTTGTTACAAATAACTAAGCAACTTTGTCAAGATTTATTTGCAATGGTTAAGCAGTCATCTATAACCCCTAAAGAATTCAACCTAGAACAACAAAAAAAGTACTATACCTTGAATAACTAAAACTAAAATGGTGATAACTTTAGAACCTGGGTATATGACCAATTCCAAACCATAATATTAAAAGAAACCTTGCCACAAACCCCAATTGCCACCCAACAGTTTGTGAATCCAATTTTTTTTGATATTGTATCGCTCCAAATTTTTCGCACCCCTACCTTCAGGCTATAGGATCCGTGCCCGGAAGGAGGATGGGAAAAGGATGGCATGGTACCTCGGACTGAGAGGCCTTGCGAAGGTCCCGCATCTCGGGGGAGGTGTATTATGGTGATTTTTTGATGGATGGTGGGTTCACCAGGAAACATTTGAATGGCAGTTTCCATGCCTAGGTTGGGAATGTGTTTGATGTGTTTAGTTTTATCTTTAATCATCCAAGTCCTAGGTTTGGCCAAATGAAACTAAGTTGTTCTATTATGAAAGTGCAGACTAAATGCATACAGAGAACAAAATTAGACAAAAAATAGAGAGAAAAAGCTAAATTACAGAGCCATACCTGATCCGGATGTCTGATGGAGATTTTGATTTTTGAAGCAGTCAAGATCGTCTAGAATTTGACAAGATCATCTCCTATCTGACAGGATCGTCTGAGATCTGACGAATTCGTAGAAGAATTCGTCAGAGACCTGCAAACAGAGAAAAAGATGCAAAATACAGAGAATGCAACTATGATAACAGAGGGTAATGATGTAAAATGGTAGTAAGAACATTAAAATGATAATATCAAACTAAGACACGAATGCATTATAATGATCTAATGAAAATTTATGCTTTTATTATGCATTAAAGCTACATGGGTGAACTCCAAGATGCAGGATAATAAAGAATAACCATAGAATTAACTAAATGCAGAATAATGCAACGAAAAAGAGTGGAGAAAATGCAAACTCTGGGCACTGATTGCCCCCAATGTGGACTGCAGTCGAAATCATCTCGAATTGGGTCGAGATCGTCCGAGATTGTACGAGATCATCTGAGACGAATTGAGCTTGCTCCGACTGAAAAACAATGAAGTTCCTACAAACAAACTTGGAAAAATACAAATGCAAACATTGATTTAAGATGGTCTAGTGTGTGTAGAATTCGAGTTATAGGGAATTTCAGCCAGGGGGATGCTAAGGGGAGGGCCTAGGATTAAATAGGCTTAGGATAGAGGTTGGGAGGTTGGAGATTATCCCAATTTGGGAGATCTCCAACGGGGGAGGTCTCTAACGGTGCAGACACGCTTCTGCCCGGATTAGAGACGTCGTTGGAACAGAGTCCAACTATGCACAAATTAGTTTGGGATGAGATCGTCTGGACGTCCTACGCCAGAAGAAATCATCTGATCTGAGGCGATATCGTCTTATCGAAGACGATATCATCAAACGGACAAAACAAACTCTAAAAATGGCATGGGAAAGGAGGAAACAGGTTAAACGACGGTTTGGGAGCAGTTTTGGAGGTTGAAATTTGAATTTGAATATTTACTAGAGTAATTGTAATTATTAAGGTTTTACTGCGCCAATTTTAGGGTGCTACATTTTGCCCCCTCTTTAGCGAATTTTTCGAAGAAAATGCGTTAAAGATGAGTTCTTCTCGATCTACGAGAAAGCAAAAATTATTCCCATTTTTAGGCGACGATTCTTGGTCGAATCGTACGATAGCTTACTATGGTGCCCCCTCCGTGTTTTTACCCAAATCGAACGTTTGAGGTAAAAACGCGAAAAAGCAAAAATTTTAAAATGTTTTTAATTGTGTTTTGAATAAAATTAAGAAAAATAGGGTAAAACCCTAATTCATTGTTACTGTTCATTTTTCTGGTTTTTAGAGCTCTGCAAGCAAAATGGTCGAGACAGCGCACAGATCGACAGAGGTCCGACGCGGGCTACGGGTAAGAGTCTAAAATTAGTTTAGAATGCTTTAAGTTGAATTTACATGCTTTTTAGGTGAATTTTGAGCAATTTTTGAGCATCGCGACCATTTTTGGGCCATCGACGTCGTCGGGACGAAATCGTCCCGATTTCGACAAAATCGTCTCAAGTTCGCCGATTTCGTCTAAGGGCAAAATCGGCGAAAGGGGGATGATTTTGTCAAATTAGGGACGATTTCGGCTTGCGAAATCGGAGACGATTTTGCTCAAATTTGGGACGATATCATCCAATTGTGGACGATATCATCAGTTATAAAATTGAACTTATTTTAACTTGAATTTTTTAATTAATGATTTATTAATGATTTTTATTGTTGATTTTGTTTATGTTGCAGAGAGGATTACTAAAGAGTAGAGAATGGAAATATGGCGGGTTGAGGGATGACTTGGCCGCCCTATCTCAGGCAGAGCGAGATCAGCTGGCACAGGTCGGCTTGTAGCATGTGGTAGAGATGCCACAAGTTTCTACAGATATGGGGCTATTGACAGCCCTAGCAGAGAGGTGGTATCCGGGTTCTTCCTATTTTTGGTTACCGACAGGGGAGATGACTCCCACACTAGAGGATGTATGGAGGATTTTGAGGATCCCCATACAAGGACGATCGATCACTCCCATGGCCAATCAGGGCCACGCGATGATGCGACTGTGTGGCGATCCGAGCTTCGCCCTGGAGAAGGGCGGAGTGAACATCGAGTCGCTGCGTCAGATGCCTGGGGCATCGAGACTCACACGGGTTTTGGCTGGGGTGGTAGGTGGACTTCTGTTGTGCCACCAGAGCGGATGCAGGGTACCATGGGTACTGGCAGATGTGGTCTGTGACATGAGAGACCATGGCTATAGGTTTTCTTGGGGTAGCTTTGTTCTATGCCGATTGTATAGGATCCTGCATGGGGTCGTATACAAGGGCGGCCGATGTCTGGTTATGACATCGCTTCTATAGGTTTGGTGCTGGGAGCACATTGCAGTGCGGAGGTCGGTAGGGCTCCCATTGACAGGGATTGATGGGGAGAGGCCCCGAGCTTTCTATTGGTGGCTCCGAAGAGGGTCACAGCGATGGATAGATCTATCGATGTCCCGAAGACTACTTGATGACCTTGTCTTCGACCAGATCACCTGGAGGCCTTGGAGAGATCATCCAGGGTGGGCCAAGGATGGACAGGAGCTGGCTCACATCAGGCGAGTATGCTGGCTAAGGATGGAGAGGGGAGAGGTGGAGCTCCACCGCTATGACCGAGTTTTGAGGTAGTTCGGTCTACAGCAGGGGATCCCATCTCTGAGAGACTACGAGTTTTCCCGGACTATCCGGGATAACACTACAGTTAGCGGGGCTCTAGATATGCAATGCTTCTAGAGTTAAGACATAGATGATGCCCCCATTTAGCTAGTGGATGGGGACAATGTTGGGGTAGCCGATGGCTATGATGCCTGGTACACAGGCATCCGCCCTCCTTGAATGACGAGGGCTCAGGGTCCGATTCATGCAGTTGTGCGTCGGATGGGGAGGCGGTGCTAGGTGGCCATTGAGGCGGCCCAGGGTCACGGCGGGAGAGAGCAGAGGAGACCACAGGCGCAGTAGAGGCCATGATAGTGGGAGAGGAGGGAGGAGAGACCCCCTTCTCCACAGAGAGAGAGGCCACCATCGCCCAATAAGGGCAAGGGTGTTGACACTAGGGAGAGTAGCGAGACAGTGACTCTCCGAGCGAAGACAGTCCGTCTCCAGGCACAGGTGCAGACATTGTAGGATGAGGCTGCACGCCATCGAGCTGAGGTTACATAGCTCAGAGATGAGATTGCATGCCTCAGAGCACGGGGTGGAGGAGCGAGCACTCAGGAGCTGGCGCGATCGATTGCTCAGACCACGTTCTACCAGGGTATCTACTTCTAGATGGTGCTAGAGGGTCAGAGGGTACAGCTGCCAGCTGGCATTGCTGACCCGATCAGGATTGGGTCGTCGAGGACTTCATCTCGATCGACAACTAGGACTCGCAGTACCACACATACTATGATGGGGCCACCTCGTCCACCTTAGGGTGGGGGAGGAGATGAGGCTGAGAGCTCGAGGGGCTCTCGAGGCTAGCTACTATAGATTGCACTACACAAATTGATATATAGTATTTATTATTTTTGATAGAGGATTGAGTATGCTGAGGTACAAATTATGGCATATCGATTCGATTTTGATATGATGTATATTATGGTTGATACAGATATAGATGAGATATTTTTGATCATATGACTTGTGTCTTATGTATTTTTATGATGCTTTTAATGTTTTGATTGATTTATTTGATGATTCATGTAATTATGTCGTTGGAAATATTATGGTTGAAATGTCATGTTTGAAAAATTTAAATGAAATAATCTGATAGAACAAATTGGTTGTTTGTGATGTGATGATTTGATAAAAAAATAAAAGGGACTTTTAACAATAATTTCAAAGGACATTGTTGCTATTATAGACCATTTCATGGAGTCGCCGCTCACTCGGTCGTCAAGCTAATCCCAGTATAGAAATATTGTTAAAAAGTAAAAGAGTGCTTAAGAGACTGTCTTAAGACTTTGGTGCAATGGTGCAAATGATGATGATGATGGTTTGTTTTTAGAGTTTCATAAAAATAGTATGCATGAAATAATGTTAAAATGATTTTTGCTAGGCATAAATTCCTAAGTGTGATAAATTTTTTGGATAATTCCCTAGGAATTATACCATCATTGCAAAATTGAAGGTTGACATAATGACATGAAATAGTGATAATGTGCATTCTTTTTGTTAAAAAAAACATAATTGTATAACAGAATGATTTAATTTATATGGTTTTCATGATTTTCAAATAAATGGGGAATAAAAATTGGTACAATGGTTTGCGCTAGGCATAGAATATGTAGGTATAGACTTATACCATCATCGCGAAATCCAAAAAAGAAATTGATAGAATAGTTTTATTGCATGGTTGATTTTTAATAAACAGAAAATATGAAGAGGAAGACTTGTGCTAGGCATAAAATTCCAATTTTGGTTTTAGAACTATACCATCATCGCGAAAGTCGACAATATATATATATATATATATGTGTGTGTGTGTGTGTGTGTTTTGATTGTATGGTTTTGAAAGAAATTTTGATTTTTTCTATTATGTATGTAGTTGTCTTTATACTAAACAACTGTACTTTAAAGAAGAAAATGAATTATTCCGGACAATTTGCAAAAAATATTTCAAAGTATCTTAAAGACAAAAGTTAGATTTATAAGGAATCCCATGTGCATATGTGAGTTCACTTCCAATCTTGATTTATCATAATGATACACAAAATCTCTCAAATACAAAATGTGTGTGCAATTGTTATGTTCGTTTACTAGTTTTGAGCAAGATAATATGATACAAGTGATTTGAATGAACCAAATAAGTGTTCATTAACCATGATGTAGATGCATATAACCATACTAGACTACTATGTAAGTCGGATTATCAAGAGCTAGCTAATCCATAAGCAGACATAGGTCTGTACAAAAGAAGGTCGCTAATGTGACAGACATATCACCATGCTAGGAGTTACCCAAGGCCAAGCAGGTTGGGCACAAACCACCTGTTATGGGGCTTACCTCACAGCTTTTCGAATAATTGAGAATTCCAGGGATTCAAGCTCATCAACCCTTCTTTTCTTTTCAAAGGGTAGGGAAAGGGATTTTATTGCTTTTGCTTTTGCTTTCTTTTGCTTTCTTTTGTATTTTTTCTTGATAATGTTGTAATGATATAAAATAATATTTTTCTTTTTCTCTTTTTCTAGAACTTTGCTTTTTTTTTTCTATGCTAGGGATACTTGCTCGGATTAGCTGTAGAGCAAGGGATTTTTATTCTGGGTAGGGGTGAGCTTGTCCTTTTGCCAATTCTCAAAGATTCTAGACCATGTGCATGATAGGATAGCAGGGGAAACTTTTTGCTCAAGAAACCACTTCTACTATGTAGCATAGCATGGACATTACAAATATAATCATTTTATTGTGAAAGGATGTGCTTGGTTTAAGTAAATAACAAGATCAATTCTCTATGCTCAAAATTTATTTAATTGAATTTTGTGGATTTTGATATAATATAGATTAGTAATCATGTCAAATAAAAATCAAGATATTTATTTTGTGTTTGTGAAAGTGAGGGATTCCAAATAAATGCTAATTTATCCAAAATAATTTGAAATATATAACTACAACATTTGTAAGAAGATATATATAAATACTTTTTGAGAAGTTTTGAGAATGTTGACTCTCTCTTTCTTATTTATGTTGTTTTGGTTTCGAAAGAGTCAAGAATATTGTTTTTTTTTGAAAAAAAATGAAAAACTTGTATTAATACAAAGAGCAATTACAAGCGGGAGAGAAAACATCCCAACCAAGAACAGAAAACAACACTACAAGAGAAGAGCACAAAGTCAACCCAGCACAACACAAAGCAAATAAGTCAACTGGGTGCGAACAAGCGACATGTCACGAAATTACGACATGTCGCGAGATCGCGACAGTCAACCCCGGCTCCTCCACTGCGGTGCCAACAGTCACGAAAACGTGACATGTTGCGAAATCGTGACATGTCACGAAATCGCGACATGTCGCGAAATCGCAACATGTCACAAAATCGCGACGACAGCACCCTCCAGCAACCCTTCATCAAAATTGTCGTGAAATCGTGACAGGAAGACCAGCTTGCTCCATAACGCCAAAAAGGTCACGAAATCGCGACAGAGAGCCTCCGAATCATCCAACCATCAAAAGTGTCACGAAATCACGACGAATTATCCTTATGGCATCCAGATAGCAAAAGCATCGTGATATCGCGATAGTTTTCTCCATTCCGCTGGTAAGCCAAAATTGTCACGAAATCGCGACGAGATTTTCATACAGCAGCCATCGCCAAAAAATGTCGCGATATCGCGACAAAATATCCACTTTGCACCACATCAGCAAAATGGTCGCGATTTTGTGATGGGTTTTCCTTATGACACCAGATCACCAAAAGTGTCGTGATATCGTGACGGTTTTTCCTTTCGGTGCCCAGTTCTCAAAACTGTCGCGATATCGCGACGAATTTTCCTTTCGGTGCCCAGTTCTCAAAACTGTCGCGATATCGCGACGAATTTTCCACTTTGCTCTCCATCTGCAAAAGTGTCATGATATCGCGACAATTTTTCCAGTTAGCCCTAAATTGCCAAAACTGTCGTGATATCGCGACAATTTTACCATGCGCCTTCCCCGAGGGCAGCGATGGCGTGACATGTCGCGATATCGCGACAAAAACTCGCCAAAGGCCGAGAGGGCGCAACCTGTCGCGATATCGCGATAGCTTCCAACTTGAAGCAGCGATGATGCTACATGTCACGATATCGCGATAGAAACCTTCCTTAGCATAAAAACACTGCACATCATTTCAGAAAACGTTCAAGGCCTTGTCGGATCTCTGCATCCTCCACAAGCATGTCGTTGTGCAGTTGCATCCCAACCTCCCTTTCAGCACCCATCTTAGCAAGGAAATCGGCCGCCTTATTGAGATCTCGATTCACATATACAGGTATCACATCATCTAATTCCATCCAAATCTCTTTGATTTGGGAGACTAAGATCCACAACCTCCAAGCTTTCGAGACAAAGTTTCTAATACAGTCAAGAGCACCCACCAAGATTTGGGAGTCAGACTTAATAATAATATTTTTGTGTCCCTGTTGGCAGCCCAGAAGGAGGCAGATTTAATGGCAAAGGCCTCAGCTTCATTGTTTGTGGCACATCCCAGACCCTGCAGTTCCCAATAGAGCAAAGACCCAACATGATCATGGCACACTACTCCAATTCCAACACTTCTTGGATTGCCTTTAGCAGCTCCATCAGTATTGATTTTGATCCATCCTTCAGGAGGAGGTTTCCAACTACCACTCACCTGCCTTTGTTGAATAAAAGCTCCCTCTTCCAAAGGCTCAGAAGCAGACTGAATTTCCCCCTCGACATGAATGGCAACCGTTTCCGCCACTTTGCTCCAAATGACTTGCCATATTCCTTCTAGAGGGGAGAAGGTTTCACGGAAAATACGGGCATTTCTCTCCAACCAAACCTGCCACCAGATAAAAAATAAACCAAGCTCCCAGCCAATTCGAAGAGCTTTGGATTTAAATCTACCTTTCTTCCAGCTTTCCCAAATGTTGTTTCGAGACAAGACCCCATTGTAGACACCAAAATAGCACCCATCCGATTATGTGACTGCAAACACTGATTGCTTTGACAAACATAGCCCCCAGGGCAGCCCTCAGAGGTCAAACAGTGGTCCTAACAACTTCCATAGCAATTTTGTAAGGTCAAGAAGCAATTTGGTACAATTAGACACTTTGCCCAGTACTCGTCTCACCCAGGGACGATTACTAACTTGCAATCATCCCACCCAGGGATGATTGTTTTAATCATCCCACCTAGGGACGATTACCAAGTTTAACGAGCAAAACGACAAACGGCGCCAAGTGGCAGCCTAGAACAGTCAGTTGATGACTCCTGCCTTGCATGCGTGTGTAGGTGGACAGAAGGGTCATTAGAGGACTGTCACAAGAAGCAATTATGAAAACACAAGTCAATGGAGGACTCCCCTCCCTCATGGGAAGACAAGACTGCCACATGGCGCCTATGACCAACACATGGCATTTGTGCTTCCCTCCCAAAAGAGACCCCTGGGGTCTATAAAAGGTGGGACTTTTCTCACCCAAAAGGAGAGGAGGTGGAAGGAGTTTTCAAGCAACGAAGTGCTACCGAATTGGAGACCCACTTGCATCCCCTTTTAGTTATCTTCCCACATCTACCAATCTCTTTTGCAAGGGAGGTTGTTGGGTGGCCTTTGGAAGCTCGAACTTGACCCAAATCCAACACATGGACACCTGAACCAACCAATTCACCGACCCCCCACTCCTAAGAGATTTTGGGCCCATCCCAAGTGGATTGGTGCCAAAATCAAGTTCCATCGGTGGGCTGCCCACTTGGGCACCCCGCACCTTTTGGATTTAGTTGTAGTTCATTTTATGTCATTTGTTCATATTCCATGTTATTCTCTACTGTTCAATAGTTCAAAATCTTGAATCTTGATTTCAAAAGGTTTTCATCGAATATTATCATGCTTTTGTTATTTTGGTTGTCCCACTGACTTGTAGGTAACAACGTCCAATTTCTCGGTGATGGAGGCCAAATTGGGAGAATCCGACCATCTGGGTCATCCCAAAATGGCCCCAATTACATAACCCCCTTGTTTGCAGGCATTTTGTAGGTCTCGAGAATCAACATTGGAGCAGCGGTAGGTCGGCTTCTTCAACACAGTATCAATCGTCCCTATAGGGGATGATTAACAGCAGCAATCATCCTTCCAGGGGACGATTAACAGCAGCAATCGTCCTTCCGAGGGACGATTACCAGGTAAACATAGATTGGTCGGCTGTCTCAGGGGCAATGGCCTTTTGGTAACATTTCCCGTCTTCTGTCAAGTTTTCAGGCCATTTGGACTTACTGTATTTACTGTTTCAGGCAGATGTTTACATGCGTATTTCGTTGATTTTAAGAGAACGAACCCCTTTCATTTGCAGCAGAGTGCTACTGACATTTTCATTATTTCTTTGACTGCAGGAAAAGCAATCAGAGGTGAAGAACTTATCCACATCAGCGGCGACAGCATCTTGGCCCGCCCATTGCAATCGTGGGCACGCGGGAAGAGGAAGACTAGGTCACACATTTGTAATGAAGACAAATTTAACGCTCCTAGCCCCAAAATGGGAGGGGACGTCTATGTAACCGAGGATAAGATATTTTAATAAAGAGGGCTGTGATTTCTTTGCATCTTGTCTTTCGTTTCCAAGTTGTCTCTTTTCTCTGTTTTAGTGCATAGGATCAAAGCGTTACATTTTCGTTTTATGTTGCATAACTAGTGTTTCCTTTGCCCGAAATCTCGTGCTTTCAGTGGCGATCACGGTGGGACCAAACTTATTTGACCGCTCCCAAGCCGGGGGGGGGGGGGGGGACCAAAGGGGGAAAAAAAAAAGGCGGGACAACCCCATCGCACCAAACAACCAATAAATGGGGGTATTCAAGGACCCCTTGCCTACCCACGAGGCACGAGACAAAACCACTCCAGATTAACGAGGTGCGACAAGATCTTCCCGCACAAGGATTTGTGGGAATGATTAGCATTGTAACAAGGAACATAAGATACCCAGCAGTTGCCCCCGAGGTAGCTACGAGGGAAGTTTCGTCGACATCGCAGCCTCAACAACGCCCAACGCAGTTACCTCCACCTAGACCTGAGGTCACGATACGAACCAAACTCACGTAGAGTTTGCGGACCACGTCGGCTAGGTTGTCCATCTACGAGCTTATTCAACAATCAGCTCCCCATAGAGAAGCTCTTATGGACATTTTAAAAGCCATTGAAGTACAACCCCACGAAGCAAATTCTTTCAACGCCTTCGTGGGACATGTGAAACAATGTATGGAGCCTGTCATCACATTCAAAGAAGACGAGGTCAAAACGATATCAAATGACATGCCAGATCCACCCCTGCACGTTATCGCGCGGGTCAACGGGATCCCGTACAAGAGAGTGCTGATAGATACTGGCTCGTCCAGTAACATTATAACCACTGCAGTGTTAAAACATTTAAAATTTCCAGCCTCTCACATCACCGCTTCCACGTACACACTGCGAGCTTTTAACGATGCAATTTGCTCGACAGTCGGCATAGTTGTTCTGCCTATCCAGGTAGGACAAAAGTCAATACCCACACTGTGCCATGTGCTGGAAGGCGAAATGGCTTATAATATACTGCTAGGGCGGCCTTGGATCGGGGACATGAAGTGTGTCCCCTCGATCGCACACCAGTGCTTGAAGTATGCCTATGAAGGGAAAATACATGTAATCCCAATGGACTTAGAGCCCTTCAAGTATTGCAATGCGGTACAATTCATACCTCAATCGACCCTCCCATCAACGCATTTGGATTTTCAATTAAATCCATCTAAACAGGGTCCGATACCGCAGGCACCACTGGTGGCCAATAAGGCAAAATCCCAGCCAGGTGAGACTTCATCATCGGCTCCTTCATCATCAACGCCACCTATCACGGCCCAATAGAAGGACAAGGGAAAGCAAATCATGGAAGAGGTTAAGCCTCTAGAAGAAAGGTTGCCCACAATCTCAACGATATCAACAGAGAAAACACCCAACACAACAGAAACCAAGACTCCTGAACAACCAAACATGGAATGGACTTAGGAAGGACTACCGTTTCCTCCTACCCAATCATCAACAATCACTGTTGAAATGGCCAAGACAGGCCTGGGGGAATACTTAGTGCAAAATGTTGTGGCAACCCCCACATTGGAGTCGGTACGGGACATGGGAAGACCTCGCCTTCCCATAGGGACAATTGTTCCACTAGACTACCCTCCCAACCGGACAAATTTTGTGTATGGGGGCCTTGATCATGGTTCTGAACCATGCGAACAAAAGGAAACAGATGAAGAGCCTTTTGTCGAAAACATCAATTATCTGTCAAACCCAAAATTTGCCCTAAAATATCTCGGCCAATGCAATTGGCATGGATACGGGCTCGGCAGATATGAGCAAGGGATGTGGATCCTTTTCCAACCAAGATATCAGATGCCATATGACAAGTCAGGGGTAGGGTTCAACCATCCCCTGCCATTAGACATCTTGGTTGAAAATATGCAAGGCCTAGAAATAGGCAACAAGGGGGGATTGGCACAAGACCCGTACGCCAATCCAAACACAGAATACACATTGGGGGACTACCTCCCATGGTCAACAAACACCCCTGGAAATAGCAATAATCCCTCTCCTTTGCTAGAGAGAGGCGAAAGTTCAGAGATAAATCCTCAAAGAGAACAACAACGGCTTCTAGACATTTTTCTGAAACTGTTCCCCTTAGAGGTTCCAGATGAAATAACACAGTCTCAAAAGAATCAGGTCCCTCCACTGAGAGTGGAACAACCGCAATGGGACCAGATTAATTCACTGGAACAGGAAGAGTCCTCAACATCGCGAGCAACAGATGCTGAAGAGGATGAACAATTTTGGATCTATGAAAGTGAGTCAGAAGACGAGACTGAGATGGACTATCTCAGACATGCATGATGACATCACCGTGCTCTAACTCATGAAGATCTAATGGGACAAATGGGTATACGATTAGGACATGAATGGCACGTAGACCCAACGAGGTGGGACCAAGTGTTAGACCTATGGCTCCAAATTCAAGATGAGCATCGTCCACCTCGAGATCCCATCATGACAGTAGTGCCGAGGGAAGACCCCGCCTTCCTTTTCACACATAGAGATGAGTTTGCACCTAGAGAGGATCCATTCGTGCTTGTTCCCGTAGAGCCAGATCCAGAGTATAGGGAACATCTAAAAGAATCAAGTCATCACACCCGTGGTTCTGGAGACCAAATTCATGCCATCCACATGATCTCCATTGATTTGACCACACCCATCCGCAATCCGACCGATCCATCACGGTCATTGCATCTAGACATGGATGCCATCGATCGGGATCGCGTCAATTCGCCATTGTCACCATCGTAGTACTGGCCTTTCGATGAAATGCTTCATTTTACCCCAAGGACAACTCAGGATATTTTTCAAGCTGAAGAGGGACCCGAGGTTCCAAACGTAGATCTTAACTCAGCTGATGATATCCATTTAATCCCAACTCCACATCAGTTGGAGGACGGATCTCACATGTCAGTCGAGGAGACGACTGACGTAGACATCGGCACAGATCCAATGAATCCACGGATTCTCAAGCTGGGGGTAAGCCTTTCCCCCGAGGAGCAAGCCGATTACATTGCCCTTCTTAAAGAGAAGAAGGAAGTTTTTGCATGGTCGTACAAAGATATGCCAGGACTAGACCCGTAGCTAGTCATGCACAATTTAACGCTTGATCCGAAAATCAAGCCTGTAAAGCAAAAACTAAGAAAGATGCACCCAACAGTGGCCTTGATGGTCAAAGACGAATTGCAAAAGTTGTTGGATGCACAATTTGTCATCTCGCATGGATTATCCGCCATGGTTGTCCAACATGGTTCCCGTCAAGAAGCCCGACGGGAGGATTCGCATATGCACCGACTTTCGAGACCTAAACAAAGCGAGTCCTAAGGATGATTTCCCCTTGCCAAGCATCGACGCATTGGTAGACGCTACAGCAGGTCACGAAATGCTCTCCCTAATGGACGGTTTCTCGAGGATACAATCAAATTCGTATCAATCCTGAAGACCAACTCAAAACGGCATTCACAACGCCTTGGGGGACATTTTGTTATAAGGTCATGCCTTTTGGCCTTAAAAACGCTGGCGCTACATACCAACGTGCTATGACGTATATCTTCCATGATTACATGCACAAAAATTTGGAAGATTACATGGATGATTTGTTAGCCAAGTCTCTCTTGCGCTCAGATCATCTCGGTGACTTAAGCAAGATTCTCGATCGCCTCATAGAGCATAAGGTCAATCGAATCCCAAGAAGTGCATGTTCGGCGTCACATCCGGAAAACTCTTGGGTTTTATAGTCTCCAAGAGAGGCATCGAAGTGGACCCAAACAAAGTCAAGGCAATCCTTGAAATGGCTCCCCCAACAACTATCAAGCAACTTAGAAGTCTGCAAGGAAAGGTCGCGTCGATTAAACGCTTCATAGCGCAATTATCTGACAAATGCCGACCAATGAACAAATTATTGCACAAGGGGGTCACATTTCATTGGGATGACGAGTGCCGATCAGCCTTTGACAAAATCAAACAATACTTGGCTTCGCCGCCAGTATTGGCATCACCTAGACCAGGTGTGCCGTTCTACTTATACATCTCAGCTATCGAGGTGGCACCGGGCGCAATGCTAGCCCGTAAGAATGAACTTCACAAAGAATAGGCTACTTACTATCTTAGCCGCACCTCGGTCAGTTACGAACTTAACTATGCATACGTTGAGAAACTCTGCTTGGCAGTGGTGTTTGCTACCAAGAGGCTACGCCATTACATGTTGAGCAACACGACGTATGTTGTGTCTAAGGAGAATCCATTGCGATACATGATGAGTCGTACTTATCATAGTAGTCGCACGGCGAAATGGATCATGTTGTTGACGGAATTTGACATTGAGTTTATTGGGCAAAAATCTATAAAAGGACAAGTCATAGCCGATCAACTAGCAGAGGCTCCTCTTGAAGACGATCAGCCTCTAGTCATAGAACTACCCGATGATGAGGTCTTCCATGTCTCAGAATCGCCAGATTCTGAAGAGCCCGAGTCTCGAGCCGACATAACCTTATTTTTTGATGGTTCTAAATGCGAGCAAGGTGGTGGCGCAGGAATTGTATTCTTCACACCGCAGGGCGCTCCAATGCCCCTGTCATTTAAATTAAATTTCCAGTGCACCAACAACAATGCATAATATGAAGCCTTGCTCCTAGGTCTTCAAACAACAATCGCCATGAATATCAAAAGATCGAACATCTTTGGTGATTCGTCGTTAATCGTCAATCAAGTCAAAGGGGTATATCAATGCAAATGCCCAGTTTTGAAGGCCTATAAAGCCCTCGTGGATAAATTCTTGGCAAAACTTGAGTGGTATGACATCGAGGCACTCCCTCGATCATCGAATCATTTTGCGGACACAATGGCCTCCTTAGGGTCACTAATCCCGCAAGACCTTTCCGGTGATATAACAACCATTCAGGTCAAAACCTTATCGCAACCCGCGATGGAGCGCGCAAGCTCAGATTTGACGCCAGGAGTCCACATGATCCAGATCGAACCATCTTCGGATAAGTTCTTTCGAATCCGAGACTATTTGAAACATGCCAACTGGGGGTCTTTGTTCTCCCCCACTCCCATTAATAGCAACACAACGCTATTCTTACAAGTTCTATCCCAATCAGCATTTGTTAGGGAAGAACTCCAAAAGGGATTGATTGTTCAAACTGTCGAGGTATCCGATCAACGGACTGGTATTTACCCATAAGAGACTACCTCAAGTTAGGTAATCTACCCTTTGGATTGACGCACGCCGCAAAACGAACATTCAAATAGAAAGCGGCAAAATATGTCTTGATAGGAGACATTTTGTATCGTCGCAGCTACGACGGAATTCTTCTTCGTTGCTTGGACCAGCAAGAGTCCACTTGGGCAGTCACCCAAGCGCATGACGATACATGTGGCGGCCACTTTAGTGGTATGGCCATTGCAAAGCGCATTCTTCGCATGGGCTATTATTGGCCATCTTTAGAGCGAGATTGTTGCACGTATGTCAAGAGGTGCGTAAAATGTCAACATCATGCCAATCTGATGCACGTACCTTCCCAGGCCTTACAGATAGTCCAGTCTGCTTGGCCATTTTCATAGTGGGGCCTTGATCTAATCGAAAAGATCTCCCCTGCATCGTCAGGCCGTCACACGTTTATCATAACGGCCACATAATACTTTACCAAATGGGTGGAAGCAATTCCGTTAACCTCTACGACAGGACCCCGCATTGCGGAGTTCATTTTGCATTACATCATATGTCATTTTGGTATTCCATCCAAAATAATCTCGGATAATGGGCCATCATTCAAGAACAAAGACGTGTGTGCTTTAACCACAAAGTACAAAATTCAGCACAGCTTTTCAACACCCTATTATCCGCAAGCAAATGGGCAAGCAGAGGCGTCAAACAAAACGCTAGTCGCCATCCTTAAAAAGACCGTCGCAGACAGTCATAAGGATTGGCACATACAAATCCCACTTGCCCTTTGGGCTTATCGCACTAGCATTCGGACGCCCACTGGGGCAACTCCGTTTTCACTAGTGTATGGCTCAGAGGCAGTAATGCCTCTCGAGTTGGAAATTCCTTCCCTGCGCATATCAATGCAAGAGTTCATCGATGATAACACTGCGTGGCAGGCCCGATTAGACCAACTTACGTTGCTTGACGAACGACGCGTTAATGCTCTCGAGCACTTACGTATCTATCAAGAGCGGCTTAAGAGAGCTTACAACATGAAAGTTCACCTAAGAGACTTTCGGGTTGGTGATTTGGTTCTGAAGGAAAACCAACAAAACTCTAATTTGTCGTCCCATATGAGAGACAAATTCATGGCAAATTGGTTAGGTCCTTATGTCATTGATAGCAAAATAGGACCGGGAACATACAGGCTAGCTTCTCTTGACGGTATCAAGGAAACAGAACCCTTGAATATCAGTCATTTGCGACCATTTCATATCTAAGAAAGCCATATACCAAAAAAAAAAAAAAAAACTCCAAGGATTATCGCAATCCCTTGGTCACCCAAAAAGCTCCAAGGATTATCGCAATCTCTTGGTCAACCCAAAAAGCTCCAAGGATTATCGCAATCTCTTGGTCAACCCAAAAAGCTCCAAGGATTATCGCAATCTCTTGGTCAACCTAAAAAGCTCCAAGGATTATCGCAATCTCTTGGTCAACCCAAAAAGCTCCAAGGATTATCGCAATCTCTTGGTCAATACAAAAAGCTCCAAGGATTATCGCAGTCTCTTGGTCAAAAAACAAAAATCAAAAAAAAAAAAAAAAACAAAACAACAAAAATCATCAAAAACAACAAAGATTTGCATCTCAATTCTAGGCATACTCAAATTCATCAAAAAACAACAAAAACACCAAGCATAACTTTTACCACACTACAGTCAGTGGTCTGGGAATGTACCAAGAGTTTCAGTGATTCAGTCATCATGTTCCTCTTTAGCCATGTAGTGTATCAAGTCGAACATATTTTACGAAGGTAGAGTCATACTTGAAATACACCTTGTTACGTAACATCCCAACACAAATCAAAACACTAAAATTCCCAAATTGTGTGAACGAAAGACGAAACCTGCAAAATAATCTAGGTCACCAAAAGCGAAACGGTTATCTTGCTCATCCCCCTGTGCGAATGACCCCTAGAATGCTGAGAGTTGGCAAAAGGACAAGCATCCTCCCTACCCAATTCCCTAAGAATCCCTAAAGTTCTCAAAAGTTGCAAAACACAAAAGCAAAATGTCAAAACTCCAAATTTGACAAACTATAGTGCACACATCAAAAGGCACAAACAACAGTGATTTTCGTCACTCCATATCCCCAATCCCTTGCTCAAAAAAAAAAAACAAATCAAAATAAATAGTGATCTCATCACTACAATGAGCAAGTATCCCAATACAATTGAAGAAAAGAAGGGAGTTGACCTTGAATCCCTGGAACTCTCAGCATTCTATAGGTCATAAGGCAAGCTTCAGTACCAATTTGGTTGATAGCCTATCGGTAATGAAGTAAACCTCTCGCATGACGATATATCTGTCACATTAACTTGCGTACAGATCAATGTTTGCATGTGGATGAGCTAGCTTATGGCATCCTGGATTACACCGCAGAATAATCTTAGTACATACAACAAAGGAATTCGTGGAGCTAATTAGGTGATCCTCAGTACAGGTTCGGTTGAAAGCCCATCTGGCACTGGCGGTATCCTGATAAATACCACAATAATGAACTCAATTGCACACACAGGGATGTGAAATAGCTTGGTCAAAAACAGGTCTGATTCATACCTTGTTCAAAAATCATGTAAGATAAAGTACAGTCGTGGCTAGTGAGCTAAAACCGCCTGAGTCTCAGAAAACCTTAGCTACATTTCTAAACCAACTGCGCTACTTTTCATCCTCGCAAATACCATCAGAAAATACAAAAACAGAAAAACCATGCACAAAAATCACCTAAAAACAAAATAACAGAGCTCTAAACAGTCTATGGTACCATAGCCAAACATCACAAATCCATTCATCCGTTTCATCTCTGCATATCACATATAAATCAAAAAATTTGCATTCATCATAGCATATGCATCCATCAAAATAAATCAACATAATACATCCATATTCATCAACCATCATGCACAAGATCAAAGAAAATCAAAACAACAAAAACATCACAAAAAAAGCAACACAAAAAAAAGCAATAAACATTGCCAGACATAAGTGCTCTTGCACTTAAACTCTTGGCATAGCAAAACTGATATCGAGGTTTACATTGTCACTATCATGCTCCCTAAGAAGGCTATCTAGCCGGACCGCTCCACGGGAAAACGGATTTCAGACAATTTAATCACCAAATGGTGTCACAAAACAACAAAAACATCACAAAAAAGCAACACAAAAACATAGCAATAAACATTGCCAGACACAAGTGCTCTTGCACTTAACCTCTTGGCATAGCAAAACTGATATCAAGGTTACATTGTCACTATCCTACTCCCTAAGAAGGCTACTATAGCCGGACCGCTCCACGGGAAGACGGATTGTCGACAATTTAATCCCCAAATGATATCACAAAAACAACAAAAACAACAAAACATGCAAAATAAAAATAAAGCAATAAGAATTGCCGGACATAAGTGCTCTTGCACTTAACCTCTAGGCAAACAAAATTGATGTCGAGGTCCAAATTATCGCTCTCCTACATCCCCAAGAAGGCTACAATAGCCGGACCGCTCCACGGGAAGTTAGATTTTCGATGATTTCACCTCATTACGGCATCACCAAAAGGGTTAACACCCACCAAAAATAGGTCCATATGTTGGAAAAATTGCACACACTTAACGGTAAACCCTTTAAAGGCACCCTTGCACAAGTCATCTCGAGTCAAGCGACTCGTCACTTCTCTCACAAAGGTCATTCCCTCATCGATTCGTCGCTTGAGGGGGTAGTCACACTTAGTCACCAACCAACAATCACACACCCAATTAAGGAAAATGACATGCATTCAAAGAATCATTGACAAAGACAATCACGCTCCTGCTTGGGGCAGTAAACAAGCAACAATCAAATCAATCAAACACTTGGCATTTCGTGAATCATGAATACAAGGTTCCCCTGAGGTAAAAACGCCCTTCGCCTATTCATGACTGATCAATGTCTAAGTTCAAGTCACACCTCACCAAAACAGGTTAACACTTGAAATCAAATTCCTTAGCTCGTTAGAAGCAAGGATTCAAGAATGCATGCCCTTTCCATACTTGGGGCATCAAAAGTTGGTTAGGTTACCAAGAAACCCTAATCATTAGTGCTTTGGTTATCTATTTTTGCTCAAGACTGCATCACCCGCAGCGCTTCCCAAAAAGGGGCATCTGTAGACACCAAAACAGCACCCATCCGATTATGTGACTGCAAACACTGATCGCTTTGACAAACACAGCCCCCAGGGCAGCCCTCAGAGGTCAAACAGTGGTCCTAACCACTTCCATAGCAATTTTGTAAGGTCAGGAAGCAATTTGGTACAATTAGACACTTTGCCCAGTACTCGTCTCACCCAGGGACGATTACTAACTTGCAATCGTCCCACCTAGGGACGATTGTTTTAATCGTCCCACCCAGGGACGATTACCAAGTTTAACGAGCAAAACGACAAACGACGCCAAGTGGCAGCCCAGAATAGTCAGTTGATGACTCCTGCCTTGCACGCGTGTGTAGGTGGATAGAAGGGCCGTTAGAGGACTGTCACAAGAAGCAATTATGAAAACACAAGTCAATGGAGGACTCCCCTCCCTCATGGGAAGACAAGACTGCCACATGGCGCCTATGACCAACACATGGCATTTGTGCTTCCCTCCCAAAAGAGACCCCATGGGTCTATAAAAGGTGGGACTTTTCTCACCCAAAAGGAGAGGAGGTGGAAGGAGTTTTCAAGCAACGAAGTGTTGCCGAATTGGAGACCCACTTGCATCCCCTTTTAGTTATCTTCCCACATCCACCAATCTCTTTTGCAAGGGAGGTTGTTGGGTGGCCTTTGGAAGCTCGAACTTGACCCAAATCCAACACATGGACACCTGAACCAACCAATTCGCCGACCCCCCACTCCTAAGAGATTTTGGGCCCATCCCAAGTGGATTGGTGCCAAAATCAAGTTCCATCGGTGGGCTGCCCACTTGGGCACCCCGCACCTTTTGGATTTAGTTGTAGTTCATTTTCTGTCATTTGTTCATATTCCATGTTATTCTCTCGTTGTTCAATAGTTCAGAATCTTGAATCTTGATTTCAAAAGGTTTTCATCGAATATTATCATGCTTTTGTTATTTTGGTTGTCCCACTGACTTGCAGGTAACAACGTCCAATTTCTCGGTGATGGAGGCCAAATTGGGAGAATCCGACCATCTGGGTCGTCCCAAAATGGCCCCAATTACATAACCCCCTTGTTTGCAGGCATTTTGCAGGTCTCGGGAATCGACATTGGAGCAGTGGCAGGTCGGCTTCTTCAACACAGTATCAATCGTCCCTGCAGGGGACGATTAACAGCAGCAATCGTCCTTCCAGGGGACGATTAACAGCAGCAATCGTCCTTCCGAGGGACGATTACCAGGTAAACGCAGATTGGCCGACTGTCTCAGGGGCAATGGCCTTTTGGTAACATTTCTCGTCTTCTGTCAAGTTTTCAAGCCATTTGGACTTACTGTATTTACTGTTTCAGGCAGATGTTTACATGCGTATTTCGTTGATTTTAAGAGAACGAACCCCTTTCATTTGCAGAAGGTGCTACTGACATTTTCATTGTTTCTTTGACTCGCAGGAAAAGCAATCAGAGGTGAAGAACTTATCCACATCAGCGACGGCAAGCATCTTGGCCCGCCCATTGCAATCGTGGGCACGCGGGAAGAGGAAGACTAGGTCACACATTTGTAATGAAGACAAATTTAACGCTCCTAGCCCCAAAAATGGGAGGAGACGTCTATGTAACCGAGGATAAGATATTTTAATAAAGAGGGCTGTGATTTCTTTACATCTTGTCTTTCGTTTCCAAGTTGTCTCCTTTCTCTGTTTTAGTGCATAGGATTAAAGCATTACATTTTCATCTTATGTTGCATATCTAGTGTTTCCTTTGCCCGAAATCTCGTGCTTTCACCCATTAGCCTAAAGTTTAAAGTGGGAGAACCAGCGCTTCCAGATCTGTCGTGTGAAATAACATTCAAACATTAGATGATCCGTAGTTTCCTCCTGCTTGTGGCATAACACACATTGAGAAGGGCCAATGATGCCTCTGATTCTGAGATTGTCATAGGTGAGAATTCCATTATGCAAAACGCGCTAGGCAAAGAAGTTCACTTTCGGCCAGCCCTGGGGATGCCATATCTTTCTCCAATCATGAACCAAAAAAAAGTGTGGGGGGGGCTCTGGGAGGATCTCATCATATCCCTCTTTCACAGTATAAACCCCAAGGATCCCATAGCCCTAGGCCAGTTCATCCTCCTCATCTCTTCCAGTAAGAAACTATTCTGCCAAGATTTTTCCCAAAGTAGGTACCAACTCCGGAGGGATTAGTATTGGCCACTCATCCAGCCGCTTAAACTTTATGATCTTGTAGTCCCCCAATTGACTAGTGTTAAAGTAGCTCTCAATTTGGATCCATCCCTTATCTTCTATAGCAGATTTTATCGGTTGCAATTCAGGAAACACAGCAATAATGGGAGGATTCTGGTCCCAGGAATCAGTCCAGAACCGAGCCTTATCCCCTCTCCCCACTTTCCAAAATAGTTGATCTTTGATGAGTTGAGCTCCAAGCTTGAGCGCCTGCCACACTGGTGATCCAAAACCTTCCAGAGGAAAGCGGCACACATCATTAGGATGGACAGAACCCAAGTATTTGCTAGAGAGGATTCTGCTGAAGAGGGATGTTGGCTAAGAAATCCACCTCCAGTACAGTTTGCCAGCCAAATCCTTGTTGTTAAACTTGGAGCTTCTTAGTCCCAACCCTCCTTTTTCCTTGGGTTGGGTAACCTTGTCCCAGCCAACCAAGGCCCATTTCCTCTCTCCCTTGGCACCTTCCCATAGAAATATTCTAGCCATTTTATCCAGCTCTTTCCAAATAGACTGGGGAGCAGCCAGGACGAAGAATTTATAAATTGGCATGGCCTGAATAACTGACTGCAAAAAAGTTAGACGACCCCCATAACTTAACCATCTATGAGACCAATGGTTCATTCTATCTTTGATGCCATCCAATAGGTCCTTCCAAACATCTATTTTTAGTTTTTTGAAATGGAGAGGGACCCCCAGGTAAACTACTGGGAGAGAGGTCCGAGTGAAACCTAAAATCTCAATAACTCTGTCCTGTAACCGTTGATCAATATTGAAGAAGATCACTTTGGATTTATTGTCATTGATGACTTGATTAGAGTCCCGGAGGTAGAAATTTAGAGTATCTTTGATTCTTATTGCTTCCCTAAGGCTGGCCACTCCCACCAATCCAGTATCATCTACAAACTGTAAATGAGTCAAAACTTCAGCCCCAACCTTAATACCTGTTATCTGACCTTGAAGTCTTCTTCTCAGAAAAAGTCTACCCAATCCTTCAGCCAATATGAGGAAGAGATAAGGAGAGCAAGGGTCTCCTTGCCGCAGGCCACGAGAGGCACCAAAAGGAGGCAAGGGAAGTCCCTTGATAAGAACAAAGTATGAAGGCGTAGAAATACAGCTCATGACCCAGTCTGTCCAGTCCTGAGAGAAACCAAAGGCAGTCAACATCTTTGCCAAGAAGCCCCACTCCACCCTGTCATAAGCCTTGGACATATCCAGTTTAATGAACATTCCTTTGTTCCTAGATTGGTGCATTGTATGGATAGCCTCCTGTGCAAGAATCACTCCATCCAAGATTTTCCTCCCTTCAACAAAACCCCCTTGCTCTGGGGAAATTATATTATGCAGGATAGGTTTTAACCTTTCAGCCATAATCTTAGTAATTATTTTATAGATCACATTGCATAAGGCAATAGGTCTAAAATCAGATAAATGAACCCCCCTGCTCCTTTTGGAATTAAAGTAATGAAGGTATGATTTAGAGCCTTGAGCATTCTTTTATTGGTTCTGGACTCCTTAGTGACAGCCATAACATCTTCCTCCAGGGTATCCCAAAAGGCCTAGAAGAACTCAATAGGGAAGCCATCAGGACCAGGCGATTTACCAGTACTCATCCCAAAGACCACCTTCTTAAGTTCATCTCTATCTATAGGTCTAAGTAGGGCTTGGTTCTCTTCAGGAGAGATTATAGAAGGAATGACAACAATAACTTCATCTTGGGCTGCCCCATATTGCTCCATACTTTCCTTAAAGAGTTTTGAGAAATACTCCATTGAGTGGGAGTGCATACCAGGAAGAGTGTCAAAAGAGTATCCATTCTCATCTTGAAGGAAATCCATATTATTCGCTTGTCTCCTAGCACAGGCAGAGCGCTGAAAAAATTTTGTATTTCTGTCTCCTTCTAATAACCAAGTATTTCTTGCTCTCTGTTTCCAGTAAATCTCTTCTTGATTATCAATATCCTCAACCGCTTTGTGCAAAGCATCATCCTCGGATTTAAGGTGCTCGAAAATTTTTCCTTCCCTGAAATGTTTTTGCACCTCATCCCATCTGGCCAACAAGGGGGCCCGTTGGTGCTGGAAGTCTGATTTGTTAGTTTGCCTCCACTGTTTTAGTTTACACTTGACAAATTGAAGTTGTTTGTGAAATTTGAACATTGCAGTCCCAAAATGTGGGCGGCCATATTCCCACCACTGAGGAATTTTTCTTCGGAGATCTTCTTTTTGCAACCAAAAATTTTCAAATTTAAATGGTTTATGGTATCGCTCGTCATAGCCCCTCCCTCCGAAGAAATGGGAAAGTGGTCTAAACTGGGCCTTCCAAAATCTGAAATTTAATATTCCATTTCACAAATGCTTCCTCCGAGAACAGAAACCAGTCTAGTTTTACCTTCCTACTGTGTGGCTCTCTTCTATTATTAGTCCACGTAAAATAAGTGCCAGGACCTTTGATATCAACAAGGTGAAAGGCCTGGACTTGAGCAACCAGAAGCCTATCCCATGGATCCAAAACTGGGAAACCACCTTCCTGATCCCTGGCAGATAATTTGGCATTAAAATCCCCAGAAATAATCCAATCGCAATCTTCCTGGGAGGATCTCATTGAATGAACAGCATTCCATTGAAGCCATTCGCCATCAATGCTTTGATCCCCATAGAAGTTTGTGATTAAAACCTGTTCAGCTGTAACAATGTTCTTAAAGAGAGATGTGAGAACACCCCTCCAAGCTGTATGTTCTATTGCTATCCACACCAGAGGGTTCCAAAGAGTAACAATCCCCCCGAAGCTCCTTGGGCTGCCACATCCATATATCCAGCGCCCCTCCATATTCTACTAGCAATTTTACACATAAGATCTAAAGACATTTTTGTTTCCTGAAGGAGCAAAAAGTCTATTTTGTGTCTTCCTAAAAGTCTTTGAACAACATATTGATGGGTTCTACTGTTTAAACCCCTTACATTCCAGGATTGTATAATCATTGGAAACCTTGGGAGCAATAAGAGTCAATTGTTCTCACCGATCCTCCATTGATCAGCTTGTCCCCTTGCGCTACTAGTAGATACTTATTGGATTTTCTACCAGCTCCTTGGGAATTACTATTCTTAGACCTCTTTTCCACCTGGGTAATCCCCAACGCTGGTCTTTCTCTGTTCTTTTCTGCACTTCCCATGTTGACATCCTTAATAACTGGTTGTGCAGGGGAATGGATTACCATAGCCCCTAGGTTCTCTGGCTGCAAAGTCTTAGGGGTTTCAATCACCTGTTCTAAGATAGGAGTAGATGATAGAGGAGCATGAGAGTGGGTGTTAGAATCCTCAGCATTCCCATCCACTCCTTCCATGACTTGGTCTTCTTGGTCTACAAGGGATTTGAAGATTTCATATCAATTGGTTGGCTTGGTTTGGGCCTGCTCTTTGCCATTTCTCTTTTTGTTTTTCCTCCACTTCTGCTATTCAAAGCCATATTTCTGGGCATCAGAACCCTGGGGGATATTGAGGGGTTCTTTTACCGGAGTGAACTTACCCTCTCTGGGGCAATTTGGCGCTCCTGACGGAGCTTTCACTTTTGTGGTCAGGCTATTTGGGCAGAACCTAGCCAAATGGCCATGCTTATGGCATACTCTACATCTAAAAGGTAAGGCTTCATAGTCTAGCTGCTGTATCCATGTTAGTCCTGCCAACTCCAATTCCACCTCTAATGTCCATTTCTATGCATATTCTAGCAAAGATAGCAGTATTTCCCTCCATGGTATCTCTTGAAACTCCCAAATATCTACCTAGAGAATTACCAATCAACTCAAGAATCTGCTCACCCCAAAACTCCATTGGGAGAGCGTACAGCCGTATCCAGACCGGGACAGCCGTGGGCTCAATGCAAGGATCAAAACCCACTCTCCACGGTTGGACAAATAATCCTGTCGGGCCGTGGCTCCTCTTCTCTGATTCAAATGCTCTGTTTCTATCTGCTAAAGAAGATAAACTAATAATAAAATACCCATTGCTTATAGGCCATAGAGAGTACTCACCAATGGGCTCCCAGCTCTATCTCACCCAGGTGTGTAGAAAGTTCGTAGTGGGCCGGATACCCATGAATTTGCAGATCATATCATGGGTAGCACGGTATATAATTGTATCCTCAACCAGTTTTGGTTCTATGACAATCTTAGGCCTCGAAGCAGATTGTGGAAGGTAGCCGTTAACTCGTTTGCAGGTAAACCCTTTCCAACATTCTTAAATAGCATTTGATAAGCACTTCGTTGAGCTTCATCGAAGGAAGATGCAGGGTTTTCTTTTAATATATCAGCATATGAGCTTTTCTCGCCCATCGATAGATCCCGGAGGAGACCCCATTGGGCCCTCCCAAGGCAACGAACGATCCTTCAAAGTAGTGTAGATTCAATCCACAGGAGGTCCTGAAAGAATCTTCCAACCAGAAACCCTGGAGCTTCGCTCGGTGCCTGCACAGAAGGTTTCCCGCCAAATCGCCAGAGCTCGAACTCAAGCTTTTTCGTCTGCAATTGAGTCAAGAATATTGTTGTTTTTTATTTTTATTATTATTTTTTTGTTTTTGAAAGAATTAACAAGTGCCATAAATAAATACAAGTGGTTTTGAATATTTTGATGATTATGAATGTTTTTTGTGTTTTTGAATTTATAAATTGAAAGAAATACAAGATAGTGATTTTGAAATATTTTAAACAACTATATACAAGGATGAAATTTATACATAGTAACGTTTAAGATGCAAAATTTTCATGGGTTATTTAAGTTCTTTACCATCTAAGGTAGATAATTTGTATGCTCCCGATTCAAATTTAGCAGTGATAATGTATGGTCCAAGCCAGTTGGGCTCAAATTTACCTTTAAGGTCCTTAGTTGCATTAGTACTTTTTTTATTTTCTTTTAAAACAAGGTCGCCGATCTCAAAGGATCGATGACGAACTTTTTTAGCATATGATATTTTAAGCTTGTTTTGGTAGGTACGGAGATGCTCCAAAGCATTGATGCATTTTTCATCTAGGAGTTCCAGCCGATCGAGTCCGCAAATTCGATATTCATCTCCTACTTTGGTATCTTGAAGTAGTAGAGCCAAAGAAGGAACTTCTAATTCAAAGAGAAAAACGGCTTCAAGCACCATAAACCAAAACAAAAGGTGAAGTTCCAGTGGGGGTTCGAACACTAGTTCGATAGGCCCACAAGGTCGGATATAATCGAATGTGCCGATCGCGACCGCATTTATTTACCAATATTTTGAGAATTTTGATTAAGGTTTTGTTAGATGCTTCGCTTGACCATTACCCCGAGGATAATAGGGAGTGGACCAGCGATGTTGAATCTTATATTTTTGGCATAATTTTTTAACATCTTTATTTTTGAAACAAGTTCCATTATCAGAGATGAGATTTGCAAGAATTATGAACCTACAAATGATTTGATTAAAAATAAATTTAGAGACTTGTGTGTCAGTGCAGGAAGCTAAATGCATAGCTTCAACCCACTTCATGAAATACTCAGTGGCGGTTATGATGAATTTGTGTCCATCAGATGACACAGGATTGATTTTGCCAATAATATCTAAACCCCATTTTGAAAAGGGCCAAGGAGATGAAATAGCCTATAGTTCTTGTGTAGGCGCATGGACAAGGTCAACATGTTTCTGGCACTTGTCGCAATGGTGCACATAATCATGTGCGTCATTCTCCATGGTAGGCCAAAAGTATCCTATCCTAAGGAGCTTTTTAGCAATGACACTACCACTGAAGTGTCCTCCACAAGATCCATCGTGGGCTTCACTCAAGGCTGATTTGGATTCTTCTAAATTCAAACATCTTAATAGGATACCTTCAAAAGATCTCCTATATAAAGTATTGCCAATTATTACAAATCGACTTGCTCGTCTATGTAATAACCGATGTTGGTTTCTATTAGAATTGGCAGGGAAAGTCCCATTTTGGAGAAAATCAAATATATCCGTATACCAAGGTTCAGGAGTAGTTTCATTGATTAGAAACACATCCAAAGGTTCTAAGCATGACTTATTTGAAGTGGGTTCCTGGAGTCGATGAATAATGATAGTGGCATATTCGTCATCTAACTCCAAGGGCAGGAGAGATGCAACTGCGGCCATAGCATCAGCTGCACGGTTGCAAGTTTGAGGAATAGCTTCCAAGGTAACTTGATCAAATAGAGACATTAATTGTAAAACATAGGCTTTATATGGGCACATTTTATCATCTCTGGTCTGATAAACTTCATTAATTTGGTTTATAACAAGTTGAGAATCACCAAAAACTAATAGATGTTTAATTTTTAGCGCCAAGGCAGCTCGTAATCCAAGGATTAGAGCTTCATATTCAGCAATATTGTTGGTGCAAGCAAATGTTAATTTGAAGGACAGAGGAATAAGATGTTTTTGTGGGGATATTAAAATAATACCCGCACCAACCCCACTCATGCATCGGGCTCCATCAAAGTATAAGGACCATTGTTCAATATGGTCTGCCTCTAATTGAAGGCATTCATCAAGAAACTCAATGATGAGGGGATGGGTAGACTCTAAGGGTGCAGCAGCTAATTGATCTGCTATGATTTGACCCTTAACAGACTTCTGTCCTATGAACGTGAGGTCAAACTCGCTTAGAGCAAGAACCCACTTGGCTGTGCGACCCGATAAATAAGGTCGACTCATGAGATACCTCAAGGGATCATATTTAGCAATGACATAAGTTTTCTGATTAAGCATATAATGGCATAATTTTTGTGTAGCAAACATGACTGCTAGACATAGTTTTTCTAATGTTGTGTAGCGGGTTTCATAACTGATGAAGGTTCGGCTAATATAATAATTAGCACGTTCTCTCTTCGCATCATCAAGCTGAGCTAACATAGCTCCTAAGGTAGAATCTAAAGCTAAAATATACAGGAGAAATGGGCGATCAGGTCTAGGCGGTGAAAGCACAGGTGGGTTAAGGAGGTATTGTTTGAGAAGTTCAAAAGCTTCTTTACATTCGTCATCCCAATTAAAAGGGACATCCTTCTTAAGAAGTTTAAGAAAGGGACCGGTTTTGTCCGCTAGCTTATCGATGAAGCGACGGATGGCTTGAAGCTTACCTTGTAAACTTCGTAACTCAGATATATTAGTAGGTGTGGGCATATCAATGATAGCCGCAATCTTGAGAGGGTCAATTTCGATACCACGTAAAGAAACTAAAACCCCTAATAGTTTACCGGACTTAACTCCGAATATGCATTTGGCTGGATTTAATCGAATAAGATATTCTCGTAATCGATTAAAAACTTTTCTCAAATCATCTAAATGATTATCTTCATTAATAGAGCGAGCTATAATATCATCTACATAATCATGTAGGATATCATGCATCATATCATGAAAAATATAAGTCATAGCTCGTTGATAGGTTGCACCTGCGTTCTTTAAGCCAAATGGCATCACTTTCCAACAAAAGGTACCCCAGGGGGTAATAAAGGCTATTTTAGCCTGATCTTCAGGAGCTATCCTGATCTGATTATAACCAGAGAATCCATCCATTAAGGACATCATCCCACTCCCGACAGTAAAGTCAATGATTTGATCCATGTTTGGAAGAGGAAAATCATCTTTAGGGCATGCAACGTTAATATCTCTAAAATCTGTGCAAACCCTAACTTTGGTGGCTTCTTTCTTGGTAACTGGAACTACATTTGAGATCCATTCAAGCATAATCAATAGCTTGTATAAAAACAACATTCAGGAGTTTTTCTAACTCCCCTTTGACTAGCAAAGCCACTTTGGGATGCATTTTTCTAAGTTTTTGTTTAACAGGTTTAGCATCCGGATGGACCACTAGGTGATGCATGACTACAGTAAGGGTCTAGACCTGGCATATCTTCATATGTCCAAGCGAAGACATCTTCATATTCTTTAAGGAATGCAATGTATTGCTCTTGTTTTTCTTGACTTAATTCTGATCCAATATTGATTATGTGAGGACTATCCTTAGTTCCAATATTAATTTTAATGACGTTTTCTACCTCCATGTGTAGATCTCTTTCAAAATTAGGTGGGGCGGGTGAAACGCCCAATTCTTGTAATTCTTGTAAGGTTAAGTTGGATAATTCATCTTGAGGATTAGTGGTCTCAAGTTGGGCTATAGTTGGTATAGAACCATCAAAATAAAATCCATTGTGTAACATCTCTTCAACGGAGACATCGTGGAAGATATCTCCTTCCAACTCCTCATCGGAGTCAGCAATCATTTTAGGGTAAGCTATGGATAGCATGTTACATGTAAATGGCTGATTTTTTAGAGGCAAATCATCACGCCTATCCAAATAATCTTGATAACATATGAGTTGATCATCATCTTCAAAAGGAAAGGGTTGACCCTTACTAGGAAATAGGCCCACACCACAACAGGCAGTGCCACGGTTCTACCTCGAAAGGTTCTTTCATGCCATTTTGGAAAGGTCCCAAGCCTTTCCCTTTATATCCCATTTTAAGCATTATGGGTTTAGCTTTAATATATTCATTGGTAAAATAACATCGAGCATATCCCTCATGATGAGTTTTGATATTCCGAGGGATTCTTCCCTAGTCATATCCTTTATAAATGAAGGCACAACTCCCGACTTGGTAAGTACTTCCCATAGGTTGTGGGAGGCCCAAAGTACGAGGAGATGGCGGCAAGTTATTTAAAAGAATTGAATCTTGCATGAAAGCATTTGTTTTTTCTGATATTAAGATTGTGGATAAATCTGGTAAAAGTTCATCATAAAGAGCATAAGATGTAGAAGGATCATTCCCTATATCTTTAGATGTGGAAGGTATGATAGATGTTGATAATGTGGAAGTGTTAATAGATGGGTCTATAGGTTTTGAAATTATAGGGATGGAACATGAAGGATTGGTCGTGGATTGAAGATCTTTTTGAGGTTCTAGAGTGGTTTGTTTAGAAGATTGTTGATCTATATATGAGGGTGAAATGAATGGAGGGGAAATAGGTGAAGCTATGGGTGTGTGTTTCACAGTTTTAGATGAAAAATAAGAATTAGGATGTGTGGATGACAGAGCAGGGCAAAATTGCACTCCAACAAGGTTCTGCCAAAGCACACATATCAAAGGGTCTAGGATCACCGTGGATAGTGACCAACTGATTTTTAAATTCGAATTTAACACATTGGTGTAAAGTTGATGGGACAGCCCGCATTGCATTGATCCAAGGATGACCCAAGAGTATATTGTACGATGCGGGGCAATGTACAATAAACATGGTGGTATCTAGAGTTCGAGGACCAACTTGCAATGGGATGGTAATAACTCCACATGTTTCTTGTGTTTCGTCATTGAAAGCTTTGATAATCATGTCAGTTTTCTTCATTTCATCACTTCTAAAGCCAAATCGTTGGTAGAAGTCAAAAGTGCAAATGTTTAGAGATGAACCATTATCAATCAAGACTCGTTTAATAGCTACATCTCCAATTAGAGCAATAATATATAAGGGATTATCCTTATGTAAACCGTGTTGTGGGATATCTTTATCCCGAAAGTCAATACAATCAACCTCTCGAGTGATGATAGTATTGGCCATGGCTTCAGAGTTGAATATTTTGAGGTACCATCATTTGGCTTAATGTAAGCATCAACTCATCCCTATGGGTAGGAGAAGATCTTAATAAATCCAAAAGGGAAATTTTGGCCGTAGTATTGGATAATTGCTCATTAATATTGTAAGGGGGTTTAAGTTGAACATTGGAAGCATGATTCCCTTTATTGGGATTTTTCAAAACAAATGGAGCTGATCCATCATTCTGGTTTGGTTCTTGTTGAGAATTTTGAGCCTGTTGTCGGGTAACGACTCCAATGGTACCTACAATGTTATATTGAAGACGCTGAACCGGTCTCGGTTGAGCGTTTATGGCTTGTTCATTTGGGAGGAATTGATTAGAAGAGGGTCGAGTAGTAACTCTTCTAGGAAATGGTTCTTCTGGAACCATAGCATCTATGATGGGTTGAATAGGATCTGATTCATTTTCAGAACTATTCGATTGGTTTGAAGTGATGTCTATTTCACTTTCAGTATCTGATTCTATATCACTAGGATCCTGGAGTTTGAATATTATGTAGGGGCCTGGTTGTGACCATGGATAAAGTTGTGTCAAATTTTTGTAAATCATGATTAGGTAAATGTCCGCTAATAGTTCCTACATATCGGGTAGGAGGAGGAACATTATGATGTTCGATTTGATTGGCCACCTCTTTACCATGTCTTGGTAAAGGGTGTTGAAATATGTCTAATGATTGATTAGCATTTTGATTTTGATTTTGGGGAATGGTCTTTTGAGGATTATTAGGAGCATTTTGTTTAGGTTGGAAGGCTTGCACCTCCATTTCATTATTATCAATCAGATCCCGTATTTTATGTTTCAACCTTTTACAAGCATTGGTAGAGTGTCCAGGCCCTCTATGGAAATCACAGTGTAAGTCAGCTCTGTATCCGGGTATAGTTGGATCAGGTTCCTGGATAGCTGGTAATTGGATCAAACCTCTTTCGAGTAATTGAGGTAAAATAGTTGATAATGGTTGATTCAATCTAGTAAATTCTCGAGGAGGCTTATCAAGCGGTTTCAATATAAATTTTTTTGTTGTTTTCGTTGCATTGATATTAGCAACATTTTTGCTATCAGTGACTCCGTCACCTACAACTTGTTTGTTTTTATACCAATTTCTGGATGTTTTCTCATCATCCTTCTTCCTAAGTTGGCCTCTCCTAATGAGGGCATCTTCTACTCTTCGAGCTAAATCTATAGCCTGATCGAAGGTAGTTAAAGTAGCAGTTGATAGCTCATAAGATATTTGTTCTTGTAAATTATTAATAAAAATGTCCAACATTTCCCTATAAGGTAGCACAAAGTGCAGCTTTTCCTATCAACCGCCTCCATCTAGCTAAGAAATCGGCAAAACATTCATCCTTGTCTTGTTTTAAGTTGTATAAATCTTTAATGGTTACATGCCTCTCGATGTAGGCACTAAATTGATGGACAAAAGATTCAGTTGTTTCTTCAAAGTTTCTCAAAGAATGAGTGGGCAATTGATAGTACCACTCTAATGCCATTCCACCTAAACTTTTCGGGAACATTTTTAGTAATAGCAAGTCATCATGTGATATATCATGACATGCTATCCTAAACATGCGAAGATGCTCTATGGGATCTTCGGTTCCTTTATATATAGGCAGGATGGGCATGGGAAAATGCTTAGGGTATGGTTGTGCTACAACTATGGGATCCAAAGGTTGACTACATATCTCTCGATAATTGTACGAGGGACGGTAAGGATCTATCTGGTCCATACGCGAAGCTAACTGTTTCACCATGGCTTCCAGATTACTAGTTTGCCCACCATATTGGTTCGGTAGGGCATTGATATGGGATTTGTGAGCATATGATGGAGGGACATGAAGATTAGATGCTATGTTGCTATTGTGTAAATTGTTGGTAGGAAAGGTGTTATGAAGGAATTTTGAAGTTGTATTATGTTGTATTCCGGATTGTTGAAAATTGGTGTTTGGCTTCATTTTAGGTTTTTGTTTACTTGAAGCATATTGATCAATAGTTTGGCGAAGTAAAGCAGTGAAGGAAGTTTTCTTTTGTGTGGGAATGATTTTAGGCTCAATAACAGGTTCCTTAGGAGGTTGGGTAACCTATTTGTTTTGGCATGTTCTGAATCATAGTGACCATATCTCTATTGGATGGTCCAACCTTATCACTTTCTTGATCAATGAAAGACAAGGGATTAGTGTGCACATCAAACATATGTTCCATGGCTGCTTGAGTGTCACTAATTTGCCCTTTATCAATACGAACCGCCATATTAAGAGCGCCAATGTTATTATTGAAAAATTTCCAGAAATGATCTAAGTTGTCAAAAGCAATAGTTCCATCTAGAGCTACTCTAGGGGATGAGGATCCATCCTCTTTAACATTTTCTTCTTGTTCATTGTCTTCACCTAGGTCATCTTCTGGTTGATCTAGAGTTTCTCCTTCCGGAATTGGATCTTCAGGAAGGACATTTGGGTTTCTAGTTTTATCTTCTAACCAATCTTCTTCTTCTCCTTCAGTTTGTTTACCATTCCTAAGTTTAGGCATTGTGCTTAATTTAGATTTCAGAAAATATATATATATATATATATATATATATATATATATATATATATATATATATATATATGCAACAAGCTTAAGAGGTATATATTAATTATATACCTACTACAATATTTAAAATGAAAGGTTTTGGTTTTTGTTATGTTTTTTTTTTAGTTTTTCTTGTTTTTGTAATAATATTGTAAAGATAACAAACAACACAATAAATGCAAGAACTAATACTGAAAGTAATGATCTAGTTTTCTATAAACAATTTATAAATATCATTAATGGGCTCGAGTTCTTCAAGAGTCATGAAGTGTTCTTCTTCAAATTGAAAATTTTCTTTCAAAAATTTAATGAAAAGAGCTATAGTGATATTATCTGTCTCAGATTCTGGTTGATAGAAGTAAAGCTCGTGGCAATACTCTCGATATAACACAGCTCGAGGAACTCTATTCCATATTTCCCTATCCGTAAGAACAACCTCTTGGTCTTCTACATGACCTAGGAACCGGTGTATAATGGCTGCGTTCTCGAGGTATTCCTCGAAGGTGAACAATTCTGAAGACACAAGAGCTCTCCTATAAGCTAACCATCTATGGCAGGCTCTCTGAAGTTCATGATAAAAGACGAGTTGATGAGGATCCAAAATTCTATCTAGGACAAGCCTCTTGATTTGTTTAAGTTTTGTTGACCTAGATGAAATGACACTTAGTCTTCTATCAAGTTCGTCCCACAAAAGTTGATTTCTATCTGTTTCAGGCACGCTAAGCACATAATTGATTTCTATGGCTGCCAATTGGTTTTCAACATTTATAGTAACTGCTAATATTTTCTTAGGAGCTACCATCTAAACATGATATGCAACTTATTAGTTTTAAATGATTTGAAATGCATCTTATGTTTTGGTTGTTTTATTTTTTGTTTTTTTTTGTTTTCAAAAGGTTTTAAATGCATTCACGTCGGGTTCACCAAAATGTATCGCTCCAAATTTTTCGCATCCCTACCTTCAGGCTATAGGATCCGTGCCCGAAAGGAGGATGGGAAAAGGATGGCGCGGTACCTCGGACTGAGAGGCCTTGCGAAGGTCCCGCCTCTCGGGGGAGGTGTATTATGGTGATTTTTCGACTGGATGGTGGGTTCACCAAGAAACGTTTGAATGGCAGTTTCCACGCCTAGGTTGGGAATGTGTTTGATGTGTTCAGTTTTATCTTTAATCATCCAAGTCCTAGGTTTGGCCAAATGAAACTAAGTTGTTCTATTATGAAAGTGCAGACTAAATGCATACAGAGAACAAAATTAGACAAAAAACAGAGAGAAAAAGCTAAATTACAGAGCCATACCTGATCCGGATGTCTGATGGAGATTCTGATTTTTGAAGCAGTCAAGATCGTCTGGAATTTGACAGGATCGTCTCCTATCTGACAGGATCGTCTGAGATCTGACGAATTCGTCAGACGAATTCGTCAGAGACCTGCAAACAGAGAAACAGATGCAAAATACAGAGAATGCAACTATGATAACAGAGGGTAATGATGTAAAATGGTAGTAAGAACATTAAAATGATAATATCAAACTAAGACACGAATGCATTATAACGATCTAATGACAATTTATGCTTTTATTATGCATTAAAGCTACATGGGTGAACTCCAAGATGCAGGATAATAAAGAATAACCATAGAATTAACTAAATGCAGAATAATGCAACAAAAAAGAGTGGAGAAAATGCAAACTCTGGGCACTGATTGCCCCCAATGTGGACTGTAGTCGAAATCGTCTCGAATTGGGTCGAGATCGTCCGAGATTGTACGAGATCGTCTGAGACGAATTGAGCTTGCTCCGACTGAAAAACAATGAAGTTCCTGCAAACAAACTTGGAAAAATACAAATGCAAACATTGATTTAAGATGGTCTAGTGCGTGTAGAATTCGAGTTATAGGGAATTTCAGCCAGGGGGATGCTAAGGGGAGGGCCTAGGATTAAATAGGCTTAGGATAGAGGTTGGGAGGTTGGAGATCATCCCAATTTGGGAGATCTCCAATGGGGGAGGTCTCTAACGGCATAGACACGCTTCTGCCCGGATTAGAGACGCCGTTGGAACAGAGTCCAACTATGCACAAATTAGTTTGGGACGAGATCGTCTGGACGTCCTACGCCAGACGAAATCGTCCGATCTGAGGCGATATCATCTTATCGGAGACGATATCATCAAACGGACAAAACAAACTCTAAAAATGGCACGGGAAAGGAGGAAACGGGTTAAACGACGGTTTGGGAGCGGTTTTGGAGGTTGAAATTTGAATTTGAATATTTACTAGAGTAATTGTAATTATTAAGGTTTTACTGCGCCAATTTTAGGGTGCTACATATATGTTAGTTGTATTAGTTGGTCTAGATTCCAATTTTTATGTAAAGGACTAGTAGTTAGCCACTGTGTACTACATCTCAAATATCAAAATATATAGGCCACTAGTAAGTTATCGTAACAATTATCCAATTTATTTCAATTGGCCTCTGTTCCTTGCAAAGAAAATTCACAATAAACTGGTAGCTATGAAGAGAAAGGAAGAGAACCCTTTTTTCAAACATTGCTCTAATTTAGTTTGGATGTTCCTTAGTTCCACCAAAAAATATAATCCTTGGATATCAGTTGTAGAAAAATATGAATAGGGGAATCCCCCACCATTTTATTATTGGACTAGGGTTTTGAGCAGGGTTGAATCACATTATACCTTTAATATGGAATTTATGGGACCATCCTTGGAAATCATGTCTAGCAGCTTCCCTAGGCTACCTCCTCAAGGGAGGCCGAAGAAGGATACTAGTATAATATAACAGAGGGGATAGACATTGGACTATATGGTTTCATAGAGAAACCATTTTTATTATCCCATTACATCACCCACTGCTTATTCACACTAGAATATTGTAGACGGGTTGACTTCATAAACTCTAAATTTTGCATTCGGAACAAAAGAAAAGGGACAGTTATTTATCCTTTCAAAGAAAGTGATATTACCATATCAAAGAGGGTCCAATATGAATAGATTAATGCAACCCTTGAAAGGTTAGGGCACTACAAAATTCCTCAAATATGGATATATGACCTAGCTGATTTATTTTTAGAAAGGATAAAAGCCTTACATGGAGAAAAAGTTGCTAAGTTTACAAATATAAACTACCCAAAAATAGAGAAGTATGAAAACAATAGAGAACAATCCACCCTGGAATAGAATGTAAACATCATGGAACCACTTCCACATTGGAGATATTTTTATGAACATGTGCTATATTATGATCCAACCAAGAAGTCTCATCAGATCAATGAAGCAAATATTAAAGAGATGTAAGAGAATTATGGCTAGATAGAGGGAAATTTTTTGGAATGGTGGAAGATGAGGATTGAAAGAAATACACTAAATGCCAAGTATGGAAAACCAATTTATCAATAATTTGAGGAAAGGTATGACAAACACATTGAAAAGTGGAAGGCCAAGGGGAAGAAAAGCTTAGCACTAAGTCTTGGAAAAGTAGAGACAATCCTGGAAAGAGTAAAAAAAGAGGTAAGAAATCTAAAACTCCTAAGAAAAAAAAAGTACCAACACCTCTGGTCTCCTACCCTGCATCTACTCAGCAAAAAGAGAACCTTCAATTAGTTGCCTCAACTACAAAAGAAACCAATACTATTGAAGTAACCCCAAAGAGAAGGATATCTAAACATAAAGCTATAGGAGCAAATAATCCTCCAATGATTGAAAAGGCAAAGGAAGGTGAAATTGTAGACCTAACCTCTACCAAGAAAATAACTGCAACTCCTTCTAAACCAGTATATTCTTCTATTATAAAAGTTGTAGTATCACTTCCTCAACACCAACAAAGTGTAACAAAAGGTGAATCCATTACATTCAAAATGAAGGTAAAGAATGCAGGGGGGGGAAATGGACGAGGAGGTCAATAAGAAATTAAGGGTGGATGAAACAAAGGTAGTGGAACAAGTTCCTATTACAACAACCAAGAAATATGCTTAGCAAGAGAAGCAACAAAGTGCTCATGAGATATTCAATTAATCTACTTTAGTAGGCTTGGGTATTTTTTCTAATATTTCTCCTCTTGTTTCTCCTTTTTATTCCCCAAATATATCCTCCACCCCTTATAAATTACAAAAGGATAAAATATATCATATCCTTCTCATAGTTCTCCACAACCATCACCACCTCACTCAACCCTATCTTCTCACCAAGTTTCATTTTCACTTCATTAAGTGGAAATTCCAAAGCCATCATCCTCCTCTCATTCACTATAAATCCTAGTATCATCATCACCTCCAACTTCCACTCATTCACCTTCCACATCATCATTACCCATATTAATGGTGGGAATATCACTGCCATCCACTCCACATGTATTTACAACTACACATTTTATTGCAACTGGAATCCTTGTTATAAATACAAAGTCCATAATTATAACCACTACTCCTCTCCCATCTATAATAATTTAATTTTTCCCATAAAACATCACTCCATCCCCCTATTAATCACCCAATTATGGCCTCCCTACAAAATATTAAGAGTACTTCACTAAATGCATAGAACTACTAGAGCAAGAAATTAGCTCAGTCATCAAAAGGGGTTGCTCGTGTAAGAAAACTAGTAATGATTGACCCTGTGGCTAGGAAAAGGATAAAATTCAAGATCACTCCTCTAGTAAAAGAACTAGAGGAGTATATTATATTAGAATATTATTAGCTAGAGGAAAAAATTAAAGATATCTTTCAATTGGTTTTGGAGGATGAATTTATCACAACCAAGGCTTGGCTTGAGACTATGTTTATCGAAAGTGACATTTACAAGGATCAATATGCAAAGTTGAAAGAAAAAATTGTGAGGTTCGAACCCATAGTATGGGACCAAAATAAAGAGGAAAAGGTATTGTAGAATGAGGTTAAAAATTGGTAAGATAAATTTCAAAATATGGTCAGTTACAAAGAGCAAGTTGAGTAGCTGAAGAAACAAAATTAGGAAAATGCAAAGAAAATACAATCTTTATAACAACAACTCCAAATTGATAAAGACAAGCCTAAAAAATTCTCCAAAGATAATATGAAGCTATTAAAAAAGGAAATTTCATTTAAAATCCTAGAGAAATGCTCTAAGATCCAATCCATCCTTGATTTCATGGATGAGGCCATCCATGTGCTACAAAAAACCAAATAGCAAAGAGGAAGTAGAAGCACAACTTTGTAGCAGTACCTTAGTGCAAAAAAAATCAAATAGTGAAGAGGAAGTAGAAGCACAACCGATCAATGCAAAAAGGGCACTTCACGACATAAGAACAAGAGAGATTGAAATGAAAGGGAAAACTCTGAAAATGTGTTTCGCACCTTAAGTGCTCATCAGTTTGGTTGATGACCAAACATTACAATCCATATTATTTATATAGATTTCTCAAGCTAGTGGGTGCCCTAGACGACATGCCAATGGTGATAATCAAGAAAAATGGACTGTTACTTTGGGATATGCCAAAAAAGATAGTGATTTCCAAGGATAATGGTCAAAAATACCTTAAAACAATAAAAAATGCTCCTCGAGATATGCACCCATGAATACGGGGCATTTATTGTTGAAAAGAGACATTACAAAAAATTCTAAACTTTATAAATCATTTTTGAGGGGTCTAGAGGCCCCAAAAAGGCTTTCCAAAACTTTGAATGGTTCGAGAATCAGAGCTCTATAGCAAAATTTATGGTCGATTGAAGTTGGAATGGATTCTCACGACCCAACTACGACATAGAAATTTCTTCATATTTTTGTTGTTTCTCCAATAGATGATGCCATGACCAATATGGAAGAGCTAAGGATATTTGCTCCATTTTTTGTAGAGAGGTCCAAGCACATTTTTGTTTAGACGAAGATCATGGGCAAACTAGCAGTTGTACAACTTCATCAAAATTGGGGGAGATTTCTTTAGACCTGCTATCTTAAAGAGATCTTCTAGAATATTTTTTGGAGTGCATGTCGGTGTTGAAACTCTATCTGGGAAAATAGTGGAAATAATAAATGGGACGGGTAGCCCTAGGCTCTCAACCTATGCAAAAATTAATGCTTCATCTTTTTGAATCCTTTGTCATCTGCCTCTCTAACTAGAAACCTGTTGAGTTCATTGACTATGAAGGCCTTTTTTTTGTGGGGTGGATGGAATGAACAAAAAGGGATATATTGATACACATTCATTGGTTTATAGTATAGTTTAGTACCTAGAGGACCTGGAACAGTCATGGAGGGTGTTTTTACCAACATAATATCCAGGATGTTAACTTTAGAAGTGGATATGGTAGTAGTGATGTTGATACTAAGATAAATATAACCATAAGCATCAAGTAGAGCTTGAAGACTCTCATTAGTACCATTAAAAACTCCAAAAGCATCATCAATATATCATTTATACAAGCAAATATTTTTTGAAATATATTTAAAAAGACAAAAAACTTACAATTCTAAGTAGCAAAGAAACAAACAGGCATAGACAACTGTAAAATTGCTCCCCATTATTGTACCTCTTTTTTGCTTGTAGATCTTACCATCAAATTCTAGATAGTGTCTATTCAGGACCAGTTCTGCAAGTTTGAGGATCAACTGGACCAAACTTGGCTTGAACCTCCCTGAGATGAAGTGTTTAATAGCGGTCAATCCTATTGTTGTAGGAATGATTAGGTATAGGCTCTCAACATCAAATGTTAATAGAACACATTTTGGAGGAAAATATATTTCATGAAGGATTTTCATTAGGCTCAGAGAGTCTTGTAGATGATTTGGATGCTCGAGGAGAATGGGGAGAATTTGGTGGTGAAGCCATTTGGAAACAGGCTCCAACATATAACCGTAGTAGGAGAAAATGGGTCTACCCTTCATAAGTTGTTTGTGAACCTTTGGAATGAGGTAGAAAGTACAGAATCAAGCAATGATGGGGTTATTTTGCATAAGATAATCCACTATTTTATAATAGAGGAGAAGACTTCTCTGTGCATTTTTAACAATGGAATCCAAGCTATAAAAAAGAGAGTTCCAAGGAATATAAATAACCTCTTGGTAAACTTCTAGATCTTAATGTTTTTTTATCCCTTATCCCAGGTACCATGCCTTGCTGAGAACAGTGAGGGTGAGATTTTTGTCAGTGGGCCTGATGAAAATAGAATCATCAGTTCTAAGAGAGTGCAAGGCTCTTATCAGATGTTTGGGTAAGGGATGCTGGAATATACTCTTCATAGAAGCAATTTTTTGTTCAACTCAATGCTTTCTATCATTAAGAAGATCTAGTAAGAGCTGGTATTTCACATCAGGTTCCCATGTAAAATTTGAAATATGGAAGGGATAGTAGGGAGGTTCTTCCCAAATGGCGATGTTCCTTCCTTTTAGATCGAATAACCATAAGAGCTTGAGAAGCCTGGAAAACATAACATACTCTACATGAACATCATCATGGACCATGGGAGGTGGGAAAGGGATATATTTCAATCTTAGCCCAAGAAGCTCTTTTTCTATCATTGTGAGAGGTCTATCAAAGAAATTATGAACATTGATATTTGTGATCATGCCATCAACAATACCTACCTTGCTCTTGTTGAAGAGCAGGCATATGTCAGTAGGGCTAAAGATGGCACTCCAACAATTTTGTACTAGTTTACACCACCACCATGAGGATTGCCTTGGGTATATTGCAATATCATACCTAATCACATGGCAATAGATCTCGTAGAGTTTTGATTCATTTGGGAACCATATCCTTGGAAATTTCTGCCAGAGCCCTATCGCAACTACTGCTGCACATGAGGTATGAATTCTTTCTCTAGTTTTTGCTAGTGAAATCTACTCAGGTATTAGTCCTGCGACCTATTTTTTGACTAAGATCATTGGTTCTGCCTATTAGGGTAGTTTTCCTATTGTTGTTGTCAACCTGATTGTTGATGTTTCTATTGTTGCTGCTATTCGCTATGAGAATGACTTCGACTTCTATTCCTTCTCCTTTGATTTTGAGGCAAGATATTGTAGGAGTTGGGTCGAGAGAAATGGTAAGATCTATGACAATTTTTTCGAGCTCTTGGATCTCGAAAAAGAGTGGAGTGCACTCATTTTTAATGACAGAGGCCACTGAGGTGTTAGCTTCATCCATGATAGTATCTTTCTATTATTTCTTAGCAACTTTTTAGGTGTCAGTTGCACCTTATTGGACCTAATTATCCACACACAGTTCCATTTTAAGAGCATTGGCCTTTAGAGTGAAGTCTTGCTTGATTTGCGATTTTCAATAGGACACAATCTCAAAAAGAAAGTCATTTTGCTAAATATTTACTCCAATTGTGCATCAAACTGTGTAAAAACCACATCCTTTTGAACCTTAAAGCTCTCAAGTAATTCATTTTCTGTTGAAAGATATACTTTCAAACATGATTTATGGAAATTCAAGGTGAGCTCAGAAAATTTCTTATCCATATCTTCTTGAAGAGCAAGATCTGGAATCCAAAGGCTTGGAGATTTCATGCATAAAGTATTTAGCATGGTGCCCTCATCGATGCCTTTCTGGATTTTCATGATAAAGGTCTCAGTTTTGTTGACCTTAATGAACGTAGATCCGAAGGTTTCCCATAATTTCAAGCTGAGATCTTTAATATTTTGTAGTAGTTATAGAATACGCATCAAGGGGTGCGTCACTTCAAGCACAGAAGAGTAGGACTATATTTGAGTGTATTCTACGCATGAAGGGTAAGCTTCAACCTTCGAAAGTATCATCCTGGGTGTCTTTTGAGCAGATTTGGTGGATTCCAAAATAGGAGAGCCTTCACAAAAGAAATAGGGGTCCTCTTCTAGATTTCGGATAGCTAGGGCAGTGTGCGACATTAGATTGAAAAGTTAACTTTTATATTCAAAAAGAAATAAATACTTTGCAGTTGTACCTTAGCGCAACAGAAATCAAATAGCAAAGAGGAAGTAGAAGTACAAGTGATCAATGAAAAAAGGGCACTTCATCACATAAGAACAAGAGATACTGAAATGAAAGGGAAAACTTCAAAAACACGTTTTGCACCTTAAGTGCTCATCAGTTCGGCTGATGACCAAACATTCCAATCCATCTTGTTTATATAGATTTCTCAAGCTAGTGGGTGCCCTAGCCAACCTGCCATGTGGCGATAATAAAGAAAAATGAATTGTTACCTTGGGATATGTCAAAAAATATAGTGATTTCCAAGGATAATGGTCGAAAGTGCCTTAAAATATTAAAAAACACTCCTCGGGATGTGCACCCATGAATATGGGGCATTGATTGCTGAAAAGAGATGTTATAAAAACATTCTAAACTTTAAAACTCATTTTTGAGGGGTCTAGAGGCCCCAAAAAGGCCTGTTACTTGGAAACCCAATGGGTTTTATCTCTCATCGTAGAAAATTTTGTAAGCTTTCCAATGCTTTGAATGGTTCGAGAATCGAAGTCTTGTAGCAAAATTTATGGCCGATTGAAGTTGGGCTAGGTTATCATGACCTGGCTGCAACATAGAAATTTCTTCATATTTTTTATGTTTCTTCAACAAATGATGCCACGATCCATATGGGAGAGTTGAGGGTCTTTGCTCCATTTTTCTTAGAGAGGTCCAAGCACATTTTTTTATAGGAATATCATGGGAAAACTGGCAGTTGTACAGCTTCATCAGAACTATAGGGTGTGCATGAATGAGAAATTTAAAAGTTCCAAAGTGTAGAAATCCTCTCATTCAATAAAGAGCAGTGTTCACTAAGCAAAAGAGAGCAGAACGATAGTTGAAAATAATTTAATAATTCTAGAGAAAGAATTTAAAAATTGTTGGTGAAAATTGCTCCGAAGAAATTTCTAACAGAAGTGCAAAAAAGGGGAGCAAATCTAGACAACTATGTGGACCAGACTAGGCGATTGGTAGACATAGTAATGACCCAAGTAAGGAGGAACCTCTTGAGAAGTAATTTTGAATTTAGATGCTTTAAAGGGAGACCAAACCTACCTCAAGGTACCATTGCCATAAAATTCTTCTTATTTTATTACATCTATGATTCTGTTCATCATTGTCTTGAATTAGTTTTTGCAATGATTAAATATTATGACTCTAATAATAGGACAATGAAAACTCCTAATGGCATACCACTATTCACTATCACCAAATATCTTTGCCTCAATTTATTTTCCATAGGGGTGATTCCACCCTTAGAGCCTAAAAAATTTGATATAGCAGAACAAGCTAGGATTTATGCTTCATTAATGGCTTCAAAAGAAAAGAAAGTTGTAGAAATATGGCTTTGTTTCCAATTCAGAAGGATAAGAGAGGAAGATGAAATACCCAAAGTTCCAATACCCATCAAAAAATTTTCTAACCCAGAGCTATATTCCATGTTAACCTATATGGAGGGTTTAGATTCTGATAGAGTGGTGAATGATTGGAAAATAGTCGATGCGTACTACATTTATAATGAAAATATGTATGAATAAAATTCAAAAAAGAAAGACATTAGGGTTATCTATTTTAACTGGATGGATTTCCTTGCTCAAAGAATACATGAGCAATTAGTGAGAATGAAAATGAGCTCTAATGCACCTTGCTTTTGGCATTGCTCAAATCTGGTCTGGATGTTTTTTGTTGTTGTAAGGAACATGATGCCCTGGATTTTGGTCAAGGATAAGAACGACCAGGGAGAACCCATTCCTATTTGCTATTGGACTTCTCATCTGAGAAGCACTGAGTCTGTGTATAGATTCAACTTGGAATTTTTAGGGCCAACATTGAAAATAATGTATGTGGAATGCCCTAGACTACCACCTTTGGTCAAGAAATTATTAAGAACAGAAGGTGTCGAGGAAGGAGATTGGTACCTCCTAATAGAAGGAACAATCATTAGACTGTATGGCTTCATCGATAAGTCTTTTATAGCTACACCATTTTGTTACTAATAGTATATTCACCTTATAATATTTGAGGTAAGCAGAATTTATAGATTTGAACTATGGTTCTAGGAGGAAAAGGAGGTGTTTTTTGAGCTACCACAATGTTGAAAATATAACCATTACCAAGAAGTGGGATGGTGAACAAATTGACCAATATTTGGATAGGTTGAGCCTATTTTACTTTCCCCAAATATGGAGTTATGAACCAGATGATGTATTCCATAAGAGGAACATAGCCCTAAATGGAGAAAAGATCTACAAATTTGAGAGAAAACCCAGGCCTCATTTTGAACAGGGTAGAAATAATAAGAAAAATTCTCTTTTGGAGTGGAATGTATCCAAGATTCAACAAATTCCTCCATGGTTAGACTTCTATGAAAAAATTGTTAATTTTGATCCATACAATAATGTAAAACATCGGTTGAAGGAGTATACCATCAAAGAAGTTAAGGACAAAATAGATAAGAAAAATGAAAACCAGTCACAAGAGTTTTCCATCATTGGTAGTTAAAGTAAAAATGGAATGAAGCCAATATATCAGACTGGTGGAGGATGAGAGTCAAAAATGGTAAAGAGAAATCCAAGTTTGGGTTGAAAATTGATGATGATTTTTTTGATAGATATGATAGGAATGTCACAACTTGGAATCCAAAAGACCCAAGGAATATAGTGCTAATATATAAGAAGTCACAAACTAGATCAAAATCCCCATACTCACCCTTACAAGAGGAAGTTCAAGAAGAGGAAACTAATACTCCATTAACTACTGCTAAATTTTTGAAGACTTTTCAGCCTTCAACTGAGAAAATAGAGAAATTTCCAAAAAAGGGGCGTAGTTGATGAGTAAGATGCACTATTATAATGAAAGAGCTATTAACACACCAGTAATTGAGACAAAAAGTAGCCCAAGCACCTAAATTTGGGTGGATAGCCTTTGGATACAAATATAGACTAGAATGAGAAGGATGAGAATTTTAGGTTCACACCTGTGAGTTTCACCACTATAGTAACAATGGAATTAAACCCTATTTATGAATAGATATTATAGGAGTAACTAGTACAGGAAGGGTTTTCTGTAGAAGACACAGAAAGTGAGAGAGAATCCATGCAAATTTTTAAGAGAAAGGTCAAAAGGGCACTAGAAAGATCTGAGAAGGAGATTTCCAATAAACAGAGGTTGGATAAGGAAAATATTGATAAAGAAATACCTATTTTAGATGCGGATGAATTGAGACAACAAGTGTAGTATAAGAACATAGAGACAGCTCTAGAACACCCTATATTAATAGGTGAATATATGGTCTCTAACTCCACTTGTCCTCATCCTCATACAAATTCCTCTAAGAAATCTCCCTCCCTTTCTAAGCAAGAGATTGAAACAAAGGTGTCATCTCCCTCTCATAGTTCACCCCCTATTTCACCAGTCAATATTGAATAGCAAACTAACCCATATCCTCCAAGGTCATCTCAAATTCCTTATACATCATCATGGATTCCTCCTTCATCATCTCCCATAACAGTTGAAGAAAACTTCCAATCCCAATAAAGCAACTTGGAAATAGGTCCTGCAGATCCTGAAACTAATGGTGCAGTTTTTTGTTGATAGTGTAGAAAATGAAAATAAAGAACAAACTTCACCTGAGGAAGAAGCTAAGCAAGAGCAAGAGGGTAATGTTGAGGAAGAGACCCAGCAAGAGGAAGATCTAGATATAGTTGCAGACCCTAAAGAGACACAAGCTTAGTTTTCTTGTTTTGTACATTTTTGTATTCATGTAAAAGTTTTGTATTTTGTTGATTAATTTTTACTTTGACATTGCCAGAAGGAAAGAATAAAAGCGTGAGATCAAGAAGAGGTAAAAATGAGTTTTGTGTGAAGGCATTCATATCATTTGTTGTAGGAAGGCTTTATAAGGGTAACATAGCTGTGTTTTCCTAGAGCATTGGAGCAGTTTTAAAGGAGTGGCATAGATATTATTATTTATGGCATAGTCTCCATGTGTATAGTTATCCTCTAGGATGTATGAAGCATGGTCTTGATATGATCGCTTATCCTCTAATATGTTCATGAATTTTTTAGAGAGTAGTGTTCATATGAAAATTATTCTTTAAAGAAGTTTTTGAAGATAAGCATTTTTGAATCCTGATGCCCAATGGATAAGACTCTGAGTTCTATGGCTTTGTGAGCAAATCCACCCAGGAGGCACTAGAATGCAGACCCAAAATGGCCACATCCTTTAAAAACATTGAAAATTATTATAAGGCATGAAATTATCTATTCCATTGAGGTAATAGAGCATTTTAGAGCGGATACGCAATGATAGTTCCAAAATCCACTCAACACTTAGTGTTTTTCACCTTAACAAGCTAAAAATCCATTCCACTCGGTTTCGAGTGTATTTGGTAGCAGTTTCTATGCAAGCTCCAATTTTGCAAAATTTTTGGGCAAAGATGACATCAACACGATAAAAAGTGTGGAATGCTGATTCTTTTGGATTTTGCATGCTTTAGTGACTAAGTATTGGGAAGTCCAATTTCGCTGGTTTCTGAGACTAAAACTGAGCAAAATGGAGAAAGGCTCATTTTACACTATTTTTGGTGTGGAATGGTTATTGTTGTTGGTTTTGTGCATACTCCAGCAACTAAGTGTATTTTGGTGCGGAATAGCAACATAAAGGTAGAAAATACTATTTTTTGTGCATAATGGTGATAAAGGATTATTTGCACTTCTTCTAGTATAGATTGGTGATTCTGCATTCCAAGTAAGGTAAGTATGACATTAGCATACTTTTTGTGGATTAAAATTTGCCTAATGTTGAAGAAGAGAGAAATAAGGCTAAGTAGCGTATTAGTAGCAAATTTTATTTTGGTCATTCCTTAGTGCATTCCACATTAGAATATGATTCCACTTAACTAAAGCCACTAAACTGATGTTAACAATTAAAAATTATGGAATAGCATTTTATTCCTTCCCCACCAATTTACAAAGCATTTTTAAGGTTTAATTACAACCATTCATAAAAAAGCATCGATAGTTGAGAAGATGTTGACATTGTTGAAGTATATAAAGGCAGATTCTCATCGGATCAAAGAGCAGTCAGTTGAAATATGGGAATACAAAGCGTCGGAGGTTTTCAATAACAAAAACTAGAAGCAGTTGCAGATCTATTATGGAGTGGGGTTTTCAAGAACAATGAATGGATTAGATGTGGTCTCCAATGGCTTGAACTCCAACCACCATCAACAAACCAACAAGTTACATAAAGCCAAGCTGCCATGGTAGATTTCTCATAGCGGATTTCCAAGACTTAGCCAGCCAGTAAGATAATTCCAATAAAACTCTCTAATGAGATGTAAATTTGTAATCTTTGTAATATCTCCTAAATATCTTTCATTTATCAAACTATAAATAGAGATCGAAACCTCATTTTAAAGGGTCAGATCTAGTGCATTTGCTTGCCCTACTGTAAACATTTTTGCAAACTAATGGAATGAGCATTACTCTAATTTTTGACTCAAAATTTGTCATCTTCGCCATATTTGTGCCAGAGGCTCGAAGCTTTGAACAAAATTTATGTTAATACTTTAGCGGTTAGTTCATTTCAGCTTATTGGATTACTAGTTGTGAGAGTAATTGAAATCTGTTTATAGTTAGATTTGTGTTGTTAGGAAGTTTATTTCTGTTAAATATAACTATTGGTCTATTTTACTAATTTGGATTATCAATATTAGATTTTGGAATTTCTTTCTACAATATTTCTTTAATAATGAAGATCTCATGAGTTTGGGTGTTGTTAATCTTAAGTGATGGGACACTAGAAATAGATTGTGGGAGTTTTTGTTTGCTATATTTGCCTATGTTGTTAGCCTATCCGACCACTATTTTTAATAACATATCTAACCCTAAACCTTTTATAATCCTTTTCTCAAAAACCTATTTGATCTTTAATTGTGTCAACATCATTTTAAGTTGACAAGGAACCAACCTACTCTAGAGGTTGGATTGAAGTTGCCTTTGGTCCATCCAATGTTGAGTGTTGAGTTGTGACTATCGGGTGCATGCCTAGATAGAAAATGGTAAGATAGATAGTCACAATGTCATCTAAAATTTGATGTCAATTTGGTATTCAACAAGTATGATGTAGAGATTTATCCGATAAAGTGGGTTAGAGAAAGAGAATTATGCTAAAAGCTCACTACAAAAGCAAATTTAGATTATATTAAATAGTAGATTGTTAGGTAGCACTAGCTAAACACAATGATAGTATTATAGAAGGATCAAATTGGGTTGACTAATAATAAGTGTAGGATACTACTAGCCCACTATCTTTGTAGACACTTTCAAAGAAACTAGATCATGTGATAAGTGCCAAAGATATATGGGAAGGACCAAGAATGCAACATTCCCACTTAATCCAATCTAGGAAGAGGAGCCTTTTCAATAATGGGGGCTCAATTTTGTTGGGGTAATAAACCCAAATTCTTCAAAAGGTCACAAATACATTATGATCACTATTGACTACTTCACCAGATGGATCGAGGCTATCCCAATTAAAAAATTAGACCAAGAAGTGGTGATTGAATTCATGGAAAATATTATCACAAGGTTTGGACTCCTAGAAGCACTAATAAGTGATAATGACCCAGATTTCATAGGTGCAAAGTGCATTGAATTTACAAGCAAATACGGCATAAGTATAAAGAATTATTCTAACTATTACCCTCAAGGGAATGTATTAGTGGAATCCAAAAACAAAAATTTGCTTAGAATTATAGAAATACCGCTAGAGGATAACAAAAGAAGCTGGCATCTTCTACTAGAGTAAGCTTTGTGGGTAGACAAAATCATAGCAAATATATCTATCAATACATCCCCTTATAAATTAGTGTATGGTAAGGCGGCTTTTCTACCTACTCACCTTGAAATACTAGATTTAAAATGGGCCAACCAAGATCATAAACTAGATCAGAATCAACTAGAATCTAAGTTGATGCACCTTTTGTAGATTTAAGAGCAAAGAACTCATGCATATGAAAGCTTCCAAAAATACTCTATGGATACAAATGATTGGTTCAACAAGACATCAAATTTTAGGAAGTTCAAAGAGGGAGATTCAATTTTAAGGTGGAACATAGAAAATTAAAAACTAGAAAACAATAAAAAATTTAATATCTTATAGGAGGGACCTTTCAATATCGTTGAAGTGAAAAATAATAATACCTTTTAGCTTCAAGATCAATATGGTAATATACAACTCATTCCAATCAATAGGTATCACCTCAAGCTGTATTTCAGGTAATAAGACCATCTCAATGTAATATATGTACATATTCTATAATAATAATAAAAATGATGGCAAAATGTTATTTTTCACCCATAATTGGGACTATGTTGTATTTCATGAGTGGTAACACAATGCAAATTTCTAAGAGTAGGATTTTGAGGATGCATGCATAATGCTAAAATATGTTGTCTTATATTTTGAGGTCAAACATGAAGAATCAAGGAGTTTTAGATCATAAAAAAAGGAAGAATTAAATGAACCTCAAAAAGTTTGCAAATGGATAGTCTACTACCAAATACTACAAATTTCCTCTAATCATCTGCATAGGCTTCACTGACAAGTCGTGCCTTGTAATTCTTGATTCACTCATTTGGATGCATGGGAAATAACTATCCATTCATTAATCACATTAATGGTGAAAATGTGCATGATAATCTATTTAAAGATGAAATTTAGGAGAATTTATTTTGAACAATTCTATTAAGGAACAAAATAGCATTACAGAGTGTAATTGTTGCATGTTCAAAAGTAAATTGTAGAAATATCCTCCATAAATGGCATCCAATATTTTAAAGCAAACTGGTCAGGAAGGTGAGGTCAAAGATTCAAATTAATTTGATAAATATGCAGTAGTTGTAGACACAAATATGACCTACATAACAAAGGACTAACTTGAAAAGGAATTGGAATTAAAATTCTTGAAGGGGGAGTAGATCTTGAATAAAGATATTTGTGTCATTCACTCTTTGCTATCTTATTATGTCTATGATGTAGTTCATACTTGCTAAAAATTAATTTTGACAATAGTTACATTTTATGATCCCTCAAATAGGGCAGTAAAAACAACACAAGGTAGAACCTTGTTCCAAATAACTAAGAAACTTTATGAAGATTTATTTGCAATGGTTAAGTAGTCATCTATAACCCCTAAAGAATTCAACCTAGAACAACAAGCCAAGTACTATACCTTGAATAACTAAAACTAAAATGGTGATCACTTTAGAACTTGGGTATATGGCCAATTCAAAACCATAATATTAAAAGAAACCTTACCACAAATCCCAATTGCCACCCAACAGTTTGTGAATCCAAAAAAAATTTCTATGTTAGTTGTATTAGTTGGTCTAGATTCTAATTTTTATGTAAGGGGCTGGTAGTTAGCCATTGTGTACTACATCTCAAATATCAAAATATATAGGCCACAAGTAGGGGATGGTAACAATTACCCAATTTATTTTAATTGGCCTATGTTCCTTGCCAAGAAAATGCACAAGCAACTGGTAGCTATGAAGAGAGAGGAAGAGAACCCTTATTTCAAACATTGATCTAATTTAGTTTGGATGTTCCTTAGATATCAGTTGTAGAAAAATATTAATAGGGGCATCCCTTACTAGTTTATTATATGACTAGGGTTTTGAGCAGGGTTGAATCACATTATACCTTCAATATGGAATTTATAGGACCATCCTTGGAAATCATGTCTAGCAGCTTACCTAGGCTACCTCCTGAAGTAGATAGGAAATTAAGGACCAAAGAGGTAGAAGAAGGATACTAGTATATCCTATCAGAGGGGATATACATTCAATTGTATAGTTTCATAGAGAAACTATTTTTATTACCTTATTACGTCACCTACTACTTATTCACACTAGAATATTGTAGACGGGTTGACTTCATAAACTCCAATTTGGAATTGGGAACAAAAGAAAAGGGACAACTATTTATCCTTTCAAATAAAGTGATATTACCATATCAAATAGGGGTCAATATGAACATTTTAATGCAACCCTTGAAAGGTTAGGGCATTTCCAACTCCCTCAAAGATGGATATATGACCTAGATGATTTATTTTTAGAAAGGATAAAAGCCTTACATGGAGAAAAAGTTGCTGAGATTACAAAGACAAACTGCCCACAAATAGAGAAGTATGAAAATAATAGAGAACAATTCACCCTGGAATAGAATGTAAACATCATGGAACCACTTCCACCTTGGAGAGATTTTTATGAACATGTGATAGACTATGATCCAACCAAGAAGTCTCATTAGATCAGTGAAGCAAAGATTAAAGAGATGCAGGAGAATTATGGCTAGATAGAGGGAAATTTTTTGGAATGGTGGAAGATGAGGATTGAAAGAAATACACTAAAGGCTAAGTATGGCAAACCAATTGATCAAGAATTTGAAGAAAGTTATGACAAACACATTTAAAAGTGGAAGGCCAAGGGCAAGAAAATCTTAGCACCAAGTCTTGGAAAAGCAGATACAAGGCTGGAAAGAGTAAAATTAGAGGTAATAAATCTAAAACTTCTAAGAAATAGCAAGTACCAACACCTTTGGTCTCCTTCCCTACATCTACTCAGCAGAAATAAAACCTTCAAGTAGTTGCCTCAACTACAAAAGAAACCAATACTATTGAAGTCACCCCAAAGAGAAGGATATTTGAACATAAAGCTACAGGAGCAAATAATCCTCCAACGATTGAAAAGTGAAAGGGAGATGAAATTGTAGACCTAACCTCTTCCAAGAAAATGACTGCAACTCCTTCTAAACCAGTAGATTCTTCTATTATAAAAGTTGTAGTATCACTTCCTCAACACCAATAGAGTGTAACAAAAGGTGAAACCATTATATTCAAAAGGAATGTAAAGAATGCAGGGGGAAATGAACAAGGAGGTCAATAAGAAATTAAGTGTGGATGAAACAAAGGTAGTGGAAAAATTTCCTACTACAACAACCAATAAAGATGCTTAGCAAGAGAAGCAGCAAAGTGCTCACGAGATCTTCAATCAATATACTTTAGTAGGCTTGGGTATTTTTTCTAATATTTATCCTCTTGTTTCTCCTTTTTATTCCCCAAAGAGATACTCCTCCCCTTCTAAAGTACAAAAGGAGAAAATATATCATATCCTTCTCATAGTTCTCCACAACCATCACCACCTCACTCACCCCTATCTTCTCACCAAGTTTCATCTTCACTTCATTTAGTGGAAATTCCAAAGCCATCATCCTCCTCTCATTCACAATAAATCCTAGTATCATCATCACCTCTAAATTCCATTCATTCACCTCCCACATAATAATTACCCACATTAATGGTGGGAATATCACGGCCATCCACTCCACATGTATTTACAACTACAAATTTTTTTGCAAATGGAATCCTTGTTATAAATACAAAGTCCATCATTATAACCACTACTCCTCTCCCATCTATAATAATCTAATTTTTCCCATAAAACATCACTCCATAAACCCCTATTAATCACACAATTATTGCCTCCCTACAAAATATCAAGAGTACTTCTCTAAATTCATAGAACTACTAGAGCAAGAAATTAGCTCAGTCATCAAAAGGGGTTTCTCGTGTAAGAAAACTAGTAATGATTGACCCTGTGGCTAGGAAAATTATAAAATTCAATATCACTACTCTAGTAAACAAACTAGAGGAGGATATTATAGTAGAAGATTATCAGCTAGAGGAAAAAATTAAATATATCTCTCAATTGGTTTTGGAGGATGAGTTTATCATAGCCAAGGCTTGACTTGAGACTATGTTTATCGAAAGTGATATTTACCAGGAACAATATGCAAAGTTGAAAGAAAAAATTGAGAGGTTTGAATCCATATTAGGGACAAAAATAAGGAGGAAAAGGCATTGTAGGATGAGGTTAAAAATTGGTAAGATAAATTTCAAAAGATGGGCAGTTACAAAGAGCAAGTTGAGCAGCTGAAGAAAAAAAATCAAGAAAATGCAAATAAAATACAATCGTTACAACAACAGCTCCAAATTGATAAAGATAAGCCTACAAGATTGTCCAAATATAATATGAAGCTATTAAAAAAGAAAATTTCATTTAAAATCCTAGATAAATTCTCTAATATCCAATCCATCCTTGATTTCATGGATGAGGCCATTCATGTGCTACAAAAAATAAAGGAAGATCTAGAAAATGCCAATGAGGAGATACATCCAATAGTTTCCCAAGCCAGTAAACTCTTCCATCTATCTAAGGCTAGGTGCAATAATTTTTTCAAACCTATTCCCAACAAATAATGGAATACTTTAAGAGTTATATCTAGAATTATCCTCAAAATGAGTGGATTACTTCAGAAAGGATGGTTGTTGATTTAAAAAAATTGATGAGAATATTAGAATATTTTGGATACCAATGAAGAGATGATGCAATATGGATTCAAAGTATTCTAGGATGAAAACCAAATCTTATTATTATAATATCTCTAGACTAGTATAAATGTAATGGTATAAGATGAGTCAGATATGGATTCATGGTAGGAGTCGATTGACCAAGATAAAGTAACTCAATTAATAAAGGAGCTAACCAGACCGAGAGATTTTATGAGATAATTAGCAGACTACGGGGCCTCAATATCATATGAAAAACTACTAAGTTGTGTTACATTCATCGGCAAGTAATGGAGATAAAGAATCTCACCCAAGCATCTTGGAATAAGGCCTTAAGCACTTTGGACCATATCACTCAGTTACTAAAGGAAGATGTAGAACAAAAAAAGGATCATAATGATGATGATAAATATGTAGATGAAGAGACTCAAGAGGAGCAAGAAGGTGATGAGAAGAATATAGAGGAAAATCAAGATGAAGAGAACGTAGAAGATACTGCAAATATCCAAGAAAGTGAAAAATAAGACCAGTAGTAAAAGGCACAAGGGTATCAAAATTTTATTGTAAATAAGTTGGGAAGTTTTGAATGCTATAGCTGGTAGAATATTCATACAGGTATTTTTTGTAAGTATTTTTTAGTCTGATAATGTCAGAAACCAACAAGAAGAGTATGAACCTAAAAAGGCATGTAAAAGTTATGATGCAAAATTATGAGGAAGAACACCTTTTGATCTAGCCTATAAAGGAAAACTTCTTTATGCACCTTTAGGCATATTTACATTTTGTTTGATTCCTGTATTTTTTCTTTGTGCATTGATTAGCTACTAGATATTTTGGTTCTAACACTCAAGCGGATCATAGTTATGAAAAGGTGACTCTTGAATCATAGATAAGAGTTTGATCTAATGGAAGAAATGGTTCTTTGCATAGAATATCTACAACTACCTTTATCATGGCCTCTTTATGAATCATTACTCTTTGAGCATATTCACAAGTGCTTAAAAGAGTAAGGTTCATAGGGAAGTTATTTCTTGAGATATAATTTTCAACTGACTGAAGTCGATTTCATCATCCTCCATGAAGAAGTGATATTCTGAATCATTGCTATGTAGCTGATATAGTGAAAAGAGTTTCCACCTACAAAAATGATCTATATTTCACCTCTTGTATGGTTTCCATGTGACCAGTTATGCTCTAAGAAACTTTACAAATATTTTAAAGTATAACTATCGTAGGGAATTTATTCAATGAAGTGTAAATCGACAAATTGTTGGAGTCCATTCATCCTTTTCATTCCTTAATTTTCTCCCTCCCATTCTGTTCATCCATTATTTCTTTTCAAATCCCATTTCATGGCCATCATACAATCCCATTCATTCATTTTTTACTTCAGTTGCCCAAGGGATAAAAATCTAATTTCATAAGCCTTGCTAGCAAATCTTCCCCAGAGGTTCCATAATGTAGGCCCAAAAATACCACATACTTAGAAAATTTTAATTTTTTTGACTAAGTGTTAAAAATATATTTAATAATGTGTTAAATTTTGTAGGAGAATTTTAACAGTGTTAAATTCTGTTGGAGAATGAAGGCAGTGCAATATTTCATGGTCAAAATAGTCAAACAGACCTTAGTAGAATTTTGAAGAGTGGAGTGGAATAAAAGATAGGTGAAAATTTGCCCCATTTTGGGTAAGGTTCTATTGAGCAAAGTGTAGTTATAAATTCTATGAGCATGAAGACAATACAATTTTTCATGGTCAAAATAGTCAAACAGTTCCTAGAAGAGTTTTGAAGAGCAGAGAAAAATAGAGAGGTAAAGATAACTCCAAGCTAGTCTTAATTTTCATGTAGGTAAGGTACAGTTTTAAATTTCATGGTCAAACCAATAAAAGTTGGTGCATAAAAATTTGAAGCAACAAAATTTCAAAATATGATTCAAAAATAGTTTCTTCTCTATGCCAAGGAAATTCCTATGTTATTTTCCAAATATCTAGAACACAATGTAAAATTCCACGAACAAACTAGTCAAATGCAACATAACAAAATTTCAAGGAGCATATTTTAGAAAAGAGGGAAACTCGCAACAAAATTCTTCGAAAAACAAAATTTTTGAAAGGAACTCTTTCTCCCACATGACTGAACATCGATTTCATAACCAAAATTTGATGAAGGGACAAGTGCCTAGTATACAATGTTGCAGAACACTGCTAAAGATTACATTCCATGGTCAATATGGTCAAACCCGAGGGATCAAAATATTGAGGAGAATATTTTTGTACTGTGAGACTCAGAAGTTCCAAAGTAAAGCATTGATTATTGGAATTTTGAATGGGTTAATTTTAAAGTAGGAAAGTATATAATGATGTAGATTTCTAAAAGTACACCAAATCATATTTCAATTTGATCCATTCAAAGGCAGATCAAAGGATACTGATGAATTTTGATTGGAGTTCATTAAAGGGATAAAATTCCATGCTAATAAAATAATTGAACCTCATTATGCATTACTATTGGGTGTGAGTAAAAAACCTAGGGGAGATCAAGCATTGTAAATATCAAGATCCATCAACAATTTTATTTGTAGATCTATGACAAAAAAACTACAACAATAATCTAGAATGGTTCTGATTACCCAGCAACCAGCTCAATAGACAGAAGTTGCAAAAGGGTGAACGACTTGTAGAGGTCAAGGTTGTAGGGATTTTCATGGAGCACAACTCCTTTATTTTTATAACCAAATAAGAGGCAACCACTTCAATACTCCACTGATCTAGCACATAAAATTCCTTGTAATGTTCCTTTAATTTTCCATTATATTATAAAACTATAAATAGAGATCGAACCCTCAATTTGAAGGGTTGGATTTGGAGTGTTTGATTACCCTATTGCTGTAAATTTTTTGAGAAATCAATATAAGGATAATTACTTAGATGTTTGCCTCAAGTATATATCTTTGTTTCTTATGAGTTTAATCTGTGAATTCATTTTTGCTACTACTTCTATGGTTAGTCTATTCTGTTGTTATTATATTTATAACTTAGGGTAAATTGAAATACTTCATGTTCAAATGAATGATGTAGAGAACTCTTTTTTTCTATTAATCAGAGTGTTGATATAATTTTGCTATTTGGATTATTAATATTTTAGATGTTTGAAATAGTTCTCTAAGTATTTTCTTATTTTGTAATGGTGAAGATTACTGGTCTTGAATGTTGTTAGTTTTGAGTGTGGTATACTAGAAATGTGATTTGTTAGAAGGTTCTTTATAGTTCTCTATGTTGTTAGCTTTATCTAGCCATTATTCATTCAAATAATTTCTAACCCTTATCCTATTTCTATTCCTACCCTTACATTTTAAATTGAGCTTAATTGAGTCAACACACAATTAGTTGACAAGGTATATCAGCCTACTTTGGAGGTTGGATTGAAGCAATATTTAATCCATCCAATATAGGGGTTCAAGATGTAATTAGTGGGTGTGCATCTTCCAAAATGTCATAGACAGGGTTATGCGTAAGGGGTTTGCCCTAAAATATATTTATAAAAATGGGGAAAATTAGTTTTGAAATCCAAAATTATTTATAATTTCAAGGTGAAAAGGTCCCCTATTATTAGGGGTAATATTGGAGATTTAAACTTAAAATGGTCCAATTATTATAAAATTGGGGCGAATCTACCCAAAAAAATTACACCCAAAATTTTTGGGCTAATGGACCCCAATCAAGGGTCCCCAATATTAGCCAATTCCAAATTTCAAAAATCCAAATATTCATTAATTAACAATGATTAGCCACTATGCATAACCCTGGTCATAGATTCATAGTCACAGTTCAAGTTTTCCTCTATGTCAATTCAGACCCCAACATGTTCCAATTCAACATACCCATCTTTGTTCGATCCTAACTACCATGGTTATAGGGCTAGAAAAAATAGATGTTGGTTAAAATATAGTTTACCATGGTTATTCATGGAAAGTAGATTTACCAACATCTAAATATGGATTCCAATTTTATTGAGTCAACAGGTATTTGAATTGCTACTAATGTCATCACTAGGAGGTGATAAAATGACATATTTATTTTTTGTAATAGCGAGGATATGTTTAATAGGTATATGATGCCAAATAGTCTTTGGTCACATCCTTTGTCACCTTCTACCACCATTTTTGGAGCCACCCAATCATCCTATTGTCTGGTGCTAGCAGAGCATTATCATATCTAATGTTAGTTAGTTGTTGTCACACTCGATGTTAATTGCATAGTGCGACATCTAATGCCTATTGAAGTCTTCATTTTTTGTAGTAGGTGTAAAGATGTCTCTAATGCTTTGGTGATCTTGTTGCTATGTCCTAAACTTTATAGTCTTTTCTATATTCTAAAGTTTAGTATTAATCAATAAAATGTCCTATTTTATTTCTCTAAATACATAATATCACGCTTCCTTAGTGATACATTAATCCTAAATACTACATTTATTCAAGTACTAATGCAAATGATAAAGAAAATCATGGTCAAATAGTAAAATAGGAAAATGATAAGTCTTTACAAAATGAGTCTTTTTTGAGCCTCATAACTCCCCTTGACCTATTTCGATGCACATCCTCATGCATCAAATTCTATTACAGGTTTTAAATAGTAGCAAATTCCATTACAAAGTACAAAAAATAGCAAACAATAATAATAATCATGGTAATATCAACCATAGTCTTATCTCATGAACTCTATCCCTACTTATAGCTTTGTAGGACAAGACCTTCCCCTTGCTTTACATTATCATATTATTATAATAGCAGCATCCTTAGCTATAGGTATGGGAAATTTTTAATCTAACCATGTCAAGCACACACGGGGGAGATTCACTGTAATATTTGCTTCCACACCTGAAGATCTCTTTTCAAATAAGACCTCGAGGATATGAATATCCTCTATGCGATTAGACCCATACTCAATGCATTTTTTCAAGGTCTAAAAGTGGATGTGAATGCTTGTAGATAAGTTTTATATGGGTCTATTCAACAAAATACCTAAATTTTTGTATCACTAAGTCTTGAATCTTTTTTTATCTTTAAATGGTTATTAAATACTTAAGGCTAAGATCATCTAAAATGCATGCTTAGCTTATATCACACAAATGCAAGAAAATAAAAGCTAACCTATATGTTTTTTATTTTGATGATAGGATAACTAAGGAGAGTTTTTATTTTTTAAGGTAAACAAGAGATGACGCAAAACATAACTTAGCCTATAATGCAACTATATGATTTTGATTTCTTGCCTAGATATTTTCAAATGAGAAAAAAATCAAGCTTTTGAATTAAAATTCCTTGATTTTTTCTAATGTAAATGTGTTTTGTAAAGGAAGTTAAAACTAGATTAGGGTTCCTTGACTTTCCAATTTGAAATGTGATTTTAGATGCAAAACAATGATAAAAAAAGAGTAGAACACATAAAAATACTAAAAAATAGAGTTTAGAGTGATTCCAAGTGGTTGAATAACCTTTGTCGATGTTTAAAATGCCACTATTACCAAAAACACCAAGATGCTTTTGGTCTTGATTGGTGAATTTGGCACCTAGATAAAGAGACCAAAAAAATTAGGTTTTCTATTTTTTGGGGTCTTTCTGAGAGTTGGACAAGGTAAATTTCTTATCTAGGTAGTTATTTAGACCCCCTATTTTTGGAAAATTTTAGTATGCTTGCCTCCTTGGATGGAAATAAGGCTATGCAAAAAATGCCAATTGGCTTACCAAAAATGCTAGTGGTATTTTTGGGCTGAGTGGCATTTTTGGTCTAAGTGGCATTTTTAGTCTATGGATTCCAGAGATCCAAAATCACCAGTTATTGTAGTGGTTGACAATTTTAGTCTAAAACAAGACTGAGATGATTGTAAGGATGATTTTGGATGAGTTTTTGATAATTTTTATAATGAAACTATGGGATTGAACTAATAGAGGGAGTTTATAGGGTTGTGATGTAATAATTCAATGGGATATGCTACAAATTAAATCCTAACTTAAGTAAGATTTGTGAAAGCAATGAGAAATAAGTGCAAGTGTAATAAACAAATGAGTGTTGCTACAAAATGAAATCTATAACAATGAGAAATATAAATGCATATGGTGATTGAAAAGGGACTATTAGTGGGAAAACAAGGTAATGATAACCTTTTACCCATCACTATAGTCGGTATAACAACCCCAGGGAAGCGGCGCACCATCCACTACTCTATTTGTGAATATTATTTACTTAATCATGCATTAAATGAAAGATACAACCAAAATACGAAGAAATGAATAGATAATGCTTTTTATTGCTTTTTCTCAAGTTCGGTTACATATAGATCCCTCTAAGGGATTCCCTTCATTTGATACAGATTTTACAAATAGGGGCAGCAGATGTATGATATCCCCTTGCAAGGGGTGGTGCACTTTCATAGGCTTCCCGATGATGCACACGAAACTGTATGAGGGCTTACAGATGCCTCCTTCTCCAGGTTCTGGCTCCTAGAGGGATCCTCTTGCTTTCATATGTTGATAACCTATCTAGTGAACCTGTAGTCCTACAAGCATGAAAACAATAGCAAATGCTCAACTATCCGAGATTGCCTCCTCGGATGAGGTTGTTAGCAATAACCCTAATGATAAACAAAAATATGCTCAATGACAATAGAAACTAATGCTATGAATGCAAGTAAATGCAATAAATCAGATCTATGCTAATGGCGTGAAAACATGTAATAAGCTAAATAAAAGAAACTAATGCTAAGAACCCTAGACTAGGCCTATGGGCCACTATCCGAGATAGTGGCCGCTAAGATGAAAACCTGTCTCTATTGCTCCAAGGCTATGGATCTAGGCTTGTTGTTGATGTTGAAATGATTGTCATTTTTGTCCGATGTATTGAATATCCTATAGATGATAACCCCTCAGTCGGCTAGCACTTCGTTGCTCCTAAAAGGTGCTCCAATTTGCTCTCTGATCCGATAGGGCTTCGCTACAAGAAAAGCTCTCCAAGTCTCAAAAAGCTCTCCTCGGTCTCTCCCTCCAATTGATAAAAAAGGTCCCTTGGTGCTCTTAGGTTTGCACCTTATATTGTGTTGAGGTCCTAGGTTTAGGTCTAAAACCCTAGGACTGAATCCTGCATACAAACTATTTGTTAGCATGAGAATTTGAGTCTTTGTCTACCCTTGAGGGCCAGTTAACTGATGTCTAAACCTAGACTTGAGTCTCTCATGTAGACTGGCTGTGAGGAGGAATGCAAAGTTATCCCCGCTCGGCCTTATTGCATGTAAACTACCACTTCCACCCGATATTAGGCTAGTTTGATGGCAAATTGCATTTTAGGGTCTAGCCATTGTCATCTGCAGTGGCTAGGGATTGGTCGCTCTGAGCTTCAGTGGCCAAGATTCAGCCACTCTGGTTCATAGCGGCCAGGCTTGGATGGGCTAAGACTACCCTAGATGAGTGGTGAAAACCACTTTTGGCACTTGGAAGGTCCCAAGGTTTAGTCACATGATCTATGAATGTGCCCATGTGAGTAGTTCTCCTAAACACGACATGTTTTAGGTGTCTATAGATGCCCCTTTTTGGGATGCATTGTGTGGGAAAAACATAGCACTGAGCAAAAATGTAGACTGCTATGTTTGTAGGGTGTATGATGATCATTGGTCTGATCAATGTTGGATGGCCCAATCATGCAAGATGGTGCGCACCCTTGAATCATTGCTTCAACATATTGGAAGGCTTAATTTAGCATAGGGCTTGCACATATTCACTTGCACTCATTCCTCAAACACAATCGGGTAGCTTATGTCACTACAATGAGATCCGACCGGAGGAGAGCTACAAACTAAAAATATCATATTTTGCTTATGAACCCAGAAAACGAGGGAAATTTTGTAATAGTTGTCTGCAATGATTCATAGGATGAATGCAATTTTGATATGATTGAGTGATCTTTGGTTGACTTTGATTATGATTATTTGAAGAGCTAACTACCCCCTCACACAACGAATTGATGAGGGAAGGGCAATGAATGAAGTGACAAGTCGCTTGACCAATATGACTAATTTGGTTCCTTTCTAGTGCTTGTTATTTTAATGGGCAAACCCCCATCCAAGTGTGATCTCAACTATTTATGATGATCATTCATCCCTATCCTAGGGAGCGGTCCGACCATAAATAGCCTTCTTAGGGAGTTAGGATGAGTGATTCTATTTAGGCTTTTTGTTGAATCACTTGGCTCAGTGTTGTTATGTCATAAAGGAATTAGGATGATTCTATCATACCCATGGAGTAGTCCGACCATCTTGGTCTTCTTCGGGATTGAGGGGGCACATCATGATTCCAAAATGATTAATTTACCCCAAGTAGCCCTATGGTAGCTCACTCATCTCACCGAATTGCATGGAGTGCAAATCGCTGCAACCATCGAGTTGATAGAGTAAGTAACTGGATACGAGGCTTACTTGAGATTTTGTTTCTATGTGATTTTTTTGTTATTTTGAGCATTATGATGATTATGAACCATCAAAATGTGCTTATTTGATTTTTTTGTTATTCCTCATGGGAGGAATTTCTCTATTTTTGCTTGTGCTTCTAGCCGCTATCAGATCCAATGACCCCTAAATGCCTGTTTATGGCCGCTCTCGACCTAAGTGGCCAAGAAGTTTAGGCCACTGATGACAACAATAGCCGAGGCATAACTTGGGAAATATAAAAGTAGCCTAGGGTTTTGACTTTTCATTCTTCCAATTGGTGATTCACTTTTTAGAGCTCTAGAGAGAAAGTGACAGTTTGCAACTTGGAGCATTTTTTGTCGAAGATTATGGCTGCGTAGGGTGAGGCATCGATGAGTGGAGGAGCTGAAGCTTCTCGGGTATGCTCTCAAACCCTAACCTTGCTTATTTTTTAGTAAAAATGAACCTCACTAAGTAACCGGTAAATGAACCTCACTAAACTTGCTGGCAATGAACCGAACCCATAGATAGGCCTAGTTTAGGTTTTAATTTGGTGGGCTTGTCCCCATTTTATGCTTTTTCAATTTTTTTGGTATTTTTGGCCTAGGGCATACGTATTTGTCATGTCGCCCATCGACCGCTACCACTCAGAGTGGCCATTTTGGCCCACGGCTTGGCCATTGTCGATGGTAGTGGCCAGTTCAAAACTCAATGGTCAAAATTATGACCATTGGGATTTGGCCACTGCCAACCTCAACGGCCGATTTTTGGTCGTTGTAGATGAAAGCGACCAGAAAACCTTAGGCAATTTTTTTTTTGAGTTGCTTTTCTAAAATTTGTTGCATGATTAGGTGCATTTATTCTCTTTTCACTTAGACTTAGGATAGTCTATCATTATTTGCATCATTTTCCATGTTTTATTATATTTTATGCCTTAGATGCACTATAGTTATACCTTGATTCTTGTCCTTAGATTCTTACTACTCGGGCTCGAGACCTGAAGCTCTTGCTTGACCTCCTACCTCATATGGATGATATAGACTAGGCATGGTTTAAGGCCCATGGATTATAGTATGTGACCAAGCTTCCCCAGATTATGTCGGATCAGGCCTACCTCATGGCCTTGGCTCACCGATGGGATCCTCAGACTAATACCTTCCACCTTCCTACCGGTGAGATGACTATCACATCGAAGGATGTATATAGGATTTTTTGGATTCCTTTTGATGGAGTGGCCATCATCTCTTCGACCACTAATGATCATGAGGTAGTATTTGCTAGGGTGTTCGGGAGGCATGTTGTGGCTACCTTCCAGGACACCAAATCTGGTGGTGTATCTATTCTATGATGGTACAGGGAGAGGGTCTTCTCTATGAGGCATGCGGTGTTGCTGATGGTTATCAACAATGTTCTTATCCTAGATTGCTTAGGCTTGAGGTTCCCATGGAACCTCCTTGTGATGGTTCAAGATTTGGTGGATAGTGAGGAGCCTATCATCTATGCATGGGGGAGGTCTTTGCTAGCATAGTGCTATGATGAGTTGTATCACATCCATCGATGGGGTCATGTCAGCATCACATGCAGCTTGCTCCTGTAGATATGGGGATGGGAGCATATCCATGTAGATCATCCTAGAGGGCTCCCTATAGAGATTACTATTATAGATGGTTGGATGTAGTGTTATGCTACCAGATGGGCTCGAGAGCATGAGGAGCACAAGAGCCATCCTTTTTCGGGGAGCTCCCCCATTACATTGCTACTTTCACTAGGCTATAAGCCTGAGATATCATATGGTACCCATATCATGATTGCCCAGCATGGGATGATCCAGCCAGATTTATAGCTAGGACATGGCATGAGTGATGGATCATTGGTCACAAGGTCAACATTAGAGAGTATTTCTTCTACTCTCACATCCTTCATTAGTATGGATTGTAGTAGGATGTGCCATTTTCCCAGTCCTATATAGGTGCATTACAATAGAGAGAGACCTTCCCCTACCATGGATTACAGAGCTTACTGATGAGGAGGATGCCCCAACAGTTGATGTAGGTGTCGATGGGGGAGTGATAGATGCCTTTGCGCAGTGGTGGGGGGATCATATGTGGCATGGTGATGGTAGCTTAGGTCATGAGGATGATGGTGATGGAGGTATAGATCTAGTAGGGCATAGAGTCCAAGCTAGGACTGAGGGATGGGGCCAACCGATAGAGCAGGTGGTAGTGGAGGAGTAGGAGGCTCCTGAGGAGGAGGAGGAGGAGTTGGATCTCGAGGAGAGAGATTCTCCTCTTAGGGCATAGCTGCATGAGGTAGAGGTCGAGCTCCAGTCGGCCAAGATCTAGGTACAATAGCATGATGCCACTATAGCACAATGAGATGCCACTATAGCATAACTCATGACATAGATACAGGCATTATAGGCTACTATCGAGGGAGGTGCTACTAGGATGCAGATTGTTGTTGATCCTCCTACACCATAGGTTCCTATAGAGGTAGATCTAGGGGTAGAGACTAGGTAGATGTAGGCCTTGCTAGATGAGTATGAGGTAAATATTTTTGATGATGCAGCCTACATTGCTGCTCTCTCGATGTAGATTAGGAGGCTAGGAGCCACTCCTAGGGAGAGGGTAGGTGTCAGTGGATCACAGGTTAGTGGGCGCTCCACATCAAGGTAGTCTTCCATCCGACCTAGGTAGAGGACCCAAACTCATACAGAGAGACCAACAGGATCTAGCTCACATCACTCTCCTAGGGATCCCACCATAGGGGGTGGTGCTATAGGGGGTGCAAGCCCAGTTTGATTCATGATGCACTTTGACTTTTATTTTTGAGGTCAGCTGACCTATATGACTATAGCCCATGGGTATTTTTGTACATCCATGTATTTGATACACATATTTATATGAGATATTTACATTATGATTCATTATGTGTATCATTTATTGCTTATGTTTTTATTTTATTTATGTGATGTGATGATGGCATTATGATGAAATGATGTATGTGTTAGATGATAGGTGATATTTATGATGATGTGGATATTTAGATGGATGCTTATGTAGATGCTTTTATGATCTGATTACTATGACATGATGTGATGTATCATGAGTTGACTTAATGATGGATTTATGATTGTACGCATATGCGACTTATGATGTATGCATATATGGATGCCTATATGGTTTCATGTGCTTTGATTATGGCTATATGATGTAATGTATGTGGATGCAATGATCTGATCTTAGGTGTAGATGGATGATTGATGATCTATGTATTTATGGATGCAATGTTATTTGTTAAATGCATGTTTAATTTTGCTTTTAGTTGTATGCATTCAACTTATGTTATGATGTGGCAAATGCAATGTGTGGAATGCATTATCTACATGGTTTTTGATCTAATGTAAATGAACCTATATGCTTTAATCACTTAAAACATAAGGAATGCATATGATATGATTTTAACGATCTAATGGGTGACACCACATAAAGTATATTAGTTATGAATGTAAATAATCATTCTTATCACAAGAACTAATTATTTAAGCATCCATATGTGAAATGTAATGGCGTGGAATGTGTGTAGTTTCTTGATAAGCTTCTGTAATTTAAAAGATACAAAATAGTCAGTGGTCATCTAAATATCATTTCTGACATCCATCCGATATCTAGCCTACTTTGTTAATACCCTTTAATTCACAAAACCTCATAAAGAAAATTGATGATGCGATTGATGATATGATTTGTTGCTATGTAGGAAGTTTTGAGGCTTTTCCTGAGACTCAAACACTCTAGCTACCCTATCAATAGTTGCGTACTGACCATACAAGACTTTTGAAAAGCAAGGCTTTCATCATGGACCTAGAGATTCATTATCCCTATGTGTGCAAATGAATATATTTAGATAGAACTCAAGCATTTCCTCCGATGTCAGGTGGGATTCTTTCAGCCCATTGCTAAGATCGGGGATCCTCAAGTGTTCATCTGATCCTATGTTGGACTTAGTTGGACTATACCACTAGGCAGTATTGGGTTACCCAAAGCTAGCTCATCCACATGCAAACATTGGTCTACACAAATGCAAGATGCTATTGTGATAGACATATCATCATGCATAAGGGTATCACCATTGCTAGGCATGGTTGTACACCAAACCTGTAATGGGGATCACCTTCCAGTTTTGTACAATGCTGAGAATTCCAGGGATTCAAGCTCCATTCCCTTCTTTTCTTCATTTTATTTGGGATACTTGCTCATGCTTAGTGATGAAAATCACTGTTTATTTTTTATTGATTTTTCTCTTGAGCAAGGGATTTATGTAGGGATGATAATCACTTGTTTGTTTTGATTTTGACTTTTGCTTGATTTTGGGATTTTTCTTGTTTTAATGAAAGCAAGGGATTTAACTAGGTAGGGTGGAACTTGTCCTTTTGTCAATTCTCAGCACCTTTGAACCGGTCGCATAGGGGGATAAGCAAGGAAGACCCTTTTTGCTTAAGGTAACCTAGACCACTTTTGTAGCTTTCATCTTTCCCTTGTACCAACTAGGATTTTAGTGTTTTTAATTAGTGATGGGATCCTAAATATCTGAGGCATTATCATGACTAGACCTTACCCTCTACTAATCAAGATGGCTTTCCACAAAAGCTGATAAGACCACTAGATATGGTTGAATGATCAAAAAACCTTAGCCTATTCTTTATAGCAACAAGAATGGTTGTGTTGAAAAACATAGTTACACACATGGATGAATGGATGAAGATGGATTTGAGTATTTGTGGTTGTGATACAAATTGTGGCATCATTTGCAAGATTGTGATCATAACATGTGCAAATGCAATGGATATGAATGTAATGCAACTATGTGGATGCAAATGTAAGATGCAAATGTTTTTGTATTTTTGATTATTTTGCATTGTTTTTGTATTTTTGATTATTTTGTATTATTTTTGTATTTTTGATTATTTCTTGACCAAAGGGCTTATTGTGCCTTTGGGGCTTTTAGGGGTTGACCAAATGGCATGAGGATACCCTTGGAGCATTTTTATTGAATTTGACCAAGCGGCATGAAGATACCCTTGGAGCATTTTTTATTGAGGTGACCAAGCGACATGAAGATACCCTTGGAGCATTTTGATTGAATTTGACCAAGCGGCATGAAGATACCCTTGGAGCATTTTTTTTTTTGAATATTTTATGTTTTTATGATTTGTTTGTAATTTTATGACATATTTGAATGTTTTTGTATTTTATGTATATTTGAATATTTTTGTATTTTATGTATAGAATTCCTTCAAATGGATGATATTGAGAGGCTCAGGCTCTTCAACACCATCCAATGATGTGAGGTGATATGCTCTAGGCCCAACCCTTTCTAAGATTATGTATGGACCTATCCAATTTACCATAAATTTGTCTCGTAGGTGCGATGGCAGATTTGAGTTTTGTTAGTTTTCTTTGAGCACAAGATCTCCAACTTTGAATTCTCTTAAGTGGACTTTACTATTGTAGGCTCAACATGATAAATGTGAGACCCCATAAAAAAAAAAGATGTTGCCCCAACGGGCGGCCCCCGCCCATAAAAAAAAAGCCCCCAAAAACACAACTCAAGAGGTAATGTTTTTGATTATCTTTCTCCCCCCCAAAAAGAAAATAATTTTTTTTTTTGTTTTTTATTTTTTTATGGATAAAAGGGATTGAAAAACGAAAAAAAGATGGCCATTATCCGATATTATTTTTGAAGGGACCCCAAAATGACTTATGATATTGTGGAGTATAAACTCCACAATCCTTGGTCCAATTGTCGATGTCAAGGGGATCGCTTCGACCCATTTGGTGAAATACTCAATGGCCATTATGATGAATGTGTGTCAGCTTGAGGATGGGGGTGAGATCTTCCCTACTAAGTCTAGTCCCCACTGTGAGAAGGGCCATGTTGCCTGGATGGGTTGCAAGGCTTGTGATGGCAAATGTGTGAGGTTTACATGATGCTAGCATTTAACACATTTCTTGACATACTCGCAATAATATTTTTCCATAGTGGGCCAATAGTAACCCATTCTCAAGATGCGCTTAACGATGGCCATGCCACTGAAGTGACCACCACACGTACCATCGTGAGCCTACAAAATTGCCCAAGATGCTTCCTATGACTCAAGACAATGAAGGAGCATTCCATCATAACCTCGTCTATAAAGGATCTCTCCCAATAAGATGTACCTTGTTGCCTTCTATTTAAATGTTCATCTTTCAACATGTGATAGGCCTTGTGGTACCATTCCAAGCTTTAGGAAATCTCATACTTGGGAAAGCCAATCCTGATAAGCCACAACTTCTATAGAAAATATGGCATGTTCCTCCTACTTCATAACTTGTGAATATAGATTGAGAAACAACCCTATGGTGAATGGTTGTACCACACTCCATAGGACCTTGAGAGATCAAAGACCCCCAAGGTGCCATTCGTAAGAAATCTCTAGCTCTAAAGGACCAATCCTGATTTGGTTCGATATTGATCATGTTGACTGACTCTTGATTGTCAATAGCCTCACGTTGTATCATTGAGTGTGAGAGCACCTTAACATGAATGGTTGTGAAATCCATAGATGGATTCTAAGGGATTAAGGATCCCAAATATGCCATGGTGTCTACAAATATATTTGATGTACGAGGGATTGCCTCGATGTCATACCATTCTAGTCAGGCTAGGTAAGTGTCAACAAGCTCCTTGTAAGATTTTAGGAGTGGGCACCTGCATTGGAACAAACCCTTGACTTGATTAACTATGAGCAAGGAGTCACCAAAGATATTCAATATTTTAATGCCCATTGCGATGGTTATTTGGAGTCCCAAGATCAGGGCCTCATACTCTGTGTTATTATTTGTGCAAGGGAAGTCTAGTTTGAATGATAAGGGCAATGGAGCACCCTATGGTGTGATAAAGACAATCCCTACTCCACCCCCTTGCTCACACTTTGAACCATCGAAGAACAATGCCATGTCTCTTTCTTTCTCAGGTTCTTCAAGTTTTAGTGGATCTGATAATGCAAAGACTGCATCATCGGGAAATTCTATGGTGAGAGGCTTGCTATCCTGAAGAGGTGCCTCTACTAATTGATCAGCTATGACTTGTCCCTTGATGGAATTTTGGCTTATGAACTCTAGATCAAACTCTATCAATAGCATGATCCACTTTGTAGTACATGTATTATGATAGGTCTTGTTCATCATGTACTACAAAGGATTTTGTTTTGATATAACGTAGGTCGTATGGCTCAACATGTAGTGTCGCAACTTTCTGGTTGCAAAGACCACTGCCAAACACAACTTTTCTACATACGCATACCCTAGCTCATAACTCACCAAGGTGCGACTGATGTAATATATGGCTTGCTCTTTATCTTGTGCATTATTTTGGGCCAACATGGTGCCCAAAGTGAAATTAGTAGCCGATATGTATAGTAAAAATGGTACATCTGGCCTTGGTGGAGCCAATACTAGTGGTGTTGCCAGGTAAGTTTTGATCTCTACAAAGGCTTGTTGGCACTCTTCATCCCAATGAAAAAGGACTCCTTTGCATAGTAACTGATTCATGGGTCGACATTTATCTGATAATTGAGCAATGAATCATTTGATGGATGCTACCTTGCCTTGTAGGCTTCTCAACTCCCTAATGTTGGTAGGGGTGGCCATTTCCAATATAGCCTTTACCTTTGCAGGATCGACTTCAATGCCTCTCTTAGAAATGATGAAACCCAAGAGCTTACCAGAAGTTATGCCAAACATACACTTCTTAGGATTCAATCTGACGTTGTGCTCAATGAGGTGATTGAAGACTTTCTTAAGGATTTCAGAGTGCTCTTGCCACAATAAAGACTTAGCCAGTAAGTCATCCATGTAGTCCTCTAATATTTTATGCATATAGTCATGAAATATGTATGTCATGGCCCGCTGATATGTGGCACCAACATTTTTAAGGCCGAATGGCATCACCTTGTAACAAAATGTTCCCCATGGAGTAATAAAAGTGGTCTTATGTTGGTCTTCAGGTTTGATTCAGATTTGATTGTATCTAGAAAACCCATCCATTAGGGAGAGCATCTCATGACCTATAGTGGCATCAACAAGAGCATCTATGTTTGGCAATGGGAATGAATCCTTTGGAGTTGCCCTATTCAAGTCTCTGAAGTCTGTGCAAATATAGACTCTTCCATCGAGTTTTCCCATGGGCACCATGTTCGAGACCCATTCGAGATAGTCAATAGGAACGATAAAAATCACATCCAAAAATTTTTGTAACTCATTCTTCACCATCAAAGTGATGGTTGGATGCATTTTCCTCAGATTTTTCTTGACTGGCTTCTTCATGGGATCCAATGAAAGGTTGTGAACAACTAACTTTGGATCAAGCCCTGGCATGTCTTTGTAAGTCCAAGCAAAAAGGTTTAGCCTCTCCTTGAGGAGAGGGATTATGATGGCTTGTTCCTCTGGAGATAGAATTTCTCTGAACTTGAATTTCTTTGGTTGAGTAGGATCATCACTGATGTCCACCTCAAAAGTTGCTTCTATAGCCATATGTGACCCATCCTCTAGTTGGTGAGGTGTGGGTATTAAATGAATGTCATCGATGGGATTTATAGGTCCTACTGACTCAAGATCCAAACCAACATGGAATACATCATATGCATAGCCTGATGCAAAATGAAATGGTTGTAACATCTCTTCATTAGGGAAAATATCCTCAGGCTCTATAGGTGAATCAATGTGATCCCAATCAATAGCATCTATATCAAGATACAATGGTTTGGTAGGATCTACTAGGTTATGAAGTGGAGTGGTCAAATCAATGGAGATTGTATTGATGGATGGAATGAAATCTCTAAGACCACATGGGTGAAATCTTATCTCATAGGTTTCTCCCTCATACTCATGATGAGGCTCTAGAGGAAAAGGAATCTCTGGATCTAGCCCATGAGCAGGCTGGATAATAGGATCATTGGGTTCCAAGAGCTCTCTAAACGTAGGTAGAGGGGGATTGATTGCATGATAAATGGCATTTAAGTCGATAGGTCTTCCCAAAAACTATAAGCTAGGGTCTATGGCATGAAGTGCCACTTCTCTTTCTACCAACATGTTGACTTGCCACAAGTGGTGAGGCCCAAGATAAGCCATCTCAGTCTCATATTCAAAGTCATCATCACTTATCCAAAAACCATTAGCATTGGTATGTGGCCCTAAGACAAGGGGCACATGTCTTGGCCCCAAGTAGGCCATATCTATTTCATCCTCATATTATTCATCACTTATGAAGATGCCATTTGCATTAGTGTCTTACCCCAAGCTATGGGGCCACTACCTTGGCCCTAGGTAGGCTCTTTCCATTGAGTCCTCTGACTCATAGCCACTTTCATCTGATATGTACCCACTCTCATTATGGCTGGACCAGGCAAGGCTTTGTAAATAGTGAGGCCCATGATAGGCTAAGCTTGCCTATACTTCATCATCACTTGCCACATATCCATTTTCTTCTCACTCTTCATCCCATAAGGTGCAACCTATAGGGGTGGCATCAATTGAGAAGTTTGGATGATAAATATTTGGTGGTGGTATGTTTACCATGACCACTTGTCTGTTGATCAGATGTCTTGTACTTGGTGGGTGATAAGGAATAAAATTGATGTCTTCTCCTAACCCCAAGCTTAATCTATCCAAGGATGCTACTAGAGAGTCATATTGACCTCTGATGTGGTAGCCTAACCCAAACTTGTCAGTGGGAAGTTGGTATTGTGGCTCGCATGGCCGCCTACGCCCCTGCTCATATATACCAAGACCGTAGCCATGCCAATGGTAACGTTCAAAGTAGCTTAGAGCAAACTCAGGATTAGAGAGGTAACGAACATTAATAGTGAATAGTTCATCATTGTCCTCTTCTACGTCTGAAGACTTATGGGTGCAGTCCAGGCCAGCATAGATAAAGTTGGTCTGGTTGGGAGGGATTCCAAGTGGAACCACTATTCCCACTGGTGGTCTCAGGTCTTTTGGTCATCCCATGTCTCGTGCAGACTCAATGATGGGTGTGAATGTTATGTTCTACACAAGGTACTCTCCTATCCCTATACTTGCCAAGTGTATTATCGCATGTGATGTGGATGACCCTACAGATGACACTAGCGAAGTGGGTTCTAGTATTTCCTTGGCTTGATCCTGGAGATCTTCTTCTTCCATGGGACTTGGGATTTCTGCAATGGCTATAGTTGGAAATTCCTTGGGATTTTCTTCCTCGATTAAGGGCACCTTTAGCTTTTGATTGTCTTTAGGTTTTGACGTTGATGGTCTCTTAGAAGCGTCAGTTGTTTTGGGTGCAAGAGGAGGTGCTGATGTGGATGGGTCTTTTCGTACCCCTTTGTTTATGTCATCTAGTTGCGTAGTTGGAGATGAAGGTCTTACATACAGGTGGGTGGAAGGAATCACAAAATATCCTAGAAAATCCACCTGATGGACATATTTGAATGGCTCTTCATCAGCCAGAACTACATAGACTTTGTCATCATGCACATACTTGACACATTGGTGTAAAATCGAAGGAACACACTTCATATCTCTTATCCAGGGATGCCCTAGGAGGATGTTGTATTGCATAGCCCCTTCCAAGACATGACACATCATAGGGATGGTCTTATGCCCCACCTTAATGGGTAGGACTATCATTCCCATAGTAGAGCATAAAGCATCATTGAAAGCTCTTAACGTGTAGGCTCCTGGAATGATATTGGATTTGGGGATCTTAAGGTGCCCTATTGTTGTTGTTGTGATGATGTTGATTGATGAACCTGTATCGATCAAGACCCACTTAAAAGGTAAATCATTTACTGAAGCAACAATGTGCAATGGAGGGTCTAGTAAGGTAGTAGGTACTATCTTAATCTCATGATCATAAAATCGAATTACAGGTTCTTGGCATTGTTGTACTTGTCCCACAAAATGAGTGAATGCATTGGGGTCTTGTGGTTGGAGCTCAATTGATCTCAAAATCTCCATCAAAGTCTCCCTGTGCTTTGGGGACTATTGTATGAGCTCATAGATAGATAACTTGGTCGGAGTCATTTGTAAGTTTTGTTCTAGTCTACTCCGAATAGTTACCATAGGTCGGGTTGGTGGACCTGGAAGGTTGTTTTACCCCTGCCTCTACCTAGGTGTAGCTAGGACATTAATGGGAGCTACAGGAGGCTATGGTTGACCATATCATCTACTCCTGGTGGCTATATTGACAATTTCAACCATCCCAATGCATCCATGGGTAGGTGTATCGATTCGGACCTGATTGACTTGGGCACCTTGCCCTCTAGGGACCTCATGGTTTGGTAGTGGTTTTTGTATATGCCCATATCTCTATTATCGAGAGCCAATGGGTTGTCAACTTTAAGTTCTCCCACTTCAATCATATTTTGCACCTGGTTCTTGAAACCCATGCATACTTCAATGTCATGCCTTGGTATTCTATGATAAGGGTAAAATTGATCTTCCCTATATCCTTTTGGCTTAGGATGGTTGGGATCTAAAAGAGGTATATCAAGAAATTTGATCTTCCTAGCCTCGCTCAACTGGTTGAAAATTGATTGCATTGACTCTGACAAAGGTGTAAAGTAGCGAGGTGGCTTACATTCTCTATTTCACCCTTGATTGTTCTTTTGATCATAATTGGCTGGTGGGGGTTGTGCTTGATAATTCTAGGGTTGCTATGTAGCCCCATCCTTAGGTGCAGCCAATACGACTTGATTAACTGGAGCAGGGTTGCCCTACTTCTACTTGTATTTGTCATTCTTGCCATTCTTGTTCCACTCCTTCTTGGTTTGGAGCTTAATGGTTCCCTCATCTACTTTTATGTCCTCAATGAGTTTGGCCTATGCCAAGGCTTCCTCAAATGAAGGATATTGTTGAAGTTGTAGCAAGAGGGAAATGTGTTTAGAACAACTCTTGGTGAACATGCGGACAATCTCTTCTATGGGGATGGAGAATGATAACTTTGCCATGAATTTTCTCCATCTATCCCCATACTCCATTACTGGCTCATCATCATAATGTTTTAAGTTGGCCAGGTCTGAAAGGTTCACCTTATTTTTAGCACCAAAGGAGAAATATTTTAGGAAAGCGTTTACTAGTTGTTCAAAAGTGGATATGTTGTGCTTAGTAAGTTGGTTGAACCATTGAGTGGCAGCACCCAAAAATTTCATAATGAAAGTTCTTAGCATAAGAGCATCATTGTCTTCAAGATGAAAACATGCATTGATAAAATTGGTAACATGCTCTTGTGCATCCTCTTCACCCTTGAATTTTTCTAACCTAGGCATCTCAAAGTGCTTAGGATATGCAGGGCTAGGAACTGATGGGCACAATGGTTGGTTGTGTATTTTACTCAATGTTGGTTGGTTCCCAACCATATCTTGCTTCTCAAAGGACTTCATATTTTTAGTGAGTGCCTAGAATGCCTTTGAGGCGAGGAGTTCCTCTTCTTGTAGGCCCACTCATGGTGGTAATGGAGGTAACCCTTTATCCACTTGACTTGTTCTATTCTCTTCCCTCCTATGAGGGGATTCAGGATGTGTTTGATCCTGATTTATCATGTTTACCCTTTCTCCACCAGTTTGATTTTGTTCATGATTTGAGTGGTGGTTTCATTGTGGGCTTTCTTCTTGCCTAATGCACCCTTCTTGTGGTGAGTCAGTGCATTCATTTCTTGGGTGATCACTACCATTTTCTTGTAGGTTTATACGAGCTAGCTGCTCAGCTTGTTCCCTTAAACGCTGCTCATGTTGGCGCAAAAGCCTTTCTCTTTGTTTATCATGCTCGAGAGCTTCCACTAGCTCTCGCTCTTTGCGTAATGCATTTTCTAACCATCGCATGCGGTCATATTGCGCTGTCAAAGAAGATTCATGTTTGTCTGATTATGTTCTTGTGGTTCTGACTCGCAGATTCCTCGAAGGGGTTTCCATTATTTCTTTGCTCTTGCTAGTTAATGTAACTTGTTCAGTGTGTTGATAAGTGCCTCTATGATCAGACTCTGTATGTGTACTATGGGGTCACTTTGAAGCATCCCTAGGTTGAGTGGTGCATTTAGAAGTTACACTTTGTGAACTTCCAGATGCAAAATTTTCTGTGGCTATAGTTCTGGGAGTTGTTCTCGAATGAAACCGATCCAACTCATCTAACTATCTTGTTTTCCATGGCTGATCCCGTGGGGTGCCATTTACTCCAATGAGGTCATGATCTATTGGAATCCTTCCTCTTGTGTGAAGGGTATCTTCTGTTTGATGTCTATGACTGGATGTAGCTCTAGTTTCTTGCCCTTCAGTGGGTAGACCTGTTCTCAGTGTCTCATGTGAAGTTTGAGATGTTGTGACTCTTGTGTGTCTTTTTGGTGATGAAGGCTTTGTGGCCCCACATTTTCTCCATGAGGATGGAGGTGGGGAAACCTCATCATCCCTATGTGAAGAGTTGGGTCTAGAACCCCTTTTATGTCCATGTGGGGAGGAAGCTCTTGAAGCCTCCTCATGTCTTTGAGAAGTTTCTGTGTGTTGAGAGGAGGGCCTTGAGGCCTCCCATGTCTTCTTGATGATGATGGTCATGAAGCCTCTTTGTGTTTTTGTGACTTAGTTCCATGATGTGACTCCCTAGGTGGGGTTTCTCGAGGAGAACCCCCAAGGGTTGAGTTATCACCCCTTAGGCTCATGGAACTACATCCCATGGTCTTATGAGTAGGTGGTTCAATGTTACTATGACTTCGCCTATGGGTATGTGTTGCTTTAGATTCTACCTCGGTATTGGACCGAGGATGTTTACTTCTAGTTTTGACCATTGTGTTTGTGAATTAGTATTTTGTGTTGCAATTAGAGATAGCCAAACAATATCAAGCAAGTGTTTATCTTGATTACCAATTTATGTGTGCCCTAAACTATTTGTTGCATTTTGATGTGTTGTTGTTCTTGTTTTCTTGCTCTTGTTTTGGATTTAGAATGAGGAGACTCATCCATAGTGGGAATCAAGAACACCCATGCCAAACATGATTTTCTCAAAAGAAACTAGGGTACACCATTGAAGTCCCAGTGGGGGGTTCGCCTAGCTCTTCCACTCTGAACCAATGATTGTTCCAATAGTGGGAGATAGTTTGAACATGAGTAACTTAGTACCACTATAAAGAAGTTCCTTATTCTATTCTAGAAATATCTAGGGGGCAAGCCGGTGGAAGGAGATGAATGCCAACATCACCGGACTGAATTGAGGGTTGGTGATGAAATCCAACTCCCCAATGTTTAAAATATGTGTGCGTGTGTGGGGTTCATTTTAAGTTTGCATAAAGTAAAATGCATCATACAACAACAATGACTCTTTCCTATATGCCTGATATAAATGATGTTTCACTTTTTAGAAATATGCATAACTAGTATGAGTTTCATGGATGCACTCTATTTTGTGCAAATATGGCCTCTAGTAGGGCCTCAAAGCAAGCAAACCAACACATGATTTCTAGCACGCTGGATTCTAGGGCAGAATTTACAAGCATAAGTCATTGTTCCTAGCAATGCCTAGTGGAAATCTAAGAAAAACCCTAAAATATGCAAGATGCAAGTTCTTTCCTTTCCATTCCTTAGTTTCCAAATCAAAATGTGTCTTAATTTCACTATTTTAGGAAAACAGAAGTAGACAGAGGATCATAAAACATCAAAAAACTGTACCAACCTCTAATCTAGCTCAGAGAACCAATATTTTGTCCTCTGTTGCACTCCAATTCCGGTTGTTGTCGACCAGAGTGGCTTATTTCTGGAGATCTCGAGGATATGAATATCCTCTATGCGATTAGACCCCTACTCAATGCATTTTTTCAAGGTGTAAAAGTGGATGTGGATGCTTGACTCTTTTTTGAGCTTTAAATGGTTATTTAAAACTTAATGCTAAGATCATCTAAAATGCATGCTAAGCTTATATCACACAAATGCAAGAAAACAAGATCTAACCTATATGTTTTTTATTTTTATGATAGGCTAACTAAGGAGAGTTTTTATTTTTTAAGGTAAACAAGAGATGATGCAAAACATAACTTAGCCTATAATGAAACTATATGATTTTGATTTCTTGCCTAGATATTTTTCAAATGAGAAAAAAATCAAGATTTTGAATTAAGATTCCTTGATTTTGCCCAATGTAAATGTGTTTTGTAAAGGAAGTTAAAACTAGATTAGGGTTCCTTGAATTTCCAATTTGAAATGTGATTTTAGATGAAAAAAAATTATAAAAAAAGAGTAGAACACATAAAAATACTAAAAAATAGAGTTTAGAGTGATGCCAAGTGGTCGAATTACCTTTGTCAATGTTTAAAATGCCACTATTACCAAAAAAACCAAAATGATTTTGGTCTTGATTGGTGAATTTGGCACCTAGATAAAAAGACCAAAAGAATTAGGTTTTCTATTTTGGCAGGTCTTTCTAAGAGTTGGACAAGGTAAATTTCTTGTCTAGGTAGTTGATTAGACCCCCTATTTTTTGAAAATTTTAGTATGCTTGCCTTCTTGGATGGAAATAAGGCTATGCAAAAAATGCCAATTGGCTTACCAAAAATGCTAGTGGTATTTTTGGATTGAGTGGCATTTTTTGTCTAAGTGGCATTTTTAGTCTATGAATTCCAGAGATCCAAAATCACCAGTTATTATGGTGGTTGACGATTTTAGTCTAAAATAATACTGAGATGATTGTAAGGATGATTTTGGATGGGTTTTTGATTAGTTTTGTAATGTAACTATGGTATTGAACTGATAAGAAGGATTTTATAGGGTTGTGATGTAAGAATTCAATAAATTAAATCCTAACTTAAGAAATATTTGTGAAAGCAATGAGATAAGTGCAAGTGTAATGAACAAATGGGTGTTACTACAAAATGAAATCTATAGCAATAAGAAATATAAATGCATGCAATGGTGATTGAAAAGGGATTATTAGTGGGAAAACAAGGTAATGATAACCTTGTATCCACCACTATAGTAGGTGTAGCAACCCTGGGGAAGCGGTGCACTATACACTACTCTATTTGTGAATATTATTTGATTTATTTATACTTAATCATCCATTAAATAAAATATGCAAAAGCAGATGCAACCGAAATACAAAGAAATGAATGAATGATTCTCTTTATTTATTTTTCTCAAGTTTGGTTACATATAGATCCCTCTAAGGTATTCCCTTCATATAGGGCAACATATGTATGATATCCCCTTGCAAGGGGTGATGCACTCTCATAGGCTTCCTTATGACGTACACAAAACTATATGAGGGCTTACAGATGCCTCCTTCTCCAGGTCTAGCTCCTAGAGGGATCCTTTTGCTTTCAAATGTTGATAACCTATCCAGTGAACCTGTAGTCTTACAAGCATGAAAACAACAGCAAACACTCAACTATCTGATATTGCCTCCCTGGATGAGGTTGTTAGTGATAACCTTAATGATAAATAGAAATATGCTCAATGCCAATAGAAACTAATGTTATGAATGCAAGTAAATATGATAAATCAGATCTATGCTAATGGCGTGAAAACATCTAACAATATTAAATAAAAGAAACTAATGCTAAGAACCCTAGAATAGGCCTATGGTCCATTGTTTGAGATAGTGGATGCTAAGATGAAAACCTATCTCTATTGCTCCAAGGCTATGGATCTACGCTTGTTGCTGACATTGAAATAATTATTGGTTTTATCTGATGTATTGAATATCCTATAGATGATAACCCCTCAGTTGGCTAGCACTTCGTTGCTCCTCCAAGGTGCTCCAATATGCTCTCCAATTTGATAGGGCTTTGCTACAATAAAAGCTCTTCAAGTCTTGAAATTATCTTCTCAGTCTCTCCCTCTAATTGATAAAAGTAGGCCCCTTGGTGCCCTTAGGCTTGCACCTTATATTGTGTTGAGGTCCTAGGTTTAGGTCTAAAAACCCTAAGACTAAATCTTGCATACAAATTGTTTGTTATCATGAGCATTTGAGTCTTTATCTACCCTTGAGGGCTAGTTAACTAATGTCTAAATCCAGACTTGAGTCTCTCATGTAGACTGGCTATGAGGAGGAATGCAAATTTATCCCTACTTGGTTTTATTTCATGTAGATTACCACTTTCACCCAATATTAAGCTATTTTTATGGTAAATTGCATTTTAGGGTCTAGAAACTATCATCTATAGTGTCTAGGGATTGGCCGCTCTGAGCTTCAATGTCCAGGATTCAGCCGCTCTGGTTCATAGTGACCAGGCTTGGATGGGCTAAGACTACCCCAGATGAGTGGTGAAAACCACTTTTGGCACTTGGAAGGTTCCAAGGTTTTAGTCACATGATATATGAATGTGCCCATGTGAGTAGTTATCCTAAACACACTGTATTTTAGGTGTCTACAATAGGTTGGGAATAAAATAAATGCTTATGTGCTTGAAACTTCACCAAAATAAAGTCAAATTTTCTTAAAAGAGATTAATAGCAATGCTAAGTGATTGTAAATGATAATGGGTTAAAAATGTATGAGCATTGATATAAAAAGAGAGGATTATAATGTTTATAATAAAGGTAAACAATACTATGAATTAAAATAACAAGTATTTAAATGCTATGAAGGGAAATGCACAAAAATGACCCTACAAAATGGAGATATTAGTGAAAAAATATGAAGACAGGAAGTAGAATAGCTCCACTAATCCTGTAAATAGATGTTAAATGCTTGAAATGAGAGTGTATATGTTCAACCAAGACCTAAAATAAATATATTAAGGATTACAAACAAACATAATCCCCACACAAGAGGATTAAGAGCATGAAAATAGAAAAGAATTGCGCAAGTGAATGAGGTATTCAACTGAGCAAAGCTAATGCTAAGAGAACTAAATGCAAAATGGGTAGCAAATTAATAGAGAGGAGAGATGCACTATGAGTGCTATCACATATAAATAGTCTCCCTCTTGCCTCAATAAGGTCTCCTTACCTCAAAGCTCTCTTTTCCTTACTTGAATTGCTTCGAAAATGTTTGTAAATGCTTGAAAATGAAGAATGCTGAAAAATAAGAGCTACTAGAAGAATCTTAATAAAATATAATTAGCCTGAGAATGCTCTCTATGCCTTTCCACAAGGTCTTCTTCAATAAATCTTGAAGGAAGTATTTACGATAAAATAGTTATGACTAATTTGAATTTTGTAGGCCTAGTCCATTGTTAAAGCATGCGAGGTCAGAGAAAGGAGTGGAAGGATGGAATCTGTGTGCCCTTGGCTTGCTCTATGATATTTTGGTTGTTAGCCAAATTCACCACTTATGACCAAATTTTCTAGTGGTAATTTTGGTTAGATATCAAATCTAATTGTCAATATTTTATTTTGTGATGCTTACTAAATTTGCCATTTGGCTTACCAAATTTTCCAATGGTATTTTTGGTCAAGGTGGAAAATTTTGAAGATGCTAAAAAAGGTGCCCAAATTACTAAGTTTGGACCGAATTGATGTTTTATGACATTGGTAACTTGTTTGGTGTCTTTTTCTTTGCTGGTGTGTCAAAATTGGGTGTCTACATTTTACCCTAGTTTTGACGTGATGCCTATTAGATTGCATCAAAAGTTAAGTAGCAAAATTTGATTTTGACACTATGATGCAATGTTGTTATGTTGTAATGTTGATTTGAATCAATTATTATGATTGTATTTTTTGATTGGTTTGTATCATTACTAAATGTATGCATTTTTTTTATGATGTATGCCTTGTTGGTGCTCAAAAAAAGTTGCCCCATTTGAAAAAACATTTTTTCTCTATGGTGTCCCCTCAAGAATAATGTGCCAAATTGATGATTTGGGATTTATTATCAAAATGGGAACTACAACTGAGGTGGTTGGGGATAGGATGAGGATATTAAAAGGATGAAATAAGGTGAATTTACTTTCAATTTTAACTTATCATTTTTTATTAAGTTGGAGAGAGAGAAAAAGGTGTGCTTTTGAAGATAGCAAATAAATTGAGGTGGTCACATTGTGCAAACATCGTTCAAGGGATAGTATGTGTACTGAAGTGATATTAACAAGTGTGTCCTTCATCGTGACTCCCAAATTTTGATTTTTAGGTCATTTTGTGATGCTTTTTGACATGTGGTGAATTTGGTGCTAGTGGCAAATTTGGCACTAGTATTTTTGGCATCAATGGAAAATTTGGCACTAACATTGAAGAACACAAGCTTATACTGAGAGGGGGGGGTGAACAGTATAAGACCTCTTTAAAATTTTTCCTTTATATTTCAAAACAGTAAAGCAATCATTCATCCATACGAAGCATGTAGTCACTAATATTTTCATAATCATTCATCTTGAGTTGTTCAAACATACCTTTGAAGTGTCTCAACTTGGCCTTTCTGACATTTGTATCACCTGTATGAACCACCTGCAACTGTTTCCACATTTCACTAGCTATCTTGTAGTGAATCACTTTGGTGATATCTGCTTTCTATAAGCCTTTCAGGATTGCATTCATTGCTTTTAAATTGTTGTGATGTAGAAGCCTTTCCTCTTTAGTATTTGGACCATGTACAGGAATAGTGTACTCATCTTCAATTACTTCCCATACCTCATTACCAAGTTCCATTAGATGAACCTTCATCCTTGCACTCCAAAGACCAAAATCTGACCCATCAAGAATAGGTGTTGCATTGCCACTTGAGTAATCCATTGTGTTCTTTACTAGCTTTTCCTTCAAGCTGTTAAACTTTTCGAAGGCACCCGCTCTGATACCAATTGAAGAACACAAGCTTATATGAGAGGGGGGGTGAACAGTATAAGACCTCTTTTTACTTTTTCCTTTATATTTCAAAATAGTAAAGCAATATACCCAAAGCAATATCAAAGCAATGCACAAAATCATCCACAAAGTGACATCAATTTTAACGTGGTTCACCCAGAATGGTCGGGCTACGTCCACAAAACTTTTCTCTAAAAGTTATCTCAAAGTTCTTTGGGAATCCTTCCCAATTACAATGTTTATGAGCCTCGGCTCAAAGGAGATACCTTCCCCTCTGCTCTAGAAATGATCCCTCAGAAGATCAACTGCCTCTACCTCTTGCCAGCACGTGGAACTCCTTTCCACCGAAGACCTCCTGTCCTCAATGCTTAGCCTAAGAGACCTCTGCCTTCTATGATCATGTCCATAGCAGCTCAGCAACCTGTACCAAACACAGTCAGTCGGTCTAGTACAAGTCTTCCTCTGTCTATCAGATCTATCCAACTTTGAACAAATCAATCCTCTGCACACAAGCCTTCTCAAAGACTTGCCAAATCTGTCCTCAGGTTCTTCTCAAAGAACCAATGCACCTCTGTCCTCAAGCAGCAGCACTCCACATTCGTCTTTGCCCTTTGTGCTCTCTATGCCCTCTGCTCTCTTTGCACAATCACAGCCGCACTTGATCGAACTTCAACCTTTGCACCTCTGCGCAATCACAATGGCACCGTCTTCGCACACTCTGCTTCCGTTGTGATCTTTCACACTTAGAATGATTCGACGAAATGCACTCTGCACACTACGATCGAATTTTGCACTCTGCTCTCGACGATCGAACTTCTTGCTCTGCGCACTATCTACGAACGTCACTCAACAACCACACATCCATTGACCCATCAACTCTCCAAACAGCCCTCCTTTTATAACAAAATTTTCATGATGAAAACTTTAATCTTAGTCAGCTGTTATAACAAATGCAAACCCTAATCTTCATTGGCTGCAAGCCCTAATCTTCGTCGGCTAAAATTTGACTTTGTCGGCTTCACTGCCTCTATAACTCTTCTGTAGCTTCTGCCATGAAAATACAACATGTCACGATATCGTGACACTTTTTGCTTTCTTAACCTCTTCTCGGCTTGCACCCGCGAAAGCAGAACATGTCACGAAATCATGACACTTTCGCTTCCTTGCACTCTTCTCTGCTTGCACTAGCGAAAATGGAACATGTCACGAAATCGTGACACTTTCACTGCCTTGTGCTTTTCTCTACCTTACGCCCACAAAAATGGAACATGTCACGAAATCGTGACGCTTTCGCCTTTGAGCTCTTCCTCCTTGAATTTGTCATGAAATCATGATGCTTCTTCTTCCATGCTCTTTCATTTTGCTTCTGTCACGAAATCGTGACTCTTCTCCTGTTGAAGACCTGCTTTCTATTTCTATCACGAAATCGTGACACTTTCTCCAACCGTATGCTGCCATCTCAATCTATCATGAAATCGTGACACTTTCTGCATCCGTAAGCTTTCTCTTCAACCTATCATAAAATCATGACACTTTTTGCATCCGTACGCTTTCTCTTCAACATGTCACGAAATCGTGACATTTCTTACTTCAAAACCTTTCCTTTGCTGCATGTCACGAAATCGTGACAGTTCTTACTTGGAACATTTTCATCTGCAGCATGTCACGAAATCATGACGGTTCTCACTTCGAACTCTGTAGCATGTCATAAAATCATGACAGTTCTCACTTCAAACTCTACAGCATGTCGCGAAATCGTGACACTTTTCATGTTACTTTCTCTCTCTTCAAACTTGTCACGAAATCGTGACAATTCACACTACGGACTCTCTCTTCTGCATTATGTCACGAAATCATGACACTTTTTCTTTCGGACTCTCTCTCCTACAACATGTCACGAAATCGTGACACTTTTTCATCCGTACAACCTTCCTTGCAATATGTCATGAAATCGTGACATTTTTGACTCCGTACATTCTCTCTCCTCTTTGAGTCGCGAAACTGCGACATGTCGTGATATCGTGACACTTTTCTAACTTGCTTTCTCTCTCCTGCTTAAGTCATGAAAATGCGACATGTCGCGATATCGTGACACTTTTCTAAAATGCTTTCTCTCTCCTGCTTAAGTCGTGAAAATGCGACATGTCGCGATATCGCGACACTTTTCCAACTTACTTTCTTTCGAACCTGTCAGCTTGGGGTTTGCAAAAGACCTTTGAAACTGTCATGCCGTAACCTTCATCAAAACAAATTATTTGACATCAAATCAAATTCCTTCAAAAGCTTCTTGACATCAATGACAACTTATTCACTTGAGCAAATGCAATGTACCCAAAGTACCCAAAATTGCCAACAATCTCCCCCTTTGTCATTGATGGCAAACCTTTACCGAAAACACTTCTCAAGAGCCAAAACTGAAACCAACTGTGCTAACAACTCGACCAACTGTGCCCACAACCGAGAATCTTCCTTTGAAGTTTTGCTCCCCCCGACTTGAAGCTTTCCTCTTCACTTTGAAGCTCTCCCCCTTACTCATATCTCTCCCCCTTTGTCATCAATGGCAAAGGGTCACCTTTGGGGCTCGGGACTAAGAATGAGCCTCTTAGCTCAGTCCCTCCCCCACCTCCTGATGAGGTGATTAATTTTGGGGTGGGAGTAAAACTCCCATTAGGCACTGATCATCATCAGCGTCTATAACTTCCTTGTCGGGCCTTCTCTTGAACTCTTTGTCCATATTCCTGTTCTTGTCACTGTTCTTGTTCTTGTTCTCATCCCTCGTTCTTGTTCATGCCTTGATCCTTGGACCTGATCATGCCACTGTTCCTGTACCTGTATTCTAGAATTTTAGCTCTACACTGTCTCGATTATATGACCTTCATTGTTGCACTTGAAACACTTGACGATGTTGTTTCTCTGAGGTAAACCTGATCTTTGAATCCACCAGTTATTTTGGCCAAACCTATTTTGATCAAACCTGTTCCCGTTATTTACCTCGCAATAGACTGCCTTGTGCCCAAACTGTTGACAAGAGTAGCAATACCCTTGAAAGAAACTAGCACTTCTGAAATTGTCATTTACCTTCTTCACTTGAGCCATGCAATGTGAAGCCATGTGACCAAACCTGTGACACGTAAAACATCTACCTTGAAATTTTCCTTTATTTGACCTCTTGGGTCCCGAAAACTTCTTCTTCTCATTCTGAATTCTGTTTTCTATTTCTGCGCATCTATCATTCAAGGACTCATGATCTGAAATACTTTCCTCATCAGAACTCTCTTCCTTTTGGAGTCTCTTACTAGACTCTCCAACTTGTTCCTTGTGTGGCTTAACAAAACCAAGGCCTGTTTTATCTCGTTGTTTTTCTTTGACCTTTGATGAGTGACTTAACCTTTTTGGAGCTATCTTGAAACTTGTAAAGCTTATCCTTGTACTCTTTAGTTTCCTCTTTCAAAGAAGCCATTTTCTGTTCCAACTCACTATACTCAAGAACCTTAGACTCTAACTCATCCTTGAGTTCTTGTGTCTTAGCTATAGAGAAATCAAGATTTTCTATAAGATCATCTCTCTCCATACAACATTCATCTAACTTATCCTTGAGTCTAGCATTCTTCTTTCTTTCCTTTTTCAAAGCACTAAGAGCACTAATAAGTTCACTTTCAAGATCCTTTATTTGTTTGCTTTCTGAATCATCAAAGCCTTTTTCAGATTTCTTATCACTAGAGGTGCTACCTTTTTCAAAAACCATACATGCATCTTCCTTATAGTTTTCTGAAGCATCCTCATACATACTGGAAACCAAATCATTATTTGTACAATCATCCTCAAGGTGACCAAAATTTCCACATCTAAGACATTTCATGATAATGAATCTATGTTTCGGTTCTTCCTCTTTTCTCGATATGAACAACATCTCATTTTCATCATCACTTGAAGAACTTTCACTATCACTACTAGAACACTTACTTGCTTTGTCTAGGTAGAAACTCTTCTTGTGCTTGTGAGAATACCTCTTTCCTTGATTGTTGTGCTCATCTTTGTTCTTTCTGTGATGCTTGTGCTTTTCAGAATCCTTGCTCTTAGAATCCTGTTTATCTTCATCACTTTCATTCTTGGGAATAGTACAGTCAGTAGCATAATGACCAAACTTTCCACAATTGAAACATCTTATATTTTTCACGCTTTTGTGCTTTCTAGAGAACTTGCCTTTCTTGCTGTAATATGCCTCTTCATCACTAGAAGACTCATCACTCTCTTGAAGTTGTTTACCCTTGGATTTCTTGGTAGCCTTGAAAGCTGCCTCTTTCTTGACATCAACCTTCACTTGAGTTCTCAACTCAAATGCTGCAAGTATACTATGGAGCTCATCCTTTTTCAACTTATCCAAATATTTAGCTTCCTCAATAGCAGAAATATTTTCACTAAATCTATTAGGAAGAGATCTTAAAATCTTATCACAAACATCATTTTCAGCAAGCTCAAGACCTAAGTCTTTCATGGAGTTAACAACCTCATCCATACGAAGCATGTAGTCACTAATATTTTCATCATCATTCATCTTGAGTTGTTCAAACATACCTTTGAAGTGTCTCAACTTGGCCTTTCTGACATTTGTATCACCTGTATGAACCACTTGCAACTGTTTCCACATTTCACTAGCTGTCTTGCAGTGAATCACTTTGGTGAGATCTGCTTTCTGTAAGCCTTTCAAGATTGCATTCATTGCTTTTGAATTGTTGTGATGTAGGAGCCTTTCTTCTTTAGTATTTGGACCATGTACAGGAATAGTGTACTCATCTTCAATTACTTCCCATACCTCATTACCAAGTGCCATTAGATGAACCTTCATCCTTGCACTCCAAAGACCAAAATCTGACCCATCAAGAATAGGTGTTGCATTGCCACTTGAATAATCCATTGTGTTCTTTACTAGCTTTTCCTTCAAGAAGTTAAACTTTTTGAAGGCACCCGCTCCGATACCAATTGAAGAACACAAGCTTATACTTGAGAGGGGGTGAACTAGTATAAGACCTCTTTTTACTTTTTCCTTTATATTTCAAAATAGTAAAGCAATATACCCAAAGCAATATCAAAGCAATGCACAAAATCATCCACAAAGTGACATCAATTTTAACGTGGTTCACCCGGAATGGTCGGGCTACGTCCACAAAACTTTTCTCTAAAAGTTATCTCAAAGTTCTTTGGGAATCCTTCCCAATTACAATGTTTATGAGCCTCGGCTCAAAGGAGATACCTTCCCCTCTGCTCTGGAAATGATCCCTCAGAAGATCAACTGCCTCTACCTCTTGCCAACGACGTGGAACTCCTTTCCACCGAAGACCTCCTATCCTCAATGCTTAGCCTAAGAGACCTCTGCCTTCTATGATCACGTCCACAGCAGCTCAGCAACCTGTACCAAACACATCAGTCGATCTAGTACAAGTCTTCCTCTATCTGTTAGATCTGTCCAACTTTGAACAAATCAATCCTCTGCACACAAGCCTTCTCAAAGACTTGCCAAATCTGTCCTCAGGTTCTTCTCAAAGAACCAATGCACCTCTGTCCTCAAGCAGTAGCACTCCGCATTCGTCTTTGCCCTTTGTGCTCTCTACGCCCTCTGCTCTCTTTGTGCAATCATAGCCGCACTTGGTCGAACTTCAACCTTTGCACCTCTGCGCAATCACAACGGCACCGTCTTCGCACACTCTGCTTCCTTTGTGATCTTTCACACTTAGAATGATTCGACGAAATGCACTCTGCACACTACGATCAAATTTCACACTCTACTCTCGATGATCAAACTTCTTGCTCTACGCACTATCTACGAATGTCACACTTCAACAACATATTCAATCACTCTTCAACTCTCCAAACAGCCCTCCTTTTATAACAAAATTTTCATGATGAAAACTTTAATCTTAGTCGGCTGTTATAACAAATGCAAACCCTAATCTTCGTCGACTGCAAGCCCTAATCTTCATCGGCTAAAATTTGACTTTGTCGGCTTCACTGCCTCTGTAACTCTTCTGTAGCTTCTACCATGAAAATACAACATGTCACGATATCGTGACACTTTTCACTTTCTTAACCTCTTCTCGGCTTGCACCCGTGAAAGCAGAACATGTCACAAAATCGTGACACTTTCGCTTCCTTGCACTCTTCTCTGCTTGCACTAGCAAAAATGGAACATGTCGCGAAATCGTGACACTTTCACTGCCTTGTGCTTTTCTCTACCTTACGCCCACGAAAATGGAACATGTCACGAAATCATGACGCTTTCGCCTTTGAGCTCTTCCTCCTTGAATTTGTCATGAAATCATGACGCTTCTTCTTCCATGCTCTTTCATTTTGCTTCTGTCATGAAATCGTGACTCTTCTCCTGTTGAAGACCTGCTTTCTATTTCTGTCGTGAAATCATGACACTTTCTCCAACCGTATGTTGCCATCTCAATCTGTCATGAAATCGTGACACTTTTTGCATCCGTAAGCTTTCTCTTCAACCTGTCATGAAATCGTGACACTTTCTGCATCCGTACGCTTTCTCTTCAACATGTCATGAAATCGTGACATTTCTTACTTCGAAACCTTTCCTTTGCTGCATGTCACGAAATCATGACAGTTCTTACTTGGAACATTTTCATCTGCAGCATGTCATGAAATCGTGACGGTTCTCACTTTGAACTCTGCAGCATGTCGTGAAATCATGACAGTTCTCACTTCGAACTCTACAGCATGTCGTGAAATCGTGACACTTTTCGTGTTACTTTCTCTCTCTTCGAACTTGTCATGAAATCATGACAATTCACACTACGGACTCTCTCTTCTGCATTATGTCACGAAATCGTGACACTTTTTCTTTCGGACTCTCTCTCCTGCAACATGTCATGAAATCGTGACACTTTTTCGTCCGTACAACCTTCCTTGCAATATGTCATGAAATCATGACATTTCTGACTCCGTACATTCTCTCTCCTCTTTGAGTCGCGAAACTGTGACATGTCGCGATATCGCGACACTTTTCTAACTTGCTTTCTCTCTCCTGCTTAAGTCGCGAAAATGCGACATGTCGTGATATCGTGACACTTTTCTAAAAATCTTTCTCTCTCCTGCTTAAGTCACGAAAATGCGACATGTCGCGATATCGTGACACTTTTCCAACTTACTTTCTTTCGAACCTGGTCAGATTGGGGTTTGCAAAAGACCTTTGAAACTCGTCATGCCGTAACCTTCATCAAAACAAATTATTTGACATCAAATCAAATTCCTTCAAAAGCTTCTTGACATCAATGACAACTTATTCACTTGAGCAAATGCAATGTACCCAAAGTACCCAAAATTGCCAACAAACATTTTTGGCACTAGTGGTAAAATTAGTACCAGCATTTTTGGCATCAATAATAAATTCTTCATTGACCAAAAATTTGGGTGGGAGGTTATCTAACTATGCTTTGGATGTGGTCTTCATAGGGGATGTAGGTTTTAGTGATTTGAGAGTATTGCTCGAACATGGAGATCATATTTAAAAGTAAGCTCGAGGTGAAGGAGGTGGGAGTGTTATCAATGATGGGGTTGTACTATGTGGTGTACATATCCAAGCTAGAGTTTGATAAACCTCTATAGATAGCTTTAGAGGTGATATGGTCTTTGTCATTTAATACTTTTAGATTGTCTATGGGGGAGATGACCATAACACTAGAGGATGTGTGGTGCATCCTTTAAGTGCCTATCCAGGGTAAGCCCATTCATCTAGAGATAGATGTAGTGGCTAGGAAGTTGACATTTTTAGAGGATGATAAATTTTTCAAGGTGAAATAAAGGTTGAAAATCAATAATGCCTTTATAGGAGGGCATATTGATCAAATTATTACATTGTTGGCATCCATTGTATAAAGTTTATTGATGGGTGATACTAGCAGGTAATTTATGCAGTGGGGATGGAGAGATATCATTGACAAATCAAGGGATAATCAGATTTTTTATTATTGGGCTCCAAAATTTTTGATGAGGCTTTACCATACTATTGGACATTTTGAGTGATAAGTTGTCATTGATGTCAAAATTGAGTGGTCCTTGATGTCGAACTTTCAGCACCAGTCAGTGGCAGTTTCAATTGGCAACATCAGTTTTAGGTTCTCCAATAAATACAAAAGGATAATTTAGTTTCAATTTCAAGACCCGGTTCCAGGAAGTCAGATTTGGCCCAGAGTGCAAAAAGAAGCCCAAGTAAATAATATTATAATATTATTTTATAATATTATACAAAGGAAGTTTAAAATTAATTATAAATTAATTTATTAGTTAATTTACTTAACTTATAAAGTTATTTAAATTAATTATTAATTAATTTAATTATTAATTTTAAATTAATTTAAGCTAAGGTTAAATAACCCTAAGGTGGGTTATTAAAATTAAAATTTGAAATTCAATTTTGAAATACAAAGCACCGACGTGAGGAGAAATTCAAAAATGTGTATATAAGGGGGGACTACCCACCTTACAAAATTTACCATACCTTCAAAAGTATTTGTGAGCCTTATGATTTGCGTTGCATCCAAGGAAGATAAAGTGTGCGAATTTTGTTGAAAATAAAATGACGGTAGAGGCATAAGAGGAAGGGACTCTTCCTTCCTTCATGTGGGTATTAGTAGCCCATGTGGTGGGCTCCCAAGTACTAAGATGCTTAGGCTTGAGGAAACGGCGGATCAAATCTCACCAAATTCCCTTTTTGGGGAAGAAAGAGGTATGCTTTAATCTTGGGCACTGAAAATTTTGGGAATATAGTTTGAGCATTTAGAAATTAATTTTTGCATATTATAATTGGTTTCTAAGGTAGAAAGGGAAGTTATAAGGGATTTTCAAAATTAGATTTTTAATATTATTTGCTCAAGTGGTTGAAAGGATAGTAAGGTGTTTGGTTGATGTTTTATGGTGTTAAAGCATTATTTTGAGTTGGATTTTATAAGGTGTATCCAAGTAATTATTTCATGTATGTTATGATGAGTGTTATTTTTAAAGGGAGCAATAAGGCATAAATTGAGTTGTGATTATTTTGTGACTAAAGGAATATTTTAAGAAAGTGTTGAAGTGATATTGTTGTGTTTAACCATTGGAATTGGAAAGAAGAAAATTGTGATTGAGATAGGTTTTTCAAAGGCACTTTGACATCCAACAAAGGTATGGGCATATTCTTCCTAGTGAGTGATTGTTGAAAGTTGTGTATGAAAATTTGGAGTGAAAAGGATTGTTTGGTTAGCATTGTTGAGAGTGTTTTGATTTATTGCTTCAAGGTTTTCTAGAATAAAAAGAGTGATTGATAAAACCTTGTTTTATAAGCATTGTTGTTGAAGTGAGTAATTGAGTGAAGAACTTGAACTAGAGTTTTGGAAAAAACATGACTATCATTGTTATGTGAGATTTTTTTATAAGCATTGTTGTTGAAGTGAGTAATTGAGTGAAGAACTTGAACTAGGGTTTTGGAAAGAACATGAGTATCATTGTTATGTGAGATTGGTTGATAAGCATTGTTGGAAACATTTGAGTGATTGTTCATGTGATTGGACTAGGGTTTGTGAGCAAGGATTATTTCATTGAGTGATTGGTTGAGTAGAGTTGGTTGAGCCTAGTCAAGTGAATGTGTTGAAGTGATTGTTCAAGTTCTGTGAAAAATTATTATATATTCTAAATTTATTTAAGAAATAGGTTGAGTATTGATGAGTGTGAAACATATTGAGTCTCTAACAATTCTCTATATGTTTATATGATAAAAGACAGATTGGAAGTAATTGAGAGTTTGTGAATGTGAAGCATATTGAATCTCTAACAATTTTGTGTATGTTTCAAAAGAGTGATTGAAAGTGATTGATTATTAAGGTGAATATGAAGCATATTGAGTCTCTAATAATTATCCATATGTTTCTAAAAGAGTGATTGAAAGTAATTGAGTATTGAGGTGAATGTGAAGCATATTGAGTCTCTAAAAAATCTCTTTATGTTTCTATGAGATTGGACAAGTTCTAGTGTGGACTTGTTGAGCAGATTTGAGGTAAGTCTTTGAGAAGACTTGTGGACATATTTGTGTGAGCTTTTGTGGAAGCTTACAATATAGATTGAGAGCAGATTTGGATAAGTTCTAGTGAGTACTTATTGAGAAGATTTGGATAAGTTATAGTGAGGACTTGTAGAGCATATTTGGAAAAGTTCTAGAGAGGATTTGTGGATAGATTTGTGTGAGCTTTTGTGGAAGCTTACAATACAGATTGAGAGTAGATTTGGATAAGTCCTAGTGAGGACTTATTGAGCATATTTGGACAAGTTCTAGTGAGGACTTGTAGAGTAGATTTGGATAAGTTCTAGAGAGGACTTATGGATAGATTAGTGTGAGATTTTGTGGAAGCTTACAAGGTAGAGTTGAGACAAGTCTTTGAGAAGACTTATGAGCATATTTTATTGATTTATTTTTTCAAACTTTTAGTTAAGGTTTGGGACAGATCCAATAGAGTTGATTTGAGATTGAGTCAAGATTTAAGGCTTGAGGATAGAGATTGAGGATAGATTTGTGCTAGACCGAAGGACTATGTTTAGTGTAGATTTGAGGATAGAGTTTTTTGTAAATTTGAGGACAAGTTTGTGCCAGACCAGAGACATATATTGAGTAGATTTATGCTAGATCAAAGGATTGTGTTTTGTATAGATTTGAGGCAGATCTTTGAAGGTGATAGAGTATAGAGTACAATAGTCTCTAGTGTATAGAGATCCATTAGACATAATAGTGAGGACAGGTGTCTTCATTGGATTGATATCCATTAGCCAGAGTAGTGGGGGCAACAGTTCTTCTAGAAGATCACTAGTTAGAGCTTAAGAGAAAGGATTTCTCCTATAGATAGAGATCCACAAATTTTATTAGGGTATTGGTGTCTCCTTTGGATATAGATCCATAAACATTGTAATAGGTAAATGATTCCCAAGAGATTGATTAAGAAAATTTTAGTGAAATATTTTCTCCATGGAGTAGCCCATATTGGGTGAACCACGTAAAATTGGTATATCTATTATGTGTGGTGATTTATGTATTGCTTTGATTACTATTTTTGATATTGCTATCTATACATTGCATAATATTGATTGGAAAGAAAAGTAAAAAGTGATCTTATACTATTCACCTCCTCTTAGTATAATCTTGTGTTCTTCAATTGGCATCAAAACGGGTTCCTTTGAAATATTTTAACAACTTGAAGGAAAACCTTTCAAGAACATAATAGATTATAATAATACTTCCTCAGATAATTCAACACCAATCTTTGATGGAAGTGATTATATATTGGAGTATGGGAATGAAGGTTCACCTACTGGCACTTGCTAATGAAATTTGAAAAGTAGTTGAAAATGGATACATACTACTAGTTGATCCACCTACAGATAAGGAAGGTAAGCTTCAACAACATTACAATTTAAAAGTAATGAATGCACTTTTGAGAGTCTTGCATAGAATAAAATCAGTAAAGGTTGTGAATTATAAATATGCAAAAGGAATTTGGGATAAGTTGCAAAGCATATATGAAGGAGATAAAAGTGTCAAAAAGGCAAATATATGAAATCTCAAAGGACAATTTGAATAATTAAGAATTAATAATGAGGAAGACATTAGTTCTTATCTAATTTGGGTAGATTAGGTTGTTAATGCTATGCAAGGACTTGGACTTAATGTGGATGAATTAGATGTTTGTGATAAGATCTTAATGTCTCTCCCAACAAGGTTTAGTGAAAATGTTTCAGCTATATAAGAAGCAAAGGATGGTGATTCTTTGACAAGAGATATGTTGCTTGGTATTCTTATAGCTTTTGAGTTAATAATAAAATAACCTAATCCCCAGAAGGAAGTAACCTTCAAAGCAATTAAGAAGACAAAGGGTAAGAAGTTAGAATCAAGCAATGAGTCATCTACTGATGAAGAAGCAAATTATGGTAGAAGAAACAAGGATTCAAGAAATTCAAAGATGCAAAATCTATTAGATGTTTCAATTGTGGAAAGTATGGTCACTATGTAACTAATTTTCAAGAAACCAAAAACAACAAAGATGAAGAAAAATAAAATTACAGGAACAGGGAATCAGAAAGATACAGGTATCAAAATAAAGGTAAGTATTGACAAAGTAGACAAGGAAAGAAGTTCATTCAAAAACAAAAGAGGAGCTACTATGCAGATAAGGCAAGTAAGTACTCAAGTGATAGTGATGCTAGTTCTTCAAGTAATGATAAATATGAAGTTCTATTACGATTGAAGAAAAATAAGAATTTAAGAAAAGGTCACCAACAATTCTCAAGTGTTTTAGATGTGGTAATTTTGGACATCTTAAGATACTTGTACGAGGAATGGTTTTAGTTTTAGTTATGATGAATATGAGGATGCACTTGAAGTATTAGAAGATAATATTCTAATGGCACTAGAAGAAGAAGAAGATGATCCTAAAGTAGACAAGTCAAAATAAAATGAATATGTAGACAAAGGCAAACAAATAGAGGAAGAATCAAAAAAATAAGAATTTGATCTTAAGGCATAACTTATTTATGGTCTTGACACAATAAAGAAGGTAAGAAAGAAAAAATCTAAACTTGAATTTCAATTTTAATAATACGATGAAGAAATAAGAAAGCTTATAGAGGATCTAAACAAGTCAATGGCTAAGACAAAGAAGTTCAAGGATAAGTTAGAAGCAAAGGTATTAGAATGTGAAATATTAGAAAAAGAAGTAGCTCTACTAAGGAAAGATGAATGGATCTAGTTTTTGGTGGATTAAAGGAGTGAGTGGTCCTACAAATGTAAATATATATGAAGGATTTATCTAGGTAGAAGGTAACTATACTAATGGTGTATTAGAGGAAGGATATTTGATAGAGTTATTCATTATTAATGAGTTTTTATATATATTTATTTGTGATATGTATTATTGTCAAATTCATCAATTAGAGAATAATTCTACCAATGCTCTCCTTGAAGGTGGATAGGCTAAAGGGTGTCTAAGGAAATGATAATGCAATAAATCAATGCAATAAGTAAATTTATAGAAAAGAAATATTTTTTGTTGGTATCATACTACCTATGTATAAATGTGATATGGGGTAATCATTGTATACTGATGGGTAGATAAATCATGCATAACCTAAACTAATGTCCTAAGGGAAGGGACCTACTAGCATATGCTACCTAGTGCAAGTACAATGTAAGTGTATAATTGAATATGCAATCCTAACTAGTGTCATCATCACATCCTTGCAAAGTCCCCTGATTCTACATGAAATAGGCGATTCATGCAAGTTAGAGAAATAAATAATGCTTATATTTATGACAATAAATCATCCAATGATGACAAGCAGTTACACAAATGAATTATAAAGCAATTATAAAAAACAGTCATGCACATATGGCAAGCAATCATGCAATATGATTGATCATGTAATATAAAGTTATGCATAATAGTCATAGGATATTTAAGTTCCTTTCTATCAAGGGTAGCAATGTAATATGATCTATATCCAAATTTAGTAGTTTTTATAAATGGACCTAACTAATTAGTCTCAAATTTTCCTATGAGTTCAACTCGAGTATTGGTATTTTTTTTATTTTCTTTGAGGATAATGTCCCCTATTTCAAAGGAGTAATTGCACACATTTTTAGTATAAGTATGCTTAAGCCTATTTTGGTAGGCATATAGGTTATCCAAGGCTTTGATGTTATTTTCATCAAGCAACTCCAGTTGACTAAGGAGAGCTAGGTGATATTCATAACCAATAGAATAATCTTACAATAAAATTCATAAGGAATGGATTTTGAATTCAAAAGGAAAAATTGTTTTAGTGATATAATCTAGGGCATAATGAATGGCACTAGTTAGAGTGTAGACACTAGTATGATAAACCCATAAAGTAGGATAGAGTTGGAAGTGCCAATCATGACCAATTTTGTTAACTAGATTTTTTAAAACTTCAATCAATGTTTTATTGGATGCTTTAGCTTAACCATTACCTTGAGTGTAATAAGGATTTGATCATTTGTGCTGAATTTTATATTTATCACAAAATTTGTGGACATATTTATTTTTAAAAAGTTTTCCATTATTAAAAATGATAACAAAAGGGACCCCATAATGACAAAACAAATTTTAGGATAAACTTAGATACTTGAGAACTAGTGATAGTGGATAAAGGCAAGGCCTCTACCCATTTGGTAAAATATTATTTAGTGGTGGTAATAAATTTATGGCCATCAGGTAATGTAGAATTAATATTTCCAATGATGTCCAAACCCCACATGGAGAAGGTTCAAGGGAAAGTTTTGGGGCTCAAAAATTACCCCTACACCTTGGACAACATGAACCCCATGGATGTAGTGTCTATTTGAGTGGGTGTTTTTGATATCCTATGCATCACTTGGGATGCCATTCTTGGGAAGTCTAGGGAACACTAGATGTGGCTCCTTCAGATGACCTCTAGGATTTTTACTAAGATCAAATCCTTGCTTAGATGTGATATTTGGCACTCTTCCTCCTAAGCTAGCCTACTCTACTAGGTTCTTTTTAAAGTAAAATAGGGAGAGGAAAATGCAATAAAATAATAGAAAAAAAATACTGAAAGCTACAAAAACTAATTTAACCTATCTAGCTACGCTATGGGTGGAGATGCACCAAATATATAAGAGACCCTTTGTATTGTGATGATTTGAGAGAACACATGCATTATAATCGATAAAACACAAGGAACACATTTTCCCTAGATATACATCATACAAAAAACCCACATAAGAACCAAGATAGAAATACTAAAATAGCCATATTTTTGTATTCATGTAAACTCCATAGTACTTACATGTCAAGAAATAAGGATAAAAATATAACTGGCCAACAATACAAGGGTTGAGCTAGGCTATGACATAGAAGAGAATGAAAAAAAAATAAGGAAAAATACTAGGTATGGGTATGGTTATCCTTCAATCCTTTACAATGGAGAGAACATAAATATTCATAGATAATATTTAGGATTTTTCCCAAAATTCAAAATGGATACCTTAAAAATTATTGCCTGTGTACTTTTGCATTGATGATGAACAATATCGAGGTTGTTATATCTAGATTCATCTAAGGTTAGATCTTACTTCCTATGCTAGAGATCTATTGTAGAAATTTTCTCTCATTGATGCCTTAAGATCTATGGCCACTCCTCTTGAGGTCTCATTATGGTGACTTTAAAGGTTGTACATTCTTGCAAATGGAGGACCGTACATTCTATGAGGATGAATACCTTAACACAATGTGTAAATTCCAATGCTACAACTCTATATGATGGAATGGGGGCTAGTATCCCTCCATGTGGGAGTTTGGATGAAAGAGCCCCAAAAGCAAAACATGTAAACCTGATCAGAATCTGGGTGGTCATTCTCCCTTTACCCTTTGCTTGTGATCCTATTTTTTTGTATATTTGGTCTAGTTAGCGTGACTTATCATTGATATTTTTTTGCTTCCATCTGGTGTTCTAGTTACCACTGCTAATCTATGATCATCAAAAGTTCATATTGGAAAAATTTCCCAAGTTATTTTTTCCTTTTAGTTACATGCATCATAGCTTTGGGTTTATATCGAGGTTCTAATTTTATCACCTTGTTATCAACTCTAACCAAAAAAGTTTGGTTATCACACTTATCTCTACTTCCTACTATATTCTAGTTATCTTGCTTCCCAATGAAGTTTTGTCCCACAAAACTAACCAAGGTTCATACTCCTCCCAAGTGTAGTGAGAATTCACTACAGTTCTAAGGGTTCACAAGGGATATTAAGCTTGATGAAGATGAGGATCCCATAGAACCAGTGCCTTATCCATTGGATGTGGAGTCAAAATTTGGGGGGATGGAGAAGGGAGGGAAGTGAAGGTGACAATTTCATTTGCCAAACCATAACCTCTTACTTCTACAATAAAATTAGGTCTACTTGTAAATGTTGATACTTGTCTGCAACAAAATAAAAATATGGTACATATATAGAATAGGTGGCTTTTATCCATTGGTCATGGATTCAAAAGGCCCCTCATGTGACACCCAAGTCTACTTATTTATCTTTTTCTAGTTTTAGGGGCAAAAAACTTCGACCCTTAAAGAACTAGGACTCTTAACCAACCCCCTTGTTGCAAGTACACTGGTACTAGAGATGTTTGATTTCTTTTATGCAGATTGGTTGGTACCATTGCTAACTTCCTTTCTACTCTTAACCCTTTTAGAGCACATTCTCCACTCCTAACTTAGATTCTTTATCTCCTTTGAGCTATCAAAGGTGGATAGGATTTCTACTTGGCCTTATTAAGTGCCCATATTTTCTTACTTGAGAACCTCAAAGGGAGTGGAATACGCAACCTATACAATCCCTTGGCCTATTTGGTTATTGGTTTGACTCAGTGGCCCATTGATTGCTGCTTCTTCCTCCATGTGCTCTTATTTATCATCCTTAATTATTGTAATTGGGTTGAAAGTAGCAAGTATTTGAGTGAGAGAATTTTGAGTGATAAATTGGATAGTTGGTGGTGGTAGCTCTATCTCCTTAAACACGTCTACAAATAGGGTACCAAGTTTGTCCCATTCATATATTTAGTGTGAGGGAAGAGATTCATAACCCTCTTCATGTTTTCCTCTCAATAATTCCACAAGAAGCCTCAAAGCAATTGTTTACTTAATGATGTTGTGCAATTGGTAGAAGCAGAACATGACTCATAAATTCATTAGCAGGTTTGATAGACCTTTTCCAATATATTATAGAATAGTTTTTAGTGTTGATGTTGGAATGTAATCCCACTCATCTAGGTGTATTGGTAATCACAAGGAGTTTTTTTAATCCATGTTGCAAAACTCAAGTGGTGGAAAACAATCATGTTTAGAAATATGGATCTGATAGTAGGCTCCTTATAATTATTTCAACCAGGTTTAGTAGTAATTTTTCTAAGTGAATGCACCTTAGTGCTCTAAATGTAGATGGAGTGGGACCTTCATCAAAATACTAATCTGGTATTTTTTCTTCATGGCTTATTCTCGATATTTATTTTATGCATAGTTTTCAAGTGGTGTACTATTATTGTCAAGACAAAGGATCCCACCATAATCTCAATCTATAATGGCAATTTCTTCAAAAAAAAAATTCAATAGAGTAACCATGTGAATCTTTAGGGTGCTTCAATAAGGAAAGGATTGAGGTCTTCAACAAAACCTCAATATAATTTTTTATTAGGGGATAAACTTGATAATTTGGGTCTTATTAGGTGTACCATTTTAAATTGTAGGGGGGGCATAAAATACCCATGTACCCTAGGTATTGCAAACCTCCATGGATGTTGTGTCTCTCCAAGAGGATGTGTTTAGTGCCCTACACCTTATCCTAGAAATTTTTGGGAAAATGGGATGTGGATCCTTCAAATGACATTCAATATTTTCTACCAAGGTTGACTCCTGGCTTGGATGTGATGTTTGGTGCTCTTCCTCCTAAGATAGCTTGCTCTACAAAGTGATTTGTCAAGGAAAAGGGAGAGAGTAAATGCAGTAAAATAATTGAAAGAAAATAAAATAAAGTAGTCAAAACTAATCTAACCTAGCTAGCCTAAGCTATAGGTTGTGATGCACCAATTATCTAAGAGACCCTTTGTATTGTGGTAGGTTGAGTGAACACATAAATTATAACCAATATCACACAAGAAAAAAAAATCTCTAGACATACATTATACAGAACACCCACACAAGAACAAAGACAAATATTGAAATATCATAGTTTCTTATTTGTATGAACTCTAGTTTACATACATGCCAAGAGGTAAGCCTCAAAAACTAAGCATCCAACAAAATAAGGCTTGAACCAAGTTGATACATAGAAGAGAATGAAATAAAACCCCAACTAAGGCTAGATACTAGGCATAAGTATGGATGGATTTTGATCCCTTACAATGAAGAGAACATAAATATTTATAGACAATATTTACGGGTTTTTCCCTCCTAAAAATCAAAATAGCTCTCTTTAAAATTCTTGCCTATGTACTTTCACATTAATGATGAACAATCCCAAGGTTGTATTTGGATTCATTTGAGGTAATATCTTACTATCCATTTTGGAGATATGTTATAAATATTTCTTATTATTAATTCCTTCAAATCCATGGCTGATCCTCTAGAGGTCTTATGATGGTTTCTTTCATAGTTTTACCTTCCTATAGAGGTAGGACCATACATTCTAGGAGGATGAACACTTCGACACAATGTGCAGGTTCTAGAAAAAACTTGGCCTCCTAAAATTTTAGATCCTGGGTGGTGTAAACTTGGCCAAAATTTGAGTTTTTGCTCTACCTTTTCCATTTTCCCAAGATCATGGTTTCCTGTATCTTTGGTCTAATTGGCATGTCTTGCTACTAATGTTTTTTCTACTACCATTTGGTGTTCCAATTACCACTAGTAGCTTTTAATCACCAGATTTCCATATAGGGAAAGTGTACCCAAGTCATTTTTTCCTTATGGTTCTACACATCATGATTGTGGTCTTGTACCAAGGCTCTAATTTTGTTACCTTTCTATTAGTGTTAACCAAAAATTTCTAGTTACAAATCCTACATACTTGTCTCTTCTTCCTTCTATATTTTGGTTATCTTGCTTACCAGTAGATTATTCTCCCATAAAACTAGCCAAGGTGCATAATCCTCACAAATGTAGTGATAATTCACTTCAAGAAGCAATTGGCTAAAGAACTTGTGAAGGAGCACAAAGGAGGTTATCATGGCATTGGCATTTGTTGTGATGTCAAACATAATCATAAGAGTCTCTTTGCATAGAAGTAAAATAGGACCCTAACTAAAGGAGCTTCTTAAATGTTTTTTTTTATGGTCCTTTATGATCTTCTTAAATGATTCCTTTGGTTTCATCAGTAGTTAGGTGAAGGATGAAAATTTGCACCCAAAAAAATACCAGTGAAACACAATGATTGAACAAATAAAATGGAGCTTTTGTATTTATTTATATCATTATTTAAAAGTGTTACAATAGCATACCCTTTTATGGGATTTCAATAATGATACAATCGATACAATATCAGAAAGAATATGAGTGCAATATGAAGATCTTCATATCAACACATTATTGGGGAAGCAAGTTTTCTGTGACTATCATGTGAGAGTCAGATCCTATATCTTTCACTGTCCTTGAGTCTTGATACCTACACACAAAGAAAATAAAAGTAGATCAGTATCATTTGAGGGGCCCACCAATTTTTGGCCCATATTCAATCTAAAAATTTAAAACTAAATATAAAATATATGCATGCATGTAGTATTTGAAATCTAAACTAACACACAAAATAGAAATGCACGGATCTAAGCTAAGATGCACAAAAAATTGGGAAATACATTACCTAACCAAGATCATATTGGGTCAAGATAGCTTCTATTTGTAAACCATATTGGGGTGATATGGTCACAATCATGGGCCTATGCTTCAGTATAACCTGATTTTAATAGCATTTTGAGCAATACGAGGTGTTATTTTTGACACATTTTTTATCATGGAGGTGAGTGAGAGGGTGTGGGTGATCATCATAGGAATTTGAGGGATCATGCAAGTGAAAGTAAGATGGTTTCAAATCCTAGGTGGTTATCTAGTAGCATTTATTTGGTAGTAGGAGAACCTAGAAGATTATTTTGGTAGCATTTCATGGCTTCGAATTTAAAAATTGAGGATCTCAAAATAAAGGAGGAAGGGTGTCATTTTATAGGCTTTGAGGCAATGCATGGAAAGTTGTAAGTTTCAATTAGGGGCAGCCTAATTGGCTACCACCAAATGAATTTAGGTGGCAGGTGAAACTATTGTCTATTGGGTGATGAGCATCGGATATGCTCATATTTTTGTATAAGTATCAATGGCTTTTGCAAGGCAATATATTAGAGTTGTATATTTTTATGAATAATTATGTATTTATTTAATGAAATCATGTGTATTATCTAATTTGTGTGTGAAGTGTGTTTTGTGTAGTTATTCACCTAATTTTGTCATATTTTGCTTAGTCGAGGTCCTACATGGACTTGGCATGCTTATGCTTCATCACACTAAGGTATATTAAGTAGGGACCTTACTGAAGTAGGCACCTTACTGAAGTAGGCACCTTAATCAAGTAGGTACCTTACTCAAGTAGGTGCCAAGTAGGCATCTTACTCAAGTAGGTGCTAAGTAGGTGCCTTATTCAAGCAGGCACAAGAATTATGCATGTTGATCAGATGACTGTAAAAGGACCCCATTAACCATCGTTCCACATCATCTGTGGGAAACCACTGAATGAACGATTTATCCCAGCTGGATTGGATGAATGCGTAACCATAAATGAAGTAGAATCCCAAAAAAATATAAATCATATGATTGTCAGGAAACAATGAAAAGTTGTTTGTCGTGCACCTATTACTGTAACTAAACTATCCCAATTTAGACTATAACCAGGATGCATGTTGTAATAGAACTACAAAAGGAAGTCCTGTGTGTGTTATATAAACACACAGACTTCTCTGAATCAAGGGAGGAAAATATTTTAGAGAACATTATTGCATGTAATATTTCATTGCATTATTAATAAAAGGTTAATATTTATTTCCTTAGCGTATTATCTTCGTGATTCATTGGGTGGGATCTGTTGGAGCTCGGGCCCACTCCAAGCCAGTATTCCTCCCCTGCTTCTTAGTTATTTTCATAGATTTAAATATGCATGGTAGTATGTTTATTTCTTAGATTAATTTATTTGCTTTAGCATGGTGTGCCTTTTAATTATGCAAGTGTGTTTACTAATTTCAGTGTGGAGTGTTTACTTTTATGTATTTTATTTATGCATAAGTTTTATTTGTGTGGATGAATCAATTGATATTTTATAAACACCCCCCAATTATAGTTGAATGGATTCATCTCAAAAGTGGTAGTGTGATCAGTCTCAATCGTGGCATTTCAAAATTCTACGAGCTCCCTGGTTTGACAATTTAAATGTGAGGGTTGTGACATTTATAGGATAAAATTAACCAGTTTTTTACCCCTAATATTTTGGTGTTGTTTCTAGGGAAGCACAACTAATAGACTGACTATAGTACCCCTTAAAAACATTCTATTTGACTTTGTATGAATCCATCGAGAAAAAGAGGACTCGATGGTTGTTTTATAATATAGAGCCGATCAAAAAAAATTGAGTCAGTCAAATACTTCGAGTTTAAATTAGATTCTCTCGACTCACCACCAACAGTCTACTGGAGTGAGCACCCTCACTTTGTTTAAATCTTCTCCTCATCTCATCGACCTGCGAAAGAGTAGATTATCCTGAATCATTTGTTCAAAAGGACATCCTCAAAGGAAGCCCTATTGTGGAAGGTCATAGAGGATCAGACTATAACACCAGATGACTTAGAGGCTCTAGTATAAAAAGTTCTAAATGATCTAAAGGCCATAGAAGTTGCATTAGATAGCATACTTCCTAAAAAATGGCCAAAGAATTTTCATTTGGTTTTAGATTCTTGATAGAGGAAGGCGTAGGGGAAACCAATGATATTATCACAATGACACTGAGAGGGGGGGTGAATCAGTGTAGCAATTTAAATACAGATCTACAGCTCTTTCAAACTTAAGCAGAGAGAACTTAAAAATAGATACAACAAATAAACAAGAGAGCAATCCACAACACAAGATTTAACGAGGTTCACCAGATTTGGCTACTCCTCAAAAATTAGACTGCTTGGACACCCATCCAAATCCAGCCTTTGCAAAGCACCAACTTTACAAACAATTTATCTGCACCAACAGAAAGGAGCACCAACCCCCTAATGCCAAGCACCAACTTGGACTTCAGATTTGAACAGATTTTATGACATAAAAATGCCTTCTCTACAACAAGACCCTCACTTGGTCTAAATCCTTTATAACAAAAACTGCATATTCTTACAGCTCTGCTATTCTCTCTTACACTCTCTCTTCTTATATTTTTAGCTATATACACTTCTCTGTACTTTTACAGCACTTTCTTCTATATCTTTTATAGCACTATCTTCTGTACTTTTACAACACTCTGTTATGTATCTTTTACAGCACAGTCTTCTATACTTTTACAACACTCTTTACTTCTTTACACTTTTACTTTTAACACTCTATTCTATACTTTTACAGCACATTGCTCTCTGTATTTTCTCTGCACAATACTCTCTGTTCTCTTCTGAGCAAAATACACTCTCTTTATTTAGTTTCACAACACCTTTTTCCTTTTATCCGACAAGTCACAACACTCTTGCCACGTGTAGAGCTCAACCCTAACCCTAACTTCCTACACATGAAAACATTCTTTCGGCTCTGCTTACTGCGTTGTTAATAGCCTTAAAAGCTTACTTACGTCTCTGACAGACTTATCTGCCCACTTTACGGCTCTGACAGCCTTTTCGACGCTTTGTAAGTAAATCCATTGTTCTGACAGATTTACCTTTCTATTTACGACTCTGACCATCTTACCTACTTTTTATGGCTTCGACAATCTTACCTGCGTATTTACATTTGACCAACTCCGCTCACTAAACTTCGCTCTACAACTTTTTGTCTTCTTCTCGGCATGCAGGCACGAAAACACATGTCACGAAATCGTGACACTTTTCGCCTTCGTTCACTCTTCTTGGCATGCACCCACGAAAATGGAACATGTCACGAAATCGTGACACTTTTTGGCATGCACCAGCGAAATCGAAACATGTCACAAAATCGTGACACTTTTCCTACACTTCTCTTTGCATGCACCCAGAAAATGGAACATGTCACGAAATCGTGACATCTTTTTCTCTCTCCTCTTTCCTTCGCTTTCACCCGTGAAAATGGAACATGTCACGAAATCGTGACATCTTTTTCTCTCTCCTCTTTCCTTCGCTTTCGCCCACGAAAATGGAACATGTCACGAAATCGTGACATCTTTTTCTCTCTCCTCTTTCCTTCGCTTTCGCTCGCAAAAATGGAACATGTCACGAAATCGTGACATCTTTTTCTCTCTCCTCTTTCCTTCGCTTTCGCCCACAAAAATGGAACATGTCACGAAATCATGACATCTTTTTCTCCTTAGCACTTTTTCTTGACATCGGATCGCGAAAACCCGACATGTCACGAAATCATGACAGTTTTCTTTGCCTGTGCCTTCTTTCCAACCATGTCACGAAATCGTGACAGTTTTCTTTGCTTGCCTTCTTTCCAAACATGTCATGAAATCGTGACAGTTTTCTTACTTGCCTTCTTTGCTTCCAACATGTCACGAAATCACGACAGTTTTTCCACTTAGCTTCTTTGCCTCCAACATGTCACGAAATCGCGATAGTTTTTCTTATGCTTTCTCTCTCCTCCGTTATGTCGCGAAATCGTGACAAAAAACATGTCGCGATATCGCGACAGTTTTCCAGCCTTTTCTCTCTCCTTTTTGTCGCGAAATCGCGACAGAAAACATGTCGCGATATCGCGACAGTTTTCTTACTTGTCTTTTTCTTTGATTTTTTTGAATCGGGCCACTTCTGTCTTCTTGGAAATTCATTGTACCTGTTACAGTGACCTCTGAACATCTATCCACTGCATCATCAATTGATCTATCTGTCTGAGTTGACAACAATGACAATACTATTTCTGCACCTTGCTCAACAATCTCCCCCTTTGGAATTGTTGGCAACACATGTGCAATTTCCAAAAATTCTTCTCCCCCTTTGACAATAATACCAAAGGGCTGCAGACTCCCCCTGAGTCCATGCACAACATTCTCAGGCACACACTATTACAGTTAGCAAAAAATACAAACAAGAGCAAACAAATATATATCAAAGGGCTGATAATCAAATATATAAATGCTCCCCCTGAGAATGTGTTCCCGAAAGCTAGTCAGTTCTTGGGTAGTGTGACCACTCCCAACTTATTGCGGAGATATTCAAAAACTTCCTTGGGCAACGGTTTAGTGAAGATATCTGCTACTTGCTCTGTAGTTGGAACAAAATCCAATTTAACCTCACCTTCTGCAACTTTATCCTTCAAAAAGTGATACCGGATTGCAATATGTTTGGTTCGTGAATGCATAACCGGATTCTTTGAGATGTTAATAGCATTGGTATTATCACATTTAATTGAAATTGGCTCTTTGAAATTAATACCAAGATCTTTCAGGGTTTGTCTCATCCATAAAATCTGTGTACAACATGTTGTTGCAGCAATGTATTCTGCCTCTGCTGTGGATAGAGAGACTGATTCTTGTTTCTTGTTGTGCCATGCTACCAACCTGTCTCCAAGATAGAATGCACCTCCACTGGTACTCTTTCTGTCATCTATACATCCTGCCCAATCTGCATCAGAATATGCAAAAAGAGTGAAGTCTTTACCTTTTGGGTACCATAACCCATACTCCATAGTTCCCTTGAGGTACCTAAAGATCCTCTTCATAGCTGTCACATGAGTCTCTTTGGGACTAGCCTGAAATCTTGCTACCATGCATACTGCCTGTAAGATATCTGGTCTTGTGGCTGTTAAATACAGTAGGCTTCCAATCATAGATCTGTACATGGTTTGATCTACATCTGGAGATTTGTCATCCTTGCTCAATTTGCAACCTGTTGTCATGGGAGTGCTTACAGGTTTACTATCCTCCATTGTGAACTTTTTCAGCATTTCTTTCACATATTTAACTTGAGAAATAAAAATGCCCTTTTCACTTTGGTTAACTTGCAGTCCGAGGAAATATGAAAGTTCACCAATCATAGACATTTCAAATTCTTTTTGCATTTTATTTGCTATGTCTGTACATGACTCATCATTGTTGTTGCCAAAAATTATATCATCAACATAAACAACAAGGACAATAAGTTGGCCATTGTCTATTTTGACATACAAGTTACTATCCACCATACCTTTCTTGAACCCTTGTTCAGTGAGATAGTTGTCAAGTCTTGCATACCATGCTCTGGGTGCCTGTTTCAAGCCATACAAAGCTTTCTTTAACTTGCAAACAAAGTTGGGATTATCACCGAGTTGAAAACCATCTGGCTGTTCAATATACACTTCTTCTTCAAGATTTCCATTCAGAAATGCTGATTTCACATCCATCTGATAAACTTTGAAATTCCTGTGGACTGCTAAAGCCAGAAACATTCTGATTGCCTCGAGTCTGGCCATTGGTGCAAAAGTTTCCTCAAAATCAATACCTTCAACTTGAGCATAGCCTTTATAGACCAATCTTGCTTTATTCCTTACAACCTTGTCCATCTTCATTCAATTTGTTTCTAAAAATCCATTTAGTACCGATTATGTTTTTATTTGCGAGTCGTGGTACTAACTCCCAGGTTTTGTTTTTCTCAATCTGATCTAGTTCTTCATTTATTGCCTTCATCCAACTTTCATCTGTGCTTGCTTCAGCAATATTTTTGGGCTCAATGCTGGATAATAGGGAGTAGTTACTTACTACTCTTCTTCTTGTCTTAACACCAACTGTGGGGTCCCCTATAATTTGTTCTCTGGGATGATTTTTTTGCCAGCTTCCTGTTTTAAATTTATTGTTTTCTTCTACTTCTGAATCAATACTTAAATCATCTGGGTCAATTTTTTGATTCTCTTCTGATTCCTTTTCTTCATCTCCTTCAATAACTTCTTCATAAATAGGGTAGTTATCTTCACAGCTGACAACTTGTTTCCTATCTTCATCAAATTTAACATCGACACTGTCTACAATTTTCTTTAGCCTTTTGTTGTAGCATTTGTAAGCTTTGCTTTTTGATGAATAGCCAACAAAAATACCTTCATCAGCTCTATCTTCAAATTTACCAAGATTATCTTCTGTTCTTTTGATGTAACACTTGCTGCCAAAGACTTTGAAGTATTTTGTTGTTGCCTTCTTGCCGAACCAAAGCTCATAAGGGGTTTTGCTTTCATGTGTCCTCAACATGCACCTATTTTGGATGTAAACTATAGTATGGACTGCCTCTTTCCAAAATCTGTCTGCAATTTTGCTTTCAGTCAACATTGTCCGTGCCATTTCCTGTACAGTTCTGTTCTTTCTCTCTACAACACCATTCTACTGAGGTGTCCTTGCTGCTGAAAACTGTCTTCTGATCCCATATTTTTGATAGTATTCTGCAAACTCTTCTGAGATGAACTCTCCTCCTCTATCTGATCTTAAGCATTTGATCCTCTTTCCTGTTTCATTCTCAACTTGGTTTTTGAAAGTCTTGAACATTTCAAAAGCTTCAGATTTTTGCTTTAAAAAGAATATCCAGGTCATTCTGGAATAGTCATCTATGCAAAGCATAAAGTATTTGTCACCATTTATACTTTGAGTTCTCATGGGTCCACATAAATCAGTATGAATTAGTTCTAAGGGTTTGTTGGTAAAGTACTCCTTTGATTTAAATGTGGCTCTAGTTTGCTTCCCCTTTTGACATGAAGCACAAATACTATTTAGTGGTTTGCCAATGGAAGGTATATCTCTTACTGCCCTTTTTGAACTTATTTTAACCAAATTGTCAAAGCTGATATGACCGAGCCTTTTGTGCCACAGCCAATTTTCATCTTCTTGTCCAATCAAGCATGCTCCTTCTGAGGTCTCTGAGAGAGTATACAGATTTCTAGAAGTCCTTGATCCAGTAGCAATTAACTTCCCACTGTTAGCTTTTCTCACTTCACAGCCCTGCTTCTTAAAAACTACTTCATGACCTCTGTCACAGATTTGACTTACACTGAGCAAGTTATGCTTCAGACCAATCACAAACAAGACTTCTTTTGATTTGATCTTTTCGTCACTGATCTTGACTGATCCTTTGCCAACTATCTTTGCTCCATCATTATTTCCAAATTTCATAGAACCACCTTCATAATTCTGTAACTTCTCAAATTTTTGCTTGTCACCTGTCATGTGACTGGAGCATCCACTGTCAAGTATCCATGGTGCAGATTTGTTCTGTGCTTTAAAAGTAGTCTGAACAATCAAAGATTCCTTTTCTTTCCATTCTGGTTTGATAGCAGATTTGGCTACTTGTTTTGCCTTTCCCCTTTCATTAGCATGTGCCTATTTTTCAAGAAATTTCTTGTTTTGTTTCAACCCATTTGGTTGAGATTTTCTACCCTGATAATTATTTGCTTCAAAAGTGCTTCTACAGTTTCTTGCAATATGTCCAAAATTATGACAGTTATAACATTCAACTGCATAATTCATTAATGGAGAAAAAACATTTCTACTGGTGAAATTCCTTTGTGCTACATTATAACTGCAATCTGAAATCTTATGACCATAAGCATTGCATTTAAAATAGTAACTAGAAAAGGAATGATTAAACCTGGGTGCAGGTCTTTGCCAGTTTGAAGTAGGAGCCATGAATCTTCTCCTTCTAGGATGTGTGACTTTTGTGAATCCATCTTTGTCGAGTACTCTTCTTGAGTCTGGCATTATTGCTTTCTTTGGCATGATTTGTTTTTTCTTGATCAACCCTGATCTTTTCTTCTTTCTTTATGGGTTCTACATTTAAGGCCTTTGAACCCTTTGATGATTCTCCTTCATCGAAGCCCAAACCAAATTTGATGCCGAAAGGCCTTTGGTTATTTAAAATTTTATCCAGCTTTACAGTACTTTCTTCAAACTTATGATAACAGCTCAATTTCCTATTCATCTCCTCTAGCTGCATCCTTAACTTAACAATGTCTTCTTCTAGCTTGCTGCATTCAACTGTCTTTACAGTTAATTGTTCATCAAGAACTTCAGACATTTTCTTGAATTCATCTGTCTGTACTTTCAAGCAGTTTATTATTTCATTGGCATCTTCAAGCTTTCTTGAAACCTTTTTATTCTTTTTCCTTTCTGTGCTCAGTTCTTTAAGAGCAGCAACTAACTCACCTTCCAGATAAACTTCAGCCTCATCCTCAGGTTTTTCATTACATTCTGGTTTTTCCTCTCGTTATTCTTTCTTCAAATGCCATGAACAGAGCTTCACCTGCTTCTTCTTCGAGAATCCTCATCGGAGCAGTCTTCAGAAGAGCTGACATTCTTGGATATGAAACTTTTCTTCTTGAAGTTGCTTTTTCTGAACTGTGGTTTCTTCTTCCAGTCACTTCTTTCTTGGTGTGACCCTTCATCATTTTTGTTTTTCTCATTCATTGGACATTTAGCTGCAAAGTGCCCGACTCCTCCACAGTTGAAGCACTTAAACGGTAACTTACCTCTATACTTTCCTTTTCCCTTTATTAGTTTCCTAACAAAGTTTGCTTTTATTTCATCTGAAGACTCTTCTTCTACAGATTCTTGATTAGCTTTTATATTTTTGTGTGCTTTAAAAGCAGCTTCTCTATCTGAGGGCTTAGTTTGTCCTATTCTCATTTCATATGCAGTTAAAGAACCATGCATTTCATCCATGCTAAAAGAATTTAAATCTTTAGCTTCTTCTATAGCAGAAACTTTAGAATCAAATCTTTTGTGAAGAGTTCTTAATACCTTTTTCACGATGATCGCATCTTCTATTTCCTCATCGAGTCCTCTAATTGCATTAATAATTCCATTGACTCTCAGCATATAGGCCTCTATGTTCTCATCATCATTCATTTTTAATGCCTCGAACTGAGCTCGATGTGTTTGAAGCTTGGCTTCCTTGATCTTGTTGTCTCCTTCATGAATGCTCTATAGTTTGTCCCACATGTCTTTTGTTGTTTTATAGCTCATGATCCTTATCAGTTCACTATCTACTAACCCACACATTATAGCATTCTTTGCCTTAGAGTTATTCTCAAACTTTTTCTTCTCAGCAGCATCAGATGGAGGAGTAGAGGATATTGTGTACCCACTTTCTACTGACTCCCAAATGTCATAACCCAAAGCACACAGATAAGTCTGCATCCTGAGTCTCCAGAAAGAGTAATTAGTTCCATCGAACAAAGGAGCTTTGTTGGATGAAAATCCTTCACCACCGGCCATTGTGAATCTTCCAAGATCACCTTAGCTGATTAAGCTAGAACAGGAACCTTGCTTTGATACCAATTGATATTCTCACAATGACACTGAGAGGGGGGTGAATCAGTGTAGCAATTTAAATACAGATCTACAACTCTTTCAAACTTAAGCAGAGAGAACTTAAAAATAGATACAACAAATAAACAAGAGAGCAATCCACAACACAAGATTTAACGAGGTTCACCAGATTTGGCTACTCCTCAAAAATTAGACTGCTTGGACACCCATCCAAATCCAGCCTTTGCAAAGCACCAACTTTACAAACAATTTATCTGCACCAACAGAAAGGAGCACCAACCCCCTAATGCCAAGCACCAACTTGGACTTCAGATTTGAACAGATTTTATGACATAAAAATGCCTTCTCTACAACAAGACCCTCACTGGTCTAAATCCTTTATAACAAAAACTGCATATTCTTACAGCTCTGCTATTCTCTCTTACAACTCTCTCTTCTGTATATTTTTTAGCATAATACACTCCTCTGTACTTTTACAGCACTTTCTTCTATATCTTTTATAGCACTTTCTGTACTTTTATAGCACTCTTTATACTTTTAAATTTTTACTTTACATTCTATACTTTTACAGCACACTCTTCTATACTTTTACAACACTCTGTTCTGTATCTTTTACAGCACACTGCTCTCTGTATTTTCTCTGCACAATACTCTTTGTTCTCTTCTCAAAAATACACTCTCTTTAATTAGTTTTCATAGCACCTTTTTCCTTTTATCCGACAAGTCACAACACTCTTGCCACGTGCAGAGCTCAACCCTAACCCTAACTTCCTACACACAAAAACATTCTTTCGGCTCTACTTACTATGCTGTTAATAGCCTTAAAAGCTTACTTACATCTCTGACAGACTTATCTGCCCACTTTACGACTCTGACAGCCTTTTCGATGCTTTGTAAGTAAATCCGTTATTCTGATAGATTTACCTTTCTATTTACGACTCTGACCATCTTACCTACCTTTTTATGGCTCTGACAATCTTACCTACGTATTTATAGTTCTGACAGCCGAACTATCGCTCTAATAGCAGAACCGCTCTAACAACTTTTTGTCTTCTTCTCGGCATGCAGGCACGAAAACACAACATGTCACAAAATCGTGACACTTTTCGCCTTCGTTCACTCTTCTTGGCATGCACCCATGAAAATGGAACATGTCACGAAATCGTGACACTTTTTGGCATGCACCAGCGAAATCGAAACATGTCACGAAATCATGACATCTTTTTCTCTCTCTTTCCTTCACGAAAATGGAACATGTCACGAAATCGTGACATCTTTTTCTCTCTCCTCTTTCCTTTGCTTTCACCCATGAAAATGGAACATGTCATGAAATCGTGACATCTTTTTCTCTCTCCTCTTTCCTTCGCTTTCGCCCACAAAAATGGAACATGTCACGAAATCGTGACATCTTTTTCTCTCTCCTCTTTCCTTCGCTTTCACCCACAAAAATGGAACATGTCACGAAATCGTGACATCTTTTTCTCTCTCCTCTTTCCTTCGCTTTCACCCATGAAAATGGAACATGTCACGAAATCGTGACATCTTTTTCTCCTTAGCACTTTTTCTTGACATCGGATCGCGAAAACCCGACATGTCACGAAATCACGACAGTTTTCTTTGCCTGTGCCTTCTTTCCAACCATGTCACGAAATCATGACAGTTTTCTTTGCTTGCGCCTTCTTTCCAAACATGTCACGAAATCGTGACAGTTTTCTTACTTGCCTTCTTTGCTTCCAACATGTCGCGAAATCATGACAGTTTTTCCACTTGGCTTCTTTGCCTCCAACATGTCATGAAATCATGACAGTTTTTCTTGTGCTTTCTCTCTCCTCCGTTATGTCACGAAATCGTGACAGAAAACATGTCGCGATATCGCGACAGTTTTCCAGCTTTTTCTCTCTCCTCCTTTTTGTCGCGAAATCGCGACAGAAAACATGTCGCGATATCGCGACAGTTTTCTTACTTGTCTTTTTCTTTGATTTTTTTGAATCTGGGCCACTTCTGTCTTCTTGGAAATTCATTGTACCTGTTCTGACTGACCTCTGAACATCCTGTCCACTGCATCATCAATTGATCTATCTGTCTGAGTTGACAACAATGACAATACTGTTTCTGCACCTTGCTCAACAACCAAAATAAAGAACATAGCCCCTACCCATCTCCCTACTTTTAGGGGATACCCAAATGAATACCCTGACCTATTTTTATTTAAATTTGATGTGTTGTGTAGGTCTATCGACTATAAATAAAATTCTCAAAAGCTAAAACTTCTTCCATTGACATTGGATGACTCAACTCTACGCTGGTTTATCAGGTTGGGGAACAAGTAAATCACCACATGGGAATAAATGAGGAAGCTCTTCCTAGAACAGTACCAAGACTTTGGTAGAGCATGAGACTCTAGAGAAGAGGTCCTAAGTATAATGTAATATGAGGATGAATCTATGGAGGAATACTAGGAGAGGTTCAATTTTAACCTGCAATGATCCCCTCATGCAAAGCTAGGTGATAAGTCCCTCAAAAGTATTTTTTTGAGGGTACTTTACAATGAGTCGCTAGAAGAACTCAACATGATTTCTGGGGGGGATATCTACCAACACTCGATGGAAGATATCCGACAACTGTGTCATAATTACTCACAAATGAGAGGCAAGCCCACTCCTAGAATTGTTAAGGTGAATACATCGGTCACAAAAGTAGAGATAAGCAACATGCTGGAGGATTTAAAAATTGAAATGCTCTCATATCTAGAACTAAAGTAGATACGCTCTTACTAGAGAAAAATAAACAAGAGAACAAAGTAGCATTGACCTATTTTTACCCAAAATGTAGAGGGAAGCATGCTAGGAATGCATACCCAAAGAACAAATTTAGAGTATTCATGGTTTGCCAATAGAATCATAAAACTTGATTGTGCTCGCAGCTGCCCAATATCAAGGAGAATGTTGATGTAAGTGAAGCCTATTTCATGTGTAATCAAAGAAATTGGTAGTAACCCCCTATGGCGAGTATGCCAATGGGGATGCCACCCTATGGAGGACCATATATGCCACAAGGGTAGCTACAACCACATAATATGGGATGGTGGGGACCACCACCATGAACGAACATACCTCCAAGAGCTACATTTCCCAATCAACAACCATGGATGCCATATCAGCATTTTGGGTAGCAGTGGAGGAACCATGTTCCATGGAACTCTGCTCCACAAAACATGGCATAGGATCCACCTTAGCAAGGCCTACTGGCCCTACCTATGGTGAGACCTACACAATTACCAGCACATCTAATGGTGAACCCAAATAATAAGGTAAACCAACTAGTATATCAAGTAGGAGAGATGTATTCAATGTACAATATTAGTTATAATCCCATTCAACTTAGGTTAGGTAAGCAGCTAGGAGTAGAATCATCTCCCTTGGTAGAATAGGAGGAAAACATAGGAGACACCCCTCTTATAGAAGAGGTGGAAGAATAAAAAGTTTTTGAGAAAATAGAGGCTCCATTTCCTAAATGGTTGCAAGAATAGAGGAAGTTGACACATCCCAAGTTTGATATCCTTTCTAGCTTGAGGAATCTCACAGTTACTATCCCACTCTTCCAAGCTATCCGAGACATCCTGATATACACCAAAGCGATAAAGGAGTTGTGCTTGAGGAAACTAGGATGTAAAGTAGCATAGACCATCAATATCATAGGAAAATTGACTAACTTGATGATGGGGAATGCATATCATCCCAAATATGTAGATCCAAGAAGCCCGATGTTGATTATAAAAATAGGAGGGCATTCAATGGCTAAAACCTTAGTTGATCTGGGTGCATTTATCAACATAATGTCATAGGAGACCATGCAGAAGTTGAATCTCATGAACCTAAAGCCCACCAAGATAGTGTTGTAATTTTTTGACCGATCAACCGTAGCACCAAAGGGAATGCTCAAGGACATCATCATGATAGTCAGCACATCGGAATACCCAGTGGATTTATTTATGCTACAATATAAAATATGACTGGGTGGTTATCCACTCATATTGGAGAATCCATGGCTAGCTATGGATAATGCCTAAATCAGCTACCATGATGGACTGATGACCATATTGAATGGGTATAACATCAAGATATTGAAAATATCTCCCCCTATACAGTCCATGGATACATTAGAAGAATCCAAATTGGCCAATAAAGATGATGGTTCATTTTAGAAGAACTCAAATTGGCCAATAAATATGATGGTTCTTTGTCCATGCTTTGGCCAATAATGGCACTAAGATAATTGGAGGAGGACGTCGATGAAGATGGTGTTATTATAGGATTCCTTCAAGGAGAATTCTCCCTCATAGTTCCTAAGTCATCGTTGGTCGATGCTCAGGACCACCACACCAAGCAAATTGACATTAATCATAGCAGGACATTAAATTTCAATAGTGGGTTGACCCCCATACAACTATCATAGTTAAAAGAACTCCTAACCAGGCACCAACAAGCATTTACCTAGGATTATTCAGATATGAAGGGAATTAGCTCATAAATATGCACCCATCAAATCTACCTCAAAGAGTAGGTGACCTTGATAAGATAGTCGTAGATAAGGATGAACCCAACCATGAAGGAAATTGTTAAATCTGAGCTATAGAAGCTCTTGTCAGCAGGATTCATTTACCCAATATCTGATAGTGAATGGGTGTCACCACTTATGGTGGTCTCTAATAAAAATAGGAAATGGTGGAACTGCATTGATTACAGATCATTGAATAAAGTGATCAAGAAGATTGCTTTCTACTTTCCTTCGTTGATCAGGTATTGTATACACTATTTGGAAGAAAATACTTCTCCTTTCTAGATGGATTTAGTGGATACAACCAATTCTAGATTAGTGAGGAGGACCAAGATAAGACAATGTTTACCTACCCATGGGGAACATTTGCCTATAGAGTTTTACCCTTCATGTTATACAACGCACTAGCCACCTTCCAACAGGTGGTGTTAAGAATATTATTGGATATGATGGGGGAGGTAGTTGAGGTATATATGGATGAATTCACTATTTATGGGAAAACCTTTGAAGAAGTGATGATGAACTTGGAATGAGTGCTCCAAAGGTGTGAAGAAAACAACTTATCCCTCAGCAATAAAAAGTGCTTTATGATGATGCATGAGGGTATAGTGCTAGGACATCACCTCTTAGCAGATGGAATTAAAGTTGATAAAATAAAATAGAAGTCATCAAGGACCTACCCAACCCAAGAATGCAAATGGAAGTAAGAAGTTTTCTCAACTCTATCGGGTACTACAGATGATTTATCATCGATTTTAGTAAAATTTCCAAACCACTACACACCCCATTGAAAAAATATGTAGACTTTATCTGGATGGAGGAATGCAAGTAAGTGTTTTAGATATTTAAGGAGAAGCTAATTTCTTCCCCAATTTTGTAGGGCCCAAATTAGGTTGTCCCATTTTATATATATTGCAATGCATCCAATAATACAATTGGAGTGGTTCTTGGGCAAAAGGATGGTGAGGAGTTATACACCATCTATTATATCAGTAAGAACTTAGCAAGGTCTAAGATAAACTACACAGTAATAGAAAAATAATTCATCATAGTCGTACATGCCATCAACAACTTTTACCACTATATCATTGGGTACAAGGTGTTCATTCACATGGACCATGCGGCCATCAAGCACTTAATGAGTAAACCAATGATCAATGGTAGGATCATCAGATGGATTTTGTGACTATAGGAGATTGACATTACCATTTTTGATAATTCTAAGAAGGACAACGTAATCCTAGACTTACTATCCAAGATAATACCAAAAGATCATGCAGTAGTGGAGGACCAGTTCCTAGATGAACATTTGCTCGTCATCAATGAACAAACATTATGGTACGTAGACATCAAAAACTATCTGACCATTGATAGAACTTCCCCTTCTCTTTAATATAGATAGAAGTAGATGGTTATTGAAAAGAGTGCTTCCTTTTAGCGTATTGATGGCATCCTGTTCAAAATAGGGTACAATCAGATTGTAAGGAGATGCATAGCAAAGCATGAGTTTTTGGAGATATTCAAAGCCTATCATAGTGAGCCATGTGGAGGGAACTTTGTAGGAATAAGTATTGTGTATAAGGTGCTATATACTAGGTATTTTTGGCCCACTCTATTCAAATACATAGCCACATACGCTAGCAAGTGTGATGAATACTAGAGAATGGGTAGGCCAACCCACAAGGAAAAAATACCCCTTCAACCTCATGTACATATAGATCCCTAAATGGGGCATGGATTTTATAGGACTCATCAATCCACATTTGGCTAGGAGGAGATATATTATAGTCTGCATAGACTACATTACTAAATGGGTTGAAGTCCAGGTGTTGAGGGAATCCAAGGAAGGGATAGTAGCTGAATTCCTATTCACTCACATTTTATGAGGTTTAGGGTGCCTAGGGAAATTACAATGGACCAAGGACCCCAATTTACCTCTAAGCTAATTGAGGAACTAGTAAAGCAATACATGGTTTGGCATAACAAGACTACCCCATACCATCTGTAGGTGAACGGACATGTAGAAGTGACCAACAAGGAAATTAAGAATATCCTAACAAAAACCATGCAGTAGCATAGGAAGGATTGGGCTGCAAGATTGTTGGAGGTAGTGTGGGCATACAACACAACATGGAAATCAGCCATAGATTTTACACCCTTCTGACTGGTATACAGGAAGGATGCAATGATACCCATCAAGTTTGAGGTTAAGAAACTCATAATGGTGGTAGAACTAGACTTGAGCCTAGATGAAGCATAAAGGAAATGAATTTGGTAGTTAAACTAGCCATATGAATTTCAAATGGATGCCCTACAAAGAGTATAAATTATGCATATGTAAAGGAAGTAGTGGCATGACCACCACATTAAGATGAAATAATTCAAAATAGAAGATTGGGTACTATTGTATGATTCTAGGTTCTAGGAGTGGAAGATAAAACTGATGCAAATATGGATGGGACCATACAAAGTGGTGGAGATCATCAAAAATGGTGTTGTGCACATTAAGACAATTAATAGCAGCAACACTATTCTAATAGTTAATGGCCACCAGTTGTGCCCATACCACATGTTCGAAAGTTTGCTGGTGGGGTCCAGAACATGCATGAGGGATACCCCATAAAAGTAAATTTTTCCAGAATTCTCAACAACATGGTGGACACAGAGGTGTCCACCAAAAACAAGTTAGTGTAGTTTCCTATTTTTTTCTATCTTACGATGTGTTTTTTAGGAACAACACCCGCATAAAAGTTGTAGGCATCCTAAGAGCTAGGGCCTAATAGGCACAAATTGTGTTTAACTATATTTTATTTTATTTTTATCATTTTATTTTTGTAGGAGAATGGCCTGATTATTTGAACAATAGGCATCTTGGGTAACAAAGCATATATCGGATTAGCATCCATGAACCTGCACATTTAGGAAGATAGTTTTGATCCAAGCATGGGCATGGGCACCAATTCCCTGTAAAGAAAAAATTATGCACCCTCATCCTTGGATGAAGCAGATGCTAATGTGGTATGAGGAGAATTTTAGAAGGCTTTATTAGCCTCACATCAACGTACACATCAACTATTGCTGACTTTTCAATGGTGGGAGAATGTTTTACCATGTAAGGGAGGCACCTTAATCTATAATGGAGGTGCCTTACTCTGGTGCCTTACTCTAGCACCTTAATTTGGTGCCTTACTTTGGCACCTTACTTTGGAAGGGAGGTACCTTACTCCAAAGTAGGCATGTTAACAAAGGCGTTTGACCATGGTTGAAGAGTTGACAAAAAAATTCAAGGGAGGTGCTTTACTTGGGCACCTTACTCTAGAATGGAGGTGCCTTACTAAGGAACCTTAATATGGAATGGAGGAACCTTACTCAGGTGCCTTACTATATCAAGGAGACGCCTTACTTCGAAGGTGTTTTAAAAAAAAATTATTGAGGCGTCTTGATGTTACCCATCAATGGCTAAAAAAATGATCAAGCAGACACCTTACTCTGGTGCCTTACTTTGATGTCTTACTCCGATGCCTTACTCTAGTGCCTTATTCAAGTAGATTCCAAGTAGGCACCTCAATTGAATTAAAATAACATGTACAACTTGGTAGTACGTGGAGCAGCCAAAACCAACATCAACATCTCACATGAAGGAAATATAAAAGCACCCAAAAATATTTTAAAATTATTGGATAGGATCTATACACATCCCAAGGCCAACCATCAGAAGAGATATGCATCCCAACATAAACCAATAGGATCCACCACATTTTCAGTGTAGGACCTTGAGCGAACCAGAATTGTAGTAACCAAGGTGATGTAATCAGCACATGGGAAAAATATTATCACCATTACCATGGATTACCAAATTGACATACTCCACAAAGCATGAAATGACCAATCAGGTATGTGCATGATTTATTTTAAATATATACATAATTTTTCATACTATATGCTTCTCTAAAATAAATGTCAACACAAGAATTGAATTCACCCCTCATGCCTAATACATCGTACCAAAAATCAACTTGGGTGGCATACCTGCCAACCCCAATACGGAAACAATTTCTGGAGTTAGGTGCCTGAATATATAAGAAGGTACCTTACTATGGATAGGGTATCAAACCAGTCAAAATAAATAGATATTTTGACATGGGAGGATAATCAAAGAATCATGTACTCAAAAATCATGAGCCCAGTGGCACTAAGGGGATTAGAAGAGAAGTTCATAACCAATTCGAGGTGGTCAAGTGGATGAATTACTATCATCTGGTTATCCAATACCAAGACATAGAGGAAACAAAATAATTTTCTACCACTATGAGAGGAGGGGTCACCCAATTGCACAAATTGGATATTCTAGTCACCCTAGAGCACATCGCTCATGTCACTGGTCTCCCCCTCATTGGAGAGTGCACATATAAGGATGGCATGGTAGTCCAATGTGCAAAATTATTGCTCAGATAGAAGAATGTCCAACTTGACCATGGGGGGATCCCAAAGTAGGGACTCCTAATGCACTTGAGTAAGCTATTCTAATAGGTTGCAAGATACTTCACATGCACTAGGAAGTACTCTCACCTAAATGCAAACCACATGTAGTTCCTAAACCACCTAGTGCATGGGTAATAAATTAACGTCCCATTCTATTTGTAAAATACCCTACGGGACGAGGCATCATAATACTAAGTAGGGACGGTCTCTAACCTAGCCCATCATGGGCTAATTATAGCCCTAATACACCATTTTGAGGAACACAGGGGAAGCTCATCAGTGGTAGGGACTGAACACTCTAATACATAGGAGTAGGTGGCAGCCAAGGCAGGGCAAGAGGTTGAATTACAAGAATCATTCGAAGAAGTAGGGTCTAAAAATTCCAATGCATAGGAGCAGGCAAAGGTAGAGGTAGGATATGAGGTTGAGTTGGGAGGAATGACCAAAGAGGAACAACTCCAAACTTCATTGGATGTTGTGGAGGAAAGGTATATTTCTCTACCTGATTATATAGAGGATAGGCTAGAATCCTCCAACCCTAAACTGATAGCTCAATGGATGGAGTGCATACACAGTCAAAGATGCCTATGGCAAATAATTCTATTGATCAAGGAAGAAGAGGAATATGTGGAGTTTAGATTCATAGCCCATATCTTGTAGAATTTGGTTGATTGTAGTCCACAAGAATTACAGTCTTTAGAAGGCCTACAACAACAGCCCGAGATGCTGATGGGAGAGGACAACACTGGATAGAGCAAGAACTTCATGATGTATGTGTTCTTCAAGGAATTCAAGGAAATGAATATGAGAAAAATTTAGAGGTAGGATGCCATCGTCACCCAATTACAACAACTAATCCAGTAGATCAGGGTAGAGAACTAGCATTTGTAGGCCAAGGTGATTGAGAGATAGGATACCTCTACCCAAATAGATTAGGAAGTTGAGGTGTCCATGAACTCTCCAACTCACCAGAGAGGGTAGTATAATTTAGGGTAGTTAGGTTAGACACATAAAATGAAGAAGTAGAGGTGGGAGGGGGTTTGTGCGCCTCTAACTAAAAAAATACAAAGGAACAGGGGGATTCTATTTTTCAAAAAAAAAACCCTATAATAAATATTGATAATGATAAGGAGCCTTCAGGGTAGAACTAGGGGCAAGACCCTAAACTCAATGCCAAGAGGGACTCTCAGGAGCACTAGATACCTAAAATTGAGGGACCACTACCTAAATAACCCAAGGAGCAGGCACTGGGCGATCAAGAAGTAAGGGAGATAGCTATGGGGAATTAAGAGATTCTTGGGTCCTCTAACAGGGAAGCATATCCCATAGGAAATGAAGATATCCCCATGTAGACTATTGTAATACCAGAAAGGATAAAGGAGAAGGCACATCAAATAGGCCAAAATAAAGGCTAGAGTTACGTTCACCAAACCGAACCCCCACTTGGATGAAGAATGGGAAGAAGGCATGTAGGCATTCACTAAGAAAAAAGAAAAAATTTAAAATCTTCGTAAAGAATTTAAGGTAGCAAAGATAGCTATAAAATCTACCAAGAAATATGAAAGAGGGTCTGGCATTTGTGTGGATCCTACTAAGGATGACCAATTCTGGGAGATGTATGGTTTGTCATAGGTCCAACCCTCCAAAATGAGGAAATGGTTAGAAAGACAGGGGGTGTTCAGACTAGAGGCAGAGGCGATAGAGATTGTAGAACAAAACACTAGCCTCACCGTTAAATAAATTTGACTGTACAAGGCCAATGTGGTTGTTCGAAAGAGGGATGACTTTGATATTCCACTTGGATAATTATGCCCTCAACTCACTAACTTGTGGTAGGAAGCAGAGGAAGCCTTCTAGAAATGAGAAATGACTATGGTCACGGTCCCTAGCATAGGCACTGGGTCAAGCATGATAGGGAGGTGTAGCCAGTGCAACAAGAAGCCAACACAAAATGAAGGCTAACCTAGCATAGCTGAAAGACAACATAGCTAGAGGTCACTGTAGCCCAAAAATACCCTACAATAAACCAGTGCCCCTCAATAGAAACTAAAGTCTTAGAATGAAGGAAAAGCCAAGGCCACTAATAAGAAGAGGAAATAAGGAGAAGTGGCCTACGTGAAGGAGGTGATTACTAGTTTTAGGTGCCACGAGGATGTGGCACATATTAGGCATGGGGGGATGATGAGCATCATATATGCTCATATTTTTGTATAAGTACCAATGGTTTTTGTGTGGCAATATATTATGAGTTGTATATTTTTATGAATCATTATGTATTTATTTAATTAAATCATGTGTATTATCTAATTTGTGTGTGAAGTGTGTTTTGTGTAGTTATTTGCCTGATTTTATCATATTTTGCTCATTTGAGGTCCTACATGGACCTGGCATGCTTCCACTTCATCAGACTAAGGTATACTAAGTAGGCACCTCACTCAAGTAGGTGCCTTACTCAAGTAGACACCAAGTAGGTGCCTTACTCAAGTAGGTGCCAAGCAGGTGCCTTACTCAAGCAGGTGCTATAATTATGCATGTTGACCAGATGGCTATAGAAGGACCCCGTTGACTACCGTTCCACATCATCTATGAGAAACCACTGAATGAACGAGTTGTCCCAGTCAGAGTGGATGAACGCATAACCATCAATGAAGTAGAATATCAACAAAGAAAAAATCATCCTATTTCTAGGAAATGATGAAAAAAAATTTCTCGTGCACCTATTCTAGTAACTAAACTATCCTAGTTTGGACTGTAACCAGGACACCTGTTGTAACAAAACTGCAACCGAAAGTCCTATGTGTGTTATATAAACACACGGAATTATCTTAATCAAGTGAGGCAAATATTTTAGAGAACATTATCACATATAATATTCCATTGCACTATCAATAAAAGCTTGAGAGTTCTTTCCTTAGCATATTATCTTTGTGATTCTTTGAGCGGGATTTGTTGGAACTCGGGCCCACTCCAAGCTAGTATTCCTCCCCTGCTTCTTAGATATTTTCATAGATTTAAATATGCATGATAGTAAATTTATTTCTTATATTAATTTATTCTCTTTAGTGTAGTTTGTCTTTAATTACGCAAGTATGTTTACCGCTTTCAGTGTGGAGTGTTTACTTTTACGTATTTTATTTATGTATAATTTTTATTGGTGTGGATGAATCAATTACTATTTTATAAACATCCCCCAATGATATTTGAATAGATTCATCTCAAAAATGGTAGTGTGAGAAGTCTCAATCATGGCACTTAAGAAGTCTACGAGCTCCCTGGTTTGACAATTTAAATGTGAGGGTTGTGACATATATAGGATAAAATTTACCAGTTTTTTACCCCCAACACTGGGCATCTAGCATCATCGCAAAATAAGGTGTCATGTTGACAAGTAGTTTTGCTACCAGTTATTTTTATTTTTTTGGTTTTGTATGACCATCTAAGGTCAAGATGGTCTTGACCCTGAGATCATCTTGGGTAGACATGATCAGGCTTCCCATGGGAAATATTGTTTGTTGTTGGAGAAAATCACTAAATTAACCCAAATGTTGCCCAAGGTGGATGATGTGATTTAGAAAGGAGGATTTTTGGGAGCCTCCTCATGAAGATGTATTTTATGTGTCTACATTAGGCATTTCAAAATCATACCATTGAAATAGTATTGATATAAGACATCACCAATGATCAAAAATCAATAAGATCTTTTCTATAAGATATTTCTCTCATTATGATCCAAACCTTTAGGCAAAGTATCATTTTTTATGAAGGAAAATATTTATTTATACCATGGATCAAAGGGGATAGACAATGTTTCTACAACAAACACTTCTAGGGGTGATTGACTTGAATTGAGGGTCATTGATTCTCATAACTAAAAAATTATGATCATGGCTTGAATTACTTCTAACTCCAAAGGGATAAAGGATGTGACTGTAACCATGACATTAGCATGGCAATTACTGGATCATGGGATAGATTCCATAGTTGTTTTGTCAAAATTTGACATAATATTTGTAACAATATCATTTTAGAATTTAAGCTTCTCATCCTTAATGTGATAAACATAATTTACTTGGTTTACCAGAAGTTGAGAATCCCCAAATATACAAAGGGTTTTTACATTTAAATAAAAAGTAGCACAAAGTCCCAAAATGAGGTATTCATATTCTATGGTGTTATTTGTGTAGGAAAATATAATTTGAAATAAAGTGGTATTAATTATTTTTGAGGGGTGACTAAAATGATTCCTTTCCAAACACCTTTTAAATATTGGATACCATCAAAGTATAGGATCCAAGAATATTAGAATTTGGCTTCAAGTGTAGAGACACTCATTTGGAAAATCTACAACAATAGGGCAAGTTGCTTTAAGAGGCATCATGGCTAACTGACCTATGACTGCTTAGTCATAGATTACCTTTTGACTAAGAAATTCTAGATCAAATTTTCTAGGGATGATAACCCATTTAGCAGATCATCCTGAAATATGAGGTTTTGACATAAGGTAGCATAGGGGATCAACCTTTACATTAACAAAGCTTTTATGGTTGAGCATGTAATATTGTAATTTTTGGGATGCAAAGTGTAATGGGTTTCATAGATAAAATAGTTCTACTAGTGTAATTGTAGGGAACTTTTCCCTATAGCCTTGTTTCACTCAAAGAAGACTCAATCAAAAGTAGAATAAGCTAAGATAAATAGTAAAAAGGTGCTTCCTACATTTAGTTAGAAGAAAATATCTCAAAAGGAAAGGTATATAAACTCAAAATTTACATTCACCATTAGATCTTTTATCTATGGTTGACTCTCCTCTTTCATCCCAAATCAATCGCATCAAGGGTGCTAAGGCCCATGGGCCATTGATTTTCAATCCAACAGTCTACATGGTTCTTCTAATAGAGGATAGCATAGAAAATAAGATAAGGATTTGATAAATCCTATATTTAGACACATGGTGACTAATCAAGAGCCCAAAGAGGAAATATTTAGTGCTCAAAGTAAGAAGGTATGACATTGGTCAAAGGAGGTTTCATCTCACCCAAGAATACATGGCAGTCACATGTGTAAGGAGGGAAGTAGGAAAATGAGTATTTAAAAATACCACCTTCCATTGGTTGTAAATATTAACTTTCACATCCAAGCATGTTATAACCAATTGCATATCATTTGTTATAACCACCCATCATACGTGAGAGCCTACCCTATAGATCTACACCAATTAGGGATGTCATGCCTATCACATCAGCAAGGTGAGGTATTCCAAGAGAAAAATAATGGAGAATTACTGGTGCAACCACCTCAACATAGTAGCAAAGATATGATTCAATGATGATTTGCCTTCCAAATACTCAAAATATCTCAACATTTATGGCCTTGGATCTAGAGACCTAGAGACCTCAAAGCTATTGTTTCCAGTTGCAAGAGGATTTTGGCTATAGAAAAAAGAATAATTTATAGGTATTATACATAGATATTTGGAGGGAAGGTATCCTAAATAGGCCTAGATTTTATTGTAAGGGAATTGGGATCCATCTACTCATGCCTAGTATCTAGCCGTATAGGCCCTTCCTTTCACCTTTTTTTCAATTGTAACAAGAGGAGCCCAAACCTTGGCCTTCTACCTAAGGACCATCAAAGAACTTGAGCTTTATTGTCTTGTACTAATTTATGGTATGTTAATGGAAATCATGACTAATTTTTCTCTGTCCTCCTCTCTTTAACTTGCTTTTTATTCTTGGCCATGTGTTTATTTGGTTGTGTTCACTTAGTCATAGGATGGCATATTTCATGTTAATTTATGGCCACTTTTTGCAGTCAGAAGTAGGGGTCTTAATTCTTTGGTGCATCCCCCTCATATCTTAGGTTTTAATTTTCTATAAGTATTTACTTTTCTTATTTTTAACTTTCATTGCAATTCCTTTACTTATAACACCCATGGCCTTAACTCATGGAGGTATCTATGTGTTAAGGATTACTTTCAATATGGAGTTGGCCTTGATTAAAAAATTCATAGGTTGCCATATAGGTGGTCTTCCATCCATGTTGCTTCCTATTATTTCTCTCTATGCAAGTCATGGGTGCATCTAGCTCAATGGGTCTTATACCTAAATTTTATAGGTGCATTTAGAGACAACAACAGTAATAAACTAACCTTTCTTTGTGTTGATCATCATATTGAGATAGCATAGCTCCAAGAGTATGAATAGTTAGATCAATGTATAATAACAAAGGTTTAGAGGGGTAAGGAGGTATTGATACAAGAGATGTGAGATATACCTTTAAGGCATAAAATATTTCTTGGCACTTATTATCCCACAAAAAATCCAACAACTTTGCACAAAGTCCTAGAAAAAGGTTGACATTTATCTACAAGTTATTATATGAATAATTTGATAGATTGAAGCTTGCCTTGAAGGCTATGCAATTTAGTTAAGTTATATAGGGGAGGTATATCAGTAGTAGCTCAAATATTATTTATATCCTATATAATGCCTCATCTAGAAATAATTAATCCTAGTAACTTATCATATGTTACTCGGAAAATATATTTAGATGGCTTAAGGTAAATTTTATATTCTTTTAATATTTCAAATATTTGCCTTAAGTATTGGATATGATCTTCATTATAGATTTATCACCCAAGAGGATCATCAATATATTATTCCATTATATCATGTGTCATATTATAAAAGAAATAGATTACATATAATGCATCAAATCATGATGTCATGTGTCATAGATCATAGCCCTTTGATAGGTTACACCTACATTTTTTAAGCCAAATGACATAACTTGATAACAAAAGGTTTTCCATAGGGTTATAAAAGTAATTTTGGTTTGACCTTCAAAAGCAATCTTAATTTTATTATACCTTGAAAACCCATCTATTAAGGACATCATGCCACAACTAGCAGTGAAATCAAAAATCATATCAATTTTAGGTAGAGGAAATTCACCTTTAGGATAAGCCTTGTTGATGTCTAAAAACCTAGTACATATTTTGATGATGCTCTCTTTTTTAGAAAAAAATATTTATGTTGGAAATATAATTTAAATAGTCAATATATTTTATGAATTCAACATCAAGGAGATTTTTAATATCTTATTTGACCAATAGAGCAAATTTAGGATGCATTTTTTAAGCTTTTATTTAATAGCTTTTGCATCAGGTCAATCTACAAGGTGATGGACAACTATGAAAGGGTCCAACATTGGCATATTGGTATAAGACCAAGAGAATATATCTTGAAACTTGATCAAAAGTTTGGTGAATCCTTCACATTCATCAAAGGTCAAAGATTTACCTAAGTTAAGAATTTTAGGTGAATCAAAATTTTCAATGTTAACATCAATGGTTTCTTCTATGAGGATGTGATATTCATCCTCAAATTGAGGAGGAGTTGGTAAAATTCCTATTAATAAAGGTCTTTAGGATTAAGGGTCACCATCCTCAAGCTTAGTGGATTTGATATTGGCTACACTGGAAAAGGATCCATCAAAGAAGTCATCTTGAAATATGTCATCATTGCGAATATGGAATAAAATATGCCTTTTTACATAGTCCTCCTTAGTAGCAATTAATTTAGGATGAACTAATGTTATTATATTTATAGAAAAACATCGATGGGAGAAGAGAAGGTTTATAATCATTCATATCCCATTCTAATCCATTACCAAAGGTGAATTCCTCATAGGTATTTATTATCATTATCAATGTCTATTGGTAAAGGTTGATTTTTGCTAAGGATGTAACATATCCTACAATGACCAAGCCAGACCTCCACTTCTAGAGGTTATTTAATTCCTTGTTCATGGGATCCTAGACCATTCCCTTGATATCCCATATTAGTAACCATTTTTTTGGGTAAAGGGTATGAATTAGACATGTAACATGTCCTAAATTGCTTTTCAATGGGATAATATTTACTACCATGAATTTTCTCTTCATGGGAAGTACCAATATAAGTGAATGAACATCCTATGTAAAGTATTTGATGTTTTTTGTGAGACAAATCTAGAGTTCTAGGTAATGATGGTAACTTAGAAAGGTCTATGAATGATTCCTTATGAAATAATTTGTTTTTTTGGTTATCCATTTGATATCTAGATTGATAATTAATAGTTAAAGATTCAAATGTATTAAAGATTTGATAAGAAACTGAAGAGGTAGAAGAAGAAATATTATTGAAAGGAATAGAGATAGGATATGGACACAGGTTAGTTTTTCCTCAATAATTGTATAATAGGAAAAAGGTTGAGGATCATATAGGATGTGAATGAGTTTACCCTTACATTCATACTTGAGACATTGATGAAGGGCTGAAGGGATGAACCTCATTGCATGAATTCAAGGGCATCCTAGGAGAAGGTTATAAGTGAGTTCATAAGGTATGACATAGAAAATAGTATTGAGGATATGAGGCCCAACTATGAGGGTAAATGTTATAGTCTCACTAGAGTCTTGGGTTCCATTATTAAAGATTCTTAATATGAGATCATTTTTTTCAAGGTCTTGTTTCCCCATACCAAATATTTTGATGAATTAAAGGCCACAAAAATTCAAGACAAATCTGTTGTCAATAAAAATTATTTTATGAATAGATCACCTATGTAGCTTATAATGTAGAGGGAAATTTCCCTATGCATGGATGGTGGGGGAAGGTCATCTTCATAAAAGGCTATAGTGGCATGATTTATCCCAAGAGATCCAATGACATTGGCAAGATTTTTTGGTTAAATATCTTGGGGTACAATTTGTTCACTCAATAGCTGAAGTAAAGCTTACCTATAAGCAAAATAAGTTTGGAGAAGTTCAAAGAGAGAAATATTGGTGGAAGTGCTAGTTAATTATTGTTTAATATCGAGCATACCTTCAAATTGACCTTGAGGTTTTAGAACAAGAGGTGGGTTTTTAGAGGAAGAAACTCTTTTGTCATGAAGGACTAGAGGTGGTTGAGAAGGTTGATTAGAAGATTTATATTTTTTTTGTCACATATTGGTAACTATAGGATGATTTCTCCACCTACATCCACAACCCCTGTAAACAAGCTAGAATTATAATTTTGATCAAGTTTTATCATCATTTTACAAAGGTATCAAAACTACAATTAGAATCAAAGTATCTTTTAGGCATAATTTTAAGACTAGATCAAGATCCTACTAAAAATTTAGCTACGAAGAAGTAAAAGGTAAGCCAGAAGATTGTTTATTAGCTCAATATTCAACATTCATTGCCTAAATTCCAAAATAATTTCTCTAAGGTACGTAACCTAGCAATATGTAGAAGTAACAAAACCAGAATTTGACTAATGCATAAAATCTGACACTCAAAAGCAAGGGACCAAATTTTTTGAAGAAAAGGTAAGTATAAAAACAATAAAAGTTTGGTATGCAAAATTCATCACATGGCCGGATTAAAATTTTTTCCAATGCAAGAGAGTCTAATATTTTGCCTAACACTAGCCTCAAATTTTAGTTAAGTCTAAAGAGTAATCTAGACTTTCAAAAATGTTGATAACATCAGAAAAGCAAAAAGGTTTGACATTTGGTATCGAACATTTACAAGTCAAAACATATAATTTGGCTAAGTATGGACACTAAACTTGTAAGCAGTCAAACTTTAGCAAAGCGCTGACATCATCCAATGCAAACAAAGTTTTGACATCCAACATCAAGGCATCCCCTTACTAGAGGTAAAATATGATTAAGTGTCAAATAATTGCTAGACTTTTCAAGTGTTGAAGTTATCATAAATTGCATAAAAAGTTCTAGCACAAACTAAAACCAAGCTTGGATAAAATATTTCTCTAAGGCATGAAGCCCAACATGAAAGCATTAAATTTTAAGAGTCAAATTTGACACCTGATATAGCCCATTTAAAATAGCAACTAACTATAAATCCAAGGGCTAAACTCATTACAAAACTGACATAATAAATAAGGAAAAAGGGTCTAACATTAAGCTATAATTGCTAGACTCAAAATTTAGCTAAGGTATAGAGTCAAAAACAAAGGAAGTTGAAATTTCAAATACCTATAAAAACTCTTAAAACTTTGGCTTCAAAATATGGGCTCCCAAATCTATCCTAGTGAGCAAGTTTGATACAAAGGAAGTTGATCTTTCAAATACCTAACAAAGATCTCAAAATTTTGGCTTCATGTGTGTTGACCAACTACCTAGCATCACCACTATCAAATATTTCAATGGTCAAAGGCTTCTCCATCACACACCTATCTTAACATAGCTAAGGTCAATGCAACATAAAGGAGTGGAAGAAAGTAGACCTATCAGAAGATGCTTAGAATCTTATGGTGTAGTATACACACTAGCTCCTCAAGAGAAAATGGACTAGACACATCATTCAAACATACTTGAAGTAGATAAGCATAGCTGAGCTGAAAGCAATACCTATTTCCTACACTCACTCTAATAAGCATGCAAAAATGTTCCACATAATCATTCCAAGCTAACTGAATGTAATGTAAATCTATATACACTTGAATGTAACCCATTTCAAGGGGGCTCTTTAGATTTTACAATTGTATAAGCTTGTATGATCAAATTATGTATGCCTCTTAATGAAAATAAAAGTGTTGTTTGGCCTCTATCTAAGAATGTTTTTTTATCAGATATAGAAGGGAATTTGAAAGGGTCCCCAAATGTTATATATTAGGAGAAAAACTATAAAACTTGGCCAAAAACCAACTTCAAAAAGATAAGAACAGCTATAAAACACAATTTCTAGACACCCAACACTAAGCAAACTAGCAACATCTTAAAAATAGGCCCAAAGGATAGAACAATACAACTAGAGGATGTATAAAATATATAACTTGACACAAGCTAGGAGCACCACCAGATGGGATAGGATAGAAGTCTCAATAAGTAACCTCATACCCCTTGGGATCCATCACCCCTAATAATAGTCAAATCTTTATTTCATAGGAGCATAAATTTTATGTCCACTGCACAAGCAATAGCAAAATTAAGTGTGTCAATGATAGAAGACTGGTAATCCACCACCAAGTTGAGAAAGGAGGTTACTGAATTAGGGTCGAGAAAATCAAAAGAAGCAATACCCCTATGCTTCAATGAACCCAAAATTAGAACTATTTTTTCTTTGGGGGAAGAAAATCCTTAGCCTCTTGAATATCAACATACATAGGTGTCTTATCTACTCTAATATTCTTAGAAAAATCCATTTAGACCTCATTGTGATATCCTTCCCACTGCACATAGGTAAATTAACACCAACACCCTTAAAATATTCCTCAAACTTTTACCATCAGTTACCTGATTGGATAAATTATCCTCTACCATGTTCAAACCACCAGACTCTAACCTAGCCCTACCTAAAGAATTCTTAGAGATTAAAAAATTGGTTAGGGTGGTGGGTGTCTAAGTGGTGGGTGGATTGGGGTCTAGCCCACCCACCCCACCCTTGGAGAGGATCACATGCTAAAAAATAAGCAATGCTAACCCTTGGTATAGAATACAAGGTATTTATCTCTTTTAAATATTCTTTGTGAGATCCTATATTGTTTGGTGTGTTTTGATGTTTATTGTTGTTGTTGTTGCTTTTCTCTTTCATGTTTTGTTTTTCCTTTGTTGATGATATTGTCTTAGTTTAAGGTTTTCACCTGTATGCCCTCACACACTGACTTGGTGATGAATTCCAAGCTGTGAAACCCATTGAGGTTTGATGATGAAGTACAAAATTGATGAGGTAGCCCAAGTCCTATCGGTCCTCATCTTATGATAGTTCTTAGACTAGCCTTGGCAAAAAATAGGGTATGAAGTAAAAACATGCAAGCCAACAAGGTGGATATGAAACTCACCATCATTGATCTTGATCAATGGTTGGGTGTGGTTTAAGATAGTGTGTGGTGTGTGGATGTTCATTTTATCCTATGCAATAGAAATAAAAGACATAGAGAATTCAATGATATTTCACTAATGCATGAAAATTATGTCTCAAAATTCAGATTTCTAAGTAATAAACATTTAAATTTCAAAAATATAAAAATTCAAAACCCTAATATGATATCACCCTTTGAACAGGTAGTAAGAAAATAGGCACATAGTAAGCAAAATAGGGGCCATCTCTACGAAGGACAATATATAGAAGAGGATATCTAACACATGGATGATCAGAATTAGGGGCCATATGGGATAAGGGCAGCTAGAAATAGAGGTCGTCTAAACCATGGATGGTCATAGATACATTGTTTGAAATGTTGGACATTTTGAGCAGTTATCACCAAATGTCCAAAGTGATTTGTCATTGATGTCATGATGTTAGGAAGATGCCAGTGATCATCCTTCACCAGTTCAAGTGAAAGGGAAACAGTTTCGGTGTTAAGATAGAATGTCTGCATCAGTGAACTCAAGGAAGTGAGTCAGAGTTTGATTTAATTCCACCATGGTAGCAAATTTTTCAAGAGTAAGAGGAGCACATAATATTATAATTCTTATAATATTATTCCAGGCTGAAGGAGAAACCCAGAAGTCAATATTGTAATTTTAATTATAATATTTTGGGTCATAAGGTTGCAATTATTTTATTGGGAATAAATCCAAAAATTGGATTTAATTCGAGCATCCGGTGCAAAAATAATAAACCCAAAGGTTGGGTTCATCAAGTTTCAAGAAGGCAAGTGGATAATAATTCAATAACCCAAAGGATGGGTTCATCAAGGTGTAAAGAAGGCAATTTATTATTAATTATTTTAAAATAACCCAAAGTGGGTTTTTAAAATAACTAATTAAAGGCTTTGTAAAGGTTTTATCCTATTTGCTCATTCGAATTTGAAAGAGTCGATGTTTGAAAATATGGTGTAATATTTCCTATTTAATGCCCTCGCAAACCTTAGAAGAAGACATCCTTGCTAATTTGTTTTTGGAGTGCATGCGAATTAAGGCTCGTGTTTAAAATATTTTGCAAATTGTGAAAATGTTGAAGTAGGTAACATTTGGATTTGTGGAGCACATAGGCCAGCTTGGCCTAGTGGTGCATTGGCTTGGTGAGACACATGAGGTCCTGGGTTCAATTTGCTTGGAGTTTGCTTGCTTAGTCAAAGCACTCGAAGTGCATTTTGATTGTTTCAAAAGGTGCAAGTTCGTGAGGTTTTTGGTGTAGTTCATGCCTCTTTAGGCACGTGTGGGTGCATGGCCCAACGGTGGCTTGGCCATGGTTAAGGCATTGGGAAGGAGGACATCGGGGGATCGAATCCCTCCGAGAGGCGAGGCAAGTTAATTTTTTTTTATTTTAATTTTTATTAAAATAGCCTTAAGGGAGAAATAAGGGTTATGCTATACCTTAGAAAATTGAGAGATTTTTGATGGTTTTATTTTTTGAAGGGTAGCATATTATATATCATTGGAAAGCATTTTTCAAGGGCTATTTGATTAAATTTCTTAGAAGGATAAATAATGTGTGTGTAAAGAGATATTTTTATTTTTTTAAAGGGGTTCAAAAGTGAGTTTGATTTGTTCTTTTTCAAAGGGGATTAATTCTTTCATGAGGGGACATCGTGAATTTTATTGATTAGGAGTAATAAGGTGTTATTGGGATATTATTTTTATTATTGTGATATTACTCAAGTCCTCTAACCTCTTTGTGATTGAAAAAGGAACATTTGAAAGTGGCAGATTTTGTGAGATCAATTCCTAGGGCATCAAAAGGTATGGGCAAATATTCTTCTCAAAATTTTTTGTGAGTGGATGGTTTTTTTTCTGTAAAATATCATTGGAGAGAAAAGGATTGATTGTGGTTTCCTTATCGAGAGTTGCTTGTTGAATAAGGTTTTCTGGAAAGTGACTTTTGCCATATTGCCTAGTGAATTTTGAAGTTGTTGGTACAAGGTTTTCTGGATTAGTGGAGTGACTTCAAAATTGTTTTGATGAGCATTGTTGTTGAGATTGATTGTGCCAAGACTTGAGAGTGATTGCAAAAGCTTTGGGTTGAGAATCTTGTGCAAAATATTGAAGAGATCATGAGTATCATTGTTATGTGAAAGTTGTTTGATTAGCATTGTTGGCAAAACTATTTTGAGAAGCTTGAAGGATCATGAGTATCATTGTTATGTGAGATTTATTGTTGAGCATTGTTGGAAATATTTTGTGTTGGCAATTTTGGTTACTTTGGGTACATTGCTTTTGCTCAAGTGTATCAGTTTTCATTGATGTTAAGAAGCTCTTGAAGGAATTTGATTTGATGTCAAATAATTTTTTTTTATGAAGGTTACGACATGATAGTTTCAAAGGTCTTTTGTAAACCCCAAGCTGGTCGGTTTAAATATTACAGGTGGATGCATTAGTTTAATGCATTTGGGTCCAGGAGGAAGTATTTATTTAAATAATTAAAAACCTTGTTAAGGTTCCTTTTAATTATTTTTAAATAAATATTTTTTTGCATTGGGTTCTCCTAACCCATGGCGCAAATGTCTTAACTTTGATGGTGCTATGTTCTAAGTTTGTGGGCGCTAGCCAAGACCTCCGCCGACATGTTAAACTCCTCCGTTGACGTGTTAAACTCCTCGCCGACGTCAAGATTTTATGGGAAATATGCATATAAATCTCCCACAATGAAGATCAAAGATTATCCCATCCACATTTTTGAAAAGTGTTGCTTGCTGTGAATTCGTGATCTAATGTTCGATTTCTTCCTCATTGAGATTTCGTGATCCATTGTTCGGATATCTACCGTTCATTTTTGTATCCGTCGTAAGGTTTTGTCGTCTTCATTCACGTTAGAAGACAGGGAGGCCTATTGTTTATTTTAGCTCTGGCACAAAAGGTACAAGGGAAACAAAGTGAGTTTTAAACCTCATCGGACGCCTTTGGTGCATCGGTAGCGGCTAGGCTATTGGTGCACTACTGAAATGGGAGGTTCTGCATTCGAATAATGTGAAAGGATTTTTCTTCATTGAAGTGGACATAGCAGGTGGTGTTAGATTTCATGCACAATTTCTCCATAGCGCGATTTTTGGTGTTGGCCAAGGTATTTTCGAAATTAATTTTTTCTAGTGTATTTTGCGGATGGAGGAAGTTTATTAGAGAGAAAAATAGCTTAGGAGTTATAAGGAGTTTGAAGCTTGCTTTATTTTGATAAAAGATTCTTTTGAAAGTGTTGTTTGCATTATCTTATTGCATTCTTATGAGAGATAAAATTTATTGTTGATAAGACTATAAGGGAGAAATAAGGTGTATAAGGGATAAATATTTCTTGTAATGTTGAGAGTGCTTTTGGTTGATTATGGAAATGAAAGCATGATGTTTTAAGGTTAGAATTGCTTCTTGTGTGAAGTTGTGAAACCTTAAGTGGGCAGCTTTGATATTGACATTAGTTTTCATTAAATTGGTTATAATCAAGCTATTCTTTACTTGGTTAAAGTATTGGGCTTACTTCTTTGTTGATTATTTGAAAAGTTGTTTTGTGCTATTGAGATTTGAGTTGGTGGATGCTTTTTTTTCAAACAATATTGGAGAGAAAAGGAGTTCTACTTGTTTACTTTTTTGATGTTGATTGTGAAATGCTTCAAGGTTGTGTTTTGAGTTGAATGGTGTTGATTGAACCTTGTTTGATGAGCATTGTTGTTGAAGCCCTAATTGATGGTGAAAAGAACATGAGTATCATTGTTATATGATTCTTTGCATAGTTGGCAATTGCTGGGGTTTCATGTTCTTGAAAGAAAGCATTCTATCCTATCCATTTCATATATTGAGTTGAGTTTTCAGATTTGAGTTTGATATTGAGTTGAGTTGATTTGAGTTGAGTTTTGAGATTGGGAGTTGAGTATAGAACATATTGAGTCTCTAAAAATTCTCTTTATGCTTCTATGAGTTTGACAAATCACATTGGGTCTCTAACAATTCACTTTGTGATTTCCTTCTAAGAAAGTTTTTCTTGGTGAGCTTGTTGAGTTTTTGGACAAGTTCCGGTGGGGACTTGTGAGCAATTTTGGATAGGTTTTGATGGGGACTTGTGAGCAAATTTGGACAGGTCCTAGTAGAGGACTTGTGAGCTGAGTTTGATAGTTCTATCAGAGAACTTGAGGACAGAGGTGCACTGGTTCTATGGGAAGAACCTGAGGACATATTTGGAAAGTCTTTGAGAAGGCTTGTATGTAAAGGATTGATTTTTTCAAGAGTTGGAAAGATCTAACAGATAGAGGAAGACTTGTACTAGACCGACTGACTGTGTTTGGTACAGATTGCTGAGCTGTTGTGGATGTGATCATATAAGGCAAAGGTATCTTAGGCTAAGCATTGAGGACAGGAGGTCTTCGATGGAAAGGAGTTCCACGTGCTAGCAAGAGGTAGAGGCAGTTGATATTCTGAGGGATCATTTCCAAAGCATAGGGGAAGGTATCTCCTTTGAGCAGAGGCTCATAAATTCTTATTGGGTGAAGGTATCTCCTTTGGGACGAGGCTCATAAACATTGTAATTGGGAAGGATTCCCAAAGAACTTTGAGAAAAATTTTAGAGAAAATTTTTGTGGATGTAGCCCAACCATTTTGGGTGAACCACGTTAAAAATGGGTCTTCAATGTGTGATGCTTTCTGTCTTGATTAATGTTGTGTTGATGCCATTGCTATCTAAAGTTAAAATTATTAATTGGTTAAGTCTTATACTATTCACCCCCCCTCTCAGTATAAGTCCATGTTCTTCATTTTGATTTGGATGATACATGCTTGGACTAGAGGTTGTGAGCAAGAGTTGTTTCTTGATTGATTGGTTGAGTGAGTTTATTAAGCCTAGTCAAGTGGATGTATGAAGTGATTGTTCAAGTTCCATAAAACAAACTATTCTATATTCTGAATTGAGAAAGTTATTAAGTCATGAAAATAGAACATATTGAGTCTTTAACAATTATCTTTATGCTTCTATGATATTGAGTTGAGAAAGTGATTGAGTATTGATTATAGAACATATTGAGCCTCTAAAAATTCTCTTTATGCTTCTATGAGGTTGAGTTGAGAAAGTGATTGAGTATTGATTATAGAATATATTGAGTCTCTAAAAATTCTCTTTATGTTTCTATGAGATTGATTTGAGTTGAAAAAGTTATTGAGCATATTTGAGTAGGTTTTGAGTGGACCTATTGAGCAGAGTTGAGCAAGTTCTATGTGAGCTTGTTGAGCAAATTTGAGTAGGTTCTAAGTGGACATATTGAGTAGATTTGAGCAAGTTCTTGGTGAGGTTGCTGAAGCAAATTTTGAGCAGGTTCTTGGTGAGCTTTTTGAAGCAAATTTTGAGTAGGTTCTTGGTGAGCTTGCTAAAGCAGATTTTGAGCAAGTTCTTTGTGAGCTTGCTAAGCAAATTTTGAGCAGGTTCTTGGTGAGCTTGCTGAACAGATATTGGACAAGCTCTAAGTGATCTTGTTAGACATATATTGAGCAAGTTCTATTTGAGCTTGTTGAAAAATATTTGGAGGTGACATAGTATAGATAATAGAGTCTTAGTGGATAGATATCGAGCAGCTAGGACAATTGAAGACATGTCTTCTAAGTGAGGAGTCTTCAAGTGGAAAGAGATCCACTAGTCAGTGCAGTAGAGAGATAGAATCTTCTAGAATATCACTAGCTATATTTGAAGAGAAAAGAGTTATCCTATGGAATATATCCACAAACTTGGGATTAGGGGATCAGTATGTCCATTGGACTATGGTCCATAAACATTGTAATTGGGAAAAATTTCCCAAGAGATTGATTGAGGAAGTTTTAGTAAAATATTTTCTCTATGGATGTAGCCCAAGTTGGGTGAACCACGTAAATGATGGCTCTCATGTGTGTGATACTTTGTGTGATGTTTATTGCTTTGATATTGATGATGGTAATTGGTTTGAAAAGTAAAAATTTAGATCTTATACTGTTCACCCCCATATCATTATAAGCATATGTTATTCAATCGATATCAAAGTAGGTTTCTTCAGAAAGATTCTAACAGCTTGGAGGAGGATCCATAAGTAACACACATGTTCTGAGGGAGTGAATAAATTATATACTTTTAGGAAGCACTCTTCAACTATCTCCAAGATCTTGAAAGGATTCAAGAATAGAGTGCACAACTAAAGGAACAAATCCGAAATGATGAATTGGCAAGAATTGAGCTTCTAAAAAGGCTAATAGAACTTGAAATAGAAGTGAAATAAAGAAGAGATATTGAACATCGGTTGAGAGACATGTTGGAAGCCAAAGAAGTAGGACTTGAGAGAGTGGCAGTAGATATTGTTATGCTAAAATGCAGAATTGAAATAAATAAGAGATTACAAGGAGCAACACCAAGTAAGCAAGAGAAAGAAGCATGTCAACAAGAGGTAGGAACATAAAAAAAAAAGGAGGTATCTCACCATATATCAAGGAAATAATACCACAAAAGGAATAATACCAGATCGAGTCCTCATCAAAACAGGTTACAAAATTCCTTCCATGGACATTTTTTTTCTTGTAATAAATATGGTCATAAAGCTATGCAATGTATTAGAAGAGATAGTGATAGTAGTAGTATGGATTCTCTTGCACCACATATGGATGATGATGTTAATTTTTACAAATGCAATAGTTTTGGCATACAACTAGAAGGTGCAAACTAGAAATTCCTAAGTCTAGTAGAAAGACCACAACTCAAACTACTAGAAAATAAGAAAAAGGGAAAGGAAAATTAAAATCCTTGCTAGTTCAAATAGATTTGCATGCTTAGGATGAAGAATAAAAATGGTTTATGGATAGTAGATGCTCTAGACACATGATAGAAGAAAAGGACAAGTTTATAGTTTTGAAAGAAGGAAATAGAGGGTCAGTAAGCTTTGGGGACAATGGTTCATCAAATATTTGTGGAAAAGGAACTCTAAGTATAAGAAATGGGAAAGCAAAAGCTAAAAATGTTCTATATGTGGAAGGTCTAAAACATAATCTCTTGAGCATTAGTCAACTCTGTGATCAAGGTCATATGGTAACTTTTCATCAAGATATATGTGAAGTAAGAAAATCTAAATCTTGGAAACTAGTAGCTAGTGCTATAAGAGAAAGAAATATTTATGTACTCAATGATATCAAATGGGAAAGATGTCTCTTATCCAAATAAAATGATATCCGGTTACAACATAGAAGATTGGGACCAGATGAAAATCTTCTAATGGCATTGGAAGATAAATAATATTCCATAGAAGACAAGTCTAAAGGAAGTAGAAATTTGGACAAAGGTAAACAAATAGAGGAATATTTAGAAGAGAATGGATATGATCTAAAGGGAGAACTCATCTATGCTCTTAAAATGGTAAATAAGGTGAGAAATCATAATTCTAAGCTTGAAATTCAGTTGCAGGAATGTGATGATGAAATACGAGCACTCATAAAGGATTTAGAGAAATCCAAGGCTAAGGCAAACAGGTCCAAGGACAAGCTAGAAGCTAAGATCTTAGAATGTGAACAGCTAGCACAAGAAGTGGCACTACTCAAGAAGGATCTAGAAGAATATAATATCATGATAAAAGGGTTCACAAAAAGTTCTAAGAACATGGATAAGTTCAAAAGTGGATAATAAAGAGTTTCTTGCAAATCAGGTCTTGGAAGCAAACAGGTTTAAGAAGATAATTCAACTACCAGTTCCGAAGATACTTCAGAAGAAGAGGATACTTTAGAAGAGGAATTCTTAGATGATAGTGAAAGTGAAAGTGAAACTTCCAAGGAGGAATCAAATCTCAGTGAGTCCAGCAGAAATAGGAACAATGGGCAAATAATATTCAGATGGAATAACAATCAGAACGGATCAAGAGAGACTATAAGACCAATGAGACCAATACAAAGTGGTTTCAATAGAATATGCTTTTCTTGTCATAGTTTTGGGCACATGGGTTCATAGTACAAAGCATAGGGAAGATAGGAATATGGAAGTATGCAGCGCTTTCATGCGTATTGCTACTCATGTAATCATTTTGGTCACAAGGCAGTGAATTGCAGGGTTCAAGACATAAGAGGATATGGCTTCACTAGGAGGAGTCCAAAGTCATTCGTTCCTCCAAGGAATAATAGTAGTGTTTAGTGCTACAGATGCAATAATGATGGTCACATAGCAAAGTGGTGTAGAGCATACATACCTGAATCAAGCAGAAGCTGGAATAGGAAGAATTTGAATAAGAACAGGAACAAAAATAGAGACTCAAAAAAGAACAAAAAGATGAATAGGAATAGAGACTCATATTGTAATTTTAATTATAATATTTTGAGTCATAAGGTTGCAATTATTTTATTGGGAATAAATCTAAAAATAGGATTTAATTCGAGCATCCGATGAAAAAATAATAAACCAAAAGGTTGGGTTCATCAAGGTTCAAGAAGGCAAGTGGATAATAATTCAATAACCCAAAGGATGGGTTCATCAAGGTGTAAAGAAGGCAATTTATTATTAATTATTTTAAAATAACCCAAAGTGGGTTTCTAAAATAACTAATTAAAGGCTTTGTAAAGGTTTTATCCTATTTTCTCATTTGAATTTGAAAGCGTCGATGTTTGAAAAGGTGGTGTAATATTTCCTATTTAATGCCCTCTCAAACCTTAGAAGAAGACATCCTTGCTAATTTGTTTTTGGAGTGCATGCGAATTAAGGCTCGTGTTTAAAAGATTTTGCAAATTATGAAAAGGTTGAAGTAGGGAACGTTTGGATTTGTGGAGCACATAGGCCAGCTTGGCCTAGTGGTGCATTGGCTTGGTGAGACACATGAGGTCCTAGGTTCGATTCACTTGGAGGTTGCTTGCTTAGTTAAAGCACTCGAAGTGCATTTTGATTGTTTCAAAAGGTGCGAGTTCGTGAGGTTTTTGGTGCAATTTGTGCCTCTTTAGGCACTTTTGGGTGTATGGCCCAATAGTGGCTTGGCCATGGTTAAGGCATTGAGAAGGAGGATGTTGGGGGATCAAATCCCTCCGAAAGGTTATGCAAGTTAATTTTTTTTATTTTAATTTTTGTTAAAATAGCCTTAAGGGATAAATAAGGGTTATGCTATGCCTTAGAAAATTGAGAGATTTTTTATGGTTTTATTTTTGTAAGGGTAGCATATTATATATCATTGGAAAGAATTTTTCAAGGGCTATTTGATTAAATTGCTTAGAAGGATAAATAAGGTGTGTGTAAAGATATATTTCTATTTTTGTAAAGGGGTTCAAAAGTGAGTTTGATTTGTTCTTCTTCAAAGGAGATTAATTATTTTATGAGGGGACATGATGAATTTTATTGAGTAGGAGTAATAAGGTGTTATTGGGATATTATTTTTATTGTTGTGATATTACTCAAGTCCTATAAATTGCTATTTGAAAGAATTTTTCAAGGGCTATTTGATTAAATTGCTTAGAAGGATAAATATTTCAAGAATTTTATGAGGGGACATGATGAATTTTATTGAGTAGGAGTAATAAGGTGTTATTGGGATATTATTTTTATTGTTGTGATATTACTCAAGTCCTATAAATTGCTATTTGAAGAATTTTTCAAGGGCTATTGTTGTGATATTACTCAAGTCCTATAAATTGCTATTGGAAAGAATTTTTCAAGGGCTATTTGATTAAATTGCTTAGAAGGATAAATAAGGTGTGTGTAAAGATATATTTCTATTTTTGTAAAGGGGTTCAAAAGTGAGTTTGATTTGTTCTTCTTCAAAGGAGATTAATTATTTTATGAGGGGACATGATGAATTTTATTGAGTAGGAGTAATAAGGTGTTATTGGGATATTATTTTTATTGTTGTGATATTACTCAAGTCCTCTAACCTCTTTGTGATTGAAAAAGGAACATTTGAAAGTGGTAGATTTTGTGAGATCAATTCCTAGGGCATCAAAAGGTATGGGCAAATATTCTTCTCAAAATTGTTTGTGAGTGGATGGTTGTTTTTCTATAAAATATCATTGGAGAGAAAAGGATTGATTGTGGTTTCCTTATTGAGAGTTGCTTGTTGAATAAGGTTTTCTAGAAAGTGACTTTTGCCATATTGCCTAGTGAATTTTGAAGTTGTTGGTACAAGGTTTTCTAGATTAGTGGAGTGACTTCAAAATTGTTTTGATGAGCATTGTTGTTGAGATTGATTATGCCAAGACTTGAGAGTGATTGCAAAAGCTTTGGGTTGAGAATATTGTGCAAAATATTGAAGAGATCATGAGTATCATTGCTATGTTAAAGTTGTTTGATTAGCATTGTTGGCAAAACTATTTTGAGAAGCTTGAAGGATCATGAGTATCATTGTTATGTGAGATTTATTGTTGAGCATTGTTGGAAACATTTTGAGTTGGATGATACATGCTTGGACTAGGGGTTGTGAGCAAGATTTGTTCTTGAGTGATTGGTTGAGTGAGTTGATTAAGCCTAGTCAAGTGGATGTATGAAGTGATTGTTCAAGTTCCATAAAATAAACTATTCTATATTCTGAATTGAGAAAGTGATTGAGTTGTGAGAATAGAACATATTGAGTCTAACAATTATCTTTATGCTTCTATGAGATTGAGTTGATAAAGTGATTGAGTATTGAGTATAGAACATATTGAGTCTCTAAGAATTATCTTTATGCTTCTATGAGATTGAGTTGAGAAAATGATTGAGTATTGAGTATAGAACATATTGAGTCTCTAACAATTCTATTTATGTTTCTATGAGATTGATTTGAGTTGAAAAAGTTATTGACCAGATTTGGACAAGTTCTATGTGAGCTTGTTGAGAAGATTTGAGCAAGTTGAGTGGACCTATTGAGCAGAGATGAGCAAGTTTTGTGTGATCTTGTTGAGAATATTTGAGCAGGTTCTAAGTTGACCTATTCAGCATATTTGAGCAAGTCCTTGGTGAGCTTGCTGAAGCAAATTTTGAGCAGGTTCTTGGTGAGCTTGCAAAGTAGATTCTGAGGAGGTTCTTGGTGAGCTTGCTAAAGTAGATTTTGAGCAGGTTCTTGGTGAGCTTGCTGAGTATATTTTGAGCATGTTGTTGGTGATCTTGTTGAATATAGATTGGACAAGTTCTAAGTGAGCTTGTTCGATAGATATTGAGAAAGTTATGTGTGAGCTTGTTGATAGAGCTTTGGAGATGACATAGTATAGAGAATAGAGTCTCAATGGATAGAGATACAGTAGAAATGACAATTGAAGATAAGTCTTCTGAGTGAGGAGTCTTCAAGTGGAAATATATCCACTAATTAGTGCAATGTAGAGAGACAAAGTCTTCTAGAAGATCACTAGCTAGAGCTAAAGGGGAAAGAGTTATCCTATGGAAAATATCCATGAACTTGATATTAGGGTATCAGTATCTCCATTGGACTATGGTCCATAAACATTGTAATTGGGAAAGAGTTCCCAAGAGATTGATTGAGAAAGTTTTAGTAAAATATTTTCTTTGTGGACATAGCCCAAGTTGGGTGAACCACGTAAATGATGGCTCTCATGTGTGTGATGCTTTGTGTGATGTTTATTACTTTGATCTTGATGATGGTAATTGGTTTGAAAAGTAAAAAGTTAGATCTTATGTTGTTGACCCCCCTCTCAGTATAAGCATATGTTCTTCATGAAATTGAAATTTCTTCCATATTTTTCCTATTTAGGCATGTAAAGTTTTATGTTTCTTTATTGAAATTAGGAAAATATGGACAAAACCACTTATAGGTGAAGCCTACATCTACTAATTTTTTTTTTTTGAGTTTTTCTAAACTCTATTCTAGGGCCATCTCTAGGTAGGATGGATATGAATGTAGGCCATATCGAGGTGATATGGTTACTCCTACTTTATAAGTCAATGATGGTGGTAACTGCAATTCAATAAAATAAATAAAAACAACAATTAGCAACAAAATTTATGAAAATAGCCAAGATCCAGTCATGATCGCCATTGTAGATATGAAAATGACCATACATCCAAGCAACAAACATTAAAGAGAGCAATAATACTGAAATCACAAATATCAAGAATGATATATGTATAATATGAAATATGGTTTTCTTTTATTAATCAATAATATCCATTATCTATCATGATATTATAATAAAATCCCTCTTAGGGATGTGCTACCCTTCTTGATACAATGATTACAATAATGAATCTTTTGGATGTAATCCACAGAATCTTATTCAATCCCACAAACTAATTTGGAGAGGGGTTTCTCATGACCTTCACAATTGAGGGTGGTTCTATATGAGTCTTTATGATGTTTAGATCCATTGAAAGATCTAAAATATCCATACAAATAAACTCAAAATATATTAATAGCATTTGAGGAGCCTTTCAAGATAAGGCCCATTATCCATGATAAAAAATGATAAAAAAAATTAAAATATAGTAAACAAATGCATAAAACTGAAATCTAACTATGCTAGCTAGTAATTGAAATGTTGTTAAATCTACTGAAAACAAGAAAATAAAGGAAAAAGATCTTTCCAAGAGGCCATCCTTGTGTAGAGCGGTCTGGCCTATAGGTTGTCCCTAGGTAGGATGGTGGCACCTATGGGCCATATGGAGGTGATACAACCACTGAGTTGTGAATGGATTCCTTGTAAATAATGTGGAATGACATTAGAATTGATTTGGAGAATTTTTTTTCAAGGGTGTACTCATGAAGAATGACTTGGTGGCGGGAATTGGCACTAAAACAAGGTTGTTGGATAGCACAATGTGAATGTGATATTCAAACTCCAATGGAATCCATTGACATAATTTCCATGGAGAGAAAGGATGCAAAGGAGGCTTTGAAGCTTTTGGGGTAAAAATATAGCAATACTTCATTGCTTGGAATACTGTGAGCTCTTCAATCATCGATATGATGACAATTCAATGCTTGAAAACTAGACTCTTTTAATGAAGGGAAGGTGTTTTTTTATAGATTAATCAAATGGGAATTCAATATTGCATGGGAAGCCAAGAATCAAGAAGTAGTTAGATTTAGGAATGGTAATCACCCATTCTAGAACCTTCTCATAACTGATTATGGGTTCTTATTTGTCTATGTAACCACTTTTCCCTTAGCTCAAGAGTTAGATTTTGTTACAGGTGTGGTCCTCCTAGGGTAGGTAGGTCATGACTACTAACCATATCAAGGTAGGTAATCCTTTGGAGGCTATCCTTGGGTGGGATGGTCTAGGTTATAAAAGGAAATTTACCCCTTTTAAGTTGTAAGGACCACTATTAAGTCCTAAAGTTGCCCAAGGTGGGTCATATGGCCTGAAAAAATATCCATATAGGTAGTCTCCTCAATATGATGTGTTTTAGGTATCTACAATATTGTATGGAGCTTTGTATCTATAATATAGGCATAGGAAGTGACTCTTCATGTACTTGACTATTTCTCTCCATATGATATCTTCCATGACCTTTGGCTTATCATCTTACCACTTGTATACTAGATTATTCACTCTCTTATTACATGCATACTTGACTCTATGACACTTGCATACTTATACATGACTCTTACTCTCCTAGATGCACTCCTAATACAAGATACTTGTGCACATCCTCACTTTACATATTTACACACTTTCATACATGACACTTGTGCACATTATCTCAATACATACTTGCACTCTAACTTACATGATACATGTATTTTTTGTATATTTTTTTTTATAAGTTAACAAAATTTATATTAATATGGGAATTTGAAAGGCACCCTAATGCCTTGATACATTAGAAATAGAACAGGATGCACCATCCTCAAAAAACATCAATGCATCCACAAAAACCTAAAAATGTAAAGGAAACTAAAGCAAGGCAAAAGTTAGAGGCAAAACCAGAAAAGGCCCTGACAAAATAGAAACCTAATACAATAGGAAAAAATAGCCAACTAGGCAATTATAGTATTCTTTATGTCACCCTTCTTGACATACTTCTCAACATCCTTAGAGACATCCTTGAATACATCCTTTATGATTTCCATGACATCATCATATTTGACCTCAGGTTTGGCTTCGATGGTGGTCTTTGTTGGAGTAGCCTCTACGAAGTTGTCATAGAAGAACAAGAGATTCAGAGCATTCCTATGCTCTTTCAATTGATTAATTTCCATAATTATTATTGTCATAGCATTCTCCATATGAACAATAGTAGTAGTGGTGGTCTTAATGACGTATTCTTGGAGAATCTTCTCTATAGGATCATTTGGTTCATCCTCGGTCGCACCTTGCATCTTTCCCTAGTTTTGAACACCCTTGTTATTAAGATGTTGAGAAATTCTCATCGGAGTAGCCTCAGCTTTACCCTTATTTTTTACTAAAAGCTCAGCATCTTGGTGGCCTTCATCCATATTCTTCCTCTTTGAACTATGAACCCTAGAGGAAGGAGTGAAATATGTATCCTCCTTCGTGGTCTCAACCTATTGATCCTATGGAAGCACATTTCCTTTAGGAAATTTCTCCAGAAGATGAGCATACACAACTTTGAATAGCCCCTGGTGAGAGGGCCAAGCTTCCTCCTTTGAGAGGGTCACGCTAATGGAGTAATCCATGGACAAGTACAAAAATTTTGGAATGTTCAACTATTTGACCTCCTTGAAATGGTTCATGAATGCAATGTGGAAGCTTTTGAGTTGGGAACCTGGTTCATCCACAGTGATGTACTCCATGATTGGTTTCATCACCTCTTTCCAAGTAATGGGTAAGTCCTCTTGAACCATTCCCAATTTGACAATGCTTCTCAAATGTAACTTTGGCTCAAACTGGTTGAGTTCAAAATCCCCATTGTGCATATCCTTGCAAACCGTTCTTCCCACAACTAGTTGTCCAGTAATATTTTTTAGGATGTTAACCTCCACCTGGAACTCCACACCATGTATGATGATCATACCCTTATATCATATATGCAAAGGCCAGGTTGATATCCCAATCCCAATAGAAAAATTGATTTAGGAGTGGTACAAATCCTCTTGCACTCAGGATAGCTTCCACCACCAGGTCAATTTTGAGCGTTTCTAGCTCCACGAAGCTCATGATGACCAATAAATTGAGAATATAAATAGGTATAATAGAGTACTCAATAGATCGAGGGATACAAACAAAGAAGATGAATAATACATCCGTAGGGTGGGTTTTGTAAACATTAGACAAGCTTAGAAATTTTTGGAAGCATCTATTCCTCCACCTCACGAAGATGCACATCCTAGAGAAAATAAAATCCACCAAATCATGGAGAACAAAGCAACATTCCTTAGAAAACTTAGAGTTCCAACATATAATGTCTCCCACAAAAGTAGAAAGGTGTGCCACACCTTGAAACTCTTGGCCAATTGAGTGATAAAACTTAACAAACTCGCTTAACTCACATAGATGAACGAATGTAGAAGGCTTTGGAAAATGGTAAAAAGTGAAAAATAACAACAAGGAAAGGAAGAGATGAGAGGAATGACTAGGGAGGAGTAAGAGCAACAAGTGAGGATGAATATGCAACACGTGGATGGAGGGCACTCTGCAAGAAAGGATCGAGAAGGAGCACACTAGAGAGGTAGTGGAAAAATGGTGGAATTAGGATCATTGGAACCAAAACCAAAAGCACTAATAAGAATAATGAGCATGGGGTTTAGGAAAAACATGAAGAGGATTTGCCAAAAAATACTACTCATGCCAAAGGTCCTAAGCATTGTGTAGAAACCCTAGGGAAGCGGCACACCATCCACTACTCTATTTATGAATATTAATTGATTTATTTATACTTAATCATGCATTAAATGAAATATGTGAAATCAGATGCAACCGAAATATGAAGAAATGAATGAATAATGCTTTTTATTGCTTTTTCTCAAGTTCAATAACATATGGATCCCTCTAAGGGATTCCCTTCATTTGATATAGATTTTACAAAATAGGGTAGCAAATGTATGACATCCCCTTGCAAGGGGTGATGCACTCTCAAAGGTTTCTCGATGACACGCATGGAATTGTATGAGGGCTTACAGATGCCTCCTTCTCCAAGTCTAGCTCCTAGAGGGATCCCTTTGATTTTGTATGTTGATAACCTGTCTAGTGAACCTATAGTCCTGCAAGCATGAAAATAACATCAAACACTCAACTATCCGAGATTACCTCCCTGGATGAGGTTGTTAGCTAATACCCTAATGATAATATAAATATGCTTAATGATAATAGAAACTAATGCTATGAATTTAAATAAATGCAATAAAACATATCTATGCTAATGGCATGAAAACATGTAACAAGCTAAATAAAATAAACTGATGCTAAGAACCCTAGACTAGGCCTGTGGGCCACTGTAGAGAAAAATCGGTCTCTATTGCTCCAAGACTAAGAATCTAGGATTGTTTTTGAAGTTGAAATGGTTGTCATTTATGCCTGATGTTGAATATCCTGTAGAGGTAACCTCTCAATCAAACATCACTTCATTACTCCTAAAAGGTGCTCTAATTTGCTCCCCGATCCAACAAGGCTTCGCTACAATAAAAGCTCTCCTCGATTGTATCTCTGCAATAATATCTCTCTTTTGTGCTCTTAGGTTTGCACCTTATAATGTGTTGAGTACTTAGGTTTCGGTCTAAAATCCTAGGACTAAATCCTACATACAAACTATTTGCTAGCATGAGAATTTAAGTCTTTGTCTACCCTTGAGGGCTAGTTAACTGATGTCTAAATCCAGACTTGAGTCTCTCATGTAGACTGGCTATGAGGAGGAATGCAAATTTATCCCTGCTCGACCTTATTGCATGCAAAATTCTACTTCTACTTGATATTAGGCTATTTTGATGGCAAGTTGCTATTTAGGGCTTAGTCTTTGTCATTTGTAGTGGCTACGGCTGGCCACTCTAAGCTTCAATGGCCAGAATCCATCCACTCTAGTTCATAGTGGCTAGGATTGGATGAGCTAAAATTACCCCAAAATGAGTGGTGAAAGCCACTTTTGGTACTTGGAAGGCTCCAAGGTTTAGTCATATTATCTATGAATGCCCACATGAGTAGTTCTCCTAAACATGACATGTTTTAGGTGTCTACCCTTTTTAGGATGTGTTGTGTGGAGAAGACACAACACGAAGCAAAAATGTAGACTACTATGTTTTTAGGGTGTATGATGATCATTGGTTTGATCAATGCTAGATAACCCAACCATGCAATATGGCATGCATCTCTGAATCATTGCTTCAACCTGATTGAAGGCTTAATTTTGCAAGAATATTGTACATGTTTACTTGCACTCATTCCTCAAATGCAATCGGGTAGCTTATGTCACTAGAATAGAACCGATAAAAGGAAATCTATAAATTGGAATGTTATGTGTTGCTTATGATCCCAGCAAATGGGAAAGTTTTATGATAGTTGCTTACAATGATTCATAGTATGAATGTGATCTTGATATGATTGAGTGATCTTTGGTTGACTTTTATTATGATTGTTTGAAGATTTGAACTACCCCCTCACACAACGACTTTATGAGGGAAGGGCAATGAATGAAGTGACAAGCCGCTTGACCAATATGTTTGGTTTGCCTACTTTCTAGTGTTTGTCCTTTTAATGGGTGATCCTCCATCCAAGTGTGACTTCACTATTTATGATGATCATTCATCCCTATCCTTGGGAGTGGCCCGATCAAAAATAGCCTTCTTAGGGAGTTAGGATGAGAAATTCTATTTAGGATTGTGTTGAATCACTTGGCTCGATGTTGTAATGCCATAAAGGAATTAAGATGATTTTATCACACCTGTGGAGCGGTCCGACCATCTTGGTCTTCTTAGAGATTGATGGGGTACATCACAATTCTAAAATGAATGATGTACCCCAAGTAGCCCTATGGTAACTCACTCATCTCACCGAAGTGCATGGAGTGCAACTTGCTACAACCGCTGAGTTGATAGAGCAAGTAATTGGATACGAGGCTTACTTGAGATTTTATTTTTATGTGATTTTTTATTATTTTGACCATTATGAGTTTTATGAATCATAAAAATGTGCTTATTTAATTTTTTTGCTATTCCTATTGGAAGGAATGTTTCTATTTTTTCCTGTGTTGTTGGCCGCTATCAGATCCAGCAACCCCAAAATGTATGTTCATGGCAACTCTTGACATCAACGACCAAGAATTTTGGGCTGCTGATGACAGCAGCAACCGAGGCATAACTTAGGAAATATAAAAATAACCTAGAGTTTTGACTTTTCACTTTATCTATAAATTTGTATTTTTTTGAGCTCTGGAGTGAAAGCGACTTCTTGCAACTTGGAGAGCTCATCGATGAGGACCATGGCTATCCAAGATGAGGTGTCTACAATTGGAGGAGTCGAATCTTCTCAGGAACTCTTCAAAACCCTTAAACCTACTCATTTTTTAGTAAAAATTAACCACACTAAGTAATCATTAAAAAAACCTCATTAAACTCATTGGCAACAAACCAAACGCATAGATAGGCTTAGTTTAGGGTTTTTTTGGTGGTATTGCCCCTTTTTTTTTGTTGTTTGCAATTTTTTTGATGTTCTTGGCCTAGGGCGTATGTTTTTGCCATGTCGCCTGTCATTCACTACCGTATAGAGTAGCAATTTTGGCCCGCGGCTTGGTCGCTATCGACGGAAACAGTTTGTTCCAAATCCAATGGTCAAAATTTTGAACATTGGGGTTTAGCCACTACCAGCCTCGATGTTTGATTTTTGGCTACTATAGATGAAAGTGACGAAGAAGCCTTAGGAAAATTCTTGATTTTTTCTGTATTTTCAAATGATTAATTGATTTTTTTGGATTTTTGAGTTTCTTTTTCTGAAATTTATTGCATGATTAGGTGGTTTTATTCCTGTTTCACTTAGAATTAGGATAGTCTATCATTTTTTGCACCATTTTACATGTTCTATTTTGTTTTATGCCTTAGATGCAAGGTATTCATGCCTTGATTTTTTTTGTTAGATTATTTCTTCTTAGTCTTGAGACACAAAGATCTTGCTTGACCTCCTATCGTATATGGATGATGTAGACTGGGTATGGTTTAATGTCCATGAATTATAGTATGTGACCAGGCTACCCCAGATTATGTCATATATGGCCTACCACATGGTCCTAGACCATCGATGGGATCCAAGGACTAATACCTTTCACCTTCCTACCGGTGAGATGACTATCACATCAAAGGATGTATACAAGATTTTTAGGATTCCATTTGATGGAGTGGCCATCATTTCTTTAGCCACTAAGGATCGTGAGGCAGTCTTTGCTTGAGTTTTTAGGGGGCATGCTATGGCTGCATTAAGGGACACCAAATCTGGTGGTGTGTATGTTCTACGATGGTACAAGGAGAGGGTCTTTTCTGAGAGGCATGTGATATTGTTGATGGTTGTCAGCAACATGCTTCTCCTAGATTGGTCTAGTTTGAGGTTCCCTTGGAACCTCCTTACGATGGTTCAAAATTTGTTGGATAGTGAGGACCCTATAATCTATGCATGGGGGAGCACTTTGCTAGCATAGTTCTATTATGAGTTGTATGCCATTCATCGATAGGATCATGCCAGCATTCCTTGTAGCTTACTCCTACAGATATGGGGATGGGAGCATATCCATGTAGATCATCCCAGAGGGATTCCCATAGATATCATAGAGATTGATGATTTGATGTAATTTTATGCCACCCGATGGGCTCAAGAGCATGAGGGATGCAAGATTTTCCCTCATGCAGGGGAGCTCTCCCATTATATTGCTTCTTTCACTGGGCTAATGGTCCAATATATCATATGGTGCCCATATCACGACTACCCAGCCTAGGATGATCTGGCTAGATTTATAGCTATGATGCAGCATGAGAAGTGGATTATTAGCCACAAGGGCAGATTTAGATATTATTTCTTCTCCTCTCATGTTCTTTATTAGTACGAATTGCAGAAGGATGTGCCACTCATCCTAGTTTTGTAGAGGTGTATCATAGCAAAGAGAGATATTCCTCTACCACATATTACAAAACTTACTGATGAGGAGGATGACCTAGTAGTTGATGTAGGTGTTTATGGGGGAGTCATAGATGCTTTCATGCAGTGGTGGGGGGATCTATTATGGTATGGTGATGGCATCATGGGCCATGAGGATGATAGCGATGATGGAGGTGCAGATCTAGCAGGATGGAGAGTCCAATCCAAGACTGAGGGATGGGTCCAACTGATAGAGTAGGTTGTAACTAAGGAGCAGGAGGCTCCTGAGGAGAGATATTTTCCTCTTAGGGTGCAGTTGCATGAGGTAGAGGTTGATATCTAGTCAACCAAGATCTAGGTATAATAGTGAGATGCCATGATAGCACAACGAGATGCCACCATAACATAGCTCATGATGTAGATACAAACATTGTAGTCTACTATCGAGAGTGGTGCTACTAGGATGCAAATTGAGGTTGTTACTTCTATAGATGTCGAGCTCCAGTCGGTCAAGATCAGGATACATCAATGATATACCACTATAGCAGATCTCATGGCATAGATACAGGCTTTGCAGCCTACTATTGAGAGTTCTGCTATTGGGATGTAGATTGTTGATGCTCCTCCTATACCATAGGGCCCTAGAGGGATAGATCCAGGGGTAGAGAATAGGCATCTACAGATATTTTTGGATGATTGTGACACATATTTTTGATGATGTAGCCTACATTTCTGCTCTCTAGAGGTAGATCAGGAGGCTAGGAGTTACTCCTAGGGAGAGGACAGATGCAGGTGGATCACAGGTTAGTAGGCACTCTACCTTGGGGTAGTCTTTAGTTAGGTTGAGCTAGAGGACTCAGGCCCATGGAGAGATACCAGCGGCTTCACACCACTCTACTCGAGATCCATCCATAAGGGGTGGTGATATAGGGGGTGCAGGCGTAGTTTGATTAATGATGTACTTTGGCTTTCATTTTTGAGGTCAGTTGACCTATATGACTAAATCACGTGGGCATTTTGTACATCTTATGTACTTGGTTTACACATTTATATATGAGATCTTTTGGATTATGATTTTTTATGTGCATCATTTATTGCTTATGTTTATGTTTCATTTGTGTGATGTGATTATGGTGTTATGATGGGTTGATGGATGTGTTAGATGATAGGTGATATTTATGATGATGTGGATATTTGGATGGATGCTTATGTAGATGCTTATATGATCTGATTATTGTGTCATGATGTGATGTATCATGAGTTGACTTAGTGATGGATTTATGATTGTGTGCATAGATGGATTTATGATTGTATGCATATGATGAAATGTATGTGGATGCAATGATTGTGATCTTAGATATAAATGGATGAGTTATAAACTATGTATTTTTGGATGCAATGTTATTGTTAAATGCATGTTTAATTTTTGCTTCAGTTGTATGTATTTGACTTGTGTTATGTTATGGTAAATGCAATGTGTGTGATGCATTATCTATATGGTTTTTGTTCTAATTCACATGAACCTATATGCTTCAATCATGATGAATGCATATGATATGAGTTTCACAATCTAATGGGTGACACCATAGAAATTATATTAGTCATGAATGTAAATAATCACTCTTATCTCAAGGATTAATTATTTAAGCATCCATATGTGCAATGTAATGGCGTGAATATATGCATTTTTTTTATAATCTTTTGTAATTTAAAATATTCAAAATAGTCAGTGACCATGTAGATATCACTTCTGACATTTATCCGGTATCTAACCTACTTTTTTAACACCCTTTAATTCAACGAACCTCATAAAGAAAAATTTATTATGTAGTCAATGATATAATTTTTTGCTATGTAGGAAGCTTTGATGTTTTTCCCAAGACTCAAACACTCTAGCTACCCTATCAACAGTTGTGTACTGACCATACAAGACTTTTTGAAAAATTAAGGCTTTCATCATGGACCTAGATATTTATTATCCCTATGTGTGCAAGTGGATATATTTAGATAGAACTCCTGCATTTCCTTCGATGTTAGACAGGATTCTTTCATCCCATTGCTAATATCAGGGATCCTCATTTGTTCATCTGATCCTATGTTGTACTTAGTTGAACTATTCCACTAGGTAGTATTGGGTTACCCAAAGATAGCTCATCCACATACAAACATTGGTCCATGCAAATACAATATGCTATCATGATAGACATATCATCATGTGTAAGAACACCACCATTGCCAAGTTGGCTTTACACCAAACATATAATGGGGATCTCCTTCCGATTTTGTACAATTCTAAGAATTCCATGGATTCAAGCTCCATTCTCTTCTTTTCTTCATTTTATTTGGGATATTTGCTCATGCTTAGTGATGAAAATCACTATTTTTATTTGATTTATTTTTCTTTTTCTCTTGAGCAAGGGATCTATGTAGATATGATAATCACTTGTTTGTTTTGACTTTGAATTTTGCTTGAATCTAGGATTTTGCTTATTTTGATAAAAGTAAGGAATTTAACTAGGTACGACAGAACTTTTCTTTTTGCAAACTCTCAACACCTTTGAACCGATCACACAGGGAGATAAGCAAGGAATACCCTTTTCAATTAAAGTAGCCTAGACCACTTTTGCAGCTTTTATCTTTCCCTTGTACCAACTAGGATTTTATTGTTTTTAATTAGTGATGGGATTCCAAAGTATGCTAGGTACTATCACCACTAGACCTCACCCTCTACTAATCAATATGACTTTTCACAATAGCTAATAATACCATATATATGGTTGAATGACCAAAAAACCTTAGCTTATTCCTTATAGCAACAAGACGTGGTTCTGTTGAAAAACATAGTTACACACAATGGATGAATGGATGAATATGAATTGAGTATGTGTGGTTGTGATACAAATGGTGGCATAATTTGCAAGATTTTTATCATAACCTATCATAATGCAAATGCAATGGATGAGTATTTTCAATGCAATGCAATTATATGGATAAAGGTGTAAGATGCAAATGTTTTTGTATTCTTGATTTTTGCATTGTTTTTGTACTTTTGATTATTTTGACCAAAGGGCTTATTGTGCCTTTGGGGCTTTTAGGGTTTGACCAAGTGAAAAGAAGATACCCTTCTAGCATTTTGATTGAATTTTACCAAGTGGCTTGTATACCCTTGGAGCTTTTTTTATTGAGGTGACCATGCGGTATGAAGATACCCCTAGAGCATTTTGATTCAGAATATTGACCAAGCGGTATAGATACTCTTGGAGTATTTTTATTTAGAATATTTACCAAGAAGTGTAAAGATACCCTTTGAGCATTTATTTGTTTTTGAATTTTTTATGTTTTTATGATTTTTTTGCAATTTTAATGCTTTGTATTGTTTTTTTGTATTTTATGACATATTTGAATGTTTTTGTATCTTATGTATAAAATACCTTCAAGTGCATCATATTGAGAGGCTCAAGCTCTTCAATACCACCCAATTATGTGAGGTGATATGCTCCAAAACCAACCCTTTCTGATATTATGTATGGTCCTCTCTAATTTTCCGTAAACTTATCTCATAGGTGCGGTGGTAGATTTGAGTTCTTCTAGTTTTACTTGAGCACAAGATCCCTAAATTTAAATTCTCTTAAGTGGAATTTACTATTATAAGCTCATGCAAGGTGATCCTAATAAACATGGAGATGCTCCAAGGCATTGACTCAACATTCATCAAGAAGCATTAATTGATCAAGGTGGCCTTACCGCGCGATGTCATCATCTATGAAATCCTTCAATGTTATGTGTAGGGTTGGAATTTCCAACTCTAGGGTCATGATGGCCTTAGCACCATATACAAGTGAAAATGGTATTTCCCCAATGGGTTTCCACACACTATTCTTGTATTCCCATAATGCAAGAGGCAATTGCATATTCCAATCCTTATGATTATCTTTCATTGTTTTCCTCATGATGAAGACTATTGTTTTGTTTGAGGCTTATGCTTATCCATTTGCTTGCGGATAATAGGGCATTGAAAAATTGTGCTGAATATGGTATTTGTTCATCAAAGCCCACACATTTTTTTTCTTGAAATATGGCCCATTATTCGATATTATTTTTTAAGGGACCCCAAAATGACTTATGATATTGTAGAGTATAAACTCCACAATCCTTGGTCTAATTGTCGATGTCAAGAGGATCGCTTTGACCCATTTGGTGAAATACTCAGTGACTATTATGATGAAAATATGTTGGCTTGAGGATGGGGGTGATATCTTCCCAACTAAGTCTAATCCCCACTGCAAGGTCCATGCTACCTGGATGGGTTGCAAGGCTTGGGATGGCAAGTGAGTGAGGTTTGCATGGTGTTGGCATTTAATGCATTTCTTGACATACTCACAATAGTCCTTTTCCATAATGGGACAATAGTAACCCATTCTCAAGATGCACTTAACGATGTCCATGCCATTGAAGTGACCACCACACGTATCATTGTGAGCCTGCAAAATTGCTTAGGATGCTTCCTATGGCTAAAGGCAATGGAGGAGCATTCCATCATAGCTTTATCTATAAAGTATCTCTCCCAATAAGATGTACCTTGTTGCCTTATATTTAAATGTTCATCTTTCAACATGTGATAAGCCTTCCAGTACCATTCCAAGATTTAGGAAGTCCTGTAACTAGGAAATCCAATCCTGATAAGCTACAACTTCTATAGAAAATATGGTTTGTTCCTCTTGCATTCTGAAGCTTATGAATACATATTGAGAAACAACCCTGTGGTGAATGGTTGTATCACACTCCTCAGGAGCTTGAGATATAAATGACCCCCAAGGTGTTGTTTATAAAAAGTCTCTATCTCTAAAGGACCAATCCAGATTTGGTTTGATATTGACCATGTTGACTAATTCTTGATTATCAAAACCCTCACGTTGTATCGTAGAGCGAGAGCACTTTAATGTGAACAATTGTGAATTCCACAAAAAAATTTAGATGTATTAGCAATCCCAAGGATGTCATGGTGTCTAAACATCTATTTGACATATGAGGGATTGCCTCGATGTCATACCATTACAGCTGATCTAGGTAGGTGTCAAAAAGTTCCTTGTACAATTTTAGGATTGGGAATCAACATTAGAATAAAACCTTGACTTGATTAACTATGAGCAAGGAGTCCCCAAATATATTCAATATTTTAATGCCCATTTTGGTGGCTTCTTGAAGTCCTAAGATCAGGGTCTCATACTCGGTGTTATTATTTGTGCAAGGGAAGTCTAGTTTCAAAGATAAGGGTAATGGAGCACCCTGAGGTGTGATAAATACAATCCCTACTCTGTCCACTTTCTTGTACTTCAAACCATAAAAGAACAATTCCATGTCTCTTTCTATCTCATATTCTTTGAGTTCCAGTAGATATGATAATGCAAAGACTGCATCATCAATAAATTCTATGGTGAGAGGCTTGGTACCTTGAAAATGTGCCTCTGCTAATTGATCAACTATGACTTGTCCCTTGATGGACTTTTGGCTTATGAACTCCAAGTCAAATTCTATCAATAGCATGATTAATTTTATAGTACGTGTACTATGATAGGTCTTTTTCATCATGTACTACAAAGGATTTTGTTTGGATATAGCGTAGGTTGTATGGCTCAACATGTAGTGTCACAACTTTTTGGTCTCAAAGACCACTACCAAACATAACTTTTCTACATATGCATATCCTAGCTCGTAACTCACCAAGGTGTAACTGATGTAATATATGACTTTCTCTTTGTCTTGTGCATTATTTTAGGCCAACATGGTGTTCAAAGTGAAATCAATAGCTGATATGTATAGTAAAAATGGTACGTCTGGCCTTGATGGGGCTAATACTGGCAGTGTTGCTAGGTAAGTTTTAATCTCTGCAAAGGCCTGTTGGCATTCTTCGTCCCAATGAAAATGTCCTCCTTTGCTTAGTAGTTGATTCATGGATTGAAATTTATCTAATAATTGTGCAAGGTATCATTTTATGGATGCTACCTTGCCTTGCAAGCTTCTTAATTCCCTAATGTTGGTAGGGGTGGCCATTTCCAATATAGCCTTTACCTTTGTAGGATCGACTTCAATGCCTCACTTAGAAAAAATGAACCCCAAGATCTTACCAGAAGTTATGCCAAACATGCACTTCTTAGGATTCAATCTAACGTTGTGTTCAATGAGGTGATCGAATATTTTCTTAAGGATTTTACCGTGCTCTTGCTGCAATACAGACTTGGCTAGCAAGTCATCCATGTAGTCCTCTAAGATTTTATGCATATAGTCATGAAAGATGTATGTCATGGCCCATTGATATGTGGCACCAACATTTTTAAGGCTGAATGGCATCACCTTGTAATAAAACGTTCCCCATGGAGTAATAAAAGTGGTTTTGTGCTGGTCTTTAGGTTTAATTTTGATTTGATTGTAACCAAAAAAAATTGTCCATTAGGGAGAGCATCTCATGACCTACAGTGGCATCTACAAGAGAATATATGTTAGGCAACGAGAATGAATCCTTTGGAGTTTCCCCATTCAATTCTTTGAAGTTTTTACAAATGAAGATTCTTCCATCCGGATTTCCCATGGGCACCATGTTTGATACCCATTTAGGATAATCGATAGGAATGATAAAAATCACATCCAATAGTTTTTGCAACTCGTTCTTCACCATCAAAGTGATGGTTGGATGCATTTTCCTTAGCTTTTGCTTGATCAACTTCTTCATGGGATCCAATGAAAGGTTGTGTACAACTAACTTTGGATCAAGCCCTAGCATGTCTTTGTAGGTCCAAGCAAAAATATTAGGCCTCTCCTTAAGTAGAGGAATTATAATGGCTTGTTCCTCTGGAGATAAACTTTCTTCGAACTTGAATTTCTTTGGTTGAGTAGGATCATCACTAATTTCCACCTTGAAAGTTTCTTCTATAGCCATATGTGACCCATCCTCTAGTTGGTGATGTGTGGGTATCAACTTAATGTCATCAGTAGGATTTATAGGTCTTATCGACTCAGGCCAAACCAGCATGGAATACGTCATATGCATAGCCTGGTGCAAAATGAAATGGTTGTAACCTCTCTTAGTTAGGTAAAATATCCTTAGGCTTTATAGAGTAATCAACATGATCCCAATCAATAGCATCTTTATCAAGATATAGTGGTTTAATAATATCTATTAGATTTTGAAGTGAAGTGGTCAAATCAATGGAGATTGCATTGATGGATGGAATGAAATTTCCAGGACCACATGGGTGAAATCTTGTCTCAGAGGTTTTTCCTCCATACTCACATTGAGGATCTGGAGGAAAAGGAATCTCTGGATATGGCCCATGAATAGTCTAGATAATAGGATCATTGGGATCCAAAAACTCTCTAAACGTAGGTAGAGGGGGATTGATCGCACGGTAAATGGCATCTAAGTCGATAGGTCTTCCCAAAATCCATAAGCTAGGGTCTATGGCATGAAGTGTTGCTTCTCTTTCCATCAGCATGTTGACTTGCCTCAAGTGGTGACGTCTAAGGTAAGCCATCTCAGTCTCATATTCATAGTTATCATCACTTATCCAAAAACCATTGCCATTGGTATGTGGCCCTAAGACAAGGGGCACGTGTATTGGCATTAAGTAGGCTATTTCTATCTCATGCTCATATTATTCATCATTTATGAAGATTTTTTTTGCATTAATTTCTTTCCCCAAGCTATGGGACCACTACCTTGGCCCTAGGTAGGATCTTTCTATTTATTCCTCTGACTCATAGCCACTGTCATCTGATATGTATGCACTCTCATTGTGGTTGGACCAAACAAGGCTTTGTAAATAGTGAGATCCATGATAGGATAAGTTTACCTTTACTTCATAATCACTTGCCACATATCTATTTTATTCTTGTTTTTCATCCCACAAGATACAACCTATAGGGGTGATGTCAATTGAGAATTTTGTATGACAAATATTTGGTCGTGGTATATTTACTATGACCGCTTGTCTGTTGATCAGATGTCTTGTACTTGGTGGGTGAAAAGAAATAAAATCAATATATTCTGCTAACCCCAAGCTTAATTTATCCAAGGATGCTTCCAGAGAGTCATATTGACCTCTGATGTGGTAGCCTAACCCAAACTTGTCAGTGAGAAGCTGGTATTATGGCTTGTACGACCACCTATTGCCCTACTCATATATACCAAGACCGTAGCCATGCCAATGGCAATGTTCAAAGTAGCTTAGAGAAAACTCAGGATTAGAGAGGTAACAAACATTAATAGTGAATAGTTCATCATTGTCCTCTTCTACGTCTGAAGAATTATGGGCACAGTCTAGGCCAACATAGATAAAGTTGGTCTGGTTGGGAGGGATTCCAAGCGGAACCACTATTCCCATTGGTGGTCTTAGGTCTTTTGGTCGTCCCATATCTTGTGTCAACTCAATTATGGGTGTGAATGTTATGTTCTACATGAGGTACTCTCCTATCCCTATACTCACCAAGTGTATTATTGCATGTGATGTGGATGACCCTACAAACAACACTGGTGAAGCAGGTTCTATAATTTCCTCAGCTTGATCCTAGAGATCTTCTTCTTCCATGGTATTTGGGATTTCCTCAATAGCTATAGTTAGCAATTCCTTGGGATTTTCTTCCTTGATTAAGGGTACCTTTAGATTCTGATTGTCTTTAGGTTTATACATTGATGGTTTCTTAGAAGTATCAGTTGTTTTGGGTGCAAGAGGAGGTGCCGATGTGGATGGGTCTTTTTATACCCCTTTGTCTCTATCATCTAGTTGTGTAGTTGGAGATGAAGGTCCTACATATAGGTGGGTGGAAGGAATCACAAAATCTCCTGGAAGATCCACCTGATGGACATATTTGAATGGCTCTTCATCAACCAAAACTACATAGACTTTGTCATCGTGCACATACTTGACACATTGGTGTAAAATCAAAGGCACACACTTCATATCTCTTATCCAGGGATGTCCTAGGAGAATGTTGTATTGCATGGCCCCTTATAAGACATGACACATCATAGGGATGGTCTTATACCCCACCTTAATGGGTAGGACTATTGTTCCCATAGTAGAGCATAAAGCATCATTGAAATCTCTTAACGTGTAGGCTCCTGGAATGATATTGGATTTGGGGATCTTAAGGTGCCCTATTGTTGTTGTTGTGATGATGTTTATTGATGAACCTGTATCGATCAAGACCCACTTAAAAGGTAAATCATTGACTGAAGCAACAATGTGCAGCATAGGGTCTGGTAAGGTAGTAGGTACTATCTTAATCTCATGATCATAAAATTGAATTACAGGTTCCTGGCATTGTTGTACTTGTCCCACAAAATGAGTGAATGCATTTGAATCTTATGGTTGGAGCTCAATTGATCTCAAAATCTCCATCAAAGTCTCCCTGTGCTTTGGGGACTATTGTATGAGCTCATAGATAGATAGCTTGGCTAGATTCATTTGTAAGTTTTGTTCTAGTCTACTTTGAATAGTTACCACAGGTCGGGTTGGTGGACCTGGAAGGTTGTTTTACCCCTACCTTTGCCTAGGTGTAGCTGGGACATTAATGGGAGCCGCAGGAGGCTATGGTTGACCATATCATCTACTCCTAGTTGCTATGTTGATAATTTCAACCATCCCAATGCATCCATGGGTAGGTGTATTGATTCGTACCTGATTGACTTGGGCACCTTGCCCTCTAGGGACCTCATGGTTTGGTAGTAGGTTTTTGTATATGCCCATATCTCTGTTATTAGGAGCTAATGGGTTGTCAACTTTAAGTTCTCCCACTTCAATCATATATTGCACCTGGTTCTTGAAACCAATGCACACTTCAATATCATGCCCTGGTATTCTATGATAAGGGAAAAACTTATCTTCCCTATATCCTTTTGGCTTAGGATAGTTGGGATCTAAAAGAGGTACATCAAGAAATCTGATCTTCCCAACCTCACTCAACTGGTTGAAAATTGATTGCATTGACTCTGATAGAGGTGTAAAATAGCGAGGTGGCTTGCATTCTTTATTTTTCCCCTAATTGTTCTTTTGATCGTAATTGGATGGTGGGGACTATGCTTGGTAGTTTTGGGGTTGCTGTGCAGCCCCATCCTTAGGTGCAACCAATACTACTTGATTAACTAGAGCAGGATTTGCCTACTAATATTTTTCATTCTTGCCATTTTTGTTCCACTCCTTCTTGGTTCGGAGCTTGATGGTTCCCTCATCTACTTTTATGTCCTCAATGAGTTTGGTCTATGCCAAGGCTTCCTCAAACGAAGGATATTATTGAAGTTGTAACAAGAGGGAGATGTGTTTAGAACAACTCTTGGTGAACATGCAGATTATTTCTTCTGTGGGGACGAAGAATGATAACTTTACCATGATTTTTCTCCATCTATCCCCATAATCCATTACTGGCTCATCATCATAATGTTTTAAGTTGGCTAGGTCTAAAAGGTTTACCTTATTTTTAGCACCAAAGGAGAAACATTTTAGGAAAGTGTTTACTAGTTGTTCAAAAGTGGATATGTTGTGCTTGGGAAGCTGGTTGAACCATTGGGTGGAAGCCCTAAAAAATGTCATAATGAAAGTTCTCGGCATAAGAGCATCATTGTCTTCAAGATAAAAACATGCATTGATGAAATTGGTAACATGCTCTTGTGCATCCTCTTCACCCTTGAATTTTTCTAACCTAGGCATATTAAAGTGCTTAGGATATGCAGGGCTAGGAACTAATGGGCACAATGGTTGGTTGTGTATTTTACTCAATGTTGGTTGGTTCCCAGCCATATCTTTCTTCTCAAAGGACTTCATATTTTTAGTGAGTACCTGGAATACCTTTGAGGTGAGGATTTCCTCTTCTTACAGGCCCACTTATGGTGGTAATGGAGGTAACCCTTTATCCACTTGACTTGTTGTATTCTCCTCCCTCCTACGAGGGGATTCGGGATGTGTTTGATCTTGATTTATCATGTTTACCCTTTCCCCACCAGTTTGATTTTGTTCATGATTTGAGTGGTGGTTTCATTGTGGGTTGTCTTCTTGCCTAGTGCACCCTTCTCTTGGTGAGTCAGCACATTTATCTCTTTGGTGATCATCACCATTTTCTTGTAAATTGATACGAGCTAGCTACTCAACTTATTCTCTTAAACATTGCTCATGTTGGCATAAGAGTCTTTATCTTTGTTTGTCATGCTCGAGAGCTTCAACTATCTCTCACTCTTTGCACAATGCATTTTCTAACCATCACACACGGTCATATTGTGCTATTAAAGAAGACTCATGTTTGTATGATTCTGTTCTTGTGGTTCTGATTCATAGATTCCTCAAAGAGGTTTCTACTATTTCTTTGCTCTTGCTAGCTAATGTAACTTGTTTAGTGTGTTGATAAGTGTCTCTATGATCAGACTCTGTATGTGTACTATGGGGTCACTTTGAAGCTTCCCCAGGTTGGGTGGTGCATTTAGAAGTAACACTTTGTGAACTTCTAGATGCAAAATTTTCTATGGCTATGGTTCTAGGAGTTGGCCTCGAATGAAACCAATCCAACTCATCTAACTGTCTTGTTTTCCATGGCTGATCCCATGGGGTGCCATTTACTCCAATGAGGTCATAATATATTGGAACCCTTCCTCTTGTGTGAAGGGTATCTTATGTTTGGTGCCTATGACTGGATGTAACTCTAGTTTCCTACCCCTCAGTGGGCAGATCTATTCTAAGTGTCTCATGTGAAGTTTGAGATGTTGTGACTCTTGTGCATATTTTTGGTGATGAAGGCTTTGTGGCCCCACTATTCCTTCATGAGGATGGAGGTGGGGAGACCCCGTCATCCCTATGTGAATAATGGGGTCTAGAGCCCCTCTTATGTCCATGCGAAGAGGAAGCCCTTGAAGCCTCCTCATGTCTTTGAGAAGTTTTTGTGTGTCTAGAGGAGGGCCTTGAGGCCTCCTCACATCTCCATGATGAAGGAGGCCTTGAAGCCTCATTGTGTTTAGGTGATTTGTTTCCATGATGTGTCTCCCTAACTAGGGTTTCTCAAGGAGAACCCCCATGGGTTGAGTTATCACCTCTTAGGCTCACAAAACTGCGTCCCATGGTCTTATGAGTAGGTGTTTCAATGTTACTATGACTTCACCTATGGGTGTGTGTTGTTTCAGATTCTACCTCGGTATTGGACCAAGGATGCTTACTTCTAGTTTTAACCATTGTGTTTGTGAATTAATATTTTGTGTTGCAATTAAAGATAACCAAACAATATCAAGCAAGTTTTTATCTTGATTACCAATTTATGTGTGCCCTAAACTATTTGTTGCATTTTGATGTGTTGTTGTTCTTGTTTTTTTGCTCTTGTTTTGGATTTAGAATGAGGGGACTCATCCATAGTGGGAATCAAGAACACTCATGCCAAACGTGATTTTCCCAAAAAGAGACTAGGGTACACCACTTAAATCCTAAGATGGGGGTTCGCCTAGCTCTTCCACTCTGAACCAATGATTGTTCCAATAGTGGGAGACAATTTGAACATGAGTAACTTAGTACCACTATAAAGAAGTTCTTTATTCCATTCTAGGAAAATCTAGGGGGCAAGTCCGGTGGAAGGAGATGAATGCCAACGTCACCGGACTGAATTGAGGGTTGGTGATGAAATCCAACTCCCCAATGTTTAAAATATGTGTGTGTGTGTGGTTCATTTTAAATTTGCATAAAATAAAATGCATCATACAACATAAATGCAACTTTCCTATATGCCTAATACAAATGACATTTCAATTTTTAGAAATATGCATAAACTAATATGAGTTTCATGGACGCACTCCATTTTGTGCAAATATGGCCTCTAGCAGAGCCTCAAAGCAAGCAAACCAACACATGATTTCTAGCACGTTGGATTCTAGGGTGGACTTTACAAGCATAAGTCATTGTTCCTAGCAACGCCTAGTGGAAATCTAATAAAAACCCTAAAATGTGCAAGATGCAAGTTCTTTCCTTTCCATTCCTTAGTTTCCAAATCAAAATGTGTCTTAATTTTCACTGTTTTAGGAAAACATAAGTAGACAGAGAATCAAAAAAATATCAAAAAATTGTACCAACCTCTAATCCAGCTTAGAGAACAAATATTTTGTCCTCTACTGCACTCCAGCTCTGATCGTTGTTGACCAGAGTGGCTGATTTTTGGCCACTGTTAGCAGGAGCGGCTAAGACTATGGGGCGTTGTAGACCAGAGCGGCTAAACCTGCACACAAAAACCTGAATCAGTAAATCGGTAGAAAATAAAAACTTGGTGGGGGTCCCACCATGATCGCCATATGTAGCAACCCCGAGGAAGTGGTGCACCATCCACTACTCTATTTGTGAATATTATTTGATTTATTTATACTTAATCATGCATTAAATGAAATATGTGAAAACAGATGCAACCAAAATACGAAGAAATGAATGAATAATGATCTTTATTATTTTTTCTCAAGTTTGGTTACATATAGATCCCTCTAAGGGATTCCCTTCATTTGATATATATTTTACAAAATAGGGTAGCAGATGTATGGTATCCCCTTGCAAGAGGTGATGCACTCTCACAGGCTTCCTAGTGATGCACATAGAACTATATGAGGGCTTACAGATACCTCCTTCTCTAGGTCTAGCTCCTAGAGGGATCCCTTTGCTTTTGTATGTTGATAACTTGTCTAGTGAACCTGTAGTCCTGCAAGCATGAAAACAACAACAAACACTTAACTGTCTGAGATTGCCTCCTTAGATGAGGTTGTTAGCAAATACCCTAATGATAACATAAATATGCTTAATGACAATAGAAACTAATGCTATGAATGTAAGTAAATGCAATAAATCAGATCTATGCTAATGGTGTGAAAACATGTAATAAGCTAAATAAAAGAAACTAATGCTAAGAACCCTAGACTAGGCCTACGGGCCACTATCCAAGACAGTGGTCGCTAAGAGAAAAACCAGTCTCTATTGCTCCAAGGCTAAGGATCTAGGATTTTTGCTAAATTTGAAATGGTTGTTGTTTATGCCTGATGTTGAATATCCTACATATGGTAACCTCTCAATCGGCTAGCACTTTGTTTCTCCTAAAACGCACTCCAAATTTCTCCTTTGATCCGACAGGGCTTGGCTACAAGAAAAGATCTCTTCATTTGTATCTCCACAATAATATCTCCCTTTGGTGCTCTTAGGTTTGCACCTTATAATGTGTTTAGGGCTTAGGTTTAGGTCTAAAACCCTAGGACTAAATCCTACATACAAACTATTTGTTAGCATGAGAATTTAAGTCTTTGTCTACCCTTGAGGGTCAGTTAATTGATGTCTAAATCCAGACTTGAGTCTCTCATGTAGTAGCTATGAGTTGTGATATGCAAAGTTATCCCCGCTTGACCTTATTGCATGTAAACTACCACTTCCACTCGATATTAGGCTATTTTTATGGCAAGTTGCTATTTAGGGCTTAGTCGCTATCATCTGCAGTAGCTAGGGATTGGTCACTTTGAGCTTCAGTGACCAGGATCTAGCCGCTCTGGTTCATAGCGGCTAGGCTTGGATGGGCTAAAACTACCCCAAAATGAGTGGTGAAAACCACTTTTGGTACTTGGAAGGTCCCAAGGTTTAGTCACATGGTCTATGAATTCCCATATGAGTAGTTCTCCTAAACATGACATGTTTTAGGTGTCTATACATTGAATGCCTCGACAAGCTAAATCTTATCATGGAAATGATAGGGTTGTTGAAGAAGATATTTGCAAGATATGAAGCATTTGAAATATTGATATCTAGGGAGAACAACCTTTTCATTCCAATGAAATTGAAAAAATGATTGTTATGCATTTTGAATATTTTGAAATTTTTCTAACCTTGCAATTTCTTCAACTTTGTGAGGAAGGGTGTCAGTCCATGTCATCATTTCGAGGGCAAAAACTTTGATGTTAGCCAACTTGTCTACTACACCATTAGCTTCCCTGAAGACATGTTGGATAATGACCTCATGTTGGTAAAGGATTAGGCTTTGAGCTTCTTCAATTAGATTTTTCACCTTCCATGCCGGAGTTTTGGAACTTTTTAAATAATTGACCACATTCAAGGAGTCCCCTTCAATAATGACTTTTCTTGGAAATTGCTTAATTAACAGTAGACCCCTCCATAGGGCCTTAGCTTCAACTATGTGGTTATATTGTTCTCCCAAACATTCAACAAAGGTAAAAATAGAATTTCCATTGTGATCCCTTAGAATTTCCCCTGCCTCAACTCTACCTAGATTTCATTTTGTCACCCCATAAAAAATAAGTGATCCAATCTTGGGGAGGAGGCATCCATTTGATGTTATTTCTAGATATTTTGGTATAATTTGGGTTGGGATTCTCTAGAGAAACATGTAAATATTGAAGTAAGGAAGCTTCAAACCTAGGTATGGGATGAGGATCACATGGGGACGAGAGTGCATTTTCCTTAGAAAAAAAGATAATTTTGTTGGTGATGGAATCAAAATCCTTGGCCAAGCTAGAAAAAACACAGCTGTTCCTTTCAATCCAAATTTACCAGAGATAATTATGAAGGAAAAATTTCCAAATTCCTTTGAGACAAGGATTGCTAAAAGGATTGGGCCATTGAGAGAACAATTCAACTATCAATGGAGGTTTGGCCCAGCTAATTTGAAACTTTTGGAAAAGCTTGTTTAGAATGGAGCTAGAAAAAGGAGAAGAAAGGAATATGTGGCTTGTAGACTCCCAATTAGAAATATATAAGAAACATCTATTAGGGAGAGGAATTCCATGCTTAATGATATTTTCTACAGTGAGCGTCTTATTTTGAATAGCCAACCAAGAAAAGAAGGAAATTTTTGGAGTTAGGTGCTTGATCCAAACTAATTTGAAGGGGATAAGAACTTCTTCAAGGGCTAGGATGAGTTGATAGACAGATTTGATAGTGAATTCCCTTGTGTCATAAGGTTCCAAAATAGGTTGGTCACTGGTGATCCTTGATGGTAAAATGAAAGTAGATTAGAGCTTCCAAGGAAGTTATTTCTACTAATAATTTGGGACATTGAATCATTTTCCATGTGTGTGAGTCATTGGAGACTATCAAGAAATCAGCAACTCGGTAGCCAAACAAAGGATCAGTGAATTCCTTTAAATCTCTGAAACCAAGAATTGCTAAAAGTGGTTGGTTTCCTATCCACTTGTCTTCCCAAAAATTGATTATTTTTCCATCTCCTACCTGCCATATTAGGCCCTTTCTCAGGAGTTGTTTCGTTAGGCTAATGGATTTCCAAAATGCTGACCCAATAGAAGGTTCCCAATCACATAAAAATTCATATCTTTGTAAGTATTTCCTCTTAACAAGAGTGACCCATTCCACTTGATCCCCTAACACTAATCTCCAAGCTTGCTTTGCCAATAGCACCAAGTTTAAAATATTGATTCTTCTAAGGTTGATTCCACCCTGATCCTTCGATCTACAAACTTTGTCCCATGCAACCAAGTGGAATTTATTTTTTTTCTCAGTACCAGTCCATAGGAAATGTTTTTGAATTTTCTCAATTTTTTTGTAAACCTTAATTGGAGCCTTGAAGATCGAAATGAAATAAACAAGGATACTCTGCAAGAAATTTTTGTATATTAACACCTATATAAAGGAAAAATATAAATTAATCATCTAAACTATAGACTCAACCCTAATATATTACATATTTACATTTGTACTATGAATGTACCAATAGGCCAAAATTGGCTACATATCTACTTAGCCAAAAATTATACCATGCTTTGTTGGTTTCCTTCTATATGCTTTGGCTATACTTTCGATTGTACACCACTGCATATTTGAAATGAGTCTAGCCATGAATTTGGATCTTGATTTTTCTAGTCTACAAATCTTCTATGTTGGGGCTACCTTGTGCTGAAGCTCCTCCTGCACATTCTAGAGGGTATTCCTAGCACTCACCAATTCATTTTTTGCTTCATCTAAGAAAAAAAAAATCGATATAACCTCCAAAATATTTATCTTGATCTCTAACCAAATTTATCTCTTATATTGTTTTATAGTGTCCTTTAATAATCTAGCATGTATGGCCCTTTCCAACAATAATTTTTGATGCAATTTATTGTTTTGACTGGTCAGAGTTCTTACTTGAACTTAGATGCTCTCGACCTATTCTTTATAATTGGTCATTTCTTGATATTTTTCTTGCTACTCCTTTACCTCATCCATGAGTGTATTTACTTGTATTTCATGATCTCTGGGAGAAGCTTCCAACTACTATAGTTTTTCTTTCAGCTCTTCGTTCTCCTCTCTTCCAATATCTTCTTGTAAGAAGATTGTGTCCATATAGGCCTTAGCAATTACTAGCTCATAAATAGCAGGAAATTGCATGATATCCACTTTTTTTCTACTAACGCGTAGTCTTCCATAGCCATCTCCTTCCTTGGATTATTCACCTTGGGGGTGGAAATGATATTTGTTCTCTTTCGAGACACAAGATCAATAATGAAAATTTTTAATTTATGACTTGTTTCTTCTAATGGTCTTGCCAATTGCTCATTCCACCAAGCTATTGCATTAAAAGAAATTTTGTCTATCCTTTGTTGTTGGGCCATGATATGATCAGTGGATTGAGTAGATATGGTAACCAAAGATGATACAACATGGATAGAAGTATGTTGGGAATCTAATGTAGTGGAATCTTGATGTGAAAAGGTGGACACTATAGCTTAGGTTAACATTGGATTTGGAAGTGGTGTTGCAACTCGTGGCCCTACTATAAGTGCAACTAAAGTCATAAATGATACAGGGAAATTTTATGGTGGGGATGGCAAAAGTTGAACCTCAATGGAAATAGATGGAGGTTGAGTTGGTGAAAATGGAATGGATGTGGAAATATAAGATGAAATGGATGGTAGAACTTGAGATGATGTGGATAAGGGAACTTTCACTGATGGACATTGCCTTTTAGAATGGGAGGGGAGTGTTTCTTGGGAACTTAGATGAGGTAGATTAGAAGAAGAAAGGATAGAAAATATACCTGATTTCCTTGGTGAGGACTAAAGAAAAATTTGATTTGGGATTGGATGCTTTATTAGTGGATCCTGATTCTACTCCAATGCTTGGGAAACCTATTCCACTTCTTTCTTTTCTTGTTCCTATTCATCTATACCCTAAACCATTCCAAAGGAGGCTACTATTGACTATGACTCAAAAGAATCAACCGTTGATTTTTCTCCTTGATCTGGTTATTGGATCTTTGCTTGTGATCTCTCAGGATAAATTTCCTATTGGGAGGGAGTAAGGCATGCAAATATCACTACGTAGGTACCAAATATAACTTCATATTTTATATACCTTGATTCTATATCCCCTCCAGTGGATGCCCCTAGGGCTAATATTTCTAGTCTTCATTCCACCTGAATCATTTCTACACTTCCCATATCATTGGGGTCAAAACCTCCTCCTTCATAACCCTATATCTGCATTAGATGGGCACCTAGCCCATTTGTTTGTAATTTCCCTATTGGAGACTAAAAAGTGACTTGTTTTCCCTTTTTGGTAGGGATAGTTTTTGTAGGGGTCTTTGTTCATGGAGGGGAGGACGGAGAAGTTTTGATGGTGACTGACTTCAACTTCAACTTGCTATCTTGTATGTTATTTGTCACTCCTCCATGGCCCGTAGGCTTCTTAAAGCTCAATGTTAAAAATTTCCAAGTACCTTGCCAAGTATCATCATGTAGTTCATACAACTATTCAATCGCTTATCATTCTTAGTGGAGAACTTGGATTTCATCGTATTCGATTCCACTTGCATTCTCAAAAATTTAAATATTTTTGTAGGATTCCAATCCTCTTTCTTAATCAAATATTTAACATCATCTTCTATGTAAATATGCATTGGAATTTTTTTGGATCATAATCTATGACATGGTCATAGAAATATCTCCAAGGGGGCAATGCCTCCATGTGTTGAACATCCCACTCCAATTATGATTTTTCATCATTATTTTTGAATTTCTCAAAGTGGCGATGGATATTTCTTTTGAATCTCGTAATTTTAGCTTTTGGGTCATTTTTTTTCTTTGAAAATTTATTCTTCGATCATATCTCCACTAGTTGGTAAGTTCTACTAGCTCTAGTTCTCGCATATATCCAGTGATGCTACTATGTTGTCCTTTGTTAACAAAGATATCACTTACCTTAATGGGGTAGGTGCAGGTACCTTTCCTACATTTTTACATTCCAAATATGATGTTAATATAATCCTTCTAGCGGTAGTTTTCTAGAGCGAACATTCTCTCTGTAACATAAGCCAGGATGAAATATTTCTTGGTAAAACCATATAGGTGGATAATTGTCCCCTTAGCCAGTATGTAATAGTCACCTTCTTCCTACCCTTCTTCCTTAGAATATCTTCTATAAATTTAGGTATTTTGGGCATTCATCAATAAATCAGCTTCAGGGAAGGCCCTAGGAACTCTCTATTAAAATTATAATAAGATTTTTTTTTGCTCAGCACATTCATTTGTGAATAGACGATGATAGTGGTTACATTAGAGCTTGCAGTTTTCACTGGGAAAAATGGTAGCTCCAAGTGATTGAAATAAAGGAAGAGTCATGTCATATGAGAATAGTATCTAAAAGATGCTTCTTCCTTATTGGCTTTCATTCTTATTAAAATTCCCTGAGTTATGTTGACCAAATATTATGGCCAATCAAAAAATATTAGATTATTTCTCATCTAGGAAGAGTCATAATTCTTGGGTTTGGAAATGCAGTGAGCAGTAGCTATCTACCAATGGTATATGTAGAGCTAAAACTATGATACCAAGCAATGAAAAATAAAATAGAATTCAAATAAACTAGATATTGCACAATAAATAAGATTTATATTAAATGGGGGGAGCCTAAAAACTCCATAATTACAATAGCGGATTTAAGGATCCTCTTTGATACAATTATTATAAATCTTGCTAGGGTTCTCTGAAACTCTAGCTACAACAAATGGTGGCATCTTCAATTGTGTCTCACTCCCAACAGATGTGAGTGGGCTTTTGCATATCTGATATCAAGCCACTCCAGCTTAATTAGCTATCCAATTCTTCTGATGTACTATCCAATCTACACACAAATAAACACCAAATATTTAGTAACAATAATGAGGGATCTACTGTGTGAGCCCTCTGAAATCACAACTAAAACCGTAGCTATAACAACATGAAATGCAAACAGAATTAAATTGTATGCAATATAACCAGATGAAATGGATTTACCTTGTTCTTTGCTTATTGTCTATTGATGGTTGGATATGTTGTAGGTAGTGGTGAAGATGCACCCTAGCATCGCTCGAAGGCTAAGGGGTGTTCATAAGGCTTACATAAAATGTCTATGGGTTCCTGGTGGCTATAATAAATGCCCATGGGTTCTTGGTACTAGTAGGGAGGCACCCAAAGGCACTTAGTGGTGGTAAACAGTACCTAGAGGTATTCAACAAATGAGGGAGAATTTTGTAGAAGCAAATTTGATGCAGGCCAAGGATGCTACAATGATGATGGTGAGTGAGGGAATAGCGAATATGATGGATGGAGTGGGATTAGGGCACAAAGGCTAGGTTGGAACTCTTTCGTAGAAGAAAATTTGATGCAGGCCAAGGATGCTACAATGATGATGGTGAGTGAGGGAATAGCGAATATGATGGATGGAGTGGGATTAGGGCACAAAGGCTAGGTTGGAACTCTAAGGCACTTTAAAAGCTTGAGTAACTTAGAAAACTCTAGGGACTTAGGAGCTAAGAGACTTAGGGAATTCAAAAACTTAGGGGTTGAGCCATCAAAATGGCTCCTATTTATAATCCAACCTAGGGCATGCTAGGGTTTCAACGACACTAATCATGTGGTTGAGATTAAAGCATATCTAAGGGTAGATATTAAATTTAGGGTGTGTCATAGATTAATGTGGATGGATGGATAGGATTAAATGAAATTGGATGGCTGGGATTGATTTATTTATATAAATATATTTATTAAATATATATATATAATATAATATATAAAATATTATTATTTAAATATATATAATAAATATATAAATAATAAGCAAAAATGGCAAGAAAGCTAGGATGGAGGGCAAATGACTATGTTTTTGTGGTGGAAATGGTAGGAAAGCATAGGTGGAGAACAAGTGGCTATATTGTGGTGTCTATAGATACCCATTTTTGTACCATATTGTGTGAAACACAATATGGTGCAAAAATACAAGACACCTAATTGGGCTAGGCACAAAAGCAACTTCTCTCTCTTGTTGGAATGTGAAGATGAAATCAAAGGCAAAATAATAAATAATTTGGAGTTATTGTGTAGCTTACCCCCTCAATTGGTGAATGAGGTTGAAGATGAATCTCATGAGCCAATTGAAAAATTTGTGCAAATGTAATGTGGACGATATGAATGATATAAAATGTGATACTGTTTCTTCCCCAACGGTGGGAAGGGGATTGTTGAAAAATGTGTATGTTTTTGCCCCAATAGATGAAAGGATTTTTTCCAAGTGTCTGTAAGATGTATCCCATTGTGGGAAATTCAAAACCAAATGTGGTTGCCCCAAATTTTTTTGAGCAAGGTGTAGCAACAGTATTGTCATTTTTGTCAACACAGTCAGATAGATCTGTTGATGTAGTGGACAGGAAGTTCAAAATCTATTCAAATGTAGAAGACAGGAGTTCAAAGGTTATTCAGAGTATGTACAGTGATTTTCCAAGAAGACCGAAGTGGCCCATATGCAAAAGATCAAAGAAAAAATACAAGTAAGAAAAGTGTCGCAATATCACAACATATACAGCAGGCAAGAAAAACTGTCACGATTTTGCGACATGTTGGAAGAGAGAAAAAGCAGGAAAAACTATCACGATTTCGTGACATGTTGGAAGAGAGAGAAAAAGCAGGAAAAATTGTCATGATTTCGCGACATGTTGCAAGAGAAATAAAAAGCAGGAAAAACTATCACAATTTAGCGACATGTTGGAATAGAAAAAGGCAAGTGGAAAAATTGCCACGATTTCACGACATGTTGGAAGAGAGAGAAAAAGCAGGAAAAACTGTCATGATTTCGTGACATGTTGGAAGAGAAAAAGGTAAGTGGAAAAACTGTCGTGATTTCGCGACATGTTGGAAGAGAAAGAAAAAGTAGGAAAAAGTATCACGATTTCGTGACAAGTTCGAAGAAAGAGAACAAGTAAGAAAAGTGTCGCGTTTTTGCGACACGTCACATTTTCGTGAATAAAATAGGAGAGAGAAATTAAGTTGGAAAAGTGTCACGATTTCATGACATGTTGCATTTTCGCGACTAAAATAGGAGAGAGAAAGTAAGTTGGAAAAGTGTCACGATTTCACGACATGTCGCATTTTTGTGACTAAAATAGGAGAGAGAAAGTAAGTTTGAAAAGTGTCGTGATATCATGACATGTCGCATTTTCATGACAAAAGAAAGAGAGGAAGCGTACGAAAGTAGAACTATCATGATTTCATGACAAAAACAAGACTTCGGAAGCAGAAGTGTCATGATTTCACAACAAAAGAAAAGAAGTAAAGTACTGAAGCAAAAGTGTCGCGATTTCATGATAAAAGTAGAGAAGAAGACTTCAAAGGTAGAAGTGTCATGATTTCGTGACAAAAGCAAAGAAGCTAAGTACGAAAGCAGAAGTGTTGCGATTTCATGACAAAAGCTAAGTTAAATACTATGAAGGCAGAAGTGTCGCGATATCTCGACAAAAGCAAATTCAAAGCCTATGGAAGCAAAAGTGTCACGATATCGTGACAAAAGAAAAGATGAAGTATACGGAGGCAAAAATGTCACGATATCGCGACAAAAGAAAAGACAAAGTCTGTGGAGGTAGAAATGTCGTGATATCATGACAAAAGAATAGATAAAGTGTATGAAGGTGAAAGTGTCGCGATATCGCGACATGTATTTTTGTGGCAACAACAACAAAAGAAGCTATAGAGGCAAAAATATCACGATTTCATGACAGGTCGTAAATGCGCAAGTCAAGAAGGAGAACCCGACTGAAATGAGAAGTATGACAGTGGACCGACATCACTACGACATTTACAGGGGTAGTTACAGAGTGATTTCATACTGCTAAAATACGAAGAGTGATCAAAAGTCAGTATGGCGGTTACAAGGTCTATCCAGAATGAAATCATCAAGCAATGGATAAACCGAACATCTTCTTGAGTTGAAGCCGACGAAGACCGATGACAGTCGACTAAAATTAGGGTTTACAGTTTTTATGAAAGCTAACTAAGATTAGGATTTATAGCCGACTAAGATTAGGGTTTTCATCATAAAAATTATTGTTATAAAAGGAGGGTTGTTTGGAGAATTGAAATCATGGTTGGATGTGTGAAAAATACGGTCGTTGTGCATAGAGAGCAAGTTGTGTCAAATCGTGCTAAGTGCAAAATTTATAAAGAGAGCAGAGTGCGCAAAAGGGAGAAGACGATCGTGAAGTTTGACTGTAACGAAGCAGAGTGTGCGAAGTGATTGCATAGAGAGAGCAGAGTGCGCAGAGAGCGAAAAGGTTGAAGTTTGACCAGGTGCTACTATGATTGCACAAAGAAAGCAGAGTGCATAGAGAATGCAAAGGTGAAGAAGACCAGTCAAGGTCTTGCAAAAGCAAAGGTATCTTACTGATAAAATTATAGATTCAAATTGAAGTCCAGGTTGTAGATTGGCATCAAGGGTTGGTGCTCCTTTCTATTGGTGTAGATAAATAAGGGGTTGGTGCTCCTTCCAGTTGGTGCTGGTAAATCATGGGTTGGTGCTCCTTTCTATTGGTGCAGATAAATCAGGGGTTGGTGCTCCTTTCTGTTGGTGCAGATAAATAATGGGTTGGTGCTCCTTACAGTGGGTGCTGGTAAATTGATTGTAAAGTTGGTGCTTTGCAAAGGCTAGATTTGGATGGTAGTCCAAGCAGTTAATTTTTGAGGAGTAGCCACTTTGGTGAACCTCATTAAATCTTGTGTTGTGTGATGCTCTTTTGTTATACTTGTTGTATCTAGTAATAAGTTTTAATTTTTACGGTATTAAGAGCTATAAATTCAAGTTTATAGAGCTACAGTGATTCACCCCCCCTCTCAGTTTCATTATAAGACTAACAATTGGTATCAGAGCTAAGTTCCTATACAAGCTTAACCGGCTAAGGTGATCTTGTAAGTAACACAATGGCAGATGGTGAAGGCTTCTCATCAAACAAAGCATCATTGTTTGACAAATCTAATTACGCATTCTAGAGAATCAGGATGCATACATATCTCTGTGCTTTGGGATACAACATCTGGGATTCAGTAGTTAGTGGATACACAATACCCATCACTCCTCCAAAAGAGGATTCTAAAAAGGAAACAGGTGAAGCTCTTTTCATGGCACTCAAAGAAGAAAAAATAGAAAAAGAACAGGAATGTGATGAAGAAGAAATTGATGCAGAAGTAAATTTGGAAGAGGAACTAATTACAGCTCTGGATGAATTGAAGATAGAAAGAAAAAAGAATAAGAAAAATTCAAGAAAGCTTGAGGATGCAAATGAAATCATAACCAGTTTGAAAGTACAAATAGAAGAATCCAAGAAAATATCTAAAGATCTCGAAGTGCAAATAACCATGAAAATAGATTATTGCAACAAGCTAGAAGAAGATATTGTTGGTTTAAGGATGCATATAGAAGAGATGAATCATAAAATTAGTTGCTATCACAAATGCAAAGAAATTTCTATGAAGCTGGATAAGATTATAAATGACCAAAGGCCTGCAGGCATCAAATTTGGTCTGGGTTTCGTCGAAGGAGAATCATCAAATGGATCAAAGGCCAAAAATGTAGAATCCATAAAGAATGAAGATAATAAACAGGTTGATCAAGGAAAAACATCTCATTCAAAAGAAATAAATAATGCCAGGCACGAAAGGAGAATTGACAATGATGGATTCACCAATGTCAAACATCAAAGAAGAAGAAGACCTATGGCTCCTACAGCAACATGGCAAAGACCATCACCCAGGTTCAATTATCCCTTTTCTAGTTTCTATTTTAAATGCAATGACTATGGACATAAAATCTCATACTGCAAATATAATGTAATACCAAGGAATTTCACCAGTATAAATGCTTTTTATCCTTTGATGAATTATACAATAGAATGTTATAATTGTCATAATTTTGGGTACATTGCAAGAAACTATAGAAGTACATTTGCATCAAATCAGTTCCAAGGAAGAAAATTTCAACCAAATGGGATGATACAAAATAGAAAACTTCCCGAAAAATATGCACAAGCTATTGATAAGGGAAAGGCAAAACAAGAGCCCAAAACTACTATCAAAACAGAGTGGAAATAAAAAGAGCGACTTAAGGAAGAAAAAGAATCCTTAATCATACAAATAGCATTTAAAGCACAGAATAAATATGTACCATGGATACTTGATAGTGGATGTTCCAGTCATATGATAGGTGACAAACAAAAATTTGAGAAGTTACAAAAATATGAAGGTGGTTCAGTAAAGTTTGAAAATAATTATGGAGCTAAGATAGTTGGCAAAGGTTTAGTTAAAATTAGTGACGGAAAAATTAAGTCATAAGAAGTCTTTTTTGTGGATGGTTTGAAACATAACTTGTTGAGCGTAAGTTAGATTTGTGATAAAGGTCATGAAGTAGTTTTTATGAAGCAGGGTTGTGAAGTCAGAAAAACAAACAGTGGAAAATTGATAGCAACTAGATCAAGGACATCTAGCAACATATACACGCTCTCAAAGACTTCAGAAGGAGCTTGTTTTATTGTACAGGAAGAAGAAAATTGGTTGTGGAACAAGAGACTCGATCATATCAATTTTGATAATCTAGTAAAAATCAACTCAAAAAGGGCAGTGAGAGATATTCCCACCATCAACAAACCTGCAAACAACATTTGTGCTTCATGCCAAAAGGGGAAGCAAACTAGAGTCACATTCAAAACAAAAGAGTACTACACAAGAAAACCTTTGGGACTAATACACACTGATTTATGTGGACCCATGATAACACAAAGCATAAATGGTGACAAATATTTTATGTTGTGCATTTATGACTATTCCAGAATGATATGGATATTTTCCTTGAAGCATAAATCAGAAGCTTTTGAAATGTTGAAGACTTTCAAAAACCATGTTGAGAATGAAACAGGAAAGAGGATCAAATGTTTAATATCATATAGAGGAGGAGAATTCATTTCAGAGGAGTTTATAGAGTACTGTGAAAAATATGATATTAGGAGACAATTTTTAGTAGCCAAGACACCTCAACAGAATGGAGTGGTAGAAAGAAATAATAGGACAGTGCAAGAAATGACACGGACTATGTTGCCTGAAAGCAGAGTAGCAGATAGATTTTGGAAAGAAGCAGTCCATACTACGGTGTATATCCAAAATAGGTACATGCTTAGAACACATGAAAGCAAAACTCCTTATGAGTTGTGGTTCGGTAAAATGTCAACAACAAAATACCTCAAAGTTTTTGGCAGCAAGTGCTACATCAAAAGAACTGAAGATAATCTTGGTAAGTTTGAAGATAGAGCGGATGAAGGTATTTTTGTTGGTTATTCGTCAAAAAGAAAAGCTTACAAATGCTACAACAAGAGGCTAAAGAAAATTATGGACAGTGTCGATGTTAAATTTGATGAAGGTAGAGAACGAGTAATTAGCTATGAAAAGAACTACCCAATTTATGAAGAGGTTATTGAAGGAGATGAGGAAAACAAAACGGAAAAGATACAAAAAATTGACTTAGATGATTTAAGTTGTGATTTAGAAGTGGAAGAAAATAAGAAATTCAAAATAGGCAGCTAGCAAAAAAATCATCCTAGAGAGCAAATAATTGGAGACCCCAAAGTTGGTGTTCAGACAAGAAGAAGAGTAGTAAGTAACTACTCTCTATTATCTAGCATTGAGCCCAAAAATGTTGCTGACACAAGCAAAGATGAAAGTTGGATGAAGGTAATAAATTAAGAATTATATCAGATCGAGAAAAATGAAACTTGGGAGTTAGTACCTAGACCTGCATATAAAAATATAATCGAGACTAAATGAATTTTTTGAAACAAATTGAATGAAGACGGATAGGTAGTCAGAAATAAAGCAAGATTGGTATGTAAGGGTTATGCACAGGTTGAAGGCATTGACTTTGAGGAAACTTTTGCACTAGTAGCTAGACTAGAGGCAATTAGAATGTTTCTGGCTTTAGCGAGGCTACAAGAATTTCAAAGTTTATCAAATGGATGTGAAATCAGCGTTTTTGAATGGGAAACTTGAAGAAGAGGTTTATATTGAGCAACCAGATGGTTTCCAACTTGGTGATGATGCCAACTTGGTTTGCAAGTTGAAGAAAGCATTATATGTCTTAAAATAGGCACCCCGAGCATGGTATGCAAGGCTAGACAACTATCTCACTCAACAAAGGTTTAATAAAGGTATGGTGGATAGTAATTTGTATGTCAAAACAGAAAATGGGCATCTTATTGTTCTTATTGTATATGTAGATGATATCATATTTGGCAGCAACAAAGATGAGTCATGTAAAGATTTAGCAAATAAGATGCAGAAAGAATTTGAAATGTCAATGATTGGTGAACTTTCGTATTTCCTCGGGTTGCAAGTTAATCAAAATAAGAAGGGCATATTTATTTTTCAAGTTAAATATGTGAAAGAGATGTTAAAAAAGTTCACAATGGAGGATTGTAAGCTAGTTAACACTCCCATGACGACAGGTTGCAAGTTGAGCAAGGATGAAAAATCTCCACCTGTTGATCAAACCATGTACAGATCTATGATTAGGAGCTTACTGTACCTGATAGCTACCAGACCAAATATTTTGTAGGCAGTATGCATGGTAGCATGATTTCAGGCTAATCCCAAGGAGACTCATGTGACAGCAGTGAAAAGGATTCTTCGATACCTCAAGGGTACTATGGAATATGGGTTATGGTATCCAAAAGGTAAATACTTCACCCTTATTTCGTATTCAGATGCAGATTGGGCAGGATGTGTAGATGACAAAAAGAGTACTAGTGGAGGTGCATTCTATCTTGGATACAGATTGGTCGCATGGCACAATAAGAAACAAGAGTCAATTTCATTATCGACAATAGAGGCAGAATATATTGCAGCGACAACATGTTATACGCAGGTATTGTGGATGAAACAAACCTTGAAATATCTTGGTATTAGCTTCAGTGAACCAATATCAGTTAAGTGTGATAACACCAGTGCGATTAACATCTCCAAGAATCTGATTATGCATTCACACACAAAACACATTACTATTAGGTATCACTTTTTGAAGGAGAAATTTGCGGAAGGTAAGGTTAAGTTGGATTTTGTTCCAACTATAGAGCAAGTAGCAGATATATTCACAAAACCATTGCCCAAGGAAGTTTTTGAGTACCTTCGCAATAAATTGGGAGTGGTCACACTTCCCAAGAATTGACTAGCTATAGGGATCACATTCTCAGTGGGAGTATTTAAGTATTTGATTATCTTTTTGCTCATGTTCATGATTTTTTCTAAGTGTAATAAATTTTTCTTGAGAATGTTATGCATGGACTTAGGGGAAGTTTGCAGTAGCCCTTTGGTATTATTGTCAAATGGGGAGAAGAGTTACAGGAAATTGCACATGTGTTGCCAAAAATTCCAAAGGGGAAGATTGTTGAGCAAGGTGTAGCAACAATATTGTCATTTTTGTTAGCACAGTCAGATAGATCTGTTGATGCAAGTGGAAGGAAGTTCAAAAGCTATTCAGATGCAAAAGATAGGAGTTCAAAGGTTATTCGGAGTATGTACAGTGATTTTCCAAGAAGACCGAAGTGGCCCATATGCAAAAGATCAAAGAAAAAAGACAAGTAAGAAAAGTGTCGCGATATCATGACATATACAGCAGGAAAGAAAAACTGTCACGATTTCGTGACATGTTGGAAGAGAGAGAAAAAGAAGGAAAAATTGTCACAATTTTGCGACATGTTGGAAGAGAGAAAAAGCAGGAAAAACTGTCGCGATTTCACGACATGTTGGAAGAGAGAGAAAAAGCAGGAAAAACTATCATGATTTCATGACATGTTGGAAGAGAAAAAGGCAATTGGAAAAACTGTCATGATTTCGCGACATGTTGGAAGAGAGAGAAAAAGCAGGAAAAACTATCGCGATTTCGCGACATGTTGGAAGAGAAAAAGGCAAGTGGAAAAACTGTCGCGATTTCTCGACATGTTGGAAGAGAGAGAAAGTAGGAAAAAGTGTCACGATTTCGTGACAAGTTCGAAGAAAGAGAACAAGTAAGAAAAGTGTCGCGATTTCATGACATGTCGCATTTTCGCGACTAAAATAGGAGAGAGAAAGTAAGTTGGAAAAGTGTCATGATTTCACATGTCACATTTTCATGACTAAAATAGGAGAGAGAAAGTAAGTTGGAAAAGTGTCACGATTTTACGACATGTCGCATTTTTGCGACTAAAATAGGAGAGAGAAAGTAAGTTTGAAAAGTGTCGCGATATCGCGACATGTCGCATTTTCGTGACAAAAGAAAGAGAGGAAGCATATAGAAGTAGAACTGTCATGATTTCGTGACAAAAGAAGAAAGCAAGACTTCAGAAGCAGAAGTGTCATGATTTCATGACAAAAGCAAAGAAGTAAAGTACGGAAGCAGAAGTGTCGTGATTTCATGAAAAAAGCAGATAAGAAGACTTCGAAGGTAGAAGTGTCGCAATTTTGTGACAAAAGCAAAGAAGCTAAGTATGAAAGTAGAAGTGTTGCGATTTCGTGACAAAAGCTAAGTTGAAGACTACGAAGGCAAAAGTGTTGTGATATCATGACAAAAGCAAAGTCGAAGTCTATGGAAGCAGAAGTGTCATGATATCACAACAAAAGCAAAGACGAAGTATACGAAGGCAGAAATGTCACGACATCACAACAAAAGAAAAGACAAAGTCTACAAATGCAAAAATGTTGTGATATCATGACAAAAGAATAGATAAAGCGTACGAAGGCAAAAGTGCCACGATATCGTGACATGTATTTTTAGGGCAACAGCAACAAAAGAAGCTACAGAGGCAGAAATATCATGATTTCATGACAAGTCGTAAATGCGCAAGTCAATAAGGAGAACCCGACTGAAATGAGAAGTATGATAGTGGACCGACATCACTACGGCATTTACAGGGGCAGTTACAGAGTGATTTCATACTACTAAAATATGAAGAGTGATCAAAATTCAGTATGGCAGTTACAAGGTCTGTCTAGAATGAAATCATCAAGCGATGGATAAACCGAACATCTTCTTGAGTTGAAGCCGACGAAGACCGATGACAACCGACTAAAATTAGGGTTTACAGTTGTTATGAAAGCCAACTAAGATTAGGATTTATAGCCAACTAAGATTAGGGTTTTCATAATTAAAATTATTTTTATAAAATGAGGGCTATTTGGAGAATTGAAATCATGGTTGGATGTGTGAAAAATACGATCGTTGTGCGTAGAGAGCAAGTCGTTTCAAATCGTGCTAAGTGAAAAATTTGCAAAGAGAGTAGAGTGTGCAAAAGGGAGAAGACGATCGTGAAGTTTTATTTTAATGAAGTAGAGTGTGCAAAGTGATTGCACAGAGAGAGCAAAGTGCACAGAGAGCGAAAAGGTTGAAGTTCAACCAGCTGTTGCTGTGATTGCACAGAGAAAGCAGAGTGCACAGAGAACGCAAAGGTGAAGAAGACCAGTTAGGGTCTTGCAAAAGCAAAGGTATCTTACTGACAAACTTATAGATTCAAATTGAAGTCCAGGTTGCAGCTTGGCATCAGGGGTTGGTGCTCCTTTCTATTGGTGTAGATAAATAAGGGGTTGGTGCTCCTTCCAGTTGATGTTGGTAAATCAGGGGTTGGTGCTCCTTTTTTTTGGTGCAGATAAATCAAGGGTTGGTGCTCCTTTCTATTGGTGCAAATAAATAAAGGGTTGGTGCTCCTTACAGTGGGTTCTGGTAAATTGATTGTAAAGTTGGTGCTTTGCAAAGGCTGGATTTGGATGGTAGTCCAAGCAGTCAATTTTTGAGGAGTAGCCACTTTGGTGAACCTCGTTAAATCTTGTGTTGTGTGATGCCCTTTTGTTATACTTGTTGTATCTAGTAATAAGTTTTAATTTCTACAGTATTAAGAGATGTAAATTCAAGTTTATAGAGCTACACTGATTCACCCCCCCTCTCAGTGTCATTGTAAAACTAACAAATTTGGGGTGATTCGATGCTATTGAAACACTTCACCTTTCAATGCCATTGATATGCAAAGATGAATATGCAAAGAAAAATAAAAGTAGTCACCCTCGGAGGGCCAGCTAGTGACTGTCAAATAATTCCTAGGATTAGAACCAATCACCCTAGCTAAAGCTAGTCGCTATGATGACTATCAAGGAAATGTGTAATGATAAAAGTTGATTTTGTCCATGTTTTAAGCCCCACGAACTAGGCCATCAATGACAACATTTGTGCAAATTACTCTTGGCAAGGTTTCACTCAAGATGTAAAGTACCAAATATGACTGTGATCTCGAGCAAGAATATAAGTGATGATGATCATGGACAATTGTCCTTATGGTAGGCTATTCATCTTATCGAATTGCATGGATGCAAATCACTACAATCGCCAAGTATATAGAATAACCCACTAGCTACATGGTTCACTTGAATATTGTTTAAACTTGGGAAATATGCAAATGATGATGTGAAATGATGATGTGATGATGTATGAATAATGAGAATGATGATAATCATTTTTTTGTGGAGATTTGGATCATTTTAGGGTGCTTTTGTAACTTGTGTTGTAAATTTGTAAAATATGGTTGTAAAAAAAAATTATGCTTTCAAATTAGTTGTAATCTTCACAAAACATGATAAAATTATGAAATGAATACATGGATGTAGTTTGGAGTGATTTTGTGAAGGTAAGCCACTATTTTGTGTTATTTTTTTCTTTTGTCAATATTGACGCCAGATGCATACGGGTGCTTGCAATCTGTAAAAACACCTGTAGGTGCTTCAGTGCACCAAAAAACATCCATGGGCATCCCAAGGTGCCTGAAGTAGCTATAAATAGCTTGCTAGATGAGATTGAAGCTCATTTGTGTGTTTGGAAGTTTGAGAAGTTATGTCTAATGATTGAAGGGAAGTGAGGAGTGAAGTGAGGTATTTGAAATTTGGGTGCGAAAGCTATGGCGGCAGAGGGACTTGGTACGGGGGTTGAGACTAGGGATGGGGTGCAGGTTGTTGAGGTAACATTATGCTTTTATATTGTGAAAAGTTTTTTTTAATTATTAACTAATGTTTTGTATTGTGTTGTAGCTTAGGATTTTGGAGGCTTGATACTGATTTTTGCCTTACATACCCAAGATGAGGAGGGTGATTACGTATGAGGAGTAGGAGTTTTTGGAGGAGGTGGGTCTAGCGAAGGTATCCCAATTGTATGTGGTGAGGGCCAATGAGGGGTACCTCTCTACCTTTATGGAGAGGTGGTATGCAGATAGAGGCACCTTTTAGCTCCCCATGAGCGAGGTGATAGTTACCTTGGAGAATGTATATCACATCCTCAAGGTAATGATAGAGGGAATCCAAGTTAAGGTTGAGTTCAACCAAAATATGGATATGATGTGGATGTTTGGTGATGCATGGAAATGGGTGAATGTGGAGTGTGGGGGTATTCCTTATTTATCCATGTATGTGGATAAGGAGTTGTACCCCCTTCATGCTTTGGTTATATTCGTGTTGGCCAACATCATGGCCCTAAACAACATTGGTAGTAAGTTCCCATGGAACCTGATAGGAGTGATGAGCAACATGCTCACTGGGAGGTAGGTATACGCATGGGCTCCTACCTTGTTGGTGTAGGTGTATTGTAAGCTATATAATGTGACAAGTCAAGGGAGAAAGGGGTTGGGATGTAGCCTGATGCTATAGTATTGGGCATGGGAGCACTTTAGTGTGGCTCAACTAGAGGGTTTACCTGTGGTAGGCTTTGGTAGGGAGAAGCCCTCTGCTAGGTGATGGGCATTGACTAAGGAGGTGTAGGTGAGTCATCCAATTCAAATAAGCCAGTGGTATCAAGATTTTTGGGCTAGACTAATATCCATCCAAGTGATATGGAGGCCATGGTGGGACTACAAATGGACCAGGGATGGAGAGTGCTTGTAGTAAGTGCAGCAAGTTCCATGGGTGATTGGGAGGCATAGAAGTCAGATGGAGTACTTCTAATTCTTTTGAGTGCTCCACTAGCTTAGGTTGAGGTAGGTTTTCCTCGATGAACTGGTGCACTATAGGAGACATCGAGAAGAGACCACGCTACCATGCACAAAGTTGTGGAAAGTGGTCTTGGAGGATAATGAGGAGATAGATCTCTCAAATATGGAGGATACAGGGATGACCATGGAGTATGATGCATGGTTTATGACTTATATGCCATGGGATATACCTTGAGGAGCAGCTAATGGGGATGGAGCTAGAGATGCGAGGAAATATGGTACTCAGGAGGCCCGAGATGAGGGGACCCAAGAGATCCCCAAGTGGTAGTAGCACCTTTGATTTGATAGTTGGAGGTAGAGGACTAAGGGTGTAGCACAATAGGCTATTGATACTTGGGGAGAAAAAGGATATTGGGAGGATGCAGAGGAAGTTCTAAATGTACCTCTAGGCTAGAGTGAAGAGGATTGGACACAGCTAGAGCAGCATGTGGTGGAGTGAAATGCAAGGATTGTGAGGCTCTGGGTAGAGCTAGTAGAGAGAGAGAAATAACATAATATCAACATAGCATGCCTTCTGTATCGACATAGATATATAGATGCCTTGGAGGATAGGTTGATGGAACATCATATTCCACTTCTTCATCCTCCAACCTCATCTATGTTCAAGGTTACTAGGCATAGCGAGTCTAGGGCTCCTTCTAGGTTGTAGGTTCCTGCTAGGTCACAGGGGTTCTCTTGGAGGGTATAGCTAGTGCTTAGATGCACTTTTGTATATGATCCTTGGTGCTCCATTGTATGTAGCCTTTTGGTATTCATTTATACATACATATATATATATATACATGGCTTTTACCTTTTGTGTTATATTTTTGTGTGAATGCTTTTTGTGGAATGCTTTTGTGTAATGCATGTTTATGTTTATGATTAATGCATATGATATATTATGGATGATTAATGCAAGGTGACATGTATGGATTTGCTACTAATATTTTGTAGTTTAGATCTTTTTTTGGCCACGTTTTAGCATTGTTGTTTAATCAAGGGCACCAAACTTGGTGGCATGTGGCAGATAATGGCTCATGAAATGACATGGATGTTGACATGGAAGAATATATAGATGTTGATATGGAAGAATATATGGAAGAAGATATGGAAAATTACCTATTTTATAGAGACTCAAACATCCTAGTGGCATCAAAAAAACTCACTAAAATTGCCTAATCCCTCTAGAATCAAATGTGTGTGCAGTGAATTCATTTACCAAATAAAGAGTATGGTAGTGACCCTATAATATCAAGAACCATGGTGTGTGCAAGTGAGTTCTTTAACTCATGTTTATTAAATTGGGTAAACCTATTATGGATGAAACCAAGAAGCTAGCTTGTCCGTATGAGCGTTCAGAGGTCTCTTTTAAAAGATACATGTCACCACACATGAGCATACTCCACTGCCAATCAAGCATATATAGCTCCTATGGAGGCTAACTCCATAGCCCATGAATTTTTTTTATTTATTAAGTTTTAGGGATGACTACCTAACCGTCTAACTAGAAATGTAGTATGATCCTTACAACCCAATTGATCAGTGGTGTGTGATGTAAAATATTCAAAGTTTTTTGTTAGGGATTTTTACCTACTCTTTCTTTTATTTTTAGAATTTTTATAGTGGTGAGAACCACTATTTTTATGGACTGTGTTGCATGATGGGACTAGCAAGGATGACCATTTTCACTTCAAGGTTCATACCAAGTATGGTGTTATCCCTCTTTGACACAAGATGTTTTTAATTTGTGAAGTTGTATTTGGTTCAAGAATGTTTTGGAGTCAATTTCCAAAACTCAATATTTTCTTAATTTGTATGTGCAAAGGTCCTAAAAAGAACTCGACATGTATTTTGGAGGTTTCTTAAAACACTAGGAGTGGTTGAGTGACCGAAAACACCTAGGATTTGTGAATATGTGGTTTGTGCTAATGGCAACTAGGTTTAGTGGAATTGTGTGGATGACATTGTGAAGGTGCCCCTGATTAAGGCAACATGACTTTTTTTTGGACCAATTAAGACCTTAAAATTAATAAATGATCCCTAATATGAAATGTGAAATGTGGATGTGAATGCAATGTATGAAATGCAATTTTGTGAAATGTGGAATGCCATATGAAGTGTGGGTGAATGCATTATTTTTGAAATGTAGATGCAAGTGAAATGCAATGTTATGAATGAAATGTATGCAAATATTTTTGTGTATTAGCCATGTATGTATATATATATAAATCAAGTCATGTATAGAATACTCTCAAGTGTATAACATTAAGTGGCTCGGGTTCTTCCTCTCCCTCTAGACTGGTAAGCCTATAAGTACCAATACCCACTCTTCATGTAACGATGTATGGACCTAACCAATTAGCCATGAATTTATCACAAAGATGCGATAATGCATTGGTATTTTATTGGTTCTCTTTAAGGACAAGATCTCCTACTTGGAATTCACGTAGATGAACTTTGGCATTTTAAGAACATTTGAGGTAATTTTGATAAAATCATAAATGCTCTAAAGCATTGATCTGCGTCTCATTAAGGAGTGTGAGTTGGTAAATATGTGTTTGTATAGCAGTGTTGTCATATATGATATATGAATTCCTATAAATAAATTCACAAGGAAGGGATATTGAGCCAAAGAGGCATGATTTCTTTGGCTCCATAGACCAATGAAAATAATGTTGCCCCTATAGGCATGTTGATGTTTGTTCGATAAGCCCATAATACCAAGGGTATTTGTGTATGCAAATCTCTATGATTTTCTTTGACAAGTTTCTTGAGAATAGCAATTAAAGTCTTGTTAGAAGCTTTAGCTTGTCCATTTACTTGTGGGTAGTAAGGTGTTGATAAACTATGTTGAATGTTATATTTCTCGCAAAGTGCTCAAATATCCTTGTTATTGAAAGACTTTCCATTGTTTGAAATGGTTTTTTATGGGATACCAAAATGACAAATGATGTGATAGAGTATGAACTCCACAATTCTAGGTCCTATCGTATTGGTTAGAGGAATTGCCTCGACCCACTTTGTGAAGTATTCAGTAGCTATGATAATGAATGTATGTTATCCCGATAAAGGAGGTGAGACTTTAACAATTAGATATAGGTCCCATTGTGAAAAGGGCCAAAGTATTTTAATAGGTTGTAAGGCTTATGATGGTACATGAGTTAAATTAGCATGTTCTTGACACTTCTTGAAATGATTAACATATGTGCAACAATCACGTTCCATTGTGGGTCAATAATAACCCATGCATAAAATACGCTTTGCAATGGACATTCCACTAAAATTACCACCACAAGTACCATCATGGGCTTCATCTATGGCTCTTTATGCCTCACTAGACTCGAGATAATGGAGCACTCCATCATAACCATGTTTATAAAACACATCCCCCAAAAGAACAAAATGGGCTACCTTTTGCTTGAAAGTGTGCTTGGCATTTAGAGACATATCTGATGGGAGTGTTCTAAACTTGAGGAAGGCTACTAATTGGCTTGACCAAGGCTCATATAAATCCAACTAGATAAAGAAAATATCCTTTTCATATTTTGACTCATCACAGGAAATTACAGATTTATAGACCATTGAAATGATAAGGGGTTGTACCTCTCCAAATGAATATTTTGGAATTAATGATCCAAGGAAGGCCATCGCATCTGCAAATCTATTAGTCAAAAATTGCAAGCTATTAATTTCATACCAATCAAAATTAGAGAGTAGCTTCATTGCTACCTCATGATAAAGCTTAATGGTAGGTTCTTTGAATTTGTATTCTCCATTGATTTGTTTGATGATAAGTTGAGAATCACAAAATATCCTAATATGCTTAATGCTCATAGCTATAGTTAATTGAAGACCTAAGATTAAGGCTTCATATTCTGTAGTATTATTTATTCATTGTAAATTGAGTTTGAATTATAAGAGGATAGGTACCCCCTATGGTGTATGAAATATGACTCTAGTACCTTGACCTTTCATACACTTAGATCCATCAAAGAAGAGTGTGATATCGATGTCTTCCTTTATAATGAAATCTTCTTCTTGTTCAGTGATAACAAATACTGAATCATCTAGGAGATTAATAATCAAAGGATGATCACTAGGTAGTGGAGCTTCCACAAGTTGATCGACTATTACTTGACCTTTAATGGATTTTGGCTAATGAATTCCAAGTCAAATTCAATAAGGAGCATTATCCATTTAGAGGTGTGGGTGTTATTGTAAGTGTGAAACATCATATAAAGCAGAGGATTTTCTCTAGCTATGACATAATTTGGGTGATTAAGCATGTAATATTAAAGTTTCTTAGTGGTAAAAACCACTACTAAGCATAATTTTTCTACATAAGCGTATCGGTTTTCATAGCTTACCAATGTTCGAATAATGTAGTAGACATCTTGCTCTCAATTTTGTTCATTTTTTTGTGCAAGCATTGACCCTAATGCAAATTTTGTTGCTAGGATATAAATATAAAATGGGACCCCCAAACAAGGAGGAGCTAAGACTGGCAGAGAATCTAGGTATTGCTTAATGTCATCGAAGGCTTTTTGACATTCATCTATCCAAGATAATGACACCCCATTTTGTAGTAGGTGATTGAATGACCTACATTTGTCAAAAAATTGCATAATAAAATGATGGATTGATTGGATATTTCCTTGTAAACTACACAATTCCTTTAAGTTATTTGGAAGAGGCATCTCCATGATGGCCTTAACCTTGTTAGGGTCCACCTCAATGCCTCTTTTGGAGATAATTAATCCTAGAAGTTTCCCCGAGGTAACACCAAAGACACATTTCTTGGGGTTCAACCTTAAATTATGCTCTAGAATCTAATCAAAAAATTTCTCCAATACACCAATATGTTCTTGTCGAGTTTTGGATTTAGCCAAGAGATCATCCACATAGTCTTTGATAATGATATGTATGTAGTTGCAGAAGATATATGTCATGGCACGTTTATAAGTGGCACATACAGTTTTGAGGCCAAAGGGCATCACCTTATAACAAAACATTCACCAAGGTGTAGTGAATGTTGTTTTGTGTTGATCATCAGGATTTATTCAAATTTGATTGCATCCTGAAAACCCATCCATGAGTGAAAGAATTTCATGGCCATCATAGGTATCGACAAGAGTATCGATATTTGGGAGAGAAAAATCATCCTTAGGATACTCTTTGTTAAGATATCAAATATTAGTTTAGATGTGTATCATCCCATTAGGCTTGTGAATGGATACCATGTTTGAAAGCCACTCAGGATAATCGATTGGAACTATGAAGTTCACATCTAAGATTTTTTGAAGCTCTATTTTTACCAAGAGGGCCACGGTAGGATGTATTCTCCTATGTTTTTGTTTGACCATCTTAGCATCAGGATGTAAGGTGATATTGTGGACAACCAAACTAGGGTCAAGCTCAAGCATGTCCTTGTATGACCATGCAAATATACCCTTCTTCCTCTTGATAAGAGCAATAAATTACTCTTGATTATTGGGTGATAAAATTTTTCCAAGATTGATAATTTGGGGATTCTCTTTGTCTGCACTAAATTCCACATCAATGGTATCTTCAATAGATATGTGGTAAACCTCCTTAATTTTATGGGGCATAGGGATCAAATGAATATCATATAAGATATCATCAAACTTTTTTGGCTTATCCTCATCTATTTCTACCTAGAAAACCTTGGGATCCGAAGGTGAAGGTGAAGGTGAAGGAAGAGGCGATGGAGGAATGTAGTTAGTGGAAGCCCTTAACAATTCCTCGAAAAAAATAATTTGGAAAAGGAAGGAGGTGAGGAAATCCGATCCATATCAATAAGGCTTATGTCAATTCGAATTGGTTTAACCGAATCGTATGGATTATGGAGCGGGGTAAATAAATCAACAAGATTCATGTTGACCTATGGGTAATGAGATAAGGTTATACTGAATGGATGGAATCTAAAAATTAGTTCTAGGGTCTTGGTTAACCTGAATAGAAAAAATTAACATAAAATGCATTTTACTAAATGATATATACAGGCTGAAAAAGAAAATGTGTTTTTTTTAATTTTTTAGTGATTTTTATTTTTTGGTAGTGGTGAAAAACCACTATTTTTGTATTATGTACATATGTTACAATTTGTCTTATGAAATGGCTTAATGTTATGGAGATGGTGGTTCACTAGTAGGGGCAACTCACTCTTGTGGAAGAAGCAAGAGAAAGACGAGCTCATGGATGGGAAACATGTTGAGATAAAACTCATCTTGTGAGGTATGGAGAATGATGGGCTCTGATTCTTCTTCAAATTCATCCAAAATAATTGACATATGCTCAAATTCTTCATAGATATCATCATCATAATTATAGATATGAAGGGATTCTTCTCCTAAATTGAGATTAATCCTTTTGAAGGCTTGTTCAAGAGAAGAGGTGGTGGGAAGTGGGTGGTAGCCTAGACCTAAATGGCCATGCACCCCTTGATATATAACATCGATAGGTTGATGCATTCCCTATTCATGCAGTACTAGGCCATGTCCTTGCTAATTGACTATGTGGAAATATAGATATGGAAATCTTGTCATGTTTGTAATGTTGGAAAATTTTGGTTCTTTGGGTTCTTCTATGGGAGCTTAACTTGATGAAGATTCAATCCCCCCATATACAAAATTTATGCTATTTAGAGTTGAACCCATGTTATAGACTGCTCCTATGGCCAAAATTGGGTCAAGTGGGTGATCAAAATCCTTAACCTTAGGAATGGTGAGGGGTGTAATGGTGATGCCTTGGACCACGTATTCACCAATACCAATATTAGTGAGGTGGAACTCAACTTGGGATGACATGGAAGGACTATGGTCAAGTGATGGCTCAGGTAATGGTGAAGATAGAGGTATCTCACAATCTATCAATTCAACTTGTGAAACATTAGGTGATAGCAATGGGTTGGCTTGGGAAGGTTGTTTAATGGATGATGATGATGAAGTGGATGATAATGATGTTGATGATGTGGATGGAAATGATTTTGATGATGTGTATGGAAATAATGTTGATGATGTGGATGATAATAATGTTGATGATGTGGACTGATTGTGATCACATGTGCATGTGGTCACTGATGAATATGATGGGGATGTGGAATATTGATGAGGGTTGGTGATAGGGAGCTCTTAAAGAATGAGATCCTTTGATGAATAGATTGGTGAAGTTATGGATGGATTGGATAATGTTAAAATAAAAATATGAGTGGAAGGGATCATGGACTCATAAGGATTTGAAATAAAATTACAATACTTAAATGGCTCGACGTTCATTGCTATGCAATGTACCTTTCCCTCATCTCATTTCCCTCATCCAAGGTCTTCCAAGGAGTACATTGTATGCCATGGATCCTTCCAAAATGTGGAAAATTGTGTGCAACATTTTAACCCCTACTTCAATGGGCTAAAAAATAGTGCCAACTGTGGAACACAAAGCATCGTTAAATGCTTTGAGGTTGAACGATGACTTAGTAATGTGAGATGGAGGAATATTTAAATTATGAAGAGCAGATGTGGTGATGATGTTGATAGAGGAACCGGTATTAATTAGGACTCTTTTAAAAGGCTTACTATCAATTAGAACCATGATATGCAATGGAGGGTCTATGGATTCTGATGAGATTGGATTAATATCAAAGTCATAAAATATTATGGAAGGCTCCATGCATGTTTGGATGCTTCCCATAAAGTTTTTGAAGGCATTAGGATCTTGTGACTGTAGTTTGATGGATTTCAAAATGTCCATTAATTCCTTGTGATGTGGAGAATATTTTTGGATTAACTCATTTATTGATAATTTGGTGGAAGCCATTTTTAGACTTGTAATTAATCGGCTACTCAATGAGATGATTGGTCGAGGCGGATGATTGATGGGTGGATTTGGTGGATTCGATTGTATAGGGATATGGATGGATGATGAAGGATTGGGGGGAACATGGATGGGTGATGATGTAGAAGGTTGTGACACACTTGCTTGTGGTGGTTGCCTTTTTTGGTTATTCCTTTGACCTATAGTGACCACATGAATGGCCTCCATAAACCCTTGGTATTGTTGAATGTGATTGAATTGGTTAGGAGGAGTTTTAGTGTTAGCTCCCCCTAAATTTGGTTTCACCTCCTCATGATGAAGAAGTGGTTTTTGAAATATATAGAGGTTTTGGTTTTTTGAGTGAGGGGATTATCAAGATTGATTTCCCCAAAGTCAATAAGGTCTTGAACCATGCCTTTAAATGCATGGCATTTTTTTATGTCATGCCCGTTTTGCCTATGATAAGAAAATATATGTTCCTGATAATTTTTACTAAATCTGGCAGGATCATCCAGTCTTATTTAGGGCAAAGCAAGCTTATTTGTCTCATACAACCTTCTAAAAATGGAAGCATATGACTCAGATAAAGGGGTATATTGATGATTTTTTTGGATAGACTATCATTGGGGATGGTTTTCCATAATTGGTACTGTGTTCTAAACTATTGAAGCTTGTGTTATCAAGGGAACCATATGATATGAAATTTGTTGCGGTGTTTGTTGTACAGGTTGTTGTTGAGCCATTACCATATGATTCATGACCACTTGATTGACTTGATTGGATTGGGTGGTTGAGGTAGGTTGTGTTGATTTTTGTTGGCCTGAATAGTTTCTTTTGTATTGGCCCTTATTTTGCCATTATTTCTTCTTAGGCTTTAATATGTCTTCTTGGATTTTGATATCCTCAATGACACTAGCCTAAGCTAAAGCTTCTTCAATTGTTTGATAATTTTGTAATTGAAGCATCCAAGAATTAGGTTTTAAACAACTCTTGGTAAATAACTTAATTAGCTCATCCATTAGTAAGGTGAATGGCAATTTAGTTATGATAACCCTCCAACAGTTTCTAAAATCATAGATAGATTCATTATCATGTTGCCTCAAAGTATAGACATCAGATAAAATTTTTACATAACTCTACTCAGACTATCCTCATCAACCTGGGTCCATCATGGGTACTATAGTCTTCTATGGTTTCTATCCCTATTCTCCCACCAAATCATACCATCACCCATCCTATTCCCATTGGCTAGCCTAGCCATAACCTTCATCCATCAACCTCATTCCATAATTCTCCATATTTTCATCAAAAATCTCCCATTCATCAAATTCCATCAAATCCACCTAGCCATCAATACCAATCTCCTCATCATTTAGTCACTCCACAACAAACTCATTAGGTAATTTGGGGCTTTCACATTCCTAAGGAAGGACCTTGAATTAAAGCTATATAGAAATAAATAGATCAATTGATTCAATTTACTCCTGGTTTTTTAAACTAGAAACCAACTTTACACCAATTGATCAATCAACCAATTCATCCTTCGATAGCATCCCCACCATATCTAGAAGATTTTATGATACCCAAGTTTGACAAATTTAAGGGAAATGAGGACCCCAAAGAACATGTGAGCACTTTTGTACATGCTTTCTTTAGAATTCAATATGACAACTCTATCATGCTTCAAAATTTTCCTCAAACATTAGGAGGGGACGCCATAGAATGGTACAATCAATTGCCAAGCCATAGTATCTATACTTTTGAGTAATTTATTGATCAATTATTTGATCGTTTCATCCTAAATGTTAAAATAAGATCTCAGGGTTTGTCTATACTTGCTATTGAGCATTTTTATGTTTTATAAGCAATTTGTTCATATGTTCCCATGCTTCACTAATATATCTATTAGAGGCTAAGGGTATGGAGGTAGATGTCATGGATATGTGGTTTTGGGATAAGTTACACTAGGTATGGTAACTTGTGAGGTTGGGACTTGTGAAGTAGCATTTACATGTGCCTCATACAAGGAGTTGGTGTAAGTGGAAGTATATGGGGTGCTAGGAGCACATGAAGGTTGGGGAATTGACACATGGGAGGAAGGTTTAACTTACGCCTCAAAAAGAGGGTTAGTATACACCTAGGTAAAGATGTATGGGGGCTGGGAATAAATAGGTTCTTGCTATAAAGTAGAATCTTGTCTAGGTCAATTGGGAATGGACTCTAAGACATAACTAGAAGACTTCATGAAAGCTTCTACTCTTGCCATATCTATATGGGTAATGTGGTTGTCTATGATAGGGGAGTTTGACTCCTCTTGGGGCATGGCCATATGGAAGGCTATGGATGCAGATAAATCTTCCTGTGTTACATTTAGAGAATCTACCATAGAAGTGGTGGGGAAGGTGGATGAAGGTTCTATTAAGTTATCTTGACTTATAGCTTTCTTTTTGTTTCTATTTAATACCATAAGCAAATAAATCAAAATATAGATTAAGCTATCAAATGTAACACAAAACTAAAAAATTTAGAGAGCACAAAAGGAAACAAACAACCAATGCTAAGTTTCAACCAATGTGGCTTATATTGTTCATTGAATATCTCCTTTTTATGTGTGTTCATTTTAAGTGTCAGTTTTGTGTGTTTTGATGTTCTAATCTTGCTTAATGAAACAAAGATAAAAACTATGGTGAAGATAGGGCAACGAGATTCTTGTTGGTGATCAAATCCAAAACGTTTTCTCAGGGGTATCCTATGGTTTCTATGGGCAGCTATTGGTGGATGGAGATGAATACCACCATCACCGAATCTCAAGCAATGGTTGGTGATGAAATCCAACCACTACTATTTTGAGTGAAACATGTTGTGTGTGAATTGTTCCTTTTAAGGTTTATGTTTATTAATGTGGATAAACAATGTTAGAAGAAACTAATTTCATAAATCTAAATCATAAGCCAACAAGAGAATGCCAATTTCTTTAAAGGGTGTGAAGTACACCACTTAAGACCCCCTATCAAAGACAACCATAGGTTTGTCCACCCCTCTGCCTAGAATCACCCAATGGTAGGAATACTCTTAGAACCCTAATGATGTTCCTACTTAGATAAATAAATGAAGGTAATTGTAATCCTAAAATGTAGCTCTAATTTATGTAGATTTTCAATTCAAATGCAATCAGAATGCAACATTTTATATTTGTGAATACATTAGAAACATAAACCCTAACCGAAAAGTGGGAATGGTTGCAAAAAGGAACCTAAAATGGAATCTAAGATGATTTATTTTCTATATTACTTAGTTATTGTTCATTTTATGCTTGAAATATAAAAATACATCAAAGAACCCAAAATATGTAAAACAAAAAACTTGTATTTTAGACAGTGGACTTATTGGATAGCCTGTGTATTTGTTCCAAATCACTGTAAAATGTAGCTATGCATTTTTGAAATACACCTTAGGAATTTTTAGATATCCATTTAGTGCCACTAGGCATTTTTTGCTCTTTTTGCAACTTCTATGAACTTTTAGAAACCCTAGATCCAGTGAAATACGTGTGATTCATGCTTCTAAAAATCTGCAAAATAAGACAACAAATAGAAACTTAGATGGCAATATAAATAAAAACATGAAACTCTTAGGGGATCCCATTGTGATCACCATTTATAGAGCTAAAAATGTGACACTAATCAATACAAATTGAAATAGAATTCAAATAAACCATATATTGCACAACAAATAAGATTTATATTAAACATGGGGAGCCTAAAAACTTCATTGTTACAATAGCAGATTTAAGAATCCTCTTTGATACAATTATTACAAATCTTGTTAGGGTTCTTTGAAACCCTAGCTACAATAAATGGTGGTGTCTTCAATTATTTCACTCCCAATAGGTGTGAGTGGGCTTCTACATATTTGATACTGGACCATCCAGCTTAATCAGTTATCCAATGCTTTTGATGTACTATCTAATCTACACACAAATAAACACCAAAGAGTTAGTAATAATAATGAGGGCTCCATTGTGTGAGCCCTTAGAAATCACAACTAAAACCCTAGCTATAATAGTATGAAATGCAAACAAAATTAAATAGTATGCAATATAACCAAATGAAATAGATTTACCTTATTCTTTGCTTATTGTCTATTGATGGTTGGATCTATTGCAGGTCGATGGCGAAGATGCACCCTAGAATCACTCGAAGGCTAGGGGGTTTTTAGAAGGCTTACATAAAATACCCATAGGTGCTTGGTGGCTACAATAAATGCCTGTGGGTGCTTGGTACTAGTAGGGAGGCACCCATAGGTGCTTAGTAGTGGTAGAAAGCATTCAGAGGTATTTGATGGATGAGGGAGGATTTTGTAGAAGTAGATCTGATGTAAGTGATGGATGTGGCGATGAATATGGTGAGCAAGGAAATATGGAATATGATGAATGGATTGGGATTAGGGTACAAATTCTAGGTTGGAACTCTAAGACACTTCTAAAGCTTGGATAACTTAGAAAACTCCAGGGACTTAGGAACTGAGAGACTCAGGGAATTTGAAAACTTAGGGGTTGAGCCATCAAAATGGCTACTATTTATAATCCAACCTAGTGTATGCTAGGGTTTCAATGACACTAATTGTGTGGTTGATATTAAAGCATATCTAAGGGTAGATATTAAATTTAGGGTGTGGCATGGATTGATGTGGATGGACAGACATGATTAAATAAAATCGGATGGCTAGGATTGATTTATTTATATAAATATATATTTATTAAATATATATAAAATATTATTATTTAAATATATATAATAAATATATATAAATATATATAAATAATAGGCAAAAATTATGGGAAATCTAGGATGGAGGGAAAATGACTATGTTTTGATGGTGGAAATGGCAGGAAAGCATGAGTGGAGGACAAGTGGCTAGATTTTTGTTTCTACAGTATATATTCCTATTAAAGGGCAATCTAGCTATTATGGCCAATATAGAGTAAATCTTAGAGTCTTTGAACTCATCTATTTTTATTGGGATTGGTGGTAGGGCACTTCTAATAATTTTTCCTTCTATTTGGCCTACTACCCAGTTTAGGAAATTTTCCCCCCCTCAGCATGTTTGCTCAGTGCATGATATTTCATTTGATCCTTTATAGAAAATGGTTTGGTCTTTGAGCCTGGATATACTCCCAAGGTGAAGGTATTGTTGAAATATTCACTCTTAATATGCATTAGGGTTTTCCCCTTAATTATTTGTAACATCTTATGTTTAGGATTATAATTTTTTGCTATTACACGTATCAATTCAAGGCATGGGTGTATAAAATCACACATATAGAAAGATAACAGTGAAATAACCGCTATTACCCTTGGATTCAAATTTGATATGCTAGTGGTAGCTCTCTTCTCCATCTCTATTCTCATATGAGCCTTCTCCTTATAGGTGGTGATGGTGTTAGCAATTTTACTCACAGTGTCCTAGAAGTAGCTATTTACCTCACTTTCCATGAAAGTGGATTTTACACAGTAGAATATGATGTATCCATTGTTGAACATAAGCGGATTACTCTTTCTCAAGAAGAAAATTATGCTCTTAGTCACTCTCCAAATAAATTCTCTCTTCTTCACTACACAGCTCTTGGACTTCAAAGTATGTGATAAGAGCATATTCTGCTCTAAGTTCCAAACATATAGTTTCCCTAGAGTGTGTGTCTTTAATGTGGTGAGTGTAACGTTCATCTGCATGTAAAACTACATTGATGCCATATCCTATTCATAATTGGGATAACCTTACGATTGAGGACACCAATTTGACACATGCAAACCTTTCTTGTTTGAATTTGAAATGATTTGTTATCTTTGCTTTGAATGGAGAGCCCCACATTTACTTTTTAAGATCAAGTGCAATCTTCATCGACCACCTTTTATCTCTTTCATATAGTTGTATTTATTTTTCCTATCTCAAGAGAAATAACGCTATAATAGGACACATAGTATAATGAGTACTTGATAATCGGATATAGGATTGTGTTTACGAGGATGATCACCACCGTGGCACATATTTTATTCTTTCTCTCTTGTAATTAATACAAAGTTCAAAAAGATAAAAATATTTACATGATATGATACATATAGTACATGAAAAGTAGCTCCATACTTGATATATAACTTGAGATGGTACTCGTTCACTGGAACTGGTAGCACATCCCCATCTTGGTCTTTGAGCTGAAAAGCATTTTTTTGCTTGAATACCTCTATTTGAAAAGGACCTTCCCATAATGAGTTAAACTTCTCATGTTTATCTAGCTTGGCCTTGTCTACATTCCATTTTAAAACTGAGTCACCAATTTTGAACCTCTTGAAGGTGGTTTTTTTGTTGAACCAACCCTTTTTCTATGACAAATTCTTCTAGAAGTTCTTATAGGATTCATATCTCTACTCTTACAATGGTAACAACTAAAGTAGCCTTTCATTTATAGGGTCTCCTTTATCAAAAGCATCATCATTGACATACTTTAAAGTAGGTAATTCTAAATGAGTAGGCAACACAATTTCTTTTCCATATACTAGAGCATAAGGAGATGTGCCTATAGATATATTCATAGTAATCCTATCTACCCATAATACCTGGTTTATTAGTAAATACCAAGATTTTATATTATCTTCCAGAGACATTTTTATCATTTTGAGGAGATTTTTGTTGCTTTATTCTGCTAATCCATTCCCCTATGGGTAATATATAGAAAAATTCTTCAGGTAAATGCCATATATTCTAGTAAAATTGATGTACTTGACCCCTATCAAATATGGACCATTATCACTTACCAAAGCCTCGGGAATACCAAACCTGATGATCAGGGTTTCAAGAAATTTAAGCACTTCATCTTGATCACATTTCTTCGTAGGAATCACCTCAACCCATCTAGTAAAATAATTTATGGCTGTTAGGATATATTTGTATCCTGTTAAATAATTAGGATTGATTTCTCCTACAAAGTCTATATCCCACTGCTGAAATGGTTTCTCTACTTGCACTGGTTGTAGAGGTATTGTGTCTTTCTATTTTTGTCTATGTACCTTTAACATTTGTCATAGGATATAGTAGTATTAAAAGCATTGGTAAATATAGTAAGCCAATAATGTAGTGGGTCTACTTGAATAGTGGCCTCTAGATAATCCATCATGGAATTATCTTAGGATGTTATGCTTTTTATCTTACTTACACACCTTAAGAGGACACCATCTAGGTTCTTTTTGTAAAGCTCTCCATATAGCATTGTATAATGTAAGGCTTGAATTCTATACCTTATTCTTTATGAAGCATTTATATTTGGAGGACATACCCCTGTTTGGAAGGAGTTCATGAGTTGATCTATCCAATATGCTCCTTTTGGGAGGATGTCATCTTCTTGCTCTAGCTCTTCAATTTGGCATACTACTTCTTTTGAATTAGATTTAGCTGCTTCCTCTTGACAAAGTGATCTTCCTCTAACCAACTTGGTGGGATGAATATCTATGTCAAACTCCTAAATATTTGTGATCCATCCTACTCCCTTTTCACCAAGTTATCCTCGTAATATAAAGGTCCTAACATCAGAATGGACTACATACACCAATGTTTTTATTTGAGCTAGGTATTATCTAAACTCATTCAAGGATTTCATGATTACAAAAACCTATATTTCTATGAAGTTATATTTCACATGATATTCATGTAGTTTTTGACTCCAAAAAAAATAGGTTTCTCATTGTTCTGATCATCCTTTTGGGTTAGCACAACATAACTCTCTTTAGCCTCATAGGTGTATAAAATGAAGTCTTTATCAAAGTTTGGGTTGACCAAAACTGTAGTTATGGCAATGGCCTACTTAATCGATTCAAATGCTTACTTACTTTTTTCAGTCCACTTATAATCGACATATTTCTTGAGTAATTCTAATATTGGCTTAACAATATGAACAAAATTTGAAATGAATTTCCTCACAAAGTTAATCTACCCAAAGAAATACTGCAAAGATTTTTTGTTCATTGGGAGAGGAAGAGCCAATATAACTTTTATCCTATCAGGGTCAATGGAAATTTCTTGTTTTGACACTACATGTCTCAGCATTTTTCCTTCATTAACTGCAAAGATGGGTTTCTTAAGATTTAATGATATGTCAAATTCTCTGCACTTTTGGAATACTTTTTCTAAATTATGAAGGTGATCTTGTTTCTCATGAGAAAATATAGTCATATGATCTAAATATATCAATATTATTTTATTGATAAGTCTTCCAAAAGCATAATCCATTACTCTTTGAAAAGTGGCACCAGCATTTGATAAACCAAAAGGTATTCTGTAATAGGTAAAGGTGCCCAACTTTGTAGTAAATGGCATCTTGTGTTGATCTTCATCCTTGAACCAAATCTAGTTGTACCCAAAGAATCCATTTAATAAAGAGAATCTCTCTACCCTTACCACCATATGTAATATTTGATCTATCTATAATAAGGGATAGTGATATTTTAGAGTAGTTTGTTTCAAGTTTCTAAAGTCAACACAGAGGTGAATATCGCCATTCTTATTTCTTACTAGGACCAAATTTGCCACCCAGGTGGAGTGATTAACTGGATAGATTATCTTAGCTCTCAAAAACTTAAGCAACTCTTGTCTCATAATAACTTCAATTTTGGGATTCATCGGTCTCTATTTCTATCTGAATGGCTTGGCATCAGGTACTAGCTTAATGGTATGTTGAATTATATTTTTATCATAGACCTTCAAGTCATCATAATTCCAAGCTATTATATCCTGATATTTGTGACATAGAGCTTTAAAACCTTCAACTTCCTCTGTAGTGCATTGGATACCAAACTTTAGCTTTTTCCCATTTTTTACTTCGATCTCTCTATAGATATTATCATAAAATTTCATCTGCTTTAATATCTTACTATACTTGTTATTGAATAAGATTTCTAGAGTAATCATGCCCTTAGGTATGTGATTGTTTTAAACCTAAATAATTCCCCATTGATCAATTTCTTGAGCAAGCTCACTCTTAGAAAAAGTGCAATCCACTTCTTTAATAAAAAAATCAACAATCTGCTCATCACTCTCAAACACCTACCAATATATATGTCTACCTAGGATTGTTGGTCTAAAAACAAGTTTCACTCTCCTATTCTTAGGGGATCCATAATCTACAAAAGGAGAGAAATTATATCCTTTGATAGACAAGGCATCCGCCAAAGAATTTTTTTGTCTAGGGACAACATGTAAATTTAAAGTGTCAAAGGCTTCCATCAGGTCCAATACTCTATTTTTGTAGACCTTTAAGTAATGGTGCTTACTGTTATACTTTTTTGTAACTTGATTGATAATCAGCTCTAAATAACCATAAATATCCAACATTTTTATGCCCATATTTTCTACTTACATCAATCTTAGGCAAAGAGCTTCATACTCTATGGTATTATTTTTGCAATATCAAGTCTAAAATAAAATCTTTTCACTCATTCTGATGGATATTTTAAAATACACCTTCTTCGGCTCTATTTCTACATCTTGCCCCATCAAAATGAATTGTCCATATTTTAGACTCTCTCAGTTATTGGTTGGAAATTATAGGATTTTTCTTCTCTACTTTTAGATGTTATACGGTATGTTCCCAATCCAGTCTCTAGTAGATCTTGGGCATCTCAAAAATTTAGATGGTCAACAACTTCTAAATCCTCCAAGAGTTCTACCAATTTTGGTTCTTCCATAACTAAGTGATTGTACATATCTTCTTCTATTTTATCAATATGGTAAGTGATTGGATTTTTATGGGTTAGCCTTATCCTCTTTCCTTTGTGAGGTATCATCATGCTAGAATATTCTAGGTACATATATCCCCCTAATTTTTTAGTAAATTCTCTAGAAAGACATAGGCCAAAATAGGGTTCAAGATCAACCACCATGATTTCTTGCACAATAGTGATCTCAGGAGCTCTATGCAATATCTTTCATACATATTTCACAACTCCTATAGTATTTATCGGGGTACCATCTAGTTGTAAGACTCCTTGGCAAGAGTGGGTATATTCCATCCCCATATCATTGCAAACAACCTTGGGCATAATTGTAGTAGAAGCTCCAAAATCAATCATGCAATTATGGACTATCCATACTTCCATTCTTAGAGAAATATAGAATGGGAGAGGCTTATTTTTTAGAGTAGCAGGGAACAATTTTTCTTGATCATGAGGCTGGTTAAGCATGGTAGCCATCTCTTTTCCTTGATATTTTTTTTCAAGAGATGACTTTAATAAATCAATTTGATTGGGGAGGAAAAGAGTGTTATAGAGACTTGCTCTAGATGGAGTCCTTTTGAGATCCTCAACAATATTGAATTCAAACTTCTCCAAAGGATTCCTAGGCAAAGATGTCCAAATTAAAAAAAATAGAATTCTCAAAATTATGTATGCAAGAATGAATTATCTCAATTTACTCTAAGTTAGTTGTCCAAATTAACAGAATAGACTAACCATAGCAACAATAATAGAGATAATTTCACATAATTAAATATAACCAATCAACACAAGTACAAGTTCAAGGTAAACATCCCTTGTGATGCTTCATTCATCAATTTGTAGGAAATATACACAGTAGTGCAAGCAAATACTTTAGAGTCGATCTTTTGAAAGGAGGTTGCTACCTTTATTTATAGTTTTACAATGATAATTTTTCATAAGCATTATAGGGAGTTCAATGTTTCTTGATTTTCTTGACCACTTGCCATTCATGGTGCCAACCGGTTGTTATTTCTTAATTTGTTACAACCAAATTCCACTCTAAATCACCCTCACTATTGATGGTTCTTGTAACTCTTTCATTTGTTGATTTACAACTAAATTTGTTTCATCATAAGGTTCTAGAATATTTTGGGCTAGGAGCAGTGATTCAAATTTTATGGCATCTAATTTAGCTTTCCTCTACCTTCTATAATGATGTGCGCACAAAATTTTTCAAAAAATCTTCATAGAAAAATGGAGTGCTTGATAATCATCATTGATGTATCAATTGAACGACTATAGCTAACTATCCATAGCGCTTTTTAGATTTGCATGGTAATAGTGAAGAGAACAGAGAATCATGGATCCATACCTTTTGGTCAGCTTTTTATCTATTTTTTCACATTTTCTCACGTATCTTTATTTGGTGGAACTTTTCATATTTAAATGTAGATTACATAGGAGTCAAAGAATCACGCATTGCAAACCCTTCTCTGCTTTCAGCCATTTTTTGTGCTTTCTTTCTTTTTAGCACTTTCTTGTTTGTGCATGGGTTACAAAAGAACAAGAAATATTTCTCACCCGACTTTATCTGATTCTTCCCTTTTCAGTGCTTTTATGTTTTCTAGTGCTTTCTTGTTTGCTGGTAGATTACAAAGTTGAAAAAAATTCTCGGCATATCTTCCTTCTCTATTTTTGGCATTTTTTTGTGCTTTCTTGTTTTGTAGTGTTTTATTCTTTTCGTGTGGGTTACAAAGGAACAATAAATATCACTCACCCAAATTTCTCCAATTTTACCCTTTTCCAACACTTTTGTGATTTTCGATGCTTTCATGTTTTCTGGTGGATTATAAAGCAGACAGAAAATCTTGGTGCATCCTCCTTCTCAAGTTTTGGCTATTTTTAGCATTTTCCTATTTTCTAGTGCTTTTTAGATTTACACATATTTTATAAAGGGGACAGATAATATCGGCTTGCTCGACTTCTCCATTTGCAGCTCTTTTTAGTGCTTTTGTATTTTTCAGCACTTTCTTGTTTGCTTTCTCCATAGTCAAATTTACAAATTTTTGTCTAAGTAGAGATGTAACCGATTTTGGCCTACAAGTACCTTCATGGTACAAATGTAAATATATCATAGATTAGGGTTGAGTCTATAGTTTAGGTGATTGATTTATATTTTCCATTTATGTAGGTTTTAATATGTAAAAAATGCCATGTAAGTTAGAGTGCAATTATGTATTGAGAGAATGTGCACAAGTGTCATGTATGAAAGTGTGCAAATATAGAAAGTGAGGATGTGCACCAGTTTCTTGTATTAGGAGTGCATCTAGGAGAGTAAGATTCATGTAGAAGTATGCAAGTGCCATAGATTCAAGTACACATGTAAGAAGAGAGTGAAGAATCTAGTATACAAGCGGTAAGATGATAAGCCAAAGGTCGTGGAAGCTATCGTATGGAGACAAAAAATAAAGTACATGAAGAGTCACTTTCTATATCTATATTATGGATACAAATATACAAAGATCCATATAATGTTGTAGACACCTAAAACATGTCATATTGATGAGACTACCTATATGGACACCTTTTTAGGCCATATGACCCACCTTGGCCAACTTTAGGACTTAACAGTGGTCCGTACCACTTAAACAAGGGCAAATTACCTTTTTTATCCTAGACTATCCTACCCAAGGATGGCCTCTAGAGGTCAACATACCCTAGGATGGCCATACCTATAACAAACTCTAAATCTTGAGCTGAGGGAAAAATGGTTACACGAACAACTAAGCACCCATAATCAGTTGCAGAAAGGTTCTAGAACGGGTTGTTGCCATTCTTAAATCTAACTGCTTCTTGATTATTGGCTTCTCATGCAAGCTTGGATTCCCATTTGATAAATATATAAAAATTCACCTTCCCTTCATTAAAAGAGTCGAATTTTTAAGCATCAAATTACTATCAAATCAAAGATCGAAGAGCTCACAATATTCCAAGCAACGAAGTGTTACTGGATTTTCACACCAAAATCTTAAAATCCTCCTTTGCATCCTTTCTCCATGGAAATTATTTTAATGGATTCCCTTGGAGTTTTAAGATCACATTCACATAATTTGTGCCATCCAACATCCTTGTTTTATTACCAATTCCTACTGCCAAGTCGTTATTCATGAGCATACTTGAACATCAATTCCCTAGATCAATCTTGATGTTATTTCGCATTGATTACAAGGAATCCATTCATAGCTCAACAATTGTCTCACCTTGAGATAGCCTACAGGTGCCACCATCCTTCCTAGGGATGTCCCATAGGACAGACCACTCTACACAAGGACGACCTCTTGGAAAAATATTTTTCCTTTATTTTATTATTTTTAGTTGATTTAACAACATTTCAATTTCTAGCTAGCATAGTTAGATTTCAATTTCATGCATTTATTTACTGTATTTCATATTTTTTTTATCATTATTTATCATGGATCATGGGCCTTATCTTGAAAGGGTTCTCAAATTTTATTTATTTTTTTTGAGTTTCTTTGTATGTAGATTTACAGGTCTTTCAAAGGAGCTAAACATCATAAAGACTCATCTAGCACCACCCTACATTATAGAGGTCATGAGAAACCCCTATCCAAATAAGTTTATAGGATTGAAGAATACTCTATGGATTACATCCAAAATATTTGTTATTGTAATCATTATATCAAGAACGGTAGTACATCCCTAAGAGGAATTTTATTGTAATCTCCTGATAAAGAATGAATATTATTGATTATTAAAAGGATACCATCTTTCATATTATACATATCTCATTATTTATATTTATGATTTCATTATTATTGTTATCTTTCATGTTTATTGCTCGGATGTATCATCTTTTTTATATCTACAATGGTGATCACGATCGGATCTTGACCTTTTTTCATAAATGTTGTTGCTAATTGTTGCTTTTCTTGATTTTCTTGAATTGTAGGTTTTGTCATCCTTGAATGAGATGGTCAATAGGAGAAACCATCTCACCCCAATATATCCCACAGTCATAGCCATCCTACCCAAATACAACCCAATAATAGAGTTCAAAAAACTCAAAAATAGAATCTTCAGCAGATGTAGACTTCACTTGTAAGTGGTTTTGTCCATATTTGCTTGCTTTCAGTAAAGAAACATAAAAATTTACATGCCTAAATAGGAAACATATAGAAGAAATTTCAATTATAAACAATCTATCTCTGATCATCCCTAGGTCAGACGACCTCTATTTTTGGTCGCATCTGTCGCAAACAACCCCTAATTCTAATCATCTCTATGTTAGACGGCCTCTATTGTAGACCGTCCTTCAATAAGATATGTTAGAGTTAGAGTCTATTACATCATTTGGATCATGTAAATGTACCTTCCTAGGTACATACTTAGGACATTAGATTACTTTAGGGGGAAGTTATCTAGTTACTTTATGCAATGTAATAAATGCACAAGTGTCAATGTGCAAGTTGTAAATGTGCAAGGTGTCCCTTGTACAACTAGGTAGAGTGTTGGCCAAGGAATCTATCTTCCATTATAAAAGGGCCTCATTGTAAGAGTTTGATAAGTAAGTAGGTAGTAGTAGTAGTATTATGTGACTCCATTAGTGATGGAGTACATTATAGTCTTGTAGCATCTTGCATGGAGTGTCCATTTCCTCCATAGCAATATTGTATTCATTTTTATCATTTCTATTTATAGCATATTTTTGCAATCTCATAAATTTACTTTCTCTTATATTTTTGCATCCTGTGATTGCCATCTCCCATTGCAATCTACCTCAAAAGCTAATAGTGGTATCAGAGCCATGGTAGGTCTAGTCACAGTAGAACTAGCTACTATAGAGTGAGAGGAGAACCACCATTATTATTGAGCCTAAATTTTTGTGAACCTGATTTGCCATAGTGCATAGGCTCTTGCAAAAATATTTAGAAGAATCAAGGTGGTAGGGAGAGCTTCGAGAAAGTACTATTGTTAAAATAGGGCCAATCACCATAGCTTCAATTTTTGCAAACTAGATGTTCCATTGAATCCATTGCATGTGAATTTCATTAAGATTATCTAGTAGAACAGACTGAAAAGAGAAATTCTGAAATTCATTTGGCTCAAAGTCTTCCCATAGAGTTACAAAAAAACTCATGAAGATAAGGACTCAACATTTGATCCACTAGTTTGATGAATCAACTAGTGAAGCTCATCTAAGAGATCTGAAAAGTTTACTATTGCCTAAAGTTTCTTTTATTGTAGGGAACTAACCCTCAGATGATTGGGGCACCTCCTACAATAGAAATCTAGGAGATTTCAACTTTGTTTCCTGAAGGTTGGAGTGCCTTCATAGTGCAGAGATTAGTTGTTGTAAAAGAAGAATACTATAGAAGAGACTCTAGGAGGAGTCATAGTGAAGTCTAGAGATTGAAGATCTCTATTGATAAAGTCAACTTCACAGTAGAAAAGGCCATAGAAGCCTTGATCCTAAAAATGCCATAGAAGCCTTAATCTAAAAAATGCCATAGAAGCCTTAATTCTAAAAAGGCCACAGAAGCCTTGATCTAAAAAAGGCCACAAAGCCTTGATCTCGAAGAAGACTCCAGAAGAGAGTACCTAATTCAGAAGTAGATTCAAATTTTAGTACTAATCATTTATTGTAGGGAAAGGAGATTCAATAAGTTGGGAAACTTCCTACAAGAAATTTAGGAAGAGTATTTTCTTCAGAATCAATCCAACACCTGAAGCAAACTTGAAGGTGAAGAGATCAGGTGAAGATCTCATTGAAGAAACTTCCATTATTGGAAGGACGAGAAGGACTAGGAGAGCCCTGTTCAAATCTAGAAGTAGAAGAATCAAGTGATCCAAGAAGGAGATCTCAATTCTAGAAGTTGAATAAGAAGGTCTCAAGGAAGACCAAAGTAGTTACAGAATCAAATACCTAGGAGAGGTCTCAAGGAAAAAGGCTTGGAGAGCCTTGTTGTTGAAGCAAGATCATCAAAAGAGTTCCTAGAAGAACTCATTGGAGAAATTCTCCATCAAGGAGAAACTTTATGATAAGGGAAATATTTGGGATAATTATCACCATCCAAAAACAAGCCCAATAAGGAGAAGAAGAATTGGCAAGGAGTGCCAAAGAAGATACAGAAGACCTCAAGATATTCAGAGTCTTGAGAAGAAGATCTTGCTTGAAGTCAGAATTTGACAAGAAGACTTGAAGACAAAAGAAGCTTGTCAAAGTCAAGAGATTTGAAGATTACCTTTCAAGAAGGCATAAATATTCCTCTGAATCCATAATAGAAAGGAGAATATTACTAGAGAAGAACAAACCACCAAACCCCAGGCTCATGAAAGAAAGTTTGAGACCTCTTTTTGGTGAAGGAGGAGTTATTTGGAAAAGCTAACAAAAGTTGTAGAAATCTAAAGCAACAAGCTTGATCTACATTCTCTACAAAAGCTATTAAAAAGGTAAATCAATTATTGGTGCAAGTGACTTCATTAATCAGATTACTCAACAGATTTGTTAAAGCACCTTATGTTAGATCAAAAGTTGCAAAGAGGAAAATTGAATTATAGTCTTCAAAAGTGCAAAAGAGAAAAATTTCTTTTAAGGTTCATTTGCACAATTAGGATTTGATTTCAGAAGTTACAATCAACTACCTATCTTATATCTTGAAAAAGAAGACTAGATCCTACAACTATGTTTGTAGTGAAATTTGAAAGAATTTATTCCAGATTATATTTGAAAGGTTGCAATGGAATTGTTAAGAGCATTTTTGAGAAATTAGTGGAGCAATAAGGTGAATTTATTGTTACCATTTAAAGTGCATCTATTAAGCACTATTCTAGTTGATTTTTTAACTAGTTGCTCTCAATTAGTTTGTGTTGTTAAGAAGCACAAAAATAAAAAATATGTAGCACTTTCATGGCCAAAAGAAGCCACCATTACAAGCAAAAAGGTGGAGTAGAAAACCACCATTGAAATCCTTGAAGGAAGCCTCAAATCGAGACCTTGGAAGTCTCAAGATTCAAGGAGAATATAAGGGTTTATTTTTCAGCATAGAGTGTAGGAATCCTCATTTCATTAGCTTGGATTGACTATCATCCAAAAGAAGCAAGAAGGATTATAAAAATTCTTCATTTTGGTGCAAGATTTACATATTACAAAAGGCACCTCTTTTGTTCCTTGGAAGAACAAAAGTATTACTATTTATAGGGGGTAGAAGGATATCTTTATCCAATAGACTTACCAAAAAGACACAAATATTTATCCAAAGAAGAGCTATCAAAAGCTCACACGAATAGCAAATTTATGGCCAAAGGAAGGAGCTATCAAAAGCTCACACAAACAATATATTTGTAGCCAAAGGAAGAGCCACCGAAGAGCTCACACATCCAAGAGTTGAGGTGTTTAAAAACACCATTTTCCTCCATAAAATTTAGCCCTATAAGTAGTACATCACCTACAATAGTGGAGCCATTGAAAGAAGGCATTATCACTCATGCTTACATAGAAAAAGGGTAGCATTCAATGACAAGTTATCTACATAAAAGATAAAGAAAAAGGGCTACTCATTGGCTGTTATAACCAGCACTGAAGAAAGGTAAAAATTAGCATTAAAAATGAGCTACAAAACCTACAAATAAGTGCAGAGATAAGAGCTATACCTAAGGCATCCATTGAAGTGAACATCCACAAAAAGAAGAGCTCAAAAGTGTGCCATAAGACCGTGAAGCAATCTAGCTATAGCCATCCATCATCCTCACCAAGCCAACATGCAAAAGAAATCTTGCATATCAAGAAACATAGCAAGCTCACATAGGGTGCAAAGATAAAGGAAGAATTAGGGTTGCAAGCTCATCTTTGGAGCATTAGAAAGGAGGCTTGCATGCACAAGCCACTTGGCACAAATTCTCTATGCTTCCAATGTTCATGAAGATCCAAGTGCTCACCTAAAGGGAGTTACATTCATTTGGAGGGAGTTAAGAATCTTTGGAGGTTACCACCAACCTCATCATTACTAAAGGAATGTTAAAGAAGTCTATCTTGTAATGCTTCATGTGACACTTGTCATGAAGCCCATCTTACTTAAGACGCTGATCTTGGAGAATGAAGAATACAATAGTGTGAAGTAGAATGCAATAAAGCAAAGCAAGGGAGTAGTCAAATGGAGTTAAAGCATTGAGGAGAAAATGGCTATTTCAAGACATACACCATTCAACGGTGTAAGGAAAACATTTAAGACGTTATCATAAAACCAGTGAACAACACTTGCATTTGGAGAAGCCCTACAAGGCATATCCCAAGGTATATTTCAATGCTAGTTGCAGAAGAGAAGGATCACCAATCAAGGAATGAATTAGCATCGGTCAAAGAGGGCTCTGACTGCCCATGAGCGCTACGCAACACATAGCTACGAATCTACCGATGCACAACATTAAAGGACGATTGAGGTAAAGGTTGATTTTTAAGCTTGCTTTTAACATAAGGTTTTTGGAGTTATAAGGGAACATTTTATCTATTGCAATATTCAGCATTAGATATTCATTAAGCAAGCATACTTCAGATTTGTTAATATTTGCAAAAAGTTATCAAGGAGAAATAAGGGTTATTATTGAAATTTAAATTACTTGCAAATATTATTTTCTAATTTTTCCAAATTTGGGAGTTATAAGGAATACAACATCAAACTTAGGAATTGGAAATTAGAAAACATTAAAATCAACCAAAAAGGGGTATCTAAAGAGGTTTATTAAAGTTTTCAAAGGTTGGGATTTTTATAATAGTGTTGTCTCAAAACACTTAAAGGAAGAAAAATAAATCCAACTTCAAAACCTCTTCAAAGAATTGAAAATAGTGCTTAGTTCAATAGGAGTAATAAGGAGATAGAAAAGTTGTTTTTTGTATTTACAAAATTTTACAAAATCAACTTAAAATTGAACTACAATTTACAAAAGCACTATATTGATCATATATCCTATCCAAAACATCCTAGGGAGTCATAAGGCATTCTACAAAACTTGGTAATATTAGCATCCATAAAAAATTATCAAGTTCTAAATTCATTGGATAGATGTAAGCTTCCTACAAAACCTAAAATCTTATTAGGTTTGCAAACTCTCATCATTAGGGAGACATAAGGAAGTCCACAAAATCTAAAGAGTTGATAAAGGGAATACAATGGCATCCAACAAATTCTTCCTAGATGAATCCCAACTACTCAAAGGCCCAAATTATTTCTCTTGGAAGAATAAAGTAAAAGCAATCTTGGTATATGAAAAACTTTGGGATATTGTCCAAGGGAAAACAAAGAAACCTACCACAGGAGATACTGAGATTCAAAAATTTGAGGAAAATGATTCAAAATCCCTAATGATCATAACATTTGCTATCACTGATGAAATACAACCTTATATCAGTTCAGCAAAAACATCTTCTGAAGCTTGGACAAGCTTAGAAAAAATATTTGAAGGGAAGAATAAAGCCACCATTCTTCATCTACAAACTCAACTACATTCCTTAAAAATGAGCAGTGGGGAAAGCATAGAAATTTTTCTAAGGAAGGTAGCAGATATTAAAGGAAAATTGTTAACTCTTGGACAGGAGCCTAAAGATGAACTTCTTACTCAAGTAACCATGAGAGCACTTCCAGAAAACTATAAGCATTTGGTCACATCTCTACAAATCCTAAGTAAAGATACTTCTTTTGATGACTTAGTCAATATCCTTCAAGAATATGAAGTGGAACACACTATGAAATATGAGATGACTAACACTGCATTGACATCAAAAGATAATCCACAGGGAAATATTGCTTCATCAGCAAAAGGATGAAGAACATGGTATTGTCAGATATGCAGAAAGAAAGGTCATAGTACCGGTTATTGTAGGTACAATCCTAGAAACCAGAATCAAGGAAATCAGATAAACAATGGGAACCAATTTCAACCAAGATAGTATCAAAGGAATTCTCATCAACAACAATTTCAATGACCAACCAATTATCCTCAATTGGAGTACCAAAAGGGGAATCAGAAAGGACACCTGGTTCAGAGGATAGAAGAAATTGAAGAACTGGATGAACACTCAAAAAATTATGAGGAGAAAGCTCTATCAACAAATGTAACACTTTTGCTTGAACAGGTTACAAAGAATCCAGAGAAAGAATACAAAGTTCAAGATGAAGAAGAAGATCCATATTGAAGACTAAAAGTCTTTAGTACCCAAATAATGTAATACAGGGGGTGTTAGAGTTAGAGTCTATTACATCATTTGGATCATGTAAATGTACCTTCCTAGGTACATACTTAGGACATTAGATTACTTTAGGGGGAAGTTATCTAGTTACTTTATGCAATGTAATAAATGCACAAGTGTCAATGTGCAAGTTGTAAATGTGCAAGGTGTCCCTTGTACAACTAGGTAGAGTGTTGGCCAAGGAATCTATCTTCCATTATAAAAGGGCCTCATTGTAAGAGTTTGACAAGTGAGTAGGTAGTAGTAGTATTACTGTGTGACTCCATTAGTGATGGAGTACATTATAGTCTTGTAGCATCTTGCATGGAGTGTCCATTTCCTCCATAGCAATATTGTATTCATTTCCATCATTTCTATTTATAGCATATTTTTGCAATCTCATAAATTTACTTTCTCTTATATTTTTGCATCCTGTGATTGCCATCTCCCATTGTTGTTGGAAATATGAACAATATTTGTTGTCATTGATGTCAAGAGTTAGTTTTAGTGAGCAATGCAAGAGGAAGGATGTCAAGAGTCATAGAAATATTGCTTCTAGACCTAAGAGAAATAATATTATAATATCTCTCATTATAATATTCAAGGTGATCAAATAAGGTCTACAGGAGAAATGAGAAGGCCCAAAGAAAATAATAATATAATATTTTATTATAATATTAAAGGTCTAATGGTAAGACCTAAAGAAATAAAATTAATTATAAATTAATTTTAATAATTTCATTATAAATTAATTTGATTAACTTTATAGTTATTAAATTAATTATAAATTAATTATAATAATTTTATTATTAATTAAATTATAATTTAATTTAATAACCCTAAAGTTAGGGTTATAAGGGCAAATATAAAGTGTCGACGTCATATTCTATTTCCTCCATCGACGTCAATGATTTCCAAGGCATGGGTATAAATACCCGAAGCCTAAGAGGCTTCAAAACCCCATCCATGATTTTTATTAAATCTCCCAAGCAAATCCTGTGCATAATATTCGGTGAGCAAGAGAGGGAAGAAGTCTCCTTTTGACCCTTTTTGGTAGGTAGCAAAGGGAGAAAAGGTACAAGGTATGAAGGCCTTGTCACCACCTAGCTATGTGGGCTAGCGAAAATTGGCAGCATCTTGGGAATGCGAGGTACCGTATTTGATTCATAGTAGGGTTGGTTGTGTAGTTGTTTTGTGCATCGAAGATGCCAAAGCCTTTTGGCTTTTGGCACCTAAGTAGAAGATAAAGTGTCATGGGCACTTTTGCCTTCCACGTGAGCACTTAGCTCATGTAGCTTGGTAGTCATGGCTAAGGTGCTGGAGGCACTGAGACGTGGGATCGAATCCCACCGGGAGCACTTTGAGAGGTACTAAAATTTTTGTTATAAATTGATTTGTGCTTCTAAGGTTGTATGGTGTATTTTTGAGCTTAGGGAGATATAAGGTTGATGAAATTAAATAATTTTTTTATTTAATTGTTTGGTGGATTGAGTTATTTAGAGTGGAGTTATAAGGTTTAATAAAATATTTATTTTTATATGTTTTGGTGAATGCTAATTTCAAGGAGTAATAAGGTGTATTTGAGTTTAATTATTTTTGTAATTGTGAAATATTTTGAGGGAGTGTTAGAGTGATATTTTTTCATCTAACCTTTGAAATTGGCAAAGAGGGAAATTGTGATTGAGATAGGTTTTGAGGTTAATCCTTCACCAAACAAAAGGTATGGGCACATCTTCCTTGTGAGTGATTGTTGGATGTTGTGAATGCTAAGTTGGAGTGAAAAGGGGTTGTTTGATAAGCATTGTTGAGTTTGATTGTTAAAGGTTTTTCTGAGTGAGATTTGTTGATAAAAAAATTGTTTGATAAGCATTGTTGGAAACATTGAATGAGCCTTCATATGCATGATTAGGGTTTGTGCAAGATCATGAGTATCATTGTTATGTGAAGTTGAGAACTATCTTGAAACTAGGGTTTGTGCAAGATCATGAGTACCATTATTATGTGAGATTGTTTGATAAGTATTTTTGGAAATAATTGAGTGAGTGTTCATATGCTTGGACTAGGGTTTGTAAGAAAGTAGTGTCTCATTGAGTGAGTGATTGAGTGGAGTTGATTGAGCCTAGTCAAGTGGAAGTGTTGAAGTGATAGTTCAAGTTCTGTGAAACAAATTGTTCTATATTCTAAATTGATTTGAGAAAGAGATTGAAAGTGATTGAGCATTGTTATGAGTGTGAAGCATATTGAGTCTCTAAAAATTCTCTATATGTTTCTGTGAGATTGAACAAGATTCTGTGTGAAGCTTGTTTGTGTGATTGAAGAGGATTTTGTGTTAGATTGAGTTGAGTTGAGTAAGATTTTATGGAAGCTTACAATGCAGATTTGAGGTAAGTCTTAGTGAAGACTTGTTGAGTAGATTGGAAAAGTTCTAGAGAGGACTTGTGGATAGATTAGTGTGAGCTTTTGTGGAAGCTTACAAGGCAGATTTGAGACAAGTCTTTGAGAAGACTTGAGAGTAGAGTTGATTTATTGATTTGTTCAAACCTTGGGTTAAGGTTTGGGGTAGATCTAGTAGAGTTGATTTGTGATTGAGTCAAGCTTTGTGTTAAGGCTTGAGGATAGAGATTGAGTAGATTTGTGCTAGATCGAAGGATTGTGTTTAGTGCAGATTTGAGGATAGAGATTGAGCAGATTTGTGCTAGACCGAAGGACTATGTTTAGTACAAATTTGAGGATAGATATTGAGTAGATTTGTGCTAGACCTAAGGAATTTTTTTAGTGCATATTTGAGGATAGAGATTGAGCATATTTATGCTAGACCAAAGGATTATGTTTAGTGAATATTTGAGATAGAGCTGAAGAGCAAGCTTTGGAGGTGATAGAGTATAGAGGATGACAACAGTCTCTAGTGGATAGAGGTCCATTAGACGGGGTAGTGAAGATAGGATCTTTTGAGTGAGGGTAGGAGTCTTTAGTGGATAGATATCCATAAGCTAGTGTAGTGGAGGTAGTAGTTCTTCTAGAAGATCACCAGCCAGAGCAGAGGGGATTGGTGTCTCATGTGGATAGAGATCCATGAACTTGATTAGGGTATTGGTGTCTCCTGTGGATAGAGATCCATGAACTTGATTAGGATATTGGTGTCTCCTTTGGATAGAGGTCCATAAACATTGTAATAGGGAAAGGTTTCCCAAGAGATTTGTTGAGAAAATTTTAGTGAAATATTTTCTCCATGGAGTAGCCCACATTGGGTGAACCACATTAAATTGGTGTCTCTATTATGTGTGGTGATTTGTGCATTGCTTTGATTACTATTGTTGATATTTCCATTGATATATTGCATAATATTGATTGAGAAAGAAAAGTAAAAAGTGGTCTTATATTGTTCACCCCCCTCTTAGTATAAGCTTGTGTTCTTCAATTGGTATCAGAGTGGGTTCCTTCAAAAGATTTTAATAGCTTGAAGGAAAATCTTACAAGAAAATAGATGGATTCTAAGAGTGGATCCTTAGATAATTTAGCACCAGTGTTTTATGGGAGTGATTATGTATTTTTGAGTATGAGAATGAAGATTCACCTGATGGCACTTGGAAATGAAATATGGGAAGCAGTTGAAAATGGATACACACCACCAACTACTCCACCTATAGATAAATATGGTAAGATTCTACATCATTACAATTCAAAATAAATGAATGCAATTTTTAGAGGTTTGCATAAAACAAATTTTATAAAGGTTATGCACTGCAAATCAACAAAGGAAATTTGGGATAAATTTCAAGGCATATATGAAGGAGATAAAAAGGTCAAAAAGTCAAAGTTGTGAAATCTCAAGGGAATATTTTAAGACCTAAAAATGAAGGATGAGGAAAACATTAGTGCTTATCTACTTCGTGTAGATGAGGTTGTTAACTCCATGTAAGGATTTGGACTTGAAGTTCAAGAATCTGATGTTTGTGATAAGATTTTAAGGTCACTCCCAAAAAGGTTTAGTGAAAATATTTCATCTATAGAGGAATCAAAAGATAGTGATCTTTTGACAAGGGATGAATTACATGGAATTATCATAGCTTTTGAGATGAGAACAAAAGAGGAACCTAATCTCTAGAAGGAAGCAACCTTCAAAGCTACTAAGAAGAAAAAGGAAAGAATTCAGATTCAAGCAATGAGTTATCCAATGATGAAGAAGCAAATTATGGCAGAAGGAAAAAGGATCCAAGAAAGTATAAAGGTATAAAATAAGTTAGATGTTTCAATTGTGGAAAGTATGGTCACTATGCAACTGATTGTCAAGAAGTTGGAAATAGCAATGATGAAGAGAAACAGGATCATAAGAACAAGGATGCAGGAAAGCACAAGTACCAAAAGAAAAATAGGGATGGACAAAGTACACAAGGAAATAAGTTCTTCCAAAGACATAAGAAGAGTTTCTATGCAGACAAGGCAAGTAAGTACTCAAGTGATAGTGATGATAGTTCCTCAGATAATGATAAATATGAAGTTCTATTTCTGGCAAAAGAAAAAGAAGTGGTTAGGAAAAGGTCACCAATGATTCTCAAGTGTTTTAGATGTGGTAACTTTGGTCATCTTGAAGATAGTTGTACAAGGAATGGATTCAGTTTTAGTGATGATGAATATGAAGATACACTTGAAGGACCAGAAGAGAATCTTCTTATGGCATTAGAAGAAGAAGGAGGTGATCCTATAGAAGACAAGTCAAAAAAGAATGAAGATTTTTTCAAAGGTAAACAAATAGAGGAAGAATCAAAGAAAGGAGAATTTGATCTTGAGGGTGAGCTTATTCATGCCCTTGATGCATTAAGGGAGGTAAGAAAGCAAAACTCAAAACTCAAGCTTAAATTTCAAGAATGTGATGAAGAGAAAGGAAAGCTTATAGAGGATCTAACCAACTCAATAGCTAAGACAAGAAGATTCAAAGATAAGTTAGAAGCAAAGGTTTTAGAATGTGAAAGGTTAGAGCATGAGGTATCTTCACTAAGGAAGTAAAATATCCTAAGGACAGGTTACACAGGTTTGGGAAAAGCTCAAAAACCATAGAAAATATCATCAAGGTACAAAAGAAACAAGGAGAGGAGTCAACCTCAAGTTCTGAAGAAGAAGAAAATTTAGAAGAAGGGAGTGTAAGAGAGAGTGAGACTTCTGAGGATGAGTTGGACAATAGAAAGTTCAACAAGGAAAGGAACAATGCACAAATGAGGAATAGATGGAATAGGAACCAGTACAGGGTAAAAGATATTAAGACCCATGGGGTCAAGGCAAGGTAGTTTCAATGGAAGATGCTTCTCATGTCATAGGTTTGGGCACAAGGCTTCATAGTGTAGGACACATGAAAGACAGGTGTATGGAAACTTCAAAAATAGGAAGCTTTTTCAAGGGTATTTTTACTCTTGTAATTAGTTTGGTCACAAGGTACTACATTGCAGGGTTGATGACAATAATAAATATGGTTTCACCAAGATAAATCCCAAGAAATTTGCACCTCCAAGGAATAACAACATTAATTGTTATAAGTGCAATAATAATGGACATACAACAAAGTTGTGTAGAACAGAAATTCTAGAGACAAGGAGGAATAGGAATAGTTAGATGAATCAAAAGGATTAGATGAGGAAGAAAGTGGACAAAGTTAAAGATCAGTGCATGCGAGGAGTAGAAATACTCCCACCCCATAATTAACCACCTCAAGAGGAGGTGGGGGATGGGCTAATCTAAGAGTATCATTCTTAGCCCCGAGCCCCAAAGGTGACCCTTTGCCATTGATGACAAAGGGGGAGAGATTTGAGTTAGGGGAGAGCATTCAGTCAGGGGGAGCAGAATAGGAAAAGGTAAAAGGAATGGTAAAAGGAAAATGGGTTGCCATCAATGACAAAGGGGGATATTATTGGAAATATGAGCAAGATTTGTTGTCATTGATGTCAAGAGTTAGTTTCAATGAGCAGTGCAAGAGGAAGGATGTCAAGAGTCAGAGAAAGATTACTTCTAGACCTAAGGGAAATAATATTATAATATCTCTCATTATAATATTCAAGGTGATCAGATAAGGTCTACAGGAGAAATGAGAAGGCCCAAAGAAAATAATATTATAATATTTTATTATAATATTAAAGGTCTAATGGTAAGACCTAAAGAAATTAAATTAATTATAAATTAATTTTAATAATTTCATTATAAATTAAATTATTTATTAATTTGATTAACTTTATAGTTATTAAATTAATTATAATAATTTTATTATTAATTAAATTATAATTTAATTTAATAACCCTAAGGTTAGGGTTATAAGGGCAAATATAAAGCGCCGATGTCATAGTCTATTTTCTCTATCGATGACAATGATTTCCAAGGCATGGGTATAAATACCCGAAGCCTAAGAAGCTTCAAAACCCCATCCACAATTTTAATTAAACCCTAAGCAAATCGTGTGTGCAATATTCAACGAGCAAGAGAGGGAAGAAGTCCTTGTTTGACCCTTTTTGCAAGTAGCGAAGGGAGAAAAGGCACAAGGCACGAAGGTCTTATCACTAGGTGAGCTAGAAAAATTGGCAGTATCTTGGGAATGTGAGGTATTGTGTTCGATTCACAGCAGGGTTGGTTATGTAGTTGTTTTGTACACCAAATATGCCAAAGCATTTTGGATTTTGGTGCCTAGGTAGAAGATAAAATGTTGTGGGCATTTTTTCCTTCCATGTGAGCGCTTAGCTCACATTGCTTTGCAGTCGTGGCTAAGGTGCTAGAGGTGTTGAGATATGGGATCGAATACTACCGGGAGAACTTTGAGAGGTGCTAAATTTTTGTTATAAATTGATTTGTGCTTCTAAGGTTGTATGGTGTATTTTTGAGCTTAGGGAGATATAAGGTTGATGAAATTAAATAATTGTTTGTTGTATTGAGTTATTTAGAGTGGATTTATAAGGTTTAACAAAATATTTATTTTTATATGTTTTGGTGAATGCAAATTTCAAGGAGTAATAAGGTGTATTTGAGTTTAATTATTTTTGTAATTGTGAAATATTTTGAGGGAGTGTTAGAGTGGTATTTTGTCATCTAACCTTTGAAATTTGTAAAGAGAGAAATTGTGATTGAGGTAGATTTTGAGATTAATACTTCACCAAACAAAATATATGGGCACATCTTCCTTGTGCGTGATTGTTGGATGTTGTGAATACTAAGTTGGAGTGAAAAGGGTTTGTTTGATAAGTATTATTGAGTTTGATTGTTAAAGTTTTTTTGAGTGAGAGTTTTTGATAAAAAACCATGTTTTATAAGCATTTTTTGAAACATTGAATGAGCCTTCATATGCATGATTAGGGTTTGTGCAAGATCATGAGTATCATTGTTATGTGAAGTTGAGAACTATCTTGAAACTAGGATTTGTGCAAGATCATGAGTACCATTGTTATGTGAGATTGTTTGATAAGCATTGTTGGAAATAATTGAGTGAGTGTTCATATGCTTGGACTAGGGTTTGTAAGAAATGAGTGTCTCATTGAGTGAGTGATTGAGTGGAGTTGATTGAGCCTAGTCAAGTGGAAGTGTTGAAGTGATATTTCAAGTTCTGTGAAACAAATTGTTCTTTATTTTAAATTGATTTGAGAAGGATATTGAAAGTGATTGAGCATTGTTGTGAGTGTGAAGCATATTGAGTCTCTAACAATTTTCTATATGTTTATGTGAGGTTGAACAAGATTATGTGTGAAGCTTATTGAAGAGGATTTTGTGTTAGATTGAGTTGAGTTGAGTACGCTTTTGTGGAAGCTTACAATTCAAAATTGAGGTAAGTCTTAGTGAAGACTTATTGAGTAGATTGGAAAAGTTCTAGAGAGAACTTGTGGATATATTAGTGTGAGCTTTTTTGGAAGCTTACAATGCAAATTTGAGATAAATCTTTGAAAAAACTTGAGAGTAGATTTGATTGATTGATTTGTTCAAACCTTTGGTTAAGGCTTGGGATAGATCTAGTAGAGTTGATTTGTGATTGAGTCAAGATTTGTTTTAAGGCTTGAGGAGAGATATTTAGTAGATTTGTTCTAGACTAAAGGACTATGTATAGTGCAAATTTAAGGACTGAGATTGAGTAAATTTTTGCTAGATCGAAGGACTATGTTTAGTGCAAATTTAAAGACAAATATTGAGCAGATTTGTGCTAGATCGAAGGACTGTGTTTAGTGCAAATTTGAGGACAAATATTGAGCAGATTTGTGCTAGATCAAAGGACTATGTTTAGTGCATATTTGAGATAGAGTTGAGAGTAAGCTTTGGAGGTGACAGAGTATAGAGTAAAATAGTCTCAAATGGATAGAGGTCCATTATCTAGGGTAGTGAATATAGGTCTTCTGAGTGAGGGCAGGAGTCTTCAGTGGATAGATATCCATAAGCCAATGCAGTGGAGGCAGTAGTTCTTCTAGAAGATTACCAGCCAGAGTAGAGGGGATTGGTGTCTCCTGTGGATAGAGATCCAAAAACTTGATTAAGGGATTGGTGTCTCTTATGAATAGATATCCACAAAATTTATTAAGGGATTGGTGTCTCCTTTGGATAGATATCCATAAAAATTGTAATAGGGAAAGGTTTTCCAATATATTTTTGAGAAATTTTAGTGAAATATTTTCTACGTGGAGTAGCCCACATTAGGTGAACCATGTTAAGTTGGTGTCTCTATTGTGTATGGTGATTTGTGTATTGATTTGATTACTGATGTCGATATTTCCATTTATATATTGCATAATATTGATTGGGAAATAAAAGTAAAAAGTGGTCTTATACTGTTCATTTCCCCTCTCAATATAAGCTTGTGTTATTCAATTGCAATCTACATCAAAAGCTAACAAGACGATCCCTATTTTGCTTGTTGTTTGCCTATTTGCTTGCTACCTACTCAAAGGTTGATATCATATTGGGGTTCTGCATTTTTAGATTTCTAAAATTACAATGTTTATTACTTAGAAATCTAATCTTGAAATGTTGTTTTCATGCATTAGTGAAATATCATTTAATGCTCTATACCTTTTATTTCTATTGCATGGGATAAAATGAACACCCACACACCATGCACTGTCTTAAACATCGGTGAGTTGGACTTCACACCCAACCATTGATCAATATCAGCGATGGTGGGTGACTCTTCAAGTCCTTTACTATTGCTCTCCATATGTTATGTCTCATGACTCTTGGCTTATCATCTTATAACTTGCATACTAGATGAAAACTTGACTCTAAGACACTTGAACACATGATTATTTCACTTCTACATGCACTCCTAATCTAGGACACTTGTGCATATCCTCACATTACATATTTTCACTCTTACATACATGATACTTGTACACATTCTCTCAATCTACACTTTCACTCTAACTTACATGACACTTGTACATTTCCTGCACATTGCACTTTTACATGACACTTGTATATTTCCTACACATTGATATTTACATAAAAGGAGAAATTTAAATCACACTCTAAACTATATATTCAACCCTAATCTATTACATATTTACAATTGTACCATGAAGGTACCATGGGAGTACATTAGCATGTACCAAATAATGTAATATTCCTCAACACCCACATGTATTACTTTATTTTTTTATTGATGACTTTAGTCTTCGACTTGGTCTTCATATTTATCTTCAATCTCCATCTTCATTATTTTATCTAGATCATCATATTCTTGTTCAAGTACTTGCTATTGATCCATATTTCTTTTTGCTTTCTTCTTCTATATTTTCCTAATCTTTTTTTATTTCTTTATTCCATTTTTTTTAGTCTTGGTCTTGATCTTGCCATGTCATTTTCCTAAATTCCTTGTATCTTGATGTTCTATTGCAACATTAGTATTTTTAGAATTATTTAAAAAATTTACATCTTCAAATATTTTATTGTAAGAGATTTGAACTCATTTCCTTCAGATGTTTCTTCTAATTCTTGTATTTCATGAATTTCTTGAACTAAATTTCCTTTTTTATTTTCTTCTTTAAACTATAATTGAGGTTGTTGTTGATGACCATATTAATATTGAGGATGATATTAGCATTGTTGATATTGAGATTAAAATTGTTGTTATCATTGAGGTTTATATAGATATTGAGATTGATATTGCATTTGTTGTACTAGTTTTCTCATTTGACCTCCTTAATTCATATTTGTTGGATTTCCTTGATTATATCTACAAGAATTTGTGTTATGATATTTTTTCTTATGGCAAATATTGAATTCCATTTAGATCTATATTTGGAATTTGAAGTTGTATTACTTGGTATGTTCTCTTTAGATACTAACAAAGTATTAGTCATTTCATCTCTGACTAAGTTCTCTACTTCATATTCCTGAAGAATATTAACTAGATCATCAAATGTAGTCTCCTTGCTTAAAACTTGCAAAGATGTAACTAAATGCTTGTAACTTTCTAGAAGTGCCCTTAATGTTACTTGGACAAGAAATTTATCTTCTACTTTATCTCCCAAAGTTAATAATTTTGCTTTTATATCTACTACTTTATGAAGAAAGAGTTCTATACTTTCTCTACTATTGACCTTTACGGAGTAAAAATAGGATTGTATATTTAGAATAGTAGTTTTTTTTCCCTTCAAATATTTTGCATAATGTATTCCATGCTTCTATAGAAGTTTTTTCTCACCTCATATATGGTTGTATTTCATCAATTATTCCAAAAATTATTAACATGAGAGCCTTTACATCCCCTTCAAATATTTGTATTTCTCTTTTATCCTCTCTAAATTTTCTCTTTATTCCACTTACTATATCTCGAAGTTTTTCTACAAATAGAATTGATTTCATTTTGTTCTTCCATGATGCAAAATTTTGTCCTTTCAATAGTTGAGATTCAATAAAGGAAAATTTTATTATGTGACATAATAGAACTCAAAAATAAAATTTTGAAATCCTTTGAGGTAGTAAACCTTATATCTCCCGAATTAAATATGTTCTAACTTAAATAAGAAATTTCCAAATTCTAAATTTTCTAAGCCTTTGATATTGAAAACCTTTTAACTCCCTAATTTGATTTGAAAATTTTCAAAATTCAAATACTTCAATTTTTCTCAAAAACACCAAATTTAAAAAATCTAAAGTTTTCCAGTTTCTTTAAAACTTTAAAAAATTATCAATCTTTAAAAAATTCAAAATTTTCTTAGTATCAAAAATCATTAACTCTTTATTACTCCAACTCTCTCAATTTCTGAATTCTTAAATATCAAATAATCAAAACTTTAATTTACCCTTATATCTCCTTATGACCTTAGCGCTAAATATTATTTCAAATACTATTACTTCCCTCTAAAATGTTTAGTGCTAAATGGCAGGTACTTGAATATTCTCAACAAGATTATAGTTGAGCTTGATTTTGGAATCAACATTGTGGTAATGCTCATTGCCCTAATGCATACAATGTAACGCTTCCTCCTTGATCTTGCTTCATCCAATCATTGGTTGCTTAGGTGATTCACCTCACCCTAAGCCTTCGTCTCTTTCACTTTGCAAGTGATTTTGTAGGTGATTTGACACTTCTCCTTGAGACTTTGCTTTGGCTCTTCTTGCATTTGGTTTTTGCTATGTTGGTGATTCAAAGAGCACCTATGTTTGACTCTTATCATGTTTGGTTATTTATTTACTGGTGATTTGTAGAGTGTCTATGTTTAACTCTTCTCACGTTTGGCTGGTTATACTATTGTTGATTTGAAGAGTGCATATGTTCGACTCTTTTTATATTTGTTTGGTTATACTAATGTTTGCTTCGACTAGAATATTCTGCATCATCTTTGATTGTTCTTAGGTGATTCTAGTTCACTTTGAATGGGAAAATCCTCATTAGGTGATTGGTTTTGATTTACCTTGACTAGTGCAATCTCCTTAAGTATCTAGTTTTGGTTTACCTTGACTAGTGAAATCTCCCTCATGTGCCTAATTTTGATCTACCCTAAGTGATCTCTTCCTTGCTTAACTTAGGTTACTGATTTGTCTTACCTATATTTTACTTAATTATCCTTTGTTTTTGGTCCACCTAGATACAAGTGATTGATTCACCTTTTGCTTCCACTCTTCCTTTATGTCTGATCTACCTTGATTGGGGTAACTGGTTCATCTTCTGTTATGATCCTTCATACTAACATTAATATTTAATATTATTAATCCATTTATTATTATATTATCAATTAATAATGTGAACCATCACGTCTATTCCCCAACATAGTTTTAGGTTAGATATAAATATTAGGAATAGGTATAGAACTTAGGCATAAAGAAGAAATAATATTATTTATTAATAAGTTCATGAGGGAGACCCCTATAAGTGGTTTGCAATTCCAAGGGAGCCCTCTTTAAAGAGGCATGTGATTCCTATAGATTCACATTAAATTATTTATCAATATATTTTCATATAAGTACACTAGGGTTCTTTCATTTGGTATTAGAGTTGTTCATCCTGGGAAGCTACACAAACCATTAGACATTTCAAAGCTCAATACAAGTTTCAAATCTCAATACAAGTACCTCTGGATGTAAGATCCAATATAAGGGCATCTCCATATTGCACGATGAAGTTTTTTCTCATCAGAATTCGTCATTAGATATTACAAGAAATTACACTCGTTGTTCGTGAAGTGCAAATAGTTTAAAGAGGAGGGTTTAATTTTACTACGGTTCATATAAAAGAAAAAAAAAACCCTCATTTTATTAACAAGTAAAGTCTAAATACGTGAAAAGCAAAAATATCTTGCAAAGTTTAAATTAAATTGGTCTATAGTCGTCTAGTCTACCAGCTAATATATCAACGTCTGGTAGTGTTCACTAAAAATAGACATCTACTGGTGTGCAAAGTTTAAATTAAATTGGGCTATATTCATCTAGTCTACCAACTAATATATCAATGTATGGTAGTGTTCACTCAAAATAGACATCTTTCGGTGTTCGCTAAAACCAATGTCTACATCCAGCCATGAGGAAATAATAAAGAATAGCCACGACAAGTTTGATAGTGGGTAAATTGTTGCAGTGATGCAAAAAAATATTGCAAGTGGACTAAAAAAGAGAGATTCGTAGATAAAATAAATAAATAAATATATATATATATATATATATATATATATATATATATATATATATATATATATATGACATAGAGGAATTATAAATTGGTGTTATTCTGCTCATCTCTACAGAGCACAGAGAAATATTTGTCTACTTCCTTCGTGAGTGGAGTAGTTATCCAAACATATTAATTTTATTTGTAGTAAACATTGAATATTTTCAGGTGTAATTCATGCATTCTTGATTAGTAAAGCAATGATGGAACATTTACATCTCCAACAACAAACAAACAATATTTTTATTTTCACCAAGCGAACGACGTCAACACACAACAACAACAAATATTTATTAGTAGGTAAATTGTTGTAGTGGTACGAAAAACTATTGCAGGTGATCTTAACGATTCACTATTGCTTCTCCATCATAACACAAGAATAATCTATGGCAAGCACACGATCACAACGAAGAAATAAAAATAAATTAAAAAATTAAACCTCATATTAAAGGTTTCGCCATCCCCATATACTTAATTCATTGAACGTCAACTCGCCACGTGGATAGGGTACGTGCAGTTCCTAAGGTTTGACAAGCAAATTTAAAAAATATATATATATATAATAATTTTATCATGAATTTTGCGCATCGCATTGTGCTTTTTTATTTTAAAGGGATTTATAATCCCATATTTCACGTACCAAATTTCTTGTGTGGTATATTAGTATCGAAGTGCACTATAGACCTTGACCACCATCCGGTGGTCACGCGTCCCCCTTCACGTGTTCACATCGCTACCACCAACTGCTTTCTTCTCGATAATCATACCTGATTGTTCCTCATCCTCTACCATTGTGTTGTCCATACCCAATTCATCACTTTGCACAACATCTTTTGTGTCTTGTGTCATCTACCCATTGTGTTCACATCGCATCAATTATGTTCCTCCACCACTACATCAGTTCATGTTTTCTATTCCTCCATCATTGCATCAATTCACATTCATTGTTCTCAATTTGTGTGTCTTGTTCTTCATCCATAGTCCTTCATTATTCCTGATCCACGTGTCATTCGTTGTCCTTGTCAATGCCCAACTAGTTCACAATCGTTAGTAGTCTATTGCATCCTTCGATCTCACATCGTGCCAATCATTTATGTCCCTCTATGTCAGTATCATGTTCATTTGTTAGTGTATTATTTTTGGAACGTCCCTTTGATTCAATCCCATCTCTTGTTTGTGTTACCCATAGTCGTGTCAGCCTCATTCCCTTAACTTTCTAACCTAAGTGTTGCCTTCAGTCTGTCATTCTTGTTAGTGTCTTACCCACTGTCTAGTGTACTATCCCTCCTCCTACTCTATGTCTTGTCGACCACTATTAATTCAAAAAGTGAAGTGACCATTATTACCAAAACAAATTTTCAAATTGAATTTGACAATAAATTGTGACAAATTCTGACGATGATTTTTCTTGATGACTTCTTCTGACGACAATTCTTGCAATGACTTTTTTACAACAAATTGGTGACAAACTTTGATGATAATTTTTTGACAACCATAATTTCCAATTATAATAAGAAATATTACAAAATGGTGAATGGAAGAAGGTCTCAAGACCCCCGTTTCACCACATTAGATCATGAAACTCGTCAAATAAAGCACCTACTTTTATAGGATAATCTTGCCAACCTACATCAACTAACTTCAAAGCATGCATATTAGACTCAATTCGAGGAGCTCGTCAAACACACCATAAATATGGATGAATCTTTTTTCATAATTTGCTTTGTCTGTTAATTGCAATAATACATTAGAGTGGAGGAGGAGATGTACAACCCATGCACCCTATTGGTGGTCATTGGTTTAGCCAAGTTAGCTGAAGGTAAATTCAATGCTTAATATCGACACGAGAAGCCACCTATTGAACAAGCACTTGTCACACACGTTATCCCAGAACCTAACCAACGCTTACTTTAAAAATACAACCCAAAGGAAATCAAGGAGTAGTAGGTGAAATACCTCTACTATAATGGTGATGAGCAATATGGGCCCAATCATGGATGCACTACCCAAACATTACATTTATTAAATATAGTCGATCCTTGTCACTCCACAAAGGGAGAAGAGGAGATAGATGTGCAAGAAGTTACAAATACATCGAGAGAAGAGGAGGTAGACCTATAAGAAGTGACCGATGCATCGGGAGAATATGAGGTAGGTGTGAAAGAAGTGATCGATGCACCTGATAACAACAATAAAAAAAATTCTCAAAATTTCCTTCAATGCTCTCGCAAGTTTTCCTTCTCCAAAAACTATGAAATTTCAAGGGTACTTCAAACAACAAAATCTCATTATGCTCATTGATTCAGGAAGTACTCATAATTTCATTGACCCAAGCATGGTAGAATAGGCTAATTGTTATATACGACCTTGTCATAGCTTTGAGGTGGTGATTGGTACTAGGGGACATATGTCCTATCAAGGAAAGTATCAAAATATCAAGCTCACCTTGGGCAACTACAACATGACAAGTGACATGTATGTGCTTCCATTGGGTGAAAGTGATGTTGTTTTAGGGGCTTAGTGGTTGTGAACACTCGGGGTAATACTATGGTATTTTGCAACATTATGGATGCAATTCACCATTGAAGGTCGAACATATACTCTAAAAGGACTACAAGCAAGTTTCTCACCAATAGTGAGTTCTCAATGCATGGAAAAACTTATTCAAAAAGGAGGTAAAAGGGTGATTGCACAATTATTTTTCCTTCATTCTATAAGATAAGAACTTGATACATCACTCTGGATTATTTGAGGCACCACAAGGGTTTCCTCCCATCATCATCATGATCCTCCTATTCTTCCTGGTAATCCACCACTAAATATTTGACTTTCAAGATATCTCTGCCTACATAATAGTGACATTAAAATTGTGCAAGAACTTGTGCAAATGCTACTTGGGAAGTGCTTCATCAATTTCAACAATAATTTCCTCAGTCCCAACTTTGAGGACAAATATTTTTCCAAGAAGGGTGGCATGTTAGGATCCTACATCCTAACATTAATATTTAATATTATTAATCCATTTATTATTATATTATTAATTAATAACGTGAACCATCATGTCTATTCCCCAACATAGCTTTAGGTTAGATATAAATAATAGGAATGGGCATAGAACTTAGGCATGAAGAAGAAATAATATAATTTATTAATAAGTTCAGGAGGGATCCCCCTATAAGTGGCCTGCAATTCCAAGGGAGCCCCCTTTAAAAAGGCCTACATTTCTTGTAAATTTACATTAAATTATTTATCAATATATTTTCATATAAGTACACCAGGGTTCTTTCACTTTCTCTTTGCTGTTATTTTTTCCTTTTTTGTTGTTCTAGCAACGTATGCTATCATAGAAGCTTTTTTAAAGCATAGAATCTAACATGTGCTTTTCCTTATGTATGATTCCTTTAGTATAAGCTTCCACTGGCTTAAAATGCTATCTTATGCTTTGTATACTTTCTTTAATGCTCTATATATATTTTTTGCTCTATTCTCTTTCTCTATATGACTTCTCTAAGTGCTTTCTATATGCTTACACCAGCTTTGTAAGCTTTCTTTGGTTGCACTGAATATATTATTTAACTTTGTATTTGATTCTACAAATACCTTATGTATGTATATACAAAGGTCATTTGTAGAGATTCCTTTAAACCTCTTTAATAGTTTAGGCTTCTCTTCTTCAATAATGTAGGCTTCTCTGTAATCTCTTCTCGTACAATTTTTTATTTTCTTCTTCAATAATGCTTATCTCTTCTCCTTCAATGATTCTTATTCTTCTCTATAATATAGGGTTCTCTGGCCATTTCTTCCAACATGGGATTCTTTGATCTTATATTTCAATATAGGTCTTATTCTATTCAATGTAGATAGCTTCTTAAATCTCTACTACTACTATTATTGCTTGCAAATATGTCAAGGTCAAATCACTCTTGACTTGATTCTTCTTCTTTCTATTGTTTCTTAGAAGCCAAAACTCTTCTCTATCCTTATTGGAAGCTTCTCAACCTTCTAAAACTTAATATTTGTTGCTCTTCTTCTTTGTCAATCTGAAATCTTCAATGTCTTAGGTCACACCTAATAATCCAGTATGTTTCTCCTCCTTACTAGAGAATCCAATATCAATGTCAAGGTGGCTCTATCTCTAAATGACCAACTATCTTCTGAGTTGGTTCTACCTTAATATTGAATATGTAATTTACAATATTTAATCTTCAAACTTATATCTCTAATTTTATTTGAGTAGTCTTCTTCTATCAATGTCCAAATTCTCTTCGAAGTTGGCCCTTTTCTTCAATATAGCTAAGTCCTAGTCTTAATTGGTTTTCCTTCAACCTAGTGGAAAGACCCTACCTTTTCTACTCAATAAGACCTTTAAAAAATAGAGTCCAAGTCTGCACTACCTTCAAAGTGGACAAACTCTAAATTAACTTTATCAAAAGTGGATAAAGTTAATTAATAATGGTGGCTAGTAAATAACTCTATCAAACTAGAAAGAGTCAAATGGCATCTTCGATACCACTATTGGATTTTTAATCCTTACTACCACAAAATATCATAGGTCCCAATATAAAATAGCCACAATATTAAAGGTTAAAATAATAATAAGAGTACAATAATATATTAACAAATTATTATGTACATCAAGGCTTATATAATACTAAAATAAGAATTCACTTATATACTGAAATATGAATGTAAATAGCCTAAATCATTCATGATATATGCATGAAGAAAACTTACAATATTAATTGCTCAAAAAATTGTATACAAGATTTATTCCTTTCCTCCCTATTACAACTTTGTAATGTTTTGGGTTGTACTTTCCAATTGATTTCTCATGGAATATTATCTCTATAATATAGTCATAGTAATGTGACTCTTCAAGTACTTGACTATTGCTCTCCATATACCAAGTCTCATGACTCTTGGCTTATCATCTTGTCACTTACATACTAGATGGACACTTGACTCTAAGACACTTACACACATGACTCTTACACTTCTACATGCACTCTTAATCTAGGATACTTGTGCACATCCTCACATTACATATTTGTAATCTTACATACATGAAACTTGTGCACATTCTCTCAATCTACACTTTTACTCTAACTTACATGACACTTGTACATTTTCTGCACATTGCACTCTTACATAACACTTGTGTATTCTCTGCACATTGACACTTACATAAAAGGAGAAATATAATCACACTATAAACTATAGCCTCAACCCTAATCTATTATATATTTACAATTATACCATGAAGGTACCATGGGTGTATATTAACATGTACCAAATAATGTAATACTCCTCAACACTTTTTGTAGATGATGTTCTCCTTTTCACAGATAGAACAGTAAGAGCTGCATAGAAGTTAAAACAATATTTAGATCTTTTCTATTTGGCAATAGGTATGCATATTAATGCATAGAAGTCAAGCATCTCTTTTAACCATGTGGATTAATATTAGACCATATTAATAGGTCAGATTTTCCCCTTTAATATATTTGATCTTCAAGAGGCGTTTAAATATCTGGGGTTCTTTTTGAAACCCAATGACTGCACTAAATAAAAATGTGGAAGGAAGAATTAATATATGGTGCAACAAATGGTTCTCTTTGGGGGGAGATTGAATTTGGTCAAGTATGTGTTGGAGACAATATCAGTATATTGGCAATCTTTGGCTCATATACCAAAATAAGTTTTGGACAAACATAGATAATTAAACTATAGGTTTTTATGGACAGGAAAAATGGAAAGGGAAGGTATTCTCTTGGTTAAATGAAAATTCTTAACCAAGCCCAAGGAAAATGGAGGATGAGGACTTAAGAACATCTTCCAATTTAGCAAAGCTGTAGCAACAAAGTGTGTTTGAAAGATAATATCAATGAAATGCTTATGGATTAAGATCATACATGAAAATTATTTATATTCACTCACAGTTGAGGAGTGGATAAGGACCCTAGTGAAGCAAACCCATAATATTTCAATCTATTGGAAGGCAATGGTTCAGGTATTTTATATTGTAGGTGATTGACTTGTCTATAAAATAGGGAATGGTTCAAGGATAAGACTAGACTTAGACCCTTTGGATTGGTTGTGGTGATATGCACAAAATGCCAAATAATGTAATTCAAACCCTAAGAGCTCAAGGGATTGGAAATCTCACCCAAGTAGCTAACCCAAGATCTTCTACAAATTGAAGTCAAGTATGGAAGGAAGCAATAATATTAGGAATTTAGGGCAAGGATGCACACCAATGGGAATAATATGTGGGAAAACTTAAAGCTAGACATATCAAGTTGTGAGAGAAAATTGATCAATTCGTTTGGTATGGAGCTACAAGGGAGTACACTCCAAATTTGAGTATAAGACTCTATTGGAAGATAGCAATGACGATCCAATACGGTGGTGGAAGAAACTCTAGAAGCCATGAAAAATAAGGTTCTAACATGGAAGGTATTATAGAAGAATAATTAGAATAGTCTAGGAAGATGTCATTTATGTAAGTCAGACAATGAAACAATTAATCATTTACTGGTAGCTTGCTCCTTTACTAGACAGGTTTGGAGGGAGGTTATAACACCGTTAAATCTTCCTATAGGATGGCAAGAAGATTCCTAAGGAGAGTGCTTAAAATATTGGTTTGAAGAGTGCTTAAAATCTTGGTTTGAAAATAGGTCATACAAAGGTTTTATAACTCTCCCATTGTTTGTGTCTTGGGGAGTATGGTTATCTAGGAACTCAATAATTTTTTAGGATTAGGAGAAGCCTACTTGGCAAGTCTCCTCCCAAATCATTGAAATTTTCAATAACTATAAGGTTTTGGTAATAATAAAGGTAAACAAACAAATCATCCCTCCAAATATCAATAAATCAAGGGCTTGGAACTTTATTGATGGGGCTAGATAGGGGTCCTTGGATTTTGTGGAGTAGGAGGATTACTATATATTTTTTACTCTCATTATTTTAAATTCAAGGTTGTATTGGGAGAAGGTTCTAATAATTATGCTAAAATTATGGTCCTCAAATTGTTGGTTCAGTTAGAAGAATCAAAAGGAATACAAAAAATTCAAAATTATAGAGACTCACAAGTGGTAATAAACTAGATTCTTGGTGTTTTTAGGATGAAAAACATGATTCTACAATCCATATTCTCTAGGTCCAAGGTGTAGACCAATTGGTTCATCCAAATCCCATAAGGGGGGCGGAGGTCCAAGGTTCAAATCTCGGGCCTCGTCGGATTGAACGCTTGTCCCTTTCCTGGTGCTTTCAACGGCGTAAAAGGTTTAAAATGATTGTGGCATGGTGGTTATAGGGGCGGATTCTGCGAAGATACGTATGTAGCGGCTTCTAGGGCGGACGAGTCACGAATCTTGTGGCGACCATAAAAGCTAGACAGCCTACCCATTCGTGGCGGCTACCGATTCCACCATGTAAATTAAAAAAAAAAAAAACAATCCATCTTCTCTCAAATAAAAGAAGTTGTGGATTAAAGTGAAGCTTTTTCTTTTTGGTATATTTATAGAGAACTGAATAGGGAAGTAGATAAGCTCTCAAAAGAGGCACTTCAAATTGAACCAAGTGTGTGCTTAGTACAAGAATTCAATGAGGACAATGCACTACAGCTGGTCCATATTTCTATCTAGGGGGATTAATTCTAGTTAAAAAAAACACGGTTAAAGCAACTTTTCAAAAAACTCAGAAGTCAGTGGTTTAAAAGATACTAGTTGACAAATTGAGGTGTCTAAGGATAGAACTTAACCTGATAAAGATAACTAGTTATGATGTATAAGTGACTTGAATTTTAAGTCATTATTGAAACTTTGAAGAAATGCCAAAGAAGCATATAAAGAATGTAATTTCATATTTGCTTAATATAAAATTAAAAAAATCGATAAAAAAATAATATATATGGACATATATAAAAATACTCTATTTTAATTTCATATAACCAATTATTGGTTCAACCATCTATTAACTTTTAAGGAAGAGATCAAGGTTAAAATCTTAACAAGAGATACATACATAATTGCTAAACTTATTATAATACCACATTATAGTCATAATAGAAATAGTAAGCTTATTATAATACCACCATACAATCATGATGTAGTATAGATGTCTATAACTAATTGAAAAAAGTAAATCAATATTTTTTTAAAGACATATAATCATAATATAGATATGGATATCAAGCTTATTATAATACCACCATATAATCATGATGTAATATAGATTTCAATAACCAATTGACAAAAGTAAATTAATACCTACAAAAAATTTTGATTTTTGTAAAGTAAGGGGAAGTAGTACAACAGTTGACACAATTGGGGACCACACTTCCCACTTCCCAGGGGCATAGCAATAAGTGTCAAATAACCAATTGAAAAAAGTAAATCAATACCTACAAAAGTTTTTCTTTTAAGAAATGGGGAGCGGTGCAACAGATGGAGGCCACACTTCCCGCGGCATAGCAACAAGAGCCAAATAACCAATTGAAAAAAAGTAAATCAATAACTACAAAAGTTTAGTTTTTTATAAAGTAACAGTAAGTAGTACAACAGATGACACAACTAAGGACCACACTTCTCAGGGGCATAGCAACAAGAGCCTCCCTCCCTTAAATCACCCATATGAAATACCAACAACATACCATTGAGATATCCCTACAAATCACCCACATAAAACACCAACATACCACTCACGTATTTTATGAAACACCGAAATACCACTGAAGTATTTCATCCATATGAAACACCAACAACATACCACTGATGTATTCTACCCATATGAAATACCACTAACATACCACTGACTTATTCCACCCATATGAAACACCACTAACATACCACTGACTTATTCTACCCATATGAAATACCAACAATATACCAATGAAGATCCCTGCAAGCACAGTTTTCCAACTATTATCTTTATAGCTTGGACTAATAAAGGATTCTTACTCCAGCAATAATAAAGATGTCCATTAAAATAACAATAATAATAATTCTCACGAATAGCTTTAGTTATTCGTTTTTTAATAACTTTTTAACACGAAACGAAAAGCAACCGTCCCAATCACTTTCCATAATATCATCTTAATGCAAAACAAAATTATCTTAACAAACTTTAAAAAGTAAGTGTTACTTTTTAAATTTTATTAAAAGGGATTAAAATAACATGCACATACGGGTAGAGTGGAAAAAATAATATTTGTACGAGTTATCATTCTGTGACAAAGTCCTATGGTCTTTATTAGTTATTATCTTTTTTAAAACTATTCTAAAAGCAGAATTGCCTTGTAATTCTGGGCATTCCTTCCTAACCTAAACATTTCAAGATTGGCTCGCTTAAAAGCGAGTGGCCATGTCTCCGCCCATCTCACTACCAGTCGCACCTTGTAAAGATGGATGACACAATACTTTAGATATAAATTTAAGGGGGCCATGGATGAAAAAAAGACAAAACTAATGTGTATTCATGATGTCAACAAAATATTTATATTTATTTTTCAAGCTATATAAAATTATAAATGGTATGAATAAAATGTAAAAATATATAATATAAACTTAAAGCGTAAGCATGTGGTTTTGCTTGTTTGTATGGACGTATGTGGGCATGTGTTTAATACCGTAATGTGTTGTAAGTCACTAGGTCGAAAGAAGAATATTAATTAATTAAATTTATCCTTCTACTTCCCTTCATCACATAACACAGAACTAACGGACAGAGTCACATGTTGAGCATGAAGATTTAAAGAATTAAAGAGAAAAAGTGGATAGAATGATTTTTTATTTTTTTTCTTGTTCTTCTCCCACACGTAAAAATTTCCTTACCCCTCTTTAACGCTTTTACAACTGGAGGAGGCAATGCCAGTCCAATAAAAATCATTCTCATTCTCTGTCATTTTAATAAAGGTTGTCGGGCAATTCGACGTATTAAAAATAAACTCAGACCAAAAGATATTTTGGAAAAGACACTGTTTTATATGTTTGGAAATCCTTCGTAATGGCGTCATGTAGTTTTTATTTGGATTCCCTTCCACGTTGTCTGCACGTGAGTGGAGTTCCCGCTTTCCACACACGTGAGAAACACTGAATTCCGTTTTCTACTAATTTTTTAGGTAGTAAAGTATTCAAATAAAGAAATATGTGCGAAAATAGCAACAAATACTACTAAGCTACAGTTAGAATAATCAAATGAGTTAAATATACTATTACAGTTAAGTCAGGACTGTCAGGAGAGGTAGAGGAAAACAGGCAGTATTAGCATTACCCAATAAGAACTTTTACAAGGGATAATGAGTGAGAGAAACACATAATGTTAAGAGAATATGAACATCAGACACATTGGTTGTTACTGTTAGCTCGTATCAGCAGAATCCTTCTGCCTTCACCTCTAGTCCAAGATAGAGTGCATTTTTTAAATAATTTGATCTTCCTTCCATCTCCTTCGAAGTTGGTCACGAATTTTAGGAAGTGGCAATGCAGTAGGGCTCACAATTCAGCGACCATTTTCTGTCCTTGCACCTTCGAAAGACCTCCTTTAATGGAGATTTTGAGAGAGAAAGCACAGATTCCTTCAAGTCACCACCAAAGTAACGGATTCCGTTGAGAGGATAGTTGAGAAGGGTCGGACTCGTTATCAATCTCTGGGAGGGTCTGCTCTTGGGCGAATCCTTCCATCCAGTGGAAGTGTTGGCTGAAACCGGGGGTTTGCAGAAGTCGTTGGTGTTGCATAATCTGGAATTCAGCTCAGCGCGGCGGAATTTGAGGTGGAAGTCATTGGAATCTTTGCTGACGATGTTACTCGAACCTCTGGTCTTCTCCTGGTGCTCGTTGAACAAGCTCGCCTTCTTGACGCTGGAAGTCAAATTACTATTCAGGAAAAGCTCTTTGTTGAGATTCAGGTTCTGGAACTCTGATTTCAGAGTGTGTCGTCGTAAATTGGACACTTTCGAGAACATGTAACTCTCTAATTGCTGCTGCGACTTCTGTTCCGGCGCTGAATTCTGAGCTCTGAATTCTTCTTCTTCTTTGGCAGGCTGAGATTGAGAAATCTTCTCGCCTTGTGAGCTCTGTTCTGCAGAAAGAGGAAGGGGAGTGCCAATGAAGCGCAACTGCAAGCGGCCGTCTACGCGATGCGCGTGCAAATACTTGTGAGATTCGACTTTCACGGCTTGAAGCAGAAGCCTGCCATCTTGCTTGTGAGAGCGCATGGAGATGCAGGGGCCGTTGCTTCTTGAAATTGAAGAAAGAGGCGGAGGAAAAGATTTTGCGGACCGAAGGGACTTCGTTCCGCAAATAATCTCCTTGCCTTGGACAGATCCACTCACATTATCAGAAAACTTGTAATTCTCCGCGGTTCCATCGTCCTCCGACGGAATTTGACGATTCTCCTCCTCCTCCTTCTCCTCTTCCTCAGAGACACTATCTTCGGAAGAGGAGCAATTGTCATCCAAGTCGCTGAGAGATCCATAAGAGCAGCCAGTCCCGCTCTCGCAGCCGAGCGCCTCGGTACACATCCGCAGACTCTGGTCGCTCAACATGTTTTTTTTCTTGGGATGCACGTATGGCTTGCACGGCTCCCACTGCGACGAATCGGACTTGACTTCTTTGACAAAGAGCGAGGCAAATGAAGCCTCGCAATGCTGCGGTTTGGTCCGAAAGCGTCTCAAGCTCCACAGGTGCAGCAGGTGCAGGTTTTCTGGATCTTGTTCATCTTCCTCCGCGGCCTCCTCTTCTTCATCTTCATATTCTGCATCCATCATTGAAAAGACATCGTGCTCCTCCTCCTCCTCTCCGGGGTTCCGATCCTCAGCGTCAGAGTCGGAATATTCAGCGGAATCTGAGTCGGAATTACCGAAGAGCTTGTAAGACGAACAAGTTTTACGGAGCGGATTCTCCCGGGCAATCCATCCTTTAGAGGACATGTCCGCGGACAAAGTCCTGCGCAAAGACTGGCTGCTCCTCCTCTGTTTGGCTTCCACGTCTTTGCTGAGAATCGAACCGATGCCCTTAGGCTCGGCTGAGAATCGAACCGATTGCAAGCTCAAAACACTCATCATCTTCGCGAGCTTAGAACACAAAACACAAAAGGGAATGAAAAAGGTAGACAAAGCAAATTCTTTGAGCGGATAGAAAAATTAGCGACGACAGTCGACAAAGAACCACCGCGACACTTGGGAGCCGGTCTCAAAACTCATGCCTAATCCGGCAAGCACGATTTAGCAGGAGCAGTAACAGCAGCTTCTAAATTCAACTAGCGGATCAGTAAACGGTCCAATTAAGCTTGCAAGAACGAGAGAACAGCCTCAACGGCAGGAAAGTGGAATTCAGCTTTAAAAAAAAAAAAAAAATGTAAGTCGAACACCACAGAAAACAAAGCTCGAAGAAATCTGCAAATGCGGAGATGACAGAGCAGAGATATCCCGAGCAATAAACTCGACCAACCTTTGGAAGGAAGCAAAGGGAAATCCCAGCTCGGGATTCTCTGATTAAGGAATAGATTTCCCTTGCTTTGTGTTTTGAGGAGGAGAAGTGATGGTGGGCGATGAGAGAAATAACGAGAGGGGGGTCTCAATTTGTAGGCGCCAAAAACCCCGGCAACTACCAAGCAGTACCTTAACTTCACCTTTGCCTTTTGCCTTTTCGAACTAGACGAAAACCGTAAAAAATTAACGGCGCTTTACTCTTGGCCCTCCTGAAAGCTACCCGAGTTAAAGCCCACCCCTTCACCAACAATAAATCGTTTTAATTTAAGTGGCTCTCAACCATAGCGTCCCATTCCCAAAAGCTAGAGAAAGTGACCCCCTATATTTAACTATAGACGGAAATAAAGGTAAAGTGCGCAACCAGGCACCGCCCCCCCGGGTTACAGTCGAAAAAAAACAAATAAGCTCCCTGGCTGTCAAGGACGGAACCAAGTACCAACTGGATGGTAAAAGGCTAAAAGTTAAAAAAACGTTACAGTAGTTTTTACCATTGAAGGTTGTACCAGATAAACTTTTATGAAGATGATTTTAAATTAATATATCTAAAATATTTAAAATTTATAGCAAATGATACCTTAATATAATTTTAATATGTTTAAATAAAAAATATAAAAACTATAATTTAAGTAAGTGAACAGAGGTGATCTGACTATCACGATGGCTATGTTTAACCAAATTCCAAGGGTCTGGAAATGCGTGACGGGAAAGAAGTTCCGGCGAGGGTTGATCTTGTTCCATCTGGCCTGGATGTCGCCGGGGTTTGGAAGCGCGCGTGATCGAGTCATCATTCCTGTCAAAGGTGTTTTGCTATTGGATTTCGGCGCGCCTTAACGACGGTCGGCGGCCGCACGATGTGCCGGCGGTGAACTCGGGGAATCTACCGGCCAGATGATGGGCCGGTGGTGCCCGGGTCCCGACTCCCGACCACGGAGTTCCTTGGACCGGACGACATACTCATGTCTTCTCCCTTCTCTTTTTATAGGCTTCTGCTTTTGCTATTTTTGTGACCGCCCATCCCCTTCTTTCAAAGTAGAACTCGAGTAATTCGAAGAAGATAGGCCTAGGGACTTGGGCCTTGAGTCTTGAGGCTTTTCATTTTCGCCATATTTGTGAATTTTGAAGAGAATTTCTTACATTATTTAAAAGTCGAGCTCAAGTAATACGAAGGGAGAAAGAGCCTTTAACGGCCGCAACCGACATTCTTAGCCACGTCAAGGGATGGCATGTTTTTTTCTTATTTTTACTAGTTTTGCCAAATTAGGTGCTCTATACTTCAAGCTTTTACTACACATATTAATATGGTATGATATTAGCGGTGTGATTTCAGCAAACTTCCAATCGTTGGCCTGGTGGAGCAGACGTTGCCTAATTTGGTATTTCAGGTGGATATTTTTTTTTTGTGGGGGGAGGAGGGCGACATTTTCATTTGTTGTTTGCATGTTTATGGTTTGGGGTTATGTTTGATGTACATTTACATATCATTTATCACAATGCTCACAACTTTTGTTTTCTACTTCATTGTTTTTAGGAATTGCATTTTGTTTGACCAATGGAAAAGTGGTTCAATATGCTTCTATTATTGGGTTCGTTTATGAGCTTCTGTTTAAAATAGGACTTGTGTAAAGCAAAAGAGATGATTTTAAAAGGGGTGTTTTTTTAGCTACTTCTACCTATGTGCTAACGGAGGGGAAAAAACAGCTACTACTACTTTGGACTCAAGTAATTAAACAAGTTTCGAACAATGGCTCGAAGGGAAACATGTGAACTTCTATATAGAAAATAATAATAATAATAATAAAGGTTAGTGGATTGGTAAGTGCAGGTGTGGTTAAGCATTTATCAAGAAGAGATCTAGATTTAAACCTTGGGGAAGTCAATCTTGTGCAAAGGTAGTAGTATGTTCTGAATCTTTTGAGAATCCTTTGAGTGTGCGTCAGATCGACAACGCCGATACAAACCTTGAGCTCTGAATCCTTTGAGTGTGCGTCAGACCGACAACGCCGATACAAACCTCGAACGATCGATGGTTCTCATTTCATGTCGGGTCAACAAGAACTAGACGGGTAGGTTTGTTGGAAGCAGTCCCTGTGGTTTAAACCCTACGCTTGTTAGTTACTAAAAATAGTGGTGATCCTCATTTCACGTTGGGTCAACAAAAACGAGACGGGTAGGTTTGTTGGAAGCAGTCCTTATGGTTTAAACTCTACGCTTGCTAGTTACTAAAAATAGTGGTGGTCCCCATTTCATGTTGGGTCAACAAGAACGAGACGGGTAGATGTGGTTTAAACCCTACGCTTGCTAGTTACTAAAAATAGTGGTGGTCCCCATTTCATGTTAGATCAACAAGAACGAGACGGGTAGGTTTGTTGGAAGCGGTCCCTATGATTTAAACCCTACGCTTGCTAGTTACTAAAAATAGTGGTTGGAACCCACTCTCCTATGTAACCAAATGTATTATCCATTATTCATGGTTAAAGACTCCCATGAGTGCGCACCAGTTCAACAATATCAGTATCAACCTTGAGCCATGGGGTCTTCCTCACTTTGAGTCTTGTTTACCAATGTGAGGCAAGGGTTATAGAGGCAGCTCTAATGATTTAACTTGTGCTAGGAAGCAACTTTTCCAAGGATAATGTTTGATCCTATGTCCAATAGTTAAAGATGAAAAGGATGCTACCAATTTCCTTTCGTACCCACAAAAAAATAGCCATGCATGATTGCAAATAGTCTATAATAATGATAATTTTAAAGGCATGCCATTTTTGTTCAAAATATTTACAATTTATTTGAAAGGGATTGCGGGTTATCTTAGTTTAATTTTTTAGATAGTTAGGATCCTGTTGACTTTATATTTATCCAATGGGTTGAGTGTTTGTGTGCAGGTTATCTTAGTTTAATTTTTTGGATGGTTAGATACTGTTGACTTTATCTTTATCCAATGAACTAAGGTTTATAAAGGTTTTCTAAACAACAAAATTTAAATATATATTTATAACTTAAATTAAATTTTATTTGAATTAAATTATATAATTAATATAACAGTAAAAGGTTTTTTATATCATCGAGATTGAAAATATTCTATTTTTTTTTTGTCATTTAAAAGATCTTCAAAATGTTTTTTTATTATTTGTTTAATAATCTTATCTTTAAAATCATGATTTTATATGTAAATAGTATTCTTCTTGCAAGGCCAACCCCTTTCTATAGTGGTTGTTATGTCTTTGAGTAGTGATTATTATGTCTTTAAGTTTGTCAAAGTCATTAGCATGGGATTACATAAGAGTAAAACACCAACATTTCATTTTATCTTCAAACTTCATTTATTTTTTTTGGTATAAGGTAGAGGTGGTTATAAGGTCCACAAACCTTTTACAAAGTCAAAATGGGTCGGTTCTAGCATCAAGCCCGTATAATCAAAATACAAAATGGATCTTTCTAAGACTCACATTAAGCCATACTTAGAGTCCACAGTCCTATACTTGTCGCTTGACTATTCAGGATAAAACAAAAACCAAACAACACCTAGCACTTACTAACACTAGGTTGTTGTACTGTACACTTGTCACCTCCCAGGCCCCAGCAAATGGGATGCCTTTTTTGCCTAATTCCATCTGTCGGATTACTCATCATCAGCCCCTCTGATCTCCTGATGCTCTAACAGGTTTGATCTTAGCTCATCTCTAGCATCCAACACCAATAGTTCTTGAGGGAAGTTATCCTTCCAAATTTGCATCTCCCCAATAGAAACTGCAATATTTGCCATTAGATCCGTCGCCTGGTTCCCTTCTCTGAAGGTGTGTTGGATTCGGGCATTAACCAAATGAGATTTATGAATCTTTGCTTCTAGGATAAGCTCCAATATGGTCCAGCTGGGGTCTTTATCCTCCTTAATTGCCTTGATTATATTAAGCGAATCCCCTTCAAAGATAACTTCCTTATAACCCTCAAGTCTGGCAATTCTCATTGCTGCATGCGAGCTCGGGCTTCGCAAAATGATTTGTTTGAGTTCCCAAAGGCTCTGCAAAGGCAAGGACCACTTTTCCTTCCTCATTTCTCAAAACTCCTCCTCGCTCCTGCGACCCGGATTTCCTTTAGCTACCCTGTCAAAATTAAACTTAACCCACTTTTGTGTGGGTGGTATCCACTTGACACCATCCCGTGGGTTGGTTGTAATGTCTAGGTCCGGAAGTTCCTCTCCCAGTTCCATAAAATCCTCCTTTCCCTTAGAGACATGGTCTCATTTTTGAAGAAGAAAGTTTTCCAGTTTTATTTCAAAGCTCTGATTATTTTATTACCACATAACCTGGGATCTTTCTTACGTCCTTTAAATACCCTCTTATTTCTCTCATTCCATATCCCCCATAAAAAATGGGGTAGGTCGAGCTTCAGAGCCAAGTCAAAAGCTTTGCCCGGAAGGGGGAAGCCCACTGTATGCGAAGTCGGACATGCTATTTGGACAGACCCAATCTATATGAAATTTGGACGGGATCATTTGGAAGAGTCGTACAAGAAAAATCACAAGTTAGAAATATATGACTTACAGATTCTATTGCTTTCTCACACAAGATACATCGATTGATGAATTGGAAACCTCTCCTTTGCAGATTATCTCTTGTCAGGATCTTATTTTGAACTGCCAACCAAAAGAAGAAAGCTATTTTTGGGGTTAAATTATTTAACCAAATAACGAAGTCGGAGTCCGACCATTGAATCCTGAGTGGATTAACTTATAGGCGATTTTTATTGAATAGATCCCACTTGTAGTTTTGCCCCAAATCGCCTTGTCTCTTCCTCCCCCGGGAATGATCGGGAACACCCTTAAAGCATCATTGAGTTTGGTTAGGGCCACCTTCTCTTGCTCTGACAGATTATGAACTGCGATTTTCTTCCAAGAAGAAGTTTCCTGTGCTACAGCAATAAAATCCCCTACTTTTCCTCCCATTTCCTTCGAAAGTTTATGTTGGAGGACCTGAAGGTCTAAGTTATCTTTCAGAGGGGCCTCTTCCAACCACGGGTCTTTCCAAAAGTCCACTTGTCTTCCATTACCAATTCTCCATCCGATGCCTTTCCTGACTACCTCCAGACATTCGAGCAAACAATTCCAAAAATAGGATCCTCTAGGAAGATTATCGACTTTCGGGAAGTCCCGATTATTTCGATATATTTTGCCTTAAGAAGTTTTACCCATCCCAATTGATCATTATTGATAAATCTCCATACTGTTTGCCAATCGGAGCTTGATTCAATTCTTTCATTCTCTTTAACCCCGAGCCCCCCGATCCTTGCTTGCACACACCTGATTCCATGCTACCAACGAAATTCTCTTTCTCTCCTCTGAACCTGACCACAAGAAGTTGCGTTGAATTAGCTCCAATGTAGCTCGGACCTTTGCAGGCATTCTAAATAGAGACATGCAATAAATTGGAATGCTCTGTAAGTAGTTTGAACTAATAAGGCTTTTCCTGCGGAGCTGAGAAGGCTGCCCTTCCACCACCGCTAACTTTTTGGAGATCCGTCAATGGTCGAGTTCCACAAAGTAGCCTTCATTCTTCCTTCGAACATAGGCATGCCTAGATAAGTTCTTGGTAGAAGCTCCTTTCCACAACCGAAGAGGTTAGCTATTCTTTCCTCCCTCCCACCGGGCGTGTTAAAGAAATAGATGCTACTCTTCTTATAGTTTATGTCTGTCTCCGTCTCGTCTCATACTTGGTTAGAATTCTCTTCAACTTCCTAGCTTGAGGCACCGAGGCTTTGGACACAATGATTGTATCATCCACAAATCGTTGGTGAGACAGCCGGCCTACTTGTTGAGGCTGGTTTAAAACCTTCCAATTGACCATCTGCCACTCTTCTGCTGAAATATTCCTACCCAACGCTTCCGCTAAAATAGTAAACAAGTATGGAGACAAAGGATCTCCTTGTCGCAATCCCCTTTCACTCTTAAAGTAATCAGAGGGTGACCCATTCACCATGACGAGAAAATCTTGTAGTAGAGATACAACTAAAAATCAACTTAATCCACTGGGACTGAAACCAAACTTACCCAAAATCTTGGTGAGGAACCGCCATGAGACCCGGTCGTAGGCTTTATTCATATCAAGCTTTAGTAACATACCGGCTTCCTTACTAGTCACCATTGAATGAATAACCTCATGAATTGTGATGATACCATCCAATATTTGTCGCCCTTTCACAAAGCCACCTTGGTTCATATCAATGATGAAAGGAAGGATAACCTTCAGCCTATTGGCGATTGTTTTTGTGAGAATCTTCATCAGAGTGTTACATAAACTGATAGGGCGAAAACTAGAAAATTCCATTGCTCCCACTAGTTTAGGGATGAGGACTAAAAAAGTAGCATTAACTCCTTCTGGGATTTCCATGTCCTTTTGAGCCTCAATTATAGCTTCCACTACATCATTGCCTAGGATATCCCAAAACTTCTGGAAGAAAGCTGCAGGGAAGCCATCCGGTCCTGGGGAGCTGTTACCATCCATGTCAAAAACGACCTTCTTGATTTCCTCCTTTGTGAAAGGACTAAGTAAGAATCCATTAAGATTATCAGTTACGAGGGGTGGAATGGCTGCCAACGAGAGAGTCCTCTTCTTCAATAGTCGAATTTACATCTTCTAGCAACGATTTAAAGTACTCAACCGCTTCCCTCCTTATGTCTTCCATATCTTTGGTGTTAGACCCATCGGCCATCTTGATCTCCTTAATTTTGTTAGTACTCCGGTGGCGAAGAGTAGAGACATGGAAGAACTTTGTATTTCGGTCACCCTCCTTTAACCAACGCAGTCGGATTTCTGCCTCCAAAAGGTTTCTTCAAATCCTAGCATCGTGTGGTATTCGGCTAACAGCTCCCTCTCCTGGTTTCTCAGATCCTCTGTAAGCTGCTCTGACTTCAACTTCTCCTGTAGTTCATTGATCTTGTCTTTTAGTTCTGCATTTTTAACAAAAATATTGCCAAAGGAAGTTTTGTTCCACTCTCTAATGTTAGCCTTCACATTCCTTAGTTTACATGCCACTTGGGCCAGTTTCGAACCATTATACTTTTTGTCCCACCATTGGGCAACCAGATCCTTGAGATCCTGATGTTGGAACCACATAAGTTCGAATCGAAAGGTTCTGATGTATCTTTTCTTAGAGTCCTCCCCTGTTTCCCACAAAATTGGGTTGTGATCGGACTCGATTCTTGGGAGTGCCGTTAATGAAGAGTCCCCAAACCTCTCCAGGCATTCTTGAGAAAGAAGAAACCTATCTAATCTTATCCGAATTTGGTTTTCCTTCAATCTTTTGTTAGACCATGTATAGGAGAATCTACGCGAGTCCACATCCATCGACTCATGTTGCTCAACAAAATCTCTAAACTCGTAGATATCAGCTGTTATTCTTTGAGAGCCCCCCAATTTATCTACTGGATTAAGGTAGCAATTGAAATCCCCCGCCACAATCCAAGGGTAGTTGGGGACCGTCTCCCTCAATTCGGCTAGTCGACTCCAAAGAACCCTTCTCGGTCCCTGTCTAAGCTGGAGCATATACATTCGTTAAGATCCACTCTTCCTGCGTGGTTTTATCCACACATAAGAGACAAATAAACCAACTAGACATCGGAATCACTCTACTATCAATCACATTTTTGTTCCACATAACCGAGTAACCCTCCTGCTTGTTCCAGGTGGCCTCTTGGCCTACTACTTGACTTCTCGCCAAGTCCTATTCTTAAAAGGAATAACTCTACTCTCCTCCATTTTAGTTTCTTGCAGTAAAATCATATCCGGTTTGTGTTCTTGTCTAAGAGCATACAAAGCTCTTATTTTTGCAGGATTACTCCCACGAATATTCCATGAAAGAATCTTCATTTATGGGCTTTGGATCCTCGAGCCTTCGCCCCAAAGAGCAATACTTCTTGAGTGCCATCAACCACTCCTCGCTCTCTTCTTCTCGCCTTAAGGCGGCATTGCTAGGTTTCCCTCTTCCCACCGAACCATATCCCCATACATCCGCTCTAGGTTGAAGTTCCTTAGGATTCACTTGGCTTCTAGTAACCATCTTGGGTAGGTCGAGTCTTGGTATTTGGGGTAACAATCCGCTTTCCAGGTTAAACTGGTCTTTTTGACGATGGAGATGATTTCGTGCTCTTAGCTTCTTGATTAGTAGATTCTTTTTTCCCTGCTTTGGGGTTACACTTATCTTGGTGGTTCACCTCTTCCTCCTGAGTATCCTTGCCTGTATTATTAGTTTCCTGCTCCTTCCTCTGATTTTTCTCCTCTAAATCCTTCTCTTGAGTCTCCTCTACCTCAGATTCCACTTCTTGGCTATCCATCCGATCTCCCTTCAAATGATTTAATGCATCAAAACCGTTCTCCACTGGGATGTTGATCTCCTTGGAATTTCTTCCCATAAATTCCTCTCGCAGATGACATGGGACCACTTCCACCGAGCCTCCATAGGCCTCCCGTATCACCCAATCAAACTTACTTGCCCCGGGGCGTTGATCTATGGGGTTCTTTCCTTTGTGATTTGGCTCTGAGGCTTGCTGTATCATCTTAGGAGCAGGTTGAGCTTGAGGGTTCCCATCAAAGGGACCAGCTCCCTTGTGAGAGGGTTTTGGGGCATAGGAATTTTTGGGAGGAGGGTTAAAACGTTGCCTCTTGCTTACAATAGGGCGAACAGGGTCTACGATATTCGATTTCGAGCTCCACGTCCTTGAGGCCCGGGTTGGGTAGGAATGGAGATCTACGGGGGAGGGATATTATTCCGGGTTTGAGGATCGGTATTTTGGAGTGGGGGTTGGTTCTTGGAAATGCAGTGGATACCCTGGTGCCCTACCTTCCCACAAACACTACACTTAAAAGACATATTTTCATATTCAAATACCTGAGTATGAAGGCCAAACATAGACGACAAAATAATGGATTTAGGGAGCTCTTTACTCAGGTCCGCCAACACACACATGCGAGCGAGACATGAGTCTTGTTTTGCTCAAAGTTGCAGGATCAATAGCTATTAGTTCTCCAATCTCCGTAGCTATCCCGACCAATATTTGTTTGTTCCGAAAAAGCGAGAGGTAATCCTGGCATCTTAACCCAAATAGGAGCCAAATCCGGACTCTGAGTGCGGGGGTTGAAATCGGGGGACCAACGCTGCAGATACAAGCCCCTTTTCCCAAAAAACCAAGGACCTCCTTGGAGAGTCCTTTCCATGTCCTATTCACATTGAAATGTCACCAAAAGAAAACTCTTGGGTAAAGCCTTAATCATCATACCGGCCCTTGGCTTGCCATTTTTGGATGGCCCATCTCCTTATGACTTCCATGTCTGGCCTCACACCCATAAATTTAGCCACCAAAGATGTTCTGCCCTCCATAGCCACATGCTGAGCTAAGGAATCTGGGACGTGCAACCTACCATTGACAGATTTTAGATTAAAACAAGAGTCGGATAATTTTTGCTTACCGCGAAGAGCATTAAGATATGAAGGTCTCTAGTTGCCAGGTTTCTCTTTGTCTCCTTCCTGGGTCTTCCTTTGATCTTGACGCATAGAGTCCTGGTCCCCCTCGGAGAAATCTTCAACCGCATCCGCCCAACGCCCTTGGACCGGTTCCAATAGAACTTCCTTGTCCACATTCTTCGCCTGGGGGCCTGCTATCTCGCCAGAGCCCCCACCCTGCCGCGTCTGCTGATCTGCCCTCTGAAGTCCCACACCTAGGGTTTGATGCCCCTAGACCTCTCGCTCCTCCTCCTTGTTGCTCCATGATTCAAACTTCATTTATTATTCATCATTCTTTTAGTTTATATTTTTTATTATTGATTTCAAGTATTAGATATTATTTAATCCATAAACATGTCATTATTATATGTTAAATCAATATTTATTTTATATAATGTTTTGAGTGAGTTTATTTTGGTGGAAGCAGTCCTTATTGTTTGAACCATGCTCTTGACAGATATTATGGTTGTAACCAATTCTCCTATGTATATATATAAAAAAAAAGTTTAGTTTGTACTTTGTTCCTGATACATTACATGATCTTTCTTTTCAAATATAATTCTCACAAGACAATGTTATTTTGGTTGGTGCACAAAGTGGAAACTTTAAAATATTGTTGAATATGGCTCTTCACATCTAATGATGTCATACCAAATCAAGTTCATTCTCATGTTCTCAAGATGATATTTAAATGAATATTTATTAATGACTTGATTTACTTCTGATTACCTCTTCTTGCATCTAATTTAGAGTTTGTGTGACATCTTTTTCTAAATAAGTTATGTGTGACTTCTACTGGGACCACTCCCATAAAATAACAAAATATTACATTGTTGTAGGACAAGTAAACTATATCCAACTTTCCTTTTTATCAAAGAGTTTTTTCATTTGCATTTTTATTAAAATATTATTTATCTTCCTCAAATTACTATTTCTACACAATGAGCTCAAACTTGATATCATTTTTTATCAAGAGATAAAATCCTATTTGGTTGGTTGTCTCCTAAAATTTAAATTTTATTAAGATGAAGTTCAACATAATGATTGGTCAAATTATCTTATACTTGGTTTCCTTCTCTATAGGTATACTAGCATTTCTAAGATATTACCTCCATTTTTCTTGATAGAATTAATAATAATTTGTGAATCCCCTCAATTGAAATATATTTTCATCATTTTTTATGATAATTTAAACCCTTGTAAGAAGTGTTCTAGCCTCTACATAGTTGTTAGTTAAAGTTCCATATAATTTTAAGAAAGTGATAAAAAAATTACCTTCATTATTTTAAAAAATACCACTTAGCTTTTCATGAATTTTCTTTGGAAGCACCATCAAAATTAGTTTTGATAAACCCAACTTCTAGGCATTTCCATTTTAACATAGATCGAACTAGATCCTTTATGTTCCATGTATATTCAAGTCTTATAACCAAGAGGTTAGCATGATTTTCTAAACTTGGGACTTCCTATTATGAACATAATGTTTGTAAAAATTCTACCAAAGAGGCAATAATATTATTCCAAAGCTAGGCATGACTTTGAGATATATTTTAAATATTTTATTATTCCCTTCAATCCATAAATTCCAATAAATAATGGATAGACTAATCCTTCATTGAAATATTGTAATATGATGTTAAGAACCTTCATATAAAAAGAAGCATAATCAAAGTAGCAATGCAAGAATTAATAGAAATACTCAAAAATAAAATAAAAACTAAATGATCATAAAAATGAAAGAAATAGAAGTAATTTAATTTAAAAAACTAAATGGAAATAACAACAAACTTATAGTAATCAAGTGGAACAAATATCATAGATCCTCTTCGAGGGGGCAACCTCTTTAGAAGCATAACTCCAATATGAAATGAGAAAATATAATATGCCTTCTACTCCAAACCCATGTCCTTATCTAGACTCTCATTTACCCTTAACCCTAATTCTCAAGGATTCAACCAAGCATCAGACCAAAAATTTGTAGAATCCCCTTCATTGATTGATCATGTAATATATTTCTTGATCAATTGAAAATTATCTAATATGAAGTTTCATGTTGTTGAGCCTTTAGGTAGGGTTTTATTTCCTAAGTTTTATTCCATCAATCGAACCTACATATCTTTGAAGTAACTTTTTCCAATTCTTTCTTTAATATTTGAATAATATCTAGCTAATGCCAAACTCATAAGTCTATAATTTGTAAGATAATCCATTCAATATTCTTTCCTTTGTAAACCCTATCCCACTTAAAAGAGGAAACTAAATTTTCCTTCACATCCTTTCCAAAGAAAAACTTCTTTTATCAAATTTTGATGTTATACATGTTGAAAATCTTGAATATGATATCATATATAAGGATAGATCATAATGGGGTCTTTATGAGTCATAGCATTCCATCAATGATTGAGATTTTATCTTTCAAACTTGCCAAATAAGATCTCATTACATCCAAATTGAGTCCTAAAGCTCTTTCTTCTTTCCTTTATCAGATAAAGGAATAATAGATATGTTGATGGAAAATTTCCACCTATAAACACTAAAATATCAATAGTAATCCATTATAAATCGAGGACAATGTTAATGAGAAAGATCTTAGATTTTATAGTATTAAATAATTGTCCAAAACCTTTGCATTGCATAAAAATGTTGATTTAAACTCCATGGCATTGATGATTGAGAGATGAACCAAAATAAAAGCATATTAAAAAAAATATGAGATTCAAAGGGATAAATTATTGTAACCTAAATACCTTTTATTTTTCTTCCATTTTTTCCTTTAAGAAATATCTACTTGATGCATCTATAAGAATAATAAATTGATAAGGAGATAATGTTACCCTGGTAGTTCACAAGATGAGTCAAAGTATCCAACAAGGGATCCATTAATTAAAATAGAATATCTTGGAGTGCTATAACAACATCTAATATGTTCTCACTAACCTGAATCAAAACCACATTTTCTTATAATCTTCTATAGAAAACTCCAACAAACCCTACTATATGCTTTGTTCATATTTAATTTTATAAGCATACCTGTCTTTTTCATAGAATAAAAAGCATGTATGGCCTCCTATGCAATGATTACACCATCAAAAATTTATTTACCACAATAAGACCACATTGTTTCTATGAGATAATATAATCTAGAATGAGTTTATTTTGTTTACCATAATTTTAGAAATTATCTTATAAATCATATTGCAAAGGCCTATTAGACAAAAATTATCAAAATATTTTGTCTCACATTTTCTTTGGAACTAATGTAATAAATGTGGAATTAATATCATTTATTATAGCCTTATTTTTGAATTCTTCAACTACATCCAATAATTCCCAAATTTTTTAAAAGACAATTAGAGAACCAATAATTTCATGTGGCTTATTAGAGTGGAAATAAAATATTATCTCCTATAGCTCCTCTATAGCGATCTTCCTTATCAAGATTCCATTCAAGCATGATAATTGATGAAATAATTTATAAGAGCTTATCTTGGCCAACATCGATAAAATATCTTTAAAATAATTAATTACCTCATTTCTAATATCTTCTCCTTCCTCAATATTTCTTCCATGTATATATATCTATCTATATAAGGTTATATGATATTCAAATGAGCCCCACCCATATCTTATCATCACCACATAGTGGTATTGCAACAACTTGAAATTTTTGCATGTATTTCTTGGTAAGATTCAAACCTAGGTCTCATTATTGAAATTTGAGGAAGCTAATTAATTGAGCTCATGCCATTTGATTAGAGTTAATATATTTTTTATTTGATGAAAAGAAAAAATTATTTTGCCTATAGTATGAAAATTTTGGTATTTCTATCCCCTTCCTTAATCCATCTCTCCTTGGATTTTTGGGACCAATATGATTCTTCCTTTTCAATACATTATGATAATCATAAAGTAATTATTTCTTGCACATAAGTATCTTGGTCCATTTCATTGATTTCTACTATCTCTTGTAAATTGTTGAGCTTGAATTTAATTTCATATTTTGTTTTAAATATGTTACCAAAAGTATTGGTATTCCAAATATCATTTACCCATTTAGATATTTAATGCTTTTAATAAACTTGTACATGCATGATTCTTAAAATCTTGCTTAATCCCACCATAACATAACCATGAAGAAATAATCAAGGTCTTGGAGCCACATAGACTAAGATCAAAATGGATTTAAATGACTATTATTGAGTAGATCACATCACAAGATAATGGGATTTTGCTATGGTCCTAGTCATAATAACATGTTTGGAGACTTTATATACTCTATTTGCAACCATGTATTAGATAGAAAAAATAATCTAATATTTTTGCTATTTTTGAGTTTTCTTTTCTCTTCGTTCTTGCTTTGAGGGTCTTACTCTGTTTTTTTATTTCCACCAACACTTTCATCTTCACTAACCTCTTCAATTTTTCTAGATAGTTCATAACAAGACTTATCATCTATAGGTTTATGCTCCCCTGAATAATTTATAGTGCAAGGAATAACCTCAATAACACTTTCTTCTTTTATGCTGCTCTAGAAATCCTAAAGTGCAAGGGATAAATCCTATATTATTTTTATTTTTAGTTTATTGCAAGGCTATGGTTTTATACTACTTGAGGAAAATGAAAGTAGGTTTTACTTGGATTGCACTTGACTCTTCCACCTTTTTTTTGCCTCCATATGTTCCTTCATACTTTTAATTCCTTCTAAATTTAAACTTGCACATTCTACTTCCTCATCGTCTATGTCCTTTTTTGTTTCTTCTAATGGTTGATCTAAGTGAGTTGTGATGGTCTTTATTATTAATGATATAAAGAGGCTTTCTTTGTCACTTTTTAAGGAGTAAAATATCCTTAATCTAATCTATAACTTCTACTATAGTATGATCTCCTTGCTTCATCTTGAAGTTTATCACATAACCCATTTTTTTATCTTTCTCCATCATTTTCACTTTATAATATTTTACCATGTTTTCAATCTTATAACATTTATGGTATTAGAATGTATTGTTATCATATTCTACTAGTTGATCTCATTGTCTTGATTCAAATATAATCTTAATGGACTATGACAAAGGTCTTGAAGTATTCATAACAACACATATCTAGGTGCATACAACATGCATTTGCTCTTTAACATATTAGTCCCTCTTGGTTGCACTCCCCTCTAAATTGTCATTGTTCTTAAAAACCTCCTTATTGATAAGTTGATATGGAATTTTAAAAACCCTAATGCAAACTAGAAGCTTTTGATAGTTTTTTTCTTCACAAAAAATCTCACTACATGGTCTTATATAAAGGGCATTTCTTCCCAAAACCATGGGCCAATACTTATTATTTTATCTTTAATTTTTGAAATAGAGAAAATAATGAGGAGAAATCCTTTCAAAAGAAAATTCATTGAGTAACTTGAATTTAATTCCCACTTCCATTTAATCCAATATTGAAAATTTAAAAAAACTAATTAGTGGAACTTACATATTAATCATCTCCTTGATCATCTCATGCTTGATAATCATTTTTGGTGTAATATTGATTATCTTGATAGGGATTACCATGGATTTGTTCTTGCTCTTGTCCCATCAAGGGCATCCATACTTTCAATTAGGACTTTTATAAATAACTTTCCTCCTATACTACTTAGTTTTTTCTCATAAAAATCCTTTATTTTTTGAATTTCTAAAAGATTTAAAACAAGAAAATTACGAGGTTCACTCTTTCACATTCAATTCCTATTTGTACTTGCTCCTTACTCATATTCACTCTCTATTTAACCATTTTGTTACAAGTTCATATTACTTCTTAGTACAAAAATTATAATCATTTTTGATAAAATAACAGTGTTAATCTATGCTTTCTAAGAAGTCAACTTAATGCAAGGGAACCGAGATTCCTCGTAAAAATCCAATGCTTTACCCTAACATGTTGTCAATAAGTTCTTGATTTAATGATTGGGACAAATAGTTGATGTAATCCACACCAAGGTTGAAATGTGGACAACACTAAATAACTCAATGTAACTAAGTCGATGTCAAAAAAAAAACCTTTTTAAAATCTTATTTTAAAGAAGAAGTCAATTTGATATATATTAATAACAAAACAATTTAATTCCTAAGAAGTCAACTTGATGTATTAATAACCAACCAATTTAATCTCTCACTTCTTATAAATTATTAGTGATCGAACTTTTACATTGATATTTAAATTGTTGACCATATAAAATAATTTTTTAAATATATTATTCAATAATTGGTTGAATACTTTATTTCATTATTCTTTTTTAAGGATCTCACCCAACGAATATTTATTTAAATAAATTTAATATTATTATTATTAACATTCACGACACCTAAAAAAAACTTTTCCCTTGAAGTGGGTTTGAACCATTAAGCCCAAAGGCATTAATGGCTTGTTCAAGCAAGTTTGACCATCATAATTCTTGGATAATATGCCTATTTATGTCTTAGGGAAGGATGAATTAAGCATTTACTTTCTATAAAGAGGAAAATTCAATGCTAGGTAACCTTTTCCTTGGAGGAAATGTTTTGCAAATTATTCCCTAATTTTCAGGTAGATTAGTTGACTTAATAATAATATATTTTTTTCGATTATGGTGTTGAAACTGGTCTTACTTATATTATATTATTATTATCACATAATAATATTACAATAAAATTTAGATATTTTATATGTATTGTTTGGCAAGATTCGAATCTGATATCCTCCTTAAATCTAACTGTTATATCATTAATACATTTATAAAAATTAAAGATCAAGTATTTATTTGATAATGAAATCATTTATATATTTAAATGTTTTTTTAAAATAAAAACCTAAAAATATTAATTTGATATGTCTTCACAAAACAAAAAACAAAAAAAATTTAATTATAATATTAAAATTTTCTAATGAAAGATAAATTTAGAAATAGAAAAAGTGGATGACCAGTTTCTCAAAATAGCTTACTAGACAAAGATTCCCAACAAAGAAACAATGAATTGATGTGAGAGAGTGCTTAAAAGCAACGTATAGACAACATGATTCCTTACGAAAGAGAGAAAACAACACTAAAGTTTTCAATTGACGACCCAAGGAAGAGATTCTTTTATGTCAAGCTTTGGAAAAAGAACACAGTGCAAAGGGCACCCAAATACCTCAGGCAACAAAGAGTATATAAAACTTTATAACCCATTGTTAGCTATGGCTTTAATATGCCCTTATGGCATTCAATCTTTTCCTTTTCCATGACTAAGACAGTCGTTAAAAGGTTAACATAGTCATAACTTGCAGTATAGATAATGCCCAACACTAATAGAAGAATGCAAAGAAGAATATGGTCAATGCGTTAGAGTCTATAAAAATTGATTGGAAAAAGCCAGAAGTGGTCCAACAAAAGATGGCATGACTGTGAGAGCAAATATGATGGTTGACGGCTGAAATGCAGAACAACATAAATTTGATGCTCTCTCTCAACATTAGTGCATTAAAGCGATGAAGAATGTGTATATTCCTTGGGTTATTCTCACCTTTTATCAACGTTATTCTTTCTTTTTTTTTAACAAAAGAAAAGGAATTACCACTTTCAACATTGAACTAACACATTAATATATATTTAAAGTATATTCCTTATTCCACATAGCATTTTCATGGAAGTTTTTATTTTTTATTTTTATTTTTATTTTGGTGGGAATGAGGCCCAATGCTCATACATAATTATATTAATTATATTCAGGTTCAAAACACTAGTCATGTATTCATAGGGCCCCCCTATATCTATAGGTGTTCCACTTCATTAAAAGAATCTTCACGGGGAAGCAGACAGCCCGTGAAGTAGACACGTGGAAGCATGCCCTTGCGTGTAAGTGATGGTTGATTCACGGATGATTCAATAACCGACTTATGTGATATAAGAAATGCAAAACAAGTTCACCTTTGAAGCTAAATTGAGTAACTATGTGATTGTGTCCCTTAATGCCGGTTGGTAGATGCAACTTCACAACTATGTGATTTTACTTAGATAGAGATAGTACGGTTGTAGTTGTTGAGTGTTTGTAGGTGAATTGTTCCTTTAATTTTTTTTAGAGGGTGGAGACCTATTGATTTCATTTTTACCTAGGCTAGAGATTATAAAAATTCCATAAACAAAAAAAAAAAAAAAATACTATGACTCTTACCAAATGTTAATTAAGTGTAGATGTTTTATATGCTTTTATTTTCTATTTTTAAATTATTAATTTTTTAATTTATTATATATAATGAAAATGGTAATTATCTATATATATATATATAATTTAAGTTGTTTTTTAAAATTTTATATACATTTTAAACTTTTTATATAAGATTGCAATGGGTCTCATCCTTATCACATTGTGATTATATAATGATATTATAACAATTTTTTTTTAAATTATGTAAGATAAGTCTTTTCATTTGAAAATATAATCAACTAAACCAAATATCATTTGCTAATTATTTGAGTTTATATATATATATATATATATATATATATATATATATATATATATATATATATTTCTTTAGGTAGTGTGATAAATCCTTACGACCGATGTATAGGGATCAACAGTCTCTTCCCAACCATGACCCTTCACAAAGTTGAGAGCTACACTTATCAATAGGGAATTTAACACACAACCCTTACACACTCGCCCACGTCACGGTTTGAACCTTGAACTTCTTGAAGAAGAGCCAAAGATCGAATCGTTGCACTATCTCCATTTGAACAAAATTAAATGGGTAGTGTGATAAAACCCTACGACCGATGCATAGGGTTTTATAATTAAATGGGTACTATGATAAAAAACAACTTTTAGGTTAGAAAGAAACCTCGAGAGTTGCTCTTAGGCGGCCGATAATACTATCCCATCCGAATATACCACTATTTAGAGGGAAGCCACAGGAGATTTTTTTGTGTCCCCCTTCGCATCACAAAGGTTTGAACCGTGGACCTCCCATTCAATAGGGCCAAACTCACCTTCTCCACTTGCACTTTATAAAGCCCTACGACCGATGCATAAGACTTTATAATTAAATAGGTAGTGTGATAAAAAACTTTTAGGTTAGAAAGACACCTCGAGAGCCGCTCTTAGGTGGCCGATAATGCCATTACATTCGGGTATACCACTATCTAGAGGGAAGCCACAAGAGATTTATTTATGTCCCCATTTGCATCACAAAGGTTCGAACTATGAACCTTTTGTTCTATAGGGGCCATTACATTCGGGTATACCACTATCTAGAGGGAAGCCACAAGAGATTTATTTATGTCCCCATTTGCATCACAAAGGTTCGAACTATGAACCTTTTGTTCTATAGGGGCAGGCTTGCCTTCTCCACTTGTGCTACAAAGGCAAATTATATATATACATTTTAATAAATGTGTTTTTAAAATATTTTTTAATGAGTTTACACAGGTTTTGAACCTTGAACCTCCCAAAGAGAGGTCAAAGCCCTTACCATTGCAGTAAACTTAGAATTTTTTGTTTTTTAATGAGTTTACACAAGTTTTTATGCGGGGTCCTTCTCCCATCATATTGAGTGGAGTTTGAACTTTAACCAGTCAAAGAGAGGCCAAAGCCCTTATCACTTTAATAAGCTTGCAACTTATGTTTTTTTTAATATTATTATAGATTAAAGTTTAAATCTAGTTAAGTAATATAATCTAATAATAATTAAATACAAAAAATTAAAGTTTAAATCTAATAATATATACATATTTTAGTTATAATATCATTCTAATAATATTATTAGGAAACTATTAGAAAATTATATCTTAATAATACTATATATTTTTAGTACCTTCATTGTAATTGATGGAGTTTGAGTCGTGTTTAAATCTTTAAAGTACTATTAAAATAATTCATAGTAAATAAATAATTTCAAATGTGTTAAGAGGAGTCTCTTTCACAAATAAATATATATATATATATATATATATATATATATATATATATATATATATATATAGTCTTCCTTGATTTTTTTTTTTTAAAAGAATTTTAAACTTATTACAAGTCATGACATCAATGGATTGACTAAGGCTTTATCTTTTCTAGTTTTTTAATTGAATTGGATTTTAAAACCCTTGCATCCTATTTGTTTAGATTATTGTTTTGAAATTATTTTCTTCTTATTCTTTTTGGTGAGTGACTTCAATTATTTTTTTAAGCTATTAATATATTATATGACCATATTCATTCCCCAGTGATATTCATAATCTATCAATTGTTTTCACATCTTAAGATTCAATGCGTGTAAATATATTATTATTGGAAATATTTATTATATGAACATAGATTGTTGTGTATAATGTGAATAGTTATTTATTTATTATTTTATTATTAGAAAACTGAAAATTATAAAATTGTTACTTTTTAAATTTAATGGAATGTTCACATAAAATCATTTTATTGATCACTTTGTTCCTAGCATTGTAAACTCCTTCTATATTACAAAAATATTCAAAAGTAGCTACTAGGGTGGTTCTAAGTACCTTTTATCTATACTTAACAAAACATAATTGCTAATTGAGTAAAGACTAACCACCCTTCTATTCATCTGGTACAACAAACTTGAACCAAATAAACACCCAAAAAGATATCATTATGTGAAACAAGGACTCAAAACCAAACAAATCACTCTTGGTTGAAAGAGTAGATGCATATGTCATCATGTCATGAATGCAATGAATGAGTTTAAGCTTTCTATAAAAGCATCAATTGACAACTCCCACAATTATTGTGTAAACCACTTCTAGAACTAAACCCTATATACCATTCTTGAGAGCCATGGGTTTTATCTTCATGTGCAAAATGATCTCTTCCAAATGTATGGTTGCCTCTCTAATTTCCTTTATTTATCAATTATAATACATTACTTTGTGAGATATACCTTTGTTATTTATTGGCCCCTCAAATATTTTCGCTCCTCTTTCTTAATATTCTCTTCTTCCATTGATGCTACCATACCCACTTTCGATAGACTATTTTCTCTATAGGACATTGTTTTCTTCCATGCAAATTTTCTTTCTCTTTTTTCATGATGCACTATCATTGAATATTTCAATGAAATAATAAGTGATTTTATGAGATAAGAACTTTCTATTTGGTGTTAATGCTTAGATGTGTGAATGAACCACTGACTGTTAGAACTTAAGCTTCGAATGAATTGCATTAAATGATAGGTATTTAAAGTATATAGGATGCCTTATTTAGGCATAACAAACTTACAACTACTTTTGTCCTATACCACATGCATGGACCTTGTGAAGCATGGTTAGATCACATGCCCTATCACATGGACTATGATGGTGGTTATACCTTTGTCCTATAGTAGACCATACAAACCATGTGTTGAGTGGTTACTCAACTTATATAAATACCTACTATAATGTAATAATTCCTAACATACCCCCTTATTACATCATAGTCAAAAGATCTATTTTTCTTATGACCAAAGAATAATATCTAGGGTGATGTAGGAATTTGAGAGAAATTTCCTCCCTTAATGTAGACTTACTACTTAGATACTTGGGAGTGTTGGATTCTACTGATAATGCACTCCAAATACATTTATTACAAAATATTTATTCAATACTTAATGCTTGAAGTGTGTTTCTTTAATGTCTTCAAGTGAAGCATGTGTTTCCTCAATGTGGAGGAACTTTATTAAATATATCAGGTGTTGATGATATCAAGTGTTCTCGTACTGCATAGAATTATTCCCAAATCTTATCTTGATCAATATCTTTTGTTGAGGTAAGGTCAATCACTTCTTTCTTCTTTTTCGTGGCTTCACTTATTTGATTAAGTCTTTACTTATGATATTCTTGCTTCCTTTGATCTTTGGTGTGATGTGTTACCATGCATCTTATATCAATCATATAATTGATTGGTTTCCAATACTTTTTATGTGTTGTCATATCTTCTGTTCGAACTAATTTCCATTTCAAGCTTTGATTATCTCTTGATGGAGTGAGATCAATCATCTTTTGCTTCTTCTTTGCATTGTTCATCTATAGAAGACATTGTTTATGGTATGCAATGTATTCATTCTTTCTTTGGTGTGCTATTGATGGTTGAATCTTCAATGCTTGTTGCATTGATTCCTCATTCTCTTTGCTATCTTCAAAAACTTCTATTGATGGTGAAGAATCACATTCTGAGTGTACATATTCACTCTTAGGTCTTTGGTTCTTGATATTCCTGGTTGCATTATACCAATAATAATTTGGATGATTTGAATGCATCCAAGTTTCTTGACCTATCATATGTTTGGAATCATACCAAACATTGTTGTGTTGTCTTATCTTTGCTTGTGCGACAAACACATGTTCTTCTTCTTCAATTTCTTGATTCTTTTCTTCTTCTTCTTCTTTGACTTGATTCTCTTTGGCTACATTACTTTGATGTGCCTTTCTCCAACTTTGATTTTTTTGTTCTAAAGATGACCTATTTTTTTGTTGGTTCATCTCTCATGAAGGTGATCCATTTTTGAATGGAATATGCCAACAATCCTTCATGGTGTGTCCATTTCTTCCACAATGATCACACGTCTTTTATGTGTAGAAAGTACTTCTTTGAGAATCATTCCTTTGATTCTGAAATCTTTGAAAATTATTTCTTTGTTGGAAGCATTATGGAGGTCTCATGCCTCTTCTAAATGGTTGCTTCCCTCTTTGACTTGTAACTAGTAATTGTTCTTCTTTTGTAGTATGTGAGGCCTCTACTTTTTGAAGTAGGTTCACCAACTTCTCAAAGCTTGGTGTTTGCTTAGTAATATTTAGTGTAGTCACAAAAATATTGTACTTGGATGGGAGTGATCTCAAAATAATAGGAACTAATATTTCATTAGATACTTGAGTTCCTAGTGCTTGCAATGATGCTCACAATTCTACTACTCTCCTCATGAATCCTTCCAGATTTTCTCCACTCTTCATCTTTAGACAATGGAGCTGACTTTGGAGGAATAGAATCTGATTTTGATTCTTGGCTTCAAATATTATCTTCAACTTCTCCCATGCATCTTTGGCTGTGGTTGTATCTCTAATGTATGCTTGGACCTCATCTGCTACTCTAAACATGATGATGAGTCTTTCCTTTATGTTTGCCTTGTCAAACTTTTCTTGATCTTCTCCTTCTATAGTAGGATGGGTAATGCTTCCATCTACTACTTGCCAAACTTCCTCAAACTCAAGTTGTGTCATGAGTTTGGTCTTCTAGGCAGCATAGTTGTTTCCCCTCAACAATTGGGAATCAAGTAACAAGAACTTTGGTGCTCCACTAGCCATGGTAAACTTTTACAAAATCTGAATTTTCTTCTTTTATAAATTATTCCTTGAAAATATTTTTTCGAATAGTATATATATGGCTATACTCAAATTGATATTTCAAAAATATGAGAGAGTTGTGTCTTGCTAAGTAGAGGGAATGTTTCTTCCTCTAAGGAATATTTCTTGGAATATTCTCTATATTTTCACCTTTCAAATATTTTCTTCCTTTTTCAAAATAGTCTATTCTTTATGTTTCAAGAACCTTTTCAAAAAATTGTTTCACCAAATAAAACTTATAGAGGTGATAATGGTTATACCTCTTGGTTTTTTTATTCTCTAGAAAAGTGGGAGATTTCTTTTCTTCTCTCAAAAATTTAAATTTTTCAAAATACCTTTCCATCTTATGTGCAATATTGGAACTCTATAATTGTCCACTTGTCAACTTTTATTTTTTCTTGAACTTGTTTTGATGTCCAATCGATTGCTCCATGGGTCTATTTTTTCTTTGTCCTATCAAGTGCTTTAAAAAATTCTTTATTCACTCAATCGCTAGACAGGTGTGTACCTTTGAAATGCTTTCTTGTGATGTTTTTTCACAAGATCTTTTGCCACTTTTAATCCTTTTTCAATCATTTCTTTGATCACCAAATGTCTTAGAATTCAACGATTCTACATTTGTTTCCATCTACACCTTCAATGATTACAGTATGGCTTGTTCATGCCAAATTCTTCTATTAGTTTTTAGTTTTATAGGAGATTTTAGCTCCTTGGAGATGTTTCTCATTCTTATGTTTTACTATTTTCCTTTGTCTTGCCTCACATTTCTCTTCTCATTTACATTGTTCAATCACTCGAGTTCTTGGTTTTTATGTCTTATTTTAACATAAGAGGTCTCTTCCAAGGCTCTTCCTTTTCCTATGTTCAATATAAGTCTTATATCTTGCTTTTAGCATTTGATTTCTACCTTGTTGTTTGAGTTTTAATTGCACGGTGACTCCAAATCTGGATTACATACTTTGTTCTTGTAATGTCCCCTTTCTAGGCAGTCAGTGAGTTAGGGTGGATTAGCCTACTACTGGGTTCCCGTAGGCTAGTGATGGTGATTGGGAACCCTAATTGGGTTGGTTCCTTGTGTTCTGTGCCTCACCAACTTTCCTCTACCTCTTTTTGGAGGCGTTTCGGGGTTGTGGGCCATCACTTACTTTTTATAGTAACTTACTATTTTTAGTAAGTTGGAGTTTGGACAGTCAGTGGTGATGGTGTGTTGGAGGTTCTTGCTCAGAGAGATGTTGCTAGCATGTTTTGGAGGTTCGGCTGTCACCTGCTATTTATAGTCGTACTTACTATTTTTAGTAAGTGTGGTCGGTGGACGTTGTTTGATCAGGATTTCGATGGGAGATGTGTTTCTGGCTCTTGGAGTCCGTTTCAGTGCGTTTCGGAGATCGGTGCAGTTATTTACCATTTTTGGCAGTACTTACTATTTTTAGTAAGTAGGGTTTCCGGGCGTGGTCCTGATCAAGGTTGGCAGTTTGTGATGTTCGAGGTGTTTTGAGACAATATGCTTCACAGTTGGATCGATAATTGGGTCTGGAGTTTATTATTTAATATTTAACGTTATATTGGCATTATATTAAATAATAATAAAGTGTTTTTTCCTAAGTCAGAGAAATTAAATATTTAATTGATAAAGTGGCTCATTTCCCTAAGTTAAAAGAAATATTATTATTTTTATAAAGTGACTTAGGAAAAGTGCTCTAAGGGGGTCGAACTAAAAAGTAATTTTAAAATATTAAAAAGTTCCCTCAAAACCCTAAAAAGGGCGTAGCATTTCTGGGAGATATAAGGAGTTTTGAGAGCTCATTTTTGGGCATTCTGGTATTTTGATATTTTCTCTCTAGTGAGACTTGCAGCTTTGGCAGCAGGAATCCATAGCTTTGTGAGGACGAAAACCTTCATAGGGAACATTGCTTGCGGGTGTGAAAGATCACTCCTGAGCAATCATCAACCAGTTTTCATTCAGAAGCTGGGATTTGTGCTTCAACCGAGATTCATAGAGGTATTCAGTTTGATTTGATTGTTGATATTTTTGGGGTTTTATATCACAGTGATTGCAGGAGTTTTTGGAGGGTATTTTGTGTGTTGAATCTATTGCAAGCTTGGTCATACCAGTTTCTTGTACCAGGTCGTACCACCTTTTGGCATCCTGCATTCAAGGTTCAAGGCAATCAGTTCTAGTTGGTCGTACATCTTGAGATCTTCCTAGGGTTTGTGAAAGAGGTTCTAGGTGTTCCACCAAACCATCCATCTAGCTAGGGTGACCCTATTACAAGTGATTTTTAGAGGTTATAAGGCAGAAACAATTTACTCATGGGAGTCGTGCCATTCTTGGTACAGTCCGTACCACCTGGAAGAGAAGCATTTTCAGAGTTTGGTAAGGTACTTGCAGATGGGCAGTGCATAGTTCAGATTTATGTCATTGGGTGACTCCTTTCAGGCACTATTTGGGTAGTTGATATTGTTCACTACTTCTTCAAGGTTGTCGTACACCTTCTAGCAATCGTACTACTCCTGCATGGTGAAATAAACATTTTTGATTTGTGTAATAGACCTGCAATAATCATGTAAGCTCTCATTCTAAGGATTTTTATGATAATATATTTGTTTATGCATTGAATGTACTCTCTGGGTCTGGTCTATCCACCCAAGTGTCTGTAATCCAATGTATTTGTGAGCTAATAATTCAAATAAAGAACTCTTGCAGCTGAATGTTCTCTATTTTGCAATACATTTTATTTTGTATGAGTCCATTTGGCAAGATTGCAAAAAAAAAAAAATTATTGCAAATAGGGGTGGGTCATTTCAGTGGTATCAGAGCTCATAGTATCCTGCCATCCTGTCGGGTAGAGTGGAAATTGACATTCAAGTTTGAGTAGCATGGCATCAAACAGTGAAGAAGAGTTGGTCAATAAACTTTTAAATGTAGGGGTTAAGCTTGGACACCTATCTCAGCCAAAGGATGATCTTCTCAGCACTCTGAAGGAAGTGGAGGATTGTCTGCACATGGTAAATCAGTCACCTTCTAAGATAATACAAACAACTATAATTCCTACAGTGACTTCCTTAAATCAGCATGAATGGTTGAGACACATAGATAGGGAGGTAAGACTTATGGTTACTTCTTGTTTGAGTGAGATCTTGAGAATTTCAGCACCTAAAGCCCCTTATAGCGATGACACATTGAGAAAGATAATGCGGCTGTTGGTAGAGAGTTTCAAAGGGTTAGGGAATGTCACAAGTTCTCATTTTACTAGGAGAGTTACCATACTTGAAACATTTGCAAAAACTGGATTGGGCAACATCATGTTAGATTTGGTTTTGGATGAGTTAATTTACAAAATGTTTCAGCATTTCATTGCTACAGCCAAAAAAGAACATGCTGATAATGTTATTGCAGCCATGCGAAACATTATGGTTTTGACCATTAATGAAAGTGATGATATCTTCCAGCCACTCTTATCTATGTTATTGGTCGTTTGGAGGCAAGATCTAGTTGCTTCTACAACTGCACATGAATTGGTTAACGGTGTTGTCAAACAGTGTGTGAAGAAGTTGAAACCTTTCTTGCACAATGAGGAGAATAGTGAAGAAGAGGAGCTCATGACAGAAATTTTGCATGAAGAAAATACCACATCACATGAGGTATGTATGGTTGAGTCCCAAATTGACTCCATTGACATGCATGCATCTACACATGTTGAAAATGCACCTAATGAAGATGTTAAATCAGCAACCTTGGATGTAAATGTGGATCAAATCAGTGAAGATTCCAAGACTATCAGTTGCCTTGATGACACTAGTGGAAGGAAAGCCAATGATAAATTTGTTGGGATCACTAACACCATCCCAGAAAAAGAACATGTTGCTGATTTCCAATCAGCATATAGTGATGAATCCTTTCACCATGTCAGTAATGATAGCTCAGAGGAAGAAAGACATGCTCTAATGACAAATGTGTTTCAGTTTGACATGCAGACAGAATCTATGGAGAAGAGTGTTCATGATAGCTTCCATGTTCTTGATTTGGAGAGTGATTTGTTCAGAGAAACAATCACTCATGATGAGCACAATGCACATATATTGTCTGAACAAAGCAATCGACTCATGGTAAGTGATTTATTCAGAGAGACAATCACTCATGATGAGCACAATGCACATATTTTTTCTGAACAAAGCAATCAACTCATAGTCCCATGGGATCCAGGTGTTTTGGTACCAAAGTATGATGAAGAACCACTTTGGGATGAATTTCCTCTTGACCAAAGTGTTGTCCTAACCTTTGAACAAAAGATGTGCAAAGAGGATATCCTAGTGGGAGTTGATTTTGACAGGCATGATCCTGTAGACAAATCTGAAATTTTAATGCATGAAGCTGATTATGATTGGAATCCTAGTGATGGTGGTGGGACGAGTTTCGAAGGAGAGACACTTGAAGTTTGGGGCAGCCATGGAGACACTGCTGATAGGTATGAGGTTAGTTCTGATTTTTGCATGCATTCTAACAACAACTCATTAAATTTGCATGATCTTGATATCCATGATGAAAAATGGAAGAACCAACTATTGGTGTCTGCTGAAAATGAAGTGCACATGTTATCTAAGTTAGATGACACAAAAATATTTGTTGAAAATGTCATCCAAAAGACACCAAGAAACCAGTATGAACAAATCATTTCCATTGCTGATTTGCAAAGAATTGAGAGCACAATGAATGAAATGAAATCAGCTTACTTACATATGATCAGAGACAGAGATGTGGCTACCAGGATTGCAGATGAGGCCTTATCTCATGTCAGGGAAACACAGGTAAAGGTGGATGAGCTCACTCTTGAGCTTAGTACAACTAGAGATTCTTTGACAGGTATTCAAATGGCATTGCACCAAACTGAAGAAGAACTTGTTGCTGTCACAAAATTTAGAGAGCAAGAAAATGAGGAAAGAGCAAAGGAGATTGGGCAAGTGATCGAAGAACTGGATAGCATACAGGAGGTTTATAATCTAGTTCAATATCCCAAGAAATCAGAAAAAGAAAGTTTAGATCAGCAGGTTGAGCAGGAGGACAATGAGAGTATTCAGTTGGTTGACAATCCATTGTCTGAGATGGATACTGATTCATCTTTTGACAATCCACTCTTTGAGATGCATGATGACAGTTTGGGAAAGGAACACGGTCCTTATGGCTTGATGATTGACCTTGTGGACTCACCACAAGGAGAGGAGTTCTATTATGATTTAGAGGATGTTGGAGTGGAGAGGCCTTATATTGAATCTTCAAGCATCACCAAATCCTCTAAAGGTGATATTCATATGATGATCGGTGTAATGCAGCTCCAGCATAACAGAGCCCCTTTGGAGGTAAGTTTCTATACCCAGGATCATGTACATGGGCTGTTAGACATATCAGATGATGGGAGAGGCATACCTTGGGTGATTTTTGATCAAAAGAATGGAAGATATGCTGTTGTTACCCTTTTGAACAACCACCTTTTAGATCCATTTGTGTTCATACAAGTGGATTGGAGAGAGATTTTGAGCAAAAATTGGAGACTTGCTGAGTTGGTGACTTTTTGGGAGGCCATTTCAGTTGAGGATATGATCAGATTTTGCATTCTGGTCATCATGTTTCAGCGTTGCAGTAGTTGTGCTTCTTTGAGGATGCTGATTTTTCAAAAATCAGACTATAAGTTGTTAATTTCAGACTTGGATAGCTGCAAGTTTGTTAAATTTCAGACCATTCAGCTTTATGTTCGGGTTAGTTTTTGGTTTCACATGAAGAAAATAAATATTGCAGCTAACCAGGTTCAATGTTGGATGGGTATTTGGGCATCAAATCAGAGTTATTGCAGCCATTTCATGTGGATAGATTATCTATCTACTGATGTTGTTTTGATGTTCACAATTGTTTGGGTAAATTGGAATGATGGGGATCATTTTCTTGACACTGGGAGGTTAAGTGCCAACATATTATTTTCGGTTTTTGATAGCATATGCATTCCTAGGATGATCATTTTCAGATCTAACATTGTTGTCCTCTTCTATATCAACCACTCATCGAAGGCTAATCGACATCCTTGTTGGGTCACCATGGTGAGAGATGTTGTGTACCATGTTTCCTTGTTGAGCAGATTATATTTTTAGGTGCCCAGGATCATGTTGGACAGTGGGAGTGCAGGAGTAGTCCAAACTGAGATGCTTAGGCATGAGATTTTTCATGGCATAGAGCTCAGTCCTTATAGGTATCCTAGTTCAGGTTTTGAGGATGATGATGTTTTGGGGCTACAGGAGAGGAGAGTGCAGTTCTGGCACGATGAGTTCCCAGTTGTGATCAGTGTGGCACAACGACAACATGGTGGAATTTTTTTGAGGTTGTTATGGGACCCTGGGATCATACGTGACTGCAGCCAGGAGTAGACAGATGATTTGAGTATGATTTGGCATTGCTTGAGGACAAGCAATCTTTGGGAAGGGCGGATTGTAATGTCCCCTTTCTAGGCAGTCAATGAGTTAGGGTGGATTAGCCTACTACTAGGTTCCCGTAGGCTAGTGATGGTGATTGGGAACCCTAATTGGGTTGGTTCCTTGTGTTATGTGCCTCGCCAACTTTCCTCTGCCTCTTTCTAGAGGTGTTTCGGGGTTGTGGGCCATCACTTACTTTTTATAGTAACTTACTATTTTTAGTAAGTTGGAGTTTGGACAGTCAGTGGTGATGGTGTGTTGGAGGTTCTTGCTTAGAGAGATGTTGCTAGCATGTTTTGGAGGTTCGATTGTCACCTGCTATTTATAGTCGTACTTACTATTTTTAGTAAGTGTGGTCGGTGGACGTTGTTTGATCAGGATTTCGATGGGAGATGTGTTTCTGGCTCTTGGAGTCCATTTCAGTGCGTTTCGGAGATCGGTGCAGTTATTTACCATTTTTGGCAGTACTTACTATTTTTAGTAAGTAGGGTTTCCGGGCGTGGTCCTGATCAGGGTTGGCAGTTTGTGATGTTCGAGGTGTTTTGAGACAATATGCTTCACAGTTGGATCGATAATTGGGTCTGGAGTTTATTATTTAATATTTAACGTTATATTGGCGTTATATTAAATAATAATAAAGTGTTTTTTTCCTAAGTCAGGGAAATTAAATATTTAATTGATAAAGTGGCTCATTTCCCTAAGTTAAAAGAAATATTATTATTTTTATAAAGTGACTTAGGAAAAGTGCTCTAAGGGGGTCGAACTAAAAAGTAATTTTAAAATATTAAAAAGTTCCCTCAAAACCCTAAAAAGGGCGTAGCATTTTTGGGAGATATAAGGAGTTTTGAGAGCTCATTTTCGGGCATTCTAGTATTTTGATATTTTCTTTCTGGTGAGACTTGCAGCTTTGGCAGCAGGAATCCATAGCTTTGTGAGGACGAAAACCTTCACAGGGAACATTGCTTGCGGGTGTGAAAGATCACTCCTGAGCAATCATCAACCAATTTTCATTCAGAAGCTGGGATTTGTGCTTCAACCGAGATTCACAGAGGTATTCAGTTTGATTTGATTGTTGATATTTTTGGGGTTTTATATCACAGTGATTGCAGGAGTTTTTGGAGGGCATTTTGTGTGTTGAATCTATTGCAAGCCTGGTCGTACCAGTTTCCTGTACCAGGTCGTACCACCTTTTGGCATCCTGCATTCAGGGTTCAAGGCAATCAGTTCTAGCTGGCCGTACATCTTGAGATCTTCCTAGGGTTTGTGAAAGAGGTTCTGGGTGTTCCACCAAACCATCCATCTGGCTAGGGCGACCCTATTACAGGTGATTTTCAGAGGTTATAAGGCAGAAACAATTTACTCGTGGGAGTCGTGCCATTCTTGGTATAGTTTGTACCACCTGGAAGAGAAGCATTTTTAGAGTTTGGTAAGGTACTTGCAGATGGGCAGTGCATAGTTCAGATTTATGTCATTGGGCGACTCCTTTCAGGCACTGTTTGGGTAGTTGATGTTGTTCACTACTTCTTCAAGGCTGTCGTACACCTTCTAGCAGCCGTACTACTCCTGCATGGTGAAATAAACATTTTTGATTTGTGTAACAGACCTGCAATAATCGTGTAAGCTCTCATTCTAAGGATTTTTATGATAATATATTTGTTTATGCATTGAATGTACTCTCTGGGTCTGGTCTATCCACCCAAGTGTCTGTAATCCAATGTATTTGTGAGCTAATAATTCAAATAAAGAACTCTTGTAGCTAAATGTTCTCTATTTTGCAATACATTTTATTTTGTATGAGTCCATTTGGCAAGATTGCAAAACAAAAAAAAAATTATTGCAAACAGGGGTGGGTCATTTCGGTTCTCAATGGTGTGATTTTTCTTAGATGGTGCTACATCACCTATAGTAGTAGGACACTTTACCTGCAATGGTATTCCTTTTGCATCTCCTCGTTTATGCTTTGTTCTTTCTTTATAACCTATTTCTACCTGTTCAACATTTTATTTCCTTCTTCCTATCATTTTGCTAAATATGGGTGAATGCTCTTTCAATTGTTGCTTTGTCTTGGATAACATGAAGTTTTTATTTAGTTTGTTATCCTTACTTATAATAAGTTTTCTTCTCCTATTCTCATGTTTTTCTCCACATGAGTATTGTGTAGCTGAAACTTGCCTCTCATTCATAATTCAAAGATCAACGACTTTTTTTCTCGGACTAGATTCTTCTCCTAGCCAAAATTTGGCTGAAACACTAATGGTTTTTCTTTTCTTTTTCTTGTTTTTGGTTCCAAATGATGAAGCAATATTTTAAATTTTTATTTAACACGTTTTCTTGGAATGTTTGCAATGCTAAAAATACCTTTGATGAGCTATTTCAAATTTTTCTTGAAATTTCTTTTTTAATGTCTTTCAAAAATTGCCTTCAATGGGCTATATTTTGTGAGCCTTCTATATCTTTTTTAATCTTCTTTTCAATGCCTTTTAACTAGCTTCTTTTGTAAACTTTCAAAAGGAGCTTCTATGGATTCCTTTTCTTGTAACCTTTTAAGGAGCCTTAATGGCTTCCTTTCTTGCAATCTTAAGGAGCTTCTATAACTTCCTTTTCTTGTAACCCTTAAGAAACCTTAATGCCTTCACTTCTTGCAATCTTAAGGAGCTTCTATAACTTCATTTTCTTACTTAAATCTATCTTTGATAGGAGTTTTCCACCCTAAAACCTTTCAATTCTTTAAAAAAAATTTATCCTAAAACTTTTCTTTATGATATCAATCTCATATATAATACTTTTGCCCTCGAAACTTATCTCAAACTTGAAATTTCTCTTCAAACATAATACACCTTAACTTTTTCTATATCAAAACTAAAAACATAAGAAGGAAAATGATTTCTTCTTTTACCTACTTTAATACCTCGTATTAAAACTTAAAATTTGAATATATTACATTATATTATACAATAATAAGTATAATAAGTATTTAAAGGACAAAATTCCTTACAAACGTACACCTACTTTTCTATTTTAAAATCTATTTAAACCCTTAAAAAAAACATTTTTTGTTTTTACTTTGGTGGGAATGAGGCCCAATGCTCATACATAATTGTATTCATGCTCAAAACAGTAGTCACATATTTATAGGGCCCCTATATCTCTAGTTGTTCCACTTCATTAAAAGAATCTTCAAGGGGAAGCACAGCCCGTGAAGCAGACACGTGGAAGCGTGCCCTTATATGTAAGTGATGATTGATTCACGGATGATTCAATAACCGACTTAGGTGATCTAAGAAATACAAAACAAGTTCACCTTTTTAGGTGAATTGAGTAACTATGTGATTTTTCCCTTTATACCGGTTGGTAGATGAAGTTAACCTTATTAGTTGAATTGAGTAACTATATGATTTTATTTAAAAAGATAGGTCAGTTGGTAGTTGTTAAGTGTCTATCGGTGAGTTATTTTGGTTCAACTCTTTGGAAGGTAGCTGACCCATTGACTTTGTTTTTACTTTTTTTGGTTACATAGATGAATTGGTTACAATCACAATTTTTAGTCGCTAACAGGGTTCAAACTATCAGCGAAGGCTTTTAACACACCCACTATCTCGTTAATGGTAACTCGGAGTGAGATGGGGACTGTTGGACGTACAGGGTTTGCATCGTCTTCGTTAATCTTGTTCAACACGTGGCATGAAGGGGACCACCGGACAAGTAGGAAATAGATCGTCGTCATCAATCAGATGCAACACGTAGAGGAGTCGGATCGAGCTACTGGCTATGCATGGGCACACCCATGGGATTGGAACCTAGGTCTCCTCTCGGTAAGTGTCCCAACTTACCAATCCACCTAAACCTACAAACAACTTCGTCTTTACTTAGCTAGGGATTATAAAAGTTTCTTACACAACAAAAAAAAATTATGACACCTATAAGATGCTAATAAATTGTAAATATTTTATATGCTTTATTTATTTTTAAATTATCAATTTTTGATTGGTCATATACCATGCAAATGGTAATTATGTCTATGTTGTTTCTTAGATTTAAGTTTGAGTTGTTTTTTAAAAGTTTATATATTTTTAATTTTTTTAAAATAGGATTGTAATGAGTCTCATTTTTATTGCATCATGATTATATAATGGTATTATAACAACTTGAAAGTGATGTATATATATGGTTTGGTAATATATGAAGTTAGGTATTTTCTTTTGAAATTAATTAAGCTTATGTCATTTGATAATTATTTGAGTTTATATTATTTTAAAATTATTATTAAATATATATATTTTTAAATGTGTTTTATTTATTTATTATTATTCTATTTTGAAAGACTTTTTATATTAGTTTAAATAATACTACTTATGTTTTTTATATTATTAGATTGGTTGAACTCAAAGTAGTTAAATACAAGAGACCAAGGTTTGGATCTCATTAGGTAATACATGCATGATTGTCAAAAATATAGCTATAATATCATAATTTTTTTTTGCTGGATAATAAGGGGTTGTATTCGGGTCCTTCAACCTTTATAAATTATATCTCTCTTTTTTAGACCTTCAGAGTTTACAAATAGATACACTTCTCATCTCAATTGAGATGTGACAGCTAGAAACTTATATCATTTTACATAAAATGTCTGAATTCTTTATTTTTATTTTCTGAATCTTTTGAAATTTTTGTATAAATATAATTAATCCAAAATTTAGTATCTTAACATTTTTCTATAGTAGCTTTCACAATGCCAAATCTTCACCTCTAATATTTATGCCTTGCATCTTAGTAGAGTAATATTTTCAAAACATCACACTATCATAATCCGCTTTATCAAATCTGGATTGCTAGTTTCCTTCCTGAAACACAAGTGCAACCACAAAAATTATAATAAATAGTCTAAATGAAATTACTATATTGTTACAAAATTGTGAATGCAAGAACACGACACTTAAAATAAAATAGCAGAAAATCAAATAATGCAGTGAGACACAAATATTGCACAAAAGAATGTATTCAATAATATGGGGGGAGCCGATAAACTCCTTTTATTACAATCAATGTTCAATGCCAATATTTGATACAATATATATTACAATGGTGCTAGGGTTCTCCGAAACCCTAGCTAGTAGCAATGGAAGTGTCTTCAGATTTGGGTGTGTTCTTGATCCCAAAGGTTGAGTGGGCTTCGGATATCCAAGGTTGGGCCACTCCAGCTTCAACAGCCATCAAATAAGGTGTGGAATTCATAGATTTACATACACAAAATAAAACAAAGAGAGTTAGTAATACCTATGAGGGCTCCACAGTGTGAGGCCCTCAGACATTAATAAAACCCTAGTTTAATAATAAAATCAGAGAGCATGCAAGATCAACAAATTACTAAATAAGATATACAAAAATGAGATTTACCTTGCTATTGATCAGTTATTATAGATGATGTCGCATATCTGTTGATGCAACAACTTTAGATTTGAGGTTTGTGGATGGCGGCAGGCTCTAGTGCGCACTTGGTAGGCTCGAACATGAGCTTCGTAGGCTCTGGTTTGCACCTAGTGATGTGGCAGGCTCTAGAGAGCACCTGGCAAGCTCTGCAATGAGCTTGGTAGGCTCTGGCGTGCACCTACAGATAGGGCAGGCTCTGGAGAGCGCTCGGTAGGCTCTGCAGTGAGCTTTGCAAGCTCGAAACAGTGCCTGCAGGGTAGGGTGAATCTGCAGAAGCAGATCGAAGGGATGGCGATGAAGGTGGTGGATGGAGGATGGTTGTGGCGACGAGTGAGGATGGATGGATGGCGGCTGGAACAACAGAAGTATTATCGATGGACTAGGGCTTCAGATCTTTAGGATTCTATGCTAGGGCTTCACCAATAATTCCTTTCGAATGCAAAATCTCATCTCCAAGTTCCAGGGTTCCAGGGTTTGAGCATTTACAAATGCTCTTACTTATAATTCAACTTAGGGTTCTCTTAGGGTTTTGACTTGACACTTTTTAATCGTGCGGTTGAAATTAAATTGAATCCTAAGGTTGAGATTGCTTTTTGAATGTGGCATGGATTAATGAAGATGGAGGGTGGAGATTAAATCTGATCGGACGGCTGAGGTTAATTGAGTTTATTTATATATATTTTATAATAAATATATTAAAATATAATAAAATATTATATAAAATATAAAATATTATTAAAATAATCCCAATTAGGCTAGGAAATGGCGGGAAGGTGGAATTGGGCCAAATAATTGGTGGGAGAGTAGAATGGAAGACAAGTGGGTGGTGGGATGGTTAGGATGGAGGTTTAGTGGCTGTAATTTGGTGTCTACAGATGCCCCTTTTTGTACCATGTTGCATGAAACACAATATGGTGCAAAAACATGAGACACCTGCTTGGGCTATGGGCACAGAAGCAACTTCTCTCTGTCGTTGGATTTGAACACTGAAGTTGAAGACTAAAGAATTTTTGGAATTTGTGTAGCTTACCCCCTCAATTGGTGAATGAGTTATGAATGTATCTCACAAGCCAATTGAAAAATGAATGATGTAATGAATTTGTGCAATTGATGAATGAAAGATGTGAGATGCAAATGATTGTGGATGATATGAATGATGTAAAATGTGATACCATTTTTTCCCAAGGGGAAGGGGTTGGTTATAAGACCATGCAATGTGATGATATGAATGATGTAAAATGTGATACCATTTTTGCCCCAATGGTTGATAGGGGTATTTGTCCAGTGTAGATGTTATGATCATGTGAGATGTATCCCGTCATGGGAAAGCATAATGTAATGTGGTTGCCCCAAACTTTGGGATGATTTGATGTGTGTTGAACAAGTTGCCGCAATGGCATCATTGAGTATGCAAGGTATGAAGATGCAGGCTGACTAAGTCAATGCAGGGGTTGGGTATTGACTATGGAAATTTCTTCACCAATTCCATGATGGAACCAATCAAACTTATCGGTGTCCTGTATTATGATTGTTGTCAAGTGAATGAGTGTTTGTGATTGTTGGTTATCTATGTTTTCTTGCCCCATGGACAAGGACATCAATGATTGATTGCGAGCAAATTGTTCTTGGCAAGGTTGCATTCAAAATGTGAGGTGCCAAATGTGATTGTGATTTCTGATGATGAGATAATTGATTATGATCATGATCAAGTGTCCTTATTGTAGATTATTCATCTTACCAAATTGCATGGATTATTATCACTGCAATTGCCAAGTTTATAGAATAACATACTAGATACGAGGTTCACTTGAATGAACTGGACAAGATAAAAATGATGAATGATATATGCATGATGATTGCGGAAGAATGCCTGATGGATTTATGCAATGATGATTTTTTTGATTATGGAGTTGATTGATTATGTTAGAAATGAGTGAATGAGCAGTCAAATCAACTCCACTATACATAAAATCGGGTGGGATGATGTAGTAGATGATGAAGAATTGTGGAATGTTGATTTTGTGAAAATTGGACTTTGTTGGATGCGTTTTGTAATGTGATACATGATTTTGATGAATTTGGCTGGTTCTCAAAAAATACGCATGCAAAACTATTTGTGATCTCACAAAATCAACATTTATGGTGTGTATGATGTGTGGATGAAATTTGGTGCATATTGGATGAGTGGAGCTACCATTTTGAGGGTTTTTGTCTTCTTACTCCTTTGTTGCCAGGCACGCATGCTTGCGCCTGGCGTGTTCTGCATGCACCCACGTGTGCTTGTAGATGCACAACAACGCCCACAATTTTTAGGCACGGGTCTGCACCTGAATGCGCTAGTGAAAGCTATAAAAAGCTTTCTGAGTAAAATTTTAGGCTCATTCGTGCGTTGTTGACTTCGAGAAGCTGCATCTGAGGGGTGGAGTGATTTGGTGAGCTAAGTGAGGCTAGTGGGTGTGTGTGCAAAAGCAATGGTGGTGGAAGGGCTTGGTGCTGCTGGTGGAGTAGAGGCATCATTTGTCCCGATAAGACCATTTGTTTCCTTTGTGCAAAAATTTGTTTTTATTTTGTTGCTTTTTTTTTTTTTGAATTTTTTTAAAACTAACAAAGTGTTTTTGTTTGTTGTAGCTGAGGGATATTGAGCCTCGACATCACTTCTCTCCTCTCATTTTGGGGATGAGGAAGAAGTTGTCGGAGGAATATTGGAGGTTGTTGGGTAGAGTGGGCTTAGAGGGAGTGGCAAGACTAGATGTGGTGAGGGCTAATGAGGGGTACCTTTATGCTTTGATAGAGAGGTGGGACCCGGATAGAGGGACATTCCAACTACCGACTAGGGAGGCTACTATCACTCTTGAGGATGTGTATCACATTCTCAAGGTGCCAGTAGAAGGAGAGAAGGTGGTGGTTGGGAGGGATAAGAAGGCGAATATGGAGAAAATGTTTGGGGATCGGTGGCGGGAGGCCCGGATGGGGGATGGAGGGATATGCTACCTGAGCATGTATAAGGCGAAGGAGTTAGATGCGCTCCCCACTTTGATCATGTTCGTGTTAGCGAACATAGTGCTACCAAATAGCACTGGTTGTAGGTTCCCTTGGAACCTATTGGGTTTGGTGAGCGATCTATTGATAGATCCTCGAGAGTATGCGTGGGCACCGACCTTATTGGCACAGTTATACCGGGAGCTATATGAGGTGGTGCAGAGGGAGAGGAAGGGGATTGGGTGTAGCTTCCTCCTATAGTGCTAGGCTTGGGAGCATTTTGTGGTAGCTCAGCCCGAGGGGTTGCCATGTGAGTCATGGCGGATGGGTGAGCCTTATGCGAGGTGATGGGCGATGGCTGAGGAGGTTCAACCTAGTCGGGAGGTACACACTGGGTAGTGGTACCGGGACATGTGGTCGGGCATGACTAGGGAAGATGTGATGTGGAGGCCATGGTGAGGAGCCATATGGGATGGAGATAGGAGGTAGCTACATCGGGTGAGGCAGGCTCAATGGTTGATTGGACGGAGGGATGAGGAGGTGGAGTACTTTCAGTACTCACGGGTGTTGAGGCAGTTTGGTTTGCCTCAGGGTGTTTCAGATGAGCCGATGCTATATCGACATCGAAGGGATGAGGGGACACTTCCCTGCCCCGAGCCATGGCGTGTGTAGCTAGAGGATGACGAGCAGCTGGAGGTACCCGATGTGGATGATGTCGAGGTGACTTCGAAGTATGTGGAGTGGTTTGGTGCCCAACCAGTATGGGTGCCAAAGGTTGTTGGTGCGGATGCGGTAGCTGTGGGGTCGAGGTCGACTCTAAAGAGGACGAGGCCTCAGCGGTCGATGGGTCAGAGGCAGTCAAGGGGAGCAGCCCAGCAGGCTCCAAAGGTGGACTTGGTAGAGGGGGAGAGGGAGGATGATGAGGATATGGGTGAGATATCCGAGGTGGCTAGGCTACGGGAGAGTTGGAGCAGCTACGGGAGGAGCGAGAGACTATGCTAGAGTCTCAGAGGGAGGCCAGGGTAACTATAGCTCGGCTAGAGGTAGAGCGGGCAGCGGTTGTAGCTGGGGATCAGGAGACAGTGACGAGGCTCCAAGAAAAGATTTTGGTGAAGGAGCGGTGGCATCAGAAGGACCTACGATGACTTCGTGCTAGTGAGGCATATGCACATTCCTTGGAGGATGTGTGTATGCAACATCACATCACTTTGCCAGATCCTCCTTCATCATCTATGGCCGAGTCATCGAGGCACATGGAGTCGAGGCAGAGTACTAGGCCGAGGGCTCCTACTAGGTCTCAGGGGTCTTCTCATGGATAGATGATGTAGTGCTTAGATGCACTCTTTTGTACATGTGAGCCTTGGTGCTCCCTTTTGTAGCCTTCTTGGCATCTGATTGTACATTGGATACTTTATATATATATACATGGCCTTTTTTTTCAGATATGTGTGTTATCTTTTTGTGTGGATGTTTTTATGTGTTATGCAATGCTTTATTTAATGTTTGTGATGATGAATGCAAGTTAACCATGATGTGTATGCCTAAGATTTATTTGAATGATGTATGCAAGCTAACTATGTGTTGTGCCTAAGGTGTATATGGATGATGCAATCTAATGATGTGTTATTAATGATTATGAGTTATGGATGATTAATGCAAGTAAATGTATGAAGAATGTAATGTATATGTAATCTAATGATGATGTGTTATGTATGATTAATGCAAGTAATTGATTGTGATCTATATGAGAGAAATGCATGTTGTTCAAATGATCTTTTATAGTTCAAAAATGTTATTGGCCACTTTTGTTGTCCATTGTTTTGACAATCGAGAGTACCAAATTTGGTGGTGCTATGCAACTTGACTCACTATGAAGACATGGGTGTTGGCATGATAGAAGATATGGATGTTGATATGGAAGAAGATATGGATGTTGATATGGAATGAGTACTATAGCATTTTCAAGAACTCAAACATACTAGTATTATCAACCAAACTCACTTGGGTTGTCTAACTTTCTTTAGGACCAATGTGTGTGCAAGTGAGGTTCAATTACCAAATCTTGAGTGTGACAATGACCCTATCTAATCAAGAACCAGTGTGTGTGCATGTGAAGTTCATTGACCCACTATGAGTAAATTGGGCATGACCTATTATGGAGATGACCTGAAGCTAGCCTGTCCTTATGTGCGGTCAGAGGTCTTCCTATTTTCCAAGGAGACATGTCGCCCCGCATGAGCTTACTCCACTTCCAGCCAAGCGTCTATAGCCCCGATGAAGATTCACTCCATAGTCCAATGGGATTTGATATTTTAGGCCTTGGGGATGACTACCCATCCATGCTAGGGACGTGAAGTATGAATCCTTACGACTTGAGGGATCAAGGGTGTTTGGGATTTTATTTGTTAATTTTGTATAGAGCTTTGGGGAATCGGATTCTCAATCGAAGTGTGATGAGAATTTTGACCCTATCCTTACTACTCTATATTTTTATGCTTATGTTTGAAGAGTAATTGAGGTAGTGGTGAAAACCACTATTTTTGCTTTGGACTATGTTGCATGATGGGACAAGCGAGGATTATCCCTTTTCACTTCAAGGTACTATCCAAGTATGGAACTAACCCTCCTTGACTCATAATGTTTTTAAGATGTGATAGAATGTGATTGGTTCAAGATTGTGTTTGGAATCAATTGATAATGCTCAAGACTTTCTTAGTGTGTAAAGTGTGTTGTTGGTCCTAAAGAAAATTGGACATCCGCTTGGAGGTTGCTTGCTACACTAGTAATGGCTGAGTGACTGAAAATCTAGGCTTTGTGATTTTGACATGTGGTATTTTTGGCTTATGAGGTTTGTGAAAGGTGCATGATTGTATCAAATTAGGTACCCCCAATTTCTATAACTTGACTTTTTGTTTATGGCCATATCATCATTACTATGCCAGATCATTGAACATGGGATGGGATGAATGCAAATGTATATGCCTAGTGCAATGAAGGTTAATATGCAAATGGAAAGTGGAATATGTATGTATGGATTAGAATTACGATGCAAGTTAAATGCCTAAATGCAAATGAAATGTATGCAATGTGAAAAATGCCTATGTAAAAGCATGCAAAGGCAGATCGAAGGGATGGCGATGAAGGCAGTGGATGGAGGATGGCTGTGGCGGCGAGGGAGGATGGATGGATGGTGGCTGGAATAGCAGAAGTATTATCGATGGACTAGGGCTTCAGATCTTTAGGATTCTATGCTAGGGCTTCACCAATAATTCCTTTCGAATGCAAAATCTCATCTCCAAGTTCTAGGGTTCTAGGGTTTGAGCATTTGCAAAATGCTCTTACTTATAATTTCAACCTAGGGTTCTTTTAGGGTTTCAAATTGACACTTTTAATCGTGTGGCTAAGATTAAATCGTATCCTAGGGTTGAGATTACTTTTTGAATGTGACATGGATTAATGAAAATGGATGGTGGAGATTAAATCTGATCGGACGACTGAGGTTAATTGAGTTTATTTATATATATTTTATAATAAATATATTAAAATATAATAAAATATTATATAAAATATAAAATATTATTAAAATAATCCCAATTAGGCTAGGAAATGGCAGGAAGGTGGAATTGGGCCAAATAATTGGTGGGAGAGTAGAATGGAAGACAAGTGGGTGGTGGGATGGTTAGGATGGAGGTTTAGTGGCTGTGATTTGGTGTCTACAGATGCCCCTTTTTGTACCATGTTGTGTGAAACACAATATGGTGCAAAAATATGAGACACCTACTTGGGCTATGGGCACAGAAGCAACTTCTCTCTATTGTTGGATTTGCGCACTGATGTTGAAGACAATAAAGAATTTTTGGAAGTTTTTGTAGCTTACCCCCTCAATTGGTGAATGAGTTACGAATGTATCTCACAAGCCAATTGAAAATGAATGATGTAGTGAATTTGTGCAATTGATGAATGAATGATGTGAAATGCAAATGATTGTGGATGATATGAATGATGTAAAATGTGATACCATTTTTGCCCCAACGGTGGGAAGGGGGTTGGTGTATGATACCATGTGAATTTAGACGATATGAATGATGTAAAATGTGATACCATTTTTGCCCCAATGGTTGAGAGGGGTATTTGTCCAGTGTAGATGTTATGATCATGTGAGATGTATCCCGTCATGGGAAAATCATAATGTAATGTGGTTGCCCCAAATTTTGGGATGATTCGATGCTTGTTGAATAAGTTGCCACAATGGCATCATTGAGTATGCAATGTATGAAAGATGCATGATGACTAAGTCAATCGTAGGGGTGGGGTAGTGACTATAGAAATTTCTTTGTCAATTCCATCCTAGAACCAATCACCCTACCAACATGTCCTATACTTTGATTGTTGTCGAATGAATGAGTGTTTGAGATTGTGATTTATCTATGTTTTCTTGCCCCACAGACAAGGACATCAATGATTGATTGCGAGCAAATTGTTCTTGGCAAGGTTGCATTCAAAATGTGAGGTGCCAAATGTGATTGTGATTTTTGATGATGAGATAATTGATTATGATCATGAGCAAGTGTCCTTATTGTAGATTATTCATCTTACCGAATTGCATGGATTATCATCGTTGCAATCGCCAAGTTTATAGAATAACATACTAGATACGAGGTTCGCTTGGATGAACTGGACAAAATAAAAATGATGAATGATATATGCATGATGATGATGGAAGAATATATTTATGAATGATATTTTATTATATTATTATTATGTTAGAAATGAGTGAATAGATAAATAATATATATAAAATTGGGATGATGCAGTAGATGATGAAGAATTGTGGGATGTTGATTTTGTGAAAATGTGGCCTTGGTTGGCATGTTTCTGTAATGTAATATGTGTTTTTGAAGAATGTGGCTTTTTCTCAAAAAAAATGCATGCAAAACTATTTGTGATTTCACAAAATTGACTTTTATGATGTACATGATGTGTGGATGAAATTTGGTTCATATTTGATGAGGGGAGCTACCATTTTGAGGGTTTTTGTCTTCATGCTCTTTTGCTTCCAGGCACACGCTACGCTAGCATGTTCTGCAAGAGCCCCCGTGTGCCTGTAGATGCACAACAATACCCACAATTTTTAGGCATAGGTCTATGCTTGAATGCGCTAGTGAAAGCTATAAAAAGCTTTATGAGTAAATTTTTAGGCTCATTTGTGCATTGTAAACTTTGAGAAGCTGCGTCTGAGGAGGGAAGTGATTTAGTGAGCTAAGTGAGGCTTGTGAGTGTGCAGAAGCGATGGTGGTGGAAGGGCTTGGTGCTACTGGTGGAGTAGAGGCAACATTTGTCCTGGTAATACCATTTGTTTCCTTTGTGCAAAAAATTATTTTTATTTTGTTTATTTTTTTTTTTTGAATTTTTTTAAAACTAACAAAGTGTTTTTGTTTGTTGCAGCTGAGGGATATTGAGCCTCGACATCGCTTCTCTCCTCTCATTTTGGGGATGAGGAAGAAGCTATCAGAGGAGTATTGGAGGTTGTTGAGTAGAGTAGTCCTAGAAGGTGTGGCCCAATTGGATGTGGTGAGGGCTAATGAGGGCTACCTCTCGACTTTGATCGAGAGGTGGGACCCAGATAGAGGGACTTTCCAACTATCGACTAGAGAGGTTACTATCACTCTTGAGGATGTTTATCACATTCTCAAGGTGCCAGTAGAGGGAGAGAAGGTGATGGTGGGGAGGGATAAGAAGGCGAAGATGGAGAAGATGTTTGGGGATCAATGGTGGGAGGCTCGGATAGGGGATGGAGGGATATTGTACCTGAGCATGTACAAGGTGAAGGAGTTAGATGCACTCCCACCTTGATCATGTTCATGCTAGCCAACATAGTGCTACCTAATAGCATTGGGTGTAGGTTCCCTTGGAACCTATTGGGCTTAGTGAGTGATCTATTGATGGATCCTCAGGAGTATGCATGGGCACCTACTTTATTGGCATAGCTATACCGAGAGCTATATGAGGTGGTGTAGAGGGAGAGGAAGGGGATTGGGTGTAACTTTCTCCTATAGTGTTGGGCTTGGGAGCATTTTGTGGTAGCTCAGCCCGAGGGGTTGCCATGTGAGTCATGGTGGATGGATGAGCCGTATGCGAGGTGATGGGCGATGGCTGAGGAGGTTCAGCCTAGTCGAGAGGTACACACTAGGTAGTGGTACCGAGACATGTGGTCGAGCTTGACTCAGGTAGATGTGATGTGGAGGCCATGGTGAGGAGCTAGATGGGATGGAGATAGGAGACAGCTACATTGGGTGAGGTAGGGTCGATGGATAGTTGGGCGGAGGGATGAGGAGGTGGAGTACTTCTAGTACTCATGGGTGTTGAGGTAGTTTGGTTTACCTCAAGGAGTTCCTGATGAGTCGATGTTATATCGACATGGGTGAAGGATGAGGTGACACTACCTTATCCGAACCATGGTGGGTGCAATTGGAGGATGATGAGTAGTTGGAGGTGGCTGATGTGGATGATGTCGATGTGACTCCAGAGTATGTGGAGTGGTTTGGTGCCCAACCAGTATGGGTACCAAAGGTTGTAGGTGAGGATGCGCACTATGGGGTCGAGGTCGACTCCAAAGAGGATGAGGCCTCAATGGTCGATGGGTCAGAGGCAGTCGAGGGGAGTAGCCCAGCAGGCTCCAGAGGTGGATTTGGTAGAGGGGGAGAGGGAGGATGATGAGGAGATGGGTGAGATATCCAAGGTGGCTAGGCTATGGGTAGAGTTAGAGCAGCTACAGGAGGAGCGAGAGACTATGCTAGAGTCTCAGAGGGAGGCTAGGGTAACTATAGCTCTAGAGGCAGAGAGGGAGACTATAGCTAGGGATCAGGAGACAGTGACGAGGCTCCAGGCAGATATTTTGGTGAAGGAGCGATGACATCAGAAGGACTTACGATGACTTCAAGCTAGTGAGGCATATGCACATTCCTTGGAGGATGTGTGTATGCAGCATCACATCACCTTGCTAGATCCTCCTTCTTCATCTATGGTCGAGCCATCGAGGCACATGGAGTCGAGGTAGAGTACTAGGTCGAGGGCTCCTACTAGGTCTCAGGGGTCTTCTCATGGATAGTTGATGTAGTGCTTATATGCACTCTTTTGTACATGTGAGCCTTGGTGCTCCCTTTTGTAGCCTTCTTGGCACTCTATTGTATATTGGACACTTATAATATATATATACATGGTTTTTTCATATATGTGTGTTATATTTTTGTGTGGATGTTTTTATGTGTTATGCAATGCTTTATTTAATGTTTATGATGATGTATGCAAGCTAATGACTATGATGTATATACCTAATATTTATTTGATTTGATGTATGCAAGCTAATGATGAGTTATTAATATTATGAGTTATTATTAATGTAAGTAAATGTATGAAGAATGTAAACTATATGTAATCTTATGAGAATTTGTTATGTATGATTAATGCAAGTTAATGCTAAATGAATGTGATCTTACATGATAGGAATGCATGTTGTTCATATGATCTATTATAGTTCAGAAATACTATTGGCCATTTTTGTTGTCCATTGTTTGACAATCGGGTGTACCAAATTTGGTTGTGTTTTGCAACTTGACTTACTGTGAAGACATGGGTGTTGACATGACAGAAGATATGGATGTTGATATGGAAGAAGATATGGATGTTGATATGGAATGAGTACTACAAAATTTTCAAAGACTCAAACATACTAGTATTATCAACCAAACTCACTTGGGTTGTCTAACTTTCTTTAGGACCAATGTGTGTGCAAGTGAGGTTCAATTACCAAATCTTTGAGTGTGACAATGACCCTATCAATCAAGAACCAGTGTGTGTGAATGTGAAGTTCATTGACCCACTATGAGTAAATTGGGCATGACCTATTATGAAGATTACCTAAAGCTAGCTTACCCTTATGTGCGGTCAGAGGTCTTCTTATTTGCCAAGGAGACATGTCACCCCGCATGAGCTTACTCCACTACCAGTCAGGCATCTATAGCCCCGATGAAGATTCACTCCATAGTCCAATGGGATTTGATATTTTAGGCCTTGGGGATGACTACCCATCCTTGTTAGGGATGTGTAGTATGAATCCTTATGACTTTAGGGATCAAGGGTATTTGGGAGTTTTATTTGTTAATTTTGTATAGAGCTTTGGGGAATCGGATTCTCAACCGAAGTGTGATGAGAATTGTGACCCTATCCTTACTACTCTATGTTTTTATGCTTATATTTGAAGAGTAATTGAGGTAGTGGTGAAAACCACTATTTTTTCTTTGGACTATGTTGCATGATGGGACAAGTGAGGATTATCCCTTTTCACTTCAAGGTACTACCCAAGTATGGCACTAACCCTCCTTGACTCATAATGTTTTTAAGATGTGATGGAATGTGATTGGTTCAAGATTGTGTTTGGAATCAATTGACATTGCTCAAGACTTTCTTAGTGTGTAAATTGTGCTTTTGGTCCTAAAGAAAATTGGACATCCACTTGGAGGTTGCTTTCTACACTAGTAATGGTTGAGTGACTGAAAATTTTAGGCTTTGTGATTTTGACATGTGGAATTGTTGGCTTATGTAGTTTGTGAAAGTTGCATGATTGTTTCAAACTAGGTACCCCCAATTTCTATAACTTTGACTTTTTGTTTATGGCCATATCATCATTACTATGCCAGATCATTGAACATGGGATGGGATGAATGCAAATGTATATGCCTAGTGTAATGGAGTGTTAATATGCAAATGGAAATTGTACTATGTATGTATGGATTATGAAGTATGATTGAATGTAAATGCCTAAATGCAAATGAAATGTATGCAATGTGGAAATGCCTATGTAAGAGCATGCAATTTGTTTGTTTTTTTTTTTAGCCATGTATATATACATATAGTGTGTCACGTTTAACAATGGAATGCTTTTAAATGAAGAACATTAAGTGGTTCAGGATCCTCTATACCCTCTAAATCGGCAAGCCTATAAGTACCATTACCCACTTTTTGAGTGATTACATATGGACCTAACCAATTTGCCATGAATTTGTCATGAAGATGTGGCAACGCATTGGTGTTTTGTTGGTTCTCTTTGAGGATGAGATCCCCTACTTGAAATTCCTGAAGATGGACTTTAGCATTGTAAGCACGCTTGAGGCGGTCTTGATAAACTCGTAAATGTTCTAATGCGTTGACATGCCTTTCATCTAAGAGTGTGAGTTGGTCAAGTCGTGCTTGTCTAGTTGTATCATCATCTATGAATTCTTGCAAGGAAATTCGTAAGGAAGGAATCTCGAGCTCAAGAGGCATAATAGCTTCTGCTCCATAGACCAGAGAAAATGGTGTTGCTCCCATCGGCGTTCGGATGCTTGTTCGATAAGCCCAAAGTGCCAAAGGGATTTGTGTATGCCAATATTTATGATTTTCTTTGACAAGTTTCTTAAGAATGGCAATTAAGGTCTTATTGGTAGCTTCAACTTGTCCATTTGCTTGTGGGTAATAAGGAGTTGAGAAACTATGTTGGATATTATATTTCTCGCAAAGTGTTCTAACATCCTTGTTCTTAAAAGACTTACCATTATCCAAAATGATTTTAGAGGGGATACCAAAATGACAAATGATGTGATGGAGTATGAAATCCACAATTCTAGGTCCTGTCGTACTAGTTAGAGGGATTGCCTCAACCCACTTTGTGAAGTATTCTGTGGTGGTTATGATGAAAGTATGTTGTCCTGAAGAGGAGGGCAAAATTTTGCCGATTAGATCGAGGCCCCATTGTGAAAAGGGCCAGAGACTCTATATAGGTTGTAAAGCTTGTGATGGTACATGTGTTAAATTGGCATGTGATTGACATTGTTTGCAATTTTTGACATATGTGCAACAATCATGTTCCATGGTGGGCCAATAATAACCCATGCATAAAAGATGCTTTGCAATGGCCATTCCACTAAAATGACCACCACAAGTACCATCATGGGCTTCCTCTATAGCCCTTTGGGCCTCTTCTAGTTCGAGGCATCAAAGCAAGATTCCATCATAACCCCATTTATACAACACGTCACCCAAGAGAATGAAATGGGCTACCCTTTGCTTGAAGGCACATTTGGTAGACCGAGACATGTCAGATGGGAGTGTTCCAAATTTTAAAAAGGCAATTATGGGGTTTGACCAAGGCTCACATGATTCTGCATGGATAAAGCAAACATCTTTTCCATCCTGTGGGTTAGCACGATCCACGACTGCTTTAGAGATTGTTGAGATTATTAGGGGTTGTACCTCTCCTAAGTCATTCTTTGGAATCAAGGATCCAAGAGAGGCCATTGCATCTACAAATATGTTAGTCGAACGAGGTAAGTTATTGATTTCATACCATTCGAATGTTGATAGCAATTTCATTGCTATTTCATGATAAAGCTTAATGGTAGGTTCTTTGCATTGGTATTCTCCTGTTACTTATTTTACAACAAGTTGAGAATCTCCAAATATTTAGATACGCTTAATACCCATAGCTATAGCTGATTGAAGACCTAATATTAAGGCTTCGTACTCTATTGTGTTGTTTGTGCATGAGAAGTCTAACTTGAATGATAAAGGGATGGGAATCCCTTGTGGTGTGTGAAAGACAACTCCTGCACCTTGACCTTTCTTGCACTTAGATCCATCAAAGAATAATGTGATGTCGACATCCTCCTCGGGAATGATATCTTTTCCTTCTTCAATGACTAAAAATACCGAATCATCTGGGAGCTCAATAATCAAAGGATGATCACTAGGTAGTGGAGCTTTCGCAAGGTGATCGACGATGACCTGACCTTTAATGGATTTTTGGCTAATGAATTCGAGATCAAATTCTATAAGCAACATTATCCATTTAGCGGTATGGGTATTGTTATAAGTGTGAGACATCATGTAACGCAGAGGATTTTCTCTAGCTATGACATAGGTTGTTTGGCTTAGCATATAATGTCAAAGTTTCTTAGTGGCTAAAACCACCGCTAAGCATAACTTTTCTACATAAGCGTATCTTGTTTCATAACTTACCAATGTTCGACTAATGTAATAGATTGCTTGCTCTCAATTTTGTTCATTTTTCTATGCAAGCATCATCCCTAAAGCAGCCTATGTGGTTGAGACATATAGATGGAAAGGGACCCCCAGCTTAGGAGGAGTTAAAACTGGTGGTGAAGTTAGATAACGCTTGACGTCATCAAATGCTTTTTGACATTCATCTATCCATATGAATGCTACCCCCTTTTGTAGCAAGTGGTTAAATGGCCTGCATTTATCAGAAAGTTGTGCAATGAAGCGTTTGATCGATTGAATTTTACCTTGCAAGCTACGCAATTCCTTGATGTTAGTTGGGGGTGGCATTTCCATGATGGCCTTAACCTTATTTGGGTCCACTTCAATGCCTCGCCTGGAGACAATGAATCCTAAAATTTTACCAGAGGTAACACCAAAGACACACTTTTTGGGATTTAACCTCACCTTGAATTCTAACAATCGATCAAAAATCTTTTCCAAAACATCAATATGTTCTTGTCGGGTTTTAGATTTAGCCAAGAGATCATCTACATAGTCTTCAATGATTTTATGCATGTAATCATGAAAGATGTAAGTCATGGCTCTTTGATAAGTAGCTCCTACATTTTTGAGGCCAAAGGGCATAACCCTAAAACAAAATGTTCCCCATGGTGTTGTAAATGTTGTTTTATGTTGATCATCAAGATTTATTCGAATTTGGTTGTATCCTGAGAAACCATCCATGAAGGAAAGCATTTCATGGCCTGCACAGGTGTCAACAAGAGTATCAATGTTTGGTAGAGGGAAATCATCCTTAGGACACGCTTTATTTAGGTCTCGAAAGTCATTGCAAATGTGTATCCCCCCATTGGGCTTGCGAATGGGTACCATATTTGAAAGCCACTCAGGATAGTCAATAGGGATGATAAAGTGAACATCTAGCAATTTTTGTATTTCCTCTTTGACTATGAGTGCTATGGTAGGATGCATTCTTCTAAGATTTTGTTTGATCGGCTTGGCGTCAGGTCGCAAGGTGAGATTGTGGACAACAAGGTCAGGATCAAGGCCAGGCATATCCTTGTAGGACCATGCAAACACCTCTTTCTTCTTCTTGAGGAGAGCAATGAATTGCTCTTGTTCATTGGGTGTTAAACTTTTTCCAAGCTTGACAATTTGGGGATTGTTAGGATCTAAACTAAGGTTCACGTCAATGGTTTCTTCAATGGACATATGTGAACCTTCCTCAAGTTGATGTGGTGTTGGAATCAGATTGAAGTCATCTAAGATGTCATCTAGCCTCTCTTGCTTATCGTTGTCTAACTCTGCCTGGAAAACCTTGGGACTGCTAGCTGAATATGGTGAGGGTGAAGGTGGGGGTGAAGGAGGAATGTAACAGGCTGAAGCCCTTAACAATTCCTCGGATAGGATGAACTCTGAGAAGGAGGGTGGAGAGGAAATCTGGTCCAAGTCAATGAGGCTAATGTCAATTGGAATTGGCTTAGCCAAATCGTATGGATTGTAGAGCGGGGTGAATAAGTCAATAGGATTCATATTGACTTAGGGGAAGGAAAGGTGGTTGGGATGGATGTGGGGATGGAACAATTGAATCGGAACCGATGTCGAGGTGTGGTATCCCTATAATAGTGAACGTGAAACATCAGAGCAACATTTTTTTTTTTTTTTTTGTTTTTTTTTTTTTTTTTTTTTTTTTTTTTTTTTAGTATGTACATATGTTACAATTCTTGGCTTATGTGGGGCTCAAGGTGGATTTCCAGGTGGATCATCTTGCTCTTGTGGAAGAAGCAAGCAGAAAATGGGATGATGGATGGGGAACATTCAGAGGTAAAACTCTTCCTGTTGGGTGATGGGGACAATGGGGAGTGATTCCTCTTTAGAATCATCAGAAGCATTTGACATGACTTCAAATTCTTCATAACTTTCATCATCGGAATCAAATATCGGATAGGAGAAATTGATGGGATCATCCTCGTCTACTTCATCAATGCGAAGTTCTTGAAGGGCCTGTTCAAGAGAGGATGTTGATGGCAATGGATGCATGGAGGGCTCTTCATCATTGAGGCTAAGATTTTTGAAGGCTTGCTCAAGAGAAGCGGTGGAGGACAATGGGGTATAACCTAATCCAGAATGATCATGAGCACCTCTATATGGGACATCTAGGATATCATGCATTCCTTGTTCATGGGAACCTAAACCTTGACCTTGCCAATGGAACATGTTGAAGTATCTGGCTGGAAACTCTTCCACGTGAGGTATATTGGCACGCCTAGGCTCTTTTAGTTCTTCGGGTGGGTTTGCCCTAGTTGAGCAATCCAACCCTCCATAAACAAATTTAATGCTATTTGGAGTGGTACTCATGTCATAGACAAAACCTATGGATAGAGAACGGTCTTTGGGACGTCCAAAATCCTTGGCTGTTGGAATGGCTAAGGGGGTGATGGTGACGTCTTGGACCACATACTCACCTATACCAGGATTGGTGATGTGGACTTTGACTTGGGTTGATGAGGTGGATGGTGAAGGCTCGGATGGCTCTGGATTGGTTGTGGATGGTGGGGAATTAAATATGTCACAATCAAAAAGTTTGACTTGTGACACATCGGCTGATGGAGTTGGATTGGATGGTGGTGGGGCATGATGAGATGGCCTAGAAGAAGTGGTTGTAGTGGAAGAAGTTTTTGTGATGTACGATGTGCTAATGGAATCTTGTCCATAATTACATGTACAAGAAGAAATGGATGATTGAGAAGATGATGTGATGGGTAGCTCCTCTATGATGGGAGCCTTAGAAGAAGATGAAGGTGGATTAGAGGAAGAAGATGGATTGGAAGATGACGTTGATGGATCTGATGATGGTGCCAAGAACAAATGTGTGGAAGGTAACATGGATTCATAGGGATTTGAAATGAAGTTACAATACTTAAAGGGTTCAACATCCACGGGGATGCAATGGACTTGTCCATCATGAACATATTTTAAGCATTGATGAAGAATTGATGGGACACATTTCATTTCCCTCATCCAAGGTCTACCAAGGAGTATATTATACGCCATGGCACCTTCCAAGATGTGAAACATGGTGTGCAACATTTTGGCCCCTACTTCTATAGGTAAAACGATAGTGCCAACTGTGGTACACAAAGCATCGTTAAATGCTTTGAGGGTGAGTGATGACTTGGTAATGTGGGATGGCGGTAAGTTGAGATGGATAAGGGCAGTGGTAGTAATGATGTTGATTGATGAGATGGTATCGATTAACACTCTTTTGAAGGGCTTTCTATCTATTAAGGCCATTATATGCAATGGAGGGTCCACCGATTCTGAACTCATTGGTTTTATCTCAAAGTCATAAAAGGTGATTGATGGGTCCATGCATGTTCTAACACTCCCTACAAAATTGTTGAAGGCATTGGAGTCTTGGGATTCTAACTCAATTGACTTGAGTATTTCCATAAAAGCTTCTCTATGCCTAGGGGATTGTTGAATGAGCTCATAGACAGAAATTTTGGTTGATGCCATCTTCAAACTAGTGGTTAACCGGCTGGTTAAGGTTACCACTGGCCTAATTGGATGAAGGATAGGTGGATGGGATGGGTTGGATAGATTGATGGGAGGAGATGGATTTGGTGATGTTTGGATGGGTGGTCTGTTTGAAGGTTGTTGATCATGTTGTTGATTTTGCCTTTGCCCTCTAGTGACCACATTGATTGCTCCGACAAAGTTTTGATATTGTTGGACATGATTTACTTGATTAGGAGGTTGTTGTTGATTGTTACCTCCTTCATTATGTTGAACCTCCCCATGGTTAGGTAGAGGTGTCTGATATATGCCCAAATTTTGATTTTGTGGAGCTAAGGGGTTATCCACGTTGATGGCCCCTAAGTCTATGAGGTCTTGCACTACGTTTTTGAACACATTACATGAATTGATATCATGCCCATTTTGTCGATGGTATGGAAAAAACAAGTGCTCTCTATAAGTCCTAGGCCTTTTGGTGGGATCAAGGGGCCTAATGTCTGGCAAGGCTAATTTGTTGGTTTCATACAACCTTCTAAACAGGGATGAATACGACTCGTTTAACGGAGTGTATTGTCTTTGGGGGAAATTTAATTGGTGGTGGATAGGTTGTTCCATAGTTGGCGTTGTGTTTTGAACCATTGGTGCTTGGGTTACTGATGGGACCGCATGATAGGAAATTTGTTGTTGCACCAATTTTTGAGCCACTACGGGCTGGCTCATCACCACTTGATTAACTTGGTTTGTTGTGTTAGCCGTTGAGGCTTGTGTGGATTTGTTTTGGCCAGATTGATTATTTTGGTATTGGCCCTTATTTTGCCATTCTTTCCTTTTAGGCTTAATGACACCCTCTTGGATTTTGATCTCCTCAATGACACTAGCCTATGCTAAAGCTTCTTCAAATGTTCTATAAGTGTTTAGTTGTAGCATCCAAGAGATGGGTTTTAAGCAACTCTTGGTAAAAAGCTTTATAATCTCTTCCATTGGTAGGGAGAATGGCAATTTAGTTATGACTGCCCTCCAATGGTTTCCAAAGTCATAGATAGGTTCCTCATCCCATTGTTTCAAATAATAAATATCTGATAAGGATACTTTATTTTTAATATTTAGGGTGAAGCACTCTAAGAATAGATCTATCAATTGATCAAAAGTGTATATACTATGTGTGGTCAATTGATTGTACCATTCTATGGCATCCCCCCTAGCGTTTGAGGAAACGTTTAGAGCATGAGAGCGTTATCATCGCTAATCCAAAAACATACATGGACAAATGAGCTCACATGCTCTTTGGGATCCTCAGTTCCCCTGAACTTGTCAAATTTTGGTACCGTAAAATCTGTCGGATATGGCGGTGATGGTACCGATGGATGAATTGGTTGATGGATCAGTTGGCTTAATGTGAGATTTTGGCTCATTGTTCTTGATGAATTTTGCATCAACTGATCGATTTGCTTTTGCATTGCTTGAAGTCTAAGGTCTTCTGTTGGAATGTGAGGACCCTGGATTAGGTGGTGGTTGGTTGATGGGCTTGATGATGGATGTTGGGGTGTGACCAACATGGTGTTGTGGAATGGATTGGGTTGGGTGTGTGGAGAATATGGATGATTGAAGGATGGGGATGATTGATGAGGATGATGGAGGAAAGGATTGGATTGTTGATTGGTGGCAATGTTGATTGGTATGGTGGATGTGTGGAGTGGTGGTGGGTTAGGGATGGTCACTATGGAGGATTGAGGGACCCATGAGGAATTTTGATTGATGAGTGGAGGTTGAGTTGGAACTCCTTGAGTCATAGGGTTTGTGTTAACTGGTTGCTTTCCTTTTGTTCATTGTGAAAGCAATCTATTGATGAGCCCTAATGTATTCGTGAGTTCCTGATTTGACCATGTGTCGAATGATGGGGTTGAGGTTGGATGAGATGATGGTTGGGTTGATGATGATGGAAGATTAGGCATGGTCATGTTGGCTAAGTGAGATGATGGAGGGATGGATGACATGGTCATGTTGGCTAAATGAGATGATGGAGGTGTGGATGACATGGTCATGTTGGCTAAATGTGATGATGGAGGTGTGGAGAAGGTTGTTGGTAAAGTGGTTGGAGGTGTGGATGATAGATGAGAGGTCATGGGTATGGTGCAAGTTGCATTTGATGTTACAACTTGAAGGTTGGGGACTTGCGAGGCAGTATTGACATGCTCCTCATACAAGGGGTTGGTGTAGGTGGATGTGAAGTAAGTGTTTTGAACACTTGGGATTTGTGGTGGTTGGCTTGTGGTGGAAGGCATACCATATTCATATCTTGAATTAGGATATCCTTGGGTAAGGTAGGTGGTAGCCAATTCAGGTTCTTCAAAATCATCTTGGCTAAGGGGCTCCATGACATAGTTAGAGGCCTTGTAGATGGCCTGCACTCTATCCATGTCTATGTAGGTGGTGGCTTCCACATTAAGTGGATGGGACTCCTCTTGAGAGTGGGATGGATGGGATGATCCAAACAAAGTAGTCTGAATCATAGTGGATGGGGCTACCGAAGTAGCAGGCTCATGGGAATTATTTTCCATTAAATTATTTTGGTTCATTACCTTCTTTTGTTGACGTGTTAACACCATAAAGCAATTAAACCAAAAATTCAAATATTAATCTAGATCACACCAATTAACATTTTTTTCTAAAATATAAAGCAAAGAAAACAACCAATCCTAGGTTTCACCTTGTGTGGCTTACCTCAGGTTCATTAATTATTTTCTTCCTTTAATGTGAAGTTCCTTTTAAAATTGTTGGGTTTGTGTGTTTTGGTGTAGCCTAATCTTGTTTAATGAAAAACAAAGGTAAAAACTATGGTTGGCCAAGGCAACGAGATTCTTGTTGGTAATGACCTCCAACAAGTTTGCTCGGGGGTATTCCTATGGTGTCTAGGGGCAGATATTTGATGGATGGAGATGAAAGCCACCATCACCAAACCTCAAGCAATAGTTGGTGATGAAATCCAACTATTACTATTAAAAAGTGTAGCGTGCAAGTGTGTGATTGATTAATTTTATGTTCCTTGTTCTTTATAGTGTGCAAAAAATATTAAAAATTACCAACCTCACTAATCTAAATCAGAATCCAACATAAAGATGCAAATTTCATCGATAGAGCGCAGAGTACACCCTTAAAACCCCTGCCTACAAGTGATAAAAATCACAAGAGCATCGGAGGGTTCGTCCACCTCTCTACCAAAGGGGCCAACCTAGGGCAGGATTACTTTATGCTTCTAAATGTTGTTCCTATTTAGATATGCAAGTTTGAAATAATTTTTAACCCTAAAATGCAACTCTAAGATGCTTTTGTGTTTTATATGCACTCAAAAATGCAGACAAATCACCTAGACTTGCAATTTCAGAACAAGAAGTATATTTTATATCCTAAATCACACAAAAACCCTAGATGTAACTTACTACTGATTCTTTCCCTAATTTCTTAATGTGAACACAGAAACAATGAAAAACAACAAGAAACAAAATACGTAAATTGTTGAATGGCAAACTAGGGTTACGTAACTCACTTGGAAGCCTCAGCTCTACTTCAAATTAATGCCAGGCATAGTTGTGCACCTGCTCAGGTGTAGGAGAGGCACCTGCGAAGTGCAAAACGATGCGATCCCTGGAACTACTACAGAATGCTTCAAAAACCCTAGCAATGAATGCGATAGTTTTTACGCTTTCTAAAAAACCTGCAACAACAACAACAAAAAATTAGCAAGGTAGATCTATCAAATTATGAAACCCTTGTGGGGTCCCACCATGATCACCATTTGTGGATGCAAAGACATGACACTTGAAAATAAAATGGTAGAATCAAATAAAGCAATGAGACAAAACAGATTGCACAAAAGAAATATGTATTCAATGATATGGGGGGGCCAATAGACTCCTTTTTTACAATAAGTATCCAATGCGGATATTTGATATAATAGTTTACAATAGAACTAGGGTTCTCCAAAACCCTAGTTAGAAACAATAGAAGTGTCTTCAGATATGAGTGTGTCCTTGATCCCAACAAGTTGAGTGGGCTTTGAATATCCAATGTGGGGCCACTCCAGCTTCAACAACCATCAAAGAATATGTTGAATTCATAGATCTACATGCAAAACAAAACAAAAGAGCATTAGTAATACCTATGAGGGCTCCACAGTGTGAGACCCTCAGACATTAACAAAACCCTAGCTTAAGAATAAATTTAAAATGCATGCCAAACCAACAAATTAATAAATGAAATAAAACAATACTAAATATACCTTGCTTTCGTTATTATGGCTCATAGATTTCATGATGTAGCAGATTCAGATCTTCAGGTTTATGGATGTCGACAGCTCTAGCAAGCACTAAGCTCGACATGAGCTTCACAAGCTCTAGTTCACACCTAGGACTATCGTAGGCTCTAGAAGAGGTGCTAGGTAGGCTCTATAATGAGCTTGGCAAGCTCTAGTGTGCACTTACAGATAGGGCAAGCTCTAGTGGGCACTTGAAAAGCTCTACAGTGAGCTTCACAAGCTCGACACAACGCTTGCAAGGTAGGGTAAATCTACAAAAATAGATCAGGAAGGATGGCGATGAAGGTGACAGATGGAATATGGCTATGGTGATGAGGGAGGATGGATGGATGATGGCTAGAATGGTAGAAGTATTTTTGGCTTAGCTAGGGCATCAGATCTTCAGATCTCTATCTATCACTAGGGCTTCAATAGGGCATCAACAAATGCTTCTAATGCAAAGTATCATCTCTTAATTTCCAAGGTTCTAGGGTTTGAGCATTTACAAATTAACCTATTTATAATTCAACCTAGGGTTTTCTTAGGGTTTTAGCCTTGACACTTTTAATCGTGTGGCTAAGATTAAGTCATATCCTAGGGTTGAGATTACTTTTTGAATGTGACATGGATTAATGAAAATGGATGGTGGAGATTAAATGAAATCGGATGACTAAGGTTAATTGAGTTTATTTATATATATTTTATAATAAATATATTAAAATATAATAAAATATTATATAAAATATAAAATATTATAAAATAATATTAAAATAACCCCAATTAGGCTAGGAAATGGTGGGAAGGTGGATTTGGGCCAAATAATTGGTGGGAAGGTGGAATGGAAGACAAGTGGGTGGTGGGATGGTTAGGATGGAGGTTTAGTGGCTGTGATTTGGTGTCTACAAAAATAAAGCAAATATTAATGAAAAAAAGAAACTTAACTTAAATTTAAACAAATTTTTTAGTCAACAACTTCCTCCTCCCAGAAAAAACAATCCTCAACAAACCCTAGCTAGCTTAGCCATTTTTTTCCTTAAAAGCAATTTTTCCTCTACAATAATTTATATCTTTCTATGAGCCTTGCTTCCAAAATTATACAGAACCATCCATCCACTACCAATCATTTTTCAATTTAACACTTAAACCAACCTGCTTAAACCACTATTGAAAGCATAATGAGACAAAATATCTCCTCTATTATTTCTAATTATTCCTCCTCCTGCTGGTCCTAGATTTTCTTTATATGCTCCATAAAAATTCAACTTAACTCACTCCACATCTGGTGGTTTCCACTTTATATTCTTTGCCTTCTTTTTGCTTATCTTGCACCCAACATCATAATTACATTTAATGACTTGACTCCATCTATCAAAGCTATCTGCTTCCAAATTAGGGATTGGGTGAGTTGATAGGGTTTGTTTAGACTCTTCTATGGCTAAACATATCTTCTTTTCCATTACCTCTAAACTACTTTCCTTTCCTTTAAATATTCTTCTATTCCTTTCTAGCCATTTAGTCCAAACTATTGTATCTTTTGATATATCACATATTGTCTATAAAGCCTCACTTTTATAAGTGCTCTGCCATTGATTTAACCAATCATCAATTCTGCTATTCATCACCATGCATTTACCAAACATATTAAGAATCCATTGCCATAGATTATAGACTATTGAACAATGTTCTAAGAGATGGTCTATACTATCCTCCTCCTTATTACATAAAACACATTGAGAGGGACCATGCAAACACCTTTTCATAAGGCTATCCCAGGATAAAATTCTCCTATGACCTCCTAGCCAAACAAATATTTTGACTTTAGGAATGCTTGGGTTATCCCAAATATCTCTCTATATTCTAGTGACATTATTATTTTTTTGGTGTTGAACATTATATCCACTTCTTGTTGTGTATTCTCTTGAGCTATTCAACTCCCAAATTAATTTATCCTTGGCTCCGCTCGAAATAATCATAGTTTCTATATTTATACTCAATTGCCTCTTAGTATCAATGTCTTGATTACTTGTAAAAAAATATTCTTTCCATTTGTATCTTCCTTCTCTATCCTTGTACAAAATATTTGAAACTCTATCACCATATTTGTCTTGAAGCAATCTGATCCAAGGTTTCAAAATTGGATCTAAATTGAGTGATTTTTATCACACCAAGTATCCATCCAAATAGAAATTTTTTCTCCAGTTCCCACCACCCATATTAAACATTTAATCATAAGATCAATATATTTTTTAAACCATTCCAAAGAGAAAAATAATTTGGTAGAGAGAAAGCAGCAAATATTAAACTTGGGCCATTGGGATCAACATACTTATTTAGAAGAATTCTTACCCATTATCTTTGAATCTCTTTGTACAATATCTAGATAAATTTTTCCCTAAGATCTAAGTTTGCATATGTAAGAACTCTTAAACCAAGACCTCCCCTAGTTTTATCATCATGCAACTTGCTCCATTTCACCAAAGGAAATTTTCTTTTATTATGTAAACCGGATCATAAAAATGATCGCATAATATAGATTAAATTTTTTCCAACTGATTTTGACATAGAATACAATGATATATAATATGTTAGAATGGCTTGTAATATTGACTTAATTAATTGCACTCTTCCTTCTAATGATAATCATCTACCTTTCCAAGCTGGAAGTTTATTCTAAACTTTAGTAATTACTGGATTCCATAAATCTATCCTCATTCTCACCTTAATTAAAGGCATCCCTAGATAATTTGTTCGAAAATATGCCTCCTCCATTTGAAGCAACCCACAAATTCTTACTTTGATATTAGCATGAGTGTTAAGGAGGTAAATTTTGGAGTTAGTCCTATTAAATTTCTCCCCTGAAGCTCTTTTGTACTCTTTAGAAAATTTATTCAAAGCTCTGGCCTCATTTATATTGACCCTTCCAAAAAGGCTTGTATCATCTACAAACTATTGATGGGTAATGTTATCAATGTTATTACTAGCTGTTGGTCACAAATCTACCTAAGTACAAGATTTCATCACTTGTGCGCCCTAGACTCGGCCAACATTGAAAGGCCAAGGGAAAAAGAAAATTCCTTCGAATTGATCTTTAGAGAGGGTGAGCTCCATTAATAAATTCTATACTGTTTTAAGACTAGGGATGCAGGAAAGAAACTAAAAAATAACTGAAAGAAAGGGAAATATAGCCACAGACCGAAGTGTAGAATTTGGGGCAGACTAACAATAAAAATTCCACCAAGTTTTATAATAGCATATAATAAAATGAAAGCAACATAATTTAACTCACACCTCTATAGAGATAATCCCTGGATCGCATTTCAAAATCTACTCACTAACCAACAAAATTTGAATTCAGAATGCATAATTCAAAACTTAACAACAAGAGCATGAGCATAAACATAAATGATTTAAAAAAGAAGAAGGAAATCACACACATAAGAATTCTTGCAAATTTTAGAAGCCAAGTCTCTTCTATTGATGCAAAGAACTTAGAGAGTTTTCTTGTAAAATATCTAACCTCCCTTTACAATAAGAATTTGATTAGTATTTATAGAGGTTTTTGCCTCTTTCATTAAATACATGTGGAGGCAAAGTGTCGGCCACTCAGCCACCAATAGCAACAAATTTCTCCTCGACCACAACAATGAACCAATGAGCAAATGCCAAATAAAATAATTGATGATTTTATCACATGGCATATCAAGCTTCAACACAAATCATCGGTCTAATTTCAATCTCCATGGTGGCGCCTTGGAAATGCATGCCCACGAAGTGGTCGATGCCTCGAAAATGAACAATATTACATTGGAATCAAGAGCACATGCTTAAAATTGGTAGCTTCAACAATCATATCACCTCAATAATTATCTTTATCAATATTAATCTCTTTTCAAGGAAGATTTGCACAAAACTTAACCCAAAATTACATCCATAGGAAAAAGTTTTCAATGTGTGAAAACACTTAAAAAAGAAAAACAATTTTCGAACAAAGATTACAACAAAATTTTGATGTGGCAAAAATGATTACAACGAAATGTCAATGTGGCACACTACAACAAAATTCCAATGTGGCAAAAATGCCAACATTTATAGTGGCTCATGTGGTATTCAGCTCACCTAAATGTAATCGATTCCAGGCCTTTATTCATTGGGTATAGAGTTCCCACTTGCAGCTGCATCTGATGGTTAGCTACTTGTATCAGCTTCATCTTGATTTTTGAGATGTGCTGCAGTGGATTCATATATCACAACTACTTCAGCCCATCCATATATGGTAATCACCTCTCGATATTTGAGAGTACCCACAAGATATCGAAAAGTCTCAACATTTTCTATATCAAGATGTTTGGCCCTTTGACTGAGCTCCAATAATCCAGATTCAATGCAAATGAACTCTCTCATTAATGGTAACACATGCTCTTCAGTGATGGGCTCCTCAAAATTATCAATATCTGAAGTATCCGTCATGAAAATAGCCCATAATGTATCCAGGTTTTTCTTTGCCAGAATATTTCCTTGATCATCAACAAAACTAGGAAAACCATTGTCTGCTAGTGTTTCAAAATAAACCAATGAAATACATCTTTCATGCTCAAAGGTCTCTTGCAACTGACGAGCTTCTTTAATCAGATTCATCTTGGAGAAATAACTGTGTAATGTGATTTTAGCACTCACAGCATAGGCTATATCACTCATTGGATGCATATTGAGATTTATTTGAGTCATTGCTTGGATCTTCATGGCCATTTCAAATTTTGGCTCTAAATCTTGCTCCATGCTATCTATTATAGGTCCACCATATGAAACAACTGCCTGAACATCCCGAATGAACAAGAGCACTAATGTAGCCTTGGTCACCATTTTATTATAATTATTCAACATCTAACTACGAGCTTCCTTAATATTTTCCTTGGTGAGGGACATAGAGTGCATTAATTTTACTGCCAATTGATTTTGCAAGTTATGAAGCTGATCCTACAGAGCTTGAATTTTTAGTTGTGCTTCCTGCTCGGCTGCCTGAAACTGTGTAGCTGTCTGCTTTCTCTCTGCTATATCACTTTCCAAATGCATCACCTGTTGTTGCCACTATTGAGATTCAAATTGTGCTACATCAAATTTAGCCTATTGTTCCTCTAAGGCTTCCTCGAGCTTTTTGATTTTCTCTTCAGCCTAAATGAGAATATCCTTGTAATGTTCTGCCTGCAGATACATGGAACTTGATGCCTCTTGTATGGTGCCCATGTGCTCAACTGGATGCTTCTTTGTGAGGTCCTCAGTGACATATTGGTATGAATAGTCACTAGATGTCAATTCTCTTTGAGGTTTTTGAACCCGAGGAATCATGGTCACTATGTGCTTCTCCATTGCTATGGGATCAAAAGTCACTTTCTTTACTAGTTGTGCCATGGCTAGTGAATCCTTTCTCTTACAATTCTTCCACCACCTAGATGAACTTTGTTGTGCCTTGCTAAGTTTTTTTGCTATTGAGCGCTTAGGTAGCAACTCTATCTTAGATACTAGTGGCTCCTCCATGGCAAAAATCGGGGAAGAGAGAAAAATAACTTGTTGGGGATTGGATTCAACCACATGAATGGAAGTGGATGGGATCTCAACTATGCTTACTCAAAGAGGTGCTTGCATGCTTATGGAAGAATGTGAAGGTATGGAAGATGAAACATAGGGTAATGGAAGGGCAAATGGATTTGGGGCAGATGCAAATGAACTAAAGGCAAGAGAAAAGGATGGAATGGGTGAAACTAAAGAAGCACTAGTGACCTGTGACTGTGGGATAGAAGTGGGAATAGGATAGGTGGATGTGACGGGAGGTGAAGTAGACATAGGAACTATAGAAGAAAAAATAGTGGTCACCAAATGCTTATTAATGAGAGAAGAAGAAGGAAAATGCATACCTATGGGCTCCTACCCTTTTGTGCTTATGATCATTTGAGCCGATGGTAAACATTGTTGTATCACAATATTTTCTTCTCCTTTAGATTGTTCCTTCCCCATGTTCAGATCAACCGATGTCACCATTGAATCAGAGTGTGTTGGCTCAATTGCTTGTGATGAAGACTGTTTTATTCTCAGCGTAGAATGTGCTCCACTCCTAGGCTTCTTTGCTATGTGAGGGAAAGGAATTTCCATGGCTACACTCCTTTTATTTTGTAGAAATTGCTCTTGCTCTTCCTCTTCAATAACAATCCTCTCTTTTTCCAATACCTCCACTTGTCCGATCATTTCTTGTTCTTTACCTGGACTACTAATACTTTTAGGCACCAAATTAGCAAAGAAGAGGGGCTGATACTTCTCATAATTATCATCATAAATATTTGAAAAAGAATCATATATAGCCATCGAATATTTTGTTTTGACCTTATTTTTATGAACTCTCATGATCCACCAATTGGCAATATTTTCATCAGACCAGTCAGGAAATTTGGTCTTCATTTGCTCAAACAAACCTTCAGGAGGAACCTGTTCTGAGTGATTGGTAGGATCATATTCAACCTCAATTTCATAAAAATCATGCCAAGGAGGAAGTGACATCATCTTCTCTACATGCCATTCAATGTCATGCCCTTCAAGATTGTTCCTTTGTCACACAATATATTCTCTAGGGCAAGAATGAAATGTTTTTTCCTTGATGAAACTAGAAAAAATACCCAAAGGATCATACTTCCATCATTGGGGGAGTTCAACCAATCCATGATCATAGAGTGTCTCAGCAATTAGTTCATTTTTTCCACACCGAGTAACTATGATATCACCAAACTTGAAAGGCATAACACATATTTTTTTTCCTATTACCTGACCCATAGGTATCATTTATAAAATCACTTTATCAGGTTACTTCCAAGGCAAAAATATGTTTAGTTGTAAAATATGGTAGCAAAAAAGGTTTAACAGTAAAACCATACACTCTAACTACCATGCCTTGGGTTAGTAAGAAAACATCACATTTTTTTTGATCAACCACTTCTGCTTGTAGGGCCCGAGGCACTCTGTTGCATACTCCATAAATTATCTCCAAAGAAGGTCCTAAAAACATTCTATTGAAGTTATAATAGGACTCGTTCTTAGAAAAACTCTAAGTCCATGAGTATACTGGTAATGATTTTCCTGCTTCATCTATCTTGTTTATTGCTACAAAAGCAAAACGAGAGTGCATATGGTAGAAAAAATACCATGTCAAGAGGGAACAATGCCTAAAGGTAAGATATTCTCCATTTTGTACCTTTCTCAATTGTGAATGTATCCTCATTTCTAAGAAACTTGCCCAATCAAAGAAAATTGAATTTGGAGTTGCTGTCACGACAGTTGGAGCATAAAACCCTGGCTATGAAATGAATTGCACCAACGATGCTTGCCACTTTTGTACTGCAAAATCTAAAGATAATCCTATTAGCCATGCTATCATTGAATACAAATATGGGCTCTTGAAACTTTTTAATGGTTTCGGCATTTTTGGAAACTCTCCCAATCATGGGGTATTTAATAATTGGCTCTCCATGAACTACCACATCTGAATGGTAGGTTGATACCTCTCCTCCTCCTCCTTAAAACTAAATTTTTTAATGTAGCAGAAGATGAAAGTTGTGCACCGCAAGCAAACACATCCTGTATGGAACTAGCCAAGATACTAAACAACACTTCTCCGTGGGCATTTTGGATAGTTCTTGCAACAGTGTTGTAGCATTATGCAATTGCCCAGATTAGCTCAGGACATGGATGCACAGGTGTACACAAGTACCAAGAGAGATAAGAATGAAATGCTATAGTACGAGGACTCCTATCAGACATATGTTGTGCAGCAAACTCAGCATCTAGATGCAGTATTTCTACTCCCTTATTGGTGATATTGCAATCTTTAATCTGTACCAAGCAATCATCATAAGGTTTCAGTTCCATATCTTCAACCTTTTCTTCTCGAGCTCTTCGTGACTTCTTCGCGATCTCAGGCATTTTTTGTACATTCAACTTCTTGGCCTCTATAGCTTTCCTCCCCATCTTCAGCTTCCTTTAAATATGCAACAACGAACAACAAACCCTAGAGCAAAAGGGATTCACAAGACTTCGATATAGGAACCCTAAAAATGCTTTGATTAAAAAAAAAAGGATGGGCCTCCTTTTTATAAATTTTCATACACATCCATTGGAAAGCTTTCTAATTTCATGGGCACCGCATTCATTCCAATGATGCTTTTATTTTTTATTTTTATGCTTCTTACCACTTCTTGAAATGCGATAAGTGGTAGTTTTTTTTTTTTACACCTCGAGAACCTTGGACCCCTAAACACCTCATCCAAGTCTGCCTAAGTACAATATTTCATCACTTGTGCGCCCTAGACTCGACCAAAATTGAAAGGCCGAGGGAAAAAGAAAATTCCTTTGAACCGATCTCTAGAGAGGGCTGGCTCCCTTACTAAATTCTACATTGTTTGAAGACTAGGGATGCAGGAAAGACATTGAAAAATAACTGAAAGAAAGGGAAATATAGCCACAGGCCGAAGTGTAGAATTTGGGGTAGACTAACAACAAAAATTCAACCAATTTTATAATAGCATATAATAAAAGAAAAGTAGCATAATTTAACTCACACATTTGTAGAGATAACCCTCAGATCGCATTTCAAAATCTACTCACTAACCAACAATGTTTGAATTTAGAATGCAGAATTCAAAACTTAACAGCAAGAGCATGAGCATAAACATAAATGATTTAAAAAAAATAAGGAAATCACACACATAAGAATGCTTGCAAATTTTAGAATCCAAGTCTCTTCTATTGATGTAGAGAACTTAGAGAGTTTTCTTGCAAAGATAAATGACATCTAGTGACTATTCATTCCAAGCTGTCATTGAGGACCTCACAAAGAAGCATCCAGTTGAGCACATGGGCACCATATAGGAGGCATCAAGTTCCATGTATCCGAAAAGGGCATTTCGGGCATGAAGGAACGAGAGGGATGGAATGAAGTTTTTATAATATTTTATTTGAAGTCCAAAATGGGTATTTCGGAGGCCCGAAAAAGGAATTTCGGGTTATGTCTTTTCTTATTTAAAAAAAAAAGGGTTTGGGAGGGAAAATTCAAATTTCAAAATTTGAATTTCGAATTGAGCATGGAGGGAGTGGAGAGTTTTTTTTTTACACCTCCAGAACCTTGGACCCCTCAACACCTCATCCAACTTGATTTTTTTGGTTTTCTAGTTTTTAAAGAACTCACTAGTTAAGCATAACCTTCCTAGAGTAGTACTCGGATGGGTGACCTCCTGGGAAGTCCCAGGATCTGCACAATTTTTCATATATATATATATATATATTTACTGATAATAGGCCTTCAAATGAAGACCATTAACTGGAATTAACAGTGCATGACCATCCATATCTTGCAAATAAAAAGAATTAACTTGATTAGCACCTGTGATTTGAAATGGACCTTCCCATATTACATTGAAATTGTGATGTTTGCCAAACTTTGATTTCTTTTCATTCCACTTCAATAAAAGATCGTCAAACTTTGATTTCTTTTCATTCCACTTCAATAAAAGATCGTCAACCTTAAAAGTCCTTTCAGAGACCTTTTTACCGAACCATTTCTTTGTCATCTCAGCATGTTCTATAAAATCCTGGTATGATTTCTCTCATTCTTCTTCCAACTGTAAAAGTTGAGCTAATATCATGTTCATAGAATCAGATTCATCATCCTCATCATCAATCAAATGGCAAGTGTGGAGGGCCCGTAATTCAATATGAATTGGAAAAACTACTTCTTTGTCGTATACCAATGAATAAGGGGATGTCTTGATAGATTTTTTCATCGAGATGCGATCAGTGCCAACTCCACTTATTGTCACCAAGGGTCCTCTTAAAAATTTGAAGCAAGTTCTTGTTTGTAGATTCGATGAATCCATTCCCCTAAAGATAATAATTAGATGAAGTTTTCAAATAAATTCTGTACTTACCCGTAAATTCATTGATTTTGGCACCTATGAAAGGAGTACCATTATCTGTTATAATCACATATGGGATACCAAAGCGAGTGATAAACCCCTCACAAAAAGTAAATACCATGGCTTGATCCACATTTTTAGTTGGAATTGCTTCAGTCCATCTAGTGAAATAGTCGGTTGCAGTCAAGATGTACTTGTGACCAATAGATGAGTTAGGATCAATGACCTCGATAAAGTCTAGGTCCCATTGCTGAAATGGTACTTCTACTTGAATCGGGTGAAGAGGTAATGATGCATTCCTGGTTCTACCGATGTATTTTTGGCACTTATCATATTTTTGACTAACTTTGAAGGCGTCTGCAAAAATATTAGGCCAAAAATAGCCTACTCGAATAATATTTAATGCCACGGGTCTACCTGCATAATGACCTCCTGAAAATCCATAATGGAATTCTTCTAAAATTTTCTCTTTCTCTAATTCTTTGACACATCTAAGAAGAACCCCATAAATATTATTATGAAACAAGCCATTTGGTAGCAAGACATACTTGAGGGATTACAGTCTAAATCTTCTTCTCTGTGAGGCATTCAGATGTGAAGGACATTTCCTAGAATAAAAATATTCAATCATCTCCTCTGTCCAATCTTGATCCACTATAGAATGATTGTCAAAATTATAATTATCTACTACATCCTCATACTCATGAATTGTGGATCCAGAGGAAGCATTATTTGTAAGCTCTTGGCACAATGCTCGACCTCGAACAAGTTTGGTTGGTCAGATCTCAACATCAAATTCTTGAATTTTAGAAACCCAACTAGCTCTCCTATCTCCAAGTTCTCCTTGTATGATAAAATTTCAGACATCTAGATGAACAACATAAACTATTGTTTTACTATGTGAAACAAAGTGCCAAAACTTCTTCAGAGATTTCATTACCGCATACACTTGTTTCTCAATGAAGTTATACTTATCTTGATATGGTTGGATGACTTGGCTTATGAAAGCAATCGGATGTTCATTTTGATCATCTCCCTTTTGTGTAAGCACCACTGCATAAGCTTCTTGTTCACCAATAGCATAAAGGATAAAATCCTTGGAATAATCAGGGTTCACCAGGATCAGAGCTTGAGTGATCATTTATTTGATCTCCTCAAATGATTGTTTCCTCTGCTCGGTCCATTTAAATTTAGCATTTTTCTTTAAAAGCTCTATCATTGGCCTTATTACTTGAGCGAAATCTGCAACAAACTTTTGAACAAAATTAATTTGCCCAAAAAAAGATTGCAAATCCTTCTTATTGGCTGGAAATGGAAACTTCAAAAGAGCTTGGGCCCTAGATGGATCAATAGCTAGGCTATTTTATGAAATTACATGTCCTAGGAGCTTTCCCTCATTTACAAAAAAAATTGACTTTTTTGGATTAATAGATATGCCAAATTCTTGACATTTTTCAAATACCTGCCTTAAATGAGATCCGTGCTCCTCCATATTGTGAGAAAAAATAGTCATATCATCCAAATAAATCACAATATTATGATTTAAAAACTCACCAAAAGCCACATCCATTGCCCTTTGAAAAGTTGCGCCGATATTTGAGAGTCCAAACGACATTCGCTGGTAAGCAAAGGTTCCCCATTTTGTGGTGAACGTTGTTTTATGTTGGTCCTCATCCCTGACCCAAATCTGGTTATACCCAGAGAATCCATCCAAAAAAGAGAATCTCTGAGCTCTAGCAACCACATGAAGAATTTGGTCAATCTGAGGCAGAGGATAATGATCTTTTAGCGAGGCTTGATTCAAATTTTGAAAATCAACACATAGGCGAATATCTCCATTCTTTTTCTGTACTAGTACTAGATTTGCCACCCAAGTTGAATGCTTGATGGGGTAAATGATTTTAGAATCCAATATTTTAAGAAGCTCCGCCTTCATCAGTACTTCAATCTTGGGATTAACTGGTCTCTACTTTTGTCTGAAGGGTTTCACCCCATCATGCAACTCAATAGTATGTTGTATTACATATTTGTTATATCCCTTCAAATCATGGTAACTCCAAGCAACTGTGTCAGGAAATTCATGACATAAATCTATGATTTGGTCTAACTCCTTGGGAGTGCAATCCATCACAATATTTATCGATTTTTGGGGACCCAACTCCTTCTCATCTACTTTGATCCTATGCTTCTATGCCCTATCATTTTGATCAAAAAGGCTTTCAAGTGTAATCAATCCTTTTGGGATATGATTATTCCTTAGTTGAATAAGCCCTTTGGCTTCCTCCTCATCGAGTGTTCTCTCTTCCACAGTACTCGCTTCTCTTATCAAAAAATTTACAATTTGCTCATCACTTTCAAATACTTTCCAATACATGTTCTTGTCCAGGACCGAAGGTCTGTAAACTAACCTTACGGTCTTAGATTTCCTCACTACATGCTCAATCGAAGAGAATTTTGCTCCAAGATATGCTAGAAGATCAGCATTCTTATTCAACTCTCATGAAATGGATTGAATATTCAATGCTGTGAAAGACTCAAATAGGTCCCAAAATTTGTTGCGATACGCCTTGAGATAATGCTGCTTAGAGATGCACTTGTTCGTTACTTGATTCACAATCAATTCAGAGTCACCAAAAATATACAATTGTTCAATCCCCAATTTTTTTGCCTTCTTCAAACCTAGGCACAACACTTCATACTTAGCAGCATTGTTAGTACAACTCTAGGTCAGTCGATATGAATATGTTTTCTGTAGGCCAGAGGGAGAAATAAAAACAATCCCTTCTCCCACACCATTTTTACATCTTGCTCCATCAAAATACAATTTCTATAATTGATTGGGCACAAAGTCTTGATCATCTTGATCAAGAGGCATCTTTATTTCAACATATTCAGGCTTTGTAATGGAGTAACAACCAATTTTAGTTTCCATCATGGAATTAAAATCGAGCATTGAAAACTCATCCTCTAAGTGAAAATCATCCAGGACTTCATCCATTAAATCAGGATTTTCCAATTCTTCAGTTATCATGTTGACAGAATATGTGGACTTTTCTTCTTCTTCTATATTCTCTATATGAAAAGTAGAAGTCTTCTCATTGTAGATCCGGGTTCTTCTTCCTTTGAAAGGAATCTCCAAGTGAGAATAATCCAGATAAAGGTAGCCTCCCAGCTTAGCAGTGAATTCTCTCGACAAACACATACTGAAATATGGTTCCAAATCAACCACAAATACCCCCTGAATTACTGTAATTTGAGGCATACTATGTAGAATAATAGGAATATCCTTGATTACACCCATTGTTTTCATGGGAGTCCCGTCCAACTGCAAGACACCAGGGCTACTTCTTGTATACTCCATACCCATGACTTCACAAACTACCTTTGGCATGACAGTTGTCGTAGCATCAAAATCAATCATGCAGTTGTGCACTATCCAAGCCTCCATCCTGAGTGAAAAATAAAATAGGGGTGGTCTATATTTTCCAGTGGCTGAAGTAGTTAATGTTTGAGAAAAAATCGTTTGGGTAGGATTATTCTCATTATCTTTCATAGAATTCAATGATTCTTGTAACAAATCAACTTGCCCAAGTAATTGTAATGCATCATAGGGACTAACCTTGGTTGGAATCTTCTTCAATTCTTCAACAATATTGTATGTAGATGCACCAGAATCCCTCTTTTTAATAGTGGCTTCATATTTGATCTGATATTGCTAAGTGGCTTCTACCCTCAGTATTTTAGTCAAATATGGGTACTTGACATTTTATCTGGCTTGTTCCTCTATTTCAACTCTTTCCTGCAAAGCTAAGGATTTTTATTGCAATCTTTCATTTGCTCATGGTGGCAAAAGATATTTTAATAGAACAGGTGAATCTAGTTTTGGTATTGAAGCAAGAGCTTTCACTTGTAATTTTTTCTTCTCATTTTGGATCTTCGGATCAGTCGGTACCCTTAATGGTTCCATCTCTGCTGGATCTACCATGACTGGCTTCTTCCTAGTTCTCGTGAGAACTGAGACTTGTTCTTTAGATGGAACCATAAAATTATGTTCTAACTTAGTAATGATGTTAACTTGTCCTCTAGAAGAGCTTACGACCAATGTTTGTACATAGTTCAAATGAACCATACAAGTCTCCTCACCGTGTGGATCATTACATGTAGAGCACCAATATGTTCTTTCTGCAAGGCCAACTTCCTCATTCATCAACATAGTCAGGTTCTTCTCAGGAACTTTTCTTGTTGAAGCCGCTTGTTCTCTAGTGATCGACGGAGGTTGAAATCTCCTGGGTTGGAAATCTCTCTCGGCCTGCTTTCTTTCAATAATTATGATTTTATTTCCCATTGCTCTTAAATCTGAATTAGCAGATTTTACCTCTTGTAATAGCATTGTGTAAGGATCAATATTTGAGGGTACGGGAGGTGCCGGTATAGGTAGAGGTGTTGGCAGTGCTGGAAATGCTGGGAATGAAGTGGGAGCTGGTAATTGCAAAATGCTTGGTGTAGGAAATTGTGGAATAGTTGGAACAGGGAGCTAGGGGAACTAGAATGGGTGCGATCTGAGGTGCACTTGAGCTCCATTATGGAATAGGATACATAGAAGGCATAAGCTATGAAAATGAACCAGAATACAAATGCTGAGGAAGATCAGGTAAGATAGGCATTTTTACCTTTGGGGGAAGCCTACCTATGGCAATCAAGTCTGCTTCTACCTTTTGCGCTTGTTAAAACAACTCTAGGAATGTAGTCACATTGGACTTCCGGATAGCCAAGCCAATGTCTATGTTAAAAGCTCTGAGATAATAGAATGTAGCTTGCTCATGAGTGGGCCGATGACCTTCAGGAACTCTCTTCCAGATTCTGGTAAATCTGACATTGAAGTCTGCTATCTCCTCCTACGGATGCCTTTGAATTGCATTAAATTGATGCAACAAGGAAAATGGATCGGCTTGTTCATGAAATTTTTTGATTAACAACTCTCCTAATTGATCCCATGATGCAATAGTGCCTGGTTGCAACGATCGATACCAATACAACAATTTCCCTCTCAGTGACAACACCAATAATTTTATCATCACGTCTTCATCCGTTATGTCATGGATGGTCACCAAAGAGACTACATATTGAATATGCTCATAAGCAATTTTACCAGTACCATCATAGGTCAGCAAATATTTCAAAGCAGCTTGAGGGACTAGATTTTGTGCCTGTAAATTCAAGGCTCCTGGACTATTCCATGTAGAGAACTACCTTGGTGGATGTTACATACTAAACCTAGCCGTCGGCTAGGTATTCCACGTGTATTAAATTCATATATATAGATTAGTTAGTTTAGTACATTTCATCATCTTATCATCTTATTCAATTTATCGTCTGCATTTCTAGTAGAAGCCTTTACGGTGGGGAAGAGCCCACCCTGAGTGGCGAACCACACTTCATTTGTTTTATCAAAAATTATTGAATTTGAAAGTATACCTTCGTGTTCCTACTGTGAGATATCAAAATCTTGAGTATGCATTGTAAAGTCTGAGTATTGAATTAATTTAGTAATTAAAGGAGTAGTTGTCACGCTCCAAGTGGTATCAGTTCAGCGGTCCTGGGTGACGTGGCGTTGTGGCAGTCGAAACTTCATTCGTTGGAGGTAAAAAATGTAGGCCTAGCTTAACCAAGTAAAAACTCTCTACCGAATATTGATTTTAATAGAAGAGTCAAGAGGGTCAATTAAATATTTGTTACTATATTCATTCTTGCAAACATGATCGAAGGCGCCAGGAATCCCTAAATGACACGAAAGGAGGATGCTAAGCACAAGAAATTGTTGTAGACGTCGTGCGTTACATTCATTTTTTTACCACACAGTACCACCGACCAATCAAATCGAGGGAAAAATAAAAAATCACGGCATAAAACTAAGGTACCACAGTTTATAATTTTTTTTTATTTTTTCTCGTCGGTGCAATTATCCCACATTGGGAGTGCACAAAGCGAAAAGTGGTTTATAAGGCGGAGTGGGCAAGTAGTAACGTGTGACTACGGTCACACAAGCCTCCTCCCTCGTGCGAGTCTCTTGGTCAGTTTCATGTCGATTAGTCTTGTCTTGTCCCCTGTATCGATTAGTCTTGTCTTGTGTGGTTGCTTCGTCTCTCATGTCCAATCCATTGGTTCTTGGCCAGTCTCGTGTCAGTTCCTTCGTGTCAGCTATTTGCATTGCAAGTCCTTTGGTGTCCTCATTGTCAATTGTGGGTTAGTCTATCTTACCCAGTCAGCTAGTCACGTGCCAATCATTCGTGTCGCATCGTGTCTTGGTCTAGTCGCTGTCGTGTCTTAGCAATTGTCCAAACTTGCTATAGTTGTCCAAAGTCATCAAGAACTTGTCAAGAAGTTGTCAAAATTGCGAAAAGCTGTCCAAATTGCTAAAAGTTGTCAAAAGTGGCTGTTAAGGAGAAGTCAAAGCTCAAAAGCTCCTAAGCAGGTTATGCTAACAAGTGCATGAGCAAAAGGTGGACCAAAGGATCTGACGATCGACTATCAAGCTTGGAGACGCCCAATAACAATGCACGAAGACCTCATCGAAGCCCAGGTACAAAAAATTCTCCTTCTCCTTTCAAAATTGGTAGTTATAATCCACATCATCCATTGGTAGACCCTATGGCTACTAACCCTCCCCCAACTCATGAAAAAATCACACAAGGATACTCAAGTAACTCGGCCATTACCACGGATGAAACTCTTCAACTGTTACTAGATGGTATGCGCAAAATTAGTCTCAACCTAACTACACTTTTGAGTGCACAAAATCGACCTAATCCCAATACTAATCCCCAAAATCACTCCCATGAACAAAGGAATGAAGAAAATGACGACCAGGATGAAGATTGGGAGTAGCGAACAGGCAATCTAGATAATTACGGGAATTGCTATCATAGACAACAATATAACCAAGATTAGGAAAGGGATATGGGTTATCACCAACCGAGAGGCCCTAATAATTTTCCACGCATTGATATGCCCAATTTTGAGGGTCATGATCCTCGTGGTTGGATAGCCAAAATGGAAGGCATTCTCGACTTATACCAAATTAAGGATTTTGATAAAGTCCCTTTCGCTACATCAAAATTAGGCATTGAGGCCTACCAATGGTTTGTATGGCTTAAGCGAGAGAAAGGAGCTACTATTAACTGGAAAAAATTCACTACCTATTTTTTAGAAATATTTGATGAAGGAGCTACATCGTCATACATAGTAAGACTATTATCTCTTAAACAAGAAGGATCGGTTAGTGAGTTCATCTCAAAATTCACCAGTTTACTACCATATACATTAGACCTCAGTCCTCACACAGTGGTAGGAGATTTTTGTAATGGATTGAAAGAAAATATTAGGGTGGAAGTGGACATTCAAAATCCAACCTTGCTGAACAATTGTATAAGAATAGCCAAGCTGGCTGAGAAGAGAATTTAGTTGTATGCACGGTGTGAAACTTATACTCGTCCTTCGTATTGCAACAATTCCTTTCATAGAAATGATCAACCATCAAGATACTTCTACTATAAATGTCGCACTCATCATCCCAGGGAACAAGCATGTGCCCAAAAACAAAACTTTCATATTGAATGCGATCAATATGAAGGAGAAGAGGAAGAAACTTCCCACCAAGAACCTATGCAAGAAGAACTACCAAGTACTCTAGAAAAGAAGGAAGAGGATACAATGGCGATCTCCGTGCATGCCCTCATGGGGTTAACCGCCCACCATACCATCAAGGTACCAAGATTTCTCTGCCAAAAAAAGGTGAATGTGCTAATTGATTTTGGTAGTACCCACAATTTTATCGACATCAAAACAACAAAAGATTTGAATTTATTCATTAACTCTTCCAACAAAGATAAATTCCAGGTTCTAGTTGCCAACGGGGTGAACGCGCAATGTGTTGGTAGAAAATCTCAAGTTTCCATAAAAATGGGAACTTATACCTGGTTTGGATCCCTTTTCATCATGAATTTGGGGAACTTTGATGTCATTTTGGGAGTTGAATGGTTGGAAACATTAGACACGGTTAGCTTCAATTTCAAAAAATTATTTGTGGAATGGAAGGAAAACGGACGAGTCATTCGCTTACAAGGCATTACTACTCCTCCATCACAAATGGTGAGCTCTCATAGTATGGAGAAGATGTTAAAAAAGGGTGGATATGGATTTATAGCTCAAATTAATTGTTTGGAAAAACAATCTTGAGCAACTTCGGATATTACTACTCTAGATTTACGAGGCATTGTAACAAATTACAAAGAGGTCTTCCAAGAACCTAAAGGATTACCACCTAAATGATCTCATGACCATGCCATCCATTTGATTCCAGGGAGTGTCCCACCTAACAGTCATCCTTACCGCTATCCTCAACCACAAAAGACAAAAATCGAATAGATCGTTCAGGATCTGCTAGATCATGGAGTCATTCATCACATCACTAGCCCTTATTCCTCACCTGTAGTTCTGGCTCGACGAAAAGATAACTCTTGGCATATGTGTCTTGATTTTCATTCTCTCAATAAAATCACTATCAAGGACAAATTTCCTATCCTTGTCATAGATGACCTACTAGATGAGTTGCATGGTGCAAATTTTTTTACAAAATTAGACCTTCACTCAGGATTTCACCAAATCCGTGTCAGAGAAGAAGATATTCCCAAAACTGCTTTTCGTACTCATGAAGGTCATTACAAATTTTTGGTCATGCCTTTTGGTCTCACCAATGCACCATCCACATTCCAAAGTCTCATGAACCAAGTGTTTCGTCCACTCCTCCATAAGTTTGTGTTAGTTTTTTTTGATGACATTCTCATATATAGCAAAACATGGAAGGATCATTTACATCATGTGGATAAAGCCCTTCACATTTTATACAAAGAAAAGTTATTTGTAAAACATTCCAAATGTTCATTTGGTGTCCAATAAGTCGAGTATCTTGGTAATATAGTTTCTCATGAGGGCGTCAAAGTCGACCCCAATAAGATTAAGGCAATTCAAGAATGGCCTTTACCTAAAACCATCAAGAAACTATGTGGTTTTTTGGGTCTCACAGGCTACTATCGCAAGTTTGTACAAAATTATGGTAAGATTGCAGCACCTCTCATAGCACTCAAAAATAAGGATACTTTTCGTTGGTTGGAAGAGGCTACTCAAGCCTTCGAAGCTCTTAAGGAGGCCATGTGTACAACTCTAGTTTTAGCAACTCCCAATTTTCATGAACCATTTATTATCGAATGTGATGCGTCAGGAATAGGAATTGGGGCTATATTAATGCAAGAAGGTCATCCATTGGCATTTGAAAGTAAACAACTCTCGAGAAAAAAATTGGGAAGATCAACATACAAAAAAGAAATGTTGGCTATTCTTCATGCAGTAGAAAAATGGAGACACTACCTAATCAGTAGCTGCTTCATTATAAAAACATATCATAGTAGTCTCAAACATTTTCTTGGGCAAAGGTTTTCCTATTCGGAAAAAAATAAGTGGTTAACCAAACTATTGTGTTATGATTTTGTTATCGAATACAAGAAGGGGAAGGAAAATGTAGCCGTCGATGTGCTATCCAAGAAATATGAAGACGAAGTAAATCATTAACGCTATTTCAGGTCCTTGCTCCCAATGGGTGAATCAATTACAAGATGAATGGTTGTCCAATAGCGAAACTGCTCAGATAATTCAAGAATTATCTATAGGGTCCTCTAAACACCCTTTGTTCTCTTATGAAGATAAAATCCTCCAAAAAAAGAATCGCATTTACATTCCACACAATTCAGAACTCAAATCAAAGATCCTCGACGAATCACATGCTTCTCCATCAATAGGACATTCAAGATTTTTGAAGACATATTTAAGGGTCAAACAATCATTTTGTTGGAAAGGATTAAAAGCCGAAGTCAAACAATGGGTATCCGAATGCGAAGTTTTCCAGCACAATAAAGGAGAAATAGTCAAATCACCAGGGTTGTTACAACCATTACCCATCCCGGAGCGTCAGTGGGAACATATATCCATGGATTTTATTGAAGGTCTTCCTAAATTAGAAGGCAGGATAGTAATCTTCGTAGTCGTAGATCGGTTATCCAAATACGCTCATTTTTAGGCTTTACAACATCCTTTTTCCGCAAGCAAGGTGGCAAAGGTATTTATGGATTCAATCTTCAAATTACATGGTATGCCCAAAAATATTGTAAGTGATAGAGATCCCATCTTCACTAGTAAATTTTGGCTGGAATTATTTCGACTTAGTGGTACCAAATTGAATATGTCTTCGGCCTACCACCCACAAACAGATGGTCAAACAGAAGTAGTTAACAAATGTCTGGGTACATACTTAAGATGTTTCGCTCAAGATAAACAATACCAATGGAGCCAGTGGCTAGCATTGGCAGAATGGTGGTACAACACTTCTTACCATTACTCAATTAAGATGTCTCCCTTTGAAGCATTGTATGGCACCAAACCTCCAATCGTCGTCGCTTACGTACAAGGGTCATCCAAAGTAGCCAAAGTGGATGATTGGTTCCAACAAAGGCAGAATACACTCACCATCCTCAAAGAGAATTTACTCCAAGCACAAAATCATATGAAACAACAATAGGACTTGCACCGATCAGAGAGAACTTTTAATATAGGTGACTAGGTTTTTCTAAGGTTGCAGCCCTACAAACAAGCATCGTTAAGGATAAAGTCCAGCCAAAAGTTGGCTCCATGATTCTATGGTCCTTACCAAATTGTCCGTCGCATTGGGGAAGTAGCCTATCAGTTAGAGCTACCCTTATCATCATGAATACACCCGGTATTTCATGTTTCGTGTCTCAAAAAAGTAATTGGTTAGAAAGTGCAAGGTCAATCAGAATTGCCAGTGATTGATGAGGAAGGACGCATATATCTCCAATCGGAAGAAATATTACAACAAAGAGTACGAAGACTACGGTCACACTAGATTCAATAATTTCTCATCAAATGGCAAGACTTACCAAAGGAGGATGCCACATGGGAACCTGAAAGTATTTTCTAGACATTTCCAGCTTTGAGGACAAAGCTTTCCAAGGAGGGGAGTCATGTTACATACTAAACCTAGTCGTCGGCTAGGTATTCCACGTGTATTAAATTCATATATATAGATTAGTTAGTTTAGTACATTTCATCATCTTATCATCTTATTCAATTTATCATCTGCATTTCTAGCAGAAGCCTTTACGGCGGGGAAGAGCCCACCCTGAGTGGCGAACCACACTTCATTTGTTTTATCGGCAATTATTGAATTTGAAAGTATACCTTCGTGTTCCTACTGTGAGATATCAGAATCTTGAGTATGCATTGTAAAGTCTGAGTATTGAATTAATTTAGTAATTAAAGGAGTAGTTGTCATGCTCCAGTGGAGGATTTTGGACCATTTGGACTGGTGTGTGTGGCTGAGGAGGTGGAAAACTAGTAGCAGTACTAGATGAACTTGAAGGAATAGAAAATACACCAACAATTTGTGAGGATGTTGCAGAGGACGTAAGTGGTGGGGAGACCAACTTAGGGTGTCAATTTCAAAAAACTCAATAGGATTTTCAAAATTTTTGGCCTTCGATATTGTGATCATGAAGTACAACTCTCATTGTCTCCACGTTTGGAGGCTTCTGGGTAGTGCTGAGTCGCCAAATGTTCTAACTATACAACATGAAGGAGAACATTAAACCTCAATACTATTGAAAGTGAAACTTTCAGTGTCCCACCAGGAGTGCAAAAAACTATTGGTCACAAATCTGCCTAAGTACAATATTTCATCACTTATGTGCCCTAGACTCGACCAACATTGAAAGGCCGAGGGAAAAATAAAATTCCTTCGAATTGATCTCCAGAGAGGGCTGGCTCCCTTACTAAATTCTATATTGTTTGAAGACTAGGGATGCAGGAATGAAATTGAAAAATAACTGAAAGAAAGGGAAATATAGCCACAGGTCGAAGTGTAGAATTTGGGGCAGACTAACTGCAAAAATTCCACCAAGTTTTATAACAGCATATAATAAAAGCAAAGTAGTAGAATTTAACTCACAACTCTATAGAGATAACCCTTGGATCACATTTCAAAATATACTCACTAACCAGCAGCGTTTGAATTCAGAATGCATAATTCAAAACTTAACAGTAAGAGCATGAGCATAAACATAAATGATTTTTAAAAAAAGAAAGAAATCACACACATAATAATGCTTGCAAATTTCAAAAGCCGAGTCTCTTCTATTGATGTAGAGAACTTAGAGATTTTTCTTGCAAAATATCTAACCTCCCTTTACAATAAGAATTTGATTGGTATTTATAGAGGTTTTTGCCTCTTTCATTAAATACATGTGGAGGCAAAGTGTCAGCCACTCAGCCACCAATAGCAACAACTTTCTCCTCGACCACAACAATGAACAAATGAGCAAATGCTAAATAAAATAACTAATGATTTTATCACATATATCAAGCTTCAGAACAAATCATCGGTCCAGTTTCAATCTCCATGGTGGCGCCTTGGAAATGCATGCCCACGAAGTGGTCGATGCCTCAAAAATGAACAATATTGCACTGGAATCAAGAGCACATGCTTAAAATTGGTAGCTTCAGTGATCATATCACCTCAATAATTATATTTATCAATATTAATCTCTTTTCAAGGAATATTTGCACCAAAATTCACCCAAAATTACATCCATAGGAAAAAGTGTTCAATGTGTGAAAACACTTAAAAAAGAAAAACAATTTTTGAACAAATATTACAACAAAATTCCAATGTGGCAAAAATGATTACAATGAAATGTCAATGTGGCACACTACAACAAAATTCCAATGTGGCAAAAATGCCAACACTAACCTTAAGTCCACTTATAAGCCCATCTTTGTCAGCCTTCTTTAAGTTCCTACTCAAAACTTCTACCATAATAATGAACAAATAAGGAGATAAAGGATCTCCTTGTCTAAGGCCTCTCTTGGATTTAAAATATTCTATCACTAACCCATTTACCAACCATAAGAAACTATAGAGACACAAGCTTTAATCCATTTAACCCATTTATTTTCAAAACCAAACTGATCTAAAACTACAAAAATAAAATCCCATTTAACCCTATCATAGGCTTTACTCATATCAAGTTTTAGGATCATTACTTTCTCTTTTCTTGAAGTTTCTAGATGTATAACTTCATGAGCTACTATGATCCTGTCCAGTATATGTATCCCTATCACAAATCTTCCTTGCTCTTCTAAAATAATTTTGTCTAGCAATGGCCTTAATCTATTTGCCATCACTTTGGAAATAATCTTATAAACCATATTACATAGGCTTATTGTTGGACTTTGATAACATATATTATTGTCTCCCTACGTAGCTAAGTTTAGTTTAGCATTGTTAGCATTATTGAAAGTATATAGGATGGAAGTTAGACTTTGTCTAACTTAAGGTGTTAGCAGATCTTGTTTACGAAAATAATGGTGCTCTAACAATGTTGAGCCCAGATTAGCTTTTTCTCAAACTTATATATTGTAATCCTGATTCACATATCAATTAACTAATGAGTTTATGCCTCTTTTTGGTATCAGAGCTTTAGGAGAACAAACAAAATATTCCTATCATGAATATCGTGGGTTCAGATCTGCATGTTGAAGAGATAGGTGAGTTAGATTTTATGTTATCGAGGAGAGCGTGTTTCTGTTTGGAAACACTAATGAGATGAAACTTTGTCTATGAAAATATGTATGCTTCATTCATGTAGAGTGTCCACTTTTAGATCTGCTAGATGCTACACAAAAATGTGTGTGAGTGATAGGCTTGTTTTTGACATGTGTGAGTTAGAAATGTGAAGATGGATTCAGCACCCTATGAGAAAGTTCGTGCACAGTGTTTGTATTGTCTATATTATTGTTCTAGAAAATAGATAATTTTCAATGATTGGAAGGCCTGAGTTGATCAGCGTATTAAGAAAGAATTGATCAGAGTATTCAGTTATTGGCTAGTCTAATAGGCATGCTAGAAGAATCGCATGAAGACAGTCAAACCAACGTGAGAGAAGTTAGAAAGAACGTTTGATTCGTTGAGAGGTCAACGCATTTAATGTGAGTGTTGAAGGCATATTGGACGTCAAGAATTTTGTAGATGGACATCAAGCGTGCTAGAGAGCACAACATGAAGCCACTTGTCCCAGTGGAAGAAGGCTTGAAGAGAGGTAAAATAATATACATCATATGGTTGATGAACCGTGAGTCTTTATTGTTTTAGACAACCGACGTATTCTTTTTGTGCGGACGGTGAGCCATGGAGCCTGCGTTGTGTGGAGCCGACGAATTGGATTTCAAAGGCACTAAAATCAAGTCAAAGGTTGAGGAACTAAGTTTTCCTACCTATCAATGTAGACATCCGCACTATGCTGAGTGGTAAGGAGTTAGTGCTGTGTTTGAGAGGAAACAGTCAGCATTGTATTTGTGAAGGTAGTACCATTTCTTATTTGGTAATACCATTGTGTAAGGCTATTGGTTACAACTTGATTTACTCCTTTTTCCACTTAAAACTTATACTTACAACATTCCTATTGCTATCCATCTATTGGTATAAGTCTCTTTGTAGTATCATAAGAAGTATATGCTATAGAGGATGGTGTAAGACAAGTTTCACAAAAGGCAAATTGAAACTATTTGATAAGTTGTTATATTACTGCTATTTGTTGAAAACGGAGATAGTAGTATAATTTTTTTCACTTGTAGGCAATGGTTGCCACTAATAATCTACCTATTCCTAAGTTCAATGGGCTAGATTATGAGTATTGGTCTATCAAGATGAAGATCTTACTCATTGGTAAAGGGCTATGGGACATAGTCAAAGAAGGCTACACCGAACCTGTTGATTGGACAACCTTGAGTGCAACAGATAAAACCAGCAAGAAGGATGCCCAAAAGAAGAACTCTTTTGCTCTCTACCATCTCCAAGCAGCTTTGGAGAAAAGCATCTTTCCTAGGATTGCTTCTTGTTCAACAGCACTAGAAGCATGGAATACCTTGAAGGATAGCTATCAAGGGAGAAATCAAGTGAAGCAAGTGAGGCTTCAAACCTTGAAGAGAGATTTTGAGAATATCAAAATGCAAGATGATGAAAAAGTAGGTGATTATTGTGTTAGAGTGAAAGCCATTGTAAACAAAATGCAAACCCTTGGAGAAGACATAAAAACTGAAGTGGTTGTGAAGAAAGTGTTGAGAACACTTCTTCATAAGTGGAACCATATTGCTATCATTATTGAAGAATCTAAATATTTGTCTACTCTAACATTTGATGCACTAATTGGTTCTTTGATGTCCCATGAAGAGAGACTACAGAGTTCTACATCATCAAGCTTTGGAGGTGATGAAAAAGCATTCTCATCTAAGGAAGGTGAGATTCATGGCAATGCACAAGGAAGAGGACAAGGAAGAGGACAAAGGAGAGGCAAAGGAAGAGGAAGAGGTAGATCAAGAGGTGGCAACCAAGGAAGAGAAAGAGGAGGTGACAAATCAAAGAAATCTTGTTACAATTGTGGTAAGCTTGGTCACTTTGCTAAAGATTGTTGGTCCAAGACTTCTCAAGAGGGAAGAGGTCAATATGGAAACTATGGAGAAGAGGAAGGAAATTCAAATTTATTCCTCTTCAAATTTGTTCCTCACATATGGAAAATCAGATCAAAATCTTAATGAAACTTGGATTTTGGATACTGGTTGCTCAAATCATATGAGTGGTAAAGAAGAGCTATTTGCTACAATGGATTCCACCTACAATTCAAAGATCAAATTGGGAGATGACAAGGCACTACAAGTTGAAGGCATGGGAGCCATGGAGGTTCCAACAAAAGAAGGCACAAAGAAGGTGAACAATATCTATTACACTCCTAAACTCCAACATAATTTGCTTAGTGTTGGACAAATCATGGAAAAGAACTATAAACTTGTTTTTGAAGATGGAAAATGTGTAATTTTTGACAAAAACAATTGTAATAGAGTTGTCACAAATGTACCTATGAAAAATAATAGGTTATTTCCTCTTAAGTTTTGGGAACAAGGAGGTGCTCAACTTGCTAGTGTGGCCATAGAAAATCCAAGTGTGCTTTGGAACTTGAGATATGGTCATCTTAAATTTTCAAGCTTGAAGTTGTTGACTTCACAAGCTATGGTGTGTGGATTACCAAAATTTGAAGAGCACAAGGAGGTGTGTGAAGGATGTGTTTTGGGAAAGCACTCAAGAACAAAGTTTCCAAGAGGACAAGCATGGAGAGCAAGCCATCCACTACAATTGGTACATTCGGACATTTGTGGTCCAATGAATACCAAAATCTTGGGTAACAATTCTTACTTTCTCACTTTCATTGATGATTTCTCTAGAATGTGTTGGATTTATTTTTTGAAAACTAAAGATGAAGCTTTTGAATGTTTCAAGGATTTCAAAAATAATGTAGAGAATCAAAGTGAGTATGTTGTAAAAATATTAAGGACTGATAGAGGAGGGGAGTTTTGTTCAAATGCATTTCTCAAATATTGTAAATATTGTGGGATCAAAAGGCAATTAACTACTGCCTACACACCACAACAAAATGGTGTGGTTGAAAGGAAGAACCACACTATTGTAGAAATGGCTAGATCAATGCTTCAAACAAAGAAACTCAGTAACATGTATTGGGCTGATGCTATTAGGACAAGTGTTTACATTTTGAATAGGAGTCCCACTTCTAGTTTAGATGGGATAACTCCATATGAGGGATGGTATGGCAAAAAGCCAAATGTAAATCACTTCAAAGTTTTTGGTTGTCTTGCATATGCACACATTCCTGATGAGACAAGAAAGAAACTTGATCCCAAAAGTCAAGCATGTATTTTCATTGGGTATTGTGAGTCTTCAAAGGCATATAGACTCTACAATCCAAAAACACACAAAGTTGTAATTTCCAGAGATGTGATTTTTGATGAAGGGGGAGTATGGGGTCATCAAAAACTTTTTTTTGATGATGGATCTCAAGATGCAAGCTCCTATCAAGTGCAGCCCATTAATAAAATCAGCACTGGAAATCCTCCTCCAAGTCCAAAGAAGAGTTCTACTCCAAGTACAACAAGTGCTACTCCAAGTTTTTCTCCACAAAGATCAACAAGTTCTTCTCCAATGCCAATGGAAGTAGATTCACCATCAAGAGGTAAGAGAACACTTCAGTACCATCCCTCCTACCAAATTATGGACAAGAATTTTCAAAGAAGATACACTAGAAGCCAAGCTAGTGAAATGAATGAAGTCTTGAAAAGACTTGAAAATTTGCACATGTATGGTGATGAAGACTCTCAAGAGCCTAAGGGAGATGTTGTAAACTATGCTTTAATGACTAGTGTAGAGCTAGAGCCATCTAGTTATGAAAAAGCATGTACTCATGATGTATGGCAACAGGCCATGAAAGAGGAAATGACCTCTATAAAAAAGAATGATACATGGGAGCTAGTGGAGCTTCCTAAGGGCAAGAAATATGTTGGATGTAAATGGGTCTATAAGACCAAGTTCAATGTTGATGGGAGAATTGAAAGACACAAGGCAAGGCTAGTAGCAAAAGGGTTTACTCAAAAGTATGGGATTGACTATGAGGAGACCTTTGCTCCTGTTGCTAGACAAGAGACCATTAGACTAGTGCTTTCTTTGGCTGCCCACAAAGGGTGGAAAATTCAACACATGGATGTTAAGAGTGCCTTTATCAATGGGTACTTGAATGAAGATGTTTTTGTGCAACAACCTCAAGGTTTTGAAGAACAAGGTAAGGAGAACCTTGTCTACAAATTGAAGAAAGCATTGTATGGCCTAAAGAAAGCACCAAGAGCATGGTACTCATGCATTGATGGCTACTTTCAAAAGTATGGATTCACTAGGAGCAAAAGTGAACCTACTCTCTACTACATGAAATAAGGTAAATATATTATCATTGTGTGCTTATATGTGGATGATCTAATATTCATGGGTAGTAGTGATAAAATGAATGAGGAGTTCAAACACTCCATGATGAAAGAGTTTGAAATGAAGGATCTAGGTTTGATGCATTACTTTCTAGGAATGGAGGTACATCAAATAGGAAATGAGATCTTCATATGTCAACATAAATATGCTCATGACATGATAAAGAAATTTTCTATGGAGCAATGCAAGTCTGTTGCAACTCCAATAGGTCATGGGATACAATTATGCAAAGAAGATGGAGCACCAAAAGTTGACAAGACCACTTACAAGAGCATGGTTGGGAGTCTAATGTTTCTCACCAACACACGACTGGATATTCAATATGTTGTTTCTCTAGTTTCAAGGTATATGGCTGATCCATTTGAACTTCATCTACAAGAAACTAAAATAATTTTGAGATATGTAAAGGGTACATTGGATTATGGGATCCATTACCACAAATGTAATGATGTAAAATTAGTTGGCTTTAGTGATAGTGATTGGGGAAACAATATAGATGATAGGAAATCTACTTCAAGAAATTATTTTAGTCTTGGGTTAGGACTAATTACTTGGAGTTCTAAAAAGTAAACTATTGTAGCACTATCATCTACTGAGGCTGAGTACATAGCAATCACAAATGCTAGTACCCAAGCCTTATGGTTGAGAAAAGTACTTGAAGAAATAGGTGAAAGACAAAATGATCCTACCATATTGTATTGTGACAATATGAGTGCCATACAATTGGCACATAATCCTATCCACCATAGTAGGTCCAAGCACTTCGACATGAAGTATCACTTCATTAGAGACATGGTGGAGAAACAGGTGGTTGAGCTAAACCATTGTAGCACTTTGGACAACATGGTAGATATCTTCACCAAAGGAGTTGCTAAAGCTCAGTATATAAAGTTGAGAGATTGTCTTGTCAACCCTCTCAACTTTAAGGGGGAGAATGTTGGACTTTGATAGCATATATTCTTGTCTCCCTACGTAGCTAAGTTTAGTTTAGCATTGTTAGCATTGTTGAAAGTATATAGGATGGAAGTTAGACTTTGTCTAACTTAAGGTGTTAGTAGATTTTGTTTATGAAAATAATGGTGCTCTAACAATGTTGAGCCCATATTAATTTTTACTCAAACTTATATATTGTAGTCCTAATTTGTATATCAATTAACTAATGAGTTTATGCATCACTTATGGATCTAAAAGAATCAAACAATTCAACATCCTTATTTTTTGGAATTAGAGTAAGATATGTTGCATTTATTTAATAAAGTATGTATTGTTTTACCCTAGACTATTCCACTACCACCAATAAAGAATCCTTCACCATATCCCAATTATGTTGGTAAAAATCTGCAGAGAGTCCATTTGGACCTGAGGATTCCTTATTAAAAGAGAAAAGAGCTAAATGAACTTCTTCTAGAGTAATAGGCTCCATTAGTTTTCAATTGTCTTCATTTGATATAACTAAAGGAACATCTTGAAGAAGTTTATAATTAAGAACTTCGGTCTCCTTTGAACCTAAAATATTTAGATAAAATGACTTTACCTCTTTTCTAATTTCACTCTGATATTCAATCCAAACCACTTCTATTGATTGAATTCTACTAATACTGAAATTTGATATTTGTACTATATCCATCCTATGATTTTTATTTTTTATTTTTATCTCCTTCTTTTAACCAAGTATGTCTTGATTTTAATATCCAAAATTTCTTCCTTAATCCAAATATTATGATATGCACTAAGCAACTCCCTTTCCTCTGAAATTGGATTATTATCATCACTTTTTTAGAATTTTGAAAATTTATCTATTAGTGCTTCTTTCTTCTCAAAAATGTTTCCAAAGGTGTTCTTGTTACATTCTTTTAATATAGATGTCATAGCTTTAATTTGGTTTGGAAGAGCATACAACCCACCATTACCTAAATAATTCCACGTTTGAGCTATCATATCAACAAATTGAGGATGATCTTCCTACATTTGCTCATATTTAAAATATGATATTTTTTTAAATTCATTTACCACCATTTTAACTCTTTTTGGCTAGTGATATGAACCAATCCTTGTTAAGGTATTAATTTTAGCACAAGTTCCTTCATCTAGCCAATGATACGAGGGAATGAATTTATCTATTGTTTTTGCTATTAGGTTCTAGCCTCTCCTATTTTTCTTCCAAATATAGTTATATTCTTCAAACTCAACTTCTCATAGATTATTATTTTGAATAAAAGCTGAGAATATTTCATTGGGTCAATTTCCTAATCCCCAAATTTTTCATCTAGCTTGGTTATGGCATTAAAATCTCCAATGATCTTGAATCAATTTTCTTGGTCTTTGCTTCTCATAAAAGCTTCAATCCCAATCCAGAATTATAATCTACTTGACTGATTTGTAGGTCCATAGACATTTATAAGGATGAAATGAATATTTGCGAAGTAGCAAGTGACTAAAGAGGCTATCCAATGCCTAGTTTTATGAATGGTTACACAAGAGGTTATAGAAGGATTCCAACAAGTTATAACTCCCCCTACCGCTTCTTCAAAATCTATAGCATCCCATTAACATCTTGCCCATACTACTTTCATAGTTTTTGAAACTTCTTCTTTTGTCATTTTAGTTTCCTAGATACAAATAATATTAGGTTTATTACTTAAACAAAGGTCCCTAATACACCTTTGCTTTGAGGAGGCATTACCACCCCTTATATTCCATGAGATGATAATCATATCTCATTAGGGGCTTTTGGCCTCTCCTACGTATTAATAATATCATTTTATTGTTTGGTAAAGAGAAGTTCAACCAACTTAGTTTGTGTTGCTTTCTCTATGTTTGCTCTTGCTTCCATGGATCTTGCTTGATAATTTGAGGGTTTTCTTCTTTTTTCCTTGCATATAGAAGGAGTAGGTCTTATTATTCTATTCCTCAATATTCTTTCACAATTTTGTTTTTCATCATATTTATCCTCTCTTGGATCTATTATAGAAGCTTTTGACTTGTCTTGCTCATTTTTTGGTATTTCCTTATTAATGGTAGAGGTATTAACTTCTAAAATTGCATTTTATTTACTAATTATTTTCTCCTAAATGGTGCATGATACTTCAAGAGAGTCTTCAAAATATTATGAGACACATTCCTTAGGTTCATAAAGAATGTCCTTCCTTAAATTGTGATCATACTGAATAGATAGTTCCTTGTTAATATGTTGAAATTATTGTATTGTGTCCTCTAAGTTTTGATCTACTTTTTCTTCATATGCTAAAGCATCAAAAGAGTTGGTATTTCTTCCAATATCCTTCCTTATTGGTATCCACCATTTATTTTATTTTATTTTTCTAGATCTATTTTTTGGAAGTTGAAAACCATCTTCATCCATAACCATTTATAAATTTCTCTTATGGTTTTCTACAAATTATTTTGTTGGGCTCTTCTTAGGGAATGATCTCTCAATATGCCCCACTTCATGACATATTCTACATATAAATGATATATTTTCATAATCTATAGTTTGGATCCACATCTTATCCCCATACTTAAGAATGATTGATTCTAGTAAAGCTTTACTTATATCAATCATGATCAATTTTTCAATATAAATAGCCAAAAATCCATCTTTTGTCGTATCTGAAATCTCAAGGAATTCTCCTAGAATTTTTCCTATTGCCTTGAAGTTATATATTTTCTAAAATTCAATGGGTAATCCAAACATCCTAACCCAGATCGGTACTAGGGATGGATTTACATTTTTAGGTGAAAAGCCTTTGTACCAGTGGGTAAGGAAGAGTCCTGCTCTTACCATAAACCAAGGACCCCATTTTAGTATTCTTTCTCTTTATTCCCTAGAAAAAGAAATGGATAGGAAGAAAATTTTGGGAAGAAATGATAGAATCAATCCTAGATACTTCCAACTCCTATCAATCCATTTTTTCAAGGTTGAAGCCCCTGGCCAATACCCATTAAATTTACCAAAAACTACCCTATCTTGGAGCAAAGAGGATATCTCTGAGGTGTGCTTACTAACCTCTACCATTATATATGATTCTAAGTATTTAAATATAAGTAGGTTCATGGAAAGGAAACTAAAACTTAAAATCTATTGAATTTATCTGAATTTCCTCTAGCAAATATAATATTGAGAAAAACTTAATAAATTTTTCATGCACAATTTCTAAGATAAAGAAAGAAAGAAATTAGCTAAAAAATTATTTGTCTAGATAGAATATCTTGCCTTGCTGAAGTCCTAGCCCTTCATTGCTCTTCCCATCATTTGAACCCTAGTTGACAAATATTTGCAATTTTGTTTTTCACAACTTGAAAAATTGTCACTACCCTTGTTTTGAATGGTTGACTTCACAGGGTTGTATCTCCCTCAATATTGCTTAGATTTTAATATATGACCATCCATTTTAAATATATTAAAATTATGCACACATTGGTCCAAGAATCAGCCAAATCGGATAACTCTTCATGAAGATATGGCTCCTAAAAGATGAGATGTTTTTTAGGAAAAACCCTAATCCTTCGCACATCATGATCTTTCTACTCATTGCACCATAATTTTATTTATAATAATATTATTAGATAACTATATATGGATTATATATTAGTAATAGTATATAATTTTAGTACCTTCATTGCAATTGATGGAGTTTGAGTCATTGTGCTTAATTATTTAAAGTACTTTTAAAATAATTCATAGTAAATAATTAGTTTCAAATGTATTAAAAGAAGTTTCTTTCACAAGCATATATTCTTTGTCTTCATAGTTTTTTTAGAGAATTTTTAACTTATTACAAGCCATGACATCTATGGATTGACTAAGGCTTTATTTTTTCTAGTTTATTTATTGAATTGGACTTTAAAACACTTACATCCTATTTGTTTACATTATTGTTTTGAAGTTCTTTTCTTCTTATTATTTTTGGTGAGTGATTTAAATTATTTTTCTAAACTATTAATATATTATATGACCATGTTCATTCCCTAGTAATATTCATAATCTATCAATTTTTTTCACATATTAAGATTCAATGCATGTAAATATCTTATCATTGGAAATATTCATTGTTTGAACATAGATTACCATGCATAATGTGAATAATTATTTTTAATTATAAAACCAAAAATTATAAAATTGTTATGACATAAAATCTAATGGAATGTTCACATGAAATCATTTTATTGATCACTTTGTTCCTAGCATTGTAAACCCCTTCTATATTACAAAAGAGATTCAAAAGTAGCTACTAGGGTGGTTCTATGTAACTCTTATCTATATTTAACAAAACATAATTGCTAATTGAGTAAAGACTAAATACCCTTCTATTCATGTGGTACAACAAACTTGAACCAAATAAACACCCAAAAAGACACCATTATGTGAAACAAGGACTCGAAACCAAACAATCATTCTTGGTTGAAAGAGTAGATGCATATGTCATCCTGTCATGAATGCAATGAATGAGTTTAAACTCACTATAAAAGGATCAATTGAAATATCCAATAATTATTGTGTATACCACTTATAGAACTAAACCCTATATACCATTATTGAGATCCATGGGATTTGTCTTCATGTGTAAAATGATCTCTTCCAAATGTATGGTTGCCTCTTTAATTTCCTTCATGTATCGGTTATAATATATTATTTTTTGAGATATACCTTTGTTATTTATTGGACCCACAAATATTGTTGCTCATATTACTTAAGATTATCTTCTTCCATTGATGCTACCATACCCACTTTTGATAGGCTATTTTATCTATAGGATATTGTTGTCTTCCATGCAACCTTCATTTATATTTTTTCATAATGCACTATAAATGATTCTTTAAATGCTACAATTAAGTGATTTTATGAGATAAGAACTTTCTATTTGGTGTTAATGCTTAGATGTGTAAATGAACCACTAAACTATTAGAAATTAAGCTTCAAATGAATTGCATTAGACAATGATATGTATTTAAAGTATCTAGGATGCCTTATTTAGGGATACCGACCTTACAACTACATTATTCTTATACCACATGCATGGACATTGTAAAGTATGGTTTAGATCACATGTCCTATCACATGGAATATGATGGTGGTTATACCCTTGTCCTACAGTAGACCATACAAACCATGTGTTGAGTGGTTACTCAACTTATATAAATACCTACTATGATGTAATAATTCCTAATAAACCCCTCTTATTAAATCATAGTCAAAATATCTATGGTGCTTATGACTAAAGAACACTATCTAGGGTCATGTAGAAATTTGAGATGAACTCCTCCCTTAATGTAGACTCACTTAGATACTTGAGAGTGTCAAATTCTACCAATAATGCACTCCAAAATAAAAAAATACTTATTCAATATTTAATGATTTAAGTGTGTTTCTTTGATGTCTTCAAGTAAAGCATGTGTTTCATCAATGTGGAGAAACTTTAGTAAATATACCAGGTGTTGATGAGATCAAGTGTTCTCTTGTTGCATATAACTATTCTCAAATATTATCTTGATCAATATCTTTTGTTGAGGTAAGATCAATCAATAATTTCTTCTTTTATATGGCTTCACTTATTTGATTAAGTTTTTAATTATGATATTCTTTCTTCCTTTGAATTTTGTTGTGATGTGTTACCATGCATCCTATATCAATAATATAATTGACTAATTTTCAATACTTTTAATGTGTTGTCATATCTTTTTTTCAATCTTATTTCCATATCAAGATTTGACTATATTTATATGGAGTGATATAAACCATATTTGCTTTTTATTTGTATTGTTCATATGTAGGAGACATTGTTTATGGAATGCAATATATTCATACTTTATTTAGTGTGCTATTGACGGTTTAATCTTCAAAACTTGTTGCATTGATTCCTGATTCTCTTTTCTATATTCAAAAAATTTTATGGTGAAAAATAATATTTTGAATGTACATATTCACTCTTAGGTCCTTGGTTCTTGATATTCCTAGTTTCATTATACCAATAATAATTTGTATGATTTAAATGCATCCAATTTTTGTGATTTGTCATATCTTTGGAATCATACCAAATATTTATGTATTGTCTTATCTCTACTTTTGCAACAAACACATGTTATTCTTCTTCATTTTTTGATTCTTTTCTTCTTCTTGTTATTTAAATTGATTCTCTTTGGCTTACTTTGATGTGCCTTTCTCCAAATTTGATTTTTATTTTCTAAATATGACCTATTTTACTGCTGGCTCATCTCTCATGAAGGTGAATATTTTTGAATGGAATATACCAAAAATCCTTCATGGTATGTCCAATTCTTCTACAATGATCACACATCTTTTATGTGTAGAAAATAATTTGAGAATAATTCCTTTGATTCTAAAATCTATAAAATTTATTTCTTTTTTGGAAGTGCTATGGAGATCTCATGCCTCTTCTAAATGGTTGCTTCTCTCTTTTGATTGTAACTAGTTACTGTTTGTCTTTTGTAGTATGTAAGGCCTCTACTTTTTGAAGTAGTGTTTGATCAATAACATTTAATATAGTAAAAAATATTGAACTTGGATGGGAATGATATCAAAATAGTAGGAACTAATGTTTCATTAGATACCTAAGTTCCTAGTGCTTGTAATGATGCTCACAATTCTACTACTCCCCTTATGAATCTTTTGAAAAAAATTTGACTCTTTGTTTTTAGACAATGAAACTGAATTTGGAGGAATAGAATATAATTTTGATTCTTGGCTTCAAATATTATCTTCAAATTATCCTATGCATATTTTTCTTTGGTTGTATCTTGAATGTATGCTTGGACCTTATCTACTAGTCTAAACATGATGATGGGTCTTTCCTTTTTGTCTGCCTTGTCAAAATTTTCTTGATCTTCTCCTTCTTCTATAGGATGGTTAATGCTTCCATCAACTACTTCCCAAAATTCCTCAAACTCAAGTTGTTTCATGATTTTGGTCTTCTAGGTAGCATAGTTATTTCCTCTCATTAATTGGGAATTAGGTAATAAGAATTTTGGTGCTCCACTAGCCATTGTAAACTTTTACAAAATCTGATTTTTTTTCTTTTGTAAAGTCTGCTTTGAAAAGATTTTTTGATGAGTATATATATGGCTATACTAAAATTAATGTTTCAAAAATATGAGAGTTGTGTCTTACTAAGTAGAGGGAATTTTTCTTCCTCTAAGGAATATTTCTTGGCATGTTCCCTATATTTTTACTTTTTAAAAATTTTCTTCCTTTTTCAAAATTGTCTATTCTTTATGTTTCAAGAATATTTTTAAAAAATTATTTCACAAAATAAAACTTATAGAGGTGATAATGGTTATAAATCTTCATTTTTTTCTTCTCTAGAAAAATGAGATATTTCTTTTCTTCTCTCAAAAAATTTAAAAATTTCAAAATACCTTTCCATATTATGTGCAATCTTGGCACTATGTAATTTTCCACTTATCAACTTTTAATTTTTCCTTGGACTTATTTTGATGTCCAATCATTTGCTCCATGGGTATATTTTTTATTTGTCCTATTGTATCACTCCAAATATTTTGCATCCTTACCTTCAGGCTATAGGATCCACGCCCAAAAGGGGGATGCGAGAAGGATGGGACAATACCTCGGACTGAGAGGCCCTTTGAAGGTCCTGCCTCTCGGGGGAGGGGTATAAGGGTGAATTTTTGATGGATGGTGGGTTCACCAGGAAACTTTTGAGTGGCAGTTTCCATGCCTAGGTTTAGAGTAGGTTTGATGTGTTCATTTTGTGCTTTAATCATTCAATTCCTAGGTTTGACCAAGATGAATCTAAAATATTCTATATGCCAATGCTGATTTTTATGGATAGAGAAAACATGAATAAATGCTAAATACAGAAAGTAGGTTAAATGAAACAGAATATACCTGATTCTAGATGTTTGATGAAGATTCTGAGTTTTGTAGCAGTCCAAATCATCTCAAATCATACTTAATCATCTGGAATTGCACAGAATCATCTTAGATCTCAGTTGGTCAATCAGACGAGATCATTGTCAATCTGACAAATTCGTCAAAAACCTGCAATCACAGAAACATATACAAAATACCAAAAATGCAATTGCAAAAGCAAGGGGAAATGATGGAAATAATAGTAAACTTACCTAAATGATGAATCCAGATAGCAATTAAAAGGAAATGCATCAATTTGACAATTTATTTCAACTTTATCATGCATCTATACTAAATGAGGTGAACTCCAAGATGCATAAATATAATAACTAAGATAATGCGTAAAGAAATGCAGAAAAACAATAAGGAAATGCAAACTCTGGGCTCTGATTGTCCCCAATCTAGATTACAATCGATATCGCCTCCAATCATACACGATCGTCGTCAATCTATGATAGGATCATTTGAAATTGTCTGGAATTGCCTATGACAATCCAAAATTGCTCTGGTTGAAGAACAGTAAGATTCCTGCAAGAAAACTTGAAATATGCAATGTAAACAAAAGTATGAAGGTGTTATAAGGCACAAGGAACTAAATTTGTAGGGAAATCCGTTAGCTAGGGGGTTCAAGGGGATAAACTAAGAAAGTCCTAGTTTATATAGGATTAGGGAGAGGTTAGGAGGTTGGAGATCATCCCAATTTGGGATATCTCCAACAGGGGAGACTCTAACTACACAGACACATTTTTTGCACAGGTTAGAGAAGCTGTTGAAACAGAAGCTAATTATGAAAATTTGATTTTGGGATGAAATCGTCTGGACGTTCTGTTCTAGATGAATTTGTCAGATCTGGGATGATTTCATCTTATCTATGACGATATCGTCCAACGGACAAAACAAATCCTAAAAATGATGCAAAAAACAAGGGAAGCGGGTAACAGGCGGTTAACGGGTGGTTTGGGGGTTAAATTCAAATTTTTATCTTTTTACTAAGGTTTAACTGTGCCAATTTTAGGGTGCTACATTTTTCCCCCTCTTTAGCGAATTTTCCAAAGAAAATGCATTAAAGACGAGTTTTTACCATTTTATTAGAAAGCAAAAATGTACTCAATTTTTTAGACAATGATTCTAGGTCGAATCGTACGACTGCTTACTATGGTGCCCCCTCCGTGTTTTTACCCAAATCGAATGTTTGAGGTAAAAGCATGGAAAAGCAAAATTAAAAAAATGTTGTTGTTTTTAAATAAAATTAAGAAAAATAGGGAAAACCCTAATTCATTTTTACTATTCATTTTCACTATTTTTAGAGCTCTACAAAAAAAAATGGTTGAGACAGCGCACCGATCGACAGAGGTTCGATGTGGGCTACGGGTAAGGATCTAATCCTAGTGAATTATGTTTGGATTTAATTTGTGCAATTTTTTTTTTGAAATTTTGATTGTTTGGGGCATCACGGCCATTTTTAGGCCGTCGACGATGTCGGGATGAAATCGTCCCTATTTCATCGAAATCATCTCTAGATCATCGATTTCGTTTGAAGGCGAAATCGGCGAACTAGGGGTGATCTCGTCGAAAAAGGGGCGATCTCCAAGTTACAAAATAGGAGATGATTTCATCCTACAAAGGATGAATTTACCCAATTTAGGACGATATCGTCCAATAGTGGACGATATCATCATTTTTATGAAATTAAGCTTGTTTAAAATGTTTTTAATTTGATTTTAATGATTGGTTTATTAATGAATTTTATTATTTTATTGTTTTTTTTGCAGAGGGGATTACTAAAGAGTCGAGAGTGGAAATATGGTGGGTTGCGAGATGACATAATCACGCTCGACCAGGCAGAGCATGATCAACTAGCACAAGTCAGTTTGTAGCATGTGGCAGAGATGACACAAGTACCGACAAACATGGGGCTACTGACAACCCTAGCAGAGAGGTGGTATTCGGGGTCGTCCTACTTTTAGTTACTAATAAGGGAGATGGCTCCCACACTAGAGGACGTATGGAGGATCATGAGGATCCCCATATAGGGACGATTGATGACTCCTACGACCAATCAGATCCAGGCTATGATGAGGTTGATCGAGGATCCGAGCTTTGCCTTGGAGAAGGGCGGAGTGAACATCGAGTCTCTAAGGCAGATTCTTTGGGAATCTATGCTGACTCGGGTTTTGGTCGAGATAGTAGGTGGCTTACTGCTGTGCCACCAGAGCGGGTGCAGATTACCGTAGCTCCTCTTAGATGTGGTTTGTGATATGAGAGACCATGGCTATAGATACTCATGGGGAAGCTTTGTGCTATACCACTTGTATATGATCCTACATGGGGTCGTATACAAGGAAGGCTAATGTCTGGTATTGAAATCGCTACTGTAGGTTTAGTGCTAGAAGCACATCACAATGTAGAGGCTGGTAGGGCTCCCACTGATAGGGGTTGCTTGAAAGAGGCCTGAGTTTTCTACTAGTGGTTACAAAGGGGGTCATAGCGGCAGATAGATCTGTCAATGTCACGAAGGTTGCTGAATGACCTCATCCTGGACCAGATCACCTGGAGGCCATGGTGAGAGCACCTCGAGTGGGCATAGGATGGACAGGAGCTGGCTCACATCAAGCAAGTCTATTGGCTACATATGGAGCGGGGAGAGGTAGATCTCCACTGCTACAACCAGGTTCTATGATAGTTCAGTCTACAACAGGGGATCCCTTCTCTCAAGGATTATGAGTACTCTCATACTGTTCGAGATAGTACCACACTAAGCGAGGCTCTAGAAATGCAGTAGTTCTAAAGTCAAGACATGGATGATGCCCCCATCCAGCTAGTGGATGGTGATGATGCTAGGGTCACATACGGGTATGATGCCTGGTATGCAGGCATCCACCCTCCTTAGATGATGAGGGCATAGGGTCCGATGCACATCATGGTGCGATGGATGGGGAGGCAATGCCAGGCTGTGATTGAGGCAGTGTGGGGTCACAATGGGAGAGAGTAGTGATGGTATCCATAGGAGAGATGCCAAAGGATGGTCCAGGATCCACAGAGGTCATAGTAGATAGGGAGGAGAGAGGAGAGATTCTATTCTCAGCTGGGGTAGAGGCCACCATCGCCCGATAAGGGCAAGGGTGTCAAGGTAGGGGAGAGCAATAAGACGGTGGCTCTTTAGGCTGAGGTTGTCTGCCTCTAGGCTTAGGTGCAGACACTTCAGGATGAGACTACATGGGTCAGGGCTCAGAGCAAAGGGGCGAGCATGGAGGAGCTGGTGTGATCTATGATGTAGACTACGTTATACAAGGAGGTGTACTTCTAGATGGTTTTAGAGGGCTAGAGGGTACAACTCCCAGTCAAAATTTCTGAACCAATCAGGATGGGATCGGCAAGGACATCCTCATGATCGATAGCGAGGACCCGAGACACAACATGGACCTCTATGGGACCACCTCCTCTAGGACATGGCAGGGGAGGAGATGATGCAAAGAGCTCGAGGGCTTCTTGAGACTAGCTGACTATCGACTGCACAAAGATTGTATATATTTTTGAGAGGATTGAGTATGCCAGGGTATTGATTATGGCATACCAATCCAGATGATGTACATATTTGATTGATATATATATATATTGTCTTTTTTTTTTGATGATATGACTTGTGTATATGTTGTATGATGCTTTAATTTTTGAATTTTGGTGATTGATGATTCATGTAATTATGTCGTTTGAAAATAAATTATAATTTTTATGTCATGGCATAAAATTGTAAATGAAATAATCTGATGTGAATAAATTGGTTGTTTTGTGGTGTGATTTAATAAAAGGGACTTTTAACAATAATTTCAAAGGACATTGTCGCTGTTATAGACCATTTCATGGAGTTGCTGCTCGCTAGGTCATCAAGCTAATCCCAGTATAGAAATATTGTGAAAAGTAAAAGAGTGCTTAAGAGACTGTCTTAAGACTTTGGGTTGTGATGATGAAAAATGATAATGATGATTTGCAGATTTTCATAAAAATATTATGCATGACATATTAAAGAAATATGATTGTTTGCTAGGCATACATTCCTAAGTGTGATAAAGTTTTTGAATAAGTCCCTAGGAACTATACCATCATTGCAAAATTGAATGTTGACATAATGAAATGAAAAAAATGTGTTCGTTCTTGTTAAAGCACAATTGTGTAATATAAATATGTAAGCCATATGTTTTTATAAATTAAAACGAATGGGAAAATAAAATTAGAACAATGGTTTGCGCTAGGCGTAGACTTATAGGTATAGACTTATACCATCATCACGAAATCCAAAGAAGAAATTGATATTTTAGTTTTATTGCATGATTGATTTTTGATTTTGAGATAAATAGAAAATATATAAGCTTGAATTTATTTACTAGATTTTGTAATATGTTGTTTGAAAGCATTTTGGGATTTTTGAAAACAATGTATGTAATTGTTTTTATATTAAACAGATGTTCTGAAATAAGAAGAAAAAACTATTCCAAAAGAGTTGCAGAAATACTTTAAATTATCTCAAAGACAAGTATAGATTTATAAGGAACCCTCATGTGCATATATGAGTTTATTGCCAATCTCGATTTATCATAATGATACAAAAATCTCTCAAATACAAATGTGTGTGCAATTGTATTGTTCATTTACCAATTTTGAGCAAGAAAATTTGATACAAGTAATTTGAATTAACAAAATGAGTGTTCGTTGACCATGATTTATATGCATGTAACCATACCAGACTACTATGTAAGTCAGGTTATCAAGAGCTAGCTAATCCATAAGCCAACATAGGTCTATACAAAATAAGGTCTCTAATGTGATAGACATATCACCACGCTAGGAATTACCCAAGGCCAAGCGGGTTGGGCACAAACCACCTGTTATGGGGCTTACCTCACAATTTTTGAATAATTGAGAATTCCAGGGATTCAAGCTCATTCACCCTTCTTTTCTTTTCAAGGGGTAGGGAAAGGGATTTTATTGCTTTTTGCATTTTTTCTTTTTTTTTTTTTGTATTTTTGCGTGGGACTGAGATAATGCTGAAATATTGCTGTGATGGTACAAAATGATATTTTTCTTTTTCTTATTTTCTTTGACTTTTATTTTTCTTCCTATGCTAGGGATACTTGCTCGGATTGGCTGTAGAGCAAGAAATTTTTATTCTGGGTAGGGGTGAGCTTGTCCTTTTGTCAATTCTCAAAGATTCTAGACCATGTGCATTATAGGATAGCAGGGGAAATGTTTTGCTCAAGAAACCACTTCTACTATGTAGCATCATATTGAATTTGCAATGAAATCATTTTAATGTGAAAAGATATGCTTCGTTCAAGTAAATAACAAGATCAGTTATCTATGCTCAAAACTTTATTTATTTCAAATATGGAATTTGATATAAGAGAGATTAATAATCATACCAAATAAAATCAAGATATTTATTCATGTGAGTGTGAAAGTGCGGGATTCCAAATAAATGCTAATTTATCCAAAATAACTAAAAATATAACTGCAATACTTCAAGAATTGACAAGTACAAAAATAAAAGATGTTTTTGAAGATTTTGAGGATTTTGATGTTTTTATATTTTGATTTTGATTGATGAATTGAGAGAATAAATACTATTACTATTTGTGAAATTTTTATATAAATGACTAAAAGGAAACAATATGCAAAATAACAATATATACAATGATGAAATGACTAGATTTTATGCATAATAGCGTTTGAGATGCATAATGTTCATAGGTTCTTTAAGATCTTTACCATCTAAGGTAGACAATCTGTATGCTCCTAAGCCAAATTTAGTAGTGATGACATATGGTCCAAGCCAGTTGGGCTCAAATTTACCTTTAAGGTCTTTAGTTGCATTAATATTTTTTTGATTTTATTTTAAGACAAGGTTGTTGATCTCAAAGGATCGATGATGAACTTTATTGAGGTGCTCGTTTAAGCTTGTTTTGGTAGGCACGAAGATGCTCCAAAGCATTGATGCACTTTTCATCTAGGAGTTCCAGTTGACTAAATTTGCCAACACGATATTCATCTCCTACTTCAATATATTGAAGTAGTAGAGCTAAAGAAGGAACTTCTAATTCAAAGGGAAAAACAACTTCAACGCCATAGACCAAAACAAAAGGTGAAGTACCTGTGGGGGTGCGAACGCTAGTTCGATAGGCCCACAAGGCAGGATATAGTTGGATGTGCAAATCTCGACCAAATTTATTGACCAGTATTTTGAGGATTTTGATTAATTTTTTATTGGATGCTTCTGCTTGGCCATTATCCTAAGGATAATAGGGGGTGGACCAACGATTTTGAATTTTATATTTTTTACATAATTTATTGACATCTTTATTTTTGAAACAAGTTCCATTATCTAAGATGAGATTTGCAGGAATTCCAAACTTATAAATGATTTGATTAAAAATAAATTTAGAAACTTGGGTTCCAGTGCAAGAATCTAAGGGCATAGCTTCAACCCACTTCATGAAATACTCAGTGGAGGTTATGATAAATTTGTGTCCATAAGATGACACAGGGTTGATTTTTCCAATGATGTCTAAGCTCCATTTTGAAAAGGGCCAAGGAGATGAAATAGCCTGTAGTTCTTGTGCAGGGGCATGGAAAAGATCAGTGTGTTTTCGACACTTGTCACAATGGTGCACATAATCATGTGCATCATTATCCATGGTAGGCCAAAAATATCCTATCCTAAGGAGTTTCTTAGCAATGGCGCTACCACTAAAATGTCCCCCACAAGATCCATTATGGGCTTCACTCAAAGCTGATCTAGATTCTTCTAGATTCAAACATCTCAATAAGATGCCTTCAAAAGATCTCTTATACAAGGTATTACCAATAATCACAAAGTGAATTGTTCGTCTATGTAATAACCGACGCTGGTTGCTATTACAACCTTCAGGAAAGGTCGCATTTTCCAAAAAATTAAGTATATCAGTGTACCATGGTTCAGGAGTAGTTTCGTTGATTATAAACACATCCAAAGGTTATAAGCATGATTTTATTGAAGCAAGTTCCTGGAGTCGACGAATAATGATGGTAGCATATTTATCATCTAACTCCAAGGGCAAAAGAGATGCAACTGTAGCCATAGCGTCAGCCATACGGTTGCTAGTTTGAGGAATAGCTTCCAAGGTAACTTGATCAAATAAAGATAATATTTGTAAGATATATGTTTTATATGGGTGTAATTTATCATCTTTGGTCTGATAAACATCATTTATTTGATTTATGACAAGTTGAGAATCATCGAAAACCAATAAATTTTCAATTTTCAATGCTAAGGCAGCTCGTAATCTGAGGATTAGAGCCTCATATTCAACAGTATTATTAGTGCAAGCAAATGTTAATTTGAAGGACAGAGGGAGAATATGTTTCTGTAGAGATATTAAAATAATACTTGCACCAGCCCCACTCATGCATTGGGCTCCGTCAAAGTATAGGGACCATTGCTCAGGATGGTCTGCCTCTAATTTAAGGCATTCATTAGGAAACTCAATGATGAGGGGATGGGTAGACTCTAAGGGTGCAACAACTAATTGGTCTACTATGATTTGACCTTTAACAAACTTTTTTCCTATAAACATGAGTTCAAACTCGCTTAGCGCAAGAACCCACTTTGCTATGCGACCAGATAAGTACGGTTGACTCATGAGATATCGCAAAGGATCGAATTTAGCAATAACATACATTTTTTGACTGAGCATATAATGGCATAGTTTCTATGTAGAAAATACAACTACAAGACATAACTTCTCTAATACTGTATAGTAAGTTTCATAATTTATTAAGGTTATGCTAATGTAATAATTAGCATGTTATTTCTTCTCATCATCAAGTTGAGCTAACATAGCTCCTAAGGCAAAATATGAAGCATAAATGTACAAGATAAATGGGCGATCATATTTAGGTGGTGAAAGCATCGATGGTTTAAGAAGATATTGTTTAAGGAGTTCAAATGCTTCTTGACATTCGTCGTCCCAATGAAAAGAGACATCTTTGTTAAGAAGCTTAAGAAAGGGTCCGATTTTGTCTGCCAACTTATCAATGAAGGGCTGAATAGCTTGAAGCTTACCTTTGTAGACTTCGTAATTTAGATATATTTGTGGGTGCGGGCATATCAGTGATAGCCACAATCTTAAGAGGGTCAATTTCAATGCCATGTAAAGAAACTATAACCCCCAATAATTTACCAGACTTAACTCCGAATATACATTTGGCTGGATTTAGTCGGATAAGATATTCCCTTAACCGATCAAAGACTTTTCTCAAGTCATCTAAATGATCATCTTATTTGATGGAACGAGCTATAATATCGTCTACATAATCATGTAGAATATCATGCATCATATCATGAAATATATAAGTCATGGCTCGTTGATAAGTTGCACCTGCATTCTTCAAACCGAATGGCATCACTTTCCAACAAAAGGTTCCCCAAGGGGTAATAAAGGCTATTTTAGCCTGATCTTCAGGAGCTATCTTGATCTGATTATAACCAGAGAATCCATCCATTAGGGATATCATTCCACTCCCAGTAGTAAAATCAATGATCTGATCCATATTGGGAAGAGGAAAATCATCTTTAGGGTATGCAAAATTAATATCACTAAAGTCTGTGCAAACCCTAACTTTGGTAGCTTCTTTCTTAGTTACTGGAACTACATTTGAGATCCATTCAGCATAATCAATGGCTTGTATAAAAATAACCTTCAAAAGTTTTTCTAATTCTCCTTTGACTAGTAAGGCCACTTTAGGATGCATTTTTCTAAGTTTTTGTTTAATAGGTTTAGCATCCTGATGGACTACTAGATGATGCATAACTATAGAAGGGTCTACCCTGGCATATATTCATATGTCCAAGAAAAAAAAATCTTCATATTCTTTGAGGAATGAAATGTATTTATCTTGTTTTTCTTGGCTCAATTATGATCCAATGTTGATGATGTGAGGGTTATCTTTGGTTACAATGTTAATTTTTATAATTTTTTCAACTTCCATATGTAGATCTCTCTTAAAATTAGACGGGGCAGGTGAAACTCCCAATTATTGTAGTTCTTCCAAGGTTAGCTTGGATAATTTGTCTTGAGGAGTCATGCCCTCAAGCCGGGCTATACTAGGTATAGAGCCATCAAAATAAAAGTTGTTATATAACAACTCATCAATGGAGACGTCATGGAAGATATCCCCTTCCAACTCATCGTCGGATGCAACAATCATCTCAGGGTAAGCTAAAGATAGCATATTACATGTAAATGGGTTATTCCTTAAACGCAAAGCATCGTGTTCATCCAAATAATCTTGGTAAGATATGATATGGTCATCATCCTCGAATGGGAAGGGCTAACCTTTACTAGGAAATAGGCCCACGCCACATCAGGCAGGCCATGGTTCTACCTCAAAAGGTTCTTTCATACCATTTTGGGAAGGTCCCAATCCTTTCCCTTTATATCCCAATTTAAGCATTATAGGCTTAGCTTTAACATACTCATTAGTAAAATAACAACGAGCATACCCATCATAATGGGTCTTGATGTTTCTAGGTATTCTTCCCCAGTCATATCCCTTATAAATAAAAGCACATCTCCCGACTTGGTAGATACTTCCCATAGGCTGTGGGAGGCCCAAGGTACGAGGAGAGGGTGGCAATTTATTTAAAAGAAGGGAATCTTGCATAGCAACGTTCATTTTTTTGGATACAAGAATTTTAGATAAATCGGGTAAGAGCTCATTAGTAAGAGCATAAGAGGTAGAAGGAACATTTCCTACATTTTCGGATGTGGAAATTATGCCTTTAGAGGATGTAGATGTTATAGAGATGTCAATGGATGGGTCTAAAGGTATGGAAGTGATAGGAGTAAGACAAGAAGCATTGGTTGTGGGTTTAGGATCCTTTTGGGGTCCTAATGTGGTTTGTTCGAAAGACGGTTGAACTATTTGTAGAGGTGTAGTTGATGGAGTAGATGATGTTATGAGTGTGTGTTTCACATGCTTAGGCGGATGACTAGAATTAGGATGTGTGGATGACAGAGCAGGGCAAAATTGAACTCCAATAGGTTTTGCCAAAGCACACATATTAAAGGGTCTAGGATCACCATGAATGGTAAACAACTAATTTTTAAATTTAAATTTAACACACTGATGTAAAGTTGAGGGAACGGCTCGCATCGCATTGATCCAAGAGCGACCCAAAAGTATATTGTACGATGTAGAGCAATGTACAATAAACATGGTCGTGTCTAAGGTTATAGGACCAACTTGTAATGGAATAGTGATAACTCCACATGTTTCTTGTGTTTCGTCATTGAAGGCTTTTATGATCATATCAGTTCTTTTCATTTTGTCACTTCTAAACCCAAATATTTGGTAGAAGTCAAAATTGCAATTGTTTAAAGATGAACCATTATCAATCAAGAATCATTTAACTGCTACATCTCCAATTAGGGCAGTGATATATAAGGGGTTATCCTTGTGTAAACTATGTTGTGGTATATCTCTATCCCGAAAGTCAATACAATCGACTTTGCCAGTTATCATAGTATTGGACATGGCTTCAAGTTGAATATTTTATGGTACCATCATCTGGCTTAATGTGAGCATTAATTCATCCCTATGGGTAGGAGAAGATCTTAAAAGGTCCAAAAGGGAAATTCTAGTTGTAGTATTTGATAATTGTTCCTTAATATTATAAGGAGGCTTAGGTTGAACATTAGGCGCATGATTTCATTTATTAGGAAGTTTCAAAACAAATGGAGCTTATCCATCGTTCTGAGTTTGATCTTGTTGAGAATTTTGAGCTTGTTGTCGAGTAACAACTCCGATGGTACCTACAATATTATTTTGTGGATGATGAATGGGTCTTGGTCTAGCGTTTATGGCTTGTTCATTAGAAAGTAATTGGTGAGATGATGGTCTAGTAGTGTCTCTTATAGGAAATGGTTCTTCTAGAATCATAGAAATTATGATAGGTTGAATAGGATCTGATTCATCTTCAAAACTATTTGATTGATTTGAGGTGATTTCCATGTCACTTTCAGTATCATATTAGGTATCACTAAGATCAGGTGTCCGAATATTATGTAGAGGTCTGACCGTAACCATGGATAAAGTTGTGTCAAAGATTTGTAGATAATGAGTAGGTAAATGTCCACTAATAGTTCCTACATATCAAGTAGGAGGGGGAAAATTATGATGCTCAATTTGATTAGCCACATATTTACCATGCTTTGGTAAAGGACGTTGAAATATGTCCAATGATTGATTGGCATTTTGATTTTGATTTTGAGGGATGTTATTTTGAGAATTATTAGGAGGATTTTGTTTAGGTTGAAATGCTTGCACTTTCATCTCATTTTTATCAATTAGGTCTTGTATTTTATGTTTTAATATTTTACAAGAGTTGGTAGCATGTCTAGGTCCTCTATGGAAATCACAGTGTAAATCAGCTTTGTATTCGGGTATAGTTGGATCAGGTTCCCGGATATTTGGTAATTGGATCAATCCTCGTGCTAGTAATTGCGGGAGAATGGTTGATAAAGCTTGATTTAACCTAGTAAATTCTTGGGGAGGTCTATCAAGAGGTTTCAGTATAAATTTCTCTGTTGTTTTTGCAACATTAACTGTAGCAATATTTCTACTATCAGTGACTCCATCGCCCACAACTTGTTTATTTTTATATTGATTTTTGGATGTTTTCTCATCATCTTTCTTTTTAATTTGACCTCTCCTAACAAGAGCATCTTCCACTCTTTGGGATAAATCTATAGCTTGATCGAAGGTGGTCAAGGTAACAGTTGATAACTCATAGGATAGTTGTTCTTGTAAATTATTGATAAAGATATCCAACATTTCCCGATAAGGTAACACAAAGTGCAATTTTCCTATCAACTATCTCCATCGAGCTAGGAAATCAGCAAAACATTCATCTTTGTCTTGTTTTAGGTTGTACAAATATTTAATGGTTACATGCATTTCAATGTAGGCACTAAATTGATGCACAAAATACTCGACGGTTTCTTCGAAATTTCTCAAAGAATGAGTGGGTAGTTGATAATACCATTCCAATGCCATCCCTCCTAAAATTTTTGGGAACATTTTAGTAATAACAAATCATCATGGGATATATCATGACACGCTATCCTAAACATACGAAGATGCTCTATGGGATCTTAAGTTCCTTTGTATATAGGTAGGACAGGCATAAGAAAGTGTTTAGGGTATGGTTGTGCTACAACTATAGGATCTAGAGGCTGACTACACATCTCTCGATAATTGTACAAGGGACGGTAGGGATCTATCTGGTCCATGTGGGAGACTAATTGTTTCACCATGGATTCCAGATTACCAGTTTTTCCACCATATTGGTTCAGTGGTATTTGAGCATATGATGGCGTGACGTAAGGATTGGATGCTATATTGCTATTATGCAAATGGTTGGTAGGAAGAGTATTATGAAGAGGATTTGTTGTAGCATTATGTTGTATCCCAGATTTTTGGAAATTGGTGTTAGGTTTTGCTTTAGGATTTTGGTGATTTGAGGTATGTTGATCAATAACTTGGTGAAATAGAGCAATGAATGAAGGTTTCTTTTGTGTGGGAATAACCCTAGGCTTGGTAACAAGCACTCTAGGTGGTTGGGCAACCTGTTGTTGTTGCATGTTCTGGATTATAGTGGCCATATCCAAATTGGATAGTCCAGCTTGATCACTTTCTTGATCAACGAAGGACAAGGGATTAGTGTGTGTGTGATTCCTGTCTTCTAGGGTTGCTTGAGTGTCACTAATATGATCCTTGTCCATATGGACTACTCTATTAAGAGTGCCAATATTAGTATTGAGGAACTTCCAAAAATGTTCCATGTTCTCAAAAGTAACAGCTCCTTCCGGAGATATTTTAGGAGATGAGGATCCTTCTTCTCTAAAAATTTATCTTTGTTCATTGGCTTCAACAAACTCTTCTTCTTGTTGGTCTAGTGTTCCTTCTTCCTAAATTGGATCTTCAGGAAGGACATCTGGTTTATTTATTATTTTTCCTAACCAATCTTCTTCTACTTCATTCTATTTTCCATTTCTAAGTCTAGTCATTATGTTTAAATTTAGATTTTCGTAAATATATATTAATATATTTGCAACAAATTTGGGAGGTATATATTTTAATTATAAACCTACTATAATACTTAAAAAATGTTTTGATTTTTCTTATGATTTTTTTTTTTCTTTTATTATTTTGTTTTTATTATTATAAAGACAACAAACAACACACTAAATGCAAGAAATAATAATAATAAAAGAATGGCTTAGTTTTCTATAAATAGTTTATAGATGTCATTGATAGGATCAAGTTCATTAGGAGTCATGAAATGCTCCTCTTCAAATTGGAAATGGTTTTTTAGGAACTTAACAAAGTGTGCTATGGTGATGTTATCTACTTCTGACTCTATCTTGTAAAAATAAAGCTCATGGCAATACTCTCGATATAACACAACTCTAGGAACTCTATTCCATCTATTCCTATCCATAAGAACGACCTCTTGATCCTCTATACGAGATAGAAATTTATGCACTACAACTGCATTGTCGAGGTATTCCTCAAAGGTGTACAACTCAGAAGACACAAGGGCTCTTTTATCTGCTAACCACCTATGGCAAGCTATCTGAAGCTCATGATATAATGTCACTTGATCAGGATCTAGGATTCTATCTAGGACAAACCTCTTGATTTTCCTGAGTTCTGTTGATCTAAATGAAATAAGTTTCAATCTCCTATTAATTTCATCCCATAAAGGTGGGACTCTATATGTTTGAGATATTCTAAGCAAAGAAGTAATCTCTATAGCTGCTAATTGATTCTCAACATTAATGGTGACAGCTCGTATTTTATTATAATCTACCATCTAAATATGATATACAATATTTTATTCTAAATGCATTTATGTTTTGTTTTTTTTTTGTTGGATTGTTTTCAAAAAGTTTTTAGTTTTCACGTTGGGTTCACCAAAAATGTATTGCTCCAAATTTTTCGCATCCTTACCTTCAGGCTATAGGATCCACACCCAAAATGGGGATGCGAGAAGGATGGGATAATACCTTAGATTGAGAGGCCCTTTGAAGGTCCCGCCTCTTGGGTGAGGGGTATAAGGGTGAATTTTTGACGGATGGTGGGTTCACCAAGAAACTTTTGAGTGGAAGTTTCCATGCCTAGGTTGAGAGTAGGTTTGATGTGTTCATTTTATGCTTTAATCATTCAATTCCTAGGTTTGATCAAGATGAATCTAAACTATTCTATATGCCAATGCTGATTTTTATGGATACAAAAAACATGAATAAATGCTAAACATAGAAAGTAGGTTAATTGAAACATAACATACTTGATTTCGGATGTCTGATGAAGATTCTGAGTTTTGTAGCAGTACAAATAATCTCAAATCATACTTAATCATCTGGAATTATACAGAATCGTCTCAGATCTTAGTTGGTCATCTGAGATCAGACAAGATCGTCATCAGCAATCATAGAAATCGATACAAAATACCAAAAATGAAATTGCAAAAGCAAGGGGAAATGATGGAAATAACCGTAAACTTAAGTAAATGATGAATCTAGATAGCAATTAAAAGGAAATGCATCAATTTGACAATTTATTTTGATTTTATTATGCATCTATACTAAATGAGGTGAACTCCAAGATGCATAAATATAACAAATAAGATAATGCATAAAGAAATGTAGAAAAACAATAAGGAAATGCAAACTTTGGGCTCTGATTGCCCCCAATCTGTATTACAGTTGAGATTGCCTCCAATCGTACATAATCATCGTAGATCTACGATAGGATCGTCCGAATTCATCTGGAATCACCTGTGATGATCCAAACTTGCTATATCTTCTTATTTATATTGTTCAATCACACGAGTGCTTGGTTTTTATGTCTTCTTTTAACAAAAGATATCTCTTATTGAGGCTCTTCATTTTCCTACGTTCAACATGAGTCTTATCTTCTACTTTTAACACTTTATTTATACCTTGATGTTTGAGTTTTAATTGCATGACGACTACAAATATGGCTTATGCACTTTGTTCTCAATGGTGTAATTTTGCTTGTATGGTGCTACAACACCTACAATAGTAGGGAATTTTGCTGATAATGATATTATTTTTGCATATTCTTGTTTATAATTTGCTCTTTATTTATAACTTCTACCTTAAGGTTGTCTAGTTGAAATATGGGATTGTTAGCTTTTGATGCTTAATACTTAATTCAAATAACCACATAATCTCAAATAAAGTTGCAATATAAAGTATACAATAATGGAAATATTTTAAACATATAAAACTCATAAATAACTTCAAATATAACTCATAAAATGACCATTAACAAATGCTCATAAAAATAGTAAATGACATAGAATAAAGGCCTACTAATGCATGCTATGAGCAATGCACTTTGATTGTCATTACAATACTTAGTCACAAATATATAATGGAATGTGACTCTTCATATGGAATAATATTGACCTTATACCTTCTTGAGACTCTTCACTTTCCTACTCTAATGACACATGTGCACTCCTACATAATGGACACTTGTGCACATCTACACTCACCACACTTGCACACTTAGCTACAAGACACTTGTGCATTTCTTGCACATTATTACATTACATAAAATATTTACTCACACTCTAATCTAAGACACACTCCTAATCTAGATATGTACCCAAGGTGGTACATTAACATGTACCAAATAATGTAATATACTCCAACACTCCCTTGTATTATATTATTTGGTTATTGAAGATGTTAGTCTTCAATATGATCTTCATATTTCATATGTCCTTCAACTTGAATAGGTTCCTATTATTCTTATTTAATCTGTAGGTGACCAAGTAGTCCAAAGTATTGTTTTCCTCTCATATTTCTCATTTTGAATATTTGATTTGCATGTTGAATTTTATGAATCATATACTTTTTATTTCTTGTAATCTATTCCTCAAAAAATCCATTAGTGTTGTTTTGAACTACAATAATTTCTCATGAGATCCCAATTGATTCTAGAGAATATATATCATTGTAAAGTGATATTGTAGCTTCTATCTCATTTTGATTCATTATGAGATACTTGTTAATTCCATTTATATATCTAAACACAATCCTTATTTTACTCTCAACCAATTTGGCTACTGAAATAATATTTGATGTTAATCCAGGAATATACATCACATCAAGTAACAAAATATTTGGAAAATATGTATTAGGTGTCAGAAATCCATATCCATGTATAATATAGGATTTGCCATCTACAATTTTTAACCCAATATTGTTTATAACTTTAAGGTAATCAAACCATTGTAAATTTCCTATCTTGTGATGGCTTGCACTAGAATCAATAAACCAAAGATCTTTTCCATTTTGACTTGTAGAATTATTTGTACTTGAAGTGATTTTGCATTTTTGACATGGAATATTGTAAGGACCTTCATCTTGAATCCTTTCATAGTTAATTTTATGATAATAGGTTTCTCTTGCTAACTTATCCATTACTATCTTCAAAAAAATAATTTTATTATTGAATTCCTTATGTCTCCCTAGTTTGTTTTATCAAACAACAATTTTGATATAATTTCAATTTTCAAATTTTCCAATTTTATGTCTCTTTAATTTTTTAATGAGAGACTAGATATCAATGTAATTTTCAACTTTCAAAATTCTAAGTTGAATCCCTTTTGTCTCCCTAATTAAGAATGTATGATCAAATTTGATAAAACTTTTTCAACCTCTACTCCTTAAGGTGAGTGCCTTGTTTTTACCTAATTTTGATAATGATCAATCAATTTTTTTTGAAAAAGATTTCAATTCTTCAACATTCTAGGTTGAATTCCTTTTTTCTCCCAAATTAAAAAAAATATAATTTCTCAATTCTAAATTTCACAATCCTATGTTGGTGTTGAATTCCTTATAACTCCAAAATTAGAAATTTAGAAATCTAGTAAAAATATATTTGTAAATTTTATATTCCTAATTTGATGTAGGAAACCTTATTTCTCAAAATTCAAAATATTTGCAAATATTAAAAATGCTTCACAAAATTCAATAACTCAATTATAAAACTTTACCAAATCTTCTCAAAACTTGAAATTGATTTCCAAAATTTCCCAAAATGATTTTAAGGCTTCTTAGAACTTTCCAAAAATAAATAATAATACTTCTAAGGTTTCAAATTTCACTTCTATACCTTGTATCTCCAATGATCAAATTAATATTGGAAATAATTTGCTTAATATTTATTCAACCTTAGAAAAAATAATATTACCCTTTATCGTTATAACTCCTAACTTAAGCAAATAATAAAATTTAAAATAAATGGCTTTAGTTGCAATTTTAGGCATGAAATAATTGATTAAGGATGTTTGAATTTCCTTGAATGGTACTCTCATTCCTTTGTCGCATGTATGGTGCTTCTCTCCACTCTACCACACCAATGTATAAATCTTCTATACTTAGCTTGATGCTTGATGCTTATTATACAAATGGAGTTTAATTGCTTACATTTATGAGGATCTAAGATGTTTCAATAACCTCCACAATATGGTTGGTTCTCATCCTTATATTTTAACAAGTAGCTCATAATATTTTACATGCTGGACATTACATAGAGTATTATTCAAGTGTTTTGACTTACTCTAGAGAATGTTACAATATTCCTTTCTCCAAATGATACAAACAATGAGTAACTCCTCACTATATTCTCTTTGAAAACCTCTCCACATTGAATGAAGTTTATTTGGAATGCCAAAAAATATTTTTTTCTTCACGCTGTAACTTACCAATGAAATGATCACCTTCCTTTATGAAATATATATCCTTTTTAATGTTGATGAGATATATTTAGCTTCCAAATGGACCTGATGTTTAGTATTCTAGTGCTGGATGATTCTTCTTTAATTTTGTGGTGGTTAGTTCCTCTCCAATGTTCACACTCTTCCTTGAATTTTTTCTCTATTGAATGGTGGTAGTTTTCAATGCTCTTCATTGGTTCTCCAGTAATGGTGGCTACTTTCTTCAATATGGTGGCTCCTCCACTTTTTCTTGGTGGTGTTACCACTTATTTGGTGGCTTCTTCTCACTACTATCTCTTGCAACCTTTATTGCTTCCTTTTTGGTGTCTTTGCACACCTTTAATCCTACTATATCTTGAACTCTATTCAGCCTCCAAAAGCTTCAATAATATTGCACTATTCTTCCTTTAATAAACAACATTCACCATGTAATATTTCCTTCTCCTTATTACTCCTTTCAAGCAATATTTAACGCTAATTTATGTTGTTATATTTTGTAGGTTTGAATATGACAATAATGTCTCCTTATTTAGCTTGGAGACACTCAACTTCAAATTTCTTTTTATGGCTTTAAAAACTTGAATATGTAGCTAATAAAACACTTTCTTTAATGCTTTAATAAAACACTTTTGTAGCTACCTTTTTGCTCACTAAGCCTGCTGCCAAAAATGGTGAAATCGTAGCTCCTTTTCTTCTCGATATTGTTGCCAAATATATTGCACTATTTATGTTCAAAGATATTTCTATTTGTAGCTATTTTATTCTCAAATAGCTGCCTTCAAACTTCTAAACTTTTCTTCTCCAAATTCTATCCACAAACTCTAAAAATTATAGCTTTACTTCTTCTCCAAATGCTGCTCAAAATATATCTTCTTCTTCCTCCAATAATGTTGTTAAAAATTCTGCCCTTTCTCTTATCAAATGCTGCCCAAATTTTTTGAAACTTGCAGCTGATTTCCTTCTCAAAATGATGTCCAAATTGAGCTCCTATCTCCTTCCAAATTTGTTGTTCGAAACTCTGTAATTTTGTAGCTCTCAATGCTACCCAAAATGCTATCTCCTTGTTGTCCAAAATACAACTTTATCTTCTTCAACTTGCTGCCTTAGATTGCAGTCAATTTCTTCTTCAAAATATCCTTCAACTTGCTTTCCAAATTTTTTGAAATTTGCAACTATAAATGCAGTCCAAAATTCTACCTCTAACTCCTTCACTTTGCTTCCTTTTGCTATCTATAAACTCTACCTCTATCTCTATCTTAATAATTTTCAATTCCTTCTTCAAACAACTATCCAAAAATCACTTCCAAATCTGCCCTAAGCTTCTCCAATTCATAGCTCTTCTATCTCCTTCCAATGCTGCCCAATTTTGCAGTCCAAAAACCTTTCAAATGCTACTCCAAGATTCTAACTTCTTCTCCTCTATCTTGCTATCTAAAAATAATTTTTAAACATTCCAATCCATTGCCTTAATTTGTTTTCAAGCCTTCCTTCAATTGGTTTTCTTCAAATTTCTCAAATTGGTGGCCTATTCAATCCTCTTTCTTCTCCTTAGCTCTCACTAAATTCTATCCTTCAAATTTGGCCTATTCTTAAAGAATCTGAATGTATTGAAGATCTTAAAAAAATAATTTCTCAAATTTGGCAAATTTCTTGCCAAAAATCTTCCCCTTTTGGGATTTTTGTTGGATGGTGACAATTGTCCCAAATTTCTCTTTCTAGGAGCTTATCTTGCTTGCAATATTCTTCCTTAAACTTTATTTAAATCTTCTCCAATGGAAACTTCTTCAAATTCTAAATAGGGCTTCTCTAGCCTTCTTCTTTCTCCTTTCAAATTTTCTAGAAACCTCTTCTCTTGGGTTTCCAAATTCTTCAATCTTCTATCTCCTTTCTCAATATTCTTCCTCAAATATCCTATCTCTTTTCTCAAATCTACAATGGGGACCTCTTCTCTTGGGTCTCCTCTTTCTCCAATATTTAATAGGTTTCTCTTGGCATATTTCTCTCTTCTCAATCTTCAATATAATATGAATACCTCTTTCTTGAGTCTCCTCAATATTCAATCTCCAATTGGACCTATTTCTTGGACCTCCTTAGTCTTCAATGTCTACCCTTTTACTGCAACTCAAAACTAATCCATGCATGAGGAAAGAAAATAGACTTTCACGTAATTAAAGATTAAATTATTCTTTATCTATTGTAGGAAGCTTCTCAAATTATAAGAACTAATTTTCTACAACAAAAACTTGGATAGTAACAATCAAATACATTCAAACATCTAGAATTTTAAAATCAATAAACTTCACTAGATATTCTCAAAAACTAGTGGAAAGAAATCTATGTTGAGTCTTAGTCTTCCCAAATTTTCCTTCAACCTTGTGTAAATACTCTAGCCAAATAACAATATGGAATCTTCTTCAATAAAAATTTTCTATAGGACCTCCTTTTTGGATATATTATTCTCATCAATGTCAAGATCTATCTTCTAGACCTATAAATTTCCTTCTATTTTGAATTTGCTCTTGGAATAGGTAAATTAAATCTCCAATATTCACTGGTTTTTCTTCAACATAGTGGAAAATACTATCTTCTTTGGTTTTCTATTTCTAAAGATAATTTCTTCAACTTCACTGGTTTCTCCTTAACTAGTGGAAATTTCCTTTGCAACTTTTAAAAACCTATGCAAGATAAAACCTTGTTGTAGCTCTAATACCAATGTTAGCTTTTGATGCTTAATACTTAATTCAAATAACCACATAATCTCAAATAAAGTTGCAATATAAAGTATACAATAATGGAAATATTTTAAACATATAAAACTCATAAATAATTGTAACACATGAAAATCACCAATTTGTGCTAAATGTTATTTTATTGATCTGAAATAGGGTTACAAAATGAGCTTCCTCTTGAGAAGGTTTTTATCCCTTTTTCCACATGAATTTGAGAACATTTTCTAGTGTCTTCTGATACCCTCAGTGAAGGTGGGCTTCTATGTGTGTGTGCCACCGATAGTGATGTTTGATTTTGTCCTTTTGTACCTACTTTGGGCTTGCAAAAGGGAGTTAATGTGTTTGTGTGCCTGCCTTGGTCAAGCCCCATAATTATGAGGATAAATCAACTAAAAAATGAAGATGAAAATTGATGGAAATGTTGTAAAAAGTATCTAAGACTGATACATATCTAATTTGATGTTGTAAATCTACTATAGGGTTGGTTTGCATGGTGACATGTGAACTGGATCCTGGGTTCGTAGGTCGAGGTGTGAACTGAATTACTATTAACTATTGCTACAAATTTATTGTCTAGATAGGTTGTAGGTGATATCTATTATTGTTTTCTAGATGTAGGATTGTCAAAAAGGATTCTAACATAATTTTGGTAGAGTCTAGGTATGTTGACTAAAAGTGAGAGAGAGAGATAAATGAGGGAATTGGTCCACTATTTATAGAGGAAACCAAGGTCAAGTGGGTAGTTAGGTGTACTAGACCCTAGAGTCAAGTCCTATCATGGTTAAGTTAGGGTTTGTGAGGTGGTAAGCTTAGTCATCCTCTTACATGCCCTAAGGGAAATATCCTATCCTCACACATGTGTGAGCTAGGGTTAGGGTTAACTAGAGTTAGCTAATCCCTAGGTTGGATGAGGGTTGAGTTAGGAATTCTAGAAAATATCCTAACTAATTTGGGGTGCACACATGTGTGAGGACATGTTTAGGGCTAATTTGACTCTTAACCCTAATTAAACCTAATTTAATGATAAAGTGCACTTTAAGTGAAAGTCACTTGCAAATTAGAATCCTAATTAGCCTAATTAGGGTTTTTAGTAGGGAATGGTCCCATGGGGGCCTTAATTAGGCATAGGAAAGGGCTTAGGTGGCCTTAAGGGGCTTGTAGGTAGCCCTCCTATGAATAGGAGGTGTTTTGGACAACTTTTATTCTATTTTGTAGGGTTTTGCATCTATAAACAACTATGATGGCCTATGATGGCCTACAATGGCCTATAATGGTCTATGATGGCCTACGATGGCCTATGATGGACTACAATGGCCTACAATGGCTTGCAATGGTCTATGATGGCCTACGATGGCCTATAATGGTCTACGATGGCCTACGATAGCCTATGATGGTCTATGCTAGCCTACAAGTATCTATATAGGTCTACAAGTATCTATGGGTGAGCATGTATGAATTTTAGGTGTCTACATTTATCCCTTTTTATATTATGTTGTGTAAAACACAATTTAGTACAAAAATATGATGGAAGAAGGTGGTGAGGTGTTTTGAGAAGATGAAGAATATGGGGATGAATGTGAATGAATGAATGTGGATGAAACATGATGGTAAAACAAGTGATTTTCCAATTTAGTACAATATTTTGCAATATCGTACTAGTTTTTTGTGAGGGTAACTTAAGACTACTTTGCTTTTTGTGACCAATGCAAGGTGGTCCAATTACGAATAGAAAAACTACCTATTCAAACTTTTTCTATTGATTGATTTATGAGTGCATGATGATATTTATCAATTCATTTGAGCTGAGTGGTATGGATAAATCAAGTGTAAAATTTAGTATGTGGTCAACATCAATATAAAAATTCAAATCAAGATGTGTTCAATAGTGCACGTGGCTCTTGTGATAAAAAAAATGTCTGATTGGGATTGAGTTTTTATTATCTTGAGATAATATTCAACAAAAATATTTGTAGACAGATGCGATATCTGTGATTTGGATGTTTGATTGTTTGATCACATGCAAAGTGGATTTGTATATGAATACCCCCTCAAGAAAAGAATAAAAAATGATGCAGATGAAGTGTAGTTATGTTGTGATGAGTCGATTGATAGAATAAAATGGTGATAAAATATGGAAAAATAGGATAGATAGTGGTGGAAAAGGAGGAAGAATTTGCAAGAGTGAAGAAAATGTAAAAATTATGTCATGAGGTTTGGTTTGCATAGCACCATACGAACCTAGTTTGCATGGTAGCATGCAAACAAAATTTTAAATGGAAGCATGTGAATTGGACAAGAGTTCGCATGGCAACATGCAAAATAGACTGGAGTTCACATGACAACATGCGAACTTGAATTTTTGGGTGTATAAGACCCCTTCTCACTCATGTGAGGGCCATTTATGCTGTGAAGAGTTGTGAGGAGAGGAGTGAGCGAGAGTAGGTGAAGAGAAGTGCTTGTAAAATATTGAATGTGTGTGAAGATGACAAGAGGACATGCAAACACTAGAGGTCAACAGGGGACCCCACTGGTAAGTATTTGAAACTCAATCTGGTTTTGATTTTGAATTGCATGAATGTTTGAATAGTATGATAATGGATTTTGAGTGTGCATGTACGTTTGCATGTGATGAATGATTGAAATTTGTGTACAAAGTGTCAAAGTGGCCAAATGGGTATCCAGAAGTGTTGCCTATTTTTTTGTTTGACTAGTAAATTGACCTGTTTGACTTTGTGACATGTGGTACATGTGTGAAATTTGACTTTATTGTGTTGCATTATTGGTGTACTGTTTTGGAAATTTGTTTGAACTTTCACCGTAAAAGGGCAAAATGGGTGTTCAAAAATATAATTTTTTTGTCATTTTGTGATGTTTTGGCAAGTCATGTGGATGCATGTCATGAGATGTATGTTGGTGAAGTTTGAATTTGGTATGTGATGTGTAATGTGTACTATTTTGGAAATCTATTTGAAATTTCATTGTGAAAGGTCAAAATGGGTATCCAAAAATGTGACTTTTTTGATGTTGTGTCGTGTATTTATAGGTGTTGGAACTACGTGCCTTGGAATGCATGTTTGTGGGTCACATGTTATTTTGTGTGCCATAAGAGTGATGGTTGTGCATGTAAATATGATTTTTTCCATGAAAGGACCTAATGGGTGCCCAAAAATGGTATTTTTATAGAGTTTGCATGGAAGTATGCAAACTAGGTTTTTTTTGTGCTATGTGTGATGCATGAGTGTTGTTTGAAGTTTGTTGTTGATGAATATTTATATGAGATAATGGTGAATGAATTTATATGCATGTGAAACTAAAAAAAATTGTGTGATGTTTTTGAATGAAAATAGGTGAAGAGGATTGAGTTGTGACATCATGTGTGATCATTGAGAGTTATCCTAGGTGAGGCATGTGATGAGGTGGATGTAGAGTGGATGGGTAGGGTGTGGATGAAGGGAGTATGGGATGTGTTGAGTATTCACACCAACATGGCATATATTTCAGCATTGTGTGAGAGGTGGGATCCAGATAGGAACACCTTTCACTTGCCCACAAGTGAGATGACCATTATGTTGGAGGACATATACAAAATTTATAAACTACCAATAGAGGGTGCTCTAGTGAGGGTGGTGGCAGATGGTAGGTAGAAGGAGGTATTGCAGTGCATATTTGGTGTAAAGTGGGGGGAGGTACGATTTGAGAAGGGGGTGGACTATGAGTACTATTGGTATCAAAAGATGTTGTTTGATCGTCATTGCACAATGATGCTTATGATATCTACATATGATCTATCGGATACCTTAGGAGTGAAATTCTCCTAGAATATGATGGACATAGTATGCAAGATGGTAGATGATGAGGTAGTATTTGTGTGGGCGATCGCATTATTGGAAAATGTATACAAGGAGTTGCATGATGTAGTGCGAGTGGAGTAGATGGGCTTGAGTTGGAGCCCATTGATGTAGGTTTGGGATTGGAAGCATATTGTGGTAAGGTGGCTGATGTTGTTGCCATATAGTGCTCATGAGTTGATGGGTGACTTCATACCTTACGCCTTGAGGTGGCGTATAGATATGGAGAAGGGGATGAAGAGGGGACATGAGGGTGATTACTTGTTTTGGAGGAGATAGTTAGGTGATTTGGAGCCTAAGCATATTTAGTGGAGGCCTTGGAAGGGTGGGGTAGTGTGGGAGAAGGATTCTGAGTAGTTGGGAGTGATTCACTAAGGGTAATGGATAGGAGGGTGATATGTGTGATAGCCATAGTTCTTCCCATTGATTAGGGTCATGCATCAATTCAGGTTGTGGTAGGGGAGACCTGATGCACTTGTTATGATATGGATGAGGTAGGGCAATTTGGGGATGCAACCTATAGTGCCTCCCTTAGGTGTTGAGAGGGATCCACTGATGGTGATTCTAGATATAGATAATGTAGGGATGAATACAAAGTATGATGCATGGTGGGCCACACAGAGGTGGGAACTAGGAGTTGGAGTGATTGATGGTTGGGTGCATACAGTGGTAGGATTACCTATAGAGGGGGGATAGGCACTAGGTGAAGGTGGAACTATTCTGGATCTAGGATTGGAGGATGAGATAGAGGATCCTCTTTGATGGTAGAGGTAACATCAAGATGATGGGTCTAGGATTCCTATAGTGATGTCACTAGATAGATAGGCTAGTAGTGTAGGCTAGCCCTTGGATGATGTAGTGCCTATGGAGGAGGGTGGTGGCATGGTAGTTGATGTATTAAAAGGGTCTCTTTAGGGAGATATGGCGATGATGTAGGAGGATGATGCTAGAGATATTTTGGACATACCATTTGATGTACAGGAGAGGGTGGATGCCCAGGAAGAGTTGATGACACTAAGAGAGAGGGTACAAGAGCTAGAAGGGAAACTTTAAGAGAGTGATACTGATTGGGCTCTAGATATAGGGAAGTGGTAGGAGGAGTGTCAATATTTAAAGGAGATGTTAGTGATAGGTAATAAAGAAAGACACGCAAAGAGGGAGGAGTCTAGGAGGCAATGTGAGGAAATGCAAGTATAGCTTGAGGTAGAACAGGTAAGGTATGCTAATATTGTAGAGGATTTACAATGTAAGGTTATGGAGATGATGGTTACCAAGGTGAGGGTGAGGATATAGATTACCATTGTGCAAGAGAGTATGTTGTAGGTACAAGATGATAGGGATGTAGGTTGTGTAGTACATGAGGTAGAGGTAGTGATTTTAAGGGCTAAGGCTATAGATCTGAGGGCTAAGGTGGATCATTGGTGACATGCACATTTAGATGTGTTAGATTGATACTCAAAGGAGGTATAAATAAAAATAGAATGAGAGATCACCTTGAATTTATGTGGGCATGTAATTATTGATTATGCAAGGTCACAATCAAGATCAAGATCATGATCATGAACACAAATGCATTCATATAAGAGTTAATGGAGTGCTCTATCAATAGTGCCAAGGGAGCCAAGGATGATAGTACTAGCAGTGTCTCACGTAGTGGGAGCTATCCCAATATTGGATAGGTCAAGAATACCTATAGTGGCATAGATAGTGGAGGTAGATCTAGCTTTGAGTGTGGTGGTAGAGGCACGCAAGGTGGAGGAAAATCTAAATTTAAGTGGGGTGGTAGAGGTGCATGGGGTGGAGCTAGTGATGATGTCCCAAGAGGGGAGTGGTGAGACTCCTAGCAGCCAACAGGACTGAGATGTATGATGGATGGACTCTAATTTTATAGCTTGAGGTCATTTTGATCATAACATATATAGATATATTTACTTTTTTTTGTAGTCTTATATGCATGTGTCATGATTTGTGTGAATGAATATGTAATGTTAACATTATGTGTATGTGTAATGTAGAATAGTGGTAAGTGAATGTATGATGAATGCATATGTATGCCTATGGTAAAATGTAGGAGAATGATATCACTTTAGATTATATGTAATGTGGAATGATGTAATGTAAATGAATGAATATAAAATATATGCAATGATGCATGTATGTGAATGATGAAATATGTATAGGAAGCACTTGTATCGTAACAAAACCGGTGGCAATGTGATCCATTTCATTATCTCAAGGATGTAGATGGTATATGGGATTATGCAATAATATTGACTATCATAGTTATAGCAATAAAACCTCATGATAAACTGAACAAGGTTTGACTACAACTCAACTAATATAATTGGATCAAATTCTATCAAGGACCAATGTGTGCGAAGAGTGATGTTTATTTATCTATTTTGAGGAAGGTAGGACCAACCCATTGCAAACATAGCCAAAATAGTTAGCACATCCATAAGAACATAATGATATATACAAAAGAAGGTCGCTAATGTGATAGATATGCCACCACTTGTAAGACTATTCCACTGGCAGGCAGGCACTTAGAGTCTATTATTGGTGATGGAAATCGTCTCGTGATATTATTTTAAACTGAAGGACCAAAGGAGACCAAGTATAACAATAGTGCTCTTGAAGGCTATTTCTATTTTTTTATACCCCTCTTTCTTTTGAATCCCTCTTTGTGGTACTCTTTTTGCTCTTTTCTTGTCTTTTTTTTTTTTGGAATGTGGGCGCTATCTTTTGTTTTTTGCCTGTTTTATGATTTTTGCTTATGCTTGTCTCTTTTTTTATCCCCAAGTCATATTTTTATCATGTAAATGATAGGATGAGTAGGGGAAACTATTTTCTATATGGTGATATCTGCACAAGGTGTTGTCTTCCCTAGACTCAAAATTTTCTTAAAAATATGACATGTGTGAATGGTCTCTAAAAGAAGTTGAACCAACCAAAGAAAGCTATAATAAGTGTAAGAACATGTCAACTAGAGTGACATTTTATTGAGTTAACTGTTGAGTGATAAAAATCATGCTAGTCACTATATAATCTAAAATATTGATAAAAGGAGTGGACAACCAAGCGGTGATGCTAACAAGTGCATGTTTTTAATCCTGTCATGATCACATTTCTATAGGGAAAATGTACAAACATGAATAAATATGTAAAATGAGGAATGATGTGTATATGCAAATGGATGTAGTATGAAAGATATAACATGCAATGAAAATATATACAAGAAAAAAAATTGGAAACTCAATGAGATGAGATTGGGGGCCATTTCGGAAGAAATAGCTATGTGAAGAAATGACGAAAGGAAGGGGTAGTAGTAACGGTTGCCATGGCATGTGGGGTTTGATGAGTTTTTATTTAGCATGTATTAGTTAAGATAATTTGTTTAAATTTCATATTTAAATCATGATTACAATGCATTTTAATGGTTATTTCTATTTATTTCTATGATTTATCAATTAAAATTATGGATATGGTTAATCTAACAAATGTATGTATTTCATGCAAAATGTGCACAAGTTGTGTATGATTATACTGGAAAATGTTGAAGAACATCTTCAAGAATATGATGTAGTAGAACAAGCTTCAAATCAGAACTTGGATGTGAGAATATGGACAAAAGAACGATGCATTAAAAAGAAGGCTAAATATGATTATAAGATATAGTAGTCGATGACTATTACAGAATATAGTAGCTGATGACTGTTACAAAAGACAATTACTGAATTGAGTTATAGAAGGTAGCTGTTGAAGACTATTATCGAAGATAAATTTTACCAATAGTTACACAAGAAAATTGACCAAGTCAATTGATCGACGTTGCATGCCACATCAGTGATAGCATGGCACTCTAACACAGTAGCAGATGTTACAAAATATTTCCAGTCAACATGATTAGTTGACTTGTTAGATATTATTCATGAGGATATTGTGATTAATAAAGTTGTTGAAAAGTATTGTATAAAGTTGTATAGTTAGAATATTGTTAGATTGTCTATATTCTGATGCAAGATTGTTATATCCTTCTTGATAATAAAGGGGTATATAGTTATGTTGTATATATTTTGAAATATTCAAATTAGTGTTGTTTTTTTTAATGTTTGTTCATGTATTGCCACTTGGACCACATAGGCTATTTATTGAGTCCAAGGAGGATTAGAAAATTTTCTGTTTAGAATAATTAGATTATTTTTGTTAAGTACATAGTTGTTGCATTATCAAGCCCACAACACCACATGGAAACATGGAAAAATCATAATCAGAATTGTCCAAGTCATATTATATATTTCATAGGAAGACCTTTGAAAAGTTCTAATCATCAATCGCCTATCTACTGAAGAAATGTTTGAAGTCTAGCTAATGTCTGTATAATTTTTGAAGAACCACCATCATGTACATTTGAAATTCCAGTAATAAAAGTAGCACTTTACTTTTCATAGATGGTAACTGTATCATTTGTGTTATTTACTATTTTATTTCTTTTATGTAGTTGTAATTGTATTTTTCATGCATCCATAGAATATAATAATGTTAGTAGTAGTTATGCATCTTAGTTACTGAGATAAATTAGTTTAGGGGAGAAATACTTACACTATCCTCTAGGAGGTAGGGTCCACTCCTATAGTTAGCCCTATTATCTCATCCCTACAAGAGGTTAGGAATAGTTAGTACGTAGAATTAACCTTAGAATATAAAATAAATTAAATTGCATTATCATAGATCAGAAAGTAAAAATAGATAATTAAAACTAACTGCACGAGGATCCTCACCAATAGATAAAATCATCATTATATCAACTCATCAATAGGTAAAAATTATATTTATTACATAAATAATAAATTGCATTTTATTTTCATTCCTGCACGATTTCATTTTTGTTCACTGCAATTATTTTTTCTTGCAAAACTTGAAACTAAAAGAGATCTAAATTAAGCTTAGAATTAATCTCCACGGTACAATCTATACTGGATTTCTACTCTTTAAATATAACCTTGATTACCCTAGATTGATAAAATTAAATATAAGCTATTATAGTCGATCATTTTGGTTTTGTTGTCGGGGAGAGTAGCACCATAGTGGTTAATCAAAAAAGCTATTTGGCAGTGCAAAAAGGAGAGGCTTACTTGTATGTGGAAAGAGGTACGTAGGAGTCCTAGGAATGCATATGAGTTAGAGCGACATGATATGGTCCCAAAAAGCCCCTTTGTTTGATGTTGCCAGGTTATTTTCTCTCAAGGAATCATTTTACTACTTTCAAAGTTAGAATTTTATTTCTTGAAATTTTTTTATTTTTTGCAAAATTTCATTTCCTACAAAATTTTCAATCTTTGGGTGATTATTATTGCTTAATTTTTTTTAATAACTATAGAAAATAGGAAGTAGGTATGGCTGAGTGAGACAATCATAGTGAAACATTCCTAAATTTGTCTTAGGACTTGTAGGAGTAGGAAGTAGGTATGGTTGAGTGACACAATCATAGTGAAACACTCCTAAATAATCAAAGAAGTAGTAATAGTTTAACCTTTTTATTTCAGTAATTTCATTTCCAGTAATTTCCAAGCTTTGGGTGATTGCTATTCATTTATTTTGGTCTAGATTCTCCTATAAGGAAATAAGAAGTAGGTATGACTGAGTGGCACAGTCATAGTGAAACACTCCTAAATAACTAGGACCTGTAGAAGCAGGAAGTAGGTATGGTTGAGTGGCATGATCATAGTGAAATAAAAGTTCCTACATAATCAAATAAGTGATAGAAAAATAACCTTTTACTTTTAGTAATTTTATTTCTAGTAAATTTTACTTTTCAAGCAATATTTCATTTTATTTCCTATTATACTAAAATTGGTTGTATGGATTCATAAGACCGTGAGTCACACATAGTTTTAGTTATAGCAGGATTGCTCAAAAAAATAGAAAATTTATTTCATTTTCCTACTATGTTAAGGATAGTTATAGATTCATTTGCTATGAATTATATCTAAACTTGGAAAAAATAGGATTAAAACAAAAAATAAAATTAAAACAAAAAAAAAACCAAAACCAAGGAGAGAGAAAGAGGAATAAAATATAGTTTGCTAGATGGTGGAAAATAGTCTAAATCAATCTGTACTTATAGACCTTAGAAAATTACTAATACAACAAGAAGTTAACCTTCTTTTTGAGCAAGAAAATAAAACATCTAGTCAAGAGTGGGAGTTTTTGTGTGAACACATTGACATTATTAAAGAGAGATCATATGAGTTGAAGGAAATAAAAAGAATTGACATAGCAAAAACTCTAGGGCCGAACTATTATTCACCTTATCTAGATCTTGGAAGGAGTTGTGAGCATTGGATTTGGGATAGAAGAGCAATAGTAAATCCAACAATTTACCCTTGGAATCAATATTTTGAGGACTCCCTCATCATTCACAACTTCCTTGCAAACATAGAAAAGAGAGAAATAACCCTAGAATATAGTAAGATATACCACAAGATACCTAGAGCTGTGTGATTTAGAGAGTTGTGTCAACATTTATATAGTGAGTTAAAATTTAGAAATCCTAACCCCATTCCAACACAAGATTTTCTTGTTCAATTGATCCAATTAGTAATAGATAATTTTAAATTTAAAGAAGAACACTACATGACACCTAAAAAACTTGATCCAATCAATGATATTTCATAGACTATTTAAGTAATATTAGAAATGCCAAACAATGTTGCAAAAGCTAGAGAATTTGAAAATTTCATGAGAAGACCTAGAGACTCTAAAGGAAGGTTTATAAAGATCAGCAAATCAAAAGGAAATTTCCAAAGATACTTTAATAGGAAGCCTGGAATATATAAGCTAAAAGAAGTCAAAATTGCAACATCAACCAATCAAGCTAAAATCCTAGAAAAATATCCCAACTCATATTTATTACCTGAACCAGATTTTGACAACCACATAGATCCCTCTTCTATATTCATTGACCCTATACCCAGTCCCCTTGAAATTATACGATCAACAAAGTGAACATGGAGAAGTAGAAGAGAACCAAAGGGAGGATAGAAAAATATAGAATAGATAACAAAGGAAGAATGGAAAAAGAAATATATTTTTCTTTCCGATCTTACATACAGATGGGACAACAAGAGAATCTAAGTCAATCTCTATTTCTGTATTGCCCACCTTCCATGGGAAACCACACAAAGATCCTAATGCTTTTCTCTTCGAATTTGAAGTGGTGTGCCAAGCCTACTTTTACACCACCAATGAACAAAAGCTAATATTATTTCCCTCTACTCTTAAATATGCAACTTTAAGATGGTTCATGGGTCTAGGAGAAAGTGTTTGTAATCGATGGGATGGAGAAAATGGATTAAAAGAGATATTCCTTGAATGATATCATGATTACTATAGATTTAGGGATAAGAAATTTGAGCTATTTTGCATGAATAAAAAAGAAGAATAATATTTGGAGGATTACCTTGAGAGATTTCAATTCATTGGGTCTAGAGTAAATATAGACCTTGATGAAGAAATATTAAAATAACTTTTTCTAAAAGGACTGAAAGAAGATGTCCTTGAGGTTCTAAACCTTATGGAAAAAGGAGACATCCATCTTATGACATTTTATGAAATTGTAAATATTTGCCAAAATTATTCAAGAAATAAACCTCTAAGGAATAATAAGTATACATCCATAGGTGGAGGAGTGACAAGAGCAGAAATTGGAAACATGTTGGAAGGATTAAAAACTGATTTGTTAAGTACCTTGACTACATATTTGGATCTAATGGATAGGAAACCAAGAGAACAATATAATGAAGAAATTTATTGTCACAGATGTAGGAAAAAGCACAACCTAAGGGAATGCCCTCTCAACATTACAAATATTTCCAATATTGTTGCTTGTTGTCGAATTTGTGAAAAGAATCACAAGACTGAAAACTACAAATACATCTTAGCTATTAAAGATGCCATAAAGGAACCTAAATTTGAATAGGTAGAAGATTTTTATTTTGTAGCTCAAATATGGAATGGTCGATCCATTTAAATTACCACCTAATTGGTCAAGCCCTAGTTATTCCAACATGCAAAGGCCTAATCAATTGTCCAATGCACCAAACTGGGCAAATTGGAACTCTTATTCAAAAAATAAAGACTAGAACATACCCCATGGGCCCATTTTATGACAAATACATATGGAATTCCACCTCCATGGAATCAAGGAATATCAAGTCAAAACATACCTAGTTGGAATACCAATGGCCAATATCCAAAAGAACCATCTAAGCCAACTTTAACTTCCTTTAGGAATTAGAAAATGTTACTAAGAAAATCCATTTATTGCAGGCTATCAAGGATATCCTCATCTATTCCAAGCTCATAAAAAACATATGCACAAATTTAGGAAGGAAAAATAAGAATGAAGCTCAAACTATTCAAGTCATTGGACAATTGTTTGATATAATAATGGGAGGTAGGTTATTGCTAAAATATACAGATCCTAGAATACCTATACTCATGGTACATATTGGTGACATAGCCTTGCAAATTTTTTTGGTCAATTTAGGACCTTATATTAATGTCATGACTAAATAAATAGCAGAATATCTAGGGGTAAATAAACTACAATCAACTTATATCATACTCCAAATTGTAGACAAGTTTACTGTTAAGCCAAAAGGAAAACCAAAATATGTTATAGTCTAAGTTCATGGGAATACCCTATAGAATTTATAGTCTTACAAACCAAGAAACTTTTAGGAGGACACCCTTCATTCTAGGGTACCCATGGCTTGCAACAACTAATGCTTACATTAGCTATAGATCTAGAAACATGACTATTTTCGATGGTAAGAATACTAAGGACCTTAGCCTATTCCCTGAATCAACAATAGAAAAATATTTTCCAAAGAAACTATGGTATGATTTCCCTCATGATTTTGATGATATGCAATGCTTATCAATCAGTGTTCTGAGTGAACATATTCAACAAGAAATTAAGGGACCATTACCATTACTGTTAGGATATAAAAAATAAGATCAAGGTCAAGATAATGGTTTTTCACCTGAATATACTATAGCTATTAATAAGGCAAGCACAAGTCAGTCTCAAAAAATGACACCATATGACTATCACTTAAATATTCTTGAACATGAGATAATGGAGATAGATGAAAACACTGAAAAATGCAAGCAAATAGATATCACACTAGGAAGAACTATAAATATTAGTGATGAGCTCACAAGCATACAAGAATCACAAATAATAGATGCACTTAAGAAACATCAATCAACATTTGCATGGAACTACAAAGATATGAAAGGTATACATCCAAATGTTTGTATCCATCATATTTTTATCCAAGAAGGTTGTTATCCTGTAAGACAACCCCAAAGAATATTGAATCTAGCTATGAAAGATGTTTTGGAAGTTGAATCTAGCTATGAAAGAATATACCTAAGGCAATTTTTTTGAGGTTTTCCATGAGACTCAAACACCCTAATTGACTTATCAAAAGTTGCATACTAACCATACTAGACTTCTGAAATGTAAGGCTTTCGCTAGGATAGGCCCTAACTATTCATTATCCCTATGTGTGCACATGAATATATTAAGATAAGACACGAGCATTCCCCGATGTCAGGTGGGATTCTTTCAGCCCATTGCTAAGATAGGGGCTCCACAAATGTCTTATCCAATCCCAGGTTTATATTTTAGTTGGACTAAGCCACTAGGTGATACAGGACACCTGAAGCTAGCTCTTCCACATTCAAACATTGGTCTTGTTCATAAGCGAGATGCTAATGCGTCAGACATATCGTCATGCGTAAGGTACAATAGTGCTAGAAATTCTAGGGATTCAAGTTTCGTCCCTCTCTTTTCTTTCATTTTTTGGGATACTTGCTCATATGTAGTGAAGCAAGGGAGTCGATTCCATTTTGACTTTGACTTTCTTTGGATCTTCATTTGATCTTCATTGGAACTTGCTTTTTGATCTTCATTTGATCTTGATGTGAAATTTTATTTCTGATCTTCATTTGATCTTCACTTGAGCTTTGATTTCTGATCTTCATTTGATCTTCACTTTCTGGAATTTACATTTGATAATTTTCTTCAAAAACTTTCCTTTGGGGGATTTTACTTTGGGGGGAACTATTTTTGTAACATCGATTGAGTGTATCGATCTATGATATCAATATAGGATATCAATCCGGGATGTCGATCTATGATATCGATCTAGGGTATCAACCTTGAGGATTGATGTGGGATATCACTCTAGGATATTGCTCATTTTATCGTAAGCAAGGGATTCTGAGTAGGGAATATACTTGTCCTTTTTCCAACTACCAACATTTCCCATACCATTCGCACAGAGGGATAAGCAAGAATAACTCTTTTCACTTCAGGATACCCGGTCCTGCTTTGTGGCTTTCATCTTCCCCTAGTCCTTATTAGGATTGTTTAATTTTTTGATTAGTGATAGGATTATGATATGCTAAGGGCTATACTAACTGGACCTTAGCTACAAAAGCAAAGCAAGCTTTCTATCAACTCTTGATAAGACCTCTAGGTATGGTTGAGTGACCGAAAAACCTGAGTATATCTCTCATAGCAACATTATAGGTTGTGTTGAAAAACACATTTAATCACATGACTGATGGATTATGATAAATGCAGAGGTGCATGATTAAAACACAAACGTGGTGTCGTTTGTAAGACTGACAAACACAATTCCTTCTACTATGAAATGCAATGGATGACGAATGCCTATATGCAATGCAATGATGAAATGCATGTGGAATATGAACTGCAATGATGCAATTGGAATGTAAATGTTTTTGGATTTTAATTGATTTTATAATTTTTATGAGTTTTTGAGCCTCATATCTGACCAAACGGTGAGTACATGCCTTCGGAGCCTTTAAATTGACCAAGCGATTCTTAGGAAACCTTGGAGCTTTTAGGACTGACCAAAGGGATTATGAGCACCTTTGGGGCATTTTGGGATGACCAAGCGATTTTTAAGAATCCTTGGAGCTTTTGGGTTGACCAAGCAGTTTTTCAAAAACTCTTGGTGCCTTTTGATTGACCAAACTACTCATAGACGAGCTTGGAGCCTTTTAGGATGACCGAGTGGTGTTTAGCAACCCTCGGGACCTTTGGGTTGACCAAGCAATTTCTCAAAAACCCTTGGTGCCTTTTTGGGATTGATCGAGCGGTTTTAAGCAAACCCTCGGAGCCTTTGACTGACCTGACCAAGCGGTTTCAAGAACCCTTGGAGCCTTTTGGGATGACCGAGTGGTTATAAGCAAACCCTCGGAGCCTTTTACTATGCTCTTAAGCATAAAATGCCTTAATATGGATGATGTTGAGAGGTTCAGGCTCTTCAACACCCCCTAGCGATGTTAGGCGATAGGTACCTAGACCAATATTTTTAGATATGATATAAGGTCCTAGCCAATTAGCCATGAATTTGTCTCGCATATCTGGTGGTAAATTAGAGTTATGTTGGTTCTCTTTCAAGACAAGATCCCCAACTTCAAAGTCTCTCTGGTGGACTTTGATATTATAAGCTCATTTTAGTCACTCCTGATAAATGTGAAGATGCTCCAGGGCATTCACGTGATGTTCATCAAGCAACGTCAGTTGATCCAATCGAGCTTGTCGCATGGTGTCATCATCGATGAACTCTTTCAATGCGATGCACAGCGTTGGAATTTCCAATTCCAAGGGCATAATGGCCTCAGTGCCATATACTAGTGAGAATGGCGTTGCCCCAGTGGGCATTCGAATACTAGTCCTGTAAGCCCATAATGCAAGGGGTAGCTGGATATGCTAGTCTTTGTGGTTTTCTTGGACCATATTTTTCAAGATGGCCACCACTATCTTATTTGAAGCTTCAGCCTACCCATTTGCTTGCGGATAGTATGGAGTCACAAAACTATGTTTGATTCTATATTTAGATGTCAAAGCTCTCATAGTTTTGTTCTTGAATGACGTTCCATTATCCGATATTATTTTGGATGGAATCCCAAAATGACTTATGATATGCTCCAGTATAAACTCTGCTATACGAGCTCCAGTGGTCATTGTTAAGGGTATTGCTTCCACCCACTTTGTGAAATACTCAGTAGCCATGATAATAAATGTATGCTGGCCCGATGATGGAGGAGAGATCTTGCCTATAAGATCTAATCCCCACTGAGAAAATGGCCAAGCCGCTTGGATGGGCTGTAAGGCCTATGATGGCAAGTGCGTAAGATTAGCATGATGCTGACATTTGATGCATTTCTTGACATACACATTGCAATCCTTCTCCATAGTGGGCCAATAGTAGCCCATTCGAAGGATGCGCTTGATGATGGCCATGCCGCTGAAATGGCCACCGCATGTACCATCATGAGCTTGTGAAATTGCCCAAGATGACTCTTGGGGCTCTAGACAATGAAGGAGAACTCCATCGTAACCTCGATGGTACAAGATGTCTCCTATTAAGACATATTTAGTCACTTTTTGTTTAAATGTGCATTTTGTGGCATGCGACAATCCCTCTAGGATTATACTAAGTTTCAGGAAGTCTTGAATTTGTGACATCCAGTTTTGATAAGCCTCAACTTTGACTGCTAAGATGACTTGCTCCCCCTACGTATTTACTTTTGCAAATGTAGACTGGGAAACAACCCTATGGTGAATGGTAGTACCACTCCCCATCGGACTCTGAGAGGTTAATGACCCCTAGGGTGCCTTCTTCAGAAAGTCTTCAGCTCTGCAGAACCATTCAGCTTTTGGTTCTGTGCTAATCATGTTGACTGACATTTTATTATCAAAGGCTTCTCGCTCCGTTGCAGGATGCGAGAGCATTTTAACATGAATGGTAGTGAAATCAGTAGATGGATTCTGAGGGATTAAGGATCCCAAATATGCCATGGTGTCTACAAACCTGTTTGATGAATGAGGGATTGCCTCGATGTCATACCATTCCAATTTAGCCAAATATGTAATCACAAGATCTTTGTAGGCTTTCAGTACTGGACATCGACACTGAAAGAGCCCCTTAACTTGATTTACTATGAGCAAGGAGTCACCAAAGATGTTTAATATTTTAATATTCATGGTGATGGTTGTGTGGAGGCCCAGTAGTAGGGCTTCATACTCAGCATTGTTGTTGGTGCATGGAAAATCTAATTTAAATGACAAGGGCATAGGAGCTCCTTGCAGCATGAAAAACACTATTCTTGCACCACCTCCTTGCTCGCACTTCGAACCATCGAAGAACAGAGTCATATCAGCATTGTTCTCTGGTTCCTCGGGTTTGAGAGCTTCAGATATGATGAAGACTGCATCGTCCAAAAGCTCTATGGTCAGAGGCCTATTGTTTGACAGTGGTGCCTCAGCTAATTGATCAGCTATGACTTGTCCCTTAATGGACTTCTAGCTTATGAATTCTAGATCAAATTATGTCAGTAGCATGATCCACTTTGTAGTACACGTATTATGATACGTCTTACTCATCATGTACTACAAAGGATTTTGTTTGGATATAACATATGTCGTATGACTTAACATATAGTGTCACAATTTCTTGGTAGCGAACACTACTGCTAAACATAGTTTTTCCACATATGCATACCCGAGCTCATAGCTCACCAAGGTTCGACTAATATAATATATGGCCTATTCTTTGCCTTGCACATTCTTTTGGGCTAACATGGTTCCCAGTGCAAAGTCAGTTGTCGATATATATAGTAGAAAAGGCACCTCTGGCCTTGGTGGAGCTAGCACTGGTGGCGTCACCAGGTATTGCTTTATTTTAGTGAAGGTTGCTCGATAGTCCTCGTCCCAGTTGAATGGGACCCCCTTATGTAGCAGTCGATTCATGGGTCGACATTTATCCGATAACTAAGTGATGAATCACTTTATCGATGCTACTTTGCCCTGAAGGCTTCTTAACTCTTTAATATTGGAGGGAGGATGCATCTCTAAGATAGCCTTGACCTTCGCTGGGTCAACTTCGATGCCTCATTTAGAAATGATGAATCCTAGGAGTTTACCAGAAGTTACGCCAAATACGCACTTCTTAGGATTCAACCTGACATTGTGCTCTATCAGGTGATCGAAGACCTTCCTTAAGACCTCTGCATGCTCTTCTCATAGCAATGACTTGGCCAACAAGTCATCGATATAATATTCTAGAATCTTATGCATATAGTCATGAAAAATGTATGTCATGGCCCGTTGATATGTGGCACCAACATTTTTGAGGCCAAATGGCATAACTTTATAGCAAAACGTTCCCCATGGCGTTATAAACATGGTTTTATGCTGGTCTTTGGGTTTAATCCAAATTTGATTATAACCAAAAAAACCATCCATTAAGGAGAGCATTTCGTGACCTACAGTTGCATCCACAAGAGCATCGATATTAGGCAACAAAAATGAATCTTTGGGTGTTGCCTTATTGAGGTCTCTAAAATCCATACAAATACGGATTCTTCCATCAGGTTTTCCCATGGGTACCATATTGGACACCCATTCTGGATAGTCGATGGAGATTACAAATTCTACATCCAACAACTTTTGTAGCTCATATTTCACCATTAAGGCTACTGTTGGATGCATCTTTCTAAGTTTTTGCTTGATCAGCTTCTTCGTCAGATCTAGCGAAAGGTTATGAGTAACCAATTTTGGGTCTAGACCTGGCATATCCTTATATGTCCAAGCAAATAGATTTGGTCTCTCTTTCAGTAGAGGGATGAGGGTGGCCCGCTCATCTGGAGTGAGACTCTCTCCAAATTTAACCTTCTTTGAATTGGTGGGATCATTACTGATATCCACCTCGAAGGTTTCCTCTACTGACATATGCGATCCCTCCTCAAGCTGATGAGGCGTAGGGATCAAATGGATGTCATCCATTGGGTTCATAGGTTCCACGTTGGAAGTATCCTTAGCATGATAGACATCATAAGCATAGCCTGGCACAAAATGGAATGGTTGCAACATTTCTTCATTAGGGAAGAAATCTTCAGGCTCTATGGGTGAGTCAATGCGATCCCAGTCGATAGCATCTTCATTGAGATACAACGGTTTGGATGGATCTACTGGATTGCGGAGTGGGGTGGTCAAATCAATGGAGACCATGTTGATGGAATGGTATTGGTCTCCAGAACCACATGGACAAACTTCTACATAATCGATGTAGTCCTCATACCCATGATCTGGCTCTAACGGCACAGGCACAAAGGGGTCTTCTCTATGTGAAGTATGGACAACTGGATCCTCCCTATGCACTGATTGTAAAATAGGATCATTTGGCTCAAGGAGCTCCATGTAGGTCGATGGAGGGGGATTAACCAACCGATGAATTTGATCCAGGTTTAGTCATCTCGCTCTCAGACGAGGACCAACACGTAACTGATGATAGACCTCATCTATATCGATGGGTTGATGATGGTAACGTAAATAAGGAGGACCAAGGTAGGCCCTCTCTAACTCATCTTCTTCATCACTATCAGACAACCAGAATCCATCATTCGCTCCTACTCCTATGGGGTGCTCTGGCAAGTGCGGCCCCATGAATCTTACTTCCTGATTGTTGTCATCACTATCCAAAAAAATTGGATAATTATACCATAAATGTGACATTGCCAAGAAATCTAGCTCTACTTCTCCCTCAAAATGATCAATGTTGGGAAGAGCCTCTTCGGTATCATGTATCGACTCTGTAGGTAGTAGGTGATGTGCATACAAAGGCCTTAAATAGCCTCCCTCAGCTTCCTCCTCAGATTGATCATCGTTTGAGGATTCACTATCGACATCATAACTTGGTCCACTTATCTCGGAGGTGGACTCCTCTCCATCATCGTTGTATAGATCTCCTAACTTGAGATCACCTAAAACTATGGGGTTATGCCCCTGCACACCTATGTCATTGGTTGCATTATGGATTTGATGACCCAGGTTGTCTCTAGGGTTCCACTCTATATCAGTATGCTCTAAGAGCCCTTCATGATCCTCTTCAAGTGGCTCAGAAGTGATGACAGATACCATCGGGTGAGTCCTCCAGAAGCTGGAAAGATTAGGATGATATGGGTTAAAGTCCACATCATCCCCTAGACTAAGGTACAAGTGATCTAAGGATGCTATGAGCAAATCATCTTGTCCTTGTATCTGTAACCCTAACCCAAACCTATCAGTTGCTAGCTGATAACGTGGCTCGAACGGAGTTCTATGCCCTTGTTCAAATAGACCAAGTCCATACCCATGCCAGTGATACAACTCAAAAATATGCATGGAGTACTCTAGGTTGGATAAATAATGAACATTTACTATGAAAGGTTCATCACCATCTTCATCCATAGGCGTTCACATTGGAAGCTGATCCAGCCCAGCATAAATGAAGTTAGTCTGATTAGGTGGCTCTCCCAATGGTACCACCGATCCAACCGGATAATGATGGGCATGCGGTCGGCCCATCTCTTGTGTAGTCTCCAAAATAGGTTCGAAGGTTACATTCTACATAATATACTCACCTAACCCTATGTTGGTGAGATGTATAGTCACCCATGGTGTGGATGACCCTACTGACGATGCAGGCGAGGTAGGCTGAGGTACCTCCTCGGCTATGTCTTGGGCTTCCTCTACTTCCATGGGGATGGGAGCCTCCTCGATGACTGGTTTGGGCATATGTCTCTTCTCTTTTTTTCCCAATTTCACCTTTAACTTCCTATTGTCTCGAAGCATCACTGATGTAGTCAATTTCAAGGAAGTAGCAGTAGTGTGCTCAGATCTATGTGACATAGATATCGATGGTTGAGCACATACTCTTTGTTTTTCTTCTGGATGCTTAACTAGTGATGCTGGTCGGACGTCCAAGTGCATTTATGGGAGTATGAAACCCCCTAGTAGATCAGCCATGTTCATGAATTTAAATGGTTCTCCATCTGATGGCACCACGTGAACCTATCCCTCATGAATATACTTCATGCATTGATGCAATATCGAGGGAATGCAATGCATCTCCCGAATCCAAGGTCTACCTAGTAGGATGTTATATTGCATGGTACCTTCTATCACATGACACATCATAGGGATGGTCTTTAGGCCTACCTAAATAGGTAGGACAATCATGCCAACCATTGAACATAACATGTCATTAAATGCTCTCAATGTGAATGCAGTTGGTACAATGTGTGATTTAGGCAGCTTCAAGGGACTCAATGCCTTGGTCGTTATGATGTTGATCGATGAACCAATGTCGATCAAGACCCTTTTGAATGGCACATGGTTGATACATGCAATAATATGCAATGGTGGGTCAGTCGTATCGATGGGAACCATCCTGATTTCATGATCATAAAATTGGATCATCGGTTCCTGGCACTATTGTACATGTCCCACAAAATTTGTGAATGCTTGAGCATCCTGGGATTGTACTTTGATAGACCTCAAAATGTCCATGAGAGTCTCCCTATGCCTAGGGGACTATTGTATCAGTTCATATATAGACAGCTTCGTAGGAGCTATCTATAGGTTTTGGACTAGCCTACTCCGTATGGTCACCACCGGTCTCGTTGGTGGGCCTAGAATATTCTACATCGGTTGTTGATTTGGTGTGGCTTGTATTCTTATGGGAGCACATGGTTGATTTAGCTGCTCATATCTCCCATGCCTTGTAACAACATTAACCATACCTACGAACCCCTGGGTAGGTGGTTCGATGCGCACCTGGTTGACGTGACCAACGTTGTTGCATGGTGCCTCATGGTTTGGAAGTGGATTTTTGTAAATCCCCATGTTCTGGTTGTTAGGTGCTAGTGGGTTACTTGGTACTACAAGCTCACCTTTTTCTATCATGTTTTGCACAATATGCTTGAAGGACCAACATACTTCAATGTCATGACCCTTCGCTCGGTGAAAGATGCAAAATAGATCATCCTAGTACCCCTTTGACTTGGGTTGATTTGGATCGACCATCTTAATTTTGGGTAATCTGATTGCCTTGGCCTCGCACAATTGGTGGAATATCAATGTCAGTGATTCTATCAAAGGCATGAATTGGTGAGGTGGGTGTTGCTCTTTGTTCTTGCCCTTATAGTTATTATTGTGCTTTTCGTACTATGCATAGGAGGAGGTTGGGCCTGATAATTCTATTTTTGCTACCCTTTATCCTCTCTCGAGAGGTTCAGCACCACTTGGTTGACGTGGGCCTACTTGCCCTTATGCTTCATGGAGCTCTTCTTGGGCCCCTCTTTCCTATTCTTAAGCTTCAAGTTGCCTTCCTGCAACTTGATGTCCTCAATTACTTTGGCTTGCGCCAAAGCTTCCTCGAATGTTGGATACTATTGCAGTTGCAACAATAGCGAGATGTGCTTGGCACAACTCTTGGTAAACATTCGAGTCAATTCTATAGCAGGAATAGGGAATGGCAGCTTCACCATCAACCTCCTCCATATCTTTTCATACTATTCAATTGGCTCATCATCGTGCTGAGATAGCACAACCAAATCGGAAAGGTTAGCCTATTTCTTGATGCCAAAAGAAAAGCGTTCAAGGAAAGCATCAGCCAGTTGCTCAAAACTGGTAATGTTGTGCCTCTTTTGTTGGTTGAACCACTCCCGAGCTGGGCCTGAGAGGGTCATGACAAATGTGTGCAAAAGTAAGGCATTATTGCTCATAATTTGGAAATAGGCATCCAAAAATCCCATGACATGCTCCTGTGCATCTTCGTCACCTTTAAATTTGTCTAGCCTGGGCATAACAAAATGTTCAGGATAGGCAGGAGCAGGTATCGAGGGGTCCAAAGGCTCATTGTGAATCTTTCTTAATGTCAGATTTTGAACAGCCATGCCTTGCCTCTCAATCACTTTTACTTTAGCTGCTAAGGCTTTATAAGCCTCCGAGGATAGAAAGTCCTCCTCCCTAAGCTACCATGGGGGTGGTCTTGGAGGTACATTCTTCCTCTACCGAGGTGGAGGACATTGCTCTTCCTCCTCCTCAACTTGGGAGTCTTTAGGATACTCTTGATCATTTCCTTCTCCCTCTTCTTCCTCATATTGTTGTTGCCTCTCATGTTCGAATGGTGGTGGTCGTTCTCTTGGTAGGGCACTAATATGAGTATGAGCATCCCTGCGCTCCTACTGCACATCGGCTTGTGAAAAAGCCTTTCTCTGAATGCGCTCTCTATTCTCCACATGAGTATATAGACCAGCCCTAGCTAACCTATCTTCCTGCTCTACATGCTCCTTTTGGGTAAGGATGCATTCCTCATGCATGCGCTGCTCGTATAGTCTTTGTCTGATGAGCCTCTACGATTGAAGATTCTCTTCTTCAATGCACTGCCTTTCTAGGTGAGCATCCTCCAATTGATCTTGGAGGAGCTATCATCGCTGCTCAGATACCAGTCTATGTGATCTATCAAGGTCATTGGCCATGATAGGCCTCTGGTATGCATGCTCTATGTGAGCGACCTTATGGGTTCTGTACCCATCTGACTGATTTGTGATGCTTTTGCCCTTGTCTGTAAAGATGGCATTGGCATCCTGCTGAGCTCTATGCTCTGTGCCACCATGCATGGATGGTGGATGTGTCACATGAGGGTGCTTAGAAGCCTCTCCATGTTCTCTAGAAGTCTTAATAGAACTCCCACTATGCTCACTCGAGGCATGAGTGGGTGGAGCCGAAGGCTTATAGCCTAGCTGCTCAAGGATGCTACCTAAGCCATCTAACTATCTGGATCTCCATCGCTCATGCGGTGGTGTGCCATTGGCTCCCACCTTAGCCATATCAATAGTGATATTTTGATGTTCACCATGTGTGGGAGTCTGCACAGGCCTATGCTCAGTGGTGGCCCTATCTACGTGCCCCTGAATGGGTGGATCTCTATCCCATCTGTACTCCGAAGGTGGAGCCATGGATCCTCCTATAGACCTATGATGTAAGGGTACTAACTTAGACCCCTGGATAACATACTCTTTAGCTGATCCCATGGATGCACGTGCAATGTGGTCTTGGTAATGGCTTTCGAGTGGAACACCCTCATGTTGAGAGGCTCCATGCTCTATTCTATGCCTAGAAGAATGCACAGAAACTCCTCTATTGGGGGTATGCTCAGTAAGTTCCCCTCTTGTCGAGTTGTCTCCTCTAATGCTTGTCGAACGACGTTTGGGAAGCGCATGTGGGCGAGGATTCGACATGTGCTGATGTGAATCTATTGGGGCTTGGTCATGGGCTTCAGGCTTGTGCCTTTGTCGACCACCCCGTGTCTCCACCATGGTGTACCTAGCATCTAGATTTATTCTTTATTAAGCAAACAAGGTATACAATGGTGTTTATCTCGTATTAATTTTTAAAAGTGAGCCCTAGACTATTTGATGTTGTTTCAAGTTTGTTGTATCAATATAGAACTCCTTATCATGTTTTGAAAAGCGTTGAATGATATTCTTAGTTTAAATTGGCTTTCACCTGTATGCTCATAGCTCGACAACCTGGATGTGACTTCCAAGCCACGTAAATCCCCCGTGTGTGGTAATGAAAGTCCACACCCAGACAAGGAGCATAGGTCCTACCAGATCCTCACCCAATCTCACCCAATCAATGTTATACCCTCCGAAGAGAAGTACATGCAAATTTTTTGGGCTATGGATGGTTCTTGGATCCGGTATTGGTCTAGTATCCAAGGGTACGTAGGATTTGGGCCAATGGATGGAAATCACCCCCACCGTCGTTGAACCCTACTAGTGGTTGGATGTCAATCCCAACTCACTAGCGTTTAAGTGACAAGTGGTGTGTGTGGTTCATTTTAATTTGCATAAAATGAAAAATGCATCATATAGCACAAATGATTGTTTCCTACATGTAATGTAAAAAGAAACATTTTATATTCAGATATGCATGCTATACTCTACATGATTTTTTGACAATGCAAACTAGTATGCAAATGGCCACTACTTGGGCCTCAAACATGCAAACCAAACACACAAGTTCTATCAAGCACGTTGGATTCTAGGGCGGACTACAATCAGAGATCCGTTGTTCCTAGCAGCGCCTTTCTAATGACATGAAAAATAAATGCAAACCTAGGACCTAATTCATTTCTTCTTTTCTTAATTTCCTAGTAAGATTTGCAAAATTGATCACTCTGGAAAAACACAAAGATAGAAAAATAATAGAGGGTGAAAAGTGGGACCTACCTCAGGTCCACATTCGATCTGTACTCTATTTTCTATTGTCTGCTCTGCTAGTTGTAAACCGTAGGTCTGGTCTACGGTCTGCACTGTAAACCGCGTGTTGGAGCTGTGGTTCAATTGTTGGCCCATAGCTGATAGCTGTGGTCTATACCTGCAATTCCAAAAATAATAGAAACAATAGTTAGATCACTTATTTTGTGGAGTTCCACCATGATCGCCTTCTGACCTATCCCAAAAAGCGTGCACCTATCTATTGCATAAATTGAAACCAACATGAAAGCATGAAAAGAGACACAAGATTGCATATAACACTGAAATGAATGTTTCTTTTATTAATATTGAAAATGGATCTCAATTACAATCATGCCCCTCTTAGGGTCACCCAAAATGTTGATACAATCAATACAATGCCAAAGCCCCCAACGGGGTAGGCGCACTATTAATGCTTTTCCAAATAGTCACAAACTGCTCTAGGGTGGAGTTAACCCTCTTCTTCGCGTTGAGGAAGGAATTTGGTGATTGAAGCTCCTTTGAACCTATTCCCTGCGATCAAGAAACAACACAAGAAAGTTATACAAATAGGCAACCTCTCATGATGAGGCCCTTTGAAGGATACATGCATAAAGATGCCATGAAAAGCATATAATCAAGAAAGCATGTAAAATGTATCTAAACTATGCCAAATTGATAAATATTCATGTAAATGCATAAAAGAATATTACAACTAAGTATTGAATGGCCTAATTAGATGAAATAGAGCATGAAAGCATAGAAAGAAACCATTCTTGCATATTCTACACTAATGTAACAAAATTTACTCAAATCTGTAATCCAGTTAGTCAAAAATCTCTAAAATACCAAATAAAGTGCTGAAATGATTAATCTAACCTAACTAAACATACTAGAAAAGAAATGGTAAGGAGATCTTACACCTATTGCAAACCGTAGCTCTGATGAGCGGTCTGCACTGTAAACCATGGCTGAAAGCCGCGGTGAGCAACCAAGTAGTTTTGCTCTCCAAATCAGGGGTATGGGGTTGATCCTCCTTGTCAAATTGATGATCAAGGGTCACCTCAGTGTCCTCTGACAGATTTGGTGGTTGAATTGCTCGATAGGGCCTCCGTTTGCCCAAATTAGTATTTCTTGGCGTTCTAGCTCCTTAGGGCATCCATGGCCTAATTCGTCATGATGCTTAGGTTGGCAAAGGGATAGCAACAAATCTCTCTCAGTGCACTCAAGTGAATACACAATTCGATAGGGCTTCGCTGCTCTAATCTCCAATGCTTGCTTGATTCACTATTTTACACTTCGCTATCAAAATGCACTATATCATTTTGCCCTATTTTGAAGGGGTACTTATAGGACTACCCAAGGGCTAGGGGTGGCTTCATGGAGAAGCCAAGAACAAGAAGGGGTGGTTAGGACAGTTGGATTGGAAGCTTCCATCCTTTAACCACCTTCTTCTAGAACAAATGGTCGTTCAAACCGATTTGGCTCGGATGAAGGCCAACTAAACTTTAGTTAAGACCGTAGGTGATAGCTGTGGTCCAGACTATAAACCGTAGGTCTCAGCCATGGTTCAATCTGTAGACCGTAGGTCTCAGCTATGGTTCAGACTGAATAGGCCAAGGAGCCCAAATTGAGTGGTTAGAACCATTGCTCTATCTTGGAGTCTGTCCAAGATCTTCCATATGGTCTTGTAGCATGTCCATATGAGTAGTCGCCATCGACATGACGCGTTTTAGGTGTCTACAAATGCCCCTTTTGAGATGCGTTGTGAGATCGAACAATGCATGAGCAAAAATAGACCTCCTAAAATGATGTCAAAGGTTTTATGATGATCATTAGTCAGATCAACATTATATGCCCTAGGTTGTACAAAAGGACGTACATCCTAAAATCATTACTTCCAACTGGGAAAAAGTCTTACATTTGAAAATCTTGTGCCCATCTCATCTCATTTAGTGTGGTTGTGCATTCCATAGGTATCTTCTAACCCATAGATCTGAAAGATGAATAAAAACAAGCAAACTTCATATTTACTATTTTACCCAAGCAAAGGGGTAAGATTATGAGAGCTGTTGACAATGATTCGCTAGGACGAACATAATTTTGACAAGATCATGGGATCTACAATTTCAAGGATCTTCTGTTGATTTTGATTATTATTTGATATTATGACTACCCCCTCAAGCGATGAGTCGATGAAGGTAATAACAATGTATGAAGCGACGAGGTCACTTGACCACAATGAATGATCTGAATAAATTTAGAATTAAGCAGTTAATTACTTGGCTAAGCCTAGTTCAGCTTATGATTCCAACTGTTAATAATAATTGCATATTTCTATCCTATGGAGTAGTTGGGCTACAATAGCCATCTTAGGAAATCGAAATGATGCAAATCCAGTTAGTTTTGTGTTGAATCAATTCTGTTGATAATTTACTAAAAAAATATGCTATAGAAGAAATGATATGAGACACCTCATTCCCGTGGAGCAGTCTAGCCTCAAAGGCCTTCTTCAGAATAAAAAAGAAGCATATCAAATCAATGATGATAATTTTATCCCAAATGTACTTATGGTTAGTGACTCATCTCGCTAGATTGCATGGAGTGCAAGTCAATGCAACCACCAAGTGTATAGAGTAAATAACTTAATATGATGTGCATTTGGATTTTGATTATTTTATTTTATTTTGTTTTGAATTTGTGATTAATTTGGGTACCTAAAAAACACCAAATTTGCAAACTGATTGCTTTTATTGAAATTTAATCCATTAGGAGACATTAATTTATCATTTAAGACCCTCCCATGGTGGGATTTTGCTATTTTTGATACCATTTGCAAACCACGGGTGCAGTCTGTGATTAAAATTTTCAAAATTTGGGAACCATAGGTCAGACCCATGGGCGAAAAACCCTAATCCTAGGACCACAGGTGTCAGCTGTGATCCGACAGAAATAGGAAAAGGTTTAAAAATATGTCATTTTCAAAATTCCTCATTATCCCTTTGATAGTGACTGCAATTTCAAGAGCTCTGAGAGGTGTGAGAGTTTAAATTGAAATTACTGAAACCCTATTATATTTCACACATCAAAATGGTAGACCACGAAAAACCTTCTTCCAACCGAGGCCTCATTGCGGGCAAGGTAATTCGAAACCAAGTCCTCACATTCATTACTAATAAAATGAACCAAATTAATTAATTGGTTAATTAATCACACTAAACTATTGGTAATGAACCAAACCCTAGGTTAGGCTAGCTTATATTAATTTTAATTATTTTTTTTGTTTTTCATCTAGGAAAAGACTCAGAATGGTTCGTATCCCTAGACCGCAGCTGTCGGTTGTGGTTCCCCTTTGGCTGATTGGGGACCACAGGTATCAATTGCGATTAGGTTTGAATTACAATGGTAAAAAAATTGACAGTTGGACAGACCACGGGTTGGACCTGCAGTTCCCTTTTTTATGAATTTTTTTCAAAATTTTCATTTTTTTATGATTTTCTTAGCAGTTTATGTCATTTTATTGCACCTATGAGATGTATTTTTAAAATATTTGATCATTCTTAGCATAATTTTGTATTTTTAACTATTTTTGCTTGATCTATCTCTTTTTAGGTCATTTTTAGCTATTTAATTAGCCTTTAGTTAGATTTTTCTTTATACTATATCTCTTTGCAGAGACTGACCTCTAGAGCTAGGGATATAGAGCTCTTTAACACTCTCCACCCACTGTTGACTGATGTAGAGTGAGTGGTTTAGAGCCATAGGCTTTGGCTATGTTTTGGATCTATCCACTATTAGGGTAGATCAAGCTTACATGACTACGTTGGCCCAGAGATGGAATGCCCAGACCAAAACATTTCACCTGTCGATGGGTGAAATGACCATTACACTCGAGGATATCTATAGGATATTTTGGATCCCTATTGATGGTGAGGCCATCACCTCCTCCTCCAACAGGAGAAAGGAGGTAGTTTGCACTACTATATTCGATGATCAAAGCGATGAGGCTTAACACAAGATGGACCACAGAGGTGTTCACATCAGATACTGGTATGGGGAGCACATCTTCTCTATCAGATAGGTAATGTTCATGCAACTTATCATTCAGATTGTCCTTCTAGACTCCTCGAGTGTGAGGATCCCATGGAACCTTCTAGAATATGTTAAGAGGGTCATTCGAAGCTCTATATTTGAGCCACTGCTCCTAGCCTGGGGAAGCACATTACTATGCTAGCTCTACTGGAAGCTATTTTAGATTACTAGTAGAAGCTGAGTAGGCATCAGTTACAGTCTACTCCTATAGATCTAGGGTTGGTAGCACATCTAGATTGAGAAACCTATAGATCTACCTCTAGCTATTACTTTTATTCCTAGGTATGTTGGCCTGGAGGAGGGATTCTAGAGCAGGTCCTATGCTGGGGACATTGATAATTACATCAATTGGTTTGTAGCACTGAGTCCTGGGGATATTGAGTGGCATCCATACATGGATTGCCCTATGTGGATGGAGGCTAACAAGCGGCTATGCCAAACTCAATAGGACAAATGGTTACTTAGTCACAAGGTCAAGATCCATGAGTATCAGTTCTACTCATGGGTCCTACGATAGTTTGGCTTGGTATAGGAAATTCCAGAGCTACCTATTATCTATAGGTAGATAGTTCTAGAGAGTCATATGTAGTGGGTGCTACCTACAAATCTAGGAGACACTGTAGATGATTTCCAAGAGTCTAGAGTTGTTGTTGCTAGGACCACTCTAACATATGATACCTGGTGATCCCTACTTTGGCGGTATGGATTTGGACCTCTCGGTCAGGTTGAGGAGGCAACAAAGGCTGATCCACAAGGGCATAATGTGCACTCATATACTGAGGGTATATGGGGTGTAGAGTATGCACCACTAGTGGAGGCCAAGGATGAGGGCCTATATGAGGATGAGGTACCTCTAGAAAGTGAGGTAGGGCAGCTGCTAGCCCAGGTAGTATATTTGTAGAGCCAGGTTGGGAGGCTACAGTATTAGTAGTTATAGTGGGATACACCTATCACCATGTCAGAGGTGAAGTTATCTGATATGGAGATGTAACTCTAAGAGGCCCAAGATCAGACCACAACTATGATAGAGTGTGCTACAACAACATAGGGGCAAGCTCAAGAGCTAAATAAAGCACTTAAGCTAGCAGAACCATAATGGGTGATGGTTGTAGCAAAGATGGACTTGGCTTAGTCCCAAGATCAAAGAGGTGACCCATCATCTTCTTGTGCTATCATGGCACCACCTTCAGCACCAGCACTCGAACTACCAGGAGGCCACAACCATATGGCAAAGATTAGGCAGCTTACTTCTCTCAAATGGGAGGGGAATGATTTATGCGATGTGAGTGTAGCTTGCATCTCTAAATTGGAGGGATGGATTAGATTGATAGGTGGGTAGGTTCTAGAGGATCCAAATGCTTTAGGGTCCTAGGGTCCTAGTGGACTAGATCCAGGACTACAGGGTAATCATCCACGAGCTTGAGTTATAGGAATCACAGGACTGAGAGGACACACAAGTCCTCTAGTACACATGGCGTTATCTTGCATGGGAGGCACAAGGATTATAGAGGTGATACATGTGACTCTTCAAATGGGGGTGTAGGTCCTCCATAGCATACACATGTGTTGTTATTTTTATGTACTATTTTGTGTGTAAGGTTGAGGACCTACATGGATGTAGCCTACGGGTATTTTTGATATACTTTATGTACTCATTGCGGACACACACACACACACACACACACATATATATATATATATATATATATATATGAGATTTGATCATTTTGGCTCATTATGTGTACTTGTATATGTTTTTAATTTTCTATTTATGTTATGCACATGGATGCAATGCTTATGTTAATTTGATGCTATACAATGTGATGTATGGATGACATGCACTAGATAGCTATTTAACTTATGATTATGATGATATGCAGTGATCTAGATGTTTAGATGTCCTATATGATGGATGCATATGGATGCAATGTTTAATTAAATGCATATTTGATTTTTCTTTATTGCATGCATTTAATTTTATGACAATGTCACGATATGCTGATGCAATGTATGTAATACATTATTTAAATAATGGTAATCTAATGTAAATGAACCTGTATGATTTAATCACTTAAAACATAAGGAATGAATGCAATATGTGTTTATAAATCTAATTGATGACACCACAGAATGTATAAAAATCATGAATGTAATTGGAAATCCTCATAATAAGAATTTGATCAATTAATCACCCATGTATGAAATGCAATGATGTACGATATTATGATGCGAATGATGCAATATGTCATTCTATTTTATTTTTACACTTTTGAATGATATGCATGATATAGTCAGTGGCCGTCTAAATATCATTTTTGATATCCATCCGGTATCTATCCTATATCTTGATTGTGCTTACTATTAATGATTGGATACTTTGCAATTTGATGTTTTGAAATGACTTTTAATTTTGATGGTTTGTGATATTTGAAATTTGTTTCTATTAAAGAGATTTTTGAGGTTTTTCATGAGACTCAAAAAACCTAATTGACTTATCAAAATTTGCATACTAACCATACTAGACTTCTAAAATGTAAGGCTTTCACTAGGATAGGCCCTAACTATTCATTATCCCTGTGTGTGCACATGAATATATTAATATAAGACACGAGCATTACTTGATGTCAGGCAGGATTATTTCAGCCCATTTCTAAGATAGAGGCTCCACAAATGTCTTATCCAATCCCAAGTTTAGATTTTAGTTGTACTAAACCACTAGGTGATACAGGACACCATAAGCTAGCTCTTCCACATTCAAACATTGGTCTTGTTCATAAGCAAAATGTTAATGCATCAAACATATCATCATGCATAAGGTACAATAGTGATGGTAATTCTAGGGATTTAAGTTTCATCCCTCTCTTTTATTTCATTTTTGGAATACTTGCTCATATGTAGTGAAGCAAGGGAGTCGATTCCATTTTGACTTTGACTTTCTTTGGATCTTCATTTGATCTGGATGTGAAATTTTATATCTGATCTTCATTTGATCTTCACTTGAGCTTTTATTTCTGATCTTCATTTGATCTTCACTTTTTGGAATTTACATTTGATAATTTTCTTCAGAAACCTTCCTTTGGGGGATTTTACTTTGGGGGGAACTATTTTTTTAACATTGATTGAGTGTATCAATCTATGATATCAATATAGGATATCAATCCAGGATATGATATCGATCTAGGGTATCGACCTTGAGGATTGATGTGGGATATCACTTTGGGATATTGCTCATTTTATTGTAAGCAAGGGATTCTAAGTAGGGAATATACTTGTCCTTTTTCCAACTGCCAACATTTCCCATATCGTCCGCATAGAGAGATAAGCAAGAATAACTCTTTTTGCTTCAGTATACATGGTCCTACTTTATGGTTTTTATCTTCTCCAAGTCCTTATTAGGATTGTTTAATGTTAGGAACCTACTATTAAAATAAAACACAGTCACACAAATACTTAAAAATAACTCATATACATCAAATAAATCAATATCATTATGCATAAATCAATTACAAAAATGAAACAATCTCACAGTAACACTGAATTGCAGGCCTCTTCGAGGGGGAAACCTCCTTCAATATTTCATTAGATTGCAAAAGGATAATATCGTACATGGTTTCATATATTTTTAAAGGAAAACTTCATGCAACCCTACCTAAATGCTCAAGAGGTGGCTTACATGCAAAATGCCACTTGAGCTAGAATCTTCCACCAAATGGCGGTTATAATCTTGATAAAAATGATTACATGAAATGGTACCACTTGGCGAGGTATCTTACTACATCGATTACAATATTGATAAAAATGGTTACATGAGATGGTACCACTTGATGAGGTACCTTTATTTCCACCTAAATTACCAAGTATTGCATAATAACATTAAAATGGGATCCCCACGTTGGAAGTGGATTATTATGTAGGTAAATGAGAATTACAACATGGTGTTAGGATAGGATCCTAACATGTCCTTACCATTCAAAAATCTTTGTCCTCAAAGCTAAAATTGAGGAAACTGGTGTTAGAGTTGATGGAGAGACTCCCATGTAGCATCTTCTAGATAGAGCCCATGCCACTAAACAAGAACTTTTGTGATGGTACGATTGTGAAGAGTGCGGGTGCAGTGATCTAGTAACTAATATGGTTTGAGTAATATGGACCCTTCCTCATCAAATTATGGTAATGTTGATTGAACCTATACCTATGTGCCCACAAATTTCTTGAGAGACGAAACATAGAAAATAGGATGGAGCTTGGAGGTGGGTAGAAAAGATAATTTGTAAGTAGTGAAACCAATATGTTGTAGGAATTGGTAAGGCCCATAGAAATTTACAACAAGTTTTTGGCACTTACGAAGTTGGAGGGATGACTATTTGTATGATTGCAAGTGAAGGAAAACCATATCACCCACATCAAAGCTATGCTCGAATCGATGCTAGTTTGCCTGTTGTCACATCTAGTTCTGGGCCATGTCCAAATTATGCTTCAGCTGGTGAAGAACATCAATCTTCTGGCAAAGATTAATATCGACTTCTTGGACCCTAGAGTTGCCTATAATGTATGAAGGCATGGGTGGAGGGTGCCCATAAACAACTGAAGAACACAAGCTTATATTGAGAGGGGGGGTGAACAGTATAAGACTGCTTTTTACTTTTTCATTTATACTTCAAAATAGTAAAGCAATATACCCAAAGCAATATCAAAGAAATGCACAAAACCATCCTCAAAGTGACACAACAATTTACAGGTTCATCCACAAAACTTTTCTCTAAAAGTTATCTCAAAGTTCTTTGGGAAACCTTCCCAATTACAATGTTTATGAGCCTCATCTCAAAGGAGAAACCTTCCCCCAATCTGAATTTATGAGCCTCTGCTCAAAGGAGATACCTTCCCCTTTCTCTTCTCTGGTTGGTGATCCTCTAGAAGACCTCTGCCTCCACTGCCCTTAGCAAATGGAACTCTATCCATAGAAGACACCTGTCTTCCATTCTCTGGCTGGAGACCTCTGTCCTCAACTCTATCACCTCAAAGCTGGTCCTCGAATTTGCACTAAACACAGTCCGTCGGTCGAGCACAAATATCCTCTTCCTCTATCTTTGATCTGCACCAAACACAGTCCTTCGGTCTGGCACAAATGTCCTCGGATTCTACTCATAGAACCAATGCACCTCTGTCCTCAAGTTTTCTGATAGAACTATCAAACTCAGCTTCACAAGTCCTCTGCTAGGACCTGTCCAAATCTTCTTACAAGTCCCCAACGGAACCTGTCACCTGCTCACAAGTTCATCAAGAAAAACTTGCTTGGCGTGAACCCACAAAGAGAATTGTTAGAGACCCAATGTGATTCATCAACCTCATAGAAGCATAAAGAGAATTGTTAGAGACTCAATATGTTCTATACTTAACTCCCAATCTCAATCTCAACTCAATCTCAATCTCAATAGAATAAGAAGTGGCTTTTCTCAAGAACATGAAACACAACCCAACAATGCCAACCAAGCAAAGTCATATACAAGAACCATCTTTCCAACAACCAAATATTTTCTCAACCAATAGGGCTTCAACAACAATGCTCAAAGAAAAGGTTAACCAAATCATTCAACTCAACATAACCTTAAAGCATTCAACCAATCAACACAAGAAAAGAAAACAAGTAGAAATCCTTTTCCTCCAAAGAATTGAACAAAACAGCCACCAACCAATATACCAAATGCAAAGAATAACTTGTTCAAATCAACTCAATGGAGTAAGCCCAATATCATGTATCAAGTAAAAGCAATAACTTGATCAACCAACCTCTATGGAAGCAACTCAACCATCAACCTCAACACAGCCATCCAAGGGTTTCACCATCTCAATGCAAGTAACAAGACTTACAAACATGAACCCTAGTGCACAAAGCTTCCACTACCCCAAACCAGAATTATGCATTCATCAAAACTCTCATCAATGATAACAATGCATAAGTAGTCTTCAACAAAAACAGAAAATAGGATTTACACTCAACCAAAGGAAACCTTGTTGAAAACCTTTTCACTCCAATCTTATTTTAGGAATAACATACACCACTCATTACTCATAAGAAGAATGTGCCCATACCTTATTGAAGTGAAGGAACCCCTTTGGAAATCTGCCACCATCACAACATTCTTTTGCCAATCTTCACAAGGGTTAGTAGATTACAAAATAATCAAAATTATTCCACCTTTCAATAATCATCACCAAACCCTTTAATTGCACAACTCCCTTATCTCTCCTAAAACCACTTGTACCATAAAATAAAATAAATCATAACATTGCATAACCTTATAACTCCCAAAACCACTTTTACTATAAAATAAAATAAATCACAACAATGCATAACCTTATAACTCCTCCTTTAAAGAAATTATTCCTTTTAAAACATACACACCATATTTTTCTATAAAACCTTGTATCTACTTAATATCATAATAAAAGGAAATTAAATGTTACCTAGACAAACTTGAGCACTTTCCAACATTATTAATTTAATCACAAAATTTTCTTCCAAAAGGGTGTTACTCAATGGGTTTCGACCCGCAGACCTCTGCTACCACAACGTTGTTACTAGTGCTCTAGGCAACTCTGCTGCCGAGCTGTTTGATACAAAAGATGCTCCACTTATTCTTATACCCGTCTCGGATTTGATGTCAACAAGAACGTGAACAACTCAGTCGCCGATGAGACTTGAACTTAGAACCTCCTCTCTATCAAATTTTGTGCAAAGTCCATCTCTTCGATAAGCGTGTTCTACTAAACCGTCATCAAGCAATTCCGACCCTATGATCTTATTTCAATTTTCCCTGCGTGGTTTAAGCTGATAGCATCAACATTCGCCTACTGAGAGAGCTTTCTGGTTTTGGCATTCTTCTTCCAAAAATTCTTTGATGCTATTCTTGTCTTTGTTTTCTTACTGACTGGGCACCTCTTCATTCATAGACGAAAACTTGTTTCTTTACTGCATTTTAAACTTTGATGTTCATGCAATATTCTGCCTCCTCTCTTCGGCAACGCAACCATTCGTCACAGCAAAGACTTGTCCATCACATACACTTCCTTCGCTGGTGCAGACGAAGACGAAAACGAAATGCACACACATTCATATCGATTATCTCAATTCTATCCAACACACATTAATGAATTTCATTGCCACATTTTATATGTACTTCGATGCATTACCAAACACGTCGGCATTTCCAACATTAAAATACTTTAATTTAATTTTAAAATATTAATTTAAATTTTAAAAATAAAATTTAAACTAAATATTTAAAATTAAATATCTTCATCACCGGGGCACCTTTTTCAACGAAACGAAGAGCCAACTTGGGTTTTAAGAAAAACCCATTTCAAATCTATTGTCCATGGTTTTAAATAAAACCTTTTATTTTGTCTGCCTTTGTTTTCACAAAAAACCTTTTCGCTTCTTGACATCAATGACAACATCAACACTTGAGCAAGGGCAATGTACCCAATGTACCCAAAATTGCCAACAATCTCCCCCTTTGTCATTGATGGCAAACCTTTACTAAAAACACATCTTCAAGAGCCAAAACTGAAACCCACAACGAGAATCTACCTTTGAAGTTTTGCTCCCCCCGACTTGAAGCTTTCCTCTTCACTTGAAGCTCTCCCCCTTACTCATATCTCTCCCCCTTTGTCATCAATGGCAAAGGGCCACCTTTGGGGCTCGGGACTAAGAATGAGCCTCTTAGCTTAGTCCCTCCCCCACCTCCTGATGAGGTGATTAATTTTGGAGTGGGAGTAAAACTCCCATTAGGCACTGATCATCATCAATGTCTATAACTTCCTTGCCAGGCCTTCTCTTGAACTCTTGGTCCATATTCCTATTCCTATCATTGTTCTGATCCTTGGACCTGATCATGCCACTGTTCCTATTCCTGTATTCTAGAATTTTAGTTCTACACTGTCTAGCTATGTGACCTTCATTGTTGCACTTGTAACAAGTAACAATATTATTTCTTTGAGGCATACCTGTTCTTTGAATCCACCTATTCTGACTAAACCTGTTCTTGTTGTTTGCCTTGCAATGAACTGCCTTGTGCCCAAATTGATTGCAAGAGTAGCAATACCCATAAAAGAATTCACCACTTCAAACTGTTATTTACCTTCTTCATCCGAGCCATGCAATGTACAGCCATGTGACCAAACCTGTGACAAGCAAAACATCTGCCTTGAAACTTTCCTTTATTTGACTTCTTAGGTCCTGAAAACTTCTCCTTCTTCTCATTCCGAAATTTTTTTTCTGTTTCTATGCATCTATCATTCAAGGACTCATGATCTGAAATATTTTCCTCATTAGAACTCTCTTCCTTTTGGAATCTCTTACTAGACTCTCCAACTTGTTTCTTGTGAGGCTTAACAAAACCAAGACCTGTTTTATTTGTTGGATTTCTTTGACTTTGGATGAGAGACTTAACCTTTTTGGAGATTTCTTGAAACCTGTACAACTTGTACTTTTTATTTTTCTCTTTCAAAGAAGCCATTTTCTGTTCTAATTCACTATACTCAAGCACCTTAGATTCTAACTCATTCTTGAGTTCTTGTGCATTAGCCATAGAGACATCAAGACTTTCTATAAGTTCATCTCTCTCCATACAACATTCATCTAACTTATCCTTGAGTCTAGCATTCTTCTTTCTTTCCTTTTTCAAAACACTAAGAGCATTTGTAAGTTCACATTCAAGATCTACTTCACTTTCCTCTATTTGATTGCACTTTGAATTATCAAGGCCTTTTTCAGATTTCTTATCACTAGAGGTGCTACCCTTTTCAAAAACCATACATGCATCTTCCTTATCATTTTCTGAAGCATCCTCATACATACTAACAACAAATTCATTATTTGTGCAATCATCCTCAAGGTGACCAAAATTTCCACATCTAAGACATTTCATGATAATGAATCTATGTTTTGGTTCTTCCTCTTTTTCTGATATGAACAACATCTCATTTTCATTATCACTTGAAGAACTTTCACTATCACTACTAGAACACTTACTTGCTTTGTCTAGGTAGAAGCTCTTCTTGTGTTTGTGAGAATACCTCTTTCCTTTATTGTTGTGCTCATCTTTGTTCTTCCTTTGATGCCTATGCCTTTCAGAATCCTTGCTCTTACAATCTTGTTTATCTTCATTACTTTCATCCTTGGCAATAGTACAGTTAGTAGCATAATGACCAAACTTTCCACAATTGAAACATCTTAAATTTTTCATACTTTTGTGCTTTCTAGAGAACTCACCTTTCTTGCTGTAATATGCCTCTTCATCACTAGAAGACTCATCACTCTCTTGAAGTTGTTTACCTTTGGAATTCTTGGTAGCCTTGAAAGCTGCCTCCTTCTTGACATCAACCTTCACTTGAGTTCTCAACTCAAATGTTGCAAGTATACTATGGAGCTCATCCTTTTTCAACTTATCCAAATCTTTAGCTTCCTCAATAGCAGAAATATTTTCACTAAATCTATTAGGAAGAGATCTTAAAATCTTATCACAAACATCATTTTCAGCAAGCTCAAGACCTAAGTCTTTCATGGAGTTAACAACCTCATCCATACGAAGCATGTAGTCACTAATATTTTCATCATCATTCATCTTGAGTTGTTCAAACATACCTTTGAAGTGTCTCAACTTGGCCTTTATGACATTTGTATCACCTGTATGAACCACATTCAACTGTTTCCACATTTCACTAGTTGTCTTGCAGTGAATCACTTTGGTGAGATCTTCTTTTTGTAAGCCTTTCAAGATTGCATTCATTGCTTTTGAATTGTTGTGATGTAGGAGCCTTTCTTCTTTAGTATTAGGACCATGTTCAAGAATAGTGTACTCATCTTCAATCACTTCCCAAACCTCATTCCCAAGTGCCATTAGATGAACCTTCATCCTTGCACTCCAAAGACCAAAATATGACCCATCAAGAATAGGTGTTGCATTGCCACTTGAATGATCCATTGTGTTCTTTACTAGCTTTTCCTTCAAGATGTTAAAATTTTTGAAGGAACCAACTCTGATACCAATTGAAGAACACAAGCTTATACTGAGAGGGGGGGTGAACAGTATAAGACCACTTTTTACTTTTTCCTTTATACTTCAAAATAGTAAAGCAATATACCCAAAGCAATATCAAAGCAATGCACAAAACCATCCACAAAGTGACACAACAATTACATGGTCATCCACAAAACTTTTCTCTAAAAGTTATCTCAAAGTTCTTTGGGAAACCTTCCCAATTACAATGTTTATGAGCCTCGGCTCAAAGGAGAAACCTTCCCCCAATCTGAATTTATGAGCCTCTGCTCAAAGGAGATACCTTCCCCTTCCTCTACTCTGGCTGGTGATCCTCTAGAAGACCTCTGCCTCCGCTACCCTTAGAAAATGGAACTCTATCCATAGAAGACACTTGTCTTCCCTGCTCTGGTTGGAGACCTCTGTCCTCAACTCTATCACCTCAAAGCTGGTCCTCAAATTTGCACTAAACACAGTCCTTCGGTCGAGCACAAATATCCTCTTCCTCTGTCTTTGATCTGCACCAAACACAGTCCTTTAGTCTGGCACAAATGTCCTCGGATTCTACTCATAGAACCAATGCACCTCTATCCTCAAGTTTTCTGATAGAACTATCAAACTCAGCTTCACAAGTCCTCTGCTAGGACTTGTCCAAATCTTCTTACAAGTCCCCAACGGAACCTGTCACCTGCTCACAAGTTCATCAAGAAAAACTTGCTTGGCGTGAACCCACAAAGAGAATTGTTAGAGACCCAATGTGATTCATCAACCTCATAGAAGCATAAAGAGAATTGTTAGAGACTCAATATGTTCTATACTTAACTCCCAATCTCAATCTCAACTCAATCTCAATCTCAATAGAATAATAGATGTTGGCTTTTCTCAAGAACATGAAACACAACCCAACAATTGCCAACCAAGCAATATGTCATATAACAATGATACTCATGTTCTTTCCAACAACCAATTATTTTCTCAACCAATTGCTTCAAAACAATGCTCAAAGACAATGTTTAACCAATATCATTCAACTCAACATTAACCTTGAAGCATTCAACCAATCAACACAAGAAAATAAAACAAGTAGAAATCCTTTTCCCACCAAATATATTTGAACAAAACAACCACCAACACAATATTACCAAATGCAAAGAATAACTTGTTCAAATCAACTCAATGGAGTAAGCCCAATATCATGTATCAAGTAAAAGCAATAACTTGATCAACCAACCTCTATGGAAGCAACTCAACCATCAACCTCAACACACCCATCCAAGGGTTTCACCATCTCAATGCAAGTAAGAAGACTTACAAACATGAACCCTAGTGCACAAAGCTTCCACTACCCCAAACCAGAATTATGCATTCATCAAAACTCTCATCAATGATAACAATGCATAAGTAGTCTTCAACAAAAACAGAAAATAGGATTTACACTAAACCAAAGGAAACCTTGTTGAAAACCTTTTCACTCCAATCTTATTTTAGGAATAACATACACCACTCATTACTCATAAGAAGAATGTGCCCATACCTTATTGAAGTGAAGGAACCCCTTTGGAAATCTGCCACCATCACAACATTCTTTTGCCAATCTTCACAAGGGTTAGTAGATTACAAAATAATCAACATTATTCCACCTTTCAATAATCATCACCAAACCCTTTAATTGCACAACTCCCTTATCTCTCCTAAAACCACTTGTACCATAAAATAAAATAAATCATAACATTGCATAACCTTATAAGTCCCAAAACCACTTATACTATAAAATAAAATAAATCACAACAATGCATAACCTTATAACTCCTCCTTTAAAGAAATTATTCCTTTTAAAACATACACACCATATTTTTCTATAAAACCTTGTATCTACTTAATATCATAATAAAAGGAAATTAAATGTTACCTAGATAAACTTGAGCACTTTCCAACATTATTAATTTAATCATGAAATTTTCTTCCAAAAGGGTGTTACTCAGTGGGTTTCGACCCGCAGACCTCTGCTACCACAACGTTGTTACTAGCGCTCTAGGAAACTCTGCTACTGAGCTGTTTGATACAAAAGATGCTCCACTTATTCTTATACCCGTCTCGGATTTGATGTCAACAAGAACATGAACAACTCAGTCACCGATGAGACTTGAACTTAGAACCTCCTCTCTATCAAATTTTGTGCAAAGTCCATCTCTTCGATAAGCGTGTTCTACTAAACCGTCATCAAGCAATTCCGACCTTGCGATCTTATTTCAATTTTCCCTGTGTGGTTTAAGCTGATAGCATCAAAATTCGCCTATTGAGAGAGCTTTCTGGTTTTGCATTCTTCTTCCAAAAATTCTGTGATGCTATTCTTGTCTTTGTTTTCTTACTGACTGGGTGCCTCTTCATTCATAGATGAAAACTTGTTTCTTTACTGCATTTTAAACTTTGATGTTTGTGCAATATTCTACCTCCTCTCTTCGACACCATGACCATTCGTCACAGAAAAGACTTGTCCATCACATACGCTTCCTTTGCTGGTGCAGACAAAGACAAAAAAGAAATGCACACACATTCATATCGATTATCTCATTTCTTTCCAACACATAATAAATTTCATTAGCCTCATTATATATGTACTTCGATGCATTACCAAACACGTCAACAAATACTTTAATTTAATTTTAAAATATTAATTTAAATTTTAAAAATAAAATTTAAACTAAATATTTAAAATTAAATATCTTCATCACCGGGGCACCTTTTTCAACGAAACAAAGAGCCAAATTGGGTTTTAAGAAAAACCCATTACAAATCTGTTGTCCATGGTTTTAAATAAAACCTTTTATTTTGACTGCCTTGGTTTTCACAAAAAACCTTTCCGCTTCTTGACATCAATGACAAAATCAACACTTGAGCGAGGGCAATGTACCCAATGTACCCAAAATTGCCAACAACAACCTCAAAATGAGTGATTTTGGTAGTTGTATGATAGGACATGTTGTACCACCATTCGGCCAAAGGAAGCCACTTTTCCCATTAAGAAGGATGATCTGATGCAAAGCAATGAAGATAGGTCTCCAATTTTTTTTTGAGAATCTTAGTTTGACCATCCATTTGCGAATGATAGGCTGAACTCATTTTGAACTTCATTCCCTACAACTTAAACAACTCTTCCCAGAAATGACTAGTGAAGGTTGGGTATCGATTAGACACAATGGAGGTGGGCATACCATGAAGGTAAAAAATGGAATCGAGGTAGATTTGGGCAATGGTGGAGGCTGTGTAAGGATGGTTAAGGGGACAAAATGAGTATAATTTGAAAGGTGATCCACTACCATGAGAATAACAGACTTATTGCCCGATTTAGGTAACCCTTTGATAAAATCCATAGAAATATTAGTCCAAACCTAATTTGGAATGGGCAAGGGTTGAAGAGTACCCAAAGAATGAACTATTTCACCTTTCATCCATTGGTAGGTATCACAAGCTACCATGAAGTCATGGATGTCCTATTTCATCCCTTTCTAGAAGAATGTGCACTTGAGGTATTCATACATTTTGAGAAATCCAAAATGACCTGTAGAGGGAGTAGTGTGTAGTTCCTTCATAAAGAGGTTGCAGAGTGGTGAGGTATAGGGAATAACAAGGCATTGGTGATAATGCAAATCTTTGCCATTCCAATTATAGCCTAGGGATAAAGTCAGATCAGCTTAAAGTGAAACCATAAAAGTTTGCAGATTTGCATATTGAAGTACATCCTATCGTAATGAATCTATCCATTGGGGGACAGGTGTAGAGATAACACATATCATACTAAGGGCTTCAAATTTGTGAGAGAGAGCATCAACCATAAGATTTTATTTGCCCTTCTTATAGGTGATATCATAATCATAGCCCATGATTTTAGAAACCCATTTTTGTTGTTCTAGGGTAGCAACCCAATTTTCTAAGAAATATTTGAGACTTTGATGGTCTATTTTAATGGACAAATGACACCCAATGAGATATGGTCTCCAATGGGTGACAACATGTAATATGGCTAGCATCTCCTTGGCATATGTAGATTTTCCCAAATTACGCTCAGAGAGTGCCTTACTGGTGAAGGCCAAGGGTCTCCTTTCTTGCATCAATACTGCCCCAATACCGCGACCAAAAGCGTCACTTTCAATGATGAATGGTTTAGAGAAATATGGCATTGCTAGAACAAGTGTGGTGGTCATGGCATGCATTTATTCAAGAAAGTCTTGATCAGTGGGTCTTTTCCAAGTGAAAGAGTCCTTATTTAACATAGATGTGACGGGAGCTACTATTTTCTCATAATTATGAATAAATTTCCTATAATAACCTATAAGTCCTAAGAATCCCCAAAGTCCTTTGAGAGTGTGGGGTTTTTCACTGTCTTGAATTGCCTAAATATTCATAGGGTCGACCTTGACACCATATTTAGAAACAATGTGTCCTAAATAATCCACTGCAGTTGACCAAAGGAGCACTTAGACCGCTTAGCAAAAAGTTGATGTTGGGCAAATAACTATAATGTTTGATCCACATGGGTAAGGTGTTCTTCCCATGAGTGACAATAAACAATTATATCATCAAAGGAAATTAGGATGAACTTTCACATGAAGGGATGAAAGATGTTGTTCATAAGGCTTTGAAATGTGGATGGTGCATTTGTCAAACCAAATGGCATTACCAAGAACTCATAGTGACCTTCATGAGTACAAAAAGCAGTTTTTGGAATCCTCGTTCTTGAGCCTGATTTTATGGTACCCCAAATGAAGGTCCAACTTGGAGAAGTACATAGCTCCATGTAATTCATCCAACAATTCATCCACTACCAAAATGGAAAATTTATCCTTGATGGTGATCTTATTTAGCTGACCGTAGTCTATGCACAATCGCCATGAGCCATCTTTATTACAAACTAGCAAAACTGGAGAAGAATAAGGACTGGTACTGGGTTGAATGACACCTTCCTTGAGCAATTCCTATACCATATTATCAATTTTTGACTTGAGAGCATGAGGATATCGGTATGGTATGATGTTTGGTGGTGAACTACTCAGAAGTAGTGGAATAGCATGGTCATGAGAGCGACGAGGTGGCAGTGTAGTTGGTTCTAAAAAGACACCATTGTGCTTGGTTAGAACAAGTTGCAAATCTACTGGAAGTGGATCTGCTATAGAAGTGGGTGGCTGAATTGAAAATATTTGTGCAATGACCCCACGGGAGGACTTTTTCAATAACTTATCCATGCGATTAGAACTAATAAATTGTGTAGACCAACCTTTATACCCTTGAGGGTATATGTTTGTCCATTTTGTGAAAATTGTAGCCATATTTCTACAAAGTTGTAGGATAAAGTGCCCAAGGTGCTCATCCATTGGGATCCTAACACAACGTCACATCTTCCCAATTGGAAGGTGAACATATATTGCTTGAGTTCATTATCCCCTATATGAATTTTGACATTTCGACATTTACCTTTACAAGGTAAGGTTCCTCTATTTGCAACCATGACTTCAAAATAATTGCATGAGTGTATATAGTAGTTGGTCCGTTTAGCCATTGAGGATCAATAAAGTTGTGCATGCTGCCTGAATCAATAAGAATTGTGAGACGTTGGCTTTTGAAATAATCCACAACTTTCATGGTTTATGGGGTGGTAATCTCGACAAGAGCATGGACTAAAATTTTTGTTGGTGTTTCTGATGGTTCCTCTTCCTATGGAGTTGGTGCCTTAGTTGTATCACTCTCCTCATCACTATGGTCACTATTTTCTGGTTCCTCCACATCTATTAAAAATAATCTCTTATTTGCACATCTATGCCCCTTCATAAACTTTTCATCACAATTATAACATAAACCTTGGGCACAACGTGTATCCATTTCCTTTGTAGTTAGCCACTTGGGAGTAGGAGGTTTATTATCAGTATGCTTTTGGACCCGAGGAGGGAAAGAAGGTCGGTTATGCAAAAATTACGGTGTCTGCCTTTGAGTTGAGAGTTTATATTTGGCCAATAGGGCTAAACTGATAGCCTCCATCATGGTGTGGGGTTTGAACATCTTGACTTTAGCCTGAAGATCATCTCGTAACCCACTAAAAAAACAACTCATACAAAATACCTCATTCAAACCCTTAGTTTTATTGGCCAATTTATCAAATTGGGTCTGGTAATCACGAATTGAGGTGGATTATTTTAGCTTTGTCAGTGCACCTATAAAGTCATCATAATCATTAGGGCCAAATTGGGTGAGTATTTGGGACTCAAGTTATTCCCAAGATAGATCAGGGTTAGCAACCCATAGCCATTGGAACTAGTGTAAGGCCTCAAATTCTAGGTTTAAGAAAGCCATCTGAACCCAATAATAGAGAGGGACATTATGGAGTCGGAAGAATTGATCAACCTGACATAACCACCCATCAATATCCTTTCCACTGAACTTAGAAAAGTATAATTTAGGCATTCTTAAGGTTGGATCCTGATCAGAGTTATTGTCATCTAGTGTTCATCGACCTCATTCAGAGTTTTCAGCATGGTGTTCAGTTTTGGTACTGTCATGCAATTTGGTCTCCATATTTGTGAGTTGTTCTTCTAAACAGATTCTAGTGTTATCCTGATCTAGTTAAAGCTCTCGAATCTTTGTGCCTATGTTATTATTTGCAGAGGTCAATTCAGAAATGGTATTTTGTAGATCGACCAATAATGTGCCCAAGTCTAAATCCTTTTGTTATTGTCCTTGAGTGTCGCTTGCCATTGTAGTCCCTCTTGTGCTGATTTACTAAAAATAAACCTCAAATTTTTAGGAGTTACTATTTTTAGTAAGGGTCCAAAATTTAATTTTGGAAATGAGTTGCAACACTTATTTTAGGATAGGGTCCACTCCGATGGCTATTTTATCTGAGCGCTCAATGAGGAGATATACTAAATTTGGTGACTTTTTGTGATCTCTTGTTGGTTGCAAGTCGATGTCAAGGTAATTTCTTCCACTTGTACTTAAAATTTCACTAATGAGTCCTTGAGGGTCTTTTGTGCAGAATAACAAGTAGATTCTATTACAAAAAATTTGGATCAATTTGATAGACTGATGAAAATTTATGGCCTTAGCAAGAAAAATCAAAATTTGCTATTTTTAGAAATTTGGTGCAAAATTTGACTAGGAGCTACCAAGGACAATTTTTTCTGGAATAGAGTGTAGAATTTTTTGCTAAATTTTTGAGTCAATATGAGCTTTGTGTGAAGAGATATCCCTATTTTAATAAAATTTCAATACTTTTTTTTTTTCTACTGTGTTGAGTCTACTGGTGTTCTCTATTTTTTATTTGGAGTTACGGTTCAAAAGTTGCCCTCTGGAATCAACTATCACTGACTTGTGTAGTCTGTACCCTAACCACCGTGTCACTCACTATTCTCTGTTCCTATCACCTATACTAGGGTTACTGACACAGTTGCTGCTTTTGACCTTAGGGAATTTTTTGACATTGACAACTCTATTTTTGACACTAAAAGTCTGCAATTTTGGACTGGTATAGAGGACTGAACTGTCGCTATCCTCGACTGTTCATATTATGACCACAAGCTATTTCAAACACTTGCAAAAATTTGTCTTGACTGTTGGTGCATGCAAGTTGTTTTCTGTGATAGGGAAAGCCTTCTCCATATGCTCACTTTTGGGGATGGTGAATGCAGGTTAGCAGAACAAGGATGGGTTGATTTGCAAGGGGATGATACTTTGTTTTTGTTTTGTTTTTGTGAACCAGGTATGCTAAGTAAGGGAGTATGTAATACCCATAGGCCCTCTATTATACCATAGTGATGAAAAATAGTGCTCGAAAAAATATTTCAGGCCACTACTCAAGGAGGATTCCACACATACCCTTGAGCACACTATCTACCTCTCTAACAGTACGAGAGGGTAATTGTCCGGGATGCTATGTCCCATGGACTATGGATAATACAAGGCTGAAAAGCTTCCTAATGGATAAAATCTTGTTTAAACCTATTTGTCTCTTGATATACCCGAAGATACGTGGGAGCTCAATTTTGTATGCAAGTGCTATTTGAGGCCTGGGTATTGGAGCCTGATTGCCCCTCACTTCATTAGACGCTTTATGGGCTATATAGCTTAGCCAATAATGATAGCTCCTTTGTGATATTTTAAAATCCCTGACACAGGGTTTCTAACCTACATAACTACTATATTTTTTTTTGGTATTTTCTGATTTTCTATGAAAAAAAATGACTATATTTTTTGGGTTTTTTTTTTGATAAAGGAAAAATAGAAATAAAAAACACACAGGAAAATTATACCTAATAGGCATAATGACTGGCAAGATTCGTCTTAGTTGCAGTAGAACTTGACCCTGAAAAGTGCTATGATACCACTTGTTAGGAACCTACTATTCAAATAAAGCACACTCACACAAAATACTAAAAAATAACTCACATATATCAAATAACTCAATATCACTATGCATAAATCTATTACAGAAATGAAACAATCTCATAATAACACTGAATCACAGGCCTCTTCAAGGGGTCAACCTCCTTTAATATTTCATTAGCTTGCAAAGGGATAATCTCGTACATGTCTTCATATATTTTTAAAGGAAAAATTCATGTAATCCTACCTAAATGCTCAAGATGTGGCTTACATGGAAAATGCCACTTGAGCTAGAATCTTCCACCAAATGGCGGTTACAATCTTGATAAAAATGGTTACATGAAATGGTACCACTTGGCGAGGTATCTTACTACATCGGTTACAATATTGATAAAAATAGTTACATGAGATGGTACCACTTGGCGAGGTACCTTTATTGCCACCTACATTACTAAGTATTGCATAATAACATTAAAATGGGATCCCCACATTGGAAGTGGGTTATTACATAGGTAAATGAGAATTACAACATGGTGTTAGGATAGGATCCTAACATTTAAGTTGTTGATTAGTGATAGGATTCTGATATGCTAAGGGCTATATTAATTGGACCTTAGCCACAAAATCAAAGCAAGCTTTCTATCAACTCTTGATAAGACCTCTAGGTATGGTTGAGTAACCAGAAAACCTGAGAATATCTCTCATAGCAACATTATAGGTTATGTTGAAAAACACATTTAATCACATGAATGATGGATTATGATAAATGAAGAGGTGCATGATTAAAACACAAACGTGGTGTCATTTGTAAGAATGACAAACATAATTTCTTCTACTGTAAAATGCAACGGAGGACAAATGTCTATATGCAATGCAACGATGAAATGCATGTGGAATATGAACTGCAATGATGCAATTGGAATGTAAATATTTTTGGATTTTATGCTTTACCATTTTTTTTGGATTTTATTGATTTTATAATTTTTATGAGTTTTGAGCCTCATATCTGACCAAACAATGAGTACATGCCTTTGGAGCCTTTAAATTGACCATGAAATTCTTAGAAAACCTTGGAGCTTTTTAGGATTGACCAAAGGGATTATGAGCACCTTTGGGGTGTTTTGGGATGACCAAGCAATTTTTTTTGAATCCTTGGAGCTTTTGGGTTGACCAAGTAGTTTTTCATAAACTCTTGGTGCCTTTTGATTGACCAAACTACTCATAGACGAGCTTGGAGCCTTTTAGGATGATCGATCAATGTTTAGCAGCCCTTGGGACCTTTGGGTTGACCAAACAATTTCTTAGAAACCCTTGGTGCCTTTTTGGGATTGATCGAGTGGTTTTAAGCAAACCCTCGAAGCCTTTGACTGACCTAACCAAGCGGTTTTAGGAACCCTTGGAGCCTTTTGGGATGACTGAGTGGTTATAAGCAAACCCTCGAAGCCATTTAATATGCTCTTAAGCATAAAACACATTAATATGGATGATTTTGAGAGGTTCAAGCTCTTCAACACCCCCTAGTGATGTTAGGTGATAGGTACCTACACCAATATTTTTAGATATGATATAAGGCCCTAGCCAATTAGTTGCAAATTTGTCTCACATATCTGGCAGTAAATTAGAGTTATGTTGGTTCTCTTTCAACACAATATCCCCAACCTCAAAGTCTCTCTGGTGGAATTTGATATTGTAAGCTCATTTTAGTCGCTCTTGATAAACACGAAGATGCTCCAAGGTATTCACATGACGTTCATCAAGTAGCATCAATTGATCCAATCAAGCTTGCCATGCGGTGTCATCATTAATGAACTCTTTCAATACGATGCACAACATTGGAATTTCCAATTCCAAGGGTATAATGGCCTCGATGCCATATACTAGTGAGAATGACGTTGCCCTAGTGGGTGTCCGAATACTAGTATTGAAAGCCCATAATGCAAGGGGTAATTGGATATGCTAGTATTTATGGTTTTCTTGGACCATATTTTTCAATATGGCCACCACTATCTTATTTGAAGCTTCAGACTAGCCGTTTTCTTGTAGATATTATGGAGTCACAAAACTATGTTTGATTCTATATTTAGATGTCAAAGCTCTCATAGTTTTGTTCTTGAATGATGTTCCATTATTTGAAATTATTTTGGATGGAATCCCAAAATGACTTATGATATGCTCTAGTATAAACTCTACTATACGAGCTCCAGTGGTCATTGTTAAGGGTATTTCTTCCACCCACTTTGTGAAATACTTAGTAGTTGTGATAATAAATGTATGCCAACCCGATGATGGAGGAGAGATCTTGCCTATAAGATCTAATCCCCACTAATAAAATGGCCAAGCTACTTGGATGGGATGTAAGGCCTATGATGGCAAGTGCATAAGATTAGCATGATGCTGAAATTTGACAAATTTCTTGACATACACATTGCAATCCTTCTCCATAGTGGGCCAATAGTAGCCCATTCGAAGGATGTGCTTGACTATGGCCATACCGCTGAAATGGCCACCGCATATACCATCATGAGCTTGTGAAATTGCCTAAGATTACTCTTGGGGCTCTAGACAACGAATGAGAACTCCATCGTAACCTCGATGGTACAATATGTCTCCTATTAAGACATATTTAGTTGTTTTTTTTTAAATGTGAGTTTTACGGCACGCGACAATCCCTTTGGGATTATACTAAGTTTCAAGAAGTCTTGAATTTGTGACATCCAATTTTGATAAGCCTTAGCTTAGACTGCTAAGACAACTTGATCCCCCTATGTATTTACTTTTGCAAATGTAGACTAGGAAAAAACCCTATGGTGAATGGTAGTACCACTCTCCATTGGACTCTAAGAGGTTAATACACCCAGGTTGCCTTCTTCAGAAAGTCTTCATCTCTGTAGAACCATTCAGATTTTGGTTATGCACTAATCATGTTGACTGACATTTTCTTTTGAAAGGCTTCTCGCTCCACTACAGGATGTGAGAGCATTTCAACATGAATGGTAGTGAAATTAGTATATAGATTCTAAGGGATTAAGGATCCCAAATATGCCATGGTGTCTACGAACTTGTTTTATGAATGAGAAATTGCCTCAATATCATACCATTCCAATTTAGCCAAATATGAAATCACAAGATCTTTGTAGGCTTTCAGTATTGGACATCAACACTGAAAGAGCCCCTTAACTTGATTTACTATAAGGAAGGAGTCACCAAAGATGTTTAATATTTTAATATTCATGGCGATGGCTATGTGGAGGTCCAGCAGTAGGGATTTGTACTTAGTTTTGTTATTGGTGCACAAAAAATCTAATTAAGATGACAAGGGCATTGGAGCTCCTTGTAGCATGAAAAAAATATTCCTACACCACCTCCTTGCTCACATTTCAAACCATAAAACAATAGAGTCATATTAGTGTTGTTCTCTGGTTCCTCGTGTTTAGGAGCTTCAGATATGACAAATACTGCATCATCCAAAAGCTCTCTGGTTAGAGGCCTGCTATTTGACAGTGGTGCCTCAGCTAATTGGTCAGCTATGACTTGTCCCTTAATGGAATTTTGGCTTATGAATTCTAGATCAAATTCTATCAGTAGCATGATCCACTTTTTAGTACACGTATTATGATACGTCTTACTCATCATGTATTACAAAAGATTTTGTTTGGATATAACATATGTCGTATGACTTAACATATAGTGTCACAATGTATTGGTAGCGAACACTACTGATAAATATAGTTTTTCCACATATGCATACCCAAGCTCATAGCTCACCAAGGTTCAACTAATATAATATATGGCCTACTCTTTGCCTTGCATGTTCTTTTGGGATAACATGGTTACTAGTGCAAATTCGGTTGCTGATATATAGTAGAAAAGGCACCTCTGGCCTTGGTGGAGCTAGCCCTAGTAGTGTCACTAAGTATTGATTTATTTCAGTGAATGTTGCTCGACAGTCCTCATCCTAGTTGAATAGGACCCCTTTATGTAGCAGTCAATTCATGGGTTGATATTTATCCTATAACTGAGTGATGAATCGCTTTATCGATGCTAATTTTCCCAGAATGCTTCTTAACTCTTTAATATTAGAGGGAGAACGCATCTCTAAGATAGCCTTGACCTTCGCTAGGTCAACTTCGATGCCTCATTTAGAAATGATGAATCCTAGTAGTTTACCAGAAGTTACACTAAATACACACTTCTTAGGATTCAACCTAACATTGTGTTCTATCAGGCGATCGACAACCTTCCTTAAGACCTTTGCTTGCTCTTCTCATAGCAATGACTTGGCCAACAAGTTATCGATATAATATTCTAGAATTTTATGCATGTAGTCATGAAAAATGTATGTCATGGCTCGATGATATGTGGCACCAGCATGTTTAAGGCCGAATGGCATAACTTTATAGCAAAACATTCCCCATGGTGTTATAAACATGATTTTATGTTGGTCTTCAGGATTAATCTGAATTTGACTTTAACTAGAAAAACCGTCCATTAAGGAGAGCATTTCGTGGCCTACAGTTGTGTCCACAAGAGCATCAATATTAGGCAACCAAAATGAATCTTTGGGTGTTGCCTTATTGAGGTCTCTAAAATCCATACAAATACGGATTCTTCCATTGAGTTTTCCCATGGGTACCATATTGGACACCCATTATGGATAGTCAATAGAGATTACAAATTCTACATCCAATAGCTTTTGTAGCTCATATTTCACCATTAAGGCTACTATTGGATGCATCTTTCTAAGTTTTTGCTTGACCAGATTCTTCGTAAGATCTACCAAAAGGTTATGAGTAACCAATATTGGGTCTAGGCCTGGCATATCCTTATATGTCCAAGAAAATAGATTTGGTCTCTCTTTCAATAGAAGGGATGAGGGTGGCCCGCTTATCTAGAGTGAGACTCTCTCCAAATTTAACCTTCTTTGAATTGGTGGGATCGTTACTAATATCCACCTTGAATGTTTCCTCTACTGACATATGCGATCCCTTATCAATATGATGAGGAATAGGGATCAAATAGATGTCATCCACTGGGTTCATAAGTTTCGCATTGGAAGCATCCTCAGCATGATACACATCGTAAGTACAACTTAGCACAAAATGGAATGGTTGCAGCATTTCTTCTGTTAGTCTCACAATGAAACTGAGAGGGGGGGTGAATTAGTGTAGCTCTTTTAAAACTTAAATCTTCAACTCTTAAAGCCAAAACAATGAAAACTTGAAACCAAATAAAATAAGTATAACAAGAGAACATCACACAACACAAGATGTACCGAGGTTCACTAATTTGGCTACATCCTCAAAATGACTGTTTGGACTCCCATTCAAATCCAACCTTTGCAAAGCACCAAATTTACAATCAATTTACCAGAACCCATTGGAAGGAGCACCAATCCCTAATTTATCTGCACCAACAGAAATGAGAACCAACCCTTGATTTATCTGCACCAACAGAAAGGAGCACAAAAAACATTTTATGGCCTCTTTGAATGGCATATTTAAAACCTTTGATTTTTTTTTTTGTTTCTCCTTCCATGACTATTCGTTTTCTCCTTCCATTGTGCATGCATGTGTTTTGGTTTCCAAAAAGGCTTTTTGTTTCTATTTTGTGGCCATTCATTTTATTTTCTCCACATGGGCATGCACCCGCTTCTTTCCATGTGTAATGACCATCTTAAATGATTTCAAATCATTAAAGATTCCTTATGTAACGTTTTGTCTTATTCATTGAATTTTGTCCTTATGTGACAAATTACATTATTTAATCTTTGATTTATTCCTTATAGGTCCATGTCACTATGTAGTCTTTAGTTTCACTATCTTGGTGTTCATCACTAATATCAGATGCACTGTCAACTACTCTGTTCCTTTGGCAAAAATGCAACATGTCGCGATATCGTGAAACTTTTGTTTCTCTGCTTGCCTACCCTTTTTGAGTCATGAAAATGCAACATGTCGCAATATCATGACACTTTTTCCTTCTTGCTCTTTCTCTTTTCTTTTGACCACGAAAATGCAACATGTCGCGATATCGTGACACTTTTTCCTTCTTGCTCTTTCTCTTTGCTTTGGACCACGAAAATGCAACATGTCATGATATCATGACACTTTTTTTATCCTTGCTCTCTCTCTTTGCTTTGGCCTATGAAAATGTAACATGTCACGATATCACGACGCTTTTTCTTTCTTGTTCTTTCTCTTTGCTTTGGACCGCGAAAATGCAACATGTCACGATATCGTGACACTTTTTCTTTCTTGTTCTTTCTCTTCTCTTTTGGCCGTGAAAATACATGTCGTGATATCGTGACACTTTTTCTTTCTTGTTATTTCTCTTCTCTTTTGGCCATGAAAATGCAACATGTCGTGATATCATGACACTTTTTATTTCTTGTTATTTCTCTTCTCTTTTGGCCATGAAAATGCAACATGTCACGATATCGCGACACTTTTTTCTCCTTGCTTTTTCTCTTTGCTTTGGACCGCAAAAATGCAACATGTCGTGATATCACAACACTTTTTTCTTTGCGGTGTTTTGATTTTTCTTTGATCTTTAGCATATGGGTAACTTTGGTCTTCTTGGAAAATATGCAATAAGGTGGGTCCCCAATTTTGGGGTACATTGTGGAGCAACCACAACAGGATGATTTTTTCAACTTTGCACAAACAACCTGTAAAAACTTCACCCAAACATCAAAAACATCCTCACAAGCATTTAACATCACTGTACATACTCTAAATAACCTTTGAACTCCTGTCCACTGCATCAACCGATCTATCTGACTGTGTTGACAACAATGACAATACTGTCACTGCACCTTGCTCAAAAATCTCCCCCTTTGGAATTGTTGTTAACAAACATGTAATTTCCTATAACTCTTCTCCCCCTTTGACAACAATACCAAAGGGCTGCTACAAACTTCCCCTGATTCCATGCACAAAATTCTCAGGCAAAAATTATTACACTTAGCAAAAATCACAAACATGAGCAAAAAGATAAAAAAATACACAAATGCTCCCCCTGAGAATGTGGTCCCGATAGCTAGTCAATTCTTGGGAAGCGTGACCACTCCTAATTTATTGCAAAGGTACTCAAAGACTTCCTTGGGCAATGGTTTTGTGAAGATATCCGCTACTTGCTCTATTGTTGGAACAAAATCCAACTTAACCTCACCTTTCGCAACTTTCTCCTTCAAAAAGTGATATCGGATAGCAATATGTTTTGTACGAGAATGCATAACCAGATTCTTTGAGATGTTAATGGCACTGGTGTTATCACACTTAACTAAAATTATCTCACTAAAGTTAATACCAAGATATTTTAGGGTTTATTTCATCCATAATACCTGCATACAACACGTCACTGCAATATATTCTGCCTCTACTATGGATAAGGAGACTGAATCTTATTTCTTACTATGGCACGCGACCAACCTATCTCCAAGATAGAATGCACCTCCACTGGTACTCTTTCTGTCATCTACACATCCTACCCAATCTGCATTTGAATACGCAATAAGGATGAAGTCCTTACCTTTTGGATACCATAACACATACTCCATAGTACCCTTGAGGTACCGAAGAATCCTCTTCACTGCTGTCACATGAGTCTCCTTGGGACAAGCCTGAAATTGTGCTACCATGCATACTGCCTGCAAAATATCTGGTCTGGTAGTTGTCAAGTATAGTAAGCTCCCAATCATAGATCTGTACATGGTTTGATCAACATGTGGAGATTTGTCATCCTTGCTCAACTTTCAGCCTATCGTCATGGGAGTGCTAACTGGCTTACAATCCTCCATTGTGAACTTTTTTAGCATCTCTTTCACATATTTAATTTGAGAAATAAATATGCCCTTCTCATTTTGATTAACTTGCAACCCGAGGAAATACGAAAGTTCATCAATCATTGAAATTTCAAATGCTTTCTGCATCTTATTTGCTAAATATTTACATGACTCATCTTTGTTGCTGCCAAACATGATATCATCTACATATAAAACAATAACAATAAGATGGCCATTTTTTGTTTTGACATACAAATTACTATCCACCATACCTTTCTTGAACCCTTGTTGAGTAAGATAGTTGTCTAGCCTTGCATACCATGCTCGGGGTGCTTGTTTTAATCCATATAATGCTTTCTTCAACTTGCAAACCAATTTGGGATCATCACCAAGTTGGAAACCATATAGATGCTCAATATAAACCTCTTCTTCAAGTTTCCCATTCAAAAATGTTGATTTCACATCCATTTGATAAACTTTGAAATTCTTGTAAACTGCTAAAGCCAAAAATATTCTAATTGCCTCTAGTCTAGCCACAGGTGCAAAGGTTTCCTCAAAGTCAATACCTTCAACTTGTGCATAGCATTTACATACCAATATTGCTTTATTCTTGACTACCTGTCCGTATTCATTCAATTTGTTTTGAAAGACCCATTTAGTACTGATTATATTTTTATTTGTAGGTCTTGGTACTAACTCCCAAGTTTTGTTTTTCTTGATCTGATATAATTCTTCATTAATTGCCTTCATCCAACTTTCATATTTGCTTGTGTCAGCAACATTTTTGGGATCAATGATGGATAATAGAGAGTAGTTACTTACTACCCTTCTTCTTGTATAAACACCAACTGTGGGGTCTCCAATTATTTGCTCTCTAGGATGATATTTCTGCCAGCTGCCTGTTTTGAATTTCTTATTTTCTTCCACTTTTGAATCATTATTTGAATAATCTAAGTCAATAACCTCTTCATAAATTGGGTAGTTATCTTCATAGCTAATTATTCATTCCCTACCTTCATCAACTTTAACATCGACACTATCCACAATTTTCCTTGGCCTCTTGTTGTAGCATTTGTAAGATTTGCTTTTTGATGAATAGCCAAGAAAAATACCTTCATCCTCTCTATCTTCAAACTTACCATGTTTTTATTCAGTTCTTTTGATGTAACACTTACTACCAAAAACTTTAAAGTATCTTACTATTGCATTTTTACCGAACCACAACTCATAAGGAGTTTTGATTTCATGCATCCTCAATATTCACCTATTTTGGATGTATACCACAATATGGATTGCCTCTTTCCAAAATATTTTTTCTACTTTGCTCTCAGTAAACATAGTCCGTGCCATTTATTGCACTGTCCTATTGTTTCTTTCTACCACACCATTCTGCTGAGGTGTTCTGGCTACTAAAAATTATCTCCTAATACCATATTTTTCACAGTACTCTGTAAAATCCTCTGAAATGAACTCTCCTCCTCTATCTGATCTTAAACATTTAATCCTTTTTTCTGTTTGATTCTCAACTTGGTTCTTGAAAACCTTGAACATCTCAAAATATTTTGATTTATGCTTCAAAAATAGTACCCATGTCATCCTGGAATAGTCATCTATACACAACATAAAATATTTGTCACCATTTATGCTTTGCGTTCTCATGGGTCCACATAAATCAGTATGTACTAGTTCCAAAGGTTTGCTTGTGTAGTACTCTTTTGTTTTAAATGAGACTCTAGTTTGCTTCCCATTTTGGCATGAAGCACAAATGCTATTTGATGGTTTTCCAATGGTGGGAATATCTCTCACTATCTTTTTTGAGCTGATTTTTACTAGATTATAAAAACTGATATGACCAAGCCTCTTGTGCCACAACCAATTTTATTCTTCCTATCCAATAAATCAAGCTCCTTCTGAAGTCTCTAAGAGAGTGTACAGGTTGCTAGATGTCCTTGATCCAGTTGCTATCAACTTTCCACTGTTTGCTTTTTTGACTTCACAACCCTGCTTCTTAAAAATCACTTCATGACCTCTATCATAAATCTGACTTACGCTCAACAAGTTATGCTTCAGACCAACCACAAACAAGAATTCTTTTGACTTGATTTTTCCATCACTGATCTTAATTGAACCTTTGCCAACTATCTTAGCTCCATCATTATTTCCAAATTTTATTGAACCACCTTCATATTGCTGTAACTTCTCAAATTTTTGTTTGTCACCTATCATATGACTGGAGCATCCACTATCAAGTATCCATGGTGAAGATTTATTCTATGCTTTAAATGCTATTTGTACGATCAAGGATTCCTTTACTTCCTTAGATCGCTATTTTTCTTTCCACTCTGGTTTGATTACATTTTTGGGCTCTTGTTTTGACTTTTCTTTTTTAGTAGCTTGTGCATGTTTTTCGATAAATTTTCTATTTTGTCTCATTCCATTTGGTTGAAATTTTCTTCCCTGAAATTGATTTGATGCAAATGTACTTCGACAATTTCTTGCAATGTGCCCAAAATTATGATAGTTATAACATTCTACTACATAATCCATCAAAGGTGAAAAAATATTTCTACTGGTAAAATTCCTTGGTCCTACATTATACTTGCAATTTGAAATCTTAAGTCCATAACCATTGCATTTAAAATTGTAACCAGAAAAGAGATGATTGAACCTGGGTTATGGTATTTGCCATGTTGTCGTAGGAGTCATAAATATTCTTCTTCTTTGATGTGTGACATTGGTGAATCCATCATTGTCAATTCTCCTTTCGTGCCTTGCATTATTGCTTTCTTTTGCATGAGTCAATTTTTCTTGATCAACCTGTTTCTTATCTTCATTCTTTATGGATTCTTCATTTATGGCCTTTGATCCATTTGATGATTCTCCTTCGTTAAATCCCAAACCAAATTTGATACCTGTAGTCTTTTGGTTATTTATGATCTTATACAGCTTCATAGAACTTTCTTCACATTTGTGATAACAACTAATTTTACGATTCATCTCTTCTATCTGCATCCTTAAACCAATAGTCTCTTCTTCTATCTTGCTGCAATAATCTATTTTCATGGTTATTTGCACTTCAAGATCTTCGGATATTTTCTTGGATTCTTCTATCTGTACTTTCAAATTGGTTATGATTTCATTTGCATCCTCAAGATTTCTTGAAATTTTCTTATTCTTTTTTCTTTCTATCTTCAATTCATCTAGAGCTGCAATTAGTTCCTTTTTCAAATTTACTTCTGCATCAAATTATTCTTCGTCACATTCCTGTTCTTTTTTTGTTTTTTCTTCTTTGAGTGCCATGAAAAGAGCTTCACCTGTTTTCTTTTTAGAATCCTCACCGCAACTATCTTCTGATGAACTGACATTCTTGGAGATGAAACTTTTATTCTTGAAGTTGCCTTTTCTAAAATTTGTTTTTTTCTTCTAGTCATTTCTTTCTTGGTGCGATCCTTCATCACTTTTGTTCTTCTCATTAAGTAGAAATTTAGCTGCAAAATTCCCAACGCCTCCACAATTGAAACATTTAAACGGTAACTTTCCTCTGTATTTTCCTTTTCCCCTTTTTAGTTTTTGAACAAAGTTTGCTTCCGTTTCATCTGATGTCTCTTCTTCCTCAAATTCTTGTTTTGCTTTCATATTTTTATGGGCTTTAAAAGCATCTTCTATGTCTATGGGTTTAGATTTTCCTATTCTCATCTCATATGCAGTCAAAGAACCATGCATCTCATCCATACTAAAAGAATTTAGATCTTTAGCTTCTTCTATAGCTGAAACTTTAGAATCAAATCTTTGGGGAAGAGATCTTAATACCTTTTCACAATGACAGAATCTTTGATTTCCTCATCGAGTCCTCTAATCACATTAATGACTTCATTAACTCTCAGCATATATGCCTCTATGTTCTCATCATCATTCATATTTAATACTTCAAACTGAGCTCGATGTGTTTGTAACTTGGCATCTTTGATATTAACGTCTCCTTCATGAATGCTCCTCAGTTTGTCCCATATTTCTTTTACCATTTTACAAATCATAATCTTTGCCAGTTCACTGTCCACTAATCCGCACATGATAGCATTCTTTGCTTTTGAGTTATTCTCAAATAGTTTCTTACCGACAACATCGGTTGGAGAAGTGGTGGGTATTATGTATCCACTATCTATTGAATCCCAAATGTCATATCCCAAAGCACAAAGATATGTCTACATCCTGAGTCTCCAAAATGCATAATTAGTTCCATAAAACAATGGTGCTTTGTTTGATGAGAAGCCTTCACCACTTGCCATTATGTCACTTACAAGATCACCCTAGACGGTTAAGCTTGTTTAGGAACCTCACTCTAATACCAATTGTTAGTCTCACAATGAAACTGAGAGGGGGGTGAATCAGTGTAGCTCTTTTAAAACTTAAATCTTCAACTCTTAAAGCCAAAACAATGAAAACTTGAAACCAAATAAAACAAGTATAACAAGAGAACATCACACAACACAAGATGTACCGAGGTTCACCGATTTGGCTACATCCTCAAAATTATTGTTTGGACTCCCATCCAAATCCAACCTTTACAAAGAACCAACTTTACAATCAATTTACTAGCATCCACTAGAAGGAGCATCAACCCCTAATTTATCTGCACCAATAGAAAGGAGCACAAAAAACATTTTATGGCCTCTTTGAATGGCGTATTTAAAACCTCTAAAAAAAAAAAATTGTTTCTCCTTCCATGATTGTTCATTTTCTCCTTCCATTGTGCATGCATGTGTTTTGGTTTCCAAAAAGGCTTTTCATTTCTATTTTATGGCCCTTCATTTCCTTTTCTCCACATGGGCATGTGTCTACTTCTTTCTATGTGTAACGACCATCTTAAATGATTTCAAATCATTAAAGATTCCTTATGTAATGTTTTGTCTTATTCATTGAATTTTTTCCTTATGTGACAAATTACCTTATTCAATCTTTGATTTATTCCTTATAGGTCCACGTCACTATGCAGTCTTCAGTTTCACTATCCTGGTGTTCATCACTAATATCAGACGCACTGTCAACTACTCTGTTCCTTTGGCAAAAATACATGTCGCGATATCATAACATTTTTGTTTCTTTGCCTGCCTTCCCTTTTTGAGTCACAAAAATGTAACATGTCGCGATATCATGACACTTTTGTTTCTCTGCCTACCTACCCTTTTTGAGTCGTGAAAATGCAACATGTCACGATATCGCGACACTTTTTCCTTCTTGCTCTTTCTCTTTGCTTTAGACCGCAAAAATGGAACATGTCACGATATCACGACACTTTTTTTTTCTCCTTGCTTTCTCTCTTTGCTTTGGACCATGAAAATGTAACATGTCGCTATATTGCGACACTTTTTCTTTCTTGTTCTCTCTCTTTGCTTTGGACCACGAAAATACAACATGTCGCGATATCGTGACACTTTTTCTTTCTTGTTCTTTCTCTTCTCTTTTGGCCGCAAAAATGCAACATGTCTTGATATCGCAACACTTTTTTTTTTATTGTTCTTTCTCTTCTATTTTGGCCATGAAAATGCAACATGTCGCGATATCGCGACACTTTTTATTTCTTGTTATTTCTCTTCTCTTTTGGCCGCAAAAATGCAACATGTCACGATATCATGACACTTTTTTCTCCTTGCTTTTTCTCTTTGCTTTGGACCATGAAAATGCAACATGTCACGATATTGCAACACTTTTTTTTCTTTGCGGTGTTTTGCTTTTTCTTTGATATTTAGCATATGGGCCACTTCGGTCTTCTTGGAAAATATGCAAAAAGGTGGATCCCCAATTTTGGGGTACGTTGTGGAGCAGCCACAATATGACAATTTTTTAACTTTGCACAAACAACCTATAAAAACTTCACCCAAACATCAAAAACATCCTCATAAGCATTTAACATCAATGTACATACTCTGAATAACCTCTAAACTCCTGTTCACTGCATCAATCGATCTATCTGACTATGTTGACAACAATGACAATACTATCACTGCATCTTGCTCAACATCTTCATTAGGGAAGAAATATTCAGGCTCTATAGGTGAGTCAGTGTGATCCCAGTCGATAGCATCTACATTGATATGCAATGGTTTTGATGCAAGAGCATCCGACAACACCTCCAACAGAAGCATCGGGTTGCGGGAAAGCCAGTGCTGAAGAGTCGACCAAGGAAGAAGAAGCAGAAGGTAAGGAGAAGGTACAGTAGAAGGGGCCGTGATTTCGCAACATGTCATGAAATCATGACAGACGGTAGGAGAGAGAGAGTCGAGTAGAAAGGGCCACGATTTCATGACATGTTGCGAAATTGCGACCCATAATTTTGTGACATGTCGCAAAATTGTGACAGTCACAAAATCGTGACAGCAACAGCAAAGCGGAGGCAACAGAGGAGAATGGTAGTGAAATCGTGACGTCACGATTTCATGACGTCGTGAAATTGCGACGTCAGGGAGGCGAAGGCGAAGGCAGAAGAAAGAGTAGCGAAATCATAACATCGCAATTTTGTGACGTCGTGAAATCGCGATGTCCTACCGAGGAGAAGGAGGTGGCAGAAAGACGTAGCGAAATCGCGACGTCACAATTTTGCGATGTCGCAAAATCGTGACGTCAGGGCGAAGCAGATGCAGGAGCTAAAAAGTGTAGCGAAATCGCGACATCGTGATTTCACGACGTCGTGAAATCGCGACATCGCAAAATCGCGATGTCTTGGCAAGGAAGACGAAGGCAAAAGCAAAGACAAAAGTCGGATGAAAAATTGAAGGCAGAAAGAACCTAAGGCAAAGTGGGGTTCTTGTAGCAAAATCGCGACGTCGCGAAATCATGACGTCAAAGGGAAGTCAGGGCAAGGTGGCAAAATGATCGTGATTTCACGACGTCGCGATATCGCAACGTCGTGATATCGCGACAAGTTTCTGAACGGTAGAGCAGGAGACAAAATGGTTGCAATATCGTGACATGTCATGATATCACGACCAAAATTGGAAAAGAGCGAGGAGTGGCCAGAACGTCACGATATCGCGACATGTCGCAATATTGCGACATGTCACGATATCACGACGGAGAGAGAAAATGGCGCGGGAGGAAGAAAAAGAGATGGCAAGAATGGTTATTTCGAGGACTATTCAAAGGTGCCACATGGCAGAAGCTGGAGTTAGAGCGGGGAATTCCAGGAGCACGGGGAACGAGAAGGATGGGTCGCACCAGGATTTTCTGATGGGATCTGCAGTGACAGAGGCCATGCGGGATGAAAAATTTATTCGGGTTGGTGAACCCATTTTTGAAATTGTAATTAATCGGGTGGTTGAACCCGTTTAGGCAGGAGTTGTTGCATGAGAGGGTCGGGGCCTCTATAAAAACCCATTTTATTATTTTAGTCGATACGGTGGACCCGAGAATGCACTTAGAGCATAGGAGTGAGGGAGAAGAGAACCGAGCCAAGGGCCGGTGATTGTAAGCCTGTGGGCTATTCATTTCTGCATGTATTTTCAGATTTTCTTAATGAAAAGTGGGGTTTGTTGAAAAGTGTGTTTTTCGGTGCTTCGTCAGTGGTATCAAAGCTAAAGATCCTGAGTGCGTAACCGATCGTCGGATGTGAGGCAGTTACGCCAGGATCTGTGGTAGGGTTTGAGAGAGAGTTGAGATCCTCGAGCGTGTTAGCAGATCATCGAACATGAGGCAGCTACACTAGGGATTAGTTAAAGCTTGTGAGAAAAGCAAAGAAATAAAAATGCATTCCAAAAGAAGACGGGAAAAGGAGGAAGATGTGGTGTCGAAAGAGGAATTCAAAGCATTGCAATGGCAATTAAAGCCTTGCAAAAAGAATGGCTCGAGATAAAGCTACGGGAGCAAGAAGAGCGACAAAGAAGGCGGGAAGAGAGATGGAGAAAGAAAGAAGAGAAGATGAAAGAGGTTTTAGAGGAGTACAACAGTACCGGGACCTACCCGAAAGAGAGCATAGATTTTTTGTGCAAGAGGAAGAGTGGAAGCCGGCTGCAGCAGAAGATTGCAGCAATGAGGAAATCTTTCCGATGGAAGACAGAAGTGTGGACCCAAAGTCGAGGTTAAAGCAGTCTGCAGAGGCAGAAGACGATCTGGAAGTGCTACAGAAAGTAGTAACCAGACCAATCAGAAGTGAAGATCACTTCTTTACGTACCCCGGGTGTCTGATGCAGGAGCATCCGGTAGCACCTCCAGTAGAAGCATCGGGTTGCAAGAAAGCCAGTGCTGAAGAGTTGGCCGAGGAAGAAGAAGCAGAAGGCAAGGAGAATGTCCAGTAGAAGGGGCCGTGATTTCGCAACATGTCATGAAATCGTGACAGACGGTAGGAGAGAGAGAGTCGAGCGGAAAGGACGGCGATTTTGTGACATGTGAAATCGGGACCCGTAATTTCGTGACATGTCGCAAAATCATGACAGTCATGAAATCGTGACAGCAACAATGGAGCAGAGGCAGTATAGGAGAATGGTAGCGAAATCGCGACGTCACGATTTCACGATGTCACAATTTCACGACGTCGTGATTTCACGACGTCGCAAAATTGCGACAACAGGGAGGCGAAGGCAAAGGCGGAAGAAAGAGTAGCGAAATTGCGACGTCGTGATTTCGCGACATTGCGAAATCATGACGTCCTGGCGAGGAGAAGGAGGTGGTAGAAAGACGTAGCGAAATCATGACGTCACGATTTCACGACGTCGTGAAATCGCGACGTCAGGGCGAAGCTGAGGCAGGAGCTAAAAAGTGTAGGGAAATCGCGACATCGCAATTTCACGACGTTGTGAAATCGCGACGTCTTGGCAAGGAAGATGAAGGCAAAAGCAAAGACAGAAGTCAGATGAAAAATTGAAGGCAGAAAGAACCTAAGGCAAAGCAGGGTTCTTGTAGCGAAATCGCGATGTCAAAGGGAAGTCAGGGCAAGGTGGCAAAACTGTCGCGATATCATGACGTCGTGATATCGTGACAAGTTTCTGAACGGAGGAGCAGGAGACAAAATGGTCGCGATATCGTGACAAAAATTGGAAAAGAGCACAGAGTGGCGAGAACGTTGCGATATCGCGACATGTCGCGATATCACGACATGTCACGATATCACGACGGAGAGAGAAAATGGTGCGGGAGGAATAAAAAGAGATGGAGGGAACGATTATTTCAAGGACTGTTCAAAGGTGCCATGTGGCAGAAGTTGGAGTTAGAGTGGGGAATTCTAGGAGCACGGAGAACGAGAAGGATGGGTCGCACCAAGATTTTTTGACGGGATTTGTAGTGACAGAGGCCATGCGAGATGAAAAATTTATTCGGGTTGGTGAACCCATTTTTGAAATTGTAATTAATCGGGTGGTTGAACCCGTTTAGGCGGGAGTTGTTGCGTGAGAGGGTCGGGGCCTCTATAAAAACCCATTTTCTTGTTTTAGTCGAGACGATGGACCCGAGAATGCACTTAGAGCATAGGAGTGAGGGAGAAGAGAACCGAGCCGAGGGCCGGTGATTGTAAGCCTGCGGGCTATTCATTTCTGCATGTATTTTTAGATTTTCTTAATGAAAAGTGGGGTTTGTTGAAAAGTGTGTTTTTCGGTGCTTCGTCAGTGGTATCAGAGCTGAAGATCCTGAGTGCGTAACCGATCATCGAACGTGAGGCAGTTACACCAGGATCTATGGTAGGGTTTGAGAGAGAGTTGAGATCCCCGAGCGTGTTAGCAGATCGTCGAACGTGAGGCAGCTACACCGGGGATTAGTTAAAGCTTGTGAGAAAAGCAAAGAAATAAAAATGCATTCCCGAAGAAGACAAGAAAAGGAGGAAGATGTGGTGTCGGAAGAGGAAGTCAAAGCATTGCAACGACAATTAAAAGCCTTGCAAAAAGAATGGCTCGGGATAAAGCTGCGGGAGCAAGAAGAGTGGCAAAGAAGGCGGGAAGAGAGACGGAGAAAGAAAGAAGAGAAGATGAAAGAGGTTGTAGAGGAGTACAGCAGTACCGGGACCTGCCCGAAAGAGGGCACAAATTTTTCTGTGCAAGAGGAAGAGTGGAAGCCGGTTGCAGTAGAAGATTACAGCAATGAGGAAATCTGTGCAGTGGAAGACAGAAGTGTGGACCCGGAGCCAGGGTTAGAGCAGTCTGTAGAGGCAGAAGACGGTTTGGAAGTGCTGTAAAAAGTAGTAACCAGACCAATCAGAAGTGAAGATCACTTCTTTACGTACCCCGGGTGTCTGATGCAGGAGCATCCAGCAGCACCTCCAGTAGAAGCATCGGGTTGCGGGAAAGCCAGTGCTGAAGAGTCGATCGAGGAAGAAGAAGCAGAAGGCAAGGAGAAGGTCCAGTAGAAGGGGCCACGATTTTGCAACATGTCACGAAATCACGACAGAGAGAGAGAGTCAAGCGAAAAGGGCTACGATTTTGTGACATGTTGCAAAATCATGACCCACGATTTTGTGACATGTTGCGAAATCATGATAGTCATGAAATCACAACAGTAGTAGCGAAGTGGAGGCAGCAGAGGAGAATGGTAGCGAAATCATGACGTCAGGGAGGCGAAGGCGAAGGAGAAAGAAAGAGTAGCAAAATCGCAAAATCGTGATGTCACGAAATTGCGACGTCCTAGTGAGGAGAAGGAGGTGTCAGAAAGACGTAGCGAAATCGCGACGTCGCAAAATCACGACGTCGCAAAATCGTGACATCAGGGCAAAGTAGAGGCAAGAGCTAAAAAGTGTAGCGAAATCGTGACATCGCAATTTCGTGACGTCACAAAATTGCGACGTCTTGGCAAGGAAGACGAAGGCAAAAGCAAAGACAGAAGTCGGATGAAAAATCAAAGGCAGAAAGAACCTAAGGCAAAGCGGGGTTCTTGTAGCGAAATCGTGATTTCGCGATGTCGCAAAATCGCGACATCAAAGGGAAGTCAGGGCAAGGTGGAAAAATGATCGTGATTTTGTGACGTCACGATATCGTGATGTCACGATATCGCGACAAGTTTCTGAATGGAGGAGCAGGAGACAAAATGGTTGCGATATCGCGACATGTCACGATATCGCGACCAAAATTGGAAAAGAGCGCGGAGTGGCTAGAACGTCACGATATCACGACGGAGAGAGAAAATGGCACGGGAGGAAGAAAAAGAGATGGTGGGAACGATTATTTCGAGGACTGTTCAAAGGTGCCACGTGGCAGAAGCTAGAGTTAGAGCAGGGAATTCCAGGAGTGCGGGGAATGAGAAGGATGGGTCACACCAGGATTTTCTGATGGGATCTGTAGTGACAGAGGCCATGTGGGATGAAAAATTTATTCGGGTTGGTGAACCCATTTTCGAAATTGTAATTAATCGGGTGGTTGAACCCGTTTAGGCGGGAGTTGTTGCGTGAGAGGGTCGAGGCCTCTATAAAAACCCATTTTCTTGTTTTAGTCGAGACGGTGGACCCGAGAATGCACTTAGAGCGTAGGAGTGAGGGAGAAGAGAACCGAGCCAAGGGCCGGTGATTGTAAGCCTACGGGCTGTTCATTTTTGAATGTATTTTCAGATTTTCTTAATGAAAAGTGGGGTTTGTTGAAAAATGTGTTTTTTGGTGCTTCATCAGGTTTAGAGGAATCTTCTAGATTACAGAGTAGGGTGGTCAAATCAATGAATATCATGTTGATAGAATGGTATTGGTCTTGATAACCACACAAAAAAAACTTCTACATAATCGATGTAGTCCTCATACCCACGATCTAGCTCTAATGGTATAGGTACAAAGGGGTTTTCTCTATGTGAAGTATAGAGAATTGGATCTCCCCTATGCACTGATTGTAAAATAGGATCATTTGGTTCAAGGAGCTCCAAGTAGTTTTGTGGAGGGGGATTAACTAACTGATGAATTTGATCCAAGTTTAGTCGTCTTGCTCTCAGATGAGGACCAACATGTAACTGACGATAACCCTCATCTATATCAATGGGTTGATGACGGTAATGTAAATAAGGAGGACCAAGGTAGGCCCTCTCTAACTCATCTTCTTCATCACCTTCAGATCAACAAAATATATAATTCACTCCTACTCCTATGGGGAACTCTGGAAAGTGTGGCCCCATGAATATTACTTCTTTATTGCTATAATCACTATCCAAAAAAATTGGATAGTTATACTGTATATGCGATATTTCCAAGAAATCTAGCTCTGATTCTCCCTCAAAATGATCAATTTTGGGAAGATCCTATTTGATATCATGTATCGACTCTATAGGTAGTAGGTGATGTGCATATAAATTCCTTAAATAGCCCCCTCAGCTTCATCCTTATATTGATCACTGTTTAAGGATTTGCCATTGGCATCACAACTTGGTCCACTTATCTCAAAGGTGGACTCCTCTCCATCCTTGTTGTATAGATCTCATGACTCGAGATCACCTCACACTATGGGTTATGCCCCTGCACACCTATGTTGCTGGTTGCATTATGGATTTGATGACCCAAGTTGTCTCTGGGGTTCCACTATGTATCATTATACTCTAAGAGCCCTTCATGATGCTCTTCAAGTGGCTCAAAAGTGACAACAAATATCATTGGGTGATTCCTCCAGAATCTAGAAAGATTAGGATGATATGGGTTAAATTCCACATCATCCCGTAGACTAAGGTATAAGTGATCTAAGGATACTATGAGCAAATCATCTTGTTCTTGTATCTATAATCCCAGACCAAACCTATCAATTGCAGCTGATAAGGTGGCTCAAACAGAGTTCTACGCCCATGTTCAAACATACCAAGTCCATACCCATTCTAGTGATACAACTTGAAAATATGCATGGAGTACTTTGGGTTGGATAAATAATGAACATTTATTGCGAGAGGTTCATCACCATATTCATCCATAGGCATTCATGTTGGAAGCTGATCCAACCTAGTGTAAATGAAGTTAGTTTAATTAGGTGGCTCTCCCAATGGTACCACCGATCCAACCAAAAAATTATGGGCATGCGATCAGCCCATATCTTGTGTAGTCTCTAAAATAGGTCCGAAGGTTACATTCTACACAATATTCTTTTCTAACCCTATGTTGGTGATATTTACAGTCACCCACAGTGTGGATGACCCTATTGATGATGCAGGCGAGGCAGGTTGAGGTACCTCCTTGGCTATGTCTTGGGCTTCCTTTAACTCCATGGGGATGGGAGCCTCCTCAGTGACTGGTTTTGGCATATTTCTCTTTTTTTTTTTCTAATTTCACCTTTAAATTTCTATTTTCCTGAAGCATCATTGATGCAATCAGTTTCAAGGAAGTAGTAGTAGTGTGCTTAGATCTGTGTGACACAGATATTGATGGTTGAGCACATACTATTTGTTTTTCTTTTGGAAGCTTAAATGGTGATGATGGATAGACATCCAAGTGCATTTATGGGAGTATGAAACCCCCTAGTAGATCATCCATGTTCATGAATTTAAATCGTTCTTCATCTGATGGCACCACGTGAACCTGTCCCTCATGAATATACTTCACGCATTGATGCAATATCGAGGGAACACAATGCATCTCCTGAATCCAAGGTCTACCTAGTAGGATGTTATACTGCATGGCACCTTCTATCACATGACACATCACAAGGATGGTATTTAGGCCTACCTAAATAGGTAGGACAATCATGCCAATAATTGAACATAATGCATCGTTAAATGCTCTCAATGCAAATGTAGTTGGTACAATGTGTGATTTAGGCAGCTTTAAGGGACTCAATGCCTTGGTATTTATGATGTAGATTGATGAACTAGTGTCGATAAAGACCATTTTGAATGGAACATGGTTGATACATGCAATAATATGAAATTTTGGGCCAGCCGTATCGATGGGAATCATCCTAATTTTGTGATCATAAAATTAGATTGTCGGTTCCTAGAACTGTTGTACATGTCCCACAAAATTTGTGAAAGCTTGAGCATCCTAGGATTGTACTTAAATAGACCTCAAAATGTCCATGAGAGTCTCCCTGTGCCTAGGGGACTGCTGTATCAGTTTGTATATAGAGAGCTCTACAGGAGCTATCTATAGGTTTTGGACTAGCCTACTCTGTATGGTCACCATCGGTCTCGTTGGTGGGCCTGGAATATTCTATGTCGGTTGTTGATTTGGTATGGCTTGTATTCTTATGGGAGCACATGGTTTATTCAGCTTCTCATATCTCCCATGCCTTGTAACAACATTAAACATACCTACAAACACCTGGGTAGGTGGATCGACATGCACCTGGTTGACGTGACCAGTGTTGTTGCACGGTACCTCATGGTTTGGAAGTGTATTTTTGTAAATCCCCATGTTCTAGTTGTCAGGCACTAGCTAATTACTTGGTACTACAAGCTCACATTTTTCTATCATGTTTTGCACAATATGCTTGAAGGACCAACATACTTCAATGTCATGATCTTTTGCTTGGTGAAAGATGCAAAATAGATCATATTTGTACCCCTTTGACCTGGGTTGATTTGGATTGACCATATTAATTTCGGGTAATATGATTGCCTTGGCCTTGCATAATTGGTGGAATATCAATGTTAGTGATTCCATCAAAGGTGTGAATTGGCGAGGTGGGTGTTGCTCTTTTTTATTTCCCTTATAGTTATTATTGCACTTTTCATACTATGCAGGAGGAGGTTGGGCCTAATAATTCTATTTTTGCTACCATTTATCCTCTCTCTGGAGGTTTAACACCACTTGCTTGACGTGGGCTTACTTGCCCTTATGTTTTGTGGAGCTCTTATTGGGCCCCTCTTTCCTATTCTTAAGCTTCAAGTTGCCTTCCTACAACTTGATGTCTTCAATTACCTTGGCTTGCACCAAAGCTTCCTCAAATGTTGGATACTGCTACAGTTGCAACAATAGCGAGATGTGCTTGGCACAAGTATTGGTAAACATTTGGGCCAATTTCATAGCAGGAATAGGTAATGGAAAATTCACCATAAAAATCCTTCATATCTTTTCGTACTGCTCAATTGGCTCGTCATCGCACTGAGATAGCACAACAAAATCAGAAAGGTTAGCTTGTTTCTTGATGCCAAAAGAAAAGTGTTCAAGGAAAGTTTTAACCAGGTGCTCAAAATTGGTAATGCTATGCCTCTTTTACTAGTTGAACCACTCTTGAGATGGGCCTAAGAGGGTCATGATAAATGTGTGCAAAAGTAAGGCATTATTCCTCATGATTTGGAAACAAGCATCCAAAAATTTTGTGACATGCTCCTATGCATCTTTGTCACCTTTAAATTTGTCTAGATTGGGTATAATGAAATGTTTAGGATAAATAGGAGTAGGTATCGAGGGGTCCAAAGGATCATTGTGAATGTTTCTTAATTTTACCTTTTGAACAACCATGTCTTACCTCTCAATAACTTTTACTTTAGCTACTAAAGCTTTATAAGCCTTCGAGGATAGAAAGTCCTCCTCCCTAAGCTACCGTGGGGGTGGTCTTGGAGGCACATTCTTCTTCTTCCAAGGTGGAGGACATTGCTCTTCTTCCTCATCAACTTGGGAGTCTTTAGGATACTCTTGATCATTTCCCTCCCCCTCTTCTTCCTCATATTATTGTTGTCTCTCATGTTCGAATGGTGGTGGCCATTCTCTTGGTAGGGCACTAATATAAGTATGAGTGTCCCTGCGCTCCTGTTGCACATCGACTTGTTAAAAAGCCTTTCTCTAAATGCGCTCTCTATTCTCCACATGAGTATATAGACAAGCCCTGGCTAACATATATTCCTACTCTATGTGCTCCTTTTGGGCAAGGATGCATTCCTCACACATGCGCTTCTCATATAGTCTTTGTTTGATGAGCCTCTGTGATTGAATATTCTCTTCTTCAATGTGCTACATTTCTAGGTGAGCATCCTCTAATCGATATTGAAGGAGCTATCGTCGCTACTAAGATACTAGTCTATGTGATCTATGAAGGTCATTGGCCATGACAAGCCTCTGGTATGCATGCTATGTGTGAGCGACCTTATGGGTTTTGTACCCATATGACTGATTTGCAATGCTTTTGCCCTTATCTATAAAGATGACATTGGCATCCTACTGAGCTCTGTGCCCCATGCCACCATGTGTGAATGGTGGATGTGTCACATGAGGGTGCTTAGAAGTCTCTCCATGTTCTCTAGAAATCTTAATAGAACTCACACTACTCTCAATTAGGGCATGAGTGGGCAGAGCCAAAGGCATATAGCCTAACTGCTCAAGGACACTACCTAAGTTGTCCAACTTTCTGGATCTCCACTACTCGTGTGGTGGTTTTCCATTGGCTCCCATGTTAGCCATATCAATAGTGATATTTTGATGTTCACCATGTGTGGGAGTCTGTAAAGTCCTATGCTCAGTGGTGGACCTATCTACGTGCCTCTGAATGGGTGGATCTCTATCCCGTCTGTACTCTGAAGGTGGAGCCATGGATCCTACTACAAACCTATGATATAAGGATACTAAATTAGACCCTTGGATAATGTACAATTCAACCGATCCCATGGATGCATGTGCAACATGGTCTTGGTAATGGCTTCTGAGTGGAACACCCTCATGCTGAGAGGCTTCATGCTCTATTATATGTCTAGAGGAATGCACAAAAACTCCTCTATTGGGGGTATACTTAGTAAGTTCCCCTCTTATCGAGTTGTCTCCTCTAATGCTTGTCGAACAACATTCAAGAAGTGCATGTGGGTAAGGATTCGACATGTGCTAATGTGAATCTATTGGGGCTTGGTCATGGGCTTTAGGATTGTGCCTTTATCGACCGCCTTGTGTCTCCACCATGGTGCATCTAGTGTCTAGATTTTTTCTTTATTAAGAAAACAAGGTATACAATGGTTTTTATCTCGTATTAATTTTTAAAAGTGAGCCCTAGACTATTTGATGTTGTTTCAAGTTTTTTTTATCAGTATAGAAATCCTTATCATGTTTTGAAAAGCGTTGAATGATATTCTTAGTTTAAATTTGCTTTCACCTATATGCTCGTAGCTCGACAACCTGGGTGTGACTTCCAGGCCGCGTAAATCCCCCGTGTGTGGTAATGAAAGTGCACACCCAGAAAAATAGCACAGGCCCTATTAGATCCTCACCTAATCAGTGTTATAACCTTTGAAGAGAAGTACATGCCAATTTTTTGGGCTATGGATGGTTCTTGGATCCGGTATTGGTCTAGTATCCAAGGGTACATAGGATTTGGACCAATGGATGGAAATCACACCCACCGTCGCTAAACCCTACTAGTGGTTGGATGTGACTTCCAAATAAATAGCATTTAAGTGAAACATGGTGTGTGTGGTTTATTTTAATTTGTATAAAATGACAAATGCATCATATAGCACAAATGATTGTTTCTTACATGTGATATAAAAATAAACGTTTTATATTCAGATATGCATGCTATACTCTACATGATTTTTCGACAATGCAAACTAGTATGCAAATGGCCACTACTTGGGCCTCAAACATGTAAAACACACAAGTTCTATCAAGCACGCTGGATTCTAGGGTGGACTGCAATCAGAGATCCATTGTTCCTAGCAGCGCCTTTCTAATGACGTGAAAAATAAATGCAAACCTAGGACCTAATTCATTTCTTCTTTTCTTAATTTCCTAGTAAGATTTGCAAAATTGATCACTCTGGAAAAACACAGAGAGAAAAATAACAGAGGGTAAAAAGTGGGACCTACCTTAGGTCCACATTCGATCTATACTCTATTTTTTGCTATCTGCTCTGCCAGTTGTAAATTGCAAGTTTGGTCTACAGTCTGCACTGTAAACTGCATGTTGGAGCTACGGTTCAATTGTTGGCCCATAGTTGATAGCTATAGTCTATACTTGTAATTCAAAAAATAATAGAAACAATAGTTAGATCACTAATTTTGTAGAGTTTCATCATGATCGCCTTTTGATCTATCCCAAAATGCATGCACTTATCTAATAGATCAATTGAAATAAACATGAAATAATGAAAAGAGACAGAATATTACATATGATAATGAAATGAATGCTTATTTTACTAATATTGCAATGAATCCTAATTACAATCATGCCCCTCTTAGGATCACCCAAATTTTGATACAATTAATACAATGCCAAAGCCCCCAATGGGGTAGGCGCAATACTATTGCTTTTCCAAATAGTCACAAACTACTCTAGGGTGGAGTTAACCCTCTTCTTCACATTGAGGAAGGAATTTGGTGATTGAATCTCCTTTGAACTTGTTCCCTATGATCAAGAAATAACATAAGAAAGTTATACAAATAGGCAGCCTCTCGTGATGAGGCCCTTTAAAGCATGAAAACATAAAGATGCCATGAATAACATGAAATCAAGAAAGCTTGTAAAATGTATTTAAACTATGCTAAATCGATAAATATTCCTAGATATGCATAAAATAACAATACAACTAATTATCTAATGGCCTACTTATGTGAAATAAAGCATGAAAGCATGGAAAGAAGCCATTAGTGTCATAAATGCTATAATGAAGTAAATATACTCAAATCTATAATTCGGTCAGTCAGAGTCTCTAAGCTACCAAATAAAGTGTTGAAACGATTAATACAACCTAACTAAACATACTAGAAAAAAAATAGTAAAGATATCTTACACCTACTGCAAACCGTAGCTTTGATGAGTGGTCTACACTGTAAACCACATTTGAAATCCGTGGTGAGCAACCAAGTAGTTTTTCTCTCCAAATCAGGGGTATGGGGTTGATCCTCCTTGTCAAATTGATGATCAAGGGTCACCTCAGTGTCCTCTAACAGATTTTGTGGTTGAATTGCTCGATAGGGCCTCTGTTTTCCCAAATTAGCATTTCTTGGTGCTTTAGCTCCTTAGGGCATCCATGGCATGAATTGTCATGATGCTTGAGTTGGCAAAGTGATAGCAACAAATATCTCTCAATACTCTCAAGTGAGTGTACAATTTGATAGGGCTTTGCTGCTCTAATCTCCAATGCTTGCTTGATTCACTATTTCAACAATGCTTCGCTATCAAAATGCACTATATGCTCTATCTCTTTTACCCTATTTTGGAAGGGGTACTTATAGGATGTTACAGGGATAGGGGTGGATTCATGGAGAATCCAAGAATAAGAAGGGATGGTTGGGATAGTTGGATTGGAAGCTCCCATCCTTTAACTGCCTTATTCTAGAATAAATGATCGTTAAAATCATTTTGGCTTAGATGAAGACCAACTAAACTTCAGTTAAGACTGTAGGTGATAGCTGTGGTCCAGATTGTAAACCATAGGTCTCAACCATGATTCAATCTATAGACCACAAGTCTCATCTGTGGTTCATAATTAATAGTCCAAGGAGCCCAAATTGAGTGGTTAGAATGACTATTCTATCTTGGAGTCTGTCCAAGATCTTCCATATGATCTTGTAGCATGTCCATATGAGTAGTCGCCATTGACATGATGTTTTTAAGGTGTCTACACCATCATATTTTTATCCAAGAATTTTGTTATCGAGTAAGACAACCCCAAAGAATATTGAATCTAGCTATGAAAGATGTGGTTCAAGAATTGAAGAACACAAGATTATACTGAGAGGGGGGGTGAACTATATAAGACCAAATTTTACTTTTCTTTCTCAAATAATATTATCCGATATAATCAATGGCAATATCAATAGTAGTAATCAAAGCAATACACAAATAATCACACATAATAGAGACACCAATTTAACATGGTTCACCCAATGTGGGCTATTGCACGGAGAAAATATTTCTACTAAATTTTCTCAACAAATATCTTGGAAATAACTTTCCTATTACAATGTTTATGGACCATTGTCCAAAGGAGACACCAATTCCTTAATACTCTAATTTGTGGATCTCTCTCCATAGGAGAAACATTTCCCCTTTTTCTGGTTCATGGAACTTGACCCAGGAGAACTCTTTCTTCTTAACTGGTTCATGGATCTCTCTCCATAAAAGAACTCTATTTTCCCAACTGCTTCACAGATCACACTCCACAGGATAACTCTTTCTCCTCTAATCTGGTTCCTGGAACTCTATCCATAGGAGAACTCTTTCCCCTTTCTCTGGTTTGTGGAACTTTATCCATAGGAGAAATTTTTTCCCTCTGCTCTGGCTAATGACATTCTAGAAGACTACTACCCCCACTATGCTAGCTTGTGGATCTCTCTCCATACAATACATCTATCCTCACTCAGAAGACCTTTGTCCTCACTGCCCTAGCTAATGGATCTCTATCCACTGGAGACTATTTTCCTCTACTCTATCACCCCCAAATCTTGCTCTCAACTCTATCTCGAATCTTTACCAAACATTGTCCTCGATCTAGTACAAATATGCTCTAACTCTGTATCAGATCTATACCAAAAACTGTCCTTGGTCTAGTATAAATCTGATCTAACTTTGTCTTAGGTCTATCATAAATTTACTCTCAAATATATTAGAATTAATGTGCACTATGCTTTATTTAGTTTGACACTTGTAATTCTCTTTGACATTTATAATATTCTACATATAGGCTTATGCCTATATATTGTACTTAGTTCTTGTATAAAATTATCTCATCTCTTTCATTATAGTCCTAAAATTTGGTATTAGAGTGCAGTCACTCTCTTGCCCTGTGTAACCCATTAAGGGGGGATTTCCCTCATGGAAATTCCCCCATCATATTTTTCTCATTTTTTTAGCCTCCTATTTTTTTTCAAAATAGGAAGTATTTTGTCCATCCTTTTATGGATGGATCAGAAACTAGACCTTTGAAAAATTAATGGCTGCCATAATTTTTTTTAGAGTGAATTGGCTTCCTTATCGCAGCAAGTTGGTGAGTGGTAGTGAATATTTTTTGAGGAAAATTTCTGAATAGTTTAAGTTTTAGAGTTTTTTTTATTTTACTGTGTATGGCAGGTGAAATCAATCACTGTGGATCTACAATTTTAAACCTGTTTATCACTGATGTTGATGCATTCCGTCTATTGGAAATTTATCACCATCTAGATCTACACCGAGGAAGATATTTTCCTTAGTTTTTGTTTTATGACTTTTGTCCTTTTTTTAGCACCATAAATAAAGACAAGAAGTGTAGAGTGAATTTCATTCAAGATAATGTCGATGGCTGTGTGTAGATGATGATGATCTATTTGATCTATTTGTGGTCTCAACAACAGAACGACGGAAGCACCTTAGAGCCTACCTGGCCACTATTCTACCATATAAATTTTAGTAGCAAAGGTCCATCATATGATTACCAATTTTTCTATTGGTGTAAGCCTAAGATAAAGCAAGTCCAGCTAGTGCGTGAGCACACTAGCAGGAATGGTGCAATTATGGAGAAGATGCTTTGTCAACATGCATGAATGCAACTGAATTGGGCAATAATTTTGCCCTTCTATAATGACCATTGGTGATAATTTTGCATATTCATTTGATGTGCTACACAAATTCCAATTATTCTATCAAAAATTCTTCTGCTTGTTATTTGTGAGAAAATCAGGCTATTTATGGTGTTTATCTATCGTGATTTGTGGTTCTGCATGCAATCAACATAAGAGTCACATTCTATTCTAAATTTTTGGTATATCAGGGGTAACACCTATTGATTTTGTGTATATGCAGAGGATATTGGAACAATGTTGCTATGGTTGGATGAGTCGTTCCCTGATGGAAGCTTTGATATTGCTCTAACCATTGCATTCAAGAATCATTATAACAGCCATGGCGGTAGAGAAGGTTTCTCACGCTGGTTATATCTTTTGCCTATGCTAAACCTGTTCATGAATAAACTTGTTATGATGGCTCACATAGAGGGTATTTCATCAGTAACAAAGAAAATCAATCCATAGCACTCAGTGTACATTGGTGAAATCATGCCATATGTTTTCTTGTTTTTGAACTCATAATTTGCATTCGCCCTCATGAAGATGCTACCCATGCTTTGTTCACCCCGAGTCCTATGCACTATTTGAAAAACTTATTTGTCATAAGTTTAGATTGAATTATATTTTCTACATGTGAATAGATGCACACTAAGTGGGGTCTGGTAGAGATTAATGCACATCATTGAATATAAGTGATGCTATGCTGACCGTTGCTTTTGAGTGGAAGCTGCGACATGGGTAGAAGATGTTTTGGGTAGAGTGTAGCTGAGTTAAATTTGGTACTATGAAGACTACCAATAGAAGGTATATTAGGCCCTTGATTTGATTACCTTCAAAATGACTCTCATAGATCCACAACCCATTCGTAGATCCATTTGCAATGCTATAGTGCAAAATTAGTCAAACGCACGTGGGCCCAATCACATCCACACATGACAATGAAAGTTTGGCTCCAAATATTGAAACTTTTGTGTGAATGTTGTTAGTGTTGCTCAATAAGCTATATTCTATTACAGAAGGACAACATGGAAATTTGTGATATTGGTATTCCTTCAGGATAGAATAATCAATGATTTTCTCGTATTGTAGCTGCCTACCATGTCTAGATGGCCCATTGGGCTTTTGCCATTTTATATGGATATTCCATTGCTTTACTGAATGTTTGACTGGTGAAATTATGGATAGCATAATTGGTTGAGGTTTCAAATCTCTTGAAGGCTACCAAATTGCACTTTGTTATGCCCATTATAAGATGATAAAAAAATTGATCATCGGATATACTACGATCTCATCATGATATCTACCGTACGTGAGTGCAAGGGCATCGTTATTGCCCAAATGGTGGATCGATGCTACCATAAGTCATCCATAGTAGAAAAACTAAGTTTTGTCATGTGTGGAGAATAATTTCATAGTGGAGCCCCATATTGCATTGCCACGCTTCTGACATTATACCGCATGGCCATTTTTATGCAAGAAAGTGAGGTTTCAGTAGTCAAAGATATGGTGACTTATGGTGATTTAAGAGGGCATTTTTTTAATGTTTTCTATGGAGAGTGGAAGGTCCCCCTTGACCTCATTTATTTTAATTTTTTAAAATTTGATAAAGGATGGCCCATTATTTTTTTTCATGCACGGGGACATATTTTTTTAGTGGGAGGGCTACTTTTTCACAGTTTTAGAAAACTTAAATATTATGTAAAGTGGATGAAACCACTTTCATTTTGAAATTGTATGAAGATAAGAAAGAGACTTCCCGTGAGTATAGGCTAACAGTATGGCTTCATTGGCCAATTTTTATGTTTTTTCCACATGGGGAAGTGGAAGTGGAAGGCCCACATGGTCCATGAATTTTTTTGCTATCTAGAGAGTTATGCTACTATTTTTTCACAACATGAAAGTCCCATTGAGAATGGAAGATAGGGGTATTTATAGTCGTTTGAAAGGTTTTTATGAGATGGACACATTGGTGGTGTCCAATTGTAAATTTGAGGTTGTTTCATTTTTTTTTTAGCCTAAAATATTTTTGTATCATGGAGTGCACTCTCGGTTGAACCTGAAACTCCCAAAGAAAATATGTGCGTGATCCTTGTACCTATTCACCTTATCTAGAGCACTTAGCGGATGTAGTGGTTGGTTACCCATGCATTCTAGTAGGATGATATGGTCACCATAAGGACACCTACTCTAGGGACTACAAACATAGACACCCTAGACTCTATCCGAGGATTTTTCTAGATCAACTTCTGAAGACTACAGATGAAGACACTTCAGAATATTCTATTCTCTTCTTTCTTCTTCTCCTCCACATTTGGATTCTATGGCTCATTTTTTTATTGTATTTCATGGCTCGTATTTCCTTTGTATTAAGGTGCATTTTTTTTGTAGATACCGACACCTTCTATATTGAGCTCACCATTAGAAGAGGTTTTATATTCATAGTGAATCTAGTCAATGACATACGAGAGGCAACATACCTAGAGAGTGACCTACAGAGGTAACAGATCCATGGAAGTGGCTGACCCAAAGGCACCTAGGATGACACTAAGGCACTTATATGACTGACCCAGTGGCAACAAATATAAGGAAGTGGTTGACCCTGAGGAAACAAACCAAGAAGTATACACCATTGATCTAGAATTATTCACAATTGGAAAGCCAAGTGCAAAGAGCACAAGACTAGACCAAATCAATAATAAAGGAGGATGTTTAGGGTTATTTTAGTGAAGTCAACATTAAGAGGTAATTCTACCTAATGTTGAATTGTTTTTCTATAGTTAGGATAGTGCACATTAAGGAAGAATGTTAGAATTAATGTTCACTATGCCTTATTTAGTTTGACACTTGTCATTCTCTTTGACATTTTTCATATTCTATATATAGGCTTATGCTTATATATTGTACTCAGTTATTGTATAATATTATCTCATCTCTTTCATTATAGTCCCAAAAAAATCTATACCAAAATATGTCCTCAAATCTATCCTCAAATCTATCCTCAAGCCTTAACACAAAGCTTGATCCAATCACAAATCAACTTTGCTTAGATTTACCCCAAGCCTTAACACAAAGCTTGAACAAATCAATCAATCAACTCTGCTCTCAAGTCTTCACAAAGACTTACCTCAAATATGCCCTCAAGTCCTCTCAAGAACTTGCTCAATCTCTCTCAAGTCTTCACCAAGACTTACCTCAAATCTACCCTCAAGTCCTCTCAAGAACTTGCTCAATATTCTCTCAAGTCTTCACCAAGACTTACCTCAAATCTACCTACAAGTCTTCACCAAGACTTTGCCTCAAATCTCCTACAAGCTTTCACAAAAGCTTACTCAAATATGTCCTTAAGCTTTCACAAAAGCTTACTCAAATCTATCCTTAAGATTTCACAAAAGCTTACTCAAATATGCTCAAACACATGCTCAATACAACTCACAAGATATGCTCAATCAATCTCAAATCTTGCACACAATGCTATCAATTGCTTTGTCTAATCTTCAAAGTAATTCCTTTAACTTGAAGCAGTTTAGACATATTCTATTCAAAATTCATTTAACCTCTAGAACATATAGAGAATGATGTACTCTATCAAAAACTCAATATGTTCTACTCAATCATTAAGTCTGTCACTTTCATAAATCTGATTTCTAATGTTTGCACATTCACTTTCAATATCACTCAAAACCAATGCTCAAGAAGTTTCACTCAATCATTCAATCAATGAAACACAACTTGCTCACAAACCCTAACCAAGTGTTTTCATACTTCTCCAAACAAAGTGCACAATGTGGGTCTCAAACCCTAACTCAAATAATCCTCAATCTCTAACTCAAATGTTCTCTTAAACATTCACCAATCATGCATATGAAAACTCACTCAAACATTTCCAACAATGCTTATCAAACAATCCTTTTCACTCCACCTTTGCATTTCACAACATTCAATCCAACAATACTTCAATCAAAAGATGATGTGCCCATACCTTTTTGTTTTTATGGAGATATGTCTTCAAAACCTGTTTTACTCACAACCAAATCCTTTTGCCAACTCTAGGTTAGATAGCAACAACCTATCTCAAAATCTCCACAAGAATATTTACCCCAACAAATATTTCACCATACAAGAAATACAAATAAAATGTCAAGTCACAAATACACCTTATTACTCCTTCCTTAAAAATCAATCTTCAATCAATAGATCATTCACTCACAAAAACAATTATAATGACAATCTCCCTATAACTCCTTTTAACTCCAACTCAACATAAAATATTTCAACCAAATTTCAACCTTCCAAATACTTTAATATTCTAACTCAAAATAAATTTCAAATTACAATAATAAAGTCCTTGAATACACCTTATCCTCTCCAATTCTCAACCCAACATATATTCCAAATTATACCAACAAAATTCCTTGCACACCCTTATAATCTCCAAACCTTAATCAACATATGGCAAAAATAAAAATATTAAATCATACCTTAGCCACTTTAATAAAAATTATTTTTTGTGCACCTTAAACACCACCATGCACTCCACGTGAATCAAACTCACGTTCACCGCCCACCTAGCGCCTTAGCCATGGCTAGGTAGCCACTCGGGCTACGCACCCACACAACACCAACAATGCACTCTCCACCTCTTATATCCTCCGTTGGCACCAAAACATTCAAAAATAAAAACTCTTCCCTCTGCTACCGTCGAGAATCGAACGTGGGACCTCTGTTCCACCAAATACTTACATGCCAAGCCTTGCCACTAGACCACCCAAGTGGATGGTGATAGGGAATACGCACTCCTCCACTTTATTCATTTATTGCCCACCTTAAGCTTTAAAAATAAAAGCTTCATCTATTGCTTTGCTCACGAAATCGCACAAATATGTCTTTTACCCTTTGCATATATATTTCAAAGACTTACTTTATGTCATCCAAACATTATGGTATAAATACCATATCCTCCCTTGCTTCGAAATGTCGACGGGGAAAATATTAAATTTAATATTTTGCGCCCAACCCTAACTTAGGGTTTAATTAATATTATAAATTAATTATAATATAAATATTATAATTAATTAACCTTAGGCTTATCTTTAATACTTAATATTATAATAATAAATATTATAATATTATTTCCTTTGGGCCTAGGTATTTTCCTTTTAACCTTAGGCCTTATATTAACACCTTTAATATTATAATATTATTTCCTTTAGGCCTAGGTATCTCCTTCCTTCAGGGTATTTAGCCAACCTTTTGACCAATCATGTGAAGCTTTAAACCAAATCTCTTGGGCTTAAAATATAAATATTTTAACCCTCCTTTTGTCAATTCCTTGCACTAACTTTTGACATCACTGACACTAACTCTTGACATCAATGACAACACAACTACTCAAAATTTCCAACAATCTCCCCCTTTGTCATTGATGGCAACCCTTTTTCCTTAACCATTCCTTTTTCCTTTTTCCAATTCTGCTCCCTTGAGAAACTTCCCCTCTGACTGAATGCTCTCCCCTAACTCAAATCTCTCTCCCTTTGAAATCAATGGCAAAGGGACACCTTTGGGGCTAAATATAAGACTCTTAGCTCAGCCCCTCCCCACCTCCTCTCCTTGAGGTGGTTAATTTTGGGGTGGGAGTATCTCTACTCCCAACATACACTACTCTTTTTCTTTGTCCACCTTCTTCCTCAACTGATCCTTCTGATTCTTTTGAGTATTCATGTTCCTGCTTGTCTCTGGAAATTTTGTTCTACACCACTTAGCCATATGCCCAACATTATTGCACTTATAACACTTAATGTTGTGGTTCCTTGAAGGTGCAAATATCTTGAAGTTCCTCCTAGTGAAGCCATATCCATTCCTATCATGAACCCTGCAATGAATTGCTTTATGACCAAACTGATTACAAGAGTGACAATACCCTTGAAAGAGATACCCATTTCTAAAATTTCTCCTAGTGAAACCATATTCCTTCTTTTCATGTGTCCTGCACTGCATAGCCTTGTGACCAAACCTATGACATGAGAAGCAACGTCCATTGAAGAAATTTTTCCTTGACCCCATTGGTCTCTTAGTCCTTTCTTCCCTGTGATGTTTCATGTTCCTCATTTGTGCATTGTTCCTTTCCTTGTTGAACCTTCTATTTTCCAACTTATCCTCATAAGTCTCACTTTCTCTTTCACTCTCTTCTTCTGAAGCTTCTTCTTCTTTGGAGCTTGAGATTGACTCCTCTCCTTGTTCTCTTTGTTCCTCTTCAAAACCAAGTCCTATCTTGTTTGATGAAGATCTTTGTACCTTGATAATCTTATCCAAGGTCTTTGAGCTTCTCCCAAACCTGTGTAGCTTATCTTTAGAATCTTTCACTTCCTTCCTTAGTGAAGCTACCTCATGCTCTAATATTTCACATTCTAAGACTTTTACCTCTAACTTTTCTTTAAATCTCCTTGTCTTAGCTATTGAGTTTGTCAGATCTTGTATAAGCTTTCCTTTCTCTTCATCACATTCTTGAAATTGAACCTTGAGTTTTGAATTCTACTTTCTTACCTTTCTTAATTCCTTAAGAGCAAAAATAAGCTCACCTTCTAGATCAACTACTCCTTCCTCTTCATTTTATGATTCTTCCTCTACCTTTTTGTCTTCAAGAGCATCTTCATACCTTTCAGATTTATCTCCAATAGAAGCACTTCCTTCTTCCTCTATTGCCAAGAAGAGAATTTCTTCTTCTTCATTACCTGAAGATATTTCATCACTATCACTTGAACTCTTGCCTATCTTATCTACATAAAAACTCTTCTTATGCCTCTAGAAAAACTTATTTTCATGCTTGTTTTGTCCATACCTATTTTTATTTTGATACCTGGATTTTCCTGCTTCCTTATTCTTATGATCCTATTTCTCTTCACCACTGCTACTTCCAAATTCTGGATAGTTTGATGCATAGTGACCATATTTACCACAATTGAAACACTTAACTATTTTTGTACCTTTGTGCTTTCTTGAGTCCTTGTTCCTTCTACCATAGTTTGCTTCTTCATCACTGGATGACTCATCACTTGAATATGACTTCTTATCCTTTATCTTCTTTGCTACTTTGAAGGCTACCTCTATCTTGGGGATAGGATCCTTTCCTATTCTCATCTCAAAATCTATGAGAGTTCCATGTAACTCATCCCTAGTCAAAGTTTCAATATCTCTTGTTTCTTCTATGGCTGAAACCTTTTCACTATACCTCTTAGGGAGTGACCTTAAAACCTTTTGACAAACATATGATTCTTCAAATTTAAACCCAAGTCCTTGCATGGAGTTAACAACCTCATCCACATGAAGTAAGTATGTAGCAATGTCTTCCTCATCCTTCATCTTCAAGTCTTCAAATGTTTTCTTGTGATTTTGCAATTTTGCCATCTTGACCTTTTTGTCTCCCTCATATATTTTCTTCAACTTTTCCCAAATCTCTTTTGTTGATGTGCAATGCATAACTTTTACAAAATCTGCTTCACGTAAACCACTTAATATTGCATTCATTGCCTTTGAATTATTTAGATGTAGGAGCTTACCATATTTATCTGTAGGAGGAGTAGTTGGCGGTGTGTACCCATCCTCAACTGCTTGCCATATCTCATTTCCTTGTGCCATTAGGTAAATCTTCATTCTTACACTCCAAAATGCATAATTGTTCCCATCGAACAATGGTGCCTTATTTCCTGAAGATCCACTCTGAGATGCCATCTGTGTTCCTATATACTTTTCCTTCAAGCTATTAAACTCTTTCGAAGGAACCCGCTTTGATACCAATTGAAGAACACAAGCTTATACTGAGAGGAGGGTGAACAGTATAAGATCAACTTTTACTTTTCTTTCCCAAACAATATTATCCAATATAATCAATGGCAATATCAACAATAGTAATCAAAGCAATGCACAAATCATCACACACAATAGAGACACCAATTTAACGTGGTTCACCCAATGTGGGCTACTCCACGGAGAAAATATTTCTACTAAAATTTTCTCAACAAATCTCTTGGGAATCACTTCCCTATTACAATGTTTATGGACCTCTATCCAAAGGAGACACCAATCCCCTAATGCTCTAATTTGTGGATCTCTCTCCATAGGAGAACTCTTTCCCCTTTCTCTGGTTCATGGAACTTGACCCAGGAGAACTCTTTCTCCTCAACTAGTTCATGGATCTCTCTCCATAGAAGAACTCTATCTTCCCAGCTACTTCATGGATCACACTCCATAGGAGAACTCTTTCCCCTTTCTCTTCCCAGGAGAACTCTTTCCCCTCTACTCTAGTTGATGATCTTCTAGAAGACTACTACCCCCACTACACTAGCTTGTGGATCTCTCTCCATAGAAGACCTCTATCCTCACTCAGAAGACCTCTATCCTCACTACCCTAGCTAATGGATCTCTATCCACTAGAGACTACTATCCTCTACTCTATCACCTCCAAAACTTACTCTCAAACTCTATCTCAAATCTCACCAAACACTATCCTCAGTCTAGTACAAATCTACTCTAACTCTATCTTAGGTCTAGCACAAATTTACTCTCAAATATTCACCAAAATCTATCCTCAAATCTATCCTCAAGCCTTAACACAAATCTTGATCCAATCACAAATCAAATCTACTTAGATTTACCCCAAGCCTTAACACAAATCTTGAACAAATCAATCAATCAACTCTACTCTCAAGTCTTCACAAAGACTTACCTCAAATATACCTACAAGTCCTCTCAAGAACTTGCTCAATATGCTCTCAAGTCTTCACAAAGACTTACCTCAAATATACCCTCAAGTCCTCTCAAGAACTTGCTCAATATACTCTCAAGTCTTCACCAAGACTTACCTCAAATCTACCTACAAGTCTTCACCAAGACTTACCTCAAATATCCTACAAGTCTTCACCAAACTTCTCAAATCAACTTCACAATTACTCAATTTCCTTAAGCTTTCACAAAAGCTTACTCAAATCTATCCTTAAGCTTTAACAAAAGCTTACTCAAATATGCTCAAACACATGCTCAATACAGCTCACAAGATATGCTCAATCAATCTCAAATCTTGCACACAATGCTATCAATTGCTTTATCTAATCTTCAAAGTAATTCCTTTAACTTGAAGCAGTTTAGACATATTCTATTCAAAATTCATTTAACCTCTAGAACATATAGAGAATGATGTACTCTATCAAAAACTCAATATGTTCTACTCAATCATTAAGTCTATCACTTTCACAAATCTGATTTCTAATGTTTGCACATTCACTTTCAATATCACTCAAAACCAATGCTCAAGAAATTTCACTCAATCATTCAATCAATGAAACACAACTTGCTCACAAACCCTAAACAAGTGTTTTCATACTTCTCCAAACAAAGTGCACAATGTGGGTCTCAAACCCTAACTCAAATAATCCTCAATATCTAACTCAAATGTTCTCATAAACATTCACCAATCATGCATATGAAAACTCACTCAAACATTTCCAACAATGCTTATCAAACAATCCTTTTCACTCCACCTTATATTTCACAACATTCAATCCAACAATACTTTAATCATAAGGATGATGTGCCCATACCTTTTGTTTTGATGGAGATATATCTTCAAAACCTATTTTACTCACAACCAAATCCTTTTGCCAACTCTAGGTTAGATAGCAACAACCTATCTCAAAATCTCCATAAAAATATTTTATCTCAACAAATATTTCACCATACAAAAATACAATAAAATGTCAAGTCACAAATACACCTTATTACTCCTTCCTTAAAAATCAATCTTCAATCAATAGATCATTCACTCACTCAAACAATAATGACAATATCCCTATAACTCCTTTTAACTCCAACTCAACATAAAATATTTCAATCAAATTTCAACCTTCCAATTACTTTAATATTATAACTCAAAATAAATTTCAAATTACAATAATAAATTCCTTGAATACACCTTATCCTCTCCAATTCTCAACCCAACATATATTCCAAATTACACCAACAAAATTCCTTGCACACCCTTATAATCTCCAACCTTAATCAACATGGCAAAAATAAAAATATTAAATCATACCTTAGCCACTTAAAAAAATAATTTACCTTAAACACCACATGCACTCCACGTGAATCGAACTCGCATTCACCACCCACCTAGCGCCTTAGCCATGGCTAGGTAGCCACTTGAGCTACGCACCCACACAACACCACAATGCCTCTCCACCTTTTATAACCTCTTGGCACCAAAAAAAAACAAAAACTCTTCCCTCTACTACCAGAGAATCGAACGTGGGACCTCTATTCCACCAAAGACTTACGCACCAAGCCTTGCCACTAGACCACCCAAGTGGATGGTGATAGATGCACTCCTCTGCTTTATTCATTCACTACCAACCTTAAGCTTTAAAAATAAAAGCTTCATCTATTGCTCTACTCACAAAAGCGCATGAATATTTCATTTTCTCTTCACATATATATTTTAGAGACTTACTTTATGCCATCCAAACATTATGGTATAAATACCATATCCTCCCTTGTTCAAAATGTCGAGGGAAAATATTAAGTTTAATATTTTGCCCAACCCTAACTTAGGGTTTAATTAAATTATATTAATTATAATATAAATATTATAATTAATTAACCTTAGGCTTATCTTTAATACTTAATATTATAATAAATATTATAATATTATTTCCTTTGGGCCTAGGTTCCCATAATATTATTTCCTTTAAGCCTAGGTATCTCCTTCCTTTAAGGTATTTAGCCAACCTTTTGACCAATCATGTGAAGCTTTAAACCAAATCTCTTGGGCTTAAAATATAAATATTTTAACCCTCCTTTTGTCAATTCCTTGCACTGACTTTTGACATCATTAACACTGACTCTTGACATCAATGACAACACAACTACTCAAAATTTCCAACAATCTCCCCCTTTGTCATTGATGGCAACCCTTTTTCCTTAACCATTCCTTTTTCCTTTTTCCAATTCTGCTCCCCTAAGAAACTGCTCCCCCTAACTGAATGCTCTCCCCCTAACTCAAATCTCTCCCCCTTTGACATCAATGGCAAAGGGACACCTTTGGGGCTAAATATAAGACTCTTAGCTCAGCCCCCTCCCCACCTCCTCTCCTTGGGGTGGTTAATTTTGGGGTGGGAGTATCTCTACTCCCAGCATACACTGCTCTTTTTATTTATCCACCTTCTTCCTCAACTGATCCTTCTGATTCTTTTGAGTATTCCTGTTCCTGCTTGTCTCTGGAAATTCTTTTCTACACCACTTAGCCATATGCCCAACATTATTGCACTTATAACACTTAATGTTGTGGTTCCTTGAAGGTGCAAATATCTTGAAGTTCCTCCTAGTGAAGCCATATCCATTCCTATCATGAACCCTGCAATGAATTGCTTTATGACCAAACTGATTACAAGAGTGACAATACCCTTGAAAGAGATATCCATTTCTGAAATTTCTCCTAGTGAAACCATATTCCTTCTTTTCATGTGTCCTGCACTGCATAGCCTTGTGACCAAACCTGTGACATGAGAAGCAACATCCATTGAAGAAATCTTGCCTTGACCCCATTGGTCTCTTAGTCCTTTCTTCCCTATGATGTTTCATGTTCCTCTTATTTGTGCATTGTTCCCTTCCTTGTTGAACCTTCTATTTTCCAACTTATCCTCATAAGTCTCACTTTCTCTTTCACTCTCTTCTTTTGAAGCTTCTTCTTCTTTGGAGCTTGAGATTGACTCCTCTCCTTGTTCTCTTTGTTCCTCTTCAAAACCAAGTCCTGTCTTGTTTGATGAAGATCTTTGTACCTTGATAATATTATCCAAGGTCTTTGAGCTTCTCCCAAACTTGTGTAGCTTATCTTTAGACTCTTTCACTTCCTTCCTTAGTGAAGCTACCTCATGCTCTAATCTTTCACATTCTAAGACTTTTACCTCTAACTTCTCTTTAAATATCCTTGTCTTAGATATTGAGTTTGTCAGATCTTGTATAAGCTTTCCTTTCTCTTCATCACATTCTTGAAATTGAACCTTGAGTCTTGAATTCTGCTTTCTTACCTTTCTTAATTCCTTAAGAGCAAAAATAAGCTCACCTTCTAGATCAACTACTCCTTCATTTTTTGATTCTTCCTCTACATTTTTGTCTTCAAGAGCATCTTCATACCTTTCATATTTATCTTCAATAGAAGCACTTCCTTCTTCCTCTATTGCCAAGAAGAGAATTTCTTCTTCTTCATTACTTGAGGATCTTCCATCACTATCACTTGAACTCTTGCCTATCTTATCTGCATAAAAACTCTTCTTATGCCTCTGGAAAAACTTCTTTTCATGCTTGTTTTGTCCATACCTATTTTTATTTTGATACCTGGATTTTCCTGCTTCCCTGTTCTTATGATCCTATTTCTCTTCACCACTGCTACTTCCAGCTTCTGGATAGTTAGATGCATAGTGACCATATTTACCACAATTGAAACACTTAACTATTTTTGTACCTTTGTGCTTTCTTGAGTCCTTGTTCCTTCTGCCATAGTTTGCTTCTTCATCACTGGATGACTCATCACTTGAATTTGACTTCTTATCCTTTGTCTTCTTTGCTACTTTGAAGGTTGCCTCTATCTTGGGGATAGGATCCTTTCCTATTCTCATCTCAAAAGCTGTGAGAGTTCCATGTAACTCATCCCTAGTCAAAGTTTCAATATCTCTTGTTTCTTCTATGGCTGAAACCTTTTCACTATACCTCTTAGGGAGTGACCTTAAAACCTTTTGACAAACATCTGATTCTTCAACTTTAAACCCAAGTCCTTGCATGGAGTTAACAACCTCATCCCCATCATCCACAGAAGTAAGTATGTAGCAATGTCTTCCTCATCCTTCATCTTCAAGTCTTCAAATGTTTTCTTGTGATTTTGCAATTTTGCCATCTTGACCTTTTTGTCTCCCTCATATGTTTTCTTCAACTTTTCCCAAATATCTTTTGCTGATGTGCAATGCATAACTTTTACAAACTTTGCTTCACGTAAACCACTTAATATTGCATTCATTGCCTTTGAATTATTCATATGTAGGAGCTTACCATATTTATCTGTAGGAGGAGTAGTTGGCGGTGTGTACCCATCCTCAACTGCTTGCCATGTCTCATTTCCTTGTGCCATTAGGTAAATATTCATTCTTACACTCCAAAATGCATAATTGTTCCCATCGAACAATGGTGCCTTATTTGTTGAAGATCCACTCTGAGATGCCATCTGTGTTCCTGTATACTTTTCCTTCAAGTTGTTAAACTCTTTCGAAGGAACCCACTTTGATACCAATTGAAGAACACAAGCTTATACTAAGAGGGGGGGTGAACAGTATAAGATCAAATTTTACTTTTCTTTCCCAAATAATATTATCCAATATAATCAATGGCAATATCAACAATAGTAATCAAAGCAATGCACAAATCATCACACACAATAGAGACACCAATTTAACGTGGTTCACCCAATGTGGGCTACTCCATGGAGAAAATATTTCTACTAAAATTTTCTCAACAAATCTCTTGGGAATCACTTCCCTATTACAATGTTTATGGACCTCTATCCAAAGGAGACACCAATCCCCTAATGCTCTGATTTGTGGATCTCTCTCCATAGGAGAAACCTTTCCCCTTTTCTTTGGTTCGTGGAACTTGACCCAGGAGAACTCTTTCTCCTCAACTGGTTCGTGGATCTCTCTCCACAGAAGAACTCTATCTTCCCAACTACTTCATGGATCACACTCCATAGGAGAACTCTTTCCCCTTGCTCTAGTTCATGGAACTCTATCCATAGGAGAAATATTTCCCCTCTACTCTGGTTCATAGTGTAGCGAACCCGAGACGCACGTACCACTTTACTCTACTTGCAATGTTATTAAAAACCCAAGATGAAATGGAAGACAATGAAAAAGCATATAACATGGAAATAACAAATATGGATCTCTTTATTCGTATTGAAACTCGGTTACATGTCGGTCCCTCTTAGGGATACCCATTTCGATACAATGAGGTTACAAATAGGCAAAGAGTACCTCTTTCACAAAGAGGTGGTGTGCTTTCAAAAATCTTCCCGGTTTCGCACACGAAAATGTATGAGGGCTTACAGATGCCTCCTTCTCTAGGTTTGTTTCCTAGAGGGATCCCTTTTGCTCTCGTATGTTGTAGACTTCATTCGATGAACCTGTGGCCCTGTAAGTAATGAAACAACAACACACGCTTAGATGTCCGAGAATACCTCCCCGGATGAGGTTGTTAGCAATGGATATAACAAATGAAAGCAAGTGCAAATTAGACTAATGCTATGAATGTGAATGAAATGATGCTATGCTAATGATATACTAAAATAATGAATCTAATGTCTAAAACCCTAAGCTAAGCCTATGGGCCACTATCCAAGACAGCGGTCGCTAAAGTGACTCTCGTCCTCTTTGCTCCAAAGCTATGGACCAAAGCTTGTATCCGATGTTGAAATAATAGGTGCTATGCTCTTCAATCCATCAGGGCTTCGTCGTACTTGTGATCTCCAAGGGAACTCTCCAAGTCTTGAAAGCTCTCCTCAATGACCAAGATTGATGGATAAAATATTGATGATGATGGATGGATGTCCCTCTTTGGTGCTCTTAGGCTTGCACCTTTTATAGTGTGAAACCCTAGGTCTATGTCCAAGCCCTAGGAATGAATTTCTCATGTGTAGTGCAAGTTAGCATGAGAGGATTTTTATCTTTTCTATGTTTGGAGGCCAGTTAACTGAAATATAACTGCCAACTTGAGTCTCCTATGCGAACTGGTCGTTAGCATGAGAATATTTTGTCCTTTGTTTATGTTTGGAGACTAGTTAACTAAATTCTAAATGCAAACTCAAGTCTCCTATGTGAACTGGTCATGAAAAGGAATGCAAAGTTACTCCCGCTCACCTTTATTGCATGTAGACTACCACTTCCACCCGTGATTAGGCCTATTTGTTAGCAAAACTGCTTTTAGGGTTTAGCCACTATTGTCTACAGTGACTAAGATCTGGCCACTATCATCTATAGTGGCTAAGGTCTGGCCACTCTAGGCTTGAGTGGCTAGGATCTGGCCGCTCTTGGCTTGAGCGGCTAGGCTTGGATGGCTTGAAAAGGCCCCAAATGAGTGGTGAGAACCACTATTGATGCTTGGAAAGTCCAAGATTATGTCATTTGATCTTATGAATGTGTCTATGTGAGCATATCCCCTAAGCATGACATGATTTAGGTGTCTACAAATGCCCCTTTTTGTGATGCATTGTGTGGAAAACACAACATTGAGCAAAAACATAGACTGATCTATTTGTAGGGTGTATGGTGATCAATGGTCTGATCAACGTTGGATGGCCCAATCATGCAAGATGGTGCACATCCCTTGAATCATTGCCTCAATGTTTGGAGGACTTAGCTCAGTGGCTTGGGCATGTTAAATTACACTCATTCCTCAAACTCAATCGGGTAGCTTTAGCTACTACAACAATTCTGATCGATAGGAGAGCTACAATTGAAGATGTCATGTCTACTTACGTTCCTAGCAAACAAGGGAAATTTGTGATTGTTGTATGCAATGATTCATAGGATGAACACGATTTTGCTATGATCGAGTGATATTTTGTTGATTTTGATTATGATTATGTTGAAGTTTTGAACTACTTCCTCACACAATGGATTGGTGAAGAAATGACAATGAATGAAGCGACAAGTCGCTTGACCAATATGACTAATCTGGTTCCTTTCTAGCATTTGTTGCTTTTAATGGGTGATCCCACATCCAAGTGTGATTCCAATTGTTTATGATAATCATCTATCCCTATCCCGAGGAGCGGTCCAACTATCAATAGCCTTCTTAGGGAGTTAGGATGAGTGATTCTATTTATGTTCATATTGTATCACTTTGGCTTAATGTTTTTGGTATCATAGGGGAATTAGGATGATCCTTTCGCACCCATGGAGTAGTCTGACCATCTTGGTCTTCTTCGGGATTGAAGGGTGGCACATCGTAATTCCAAAATGAAATGCTTTTACCCCAAGTGGCCTTATGGTAGCCTGCTCATCTCATCAAAATGCATGGAGTGTGAATCGTTGCAATCACCGAGTGGATAGAGCAAGTAACTGGGTATGAGGCCTACTTGAGATTATGCTTTTATGTGATTTTTTTATTATTTTGGTCATTAAGATGACTTCAATTCATCAAAATGTGTTTATTTAATATTTTTTTCACCCCTCCATGGAAGGGATTTTCTTGTTTTTACCTATGGAGCAGGCCGCTGTCAGGTCCAACGACCTCTGAGTTTTTGCCTGTGGCCACTGTCGCCTTGAGCGGCCATGAAGTTCGGGCCACTGATGTCAGTAGCGGCCAAGGCATAATTTGAAAATATAAAAAATGTGTTTTAGGGTTTTGACCTGTCACTTTCATTTGCTATCAATCCACTTTTCAGAGCTCTGGTGAGACAATGATAGTTGCGATTTCTGAAGCTACCTGCATCAAGGACATGGCTGCATAGGGTGAGACATCAGCTGCTAGAGGAGCCGGAGCTTCTCAGGTATTTTGTTTTTTTAAACCCTAACCTCTTTTCCTTTTTCGAGTAAAACTGAACCTCACTAAGTAATTGGCAAATGAACCTCACTAAACCTATTGGTAACGAACAAAATCCATAGTTAGGCTTAGTATAGGTTTTTAAGTGGTGGGTTGGTCCCCATTTTGTTCTTTTTCAATTTTTTTTATTTTTACGGCCTAGGGTTCATGGGTTTTCCGTGTCGCCCTTCGGCCACTATCGCTCAAAGTGGTGAAAATTTGGCCGTTGTCGCTTAGAGCGACTAAGTTTGAACCCCAACGGTCAGAAATTTGACCGTTGGGATTTGGCCATTGTTGTCTCCAGTGGCTAGATTCTGGTCGTTGTAGGTGACAATGACTAATCCCCTTAGCCAATTTTGCATAATTTTTTTGCTTTTTATTTGATTTTTGAGATAGTTTTTTATTTTTTTGAAATTTTTGAACTACTCTTTAGCCTGTATTGCACTGTAGTTATATTTTGTCTTTCTTTTGCTTTGTTTAGATCCTTACTACTCGGGATTGGGACCCAAGGCTCATGAGTGACCTCCTACCTCTTCTAGATGACATGAATTGGAGGTGGCTTAAGGCTTGTGGGCTCTAGTATGTTACTAGATTACCTCACCTTATGTCGGACCAGGCTTACCTTATAGCTTTGGCCCATCGTTGGGACCCTTAGACTAATACCTTCCACCTCCCGATCGACAAGATGACCATTACACCGAAGGATGTGTACAGGATATTTTAGATCCCTTTTGATGGGGTGGCTATTGTTTCTTCGACCACTAATGCTAAGGTGGTCATATTCACTCGGGTGTTTGGGAGGCATTATGAGGATGCTCTCAAGGACAACAAGTCTGGAGGAGTGTCTATCATCCACTAGTATTGGGAGCATGTTTTCATAGTGAGGCATGCAGTGCTGCTGATGGTCATCAGCAATGTCCTTATCCTAGATTGCTCAGGCTTGAGGTTCCCTTGGAACCTCCTTGCGATGGTTTAGGACCTGATAGACAGCAAGGAGCCTATCATATATGCATGGGGTAGGTCTCTATTGGCTTAGTGTTATGACAAGTTGTACCACATCCACCAGAGGGGTCATGTCAGCATCACCTATAGTTGGCTTCTATAGGTCTGGGGATGGGAGCACATTAGGGTAGATCACCCTAAGGGGCTTCCTATTGAGATCATAGCTATGGATAGGAGGATGCAGTGCTATGGTGCTAGGTGGGCCAGAGAGAGCGAGGAGTGCAAGAGCCACACTTTCATAGGGGAGTTGAATCATTACATTGATACTTTCACTAGACTCCAGGATGGAGATATCATATGGCACCCGTATCATGAGTGTCCTACTTGGGATGACCTTGATAGCTTTACTTCTAGGATGTGACATGAGTGATGGCTCATTGGCCACAAGGTTAACATCCGAGAGCACTTCTTCTACTCTCGAGTTCTTCATCAGTATGGGTTGTAGCAAGATGTGCCACTAGTACCATTTTTGTATAGGCGCATCGAAGCAGAGAGAGACCTCCCTCCCCGACAGGTTACAGAGCTGGATGATGAGGAGGATGCCCTAGCTATTGATCCTAGAGTAGCTGGTGGAGTTATAAAGGCATTTGCATGGTGGTGGGGTGACCTGATGTGGTATGGTGAGGGCAGTCTAGATCGAGAGGATGATGGTAGAGATGGGGCAGACCCAGTGGGGCATAGGGTTCATGCTAGGACTATGGCATGGGGCCAGTAGGAAGAGCAGGTGGTAGTGGAGGAGCAAGAGGCTCCTGAGGAGGTGGAGGAGGATATGGAGCCTAAGGAGAGATATTATCCTCTTAGGTCATAGCTACATGATGTGGAGGTCAAGCTCTAGTCGGCCAAGATATAGGTACAACAATGTGATGCCATCATAGCTCAGAGGGATACTACTATAGCACAGCTATCAGAATAGATACAAGATTTATAGGCCACTCTAGGAGGAGCTACCCAGATGTAGGTTGTTGTTTCCCCTCCTACTCCTGAGGATCCTTTGAGGGTAGCTCTCGATACTAAGATCAATCATCTATAGGGTTTGTTGGATGAGAGTGATGTTCAGATTGCTGAGGATGCAGCCCAAATTGTCGCTCTCTCGAGGTAGATCAGGAGGCTAGGAGCCATCCCTAGGGAGAGAGGGGCTACAGGTGGGTCATAGGTCAGTAGGAGCTCTACAGTAGGGTAGTCTTCCATCCAGCCTGGTCATGGGGCCCGACCTCGTATAGAGAGACCAGTAGGGTCCAACTCGCACCATTCTCCCAGAGATCCGACCATAGGGGGTGGTGTTGCAGGGGGTATAGGCCTAGTATTTGATTGATGATGCTCTTGGTTTTGATTCATTTTTGAGGTATGACCTATATGACTATGCCCATAGGTATTTTTGTATATCCATGGACTTGACACACATACTTTTATGATATCTTTGCATTATGACTCATTATGTGTATCGTTTATTGCTCATGTTTTTGTTGTTATTTTGTTTTATGATGTGATGTGATGATGGTGTTATGATGATTTGATGTATATGTTAGATGATAGATGATATTGTAGATGCTTATATGGATGTGTAAATGCTTATATGATTTGATGATATGACGTGATGTATTTTTATGATGAATGATGAATTCATGATTGTATGCAAATGAATATTGCCTATATGTTTTATGATGTGCTTTATGATGTGATGATGGATGATTAATGAATTGTGTTTATGGATGCGATGTTATTGTTAAATGCATGTTTAATTTTGCTTTAATTGTATGCATCTAACTTATGTGATGAGATGGTATAAACGAACTTGTATGCTCTAATCACTTAAAACATAAGGAATGCATATGACATTGACAATCTTAATGGGTGATACCACAAAAAGTAAAAATAATAATCATGAATTTAAATAATCACTCTTATCATAAGAATTGATTAAGTATTCATATATGAGATGTAATGGTGTGTAATGTATTTTCTTAATAAGTTTATGTAAATTAAAAGATATAAAGTAGTCAGTGGTCGTCTATATACTATTTCTAATATATATGCGGTATCTATCCTACTATGTTGATACCCCCTAATTTATAGAATCTAATAAAGAAAATGATGGTGTGAATGATGTTATGATTTGTTGCTATTTAAGAATTTTTGGGGCTTTCCGGAGATTCAAACACTCTAGTTACCCTATCAACAACTGTCTACTGACCACTTAGACTTTTGAAAAGTAAGGCTTTTACCATGGACCTGGTTTTTCATGATCTCTGTGTGTGCAAGTGATTGTATATTTTGAGATAGAACTCAAGCATTTCCTCTGATGTCAGGCAGGATTCTTTCATCCCATTGCTAAGATCAGGGATCCTCAAGTGTTCATCTCATCCTTATGTTGGACTTAGTTGGACTATACCACTAGGCAATATTGGGTTACCTAAACTAGCTCATCCACATTCAAACATTGGTCTACACAAATGCATGAAGCAATTATGGTAGACATATCATCATGCGTAAGGATCTCTCCTTCCAGTTTTGTACAATGTTGAGAATTCTAGGGATTCAAGCTTTATTCCTTTTTTGGCTTCTTTTTGGCTTTGGATATTTGCTCATATGTAGTGATGAAAATCACTGTTTATTTTTGATTGATTTTTTCTTTGAGCGAGGATTTTTTGTAGTGATGATAATCACTGTTTATTTTGCTCATATGTAGTGATGAAAATCACTGTTTATTTTTTATTATTTTTCTTTGAGCGATGTTTCTTTGAATTTATGATTTGTGTATCGGATCATTGCTATGAAATCTGGATTGTATGCTTGTCTTTTTGAATATGTACTTTGCTTTAGGATTTTGCTTATTTTGATTTAAGAAAGGGATTTGGATAGGGCAAAGCTTGTCCTTTTTCCAATTCTCAGCACCTTTAAACCGGTTGCACAGGGGGATAAGCAAGGAAAATCCTTTTCGCTTAAGGTAACCTAGACCGCTTTGCAACTTTCATCTTTTCCTTGTACCAACTAGGAATTTAGTGTTTCAATTAGTGACGGGATCTTGAATATCCAAGGCATTATCATAGGTAGACCTTACCTTCTACTAATCAAAGTTGTTTTCCACAAAAGTTGATAAGATCACTAGGTGTGGTTGATTAACCAAAAAACCTTAGTATATTATGTATAGCAACAAATAATGGTTGTGTTGAAAAACACAATTACACACGTGTTAATGGAGGTATGGATTTGAATGATTTATGACAAACTATGGTATCACTTTTAAGGCTCTCATGACATATGCAATTGTAGTGGATATGAAAATGCAATGCAATGATGTGGATGCAAGATGTGAGATGCAATTGTTTTTTGTATTTTTTATTTTTATGTTGTTTTTGTACTTTTGTTTAATTTGACCAAAGGGCTTATTATGCCTTTGGGGCTTTTTTATTTTTGACCAAGTAGCATGAAGTACCCTTGGAGCTTTTTATTTTGACCAAGTGGCATGAAGCACCCTTGGAGCGTTTTGATTTTGACCAAGTGGCATGAAGTACCCTTGGAGCATTTTGATTGAAGTTGACCAAGCGGTTTGTATACCCTTGGAGCTTTTTGAATTGATTTTGACCAAGCGGCTTGAATGCCCTTGGAGCATTTTGAATTGATTTTGACCAAGCGGTTTGAATACCCTTGGAGCATTTGATTGAATTGATTTTGACCAAGCGGCTTGGATACCCTTGGAGCCTTTTATTGATTTTGACCAAGCGGCTTGAATACCCTTGGAGCCTTTGATTGTATTTTTGAAATTTTATGTTTTTATGATTTGTTTATGTTTTTGACATATTTGAATGTTTTTTATTTTTGACATATTTGGATGTTTTTGTTTTATTGACATATTTGAATGTTTTTTTTTTTTATGACATATTTGAATGTTTTTTTGTTTTTATGTGTAGAATGCCTTCAAGTGAATGATATTGAGAGGTTCAAGCTCCTCAATACCATCTAATGATATAAGGTGATATGCTCCAGGCCCAACCCTCTGTGAAATCATGTATGGGCCTATCTAGTTTACCATGAACTTATCTCGTAGATGCGGTGGCAGATTCAAATTCTGCTGGTTTTCTTTGAGCACTAGATCTCCAACCTTGAATTCCCTTAAGTGGACTTTACTATTGTAAGCTTGTGCAAGGCGATCCTGGTAAATGTGAAGATGCTCTAAAGCATTGAATTGGCATTCATCAAGAAGCATCAATTGATCAAGGTGGCCTTGTCATGTGACATCATCATCTATGAAGTCCTTTAATGCTATGCGTAGAGTCAAAATTTCCAACTCTAGTGGCATGATGGCCTCAGTGCCATATACTAGTGAAAATGGTGTTGCCCTAGTGGGAGTCCGTATACTAGTCCTATATGCCCATAGTGCAAGAGGCAATTGCATGTGCCAATCCTTGTGATTGTCTTGCATCGTCTTCCTCAAGATGGAGACTATTATTTTGTTTGAGGCTTCTGCTTGCTCATTTGCTTGCGGATAATAAGGTGTTAAAAAACTATGTTGAATATAGTATTTTTTCATTAAAGCATGCACATTTTTGTTCTTGAAATATGGCCCATTATCCGATATTATCTTCAAAGGGACCCCAAAATGACTTATGATATTGTGGAGTATAAACTCCACAATCCTTGGTCCAGTTGTTGATGTTAAGGGGATCACTTCCACCCATTTAGTGAAGTATTCTATGGCTGTTATGATGAATGTGTGTCGGCTTGAGGATGGGGGTGAGATCTTCCCAATCAATTCTAGTCCCCACTGTGAGAATGGCCATGTTGCTTGGATGGGTTGTAAGGCTTGCGATGGTAAGTGCATTAGATTTGCATGATGCTGGCACTTATTGCATTTCTTGACATACTCCTAGTAGTCCTTTTCCATGGTGGGCCAATAGTAACCCATTCTCAAGATGCGCTTAATGATGGCCATGCCACTGAAATGCCCTCCACATGTGTTGTCGTGAGCTTACAAAATTGCCCAAGATGCTTCCTAGGGCTCAAGACAATGGAGTAATACTCCATCATATCCTCATCTATAGAGGATTTCCCCTAACAAGATGTATATTTTTTCTTTCTATTTTAACGTTCACCTTTCAGTATGTGAAAACCTTGAGGTACTATCCCAAGTTTTAGGAAGTCCCGTAGTTGGGAAAGCCAATCCTGATAAACCATGACTTCTATAGAAAATACGGATTTCTTTTCCTATATTCCTAAGCTGGTGAACATGGATTGAGGAACAACTCTATGGTGTATGGTTGCACCACACTCTACATGTCCTTAGGAGATCAAAGACCCCCAAGGTATCATTTGTAATAAATCTCTGGCTATAAATGACCAATATTTATTTGGCTCAATGTTGATCATGTTGACTGATTCTTGATTGTCAAGAGCTTCATGGTGTATTGTTGAATGTGAAAGCACTTTTACATGAACGGTTGTAAAATCAGTAGACAAATTCTGAGGGATTAAGGATACCAAAGAGGCCATGGTGTCTGCAAATCTATTTAACGTACGAGGGATTACCTCGATGTCATACCATTCCAGTTGTGCTAGGTAGGTGTCAACAAGTTCCTTGTAAGTCTTTAAGAGTGGGCACCTGCATTGGAATAGTCCTTTGACCTAGTTTACTATGAGCAAGGAGTCACCAAAGATATTCAATATTTTAATGCCCATTGTTGTGGCTGTTTGGAGTCCCAGGATCAATGCTTCATATTCTGTATTGTTTTTTGCACATGGGAAGTCTAGTTTGAATGATAAGGGCAATGGAATGCCCTACGGTGTGATAAAGATAATCCTTGCTCCGTCCCCTTGTTCACACTTCCAACTATTGAAGAATAATGACATGTATCTTTATTTCTTAGGTTCTTTGAGTTATGGTAGATCTAATAATGCAAAGACTACATCATCAAGCAATTCTATCGTGAGAGGTTTGTTATCCTAAAGAGGCACATCTGCTAATTGATCTGCTATGACTTGTCCCTTGATGGAATTTTGGCGTATGAACTCTAGATCAAATTCTATAAATAGCATGATCCACTTTCCAGGACGTGTATTATGATATGTCTTGCTCATCACGTACTATAAAGGATTTTGTTTTGATATGATGTAGGTCATATGTATCAACATGTAGTGTCACAAATTTCATGTAGCAAAGACCACTGCTAAACACAACTTTTTGACATACGCATATCCTAGATCATAACTCACCAAGGTGCGACTAATATAATATATGGATTCCTCTTTGTCTTGTGCATTATTTTGGGCTAACATGGTGCCCAATGCAAAATTAGTAGCTGATATATATTGTAAAAATGGTATGTCTGGCCTTGGTGGAGCCAATATTTGTGGTGTGGCTAGATAATTTTTGATCTCTACAAAGGCTTGATTGCATTCTTTGTCCCAATGAAAGGGGACCTCCTTGCATAGCAACCGATTCATAGGTCAACATTTGTCTGATAATTGTGCGATCAATCTTTTGATAGATGTTATCTTACCTTGTAGGCTCATCAAATCCCTAATTTTGGTAGGGGTGGCCATTTCCAATATAGCCTTTACCTTTGCATGATCGACTTTGATGCCTCTCTTGGATACGATGAATCCCAAAATATTTCTAGAAGTTATGCCAAATACACACTTCTTAGGATTCAATCAGACATTGTGTTCTATGAGGTGATCAAAGACTTGTATAAGGACTTCGGCATGCTCTTGCCATAACAAGGACTTGGCCAGTAAGTCATCCATGTAATACTCTAAGATATTATGCATATAGTCATGGAATATGTATGTCATGGCTTGATGATATGTGGCACCAACATTTTTGAGACCGAATAACATCACTCTGTAATAGAATGTTCCCCACGGAATAATGAAAGTAGTTTTATGTTGATCTTCGGGATTAATCTAGATATGTTTGTATCTGAAGAAACCATCCATTAGGGAGAGGATCTCATGACCTGTTGTTACATCTACAAGAGCATCTATGTTTGGCAATGGGAATGAATCCTTTGGTGTTTCCCTATTTAAATATCTAAATTCTATGCAAATATGGACTCTTTCATCGGGTTTCCCCATGGGTGCCATGTTTGACACCCACTCAGGGTAGTCGATAGGAACTATGAACACTACATCCAGTAGTTTTTGTAATTCATTATTCACCATCAAAGTGACGATTGGATGCATTTTCCTCAGATTTTGCTTGATTGGCTTCTTCATGGGATCCAATGAAAAATTGTGAACGACTAAATTTGGATCTATCCCTGGCATGTCTTTGTAAGTCCAAGAAAAAATATTTAGCCTCTCTTTGAGGAGAGGAACTAGGATGGCTTGTTCCTCTGGAGATAGACTTTCTTTGAACTTGAATTTTCTTGGTTGGGTAGGATCATCGCTAATATCCACCTTGAAAGTTACGTCTATAGCCATATGTGACCCATCCTCTAGCTGATGAGGCATGGGTATCAAATTAATGTCATTTGCAAGATTTATAGGACCTACTATAGACACCAAAATAGCACCAATATGATTATGTGACTACAAGCACTAACCGAATTGGCATACATACCCCCTAGGGTAGCCTCCAGAGGTTAAACAGTGGTCCTAACCACTCCCAAATTAGTTTTGGAAGGTCAGAGGTCAATTTTGGAACCTTTTAAGAACTCTGATCCCTATTCGTCCCACCCTAGGATTATTAGAATCCTATATTCCCCACCCTAGGATGATTAGCAGTAATCATCCCAGGGTGGGATGAATAGCAAGATTGACTAGAAAAAAGTCAAACCTTGACAAATGGCAACCCAGATCTGCCACTCAACTATGCCTTCAGAGCATGCAATTGCAAGGAATTGTTTCAAATTAGAGAGAGGGAATTTAGTCAAGCATGCCCTTATCATGAAGGCCTCATGCAAGGAGGACCTAAATCAGGGAGGAATCTTCTCTCCCCCAAAAAGGCATGACAAGCCAAGTGGTGCCCTCACATGCGCATTCAAAGGAGACCCTTAGGTCTATAAAATTGTGAGCCTCCTCACCCCAAGAGGAGGAGGTCTAGAGCATTTGGAGCAACAGAGTGCTGCCAAATTATACCCATATTCCCTTTGGTGCTTCTTACATCCCTAATTTCTCTTTTGGAAGAGAGATTATCGGGTGAACACTAAGAACATAATCCCAACCCAAAACCCAAGCAATCGGCCACAATCCCACACAATTGTTTTTGACAAAACCCCCTAGGAGGTTTTGGACCCATCCCACCTAGATTTGTGTCAAAACCAGGTCCCAAACGATGGGCATCCTGACCCCGAGCGCCCCCTACACTACTGCAGTCCTAATCGTCCCACCTCGGAGTGATTAGAAATGCATGAATTATTTCTTCACTATTATTTTTTCATTATGTTCTATTCAGTTTACTTATACTTTTGTTCAAGTTTCATGCCATTTTGACTTGATTTGACTATGTTTTTATCATTTTATGTGTTTACTAACATACAGGGAGCGCCTTCGGATACATGACAATCTAGGTAGAATATGCCAAATATGACCTTCTGGGTTGTCCCAAAATGCCCCTTTTTTCCTAAACCCAAGTTTCTAGGAGTTTTGGAGGCCTTTGGGTAGGACATTTGCAAGGTTGGTTTTGCATGTTTTGTGACAGTCCTAATCGTCCCACCCCGGAGCGATTAGAAATCCATGCATGATTTCCTGACTATTATTTTTGCAATGTGTCTTTGATGATGTTTCTATGCTTATGTCAAAGTTTGAATTCATTATGACATGTTCTGACCATCGTTTTGCTATTTTATGTATTCACTAGCCGGAGGCCCTAGGGATTGCATGTTTTCCTAGTATCTGCATATGCTATTAACTATTTGCTATTTATATATGTGTAGGATCTCACCACCAGGAAAACCATAGGGGAAGTAAGGAACTATGAACATAGACACAAGTTGCAACAATGTTTGGCCCACCCATTTCAAATGTGGGCATGTGGAAGACATTAGAAGCGTACCATCCGTTGATGTAAACAAACTGTATCAAACATTATGAGCCCTAGAGGGGGTGGATGTATTGTAACCAGATTGAAAGCAACATTAATAAAAGAGGCCCCACTGTTCTTTGTTTTCTAACATCTCATTTATGTTTATGCATCTTTCCTTCATGCATTGCTTTTCTCGCATTCGTAGGACTTAGCATTTGTGTATCAATTTTTGTTTGCACCATCATATCTGGTATGCCATCACTCTACATTCATATTTTAGTGGTGATAACAATGGGACCCTATCCCCTACTATTAAGATCAGGTTTTTGATCCAAGTTTTTATGGATTCTTTGTAGGTGTTACTCATTTGGGCGTTGGACTGCTACTCATGCCACCCTGTGATGAATATAGACCTGGAATTCATGCCACCCTTGGATGAATATGTATTTGTCCCACCCTATGATGAATATAGACCTGCTATTCATCCCACCCAAGGACGATTAGAGCTCTGTGCAATTTTTTAACAGAAACTTAGAGGCATCTTGTTTGGACAGAGAGGAGGTAGGTTTTCTGAACATCCTCTGTGTTTTTCTATTTTCTATTTATGTAGATTTCTATTTTCTTTGCTTTCTTGCAATAAAAAAATAAAAACATAGAGTAAATTACATGGAAGGAACCTAATTAGGGATGCATTCTTCTTTGGTTTGCTTGCATGATACTTGCACCAATGGCAAGTCCTCATCATAGGTGTCAGTTCTAGGTAGGTTTTGTGATTTCCTTCTTGTTGCTAGTTGTTTCTGAAATATTAAAACATACTTTAGAGCATTGCATTAGTGAAAATCATCTTTTTTTGTATGTTTCTTTCTTTACATGATTAAAAGGAACCACATGCACACCACCTAATAAAATTAACATCAAGGAGTTGGTCTTAATACCCCAACACTTGATCAAGACCAACGATGGATTTCATCACCACCTTGGCTTGGATTTTGCATACATTTACCCTGATCGTGACTGTTGCTAGATGTAAATCCTAATGAAAGCTGACCAAGTGTAATGGGGGTGATTCCCCATGCATGAGGATAAGTCTTCTATGGTAGGTGTCAAAAATAGAGTGATCCCCCTTTCGTACCGCCTATGTTCCATGTACTATTCTGCTCTCGCATACCAATAGTTTCCCTCACGTAAGGGCGGGTATATTGAGAGGTTCGGTATAATGGCCTGGCAATGGTATATTGAAGGGGTGACCATTTTGGAGATACAAGAGCCCTCATTTTGCATGTATAACAAAGTTTCCTTTTACAAGGTTTACATAACAAAAATCAAACACATTGAACCAGATTTAGGGTGCACATCTAATCTGTAAACAAGATAATCATTTCTTTGCTTGTGTGGTCCTCTTTTGTTTGGTATAGCATAAATAATTATAAAGGAGATAAAAATATACGTATATTTTTAGAGAAACCACCACCATGGTGTATACCCGTAGCCAAGCCCAATCACGGGCAGAAGCTATGGAAAGTATACAAGGAGGCACAAGTCACCTCCGTTATAGCCCCAAGGACTTGGTTATACCACCTTGGTAGCCTGACCCACAACGTGGTCCACACTATGCCACTACAAAAAAGGACTATAGAGGCACCCCATTGAGGGGCACTCCCGTTCAACACAGACCCTCTTAGTAGGAGTACATACATGGGAAGGCCCCCTTAGACACTCATTATGAGTGGCCACTACGTGATGAAGCGCTAGAGTAGCATAGGGTTCATAAGGAGGGACCACATGATTATATCATCCCTCCTTCACCCCTCATTACTGTTATACCTAATAAGCCAAATCTAGAGTGCAGGGCTCTTTAGATAGGGTGAGCCAACTCTGCCCATCCCTTTCACATGTATGAAAGGGAGTACTAGGAAAACCAGTACATTCCTTAAGAGAAATACACCGCGTGGGAGAAATGCGCTTTCGCACCAGCTAATTATCAAGATCACCTATTGATGCCAGAGCCTCAGGTGAATGCTACTAACCTCGATAGAGGAAAGTGACCCATAGATATCTTAGATTATTGCAACTAAGATAGATATGTAGGGGAGGCATCTAGGCCTCCTAGACCTAAGACAGTAGAACAAATCAACTTGACCTTTGCCAAAAATTTTGCCTACCAAGCACAAATCACGTAGCTTAGGCAAGATCAACAACAGTTAGAACAACTATATCATCTTAACAAAGAGCACATTCAGTGCCAGATAGATGAGTTGCTCTAGAACACTATGCATGAGAGGATTCCAACCCCTCACACACATAGGACAAAAATTTATGAGAGGCACAACCCCTTAGTGCGAGACAAGTCTCCACAACATTATAAAGTGTTGCCTCCAAGACCTCCTAGACCTGAGTGGGAGGCCACCCCTAGAACCAATGATGGACATCTTCTTTAGGCACTCGTCCGTGTTTATAGGACACACCCAAAAACTCCTCAAGAAGCCTATGAGGAATTTGAGCAAGAAGAAGAGTGGGTAAAAATGTACTACCAAGGCAGGGGGGGCGCTACCCGGCTACCCCTCCATAGGCCTCAAGTTCCTCGTAATGCATAATGGAAATAAACCAAAGAAGAGGAAATCAAATCCTCTGATGCATACAAAGTGCTGCTAGAGCACTTAGAGTCTATGGAGACTAAGACTTCGAGGCCCCAAAAGCCCACCTTATGCCAGCTCTACAGTCACCCTGTGCATCCTTCAATTTTGGCACCCCCATATCCTGACCACTTCAAAATGCATCAATTGGTGATTTTTAGAGGGGATGAGGATGCCCAAGAGCACATAACAAGATTCCTGAGTCAATGCTTTGGCATTCAAGACGATGATGCATTGCTTTTGAGGATGTTTATAACCACGTTTGCAGGCCCCACCTCAGATTGGTTTACCCAGTTGCCGAATCATAACATCAACAATCTAGACCAGCTAGTGGACGTGTTCCTTGAAAATTTTGCCTTCAACACCAAGAAGAAAGCATCCTTAAGAAACCTATCTGGCCTTAAGCAATATGATGATGAAACCATAGCTGCTTATGGAAATCTATGGAGGACATTACTTTCAAAGCTACCTTACCTCCCTCCCATGGCCAACATGACTCAGATGTTTTCAAAGAGTTGCATAAGGTCGATCTCCATGCTATTGCAGCTGTAGAAATATGCCACCCTAGAATAAGCCTTGGCATAAGCCAAGATAATTGAGGAGATCAAAATTAAAGATGGCAAGATTGCCAAGCCACGCAAGGAGTGGACAAAAAATGTAAAAACTAGGCCAACGCAACCAAAACCCATTGCGGTCAATCAGGTTGCCATAACTATACCATCACCTACATAAATGACACAGCCCCCAAAGGCTAATTATCAAGTAGTTCCTATTGCTAACTATGAAAAGGAAAACCACAAACAAGAGCAAAATTAGCAGCGTCGCCCTAAGCGACAATTCACACAATTCACAGAGTCTAGAGACTCCTTGTTTGACTATTTGTTCATGCCAAACCTGATAAACTTGCTAAAAATTCAACCCATAGACCCCAACATGCCAAAAACCAAGGGCTATAGGGAAGATTTATATTGTAGATTCCACTAGCAGAAAGGACATGACATCTTCAATTGTTGGAAATTCAAAAACTTGGTGCAAGACTTGATAGACAACAAAATGCTCGTGATAGATAATCTTGTAGTGCTAAGAAACCAATAGATGGAAGTCTTCAAAGACCCCCTTCCTGCCCATGATGCACAGGAAAAGAATTTACAAGTGAATGAGGTAACACAAGACTGCCCCATGTAGGGATACGTAGGGATGATAAGCATCGTGACATGGAACAAAAGGTACCCAAACATGGCTGCACCCACTGCAGCTATAGGAGATGTTCCATCAACGTCACAACCCCCACAACACCCTACACAACCTCCCCTACCTAGACTAGTGGCCATGATTTAGACTAAGCTTACTCAAAGTTTAAGGACCATATCGGCTAGGCTCTCCATCTATGAGCTCATCCAAAAATCACCGCCCCATCGGGAGGCTCTGATGGAGATACTCAAAGCCATTGAGATACATCCCCAAGAACCCAATTCTTTCAACAACTTTGTGGGACATGTGAGACAATGCACATAACCAATCATAAAATTTAGGGAAGACAAACTAAAATTGGTGATTGGTGATATGGTGGATCCACCCTTGCACGTCATCACATAGGTCAACGAGATTCCATTCAAGAGGGTGTTGGTGGACACTAGCTCCTCCAACAACATAATCATGACAGCAGCATTAAAACATTTTAAGTTGTCGGTATCCCACATTATGGTGTCCACTTACACTCTTTGAGTATTCAACGAAGCGTTATGCTCGACAGTTGGCACAATTATCCTACCCATCCAAGTGGGACAAAATACCATTCCTACATTGTGTCACATCCTTGAGGGTGATATGGCCTATAATATCTTGCTAGTCTAGCCTTGGATCAGGGACATGAAATGTGTCCCTTCGATAGCCCATCAATGCCTCAAATACACATACGAAGGGCAAGTACATGTAGTCCTAGTAGACCTAGAGCCCTTTAATTTTTGCAATGTAGTATAGCTGATGCCACAATCAACCCTACCATCGATACATTTGGACTTTCAATTGAATTCGTCCACATACAGGGTTTGATTCTGCCTACATCTCCATTGTTGAGTCCCTCAAGTAACCGACCTAGCCCATATTCATCATTTGTCCCTTCACCAAAAATGCCACCTATGGTGGCCACATCGAAGGACAATAAGAAGAAGCCCTTAGAGGAGGCACCACCATTAGTCTCAACCATCTCTACTAAGGAGGTGCCCAACCGAATGGAATTTGAGACACCAGATTCACCCAATACGGGCCTGGGGGAGTACCTGGTGCAGAACATAGTGGCAAAACCCACACTCGAATCCATGTAAGACATGGGGAGACCTCACCTCCCCATCGACACTATCATCCCTTTAGGTTACCCAAAAAATCAGGCCAACTTTGTATATGGGGGCCTCAAGAATGGCCTGGAACCCTACCTACAAGAGGAAGAGGACGAAGAGCTATTTGCTAAGAATTTTGATTATCTGGCCAACCCAAACTTCACCTTGAAATACCTAGACCAATGTAATTGTCATAGATATGGATTGGGTAGATACTAACAAGGAATGCACACTCTTTGTCAACCAAGGTACCAGATGCCATATGATAAATCGGGAGTAGGGTTCAACAACTCTTTGCCCCTCGACATCTTGGTAGAAACAATGCAAGGCTTAGGTCTAGGCAATAGGGATGGGTTGGCACAAGATCCATATGCCAATCCCAACACTACATACACATTGGGGAATTATTTCCCATTGGTAACAACAAACCTTGTTGACCTCAACAGCCCCTCCCCTTTGATCGAGAAAGGAGAAAGTTCAAGAGGTAACTTCCAAGAAAGATATGCAAAAAATCAAGAGAGCTCTTCGAAAGATGAGTCAGATTATGAGGTCACACCTTGGGACCCATTTGAGTCTGATAGCAATCACTCGCAGGTGACACCCGTTGACAAATATCAGGAGGACCTCATGGCAATGTTCCCATTTAATGTTCCAATCGAGCAATTGCCACCTCTAGAGAATCTAGCCCTCTCGTAGAGAGTGGAACAACCTAGAAGGGGCCAAATAAACATGCTCGAACAAAATGAGCCTCCCATGCTGACCATAAGGCCAAGTGATCAAGAAAAACCTAGTGGGAGGCTATACCAGCTAAAGGGGCACAAAGTTGTCGAAGCCAATGAATGTTGGCAATTTTGGGTATATTGGGTACATTGCCTTTGCTCAAGTGTTGATGTTGTCATTGATATCAAGAAGTGGAAGGGTTTTTGTGAAAACCAAGGTAGTCAAAATAAAAGGTTTTATTTAAAACCATGGATACCAAATTTGAAATGGGTTTTTCTTAAAACCCAAGTTGGCTCTTCGTTTCGTTGAAAAAGGTGCCCCGGTGATGAAGATATTTAATTTTCAATATTTAGTTTAAATTTTATTTATTTAAAATTTAAATATTAAAATTAAATTGAAAGGGCCGACGTGTTTGGAAATGCATCATAGTGCATATAAAATAAGGCAATGGAAATATTTAATGTTGGATTGAATGTGTTCGATATTAATCCTCGTGCAATTTCGATTTCGTCGGAGCCCCTGCGCTAGCAAAGGAAGATGTCAAGCATGGAGCGGTCGAAGGTTTGATGGGATTGATTTTCGTGCCAAAGACGAATTACCATATGCTTCGGAGAAAAATAATGGAAGTCACGACAAAGCAAAACTTAGCAAATATAATATAGAGCATGTGCACGGGAATTAAGAGAATGTTAAATTAATTTATTGGTGGTTGCACGATTGTCGAAACCAAGCACTTACAGGAGGGTTGTGCTTCATTTGACACGCGACAGAGACAGAAACAACACGCAGATTTTGAGGGTTCAGATTTCAAGGTTTTAGCGCCGGTGTGAGAGGGAAGTCAGAGCATGCGCGGTGTTAGGCTTAATGGGTAACTAGCCCATGTGGCGCTCATCAGTTTGTTGAGAGCGCGTGACCAGCGAAGCAACGCGGGGTCGAACAAGTCGTCTGCAGCGCATGAGTCATGATTAATTTTAAGGTATGTTTTTTATGGGGTTTATCTTGGGAGCTATAAGGTATGCTTTATCGTAGGAGTTATAAGGTCTCAGGTGTTTGAATGGTTTTATGTTAGTTTGAGGAGACATAAGGGTAAGGAGAATTTACTTAATTGAGTTTGGGGATTTGCATCTTAGAAAAGGACGAAAATCACTTTTGTTGTGAGTAAGGGAGATATAAGGGTAAGGAAAATATATTTACATTAAAGCTTGTTATTGGGTATGAATATTTTAATTAAAGATACATATTTGGAGTGAAAAGGTTATGTAATATTTTGATTTATTTTATTTTATGGTACAAGTGGTTTTAGGAGAGATAAGGAAGTTGTGCAATTAAAGGCTTTGGTGATGATTATTGAAAAGTGTAGTAATGTTGATTATTTTGTGATCTACTAACCCTTGTGAAGATTGGCAAAATAATTTTGTGATTGTGGCAGATTTCCAAAGGGGTTTCTTCACTTCAAAAAGGTATGGACACATTCTTCTTATGAGTATGATTGGTGTATGTTTTTCTAAAATAATATTGGAGTGAAAAGGTATTCAACAAGGTTTCCTTTGGTTGGGTGTAAATCCTATTTTCTGGTTTGTTGAAGACTACTTATGCATTGTTATCATTGATGAGAGTTTTGGTGAATGCATAATTCTGGTTTGAGGTAGTGGAAGCATTGTGCACTAGGGTTTATGTTTGTGAGTCTTGCTACTTTCTTTGAGTTGGTGAAACCCTTGGTTGGTTGTTTTGAGGTTGATGGTTGAGTTGCTTCCATAGAGGTTGTTTGATAAAGTTATTGCCTTTACTTGATTCATGATATTGGGCTTACTCCATTGAGTTGATTTGAACAAGTTATTATTTGCATTTGGTGATATTGTGTGGGTGGTTGTTTTGTTCAAATATCTTTGGAGGGAAAAGGATTTATACTTGTTTCCTTTTCTTGTGATGATTGGTTGAATGCTTCAAGGTTAATGTTGAGTTGAATGATGTTGGTTAAACCTTGTCCTTGAGCATTGTTGTTGAAGCCCTAATTGGTTGAGAAAAGATATTGGTTGTTGGAAAGAACATGAGTATCATTGTTATATGAGATATTGCTTTGTTGGCAATTGTTGGGTTGTGTTTCATGTTCTTGAGAAAAGCATATTACATCTATCTTATTCTTATGAAGATTTGAGATTGGGAGTTAAGTATAGAACATATTGAGTCTCTAACAATTCTCTTTATGCTTCTATGAGGTTGATGAATCACATTGGGTCTCTAACCATTCTCTTTGTGGGTTCATGCCAAGCAAGTTTTTCTTGATGAACTTGTGAGCAGGTTTTGGACAGGTTCCATTGGGGACTTGTGAGCAGGTTTTGGACAGGTTTCGTTGGGGACTTGTGAGTAGGTTTTGGACAGGTTCCATTGGGGACTTGTGAGCAGGTTTTGGATAGGTTCCATTGGGGACTTGTGAGCATATTTTGACAGGTCTTAACAGAGGACTTGTGAAGCTGAGTTTGATAGTTCTATCAGAGAACTTGAGGACAGAGGTGCATTGGTTCTATGAGAAGAACCTGAGGACATTTGTACTAGACCGAAGGACTGTGTTTAGTGCAAATTCGAGGACTAGCTTTGAGGTGATAGAGTTGAGGACAGAGGTTTCCAACCAGAGCAGGGAAGACAGGTGTCTTCTATGGATAGAGTTCCATTTGCTAAGGGTAGCAGAGGCAGAGGTCTTCTAGAGGATCACCAGCTAGAGCAGAGGTAGGGGAAGGTATCTCCTTTGAGTAGAGGCTCATAAATTCAGATTGGGGGAAGGTATCTCCTTTGAGCCAAGGCTCATAAACATTGTAATTGGGAAGGTTTCCCAAAGAACTTTGAGATAACTTTTAGAGAAATTTTTTGTGGATGAACCACATTGAAATTGTTGTGTCACTTTGTGGATGATCTTGTGCATTGTTTTGATATTGCTTTGGATATGTTTCTTTAATGTTTTGAAGTATAAAATAAAAGTAAAAAGTGGTCTTATATTGTTCACCCTCCCTCTCAGTATAAGCTTGTGTTATTCAATGAATTCTTATGGATCTCTGATAGCGACTATGAGGATGAGATTGAGATGGCATATCTTAACCATATGAGGCAATAGGAATACCCCATAGACATGGATGATATGTTTGAACATCTAGATATGGGACCAAGGCATAGGTGGCACTTAAACCAAGCATAGTTAAACCAAGTGCTTCATCCACCACTTTGGGCATACAGAGAGCACCTCCCACCTAGAGACCCTATAGGGCCACCAGTGTCAAGGGAAGACCCTATCCTTCCATCCACACATAGGGTCGATCCTTTTGTGCTAGTACCCACAGAGCCAGATATGAGGCACGAGAATAACCAAGAATGTTCGAATCAACACCCGCACGATAATGGAGACCAAATTCATTCCATCAACATGATCTCCATTGATTTAACCACCCCCATCCACAATCCAGCCGATCCAACATGACCATTGTACCTAGACCTAGATGCCATAGACTAGGATCACGCTGACTCACCACCATCCCCATCAGAGTTTTGGCCTTGCGATGAGATGTTTCATTTCACCCCAAGGCAGACTCAGGATATCTTCCATGCTGAAGAGGAACCCGACATTCCCAATGTAGATCTAAACTCAACAAATGATATCCACCTGATCCCAACTCCACACCAGTTGGAAGATGGATCCCACATGTCATTCGAAGAGACGATTGACGTAGACATCGGTTCTGATCAAATGAATCCATAAATCATCAAGCTAGGGGTAAGTTTATCCCCCGAAGAGCAAGCCAATTACATTGCCCTTCTCAAAGAGAAGAAGGAGGTTTTTGCATGGTCCTACAAAGACATGTCGGGGCTAGACCCGTAGCTAGTCATGCATAATCTAACACTTGATCCAATAGTCAAGCCAATCAAGAAAAAGCTATGTAAGATGCACCCAACAGTGGCCTTAATGGTCAAAGATGAGCTACAAAAGCTGTTGGATGCATAGTTTGTCATCTACGTGGATTACCCACCATGGCTATCCAACATGGTACCCATCAAAAAGCCGGACGGGAGGATTCACATATGCATCGATTTTTGAGATTTAAACAAAGCGAGTCCCAAGGATGATTTCCCCTTGCCTAGCATCGACGCATTGGTAGATGCTACAACAGGCCATGAAATGCTTTCCCTCATGGATGGTTTCTCGGGATACAACCAGATTCGTATCAATCCCGATGATCAACTAAAAATGGCGTTCATGATGCCTTGGGGGACATTTTGTTATAAGGTCATGCCCTTTGGCCTTAAAAATGCTGGCGCCACTTACCAACGCGCTATGACATACATCTTCCATGATCACATGCATAAAACTTTGGAAGATTATATGGATGATTTGTTGGCCAAATATCTTTTGCGCCAAAATCATCTCGATGACTTACGCAAGATCCTTGATCGCCTCATCGAACACAAGGTTAGGCTAAACCCCAAGAAGTGCGTATTTGGCATCACATCTAGAAAAATCTTGGGTTTCATAGTCTCAAAATGAGGCATCGAGGTAGATCCAAACAAAGTCAAGGAAATCCTTGAAATGCTTCCCCCAACCACCATCAGGCAGCTCAGAAGCTTGTAGGGTAAGGTCACGTCGATCAAGCGCTTCATAGCACAATTATCTGACAAGTGCCGACCCATGAATAAATTATTACACAAGGGGGTAGCATTTCATTGGGATGACGAGTGCTAGTCAGCCTTCGACGACATCAAACAATACTTGGCTTCACCGCCAGTATTGGCACCACCTAGACTAGGAGTGCCATTCTACTTATACATCTCAGCTACTGAGGTGGCACTGGGCGCCATGCTAGCCCAAAAAAATGAATTACATAAAGAATAGGCTAATTATTATCTTAGCCGCACCCTGGTCAGTTATGAACTTAACTATGCATACGTTGAGAAGCTATGCTTAGCGATGGTATTTGCCACCAAAAAGCTATGCCATTACATGCTGAGCAATACAACGTATGTTGTGTCTAAGGAGAATCCATTGCGGTACATGATGAGTCGTACTTATCATAGTAGTCGCACGACGAAATGGATCATGTTGTTGATGGAGTTTGACATCAAATTCATTGGACAAAAGTCCATCAAAGGTCAAGTCATCGCCGATCAACTAGCAGAGGCTCCTCTCGAAGATGATCAACCTCTGACCATAGAGCTACCCGATGATGGGGTCTTCCATGTCTCAGAATCGCTAGATTCTGATGAGCCTGAGTCACAGGCCGACATAACCTTATTCTTTGATGGTTCTAAATGTGAGCAAGGGGGTGGTGCAGGAATCATATTTTTCACACCACAAGGGGCTCCAATGCCTTTATCATTTAAAATTGATTTCCCATGCACCAATAACAATGTTGAATATGAAGCCTTGCTCATAGGTCTTCAGACAACCATCACCATGAACATCAAATGCTTGAATATCTTTGGTGATTCATTGTTAATTGTCAACCAAGTGAAAGGGGTATTCCAATGCAAATGCCTAGTTCTGCAGGCCTACAAAGCCCTTGTGGATAAATTCTTGGTAAATCTTGAATGGTACGACATCGAGGCACTCCCTCGATCATCAAATCATTTTGTGGATACTATGGCCTCCTTGGGGTCACTAATCTCGCAAGACCCTTCTAGTGAAATGACAACCATTCAAGTCAAAATATTATCACAATCCATGATGGAGCATGCAAGCTCTGACATAACGCCAAGGAATCCACCTGATCCAGATTGAACCATCTCAGGATAGGTTCTCTTGAATCCATGATAGTTTGAATCATGCCAACTGGGGGTCCTTGTTCTCCCCAACCCCTCTTAATAGCAACACAACACTATTTCTACAAGTTCTTTCCCACTCAACTTTTGCTAGGGACAAACTTCAAGAGGGATCGACCGTTCATACCATCGAGGTTTTTGATCAGCAAGATTGGTACACACCCATAAGAGACTATCTCAAGTTAGGTAGCCTCCCACTTGGATTGTCGCACACCATGAAAAGATCACTCAAACAGAAAGCGGAAAAACATGTCTTGCTAGGAGACATTTTGTACCATCGGAGCTACGAAGGGATCCTCCTCCATTGCTTGGACCAATAGGAGTCCACTTGGGCGATCACCCAAGCGCACGATGGTACATGCGGTGGCCACTTCAATGGTATGGCCATCGCAAAGTGCATTCTTTGCATGGGCTATTATTGGCCATATTTAGAGCGAGATTGTTGTGCATATGTGCAAAAGTGCGTGAAGTGTCAACACCATGCTAACTTGACACACGTACCTTCTCAGGCCTTGCAGCCGATCCAATCGGCTTGGCCATTTTCGTAGTGGGGCTTAGATCTCATCGGAAAGATCTCCCTTGCATCATCAGGTCATCACACATTTATCATAATGGCCATGGAGTACTTCACTAAGTGGGTGGAAGCAATTCTACTTACCTCTACGACTGGGCCCCGCATTACGGAGTTCATTTTACATAACATCATATGTCATTTTGGTATTCCATCCAAGATCATCTCGGATAATGGGACGTCATTTAAGAACAAATATGTGCGTGCTTTGACAACAAAGTACAAAATTCAGCATAGTTTTTTGACACCCTATTATCCGTAGGAAAATGGGCAAGCAAAGGCGTCAAACAAAATGCTAGTTGCCATCCTTAAAAATATGGTCACAGATAATCATAAGGATTGGCACATCCAAATACCACTTGCCCTGTGGGCTTATCACACTAGCATTCGGACGCCCACTGGGGCAACTCCATTTTCGCTAGTGTATGGCTCCGAGGTAGTCATGCCTCTCGAGTTGGAAATACCCTCCCTATGCATATCAATGCAAGAGTTCATCGATGATGACACTACACGGTAGGCCCGGTTAGACCAACTTACGTTGCTCGATGAACGACGCGTCAATGCTCTCGAGCATTTACGTATCTATCAAGAGCGACTTAAGAAAGCATACAACATGAAAGTTCACCTGAGGGACTTTCGGGTTGGTGACCTGGTCTTAAAAGAGAACCAACAAAATTCTAACTTGCCACCCCATTTAAGGGACAAGTTCGTGGCAAATTGGTTAGGTCCTTATGTAATCGATAGTAAAATAGGACCTGGAACATACCGACTCGCCTCTCTTGAAGGAATCAAGGAACTAGAACCCTTGAACATCAGTCATTTGAGGCCATTCAACATTTAGAGAGCCATAGCCCACCCCAAAAGCTCCAAGGGTTCCCACAATCGCTTGGTCAACCTAAAACACCCCAAAGGTATCCATAACCCCCTTGGTCAAACCAAAAAGCCCCAAGGATTCCTATAATCGCTTGGTCAACCTAAAATGCCCCAAAGGTATCCATAATCCCTTTGGTCAAACCAAAATCTCTAAGGATTCCCACAATCTCTTGGTCAACCAAAAACCCCAAGGGGATTCCCACAGCCCTTGGTCAACCCAAAAAGCCCCAAGGATTCCCGTAATCGCTTGGTCAACCTAAAATGCCCCAAAGGTATCCATAATCCCTTTGGTCAAACCAAAAGCTCCAAGGATTCCCACAATCGTTTGGTCAACCTAAAATGCCCCAAAGGTATCCATAATCCCTTTGGTCAAACCAAAAGCTCCAAGGATTCCCACAATCGCTTGGTCAACCTAAAAAGCCCCAAGGATTCCCATAATCGTTTGGTCAACCTAAAATGCCCCAAAGGTATCCATAATCCCTTTGGTCAAACCAAAAGCTCCAAGGATTCCTATAATCGCTTGGTCAACCTAAAAAGCCCAAGGATTCCCATAATCACTTGGTCAACCTAAAACACCCCAAAGGTATCCATAATCCCTTTGGTCAAACCAAAAATCCCCAAGGATTCCCGCAATCGCTTGGTCAACCAAATGCCCCAAAGGTATCCATCACCCCTTTGGTCAAACCAAAAATCCCCAAGGATTCCCACAATCACTTGGTCAACCTAAAACGCCCCAAAGGTATCCATAACCCCTTTGGTCAAACCAAAAGCTCCAAGGGTTCTCGCAATCACTTGGTCAACCAAAATGCCCCAAAGGTATCCATAATCCCTTTGGTCAAACCAAAAGCTCCAAGGGTTCCCACAATCACTTGGTCAACCTAAAATGCCCCAAAGGTATCCATAAACCCTTTGGTCAAACCAAAAGCTCCAAGGGTTCCCACAATCGCTTGGTCAAAAATAAATATTCAAAAAACAACAGATAATCAAAAATAACAAAAAAATTGCATCTCACTTTCATGCATAATCTTAAAAATCAAAACACAAAAAGAACTGCATTAGGCATCGCATACAGGCATTGCATATTTGCTGGTCATACATGTCAAATGCACCATAGACTGTAATTACTCGGCAATTCCATCATTTTATCCATTTTGTAAATGATCCAACAAGAATAACGCCCTTCACATTTTTGCCATATCATAGTCAGTTGTCTTCTAATGTCTTTAGGGTTTCATCATTCAACTATCTTTAGATTTCTAGTCAAATGTTGTACAAAGTCAGACAAATTTTTACAAGGTAGAGTTTTACTTGGATCACGCCTTGTTACATAGCATCCCAACACAAGCTTAAAACACATAAAAATTCCCAAGTTGTGTGAATGAAAGATGAAACCTGCAAAGTGGTCTAGGGTACCATAGGTGAAATGTTATCCTGCTCATCCCCCTGTGCGAATGGTTCAAGAATGCTGAGAATTGACAAAAGGACAAGATCTTCCCCATCCAATTCCCCACAATAAATAGTGGTTTTCACCACTATCAAAAATCCCAAACACCTTTGGTCCCCAAAGTCATAAGGATTCGTACTACATGCCCGAGAAGGATGGGTAGTCATCCCCAAGGCCTAAAAGGATCAATGCCATTCACAAATCAAAAATCCCAAACACCTTTGGTCCCCAAAGTCGTAAGGATTCGTACTACACGCCCCTGAGAAGGATGGGTAGTCATCCCCAAGGCCTAAAAGATCAATGCCATTCCAAAGCAAAATTCCCAACCACCTTTGATTCCCAAAGTCGTAAGGATTCATACTACAGGTCCCTAAACAGGATGGGTAGTCATCCCCAAGGCCAAAAGGATCAATGCCATTCACAAGCCAAAAACCCACGAGCTCAACTTGGAAACCAAAATTCCAAATCTAAATCCTCAAAGGGCAAAACAATAAAAAATAATTATAGTGGTTATCACCACTACTCAAACCCCTTGCTCAAGAAAAAAAAAAAAAGAAAAATAAACAGTGATTTTCATCACTATGTATGAGAGCAAGTATCCCAACAAGTTGAGCAACCAAAAGATGCCTGAGCTTGAATCCCTGGAATTCTTAGCATTCAAAAAACCATTTAGGTGATCCTCATTACGGGTTTGGTGGATAGCCTACCTAGAAATGGCGGTATCCTAAACGCATGATGATATGTCTATCACATTAGCTTTGCGTGTGTGTAGACCAATGTTTGCATGTGGATGAGCTAGCTTATGGTATCCTAGATTGCACCGTAGATTAATCTTACTAAATGCAACAAAGGAGTTAGTGGAGCTAATTAGGTGATCCTCAGTATAGGTTTGGTGGACAACCTACCTGGCACTGGCGGTATCCTTATGAATACCACATAAACGAACTCAATCGCACACACAGGGATGTGAAATAACTTGGTCAAACTCAAGTCTAATTCGTACCTTGTTCGAAAGTCTTGTAAGATAAATGTACAGTCTTGACTAGTTAGTTAAAGCATCTGAGTCTCAAAAAAACCTTAACTACATTCTAAAACAATTATGGTACATTTCATTACTTACATCACCATCAGAAAATACAAAACAAAAATTACAAATGCAAAGTTATTCCATAAAGCAATCACATAGTACAAAAAGCCAGTAAATCCTGTACAGTCTATGGTGCCATCGCCTATATACCAACAAATCATTCCATCCATTCCATATGCATACATCCATATCATATAGCTAACATCATCCGTAGTCATAATAGCATATGCATACATAAACATAAATAAAGGTGCATAAAAAGAACAATAAACCATGACAAGCATATCATCAAACCAAAAATGAGTCATGTATATATATCGAGTCAAAATGCCCTCAGGCTACAATAAGAAGGTCCTCTGACCTCACAAAAAAAACCAAAAATTCAAAATCCCCAAAGCCTAGGGAGTCAGCCACCATGATCACGTAGGATCGGTGCGACTGGAACTACCCCCAGTAGTATGGGTCCTATGGGACCTCTCAGGGCAGCTACTGCTAGCCCATGCACCATGCCCACCAATGCTACCCTCATCCAGCCACCTGCGATGAGAGGATGCAGACTGCTTAGTCTCACTGCCTCTCATGCGGTGCGATGAGCCACCTCCATCGAGATCAGGTAACTGTCCACCAAGGCGGACAACCTCTATCTCCAACTCTACCCGATACCACCCCCACTCCACATCTCGTCGATGATACACAGCCAATGTGTTGTCCCGCTATGCCAACTGAGCCCGTAGGAGATCCCTCTCCTACAAAACATCTCTATGCTCCTCCTCCCATCTCCGTAAGAGACCCTCCAATCATGCTATCTCAGCATGAAACCCAGCCTCCACATCCCTTGGGATAGCCTGAGGCATGGGCACCTCTGGGATGGCCTACTCCTCTAGCACCCACTACTCCGGGACATCCTGTACATCCGGCTACTCTGGAACCCTCACATCCTCTCCATCACTAGTGAAGTCATCGACCTCCACCATGTCCGCATCATCAAGCGGAGCCCCCCAACCCTCCCTCGATGCCTCTGCATCCCCACCTCTTGCTGTTGTCGCATCCATGCCTCCTAGAGGCCCCTCACCCCGCCATCGCCGCATAGTCCACCACCGGTCATACTCTGTAGTTACCCCGACATCGTCCACGTTGGGTACATCAATAACTGCATCAGACCCCTCACCCAGTGGCTCAATGATCGACCAGACTAGGGTCCTCTCATCCCCGTGCTGTCGATAGATCAAGGGATCACCAAGAAATCCTTGGCGCACCCCAAACTACCATGTCACCCAGACATATGGAAAGTACTCCTACTCTGTCCCATGTCACCCAATCAGCCATCTACCCCTACGCACATGTCGGAGCCACTCTCCAGCCTCAGGCTAGGCTGGACAGTCCCGATACGGCCGCTAGAACACCTACCCGGGCACTAAATGAGAGAAGGCATCAGTATAGTGCCCTACGACACCTGCCCACCATCGACTCTGCCCATGCTCCTCTGACCTCCGCCATAATGCGGCATATCCAATCTCCCGATCCACCATCTCACCTCGGGTGGTCCAAGGCAAACCCTGCGGCCGCTCGACAGCTATGTGTTGCCACCCCCAACACTGCAAGAGATAGCTGCACCCGATCCCCTTCTACCTTCGATAGTGGACCTCGTACAACTCATCGTACAGCTGTGCCAACAATGTCTGACCCCATCTCATAATCAGTGGAGCTGAGGTAGGACACTCCACCAGTCTAAACACCAACTCCAATAGGTTCCAAGGGAACCTCACACCTGAGGAGTCAGGAAGCAGCATATTGGAAATGAGGGCCATGAGTAACGCATGCCTCACCCCCAATACGCCCTTCTCCAGCCACCACCACACCAGAATACCGCCTATATGGTAGTCAGCCTCTACCCTCTCCATAGGCCTATCCACCCCCCTCTCCCCCACCGAACCAAAACACCATGTCAGTACTGCTATCCGCTGGTCCCGATGGGTCATCCGGATGGGCAGCCCATCTATCGAAATCCATAGAATCCGATATACGTCCTCCAAAGTAACCGTCATCTCCCCTATTGGGAGATGAAAGGTGTTGGTGTGGGGATCCCACAAATTGATTAGGGCAATCAAATATGCCCGATCCCCCACCACAGGCTCCAAACGCGTCACCTGCTTGAGCCCAAGGGCATCAAGCCACTCCCAATCCACAACTGTCAGCGCATCCCAGGCATCAGAGAACATAGTCGACTGGCGGTGCCGACTCCTCACAACCTAAAAAACAACAAAACAAACAAAACAAATTAGGGTTTTAATATTACCTTAATAAAACAAAAACAAAATACATCAACTTTACAATAAATGTACAACAAAAGTACAAAAACAAAAGTACAGATCATTCAAATAAACTGTACAAAAACAAAATAAAACAAAAACTCCTATTAGGGTTTCAACCTTAATATGAACAAAAATATTACAATAAAATTACAAAACATCAAAACTACAATAAAATACAACAAAAGTACAACTCATAAATAAATATACAATAAAAACAAAAACAAAAAAACTCATACTAGGGTTTTTAACCTTAATGTGGACAAACAAACAAAAAAACAAAATAAAACAAAAAAACTCATACTAGGGTTTTCAACCTTAATATGGACAAACAAAAAAATACAAAACAAAACAAAAAATTTATATTCGGGTTACAACCTTAATATGGCAAAAACAACAAACAAAATAACGCAACCAAGCATTTTATATGTGCGTTTTAAAAATTCATATAAAAACAAAAAAATAACAAGCAGAAGGAAGGAACATCATACCGGTCTCACTTCGGCTCCTCCGCTCGAAGATCCGGTTCTCACACTCATGATGTCCATGAAATCTCGGCAGTGCTCCGCTACGCAAACTCGCACTCCTCCTCCTCACTGCTCCAAATCGCCAAGAAAAAATTGTTGCAAATGAGCCCAAAACCTAGTTTTGGTCCTTTTATAGGTTGTTAGGCCTATAATCATTCCACCCTGGGATGAGCGCTCTAGTTAGCACTCATCCCACCTTGGGAAGATTACCAAATTGGTATTCATCCCACCCTGGGACGATTACAGAGCAAGAAATAAAGCAACAAAAACTGCATCCAAAAAATGCACCAAAAACAACAATAAACCTGTCGAACAAAGGTGCATTTGCACCTGACATTCATGGCATGCAAAACCGACGTCGGGGTCACAAATACTCACTATCCTACTCCCTAATAAGGCTACCATAGTCGGACCGCTCCACGGGAAGGAGGATTTTTGATAATTTCTACCCCAATAGGCGTCAAAGAAAAGGGTCAAAACCCACCAAAAATAGGTCCGATTGTTGGAAAACTGCATGCGTTCAAAGAAAAACAACTGAAGGCACCCTTACAAACATCATCTTGGGTCAAGCGACTCATCACTTTTCTCATCTTGGTCATTCCCTCATCGATTCGTCGCTTGAGGGGGTAGTCACACTTAGTCACCCAATCAACAAATACACACCCAATCAAGGAAATGGCATGCATTCAAAGAATCATTGACAAAGACAATCACGCTCCTGCTTGGGGCAACAAACAAGCAATAATCACAAGCTGAACAAACACTTGGCATTCTAGAAGCATGAAGACAAGGTTCCTTAGACAAAAGGTTGCGCCCTTTGCCTATTCATGACTGAACAATGTCCAAGATCAAGTACACCTCACCAAAAAAGGTTACACTTGAGTTAAGCTCCTTAGCTCGTCAGAAGCAAGGATTCAAGAATGCGTGCCCTTTCCATACTTGGGGCATCAAAATTTGGTTAGGTTACTGAGAAACCCTAATCATTGAGTGCTTTGGTCATCTATTTTTTCTCAGCACTATGCCACACACAGTGCATCCCAAAAAGGGGCATCTGTAGACACCAAAACAACACCAATCCGATTATGTGACTACAAGCACTGACCGAATTGGCATACATACCCCCTAGGGCAGCCTCCAGAGGTTAAAAAGTGGTCCTAACCACTCCCAAATCAGTTTTGGAAGGTCAGAGGTCATTTTGGCACCTTTTAAGCACTTTGCTCCCTATTCGTCCCACCCTGGGATGATTAGAATCCTATTCGCCCCACCCTGGGACGATTAGCAGCAATCGTCCCAGGGTGGGATGAATAGCAGGTTTGACTAGAAAAAAGTCAAACCTTGACAAATGGCAACCTAGATCTACCACTCAACTGTGCCTTCAGAGCATGCAATTGCGAGGAATAGTTTCAAATCAGAGAGAGGGACTTCAGTCAAGCATACCCTGATCATGGAGGCCTCATGCAAGGAGGCCCTAAATCAGGGAGGAATCTTCTCTCCCCCAAAAAAGGCATGACAAGCCAAGTGGTGCCCTCACATGCACATTCAAAGGAGACCCTCAGGTCTATAAAATGGTGAGCCTCCTCACCCCAAAAAGGAGGAGAGCTGGAGCATTTGGAGCAACGGAGTGCTGCCAAATTATACCCATATTCCCTTTTGTGCTTCTTACATCCCTAATTTCTCTTTTGGAAGAGAGGTTATCGGGTGAACACTAAGAATGCAATCCCAACCCAAAACCCAAGCAATCAGCCACAATCCCACACCAAACTCATCGACACAACCCCCTAGGAGGTTTTGGACCCATCCCACCTGGATTGGTGTCAAAACCAGGTCCCAAACGACGGGCGTCCTGCCCTCGGGCGCCCCCCAAACTACTGCAGTCCTAATCGTCCCACCCTGGAGTGATTAGAAATCCATGAATGCTTTCTTCACTGTTATTTTTGCATTATGTTCTATTTGGTTTACTTATGCTGTTGTTCAAGTTTCATGTCATTCTGACTTGATTTGACCTTGTTTTTATCATTTTATGCGTTTACTAACATATAGGGAGCGCCTTCGGATATAGGACAATATGGGTAGAATATGCCAAATCTGACCTTCTGGGTCATCCCAAAATGCCCCTTTTTGCCTAACCCCAAGTTTGTAGGAGTTTTGGAGGCCTCTGGATAGGACATTTGCAAGGTCGCTTTTGCATGTTTTGTGATAGTCCTAATCGTCCCACCCCGGAGCGATTAGAAATCCATGCATGATTTCCTGATTGTTCTTTTTGCAATGTGTCTCTGATGATGTTTCTATGCTTCTATCAAAGTTTGAATTCATTATGACATGTTCTGACCATCATTTTGCTATTTTATGTACTGCATAGCTCCTTCCAATACATGACACATCATAGGGATGGTCTTGTGCCCTACCTTGATGGGTAGGACTATCATTCCCATAGTATTGCATAAAGCATCATTAAAATTTCTCAATGTGTAAGCTCCTAGAATGATATTGGACTTAGGGATATTGAGGTGCTCTATTGCTATTGTTGTAATGATGTTTATTGATGAACCTGTATTGACCAAGATCCTCTTGAAAGGTAAGTTGGTGATTGCCACCACAATGTTTAGAAGAGGGTCTAGTAAGGCAACAGGTATTGTCTTAATCTCATGATCATAGAATTGAATTATAGGTTCCTAGTATTCTTATACTTGTACCACAAAGTGAGTGAATGCATTCGCATCTTGTGGTTGGAGCTCAATTGTCCATAAAATTTCCATTAGAGTCTCCATATGCTTTGGGGACTGTTGTATGAGCTCATAGATGGATAACTTAACTGGAGTCATCTGTAGGTTTTGCTCTAATATGCTCCAGATAGTTACCATAGGTCATGTTGGTGGACCTGGAAGGTTGTCTTGCCTTTGCCTAGGAGCGGCTGGGATGTTCATGGGAGCTATAGGAGGTTGCGGTTGACCATACCACCTAGTCCTTGTTTCTATGTTAACAATCTCAACCATCCCAATGCATATGTGGGTAGGTATATCAGATCGAACCTTATTGACTTGGACCCCTTGCTCTATAGGGACCTCATGATTGAGTAATGGGTTTCTATATATGCACATATCTATTATCGAGAGCCAGTGGGTTGTCAAATTTGAGTTCTACCACCTCAATCATGTTTTGCACTTGATGCTTAAAACCAACACAAGCCTCAATTTCATGCCCCGGTATCCTATGATAAGGGCAAAATTGATCTTCCCTATATCATTTTGGCATAGGATGGTTGGGATATATAAAAGATATATAAGGAAATTTAATCCTCTTGGCCTCACTCAACTGATTAAATATTAATTGCATTGACTCTGTCAAAGGCGTGAAATAACAAGGTGGCTTGCATTCTCCGTTTCTTCCCTGATTGTTCCTTTGGCCATAATTGGTTGGTGGAGGATGTGCTTGATAGTTCTAGGGTTGTTGTGCATCCCCATCCTTGGGTGTAACCAATATGAATTGATTGACTATAGAAGGGTTGGACTGCTTCTGTTTATACTTATCATTCTTACCATTCTTGTTCCACTCCTTTTTGTTTTGGAGTTTAACGATTCCCTCATCTACTTTTATTTCTTCGATGATCTTATCTTGTGTCAACGCTTCCTCAAATGAAGGATACTAATGAAGTTTTAGCAATATGGAGATATGTTTAGAACAACTTTTGGTGAAAATGCGAATGATCTCTTCTGTGGGAATGGAGAATGATAATTTTGCCATGACTTTTCTCCATCTATTCCCATAATCCATTATTGGCTCATCATCATACTGTTTCAAGTTGGCTAGGTCTGAAAGGTTCACCTTCTTCTTAGCACCAAAGGAGAAACGCTTTAAGAATGCGTTTACTAGTTGTTCAAAATTGGTTATGCTATGCTTAGGTAGTTGGTTGAACCATTGAGTGGCATCACCTAAAAATGTCATTATGAATGTTCTTAGCATGAGAGCGTCATTGTCTTCAAGATGAAAATAGGCATTGATAAAATTTGTGACATGCTCTTGTGCATCCTCTTCACCCTTAAATTTTTCTAACCTAGGCATCTCAAAGTGCTTAGGATATGGAGGGCTAGGGATTGATGGGCACAATGGTTGGTTGTGTATCTTGCTTAATGTTGGCGAGTTCCCAGTTGCCTCTTGTTTCTCAAAGGCTTTCATATTTTTAGAAAGCTCTTGAAATGCCTTTGATGCATGGATTTCCTCCTCTTGTAAGCCTACTCATAGTGGCAATGGAGGTAACTCTCTATCCATTTTATTTGTTCTATTTTCCTCCCTCCTATGAGGGGACTCAAGATTGTGATCCTGGTTTGTTGTGTTTGCCCTTTCCCCACTAGTTGGATTTCATTCATGGTTTGGTGGGGGATTTCATTGTGGGCTATCTTGTCTAGTGCACCTCTCCTTAGGCAAGTCAGCGTATCTAGTTCTTTGGTGGTCACCACCATTTATCTATAAATTGTTAAGAGCTAGCCGCTCAGCCTGCTCTCTTAAGTGCTGCTCATGTTGGCGCAAGAGTCTTTCTCTTTGTTTATCCTATTCAAGAGCTTCCACTAGCTCTCACTCCTTATGTAATACATTTTCTAACCACCTCATTTGGTCAGTTTGCACTATCACAAAAGACTCATGTTTATCTGACTCTGTTCTTGTTGTCTTGACTCATAGATTCCTTGAGGAGGTTTCTAATGTACCTGTACTCTTGCTAGCTAATGTGACTTATTCAGTGTATTGTTGAGTATCCCTATAATCAAAATCCATGCGTCTACTATGGGGTCACTCTAAGGTACCCCAGACTGAGAGATGTGTTTAGAAGTCATAGTTCATGAGCTTCTAGATGCAGAGTTCTCGGTAGCTATAGTTCTTTGAGTTGGTCATGTAGGAAATCGATCCAACCCATCTAGATGTCTTGTTTTCCATGGCTGGTCCCATGGGGTGCCATTCACTCCTATGAGGTCATAGTCTATGGGAATATTTCCTTTTGTGTGAAGGGTTTCTTCTATCTGATTCCCATGACTAGATGTAGCTCTAGTTTCCTGCCCTTCAGTGGGCAGACCTATTTCATATGTTTCTTATGAATCTTGAGGTGTTGTGACTCTTGCTTGCCTTCTTGATGAAGAGGGCTTTTGGTGACATGTTTTCTCCATGTGGATGGAGATGTAGCAGTCTCATCATCCCTATGTGAAGAATGAGTTTTAGAACCTTCTTTATGTCCATGTGAGGAGGAAGCCCTTGAAGCTTCCTCACGTCTTTGAGATGTTTTTGTGTGTTTAGAGGAGGCCCTTGAGGTCTCCTCATGTCTCCTTGATGAGGATGGTTGTGAAGCCTCTTTTTGTTTATGTGACTTTGTTCCATGATGTGGTTCCCTACTTGGGGTTTCTCGAGGAGATCCCCCAAGGGTTGAGTTATCACCCCTTAGGCTCATGGAGCTACGTCTCACGGTCTTATGGGTAGGTCGTTCAATGTTACTATGACTCCGCCTATGGGTATGAGTTGCTTCTAGTCTCTCCCTCGGTATCAGACCGAGGGTGTTTACTTCTTGTTTTGACCATGTTGTCTATGAATTGATCTTTTGAGTTGCAATTTAGGAATAGCCACACAATACCAAACAAATGTTTATCTTGATTATCGATTTAAGTGTGCCCTAAACTATTTGGTGTGTTTTGATGTGTTGTTCTTTCGATTTCTTGCTCTTGTTCTTGGATTAAGAATGAGAAGACTCATCCATAGTGACAATCAAGTACACCCATGCCAAACATGGTTTTCTCAAAAGAAGCTAGGGTACACCACTGAAGACCCAGTGGGGGGTTCACCTAGCTCTTCCACTCTGAACCAATGATTGTTCCAATAGTGGGAGACAGTTTGAGCATAAGTAACTTAGTATCACTATAAATAAGTTTCTCAATCCATTTCTAGGAAGCTCTAGGGGGAAAACCAGTGGAAGGAGATGAATTCCAACGTCACTAGACTGAATTGAGGGTTGGTGATGAAATCCAACTCCCCAATGTTTAAATGAGATGTGCGTGTGTGGTGTTCATTTTAAGCTTGCGTAACATAAAGTGCATCATATAGCAGCAATGAGTCTTTCCTATATGCCTAAGTGCAAAAATACATTTCAATATTCAAAAATATGCATGAACTACTATGATTTGTATGAGCGCACTTTATTTCATGTAGCTATGGCCTCTAGCAGGGCCTCAAAGCAAGAAAACAACATACAATATCTAGCACATTGGATTCTAGGGTGAACTTTTTAGGCATAAGTCGTTGTTCCTAGCAATGCCTAGTGGAAATCTAAAAGAAGATCTAAGATATGCAAAATGCTTAATTCTTTCTCCTTTTATTCTTTCAATTTCCAAACATAAATGTGCTTTAAGTTCTCTATTTTAGACACACAAAAGCAGATAGAAAGCTATAAAATATTAGATAAGTTGTACCAACCTTTGATCCAGCTTAGAGAGTCGATGTTTTGACCTCTGTTGCACTCCATTTCTGGCCGTTGTTGACCAGAGTGGCTGGTTCTTGGCCGCTATTAGTGGGAGCGGCTAAATCTCTATTGGTCGCTGTAGCTCAGAGTGGCTGATTTTTGGCCACTGTAGCTCAGAGTGGCTAGACCTACACACAAAACTAAGTTAGTATTCGGTAGCAAATGAAAAATCAGTGGAGGTCCCATCGTGATCGCCATTTGTAGTGACCCCGGGATGCACGCACCACTTTTACTCTACTTGCAATGTTATTAAAAACCCAAGATGAAATGGAAGACAATGAAAAGCATATAACATGGAAATAACAAATATGGATCTCTTTATTCATATTGAAACTCGGTTACATGTCGGTCCCTCTTAGGGATACCCATTTCGATACAATGAGGTTACAAATAGGCAAAGAGTGCCCCTTTCATGAAGAGGTGGTGCGCTTTCAAAAAGCTTCCTAGTTCCACACATGAAAATGTATGAGGGCTTACAGATGCCTCCTTCTCTAGGTCTATTTCCTAGAGGGATCCCTTTTGCTCTCATATGTTGTAGACTTCATCCGATGAACCTGTGGCCCTATAAGCAATGAAACAACAACACATACTTAGATGTCCAAGAATGCCTCCCCGAATGAGGTTGTTAGCAATGGATATAACAAATGAAAGCAAGTGCAAATTAGACTAATGCTATGAATGCAAATGAATGAAATGATGCTATGCTAATGATATGCTAAAATAATGAATCTAATGTCTAAAACCCTAAGCTAAGCCTATGGGCCACTGTCCAAGACAACAATTGCTAAAGTGATTCTCGTCCTCTTTGCTCCAAAGCTATGGACCAAAGCTTGTATCCGATGTTGAAATAATAGGTGCTATGCTCTTCAATCCGTTAGGGCTTCATCATACTCGTGATCTCCAAGGGAACTCTCCAAGTCTCGAAAGCTCTCCTCAATGACCAAGATTGATGGATAAAATATTGATGATGATGGATGGATGTCTCTTTGGTGCTCTTAGGCTTGCACCTTTTATAGTGTGAAACCCTAGGTCTATGTCCAAGCCCTAGGAATGAATTTCTCATGTGTAGTGTAAGTTAGCATGAGAGGCTTTTTGTCTTTTCTATGTTTGGAAGCCAGTTAACTAAAATATAACTACCAACTTGAGTCTCCTATGCAAACTGGTCGTTAGCATGAGAAGCTTTTATCCTTTGTTTATGTTTGGAGACTAGTTAACTAAAGTCTAAATGCAAACTCAAGTCTCCTATGTGAACTGGTCATGAAAAGGAATGCAAAGTTACTCCCACTCACCTTTATTGCATGTAGACTACCACTTCCACCCGTTATTAGGCCTGTTTGTTGGTAAAACTACTTTTAGGGTTTAGTCACTATCATCTATAGTGACTAAGATCTAGGTCGCTATCATCTATAGTGGCTAAGGTCTGGCCACTCTAGGCTTGAGCGGCTAGGATCTGGCCACTCTTGGCTTGAGTGGCTAGGCTTGGATGGCTTGAAAAGGCCCCAAATGAGTGGTGAGAACCACTATTTATTCTTGTAAAGTCCAAGATTATATCATTTGATCTTATGAATGTGTCTATGTGAGTAGCTCCCCTAAGCATGACATGATTTAGGTGTCTACACATAGAAATATATCCATAAAACTCTTTCCCCTCTACTCTGGCTGATGATCTTCTAGAATACTACTGCTCCCACTACACTAGCTTATGGATATCTCTCCACATAATATCTATATCCTCATTCAGAAGACCTTTGTCTTCACTACCTTGGCTAATGGATCCCTATCCACTAGAGACTACTATCCTCTAATCTATCACCTCCAAATCTTACTCTCAACTCTATCTTAAATCTGCACTAAACACTGTCCTCAATCTAGTACAAATCTACTCTAAATATATATTATATCTTCACCAAAAACTATCATCGATCTAGTACAAATCTACTCTAACTCTATCTCAGGTCTAGCACAAATTTTTTCTTAAATATGTACCAAAATTTATCCTCGAATTTATCCTCAAATCTATCCTTAAGCCTTAACACAAATATTGATCCAATCACAAATCAACTCTACTTATATTTACCCCAAGCATTAACAAAAATCTTGAAAAAATCAATCAATAAAATCTGCTCTCAAGTCTTCACAAATACTTGACTCAATTTTGCTCTCAATTCTTCATTAATACTCACCTCAAATCTGCTCTCAAGTCTTCACTAAGACTTGCCTTAAATCTACCCTCAAGTCCTCTCAAAAACTTGCTCAATTTGCTCTCAAGTCTTCACTAAGACTTGCCTCAAATATGCCCTCAAGTCTTTACCAAGAATTTCCTCAAATCTGCCTACAAGCTTTCACAAAAGCTTTCTCAACTCTGTCCTTAAGCTTTCACAAAAACTTACTCAAATATGTCAAGCTTTCAAAAAATCTTACTCAAATATATCCTTAAGCTTTCACAAAAGCTTACTCAAATATTCTCAAACACATGCTCAATACAAATCACAAGATATGCTCAATCAAACTCAAATCTTGCACACAATGCTATCAATTGTTTTATCTAATCTTCAAAGTAATCCATTTAAATTGAAGAAGTTTAGACATATTATTTTTAGAATTCATTTAACCTATGGAACATATAGAGAATGATGTACTCTATCAAAAACTCAATATTTTCTACTCAATAATTAAGTCTATCACTTTCACAAATATAATTTTTAATTTTTGCACATTCACTTTCAATATCACTCAAAATCAATGCTCAAGAACTTTCACTCAATCATTCAATCAATGAAACACAAATTGCTTACAAACCCTAACCAAGTGTTTTCAAACTTCTAAAAATAAAGTACATAATGTGGGTCTCAAGCCCTAACTCAAATAATCCTGAATCTTTAACTCAAATATTATCATAAAAAATCACCAATCATGCATATGAAAACTCACTCAAACATTTCCAACAATGCTTATCAAACAATCCTTTCCACTCCACCTTTGCATTTCACAACATTCAATCCAAAAATACTTCAATCAAAAGATGATGTGCCCATACATTTTTATTTTTATGGAGATATGTTTTCAAAACCTTTTTTACTCACAACCAAATTCTTTTGCCAACTCTAGGTTAGATAGCAAAAGCCTATCTCAAAATCTCCATAGAAATATTTACCCCAACAAATATTTGACCATACAAATAATACAAATAAAATGTTAAGTCACAAATACACCTTATTACTCCCTTAAAAATCAATCTTCAATCAATAGATCATTCACTCATAAAACAATTATAATGACAATCTTCTATAACTCCTTTTAACTCCAACTCAACATAAAATATTCCAATCAAATTTCAACCTTCCAAATACTTTAATATTCTAACCTAAAAAAATTTCAAATTACAATAATAAAGTCCTTGAATACACCTTATCCTCTCCAATTATCAACCCAACATATATTCCAAATTATACCAACAAAATTCCTTGCACACCCTTATAATATCCAAACCTTAATCAACATATGACAAAAATAAAAATAATTAAATCATACCTTAGCCACCTTTAATAAAAAAATTTGGTGCACCTTAAACACCACAATGCACTCCATGTGAATTGAACTCATGTTCACTACCCACCAAGTGCCTTAGCCATGACTAGGCAGCCACTTGGGCTATGCACCCACATAACACCAACAATGCACTCTCCACATTTTCTAACCTTTGTTGGTGCCAAAATGAATGAAGCAAAAATACTCTTCCCTCTACTGCCATCGGGAATCGAACATGGGAACTTTGTTTTACCAAATACTTATGCACCAGGCCTTTCCACTAGACCACCCAATCTAATGGTTATAGGGAATGCATGCTTCTCTAGTTTATTTGTTCGCTGCCCACCTTAAGCTTTAAAAATAAAAGCTTCATTTATTTCTCTACTCACAAAATCACACAAATATTTATTTTTCCCTTCGCATATATATATATATATATATTTTGGAGACTTAGTTTGATGCCATCCAAACATTATGGTATAAATACCATATCCTCCCTTGTTCGAAATGTTAGTGGGGAAAATATTAATTTTAATATTTTGTGCCCCAACCCTAACTTAGGGTTTAAATAAATTATGTTAATTTATAATATAAATATTATAATTAATTAACCTTAGACTTATCTTTAATACTTAATATTATAATAATAAATATTATAATATTATTTCCTTGGGCCTAGGTGTTTACATTTTAAACCTTAGGCCTTATCTTAACACCTTTAATATTATAATATTAAATATTATAATATTATTTTTGTTAGGCCTGAATATCTCCTTCCTTCAGGGAATTTAGCCAACCTTTTGACCAATCATGTGAAGCTTTAAACCAAATATCTTGGGTTTAAAATATAAATATTTTAACCCTCCTTTTGTCAATTCCTTGCATTGAATTTTGACATCACTGACACTAACTCTTGACATCAATGACAACACAACTACTCAAAATGTCCAACAAGAAGAAATCATTAAACTCTTGAAGGTGGGATTTATATATCCAATTTTTGACAATAAATGGATGTCACCACTTGTGATAGTCCCTAAAAATAATGGTAAATGGAGGATTTGTGTGGATTATAGGGAATTAAATAAAGTAACATAGAAATAATATTTTCCCTTACCGTTCATTGATCAAGTTCTTGACACCTTGGATGGAAATAAATATTTATGCTTTTTGGATGGTTTTAGTGGCTATAATAAAGTTTCCATAGTTGAATAAGATTAATAAAATAACCTTCACATGTCGAGTAGGCACCTATGCTTATAAAGTCTTACATTTTGGATTATGCAATGAACCTACTACTTTTCAAAGAGTTGTTTTGGCTATATTTGCAGACTTAATCAGTGAATGCAGAGAAGTCTATATGGATGAATTCATAGTCTATGGTAATACTTTTGAAGAAACTTTATCAAGCTTACAAAGATTTTTGGTTAGATGCCAAGAGAAAAATCTCTCTTTGAGTTATAAAAGTGTTTTATGATGATGAGAGGAGGCATTGTTTTAGGACATCATATATCAGAAGGTGTTAAAGTAGATCCTAAAAATATATAAGCTATTCAATCCCTTCAACCTCCAAAAATATAAATAGGGTGAGAATTTTCCTAGGACATGCAGGATACTACCATAGATTCATTAAAGAATTTAGTAAAATTGTTTCTCCATGCTTAAGATCTTAACCAAAGAAAGTGAATTTAATTGGACTAAAGCATGTCAAGAAGCCTTTAAAGTTATAAAAGATAAATTAATTACTACTCCAATATTAAGAGGACCAAATTGAGAATTACCATTCCATATACATTGCGATGCTTCTGGTTATGCAATAGGGATAGTATTGCAACAAATAGAGAATAAAATACCTTATGTTATCTATTATGTGAGTAAAAACTTGCATGGAGCTAAGCTTAATTACACTGTTACTGAAAAATAATTCTTAGATGTAATCCATGCTATCAATAAATTCAAACCTTACATAACAGGGTATGAAGTATTTGTTCACATTGATCACTCTACCATTCAGTACTTAAGAATAAAGCTACATTTGGAGGTAGAGTGGTTATATGGATTCTTCTATTACAAGAGTTTAATGTTATCATCATAGATAAGGTAGGAAAAGATAATGTCATTGCAGATCACCTATCTTGTATGCAAATTTTTGATGATGATGAGTTAATTCCTGATAATTTCCCAAACAAAAATTTGTTTGCTCTTTCTATTTTCACTCATTGGTATGCTGATATTATAAATTACTTAGTAACAGGAAAAATACATCATGACCAAATACTTCAAAGTATCCCTTATATATGGATTCATGGAGTCTTGTTTAAAACATGTCCTAACAAAAATAATTAGGAGATGTGTGCAAGAAGAAGATGTATATGACATCATTCAGGTGGCACATGAAGAACCTTGTGGAGGCCATTATGCCACTCAAATAACTACTAGTAAAATACTTCAAACTTGTTACTTTTGGCTTACCATGAATAAAGATGTCCATAAATTTGTTGATAGATGTGATGCTTGTCAAAGAGCTATTAATTCTACACCTTCAATGGAAATACCTTTGGTTCCACAAGTAATGTTTGAACCATTCAAGAAATAGGGAAAATCCCTTGCTCCTTCTTAAAATGAGCAAGTATCCCAAGAAAAAGTTAAAGAAGGGCAAAAGAGCTTGAATCCCTAGAATTCTTAGTGTCTCAAAAACCATGGGGTGATCCTCATTACAAAAATGGGTTGAATGAAACCCTCCTAGAAATAAGGTATCCTTATGCAGTAGTGCTAAGTCTAAACAAGACCTATGAAAACTCACAATTAAGCTCATTTATTGGCATAAGTGATCATTATTTTACTCATTTCTTACTCATAATGAGGAATGAATACTCACTACACACAGTTGGTCCTTGAAAGACTTAAAAATATTATGACAACTTTAACATCATATCGGTTTGTAAAATGATTAGATAAATTTGTTTTAAGTCACCAAGATGTTTGAGTCTTTGAAAAACAACTCTATAATATCATATGTATGCAAAATTTAGAAGCAAATACTTATGGAAGTACCATAATTCATTTTATCCTACAAAAATATGGCTTGTATCCCCCAATGCACCCATTAGAAAAAGCCATCATAATATCAAAATATCTATTCCAATTTTTCATAAGTGTTGAAATTACCCAAGCCTTTGATAAAGATCTATTTTTACATATATTAATGATTGATATCAAGCTTTATTATCATTTTTGTTTCACTTGGATATTTCTTAGTGAAATTCAAGAAGCAGAATCACAAAAATAATCTTAATAATCCCGCATAAATAAAACTCTTTATTATACCATCCACCATTATATAAATAAGACACCCTTCATTTTGTTTTGGATATATAGCCAAAATTACAGTTTGGGTGGGAATAATCAGGTAGAGTATTTTCTTAATCCTAAACAACTACATAATTTGTAGACAACTTCTGTAGTCATCTTCCATAGACAGTTTTTGTAGACAAATTTTGTAGGTGTCTTTCATAGTAGTTTTCGTAGGCGTATTCCATAGATGTTTTCTATAGACATCTTCTGTAGATGCTTTCTATATATATCTTCTATAAACATCTTTTGTAAACACCATCCATAGACAATATTCATAACACACACCATGAAATATTTCTAATTATTGATACTTAAAATGGCCCTAAGTAAAAATAACATGTGGTAATCCAAAATATGACAAAATGTGTCAACATAGAATATTATAAGACGTATCAATACAGAGACTTACCAATATCATTTTAAGGGAAGAGAAGGGTAAAATTGCATATAAATTTAAAAGACTACCTTTTATCACCCTTAGGAATTTGTGGATCCTTATATGGCACTAAAATTAAACTTGAATATTCAAAAGGTGTGTCAAAATTCTCCCATAAACCTGATGTGTACGATTATGATGGCGCCACATAGCACAATCCACGAGTGATGATCAATTAAAAACATATTACATGGATGTCTTCCTTTGAAAAGCATGAAAGATAATTACACAAGCCACATCGACTACTAGGAACACGTGCATGCAAAATCAAACAAACTCAGTGTAGACCAATATTAATAAGAAAACAACAAAATTTAAAACACATGAGCATTAATGTTAGCAACAACATAGATAATGTGGGCATCAAAACTAGTGACACAGGGGAAGGAAGAAGTGACATGGCATATATGTGCAAAAGCAATAATTTAAAAAGGAAATTTTTTAGTTGCCATAAGTGACTAAAGGCACAAGGTATAAAATTATTATAATTATTAATGCCTAACCCTTCCCATGCAATATGGTGGTAAAATTTCATGCCAAGAAGGATGTCGACCACCCTAAACCCATCGACAATGATCAACATGTGGCTTCATGCGCCAATAGAAAGAAACATCGTAGATTGAAGACTAGTCATTTATCAAATTTCAAATGAAGGGCCATGATAAAATTCATGCAAAATATAGAAACTTTGCATGCCGATTACAACTAATGATGATCACCAACACGTAGTTTTTACTAGCCAATCACACGACAATGACACGGATCTAAGCCCTAAACCGTCGATTAAACTAAAACTAAGGGATGAGATTCATTGAGCCATGATATTATTCGCTGCCATTGATTAAGGTTAAACGGATGGTCTAGATCCTTTTCATGGCTAAAACTCCATGCAAAGGAAAACAAACCCTAAAATTCACCTTCCTTCTATAGAAGGCCCCGAACAGTGCGATGAAAACGCTCTGCAAACAGAGCGAAAACTCTGTAGAATTTTTTAGCAAAACTAAATTAAAGGTTTCAAATAGGATACAGAAGGGGAAAAATTATCGTAGAATGATGGAATTGTGAGAGGAAACACAGGGGGAAGAGCAATTTAGAGAACAACGACGTAGGGTGAAATAAAAGTTTGGCATAATGAGAGTGGTAGGTAAAATTTAATTGTTTCAATTTTGTTTTTAAATGACGAACACTTGTAGATACTTTACACCTTATTATTCTGCCACACACACACACATATATGTATATAAAAAAAGTGTATACTTTTTAGTAGTTTATGTAGAAGGGTAGGGTAAATTATAATTACTTCTATCGAGGAAAGAAACCTCTATTAAATATATATATATATATACACAAAACTATTTTATTTATGTTTTGCTCAATTCTTTTATGAAATGATGAAATTCTTTTTCTGCAAAATGTAAAATGGTTTTTGTAAATGGAAAATTTGTGCAGGTCTTTCAGCTACTAAAAATAAATTTTGGAACTACCCTTACTAAAATTTTGTCTACCCTTTACCCTAAACTATGCCTTGTTCCATGTTCCAAAAGAGGAGTGAACCCCCATCCATTGAAACACAGAACCCCAACACTTTCTTAAAGCAATTATTTCAAAATGCGAGGTGGTGGGATGCCCTCATGAAGTTCCAAAGGTACGACTAGGGTGTTGCAAAATAGTTTATCATGAACTATAATCCCGCAACCATGGTCACTCACATTGGGGATATCCAAATTGCCCTGAATTCTAGTGTTATTTTTGAAGTCCTAAGTTTACCTGAGGTAGGACTACCCTACTACAAAAATTCTTCTAAGAGTGTTACCCAACTGGTAGATAAATTTGGTGAAAAGTGTACCATCATCCATGACAAGGAGGGATGGATAAAAGGTATTGCTACTTCTACACTTCCTCTTAAGTGGCAAGAAGTTGTTGTCTTAATCATTAAATTTTTCACACTAGAGGGACGAATGTCTATTTGTGCAACGTATCACCTTAGAATGTTAATCAACTTGAAGTTTCCAAAATATAAATACTGTATCATCAATTTGCCATATTTCCTGCTTCAATATTTGAAATCTACAGTTGTTCACATAAAGCCTAAAATTTCTTATGACAATCCTAAATTTCATTTAATCGCACATCACAGGATTATAAAATTATTGGTCTTGCAAAAATCAAATGAAGTTAAAATTTCCTGGGATACAATCATAGAGGATTCTAACCTATTGGATTATTCTAAACCCATCGATAGTGAGTCTCAAGAAAATAGTCCATCTGAGGAGGATCCTGAATCAGAGAGTTAGGAAGAGGAGCTTGAAATTCCAAAATGTAAACGTCGAACTCACACCAGGTCTGCTAAATCATCCCAACCTACACAAAAAACTCAGCGTAAGAAACCCATTCCTGAAACTCATGACAAAGGAGAAATATCTGGATATGAGTCCAATTTACCCACACCTAAACCAGCTGTTGAATCTCTGTCACATCTTCAGAGCATAAAATATTGTATGTAGATCAAAATTTACAAACTTTAGGAAGATTTCGTAGAGCATTCAAAACTAGTCCAACGAGCTCTTACCCTCTAGATAGACATGATCAAACAAATCTTAGTGGATAGGGTGATGAAACCTGCTGACCCCATCAATCGACCACCACTTGTTGATGCCTCTCCCAATAAAAGTTCCATAATTGGTAGGAAACAAAAAAAGTCTATCAACTTCAACAAAACCAACAAGACCATTGAATTTTCCAGGATTCTTGAAGAAGAGAGTTTGTTGCCACTTGCTAGTCTGATGCAACAGAATCAACCTCAAGAATTGGGTCCCTCCACCAAAATTGGAATCACACCAAGAAAATTGGCCCTGAACATCGGGATGCCTCCAAAAATTGATGCAGTCATCAACAACGTGGTTGCATCAGTTGAGATGCCTCTACCTTCCAAAACATAGGACACAATGCAGGGAGAGGAATCCATTGAGGTAGAGCATATCAAAACTATTATGGTTGAAACTCCAGTTGATGAGAAGAAGGCTAAGGCACATGTATAGAAGGTCAAGCGTGAACCTAAATTGCCACCAACGCAACCTCCATCATCAAGAATTTCTACCCGATGGACACAAGTTGGATAAACTAAAAACTATTAAAATATTTTCATGATTTTTAGACTTGATATTTGATATTTATATATTATTATTTCTGCAAAATGTTTGAATGTTTCATATCTATAGATATATTTTTTGTGACATATATATATCTCTAAAAATATATATATATATATATATATATATATATATAAATGATATTATGGATAATGTTTTATATATCAAATTGTTTGTGTAGTGCTTAATGTTTATGCTTACAATTTTAGCAGGTTATCGCAATAAAATAATTCTGAGGATTCATTTTTTTCTACTAGGAACTATTATTTTATTTCACTCTTACAGGAATTAGTTCTCCGACAAATTGTAAACAACATATCTTTTTGCAGATGCTTTAATAATTATATGTTCTGCATCTATTGAAAAAATTATTTCTTTTATGATACTGTCATAGGCAACCTTTAATCAAACAATTGCAGAAATCGTTATTTTTAGATTTGTTTGGTAGTTTTTGTAACATTTGTATTGTCATAGAAATTATTTTTAAAGACCTAAAATATTTTACTACCAAATGGAGAAATCTAATTGGAACATGTGTGTTGTAGTACATTGATTTATATTTAGAATTATTTCTAAAAATATTCATTTCTTGTGATTTTAGTGTTGTTACCTGTGATTTTTAGAAATAAGATATAATAGACCTATTTGAGTATTTCTGAAAAAAATAATTGTATTTTCTTGTTTCATGCAATTGTGAATTTCTAGAAAATATGTAAATTTTCATGAATATTTCAATTTGCAGAAATATGGAATACAATATTTGAAATATGTGTCATGTTTGTAATATTTTATTAAAACCTCATTTTATCCAAATACATGAGGACATGCATACCTCTCATTTTGGGGGAAAATGATGAGTATTTATTTAGCATGTATTAGTTAAGATAAATTGTTTAAATTTCATCTTTAAATCATGATTGCAATGCATTTTAATGGTTATTTCTATTTATTTCTGTGATTTATCAGCTAAAATGATGGATATGGTTAATCTGAAAAATGTATGTATTTCATGCAAAATATGCGTAAGTTGTGTATGATTATATAGGAAAATATTGAAGAATGTCTTCGGGCATATGATGCAGTAGCACAAGCTTCAGATCAGACCTTGGACGTGAGAAGATGGACAAAAGGATGACGCATTAAAAAGAAGGCTAAAGATGGTTACAGAATACAATAGTTGATGATTGTTACAGAATATAGTAGCTGATGACTATTATAGAAGATAGTTACTAAAGTGAGTTACAAAAGGTAGCTGTTGAAGACTGTTACCAAAGATGACTTTTACCAATAGTTATGCAAGAAATTTGACCAAGTTAATTGATCGACACTGCATGCCACATTAGTGACAGCATGGCACTTTTACATGGCAGCAAAGTATTTCTAGTCAGCATGATTAGTTGACTTTTCAAATATTATTCATGAGGATATTGTGATAATAAAGTTTTGAAATTAGAGTATTGTTAGGTTATCTAGATTCTAATGCAAGATTGTTATGTCCTTCTCGAGAATAAAGGGGCATATAGTTATGATGTTATATCTTGTAAAATATTTAAATTAGTATTATTTTGTTATGTTCATTCATGAAATACCACTTGGACCACTTAGGTTATTTATCGAGTCCAAGTAGGTTAGGAAATTTATGTATTTAGTATTAGATTATTTATGTTAAGTACATAGTTGTCGCATTATCAAGTCCACAACACCACATGGAAAAATACGTGGAAGATTTATATTCAAAATTATCCAAGTCATATTATATATTACATAGGAAGACCTTTGAAAAGGTCTAATCATCAATCACCTATCTAATGAAGAAATGTTCGAAGTCTAGCTAATGTTTGTACAATTTTTGAAGAACCGTGAATCATGTACATCTAAACTTCCAGCAATAAAAGTAGCACTTTACTTTTCACATATGGTAACTGTATCATTTGTGTTATTTACTACTTGATTTCTTTTATGTAGTTGTAATTGTATTTTTCCTGCATCCATAGAATAGAATAATGTTAGTAGTAGTTATGCATCTTAGTTATTGAGATAAAGTAGTTTAGGGAAGAAAGACTTACATTATCCTCTAGGAGGTAGGGCCCACTCCTACAGTTAGTCCCTATTCTCTCGCCCCTACAATAGGTTAGGAATAGTTAGTACATAGAATTAACCTTAGAATATAAAATAAATTAAATTGCATTATCATAGATCAGAAAGTAAAAATAGATAATTAAAACTAATTGCACGAGGATCCTCACCAATAGATAAAATCATCATTAGATCAACTCATCAATAGGTAAAAATCATATTTATTGCATAAATCATAAATTGTATTTTATTTTCATTCCTGCATGATTTAATTTTTGTTTGCTGCAATTATTATTTTTTTGCAAAACCTGAAACTAAAAGAGATATGAATTAAGCTTAGAATTAATCCCCATGGTACAATCTATATTGGATTTCTACTCTTTAAATCTAACCTTGATTACCTTGGATTGATAAAATTAAATGTAAGCTACTACAGTCGACCAAGGTTGTAAAAATATTGAGATATGAATGTAAGTGGGAGAAATGTACCTGATCAATAATAATAAGGAAGATGGAAAGACAAGAGAGATGGTGGATAAAGTGAAAATGAAGGAAAAGTAGTAGAGAGGACTGAAGGAAAAAAGTAAAGGAGGAAGATAATAATAAAGAGAAGAGAAGATATAATTAGCATAGGTATGTAGTCGCTTGAAGCATGACCATACAATAATGTAGGATAAAAATAAGGTAGGAGAAGATAAATAGAAAGAAAATATAGAATAAGTATGTAGCTGCTTTACGTGTGACCATACAAAAATGCAGAATAATGAGAAGAAAGGGAGAAAGAAGAGAAATAAATAAATAGGAAGGTAATCTAAGAATGTGTGAAGTGGAAAAGATCATATCGTGAGTCACCACGTGGCACAGTGATGCGGCTAGGATTATGATAATTGGTGTAGCTAGATAGCTCCTATAAATAATGGGGTGTAGATGTGAAAGACTCATGTGAAGGCATGGGGTGAGGAATGGGAGGATGTGTAATACTCAAGATTCTAGTAGGGGTGGTGTGTTTGTATCGTGGAGGAAGTATGCCATCTATAATATTATTGATGAGTCTTTCAAAAATACAATAGTGGTTGATGTCATACCTCGATTATCGATGGTAAATGTAGAATTGGTTTTCCTTGTAATTTCTTGGCTTGGGGTGAAGGGTATTGATGGGATAAATTTTTGGTAACTCAACGATTATTACATGCATTAGTTGGTGAAAAGTGTGGGAGAGCAACTCTAAAAGTATAGGTGTGGAATAAATGTATGGCTTGGGTGGTGATGAGCACAAAGGATGTGGAGTAGGCCTGGGTGGTTGGACCGTGGTCCTAGATTTTGATGGAGGATATGTGTGGGAGTGATGGATAGTAATGGAATAATATTAGGAAATATGGGTCATAGAATAATGACATGGAGAGGAACAACATCGATAATGACTCAAGTGTAACTTGAGGTTGTCGAGGTGGGAGAGAATTTACTGGATATCAAGATGTGGGGGTTATGGAATTGAGGTTAGCGGGGAGAAAAATTTTAGTGTAATAATGGGGTTGGGATACGGGTGTGGATATAAGAATGAATGATGGGAAGGAGGAGGAGATTGGAATTGGTGATTTTTTGATGGAGCAGGCTAAAGAAAAATACCACATAATGGGGATGGGGTGTTTAGAGAATTTATGGTGCATGGGATGATTGTATAGAGCAACATGGCCAAGATGGGTGAGCACACAAAGTGTTGGCTAAGGAAATATACTAGCAAAGGGATTTTTCATAATATGACATCCCACTCAATAGGGGTGGAGGTAATCCTAACGACTGTAAGCGAGTAGGTGAATTTCCCTTGTTAGGATGAAAATAGTGAAGTGGAGGTCATCAAGTTGAAGAGGATAGTATATAAGGATCTTGTTCATCAACTAATGAAGGAGGAGATGAGCCCCATGCATGAGGGTAATGTGTGTGGGAATGTTCCTCCTTATCGATAAATAAGGAGAGGAAAATTTGACTACCATTAGAGCGAGGAGAATAGGAGGAATCCCTAAAGTCTTTTAAGTGAGGTCAAGATGATATCTCATGAGATGAATGTGATGAAAGGGATGACTGAGGAACAAGGATATGGCCAGGTGGCATTGCAATATCAGTTGGGATGATTAGTTTTGGAGGGAGTGTCGAAAGGTCCTACACGATGGAGCAGTGGTATCTTGAAAGTGTAGATCTGAAGCAAAATGTCTCTACGAAGGTATCTCAGCTAAGGATCATGAACCTGCAAGACAAAAAATACCAAAAGCATAAAAAATACATATAAAGCAAAAGTGTTTCTATCATATAATAAAAAGTGCAAAGTGTGTGGGTAGTGCAATGTAGGTCATGAATGTGCAAGTGAGGTGATATATACAACATAATGATGATAGTATGTGAAACCATTGGTGATGTGTACCTAGGCTAGCTAGGCATTAAATATGCATAAGTGAATAATGTTAATATGTTTGGGATACACAAGTCATTCAAGGTTAGCCAGTTGATATGTACCAGAATCAAATTTGTGTGTGACAATGTAAGGATCCAACCAATTTAGGGTGAATTTATCTGGATGTTGATGGGGTTGACTAGTGATTTGTTGGTTCTCTTTGAGAACCAAGTCATTTCTAAAGTTTGTGTTGGTGTACCTTACTATCATAGGCATGACAAATACGGTATTGATAAACACGTGTGTGCTCTATGACATGGATGCAACACTCATGTAGGAGCATTAATTGATCTAACCTAGCTTGATGAGTAGTGTCATCATCAATGAAGTAATTCATAGAGATGCAAAGAGAAGGTATACCAAGTTCTAGGGGCATAATGGCTTCAATGCCATAGATCAAAGAAAAGGGTGTTGCCCTAGTAGGAGTATGGATTCTTGTGAGGTAGTCCGACAAGGTTAATGGAATATGAGTATTCTAATCACGATGAGATTCTATGATTATTTTTCAAAGGATAGCTTAGATAATTTTGTTGATAGCTTTAGCCTAGCCATTACCCTGTGGGTAGTATGGGGTGGAGGAGCTATGGTGAATGTTAAATTTGGTGCATAGCGCATAGATAATTTTATTTTGAAAGGGGTGCCATTATCAAATATGATTTATGAGGGAAGTCCAAAGAGGTAATTGATATGATCAATTATGAACATCATGATTTTGGCTCCCATTTTTTGAACAAGCAGGATGGCTTTGACCCACATTGTAAAATATTTGGTGGTAGTGATGATAAACTTATAATTTCTCAAGGAAGCAGACAAGATTTGACCAATAATGTCTAGGCCCCATTGTGAGAAGGACCACATTGATTGGATGGGTTGGAGTGCTTAAAATGGTAAGTGCATGAGGTTAGCATGTTTTTGACATTTGATGCACTGTTTGACGAATTAACAACAATTATGTTTTATTTTGAGCCAATATTAGCCATGCATAAAATACATTTAGTGATGGCCATGCCATTGAAGTGGCAACTACAAGTTCCATCATAGGTCTCTCAGACCATTCATTGAGATTCGTGTGATTTGAGGTAATGTAAAAGGATGCCATCATGACTACAGTGATAAGGGATGTCCTCCAATAGTGTGTAATAAATTACCCTTTTTTTGAATGCTTAGTAGTGAGCATGTGGTAGATCACAAGGAAAAAATCCTAGTTTGATATAATCCTTAATATGAGAGAACCAAGGATCATGTAGTTTGGTTTGGATGACGTGGATGCCATCATCATTGGTGGGGGATAGGGGTGAAATAGTAGATCATGTTAAGGTAAGGATGGACACATGTGTCATGTTAGAGAGAGGGCTTTAGGGTATTAAAGAACCCAAGGAATCCATTAAGTCAACTAAATGGTTGGACGAGTGAGGAGCGACCTCTATGTCATACCACTCAAGTTGGGAATGTAGTTGTTGAGCAATTTGTTTCTATTGCTGAAGTACTGGGAAAAAATATTTCTAGATATTCTTGACTTGATTTACAATGAGAAGGGAGTCACCAATGATTTGAAGGCATCTAATGTGCATAAAAATTGTCTATTTCAAACCGAGAATCAAGGATTTGTATTTGGTATTGTTATTCATGCAAGAAAACCCTAATTTAAAAGAAAATGGGAGAGGTGCTCCATCAAGTGTTAAAAATATAATTCTAGCACCTCCAACGTGAGTGCAACAAGATCCATAGAAGAAGAGTGTTAGATCATTTGGTACTTTGGGTTTGAAATACTCCTCAGCTTTAGTGATATGAAATATGGAATCATCAAGAAGCTAAATGAGGAGGGGATGGTTGTCTGGAAATGGAGCCTCAACTAGTTGATCTACGATGACCTATCCCTTAATGGAATTTTAGAAAATAAGTTTGAGGTTGAATTTAGTAAGAAGCATGATCCATTTAGTGGTATGATAGTTATGGTAACTTTTGTTCATCATGTAGCATAATGGATTATTGTGAGCAATGACAAATGTGGTGTGGTTAAGCATGTAATGTTGTAATTTTTGTGTAGCAAAGACTACAATGAGGCATAGCTTCTCCATGTACGTGTATCATATTTCATATCTGACCAATGTATGACTGATATAATATATGGCTTGTTTATTATTGAGGGTATTCTTCTGAGCTAGTAACGTTCCAATCACAAAATATATAGCAAAAATATATAGGAGGAATGTCAATTGTGGATGTGGTGGAGATAGAAATGGTGGTGATTTGAGGTAGGATTTTATGAATTCAAAGGTTTTCTGATAGTTGGTATCCCATTTTAAGGCAACCCCTTTCTATATAAGGTGGTTAAATGGTTTACATTTATCAGATAATTGGGTAATAAAATAATGAATGGATTGAATTTTTTCCTATGGACTGTATACTTTTTTGAGGTTTGTGGGTGGAGTTATATCAATGATGGCTTTTAATTTGTTGAGGTCTACTTCAATGCATTTTTGGGAGGCAATGAACCCCAAGATCTTACTCGAAGTGACACTGAAGACACACTTCTTTGGGTTGAGATGTACATTGTGTTCAAGAAGGTGATCAAAGATCTTATAAAGATTAGCAAGGTGTTGTGAGCATTCCTTTGATTTAGCTATGAGGTCATCGACATAGTCCTCCATGATTTTGTGCATGTAGTCATGGAAAATTTAAGTCATGGCATGTTGATAAGTTGCCCCAGCATTCTTAAGGCCAAAGAACATGACCTTGTAATAGAAGGTTCCTTAGGGGGTTGTGAAAGATATCTTGTGTTGATCGACTAGATTGATCTTGATTTGATTGTAATAAAAGAAGCCATCCATGAGGGATATCATTTCACGGCCTACAATAGAATCGACTAGTGAATTGATGTTTGGGAGGGGAAATTTATCCTGGGGACAAGCTTTTATCAAATCTCTAAAATTGATGCAAACATGAAATTCACCACAGGGCTTGGATACTAGGACCCTACATTGAGGATATTTTAGAACTTAGATTTTACCATTATAGAAATTGTAGGATGCATGCATCACAATTTTTTCTTAATTGGTTTGGCATCCCCATAAAGAGTGAGTTTTTGAAGTACTAATGCAAGATTGAGTCCAAGCATGTCCATGTAGAACTAGGTGAAAAATTTGATATATTATTTAAGAAAATATGTGAATGAGATGCATTCCTCTAAGGAGAGATTAGTGACAAGTTTAATAATATGGGGATTATCATTATTGTAACTAATATCAATGTCGATAGTGTCCTCTACAAGCATGTGGGAAACGTCTTGAATCTAAACAAGGATAGGAATAATATGGAGGTCATTTATAGCTTCAGGTAAATCAAATTCATCATCCAAGTATACATATGTATGATTGACACATAAAATATGGGGTGGAGTGAATGATGAAGATGTGTTGGTAGTGTACAAAATAGGTGATGATAGTAAGAAGTCCTATGAAGAAGGTATAGGGGAGATGTGTGTAAAGTTAATGAAGTTTAGATTTGGTGCCTCATGCGAATCTTAGGAGGGATATACCAAAGTGGGTAGAATAAATAAATGTCAACCATGTTAACATAAGTGGTGGATATGGTGTTATATGATGAGTTTGAATATGAAGACTCAGGGAAGTGTGAAGGATGTGGTAGATTTAATGATGGGTGTAGCACCATAGGTGGAGAATGAGATTGAGTTATAGAATGACAAGTTTTTAATTGATAAGTTGTATGCATAAATGAATGCGTAGTTGATGGAGGGGGAGGAAAAAAATCACACTATGAGCAAGACACTATGAGGGAAAGGGCAACAAATATGTTGACTAGCTCATCAATGTAGTAAGCAATGGTAGTGTCAAAAAATGGTGTTTCCTCGAAGAAGGTGCAAATAATGTTGATAGTAGAATGAGAAGGGCTATTATCTATGATGTCAGTATCAATATATTCTTCCAATGAGTGTGTAGGAATTGGTGGAGGATTTAGAGAGAGTTATTGAATCTCATATTTTGGAGTATGGATGGTTGTAGGGTGATATCCTTATCTAGATTTATCAGTGGGTAATTGAACATGAGGGTTGATAGGCATTCGCAAACTTTGATCATAATGTCCTAGTCCAAATACACACCAATGGAAATGTTGAAGGTAGTGTAAGGTGAAGTGTGGGTTAGACATGTGGTCTAAGGTACCAAAAAAACTAGATTATGGCAATGGAGGTACAACTATTGGGAGCGATGAGTCCAAACCTACGTAGATGAAGTTGGTACAATTTTCCAATGGACCTAGGGGAAAGATAGTACCAATGGTTAGCACCGAGGCTGAAGGACAACCAAATTCATGGGTATATTGGATCGTAGAAGGATGCACACAAGCATCATGAATATTGTATTCACCTAGACTAGAGTTCATCATAAATATGGAGACTTGGGGTGATATACAAGGTGGTGAATAATACGGTGAGTCTAAACTAGAGGATGAATATAGGATTTAGGAATTGTGGATAGTAGTGGTAGAGAGATGAAATAATTGGTCATCGAGGTGAGAGTCTCGTTGCTCCCAATCATAAAATTCAACTATAGTGGAAGGGATTGGATGAACCGCATGAAAAAACTATGAGATGAGGGGAGTATGCCTAGGTTTTAGGCTACAAGAAGATGTTAAATACTAAGGTCAAGGATGCAAGGGAAGTGGGGGTTTTTGAGGAGTAGGGAGAAGAAGGGGCTCTATGGAGGAATATGGATGAGATAAATTTGGAAGCCACAAATAATGTGGTAAAAAATGTTGAGAGGGAGGAGGAGGCCATGAGGAAGGTGGTAAGAAAGGTATGAATGGAATATGGGGATCCATAGAGGAGGATGAAGGTATGTGAGAAGAAGATGCAAGGGGATGTGCAGATATCCCTGATGAAATATGATAAGGTGAAACAATTGTGGGAGAAGATGTAGAGGTATCTACCTAATGATGCGAAGGAATAGGGAGGACCTATGTAGAATATGATGAAGGTCCTAGTGGGAGGTCAGCAATATTGCAAAACTTGAATGGGTCACCATTACCTGGAACATAATGGATGAGTCCATCATACACATACTTGAGACAGTGATGCAAGGTGGAAGGAATGTGTTGCATGTCTTTGATCCATGGCTATCTAAGTAAGATATTGTATTGCATCTCACCTTGAATAACATGGAATAAAATGGAGATGGTCCTAATGCCTACATGGATAGGTAGGATAATAGAACCTACTATGGGTCGCATAGAACCATCGAAAGCGTGAAGGTCGAGTTATGGCATGGAAAAGTGGGTAGGTGGATGTAGACACCTAAAACATGTCATGTCGAGGTGACTACTCATATGGGACATGCTAGAAGACCATATGGAAGACCTTGGACAAATACCAAGGTATAGCAGTGGTTCTAACCACTCATTTAGGCATTTTGGCCTAACTAGTGTTGGTCACGGCTGAGACCCATGGTTAACAGAGCTGACCATGCCTCAGAGCCATGGCTAGCAGTCAGAATCAGTTGGACTTTGGCCGACCCAAATTTGGTTATAACGGCCAATTGGTTGTAGATCCGAGTGGTTTGGGGGTGGAAAGATCCAGAAGCTTCCCTCCAACTGCTCCAGCTATCCATTCTTGATCTTGGCTTCCTCAAGAAGCTAAGACATAGCCTTCCTAGAGGTTATAAGAACCCCATCCAAAATGGGAAATAGAGAGATGCATAGGAGAATTTGAATGGTGAAGCCCTATCGAATTCAGTACTCACCTACTTGCATTGAGAGATTGAAATGACAATTGAAGTCATGGAGGTCTTAGGAGGCTAGAAGAATCAAGAAATGAGATTACGAGCAATCCATCAACAATCGGAGCAATTCAACCACCAAATCTATTAGAGGACACAGAGGCGACCCTTGAACCATCAATTCATCAGGGAAATCGGAGATCTAGGCCACATTTGGAGGGCAAGTGCATTTTTGGCTTAGCCATGGTTGTCAGCCATGGCTAATAGTGCTCACCATGTGACAGACCCATGGTCAGGTTCAATATCCATATTTCCTTGGTCTTTAGCCATAGGTGTTATTTCATTTGCATTAGAATAGATAAATCAGGTGTATATTTGCTTTATTAGAGACTTTTGTCTAGTAGAATTAAGATTTTAGGTATCTTTATTCTCATTTGGCATTTGTAGTAAGTAGGACAAGAATGCTTACATTTCATGCTTTCATGCTTTTGATTTCATAATTAGGGCATTAGATAGATAATTTTATCTTTCCTTTACATCTTTCATGGCAATATTTCATGTTTAACATAGGTTTACCATGTTTCTTGCACTTTCTTGATTTCAAGCTTTCATGGCATCTTTTTGTATAACTTCCTTTTAAAGCCTCATCAAGAGAGGCCTCCTTTATTACTAATATGCTTCTTGTTGTTTATTGTATGCAGGACTAACAGGGTGTTGACATGCAAGGCAACAAATACCTCTAATCATGGAGAAGAAGGTCATCGATACCTTGGAGCAGTTCGTGTGCATTTAGGAAGTCTACGAATTACACCTACCCTTGCGTGGGGATTTTTCTATGATTGTAATAATTGTATCACATTGGGTATCCCTAAGAGGGATGGATTTGTAATCGAGTTTCATTGGAAATTTAATAAAGGAAACCCTTCTTTTGGTTATATGCAAATTTGTTCATCTTTTATGCTTTATATGTGATTTTCAATTATTACTAGCATTAGGTGTATGCTTCCTGGATTGCTACAGAAGGTGATCACGGTGGGAAATCTGAATTTTATGCCACAAAATACTGATGCACTATGTTTTGTGATGTTAGGTACTAACCATGGCTGAGAACCATGGTTAATAGTTGTAACCATGGCTGACACCCATGGGCAATAGTTGCAGCCACACCACAGAGCCATGATCAATAGAACACAGACCATACAATAGGCAGCCAGATCATCATCGAACTTGGATCTGAGGTAATATTCATTTCCCTATATTTTTCCTACTCTATCTATGTCTGATTTTCTAGAATGCATAAAATGGTAGATTAATTAGGAAACATAATGAAAAGGTAAAAGAAAAGGATGAATCCCTAGGACCTTTTTTTAGTTTTTCCTACTAGTCGCTACTAGGAACAACGGACCTCTGATTGCAGTCCACCCTAGTCTCCAATGGTCTAGGCCATTTTATGTTGAGTTTGCATGCATGAGGCCCAATTAGTGGCCATCCCCTCATAGGTAGTTGCATTCTCTAAATTTCATTTAGCATAGTCATGCAATTGAAAAGTGAAACATTCTTTTGAAAGCATGTAGAATCATTTGAGTGTTGTTTTATGCATTTCTATTTCATGCAAAGTAAAAGGAACCACACACACCATGACACATTGTAAATGCTAGTGAGTTGGAAGTCACATCCAACCACTAGTAGGGTTCAATGATGGTGGTAGTGATTTCCATCCATTGGCCCAACTCCCTCGAACCTTTGTTACTAGACCAATACCAGACCCAATAGCCATCCATAGCCCAAAAATTTGCATGTACTCCTCTCCGGAGGGTATGACACTGACTGGGTGAGATTGGGTGAGGGTCTAGTAGTACCTGTGCTCCTTGACCATGTGTGGACTTCATTACCACACATTATAGGTTGGATTACGTGGCCTGGAGTTCATTTCCAGGTTGTCGAGCTACGAGTATACAGGTGAAATCCCTTTAACAATTGAGTATATCATCAACATTTTGAAAACATGATGAGAGTTACTTTATGATACAACAAACTTGAAAAACACATCAAACAGTTTAGGGCTCACAAAAAAAAATTTAAAAGAGATAATCATCATTGTTTACTTTGTTTGCCTTAAAACTTACATAAGAGATAATATAATATCATGGTGCATACACGGAGAGGCCGATCCGAGCATAGACCCGAGATCGAAGCCAAAGCTCCACCCAATGCACAACACAACGTAGAAGGCCCTCAACCATAGAATCCTCCTGAACATCATTCGATGAGTATTAGAGGGGATAATTCTACACATGAGGATCCTATTGAGAATACCTCGAGTATGAGGAAGTGCTAGACACTCTTCAAGGCATAGATCAAAGCATGGGGCTTCCCAACATGGGGGTCCCAAATGTGGTAGCATTTACTATGATCGCACTCCACGTGCATCCATAGGATCTACTGAGGAGTATGTCATAGAGGGATCCAGATTGGTACCCCTTCGACCTATAGCTAGGGGAGGCTTGAGACCTCCACCATCTGAGTATAGATAGGTTTAAGATCCACCCATTCAAGGGTAAACAGAGAGGGCCACTTCCGAGCATAGGCCCATGTAGACTCCCTATAGAGGTGAACCTTGTAATATCACCATAGACATGTCTAAAGTGGGAGTTAATGGTATGCCACCTCATGAGCCTTGGCATAGTAGATAGTTAGATGGTCTAGATAAAGTCCTAGGATAGCTAGGTTATAAACCTTCACCTACACCCTCTCATTCTATGAGTGTACATAGAGAAAGTATGATTAGGACCATCAGAGAGCCTAGAGAGTGCTCCAAATATTCTCATGATATGCATGCCCTCACATCCCATGTAGGCATAGAGTATATGTGATAGCTAGACATGAATGCCATCTTCACAGACAAGGGCAAGAGCGTAGCAAATCAGTCCATTGGGGGACACACCCACAAAGCTGCTCGAATAGAGCGCACACACTAGAGGCCTCATACGAATGATCACATAGATAGATCTCATAGACTGGTGTCAGAGTAGAGATGTCATATTCTCCAAGACCAATTGGAGGATGTTCATGTAGAGTAAGAACACCTCAAAAATGAGAACACTCAGAGGCAAAGGTTCATAAGACAATGCTTATATGAATAATGCATGCATGAGCAATGCATCCTTGATCAAAAGGAGCATGTTGAGAGAGAGGACCGATTGGCCAGTATTGGTTTACCTCCCATAGTGAGTATAGGGAGCGCATTGATAGATGAGCTACTTTGCAGCCTGAGTTGCACCCTGAGCATATAGACACCCATACTCACCATACGACCCAACATAGAGATCGATACCCCACATCCGAACATCATGGGCATAGGTAGTATGAAGAAGAGGTGGGAGAAGAATTAGATCAAGAATATCCTAAAATATCCCTAGTCAAAGTGGATGATGAGCCTAGTCCTCCACCTCGATAGAAGAGGAATCTGCCTCCGAAGGTGCCTCCAAGGCAATCCAGAGAAGAGGAGTTCCTATCTTCGTAGGCCTATAAGGCCTTGGTAGAAAAGGTTAAAGCTATCGAGAAGCAAGGGATGACTTATCAAAAGCCTACCTTGAATAAGATTCATAATGAACCTTTATGCCCATCAATGCCTATTTCGACCTATCCTGAGCATTTTGAGATGCCTAGGCTAGAAAATTTTAAAGGAGAGGAGGACGCTCAAGAGCATATTACGAGTTTTCTAGACATGTGCTTTTAGATCGAGAGCAATGATGCTTTGCTCCTATAGACCTTCATTACAACCCTCTCAGGCCCAACTTGAGAGTGGTTTAATCAGCTCAAGAGGTACAATATCACCAGTTTTGAGCAATTGGTCGATGCATTTCTTGAATGCTTCTCCTTTGGCATCAAGAAGAAGGTAAACCTATCCGATATGGCTACTTTAATGCAACATGATGATGATCCAATTATGGATTATGGGAAATGATGGAGAAATATGATGGCAAAGTTATCATTCTCCATCCCTACTTCTGAATTAACTTGAATGTTTATGAAAAGTTACGCAAAGCACATTTCATTATTATTATAGTTGTAGCAATATCAGACCTTCGAGGAGGCTTTGGCATAGGCCAAAGTGATAGAGGATATCAAGTTATAGGAGGGTAACTTGAAACTCAAGAATAAGAAGGAATGGAACAAGAAGAGCACTGAGAAACAATAGGCCAAGTCAGCACATATTAATCAGGTGGTTCTAAACCTTCAGAAAGGGGATAAGGGGTAGCAACAATGAAATTATCAAGCCCAACCTCCTCCTATGTAGTATGAGCAGTGCAACAACAATCAGAAGGGTAAGGATAAAGAAAGATGTCCTCCTCACATATTCACTCAATTATTAGAATCATTGACTTCGATTTTCCATCAATTATGTGAGGCAAAGGCAATAAACTTACCTGAGATTAAATTATTGGACCCTAATCAACCCAAGCCTAAGGGGTATAAGGATGATCAATATTGCATATTTCATCGAATGAAAGGCCATGACATAGAGGTATGTTGGTCATTCAAGCATTTAGTGCAAAATATGATCGAAAGAGGTACACTTCTTGTGGACAACCTGCAAGTGCCTGATAATCAGAATATGGGGATTTACAAGAATCCTCTACCCAACCATGAGGTACCAAGGAACAATGTTGGCCAAGTCAATCAAGTACGCATCGAACCACCAACCCATGGGTTCATCAGAATGGTCAACATCATCACAAGACATGTGAGGTATGAAAGTCCAAATCAACCTCCATTGCCCATTAGAGTCCAAGTTGTGCCTCCTCCAAGGGCAGCCCAGAATGTGCTAGGCCCACCAACTAGACCGGTGGTGACAATCAGGAGTAGGTTAATTCAAAACCTATAGATGACTCCAACAAAGTTGTCTATTTATGAGCTGATTCAGTAGTCTCCCAAGCATAGGGAGATGCTTATGGATATTTTAAGGTCCATAGAAGTGTAGTCCTAGGATCTTGAAGCATTCACACACTTCATGGGACACGTGCAATAGTGTCAGGAACCGATCATACAATTTTATGATCATGAAGTCAAGATGGTTTCCACTATCATAATGGACCCGCCACTCCATATTATAGCATGTGTAAATCACATACCTTTCAAGTGGGTTTTTATTGATACAGGATCATCAATCAATATAATCATGACCAAGGCATTGACATACCTGAAGTTACCAAAGATGCACATCGTACCTTCTACCTTCACATTGAGAGCTTTTAATGATGCATTATGCTCAACTATTGGCACTATAGTCTTACCTATCTAGGTGGGATTAAAGACCATCCCCATGATGTGTCATGTGATCGAAGGTGCTATGCAATACAATATACTTCTAGGGAGACCTTGGATAAGAGAAATGTATTGTGTCCCTTCCATTCTCCATCAATGTATCAAATACGTGCATGAGGGATAGGTTCACGTGGTGCCTTCAGATGAAGAACCATTCAAATACATGAATTTAGCAGATTTACTAAGGGATTTTATGCTCCCCTCAATGCACCTAGACATACGACCAGTATCACTGATCAAAGATCCAAGAGGTAAAATAAAAGAAGTGTGTGCCAAACCTACAACATCTATATCTCAATGATCGGAGCACACGATAACTACTTCTACTAAACCATCTACATCCATAGTGCATCGAGATGATAAGAAGCTAAAGGTAAATATGGGAGAAAAAGAGATAAAGCAAGCACCCAAACCAGTTGTCATCGAGGTCCCTACTCCCATGGAAGTAGAGGATGCTCAAGGAGAAGTCGAAGAGGCACCTCAACTTGCTTCACCTACGTCTTCAGTAGGGTCATCTGCACCATAGGTGACCATTCATTTGGTTAATCCTAGATTGGGGGAATATATTATGTAGAATGTGACATTTACGTTGATCATCGAGACTGCACAAGACATGGGCCGACCACAAGCCCATCACTTTCCCATAGGGATGGTGGTACCATTAGGGGTGCCTCCTAACCAAACCAATTTCATCTATGGAGGGCTCGACCAGCTTGCATCTCGCACTTCCATGGATGAGGATGATGATGAACCATTCACTATGAATGTTCATTATCTCTCTAACCTAGAATACACCCTTTGATATTTTGAGCGTTACCATTGGCATGGTTACGATCTCAGATTATTCGAGTAGGGGCGTAGGAGGCCGTATGAACCATAGTATCAGTTGCCTACTGATAGGTTTGGGTTAGGATATTATATTGGAGGATAGGATGAACTCCTCATGGCATCTTTAGACCACTTGTACCTCAGTTTGGGGGTGAAGTCGACTTCAATCCTTATCACCCCAATCCCTCTGCATTTCGAAGGGATAACCGATTAGTGTCTTACGTCACTATAGAACCACCTGAGACATATCACGAAGACATCTTGGTGGAGACCAGTCTAGAGCATATCCCAAGAGATAACTTGGATGAAAAAATCCATGAGGTAGCCGATGACATAGGCCTACAGGTTTAGATCACTAGCATAGAGATAGATTCTGAGTCAGAAGATCATTCTGATGAGGATAGTGCAGAGTCCATATTTGAGATAGGTGGACCGAGTTGCATATATGAGAGTGATGATGATGATGAGTCCTCAAACAATGAGTAATATGAGGATGAAACTGAGTTGGCTTACTTGAGCCCTCTTAATTTACGTCATCTATTACCTTCAGAGATAGTCATCGAGGATGAGCAATCCTCCATGGATGATAGTAGTTATCGAGAGTGGGCTTTCATGGGGCCCCATATTCTTGATCATCCAATTCTAGTAGGTAGTGGTGAGGGTTTTTATTATGATAGTGATGATGAAGATGAAATAGAGAGAGCCTATCTAGGGCCTCCCTACTTACATCATCGTAATGCACCATACACTATAATGGATATGCATAGAGATATCAATCTCCACCCATGCCTCAGAGGAAGAGCTCCTAACTTGGATAGGATTTATCATATGGTCTTCCCTGATCCATCGACATATAGAGAGCTCCTTGAGCCTAGCGATCCTATTTTTGAGTCTATTCATAGACCGGATCCAGAGATCCCCATACCCCTAGAACCACATCTCGGGGATGGAAGTTATATAAATGTAGAGTCACATGCATGTGGTCCTAGAGACATGATCCATTCCATCAATATGATCTCCATTGATTTGACCACTCCACTTCACAATCCAACCGATCCTTCCAAACCATTGTGTCTTGATGTAGATGCTATTGATTGGGATCACACTGACTCACCACTAGAGCCTGAATATTTCTTCCCTAACGAAGAAATGTTGCAACCTTTTCATTTTGTACTAGGCTGTGCACATGATGTTTATCATGTTGAGGATGCTTCCAATGAGGAACCCATAAACCCAGCAGATGACATCCACTTGATCCCTATGCCTCATCAGCTTGAGGAGGGATCCCACATGTCAATAGAGGAAACCTTTGAAGTGGATATCAGTAATGATCCCACCAATCCAAGGAAGGTTAAATTTGGAGAAATTTTATCTCCTGATGAGCATGCCAACCTCATCCCTCTACTGAAAGAGAGACCTGATCTCTTTGCTTGGACTTATAAGGACATGTCGGGTCTAGATCCAAAATTGGTTACTCATAACCTTTCGCTAGATCTCTCGAAGAAGCCAATCAAGTAGAAACTCAGGAAGATGCATCCAATAGTAGCCTTAATGGTTAAATATGAATTGCAAAAGTTGTTGGATGTAGAGTTTGTCATTTCCATCGACTATCCAGAATGGGTATCAAATATGGTGCCTATAGGAAAACCTGATGGAAGGATCCATATCTGTATGGATTTTAGAGACCTCAATAGGGCAACACCAAAGGATTCATTTCCATTGCCAAACATAGATGCTCTTGTAGATGCAACTATGGGTCATGAAATGCTCTCCTTAATGGATGGTTTTTCTAGTTACAACCAAATTTGGATTAAGCCCGAAGACCAACATAAAACCATGTTCATAATGCCATGGGGGACATTTTGTTATAAGGTTATGCCATTCAGCCTTAAGAATGTTGGTGCTACATATCAGTGGGCTATGACATATATCTTTCATGACTATATGCATAAGATCTTAGAAGATTATATCGATGACTTATTGGCAAAGTCATTGCTGCATTCAGAGCATGCAGAGGTCCTGAGAAAGGTCTTCGATCGCCTGATAGAGCATAATGTCAGGTTGAATCCTAAGAAGTGTGTATTTGGTATAACTTTAAGAAAGCTCTTGGGATTCATCATTTCAAAATGAGGGATCAAAGTTGACCCAGCAAAGGTCAAGGCTATTTTAGAAATGTGTCCCCCCATGAATATCAAGGAATTAAGAAGCCTATAGGGCAAAGTAGCATCCATAAAGTGATTTATCACACAATTATCAGATAAATGTTGACCCATGAATCGACTGCTACACAAGGGGGTCCCATTCAATTGGGATGAGGACTGCCAAGCAGCCTTTGTTGAGATTAAGCACTACCTAGCGATGCCACCAGTACTAGCTCCACCAAGACCAGAAGTACCATTCTTGCTATATATATCGGCAACTGATTTTGCACTAGGGACCATGTTGGCCCAGAAGAATGTGCAAGATAAAGAGCAAGCCATATATTACATTAGCCGAACCTTGGTGAGTTACGAGCTAGGATATGCATACATGGAAAAGTTATGTTTAGCAGTAGTGTTCGCTACAAAGAAATTATGGCATTATATGTTAAGTCATACGATGTATGTCATATCAAAACAAAATCCTTTGTAGTATATGATGAGTAAGATGTATCATAATACATGTACTGCAAAGTGGATCATGCTATTGATAGAATTTGATTTGGAATTCATTAGCCAAAATTCCATTAAGGGATAAGTCATAGCTGATCAACTGGCTGAGGTGCCTCTCGAGAATAGTAGGCCCCTCACCATTGAGCTTCCTGATGATGCAGTCTTCGCATTATCAGAAGCACCCAAACCCGAAGAACCGGATAACAAAGCTGACATGACCTTGTTCTTCGATGGTTCGAAGTGTGAGCAAGGGGGTGGTGCAGGAATAGTGTTGTTCATATCGTAAGGTGCTCCTATGCCCTTGTCATTCAAGTTAGACTTTCCTTGCACTAACAATAATGCTGAATACGAAGCCCTAATCTTGGGCCTCCAAATAGCTATCACCATGAAGATTAAAAGGTTAAATATCTTTGGTGATTCCCTTCTCATTATTAACCAAGTGAAGGGACTTTTTCAATGTCGATGTCCTATCATGAAGTCTTACAAAGATCTTGTTGATACTTATCTAGCTCAGTTGGAGTGGTATGACATCGAGGCAATCCCTCATTCATCGAATAGATTCGTAGACACTATGGCATCTTTGGGATCCTTAATCCCTCAAAATCCATCTACCAATTTTACTACCATCCATGTAAAAATATTGTCACACTCTATTGTGCAATGTGAAGCTTTGGATAACAAAGAGTCAATCAACATGATTCAGGTAGAACCAAACCATGAATGGTTCTACAGAGCCAGAGACTTTCTCAAGAGAGCACCCTGGGGGTCATTGATCTCATAGGGTCCTACGAGGAATGGTACTACCATTCACCATAAGGTTGTTTCCCAGTCTGCATTTGCAAATGTTAAACCATAGGGGAGCATGTTGTCTTGATAGTTGAGGCTGAGGTCTATCAGAATTGGATGTCATAGATACATGACTTCCTAAAGCTTGGTGTGATCCCTCAGGGATTGTCGCATGCCATGAAGTGCACATTTAAATAGAAAGTGACAAAGTATGTCTTGTTAGGAGATATTTTATATCATCGAAGCTACGATGGAGTTCTCCTTCATTGTCTTGAGCCCCAAGAATCATCTTGGGCAATTTTGCAAGCTCACGATGGTACGTGTGGTGGCCATTTTAGTGGCATGGCTATCATCAAGTGCATCCTTCGCATGGGCTATTATTGGCCCACTATGGAGAAGGATTGCAATGTGTATGTCAAGAAATGCATTAAATGTTAGCATCATGCTAATCTTGTGCACTTGCCATCATAGGCCTTACAACCCATTCAAGCGGCTTGGCCATTTGCTCAGTGGGGTTTGGATCTAATCGGTAAGATCTCTCCTCCATCATCGGGTTGACATACATTCATTATTATGGCTACTGAGTACTTTACTAAATGGGTGGAAGCAATCCCATTAACAATGACAACTGGAGCATGTATTGCTGAGTTCATACTCACCAATATCATAAGTCATTTTGGGATACCATCCAAAATAATCTTGGATAATGGAACGTCATTCAAGAACAAAACTGTGAGGGCTCTAACATCCAAGTACAGGATCAAACATAGTTTTGTGACTCCATATTATCCATAAGCAAATGGGCAAGCTGAAGCTTCAAATAAGATAGTGGTATCCATATTGAAAAATATGGTACAAGAACACCACAAATATTGGCACATCCAGCTACCCCTTGCATTATGGGCTTATAGGACTAGCATTCAGACACCCATTGGGGCAACTCCATTTTCACTAGTATATGGCATTGAGGCCATTATACCCCTAGAGTTGGAGATTCCAACGTTGCGCATCGCATTGAAAGAGTTCATCGATGATGACACTACGTGACAAGCTCACCTAGATCAATTGATGCTACTTGATGAACATCGCATGAATGCTCTTGAGCATCTCTGCATTTATCAAGAGCACTTAAAATGAGCTTACAATAACAAAGTCCATCTAAGAGACTTTGAGGTTGGTGATCTTATGTTGAAAGAGAACCAACAGAACTCAAATTTACCACTAGAACTATGAGACAAATTTATGGCTAATTGGTTAGGTCCTTATATCATCTCTGAGAATATTGGACCTAGGACATACCGCTTGACATCGTTGGAAGGGGTTGAAGAGCCTGAACCTCTCAACATCCTTCATCTTAAAGTGTTTTATGCCTAAAACCATCAAAAGGCCCCAAAGGCATCTATAAGCCCTTTGGTCATCCATAACCCTTTGGTCATCATAAAAGGCTCCAAAGGCATCTATAAGCCCTTTGGTCAAATAAAAAGTTATAAAATCTAAAAAAATTGGAAAATATCAAAAATTCAAAAACATTTGCATTGCATTTCATTTGCATCATTGCATTTCATTTTGCATTGCATTAGGCATGTCCATCCATTGCACTTGCATTAGGATAGTTTGTGTTTGCAATCTTACAAATGACACCACGTTTGTGTTTCAATCATGCTTTTATGTAGTATCATAATTATACATCACCCTTGTGAGTAATTGTGTTTTTCAACACAACCTTTCTTGTTGCTATGAAGAATATACTAAGGTTTTTTGGTCACTCAACCATACCTAGTGGTCTTCTCAAGAGTTTGGTAGAAATCTTGCTTTACTTTTGTAGATGAGGTCTAGTTTTGATAGCCCTTAGCATATCAGAATCCTATCACTAATATCCAAACTAAACAATCCTAATTAGGACGAGGGACAGATGAATGCTACGAAGTGGGACCAGGTATCCTGAGGTGAAAAGTTTATCTTGCTTATCCCCCTATGTGGACGGTCCAGGAAATGTTGGCAATTGGAAAAAGGACAAGTTTACCCCCTACCCGAATAAATCCCTTGCTTACAAATGAAGGAGAAAAATCCTAGAGTGAAATCCCAAATCAAGTTAAATCAAGTTCAAATTTAAAAAAATCAAATCAGTATCAAATCCCTTGCTCAAAGAAAAAGAAAAGAAAAGTACAAAATAAATAGTGGTTTTTATCACTAAAAGAGTAGTACAAAATAAATAGTGATTCTTATCACTTTACATGAGCAAGTATCCCGATAAATTGAAGAAAATAAGGGGGTGAGCTTGAATCCCTGGAATTGTCAGCACTACCGTACCTTATGCATGATGATATGTCTGATACATTAGCATCTCACTTTTGTGCAGACCAATGTTTGAATGTGGAAGAGCTAGCTTCAGGTGTCCTGTATCACCTAGTGGTCTACATCCAACTAAAATCTAAACCTAGGATTGGATAGACATTTGAGGATCCCCAATATTAGCAATGGGCTGAAAGAATCTCGTCTGACATTGGGGTATGCTTATGTCTTATCTAATATACTCATTTGCACACATAGGGATAATGAATAGTTAGGGTCTATCCTAGTGAAAGCCTTATGTTTTAGAAGTCTAGTATGGTTATTATACAACTTTTGATTAGACAACTAGGGTGTTTGAGTCTCATGGTAAACCTCAAAAATTCCCAAATAGCAACAACCAATTTTCAATGCAATTATCAAATATCATTTTCTTTTATGAGAGTTTGTTTATTAGAACTATTTGTAATATAGGTTAGATACTGGATGGATGTCAGAAATGATATTTAAATGGCCACTGACTATGTTATCCATATTATTTTAATTTACAAAGACTTATGAATAGAAACAATACATCATTGCATCTCACATAGGGGTGTACAATTTATCAATTTTTATACAAAGATATAGCAATTACATTTCATGATTGTTATACATTCTGTGGTGTCATCCATTAGATTTTTAAACCCATATTGCATTCATACATTATGTTTTAAGTGATTAAAACATACATGTTCATTTACATAGCATTCATCATAGAAAAACTATGCAATACATACATGGCATAAATTATGTCATAACATCATAAATTAAATGCATACAAGTACAATAAATTACACTTGCATTTAACAACAAACATTGCATACATATACATTCATCATAAGTAGTCCATCTACACATGTATATCATCGCATCTAATCATACATTCCATAGCTATCTAGTGCATGTCATCCATACATCACATCATATAGCATAAAATCAACATAACATATAAGCATTGCATCCATATGCATCTCATAAAACATAAACAATAAAACATATAAAATCCACACATATAATAAGTCTCAAATGTCAGATCATATATATATATGTGTACCAAAAATATATAATAAATAGTACATCGACATATGTCCAAAATACCCGTAGGCTACATCTGTGTAGGTCCTCGACCTTACACTAAAAAATGGTACAATATCATCTATAATATCAGTACTAAGAAGCACCTGCACCCCTAGTCTAAGAGGCTCCACCATCGCCTCCACCCTCCTTGTGAGTCCTCCTAGAGCTGGCACCAGAGGTCCTCTCTGACCTGTGTGATCTACGACTAGAGCTAGCTATAGACTGCCCTATCTCTCGAGTGTGAGTCCTCTGAGATCCTAGAGCCATGGACCTCTCAAGAACCTGACCATCGAGTAACCCTATCTCTCCCCTTAGAGTAGAGATGTAGGAAGCATCTACTGCACTATCACTGATGTGCTACTACACTAGAGCTCGCAGTCTCCTGATCTCTATCGACTGGTCCAGCCCTGCTAATCCCTATACTACCTAAGCTATTGGAGTAGTTAGAGGTGCTAGAGCAACCTGTGAAGAGGAGGGGTCCTCCCTCCTAGCCTTGAGTGCATCATACTGTACCCTCAGAGCATCTAGATGGGACTGTAGAAGGATGTGCTACCCTATAATCCTCTGTATCTCTATCCCTACTGAATCAATATTAGCCTATAGAGTGGTCCTCTCCTCCTCATAGCCATGCCACTAAGACTCCCTACTATGAGCCGAGACTGTAGATCCCCAACCTTTTCCTGTAAGGTAGCAATGGTGGTATCTCGATGTAGGAGTTATGTCTATAGGGAGCCTACCTAAGTCTGTAGGCAGGCAATCTGGGCCCTGAGCTACCCGATCTCACTATCAGGTGTGGCCTCACCCTCCTCGAGAGCATCACCCTCCTCCTCAGCTAGGGGTGCCTCCTCTATGGCTCCCTCACCCCATCCACCCTCAGTCCTCTAACGAACTCGGTGATCATGAGGATCAACCTTGACTCCCTCTATGCCCTCGGCTGCATCATCTAGAGTCCTACCCAAGGGGCCCTCAAAGCCTTACCATACCCTGAGTGTCCACCAAGTGTCATAATCGGTTGTAGTCCCTATATCTATCACTCCTGACTCCTAAAAGTCATCATCCTCATCACCTAGTGGAGTCACCCTAGGCCAAGTCAAGTCCCTCTCTAGAGTGAGGTGATGATAGATGGTAGGTAGCTCTAGAATGTCCTACCTAATACTAAACTATCTGGTGACACGAGAGAAGTAAAATAACTCCTGTACCTTAGACTTGCATCCGAGGAGCCATCTATCTCTACATGCTCGATGCAACCAATCATCAGCCTCCATCCATGGAGGGTAGTCTAGGTATGGGTGCCAGTCCACCTAGCCCACCTATAGTCATGAGAACTATCCAATGTAGTAAGCTAGATCTCCTACATGAGACCTACTCCTAAAGCCCTCCTGCTCATGAGGCCAACATATCGCATAACACTGGTGCACCTCCTCAATGGTGCCAATATTGAGTGGTAGGCCGATGGGATGCTCAATCCTAATATGCTACCACCCCTAGATCTAAAGTAGTAGGCTACAATCGATGCCTACTCTACTCCTCTATGTAATCTGGTACAACTCATTATAAAGCTATGCTAGTAAGGCACTCCCCCAGGATAGGATCAGAGGATGATCATGGGGGCTCGCTAGGACCTCCATAGTCCTAGCTAGGAGGTTCCAAGGGAACCTCACTCTAGAAGAGTCGGGAAGACAATCTGCATGATCAGGTGCATAAAGATGGTTGCTCACTGAGAGAAGACCCACTTTGTATACCAGTGCTCAATGTGGACCCCTCCATGGTTTGAGTGTCATTGTGCTGCATCACTATGGTAGCCAAATATGTGATCAAATATGGCATCCTTCACCTCCATGGGAAAATATGTGATGGCCTCACCATCCAGTGGGAGTCAAAATATGTGGTAGACATCCTCCAGAGTGATAGTCATCTCACTTTCGATAGGTGAAAGGTATTGGTCCGTGCATCCCAGCATCGGGCCAATGTAGTCATATAGGCCTGATCAGCCTGGATGGTGGGGAGGCACAAGACGTAGCCAAATCCCATGGCCCCAAACCAATCCTGCTCTACTTGAGTCAGTGCACCATGTAGGTTACGAAGGATCTCATATTCCCTCACCCTCATGGTCAAAGTATAGGGGAAAACTAATCAAAAATAATAAAAAACAAGCTTAAAAATGACAAACAAAATCATAAAATCTCAAAAACACAAAAAAATGAAAAAAAACACTTCTAAGATAAAAAAATCAATTAAATCTGCTAAAAAATCAAAAAAATTGAAAAAATTAAAAATTTTTCCTAAAGTCGTCGAACCGCGGTTCAGACCTATGGTCGGGATGGTGGTCAATTTGATGACCATTGGGATTTGAATCCCACCATGGCTGATAGTCATGGCCCCCAATTTGATAATTGGGAACCATGCCTACCAATCACGGCTAGGAGAAATGACCTTTTTAGGGTCATTTCCCATCCCGAGACACCCAAAAAAAATTAAAACCCTAACCCTCTAAGCTAACCTAAGCTAAACCTAACTAGGGTGAGGTTCATTATCGATGGTTTAGTGATGTTCATTAGCCCATTATTTAGTGAGGTTAATTTTAAAACCGGTAAAAGAAAATAATGAGCGAGATTTGTGTGCTTCTACCTTAGTAGCACCGGCTCCTCTAGGTTGGTCTGCCATCGGTGTGGATGATAGTGAGGTCGAGTTGCGGTAGAATTTCGTATCAAATTTATCTTCTCACCTCTTAGAGCTCTCAGATTCTCAATTGCAATAGTAAATAATGAAATTAAAAAATTGTGCAAAATGCTTAAATATTTCCTATTTTGGCCCTGACCATGCATGACAACCATGGTCCCCAAATTAGGGTTTGCCACCCATGGGTCTGACCCATGGCTAAGAAATTTGACATTTTTAGCTACTGTTGACAAGCATGACTAGCAATATGCAATAAATGCTCTCAAATCCCACCGTATGGAGTTTCAAAATGCTAAATTAAAAATACCCATCTGACCAGAATTATCAAAAAATATTAAAAATAACAAAAAAATCAGATAAATCAAAAGCCAAATGCACCTTGTATCTAGTGATTTACCCTATACACTTGGTGGTTGCAGTGAATTGCAATCCATGCAATCTGGCAAGATGAGTAAATTACCATAAGGACATTTGGGGTAAATTAGTCATCGCTGAATTGTTATGCTTCATTTCAATCCCTAAGAAGGCCCAAATGGCCGGACTGCTCCATGGGAACGAGGTATTCATGTCAATTCTTCTATGAAATTTTTAGTAGATCATCGAACAATATGATTCAACACATGCCTAATTGGAATTGCTATCATCTTGATTCCCTAGGTGTAGACACCTAAATCATGTCATGCTTAGGGGATCTGCTCACATAGACACACTCATAAGATCATAAAACATAATATTGGACTTTCCAAGCATCAACAGTGGTTCTCACCACTCATTTGGGGTCTTTTCAAGATATCCAAGCTTGGCTGATCAAACCTAAAGTGGCCGGATCCTAGCCGCTCAAGCCTAGAGTGGCCATACCTTAGCCATTGTAGATGACAATAGCCAAATCTTAGTCATTGTAGATGATAGTGGCTAAGCCATAAGAAGCAATTTTGCCAATAAATAGGCCTAATCATAGGTGGAAGTGGTAGTCTACATGCAATAAAGGTGAGCGGGAGTAACTTTGCATTCCTTTTCATTACCAGTTCACATAGGAGGCTTGAGTTTGCATTTAAACTTTGGTTAAATGACCTCCAAGCATAAAAAAGGGAAAAAAACTTCTCATGCTAATGACCAGTTCGCATAGGAGACTCAAGTGGGTATTTATATTTCAATTAACTGGCCTTTAAACATAGACAAAGGACAAAATCTTCTCATGCTAACTTGCACTATACATGAGAAATTCATCCCTAGGACTTGGACATAGACCTAGGGTTTCACACTATAAAATGTGCAAGCCTAAGAGCACAAAATATATCATGGAATATTAGAGAGAGACATATATAGACATAGATCATCGAGAGATATTTTTGTAGACACCTAAAATGCGTCATGTCGAGGGCGACTACTCATATGGACATGCTACAAGACCATATGGAGGATCTTGGACAGACTCCAAGATAGAGCAGTGGTTCTAACCACTCAATTTAGGCATTTTGGCCTAATCAGTCTGAACCACAGCCCAGACCTACGGTCTCCAGTCTAAACCATGGTTGACACCTACGGTCTATAGTCTGGACCGCAACTGTGACCTGCGGTCTTAACTGAAGTTCAGTTAGGCCTTCCATCCGAGCCAAATTGGTTGGAACGGCCAAAATATCTAGAAGAAGGCAGTTGAAGGATGAAATATTCCAGAGGCTTCCATCCCAACTGTCCTAACCACCCTTCTTGGTCTTGGCTTCTCCATGAAGCCACCCCTAGCCCTAGGGGCATGCTATAAATACCCCCTCCAAATGGGGAGAATAAGAGAAGCAAGCATTGGAGATTTGAGCAATGAAGCCCTAGTGAATTGTACACTCAAACTGAGTATACTAAGAGATAGAGCTATTGCACTTAATCCCTGACCCTTTTGCCAACATTCATGATGAATTGCATTATGGATGCCCTAGGTGCTTAGGAGAGTCAAGAAGCACAAATTCGAGGCAAACGAAGGCCCTTCACATCGAATTGACCACCAAATCAGTCTGAGGACAATGAAGGTGACCCTTGAACATCAATTTGGACAAGGAGATCAAACCCACTGCCCCTGATTTTGAGGGTAAATCTATCAGAGGTCAAACCATGGCTGTCAGCCGTGGTTCACAGTGCAGACCGCTCACCAGAGCTACGGTTTGCAACAGGTGATAGATCACCTTACTCTTTTCATTTTTGTCTGGTTAAATAGGTTAGATTAATCATTTCTTAGGTTTAATTGTAGTTTAGAAGAATTTTGACCGTGGGAATTAGCTTAGAATAGATAGTTTATGCTTTGCATTAATTAGGACATTTGTGGATCTTTTATGCACCTTTATGCTTCTATTTTGTTATCTGATCCATGCATTATTTGTCTAATGATCTCCTTTATGCTATATTACAAATCTTGATTCAATTAGCATAGTTTAAAGGTTTTTCTTTATGTTTTCTTGATCATTAGTTTAATGGCATTATCATGTATGTTTCCTTAAAGGGCCTCATCATGAGAGGCTATCTATATTTTTGATCGTGTGTTGTTGTTTCTTGATCGTAGGAAGATAGGTACAAGAGGAGTCTATATCATAATCCTTCCACATCACGAAGAAGGGGGTCAACTCCACCCCAAGGCAGTTTGTGACTAGTCAAAGGGCAATATTAATGTGCCTACCCTATTGAGGGCATTGGCAATTGTATAGACTGTATCATCATTCAAGTGACCCTAAGAGGGGCATATTTGTAATAGAGATTCATTCATAATCAATACAAGAAATATCATTTTGTTGAATTTATGCAATGTGTCAAGCTTTTACGCTTTTATGATGACTATAGACTAATACAGTAGATAGGTGCATGCTTTTTGGTTATGTCAGAAGGCGATCACGGTGGAACTCCGCATTTGTAGCCCCTGAGTGCTGACATTCTTGAATTTTTCTTATCTCAGGTGCTAACCATAGCTAACAGCTATGGTTATTTGTTGGCCCATGACTTTCACCCATGGTTCACACTGCAGCCCATAGACTAGAGCTGCGGTTTATAGTAGAAGCAATAGATAACAGAGAAACCACTTGGCATCAGATCAGGAGCTGAGGTAGGCTCTATTTTTATTCTCTGTTCTGTATTTTCTTCTCTGTGTTTTTATAGTAAGCGTTAAATCGATTGCAAATTAGGTACACTAAAGAAAAAGGGTGAATGAATAGTCCTAGTTTGCTTTCGCATTCCTTCCATTAGAAAGGTGCTGCTAGGAACAACGGACCTCTGATTGCAGTCCACCCTAGAATACAGTGACCTTGATAAAAATTGAGTGGTCGTTTGCATGCTTGAGGCCCAATTAGAGGCCATGTCATCATAATCGCATTGTCATAACATCATGTAGGACATAGCATGCATACCTTTCTAAATTTGAAACGTTCCTTTTCTTTTTATGCATATCATGTAGGAATGATCATATGAATGCTCTTTTATGCATTTGTCTTTATGCAAAGTAAAAGGAACCACACACACCACATGCAACTAAACGCTAGTGAGTTGGGCCTCATATCCAACCACTAGTAGGGTTCAATGACGGTGGGCATCATTTCCATCCATTGGCCCAAATCCTACGTACCCTTTGTTACTAGACCATACCGGATCCGAGAACCTTTCGTACCCTAGAAAATTTGCATGTACTTTCTTCGGAAGGTATAACGCTGACTAGGGGAAAATGGGTGAGGATCTGGGAGGACCTATGCTCCCTGACCATGTGTGGGCTTCATTACCACACATTATAGGTTGGATTACGTGACTTGGAGTTCATCGCCAAGTTATCGAGCTGCGAGTGTATAGGTGAAAGCCAATTAAACTGAGAATAAAATCCAACAATTTTGCAAAACATGCGAGAGTTTCTCATACTGATACAACACATTTTGAAACAACATCAAATAGTTTAGGGCTCATTTTAAAATTTAAAAATAAGATAAGCATCATTGTATACCTTGTTTGATAATAAAAGATACATCTAGACGTTAGGTACACTATGGTGGATACACGGGGTGGTCGGCAAAGGCGCAAGCCTGAAGCCAATGACCAAGCCCCAACCGATTCACAAATACACGTGTCTAGTCCTCAACCACATGAGCAAACCGAACGTCATTCGATGAGCATTAGAGGAGACAACTCGACATGAGGGGATCCCATTGAGCATACCCCTGATAGACTAGCATCAGTGCATTCTGCTAGACGTAGATTAGAGCATGGAGCTTCTCAGCTTGAGGGTGCTCCACTCGGAAGCCATTATCGAGACCGCATTGCACGTGCATCCATGGGATCGATCGAAGAGTATGTCATGCAGGGGACCAGATTGGTACCCATTCACACTAAGTCTATAGGGTGTACTATACCCCCACCTTCTGAGTATAGAAGGAATAGAGATCCACCCATTCAGGGGCAAGTAGATGGGCTCCCTACTGAGCGCAAGTCTACCCATACTCCCATGCGTACTATAGCATGCAAGATCACCATCGATATATCGAAGGTGGGAGCTAATGGAACACCACCCCATGAGAGGTGGAGGTCTAGACAGCTAGATGGTCTAGGTAGTGTGTTAGAGCAGCTAGGCTGCAAGCCTTCGGCTCCACCCACTCATGCTCCAAGTGAGCATAGCGGGAGCACCATTAGAACTACTAGAGAGCATGGAGAGGCTTCTAAGTGCCCTCATGTCTCACGTCCACCATCCATGCATGGTGGCACATAGCATAGGACACAACATGATGTCGATGCCATCTTCATAGATAGAGGCAAAGGCACAACACATCAGTTCGATGGGTACAGAACCCACAAGGTCGCTCGTACAGAGCAAGCATACCAAAGGCCTCCTACGGCTGACCAGGTCGAAAGATCATATCGACTGGCCTCTGAACAGAAATGCCAACTCCTCCAAGATCAATTGGAGGATGCTCACCTAGAGAGGCAGTGCATTGAAGATGAAGATCTTCAGGCACAGAGGCTTACTAGACAGAGGTTGTATGAGCAGTGCTTGCATGAGGAGCGCATCCTCATCCAGAAGGAGCATGTAGAGTAGGAAGATAGGTTGGCTAGGGCCGACCTATATTCTCAGGATGAGCATAGAGAGCAGGTGCATAGGAAGGCTCTTTCGCAAGCCGACATGCACCATGAGCGCGTAAGCGTTCACACTCATATCACTGCCCATCAGAGAGAGTGACCACCTTCGGTCGACAATCAGAGGTAACAACATTATGAGGAACAAGAGGGGAATAGATACAACCAAGAATATCCTAAGAGTTCTCGAGCTGAGGAGGAGGAAGAGCAATGCCCTCCACCTCGATAGAAGAATATTGTACCTCCCAGACCACCTCTGCATTGACTTAGGGAGGAGGACTTTCTCTCTTCTAAGGCTTACAAAGCTTTGGCCGAGAAGGTCAAAGCAATTGAGAAACAAGGCGCGGCTGTCCAAAAGTCGACACTGAGGAAAATTCACAATGAACCTTTAGATCCCTCGGTGCCTACGCCCCCATACCCTGAGCATTTTGAGATGCCCAGGTTGGAAAAATTCAAGGGTGATGAAGAGGCGCAAGAACATGTCATGAGCTTTCTGGATGCTTGCTTCCAGATAGAGAACAATGATGCACTGTTATTGCATACGTTTGTCATGACACTCTCTGGTCCAGCCCGAGAGTGGTTCAATCAGCTAAAGAAACATAGCATAACAAATTTTGAGCAATTAGCTGATGCCTTTCTTGAACGCTATTCCTTTGGCATCAAGAAATAGGCCAACCTTTCCGATTTGGCTATGCTAGCTCAGCGCGATGACGAGCCAATAGAATAGTACGGGAAGAGATGGAGGAGATTAATGGCAAAGTTGTCATTCCCGATTCCTACCATAGAATTAACCCGAATGTTTACAAAGAGTTGTGCCAAGCACATCTCGCTACTATTGTAGCTGTAGCAGTATGCTACATTCGAAGAAGCTTTGGTGCAAGCCAAGGTAATTGAGGACATCAAGGTGTAGGAAGGCAACTTGAAGCTCAAAACTAGGAAAGAGGGATATAAGAAGAGTACCTCAAAGCAACAGGGCAAGCAGGCCCATGTGAATCAGGTGGTACTAAATCTCCAAAATGAGGATAAGGGGCAAAAGAAATAGAATTATCAAGCCCATCCTCCTCTTGCATAATACGACCAACGCAAGAATAACTACAAGGGCAAGAACAAAGAGCAACGCCCACCTCACATATTTACGCCATTGACGGAATCATTGACATCAATTTTTTGTTAGCTCTATGAGGCCAAGGCAATAAGATTACCCGAAGTCAAGATGGTTGATCCTAATCAGCCCAAGCCCAAAGACTATCAGGAAGATCTATTTTGCATATTTCATAGAGCGAAAGGCCATGACATCGAGGTATGTTGGTATTTCAAACATATTGTGCAAAATATGATAGAAAAGGGAGAGCTTGTGGTACCAAGCAATCCCCAGGCACCGGACAACCAAAACATGGGGATTTTTAAAAATCTATTACCAAACCATGAGGTGCCCCGTAACCACACTGGCCACGTCAATCAAGTGCGAGTCGAACCACCTACCCAGGGGTTCGTCGGCATGGTCAATGTCATTACCAGACATGGGAAGTATGAACAACCGAATCAACCTCGGGCCCCCATTCAAATACAGGCCATGCCCCAGCAGTGGTAGGCACAAAATATTCCAGGCCCACCAACGAGACCGGTGGTGACCATTAGGAGCAGGTTGGTTCAAAACCTGCAGATGACTCCTACGAAGTTGTCGATATATGAGCTTATACAATAGTCCCCTAGGCACAGGGAGACTCTTATGGACATTCTGAGGTCCATTGAGGTACAGTCCCAGGATGCATAGGCATTCACAAACTTCGTGGGGCACGTACAATAGTGCCAAGAACCAATGATCCAATTCTACGATCATGAAGTGAAAATGGTTTCTACAAGCATGGCTGACCCACCACTACATATCATTGCATGTGTTAACCACGTGCCATTCAAAAGGGTCTTGATTGACACTGGTTCGTTGATCAATATAATCATGACTAAGGCACTGTACCATTTGAAATTGCCTAAATCACTCATCGTACCAACCACCTTTACATTGAGAGCATTTAACGACGCACTATGCTCTACGGTTGGCATGATTGTCCTACCTATTCAGGTGGGACTGAAGACCATTCCCGTAATGTGTCACGTGATAGAGGGTGCTTTGTAGTATAACATCCTACTGGGGAGGCCTTGGATTCATGAAATGCATTGTGTTCCCTCGATATTGCATCAGTGTGTCAAGTATATACATGAGGGACAAGTTCACATGGTTTCATCAGATGAAGAACCATTCAAGTTCGTGAACTTAGCAGATTTTCTAGGGGGCTTCGTACTCCCATCAATGCACTTGGACATACGACCCACGTCATCGGTAAGGGTTCCAAGAGGTAAATAGGTGGTGCATGTTCAACCATCGGTATCTATATCAAACAGATCTGAACATACCACTGCAACTTCTCTGAGATCGAGTGCATCAGCAATGCATCGGGATGACGAGAAATTAAAGGTGAAATTGGGTAGGAAAGAAGCAAAGAACGTGCTCGAACCAGTCATCATTGAGGCTGCCACTCCCATGGAGGTGGAGGAAGCCTAGGATCAAGTCGAGGAGGCACCTCAGCCTGCTTCTCCTGCATCATCAATAGGGTCATCCGCACCGTGGGTGACTGTTCACCTAGCCAATACAGGTCTGGGTGAGTATCTTGTGCAAAATGTGACCTTTGGTCCTATTTTAGAGACTGCACGAGACATGGGCCGATCGAAGGCCCATCGATATCCAGTTGGATCCATAGTACCATTGGGTGAGCCACCCAACCAAACAAACTTCATCTACGTTGGGTTGGATCAAGTTCCAACACGAGCACCCATGGAGGTGGATGATGACGAACAGTTCACGATGAACATTCGGTACTTGTCCAACCCAAAGTATGCCATGCACATTTTTGAGCTCTATCATTGGCATGGATACGACCTTGGTATTTTTGAACAAGGACGAAGAACCCCTCTTGAACTACATTATCAGTTGGCAACTGATAGGTTCGGATTGGGATTGTAGATTCAGGGACATGATGATTTACTCGTTGCATCATTGGATCATTTATACCTGAGTCTGGGGGACGATGTGGATTTTAATCCATATCATCCTAACATGTCTAGTCTTTGGGGTAGCAACCCAATGGTGTCAGTCATCACCATTGAGATACCGGAGCTTGAACATGAAGAGTTCTCGGAGTAGAACCCCAGAGGCAACCTGGGTCATCAAAACCATACCACAATCGATGATACAGGTATGCAGGGGCACAACCCCACCATTCTAGGTGATCTCGATTCAGGAGATATTTGTAGTGAATATGGAGAGGAGTCCACCTCCAAAATAAGTGGACCGAGTTATGATGCAGATGGTGAGTCCTCAAATGATGATCAATCTGAGGAGGAAATTGATCGAGCCTTCGTGGTTCCGGTATTTCTATGCCATTTACTACCTAGAGAGCAATTAGATGAGATACAAGAGCATTTCATAGTCGATAGTGATTATGAAGATGAGATAGAGTAGGCCTACTTAAGGCCTCATCCAGCTAATCTCCCAATATTTGTGGACACGATAGAGTGGTCTACTCATAATAGCAATCATAGCGATGAAGATGAGATGACCGATCCGAGGCTTGTATATCCGCTACATCTATTGTCTACGGAGTCAGAGTATGTTATAGAAGAAGTGCCTCTTAACACTGATCGCTCTGAAGAGGAAGCAGAGCCATTTTTTGCATTGGTGTCATATATACGATCGTTCTATCCGATTTATCCGGATAGTGATGATAGTGACCGTAGAATCAGATACATGGGGCCACATCTGGCAGATCACCCCTTGCATATGGGGGGAAGTGAAGGATTGTATTTGGCCAGTGATGATGAGGATTCATTGGAGATGGCCTATTTGGGGCCTCATCACCTACGTAATCGGAATCCACCTCGGGGTCCACCACCTATCACAGCTATGGGCTTGCATCGAGAGATTAATCTCCATCGCCGCCTTAGGAAAAGAGTAAATTTGGAAGAGGAATATCAAAGGATATTTCCCCATCCACCTACTTATGCTGAGCTACTTGAGCCGAGAGATCCCATTTTGTAGTTAGTGCACAGGGAGGATCCAGTTGTTCGGGCATCCCACAGGGAGGACCCATTCATCCCCATACCATCTGAGCCAGATCTTGGGTATGAAAGCTACACAGATGATGTAGAGTTCAGTCCATGTGGTCCTGGAGATCAATTCCATTCCATCAACATGGTCTCCATTGATTTGACCATTCCACTCCGCAATCCAGTAGATCCATCCAAACCATTGCATCTAAACATGGATGCTATTGATTGGGATCATGTTGATTCGCCAGTAGAGCCTAAAGACTTCTTCCCGAATGAAGAAATGCTGCAACCATTTCATTTTGCACCAGGATGTGCTTATGATGTCTATAATGCTGAGGGTGCTTCCAATGAGGAACCCATAAACCCAGTCGATGACATCCATTTGATCCCTACGCCTCATCAGCTCGAGGAAGGGTCACATATGTCAGTAGAGGAAACCTTCGATGTGGATATTAGTAAAGATCCCACCAATCCAAGGAAGGTAAAATTTGGAGAGAGTCTCACTCCAGATGAGCGTGACAACATCATCCCTCTACTGAAAGAGAGACCTAAACTTTTTGCGTGGACATACAAAGACATGCCAGGTCTAGATCCAAAATTGGTTACCCATAACCTTTCGCTAGATCTATCAAAGAAGTCGGTCAAGTAGAAGCTCAGAAAGATGCATCCAACAGTAGCCTTAATGGTGAAATATGAATTGCAAAAATTGTTGGATGTAGAATTTGTCATTTCCATCGACTATCCAGAATGGGTATCCAATATGGTGCCTGTAGGAAAACCAGATGGAAGGATCCGTATTTGTATGGATTTTAGAGATCTCAACAAGGCAACACCCAAAGATTCATTTTTATTGCCCAATATCGATGCTCTAGTAGACGCTACTGTAGGTCACGAAATGCTCTCCTTAATGGATGGTTTTTTTGGTTACAATAAAATTTGGATTAAGCCCGAAGACCAGCACAAAACCACATTTATAACGCCATGGGGAACATTTTGCTACAAAGTTATGCCATTTGGTCTTAAAAATGTTGGTGCCACATATCAGTGGGCTATGACATACATCTTTCATGACTATATGCATAAGATCTTAGAGGACTACATTGATGATTTGCTAGCCAAGTCATTACTGCATTTCGAGCATGCGGAGGTCTTGAGATTTTTGCCTTTAGGGATGGGGGTTGGGTTTTTTGGTTTTTGGGGTTTTGGCTTAGCCTTCAAGGCAAAGTAGCATCCATAAAGTGATTTATCACTCAACTATCAGATAAATGTCGACCCATGAATCGACTACTACACAAGGGGGTCCCATTCAATTGGGATGAGGACTGCCAAGTAGCTTTCACTGAGATTAAGCATTACCTAGTGACGTCACCAGTATTAGCTCCACCAAGGCCAGAAGAGCCTTTTTTGCTATATATATCGGCAACAGACTTTGCGTTAGGGACCATGTTGGCCCAAAAGAATGTACAAGGTAAAGAGCAAGCCATATATTACATTAGTCGAACCTTGGTGAGTTACGAGCTAGGATATGCATATGTGGAAAAACTATGTTTAGCAATAGTGTTCGCTACCAAGAAATTATGGCACTACATGTTGAGTCATACGATATATGTGATATCAAAACAAAATCCTTTGTAGTATATGATGAGCAAGACATATCATAATACACGTACTGCAAAGTGGATCATGCTATTGATAGAATTCGATCTGGAATTCATAAGCCAGAAGTCCATTAAGGGATAGGTCATAGCAGATCAGTTAGCTGAGGTGCCACTATCCAATAGTAGGCCTCTAACAATCGAGCTTTCGGATGATGCAGTGTTTGTAGTATCCGAAGCTCCCAAACCTAAAGAACCAGAGAACAATGTTGATATGACTCTGTTCTTTGATGGTTCAAAATGTGAGCAAGGAGCTAGCATAGGGATAGTGTTTTTCACACTCGTAAGGAGCTCCAATGCCATTGTCATTCAAACTAGACTTCCCATGCACCAACAATAATGCTGAATATGAAGCCCTACTTTTGGGCCTCCATACAACCATCGCCATGAATATCAAGAGACTAAACATCTTTGGTGATTCCCTGCTCATAATTAACCAAGTGAAGGGACTATTTTAGTGTCGATGTCTGGTACTGAAAGCCTACAAAGATCTTGTTGCCACATATCTAGCTAAACTGGAATGGTACGACATCGAGGCAATCCCTCATTCATCAAATAGGTTCATAGACACCATGGCATCTTTGGGATCCTTAATCCCTCAGAATCCATCTGTCGACTTCACTACCATCCATGTCAAGACGCTCGCATCCTACAGTAGAGCGTGCAACCTTTGATAACAAAGAATCAATCAACATGATTAGTGTGGAGCCAAAAGCTGATTGGTTCTGCAAAGCTGAAGACTTTCTCAAGAAGGCACCCTAGGGGTCTTTAACCTCCCAGAGTCCTATGGGGAGTGGCACCACCATTCACCACAAGGTTGTTTCCCAGTCTGCATTTACAAAGATAAATACACAGGGGGAGCAAGTCATCTTAGCAGTCAAAGTTGAGGCTTATCAGAACCGGATGTCACAAATCCAAGACTTCTTAAAACTTGGTTTGATCCCTGAGGGATTGTCATGTGCTGCAAGGTGCACATTCAAATAGAAAGTGACTAAATATGTCTTGATAGGAGATATTTTGTACCATCGAAGTTACGATGGAGTTCTCCTTCATTGTCTTGAGCCCCAAGAGTCATCTTGGGCAATTTTAGAGGCTCATGATGGTACGTGCGATGGCCATTTCAGTGACATGGCCATCATCAAGCGCATCCTTCGAATGGGTTATTATTGGCCCACTATGGAGAAGGATTGCAATGTGTATGTCAAGAAATGCATCAAATATCAGCATCATGCTAATCTTACGCACTTGCCATCATAGGCCCTACAGCCCATCCAAGCGGCTTGGCCATTTGCTCAGTGGGGGTTTGATCTAATTGGCAAGATCTCTCCTCCATCATCAGGCTGACATACATTCATTATTATGGCTACTAAGTATTTTACAAAGTGGGTGGAATCCATTCCCTTAACAATGACCACTGGAGCTCGCATAGCAGAGTTCATAATGGAGCATATCATAAGTCATTTTGGGATACCATCCAAAATAGTTTCAGATAATGGAACTTCTTTTAAGAACAAAATTATGTGAGCTTTAACATCTAAGTACCACATCAAACATAATTTTGCAACTCCATATTATCCATAGGCAAATGGGCAAGTTGAGGCCTCAAACAAGACTGTGGTAGCCATCTTGAAAAAGATAGTGCAAGAACACCACAAGGATTGGCATATACAGCTACCCCTTGCATTATGGGCTTATAGGACTAGCATTCGGACTCCCACTAGGGCAACTCCATTTTCACTAGTATATGGCACTGAGGCCATTATGCCCTTAGAGTTGGAAATTCCAATGTTGCGCGTCGCATTGAAAGAGTTCATCGATGATGACACCACACGGCAAGCTCGACTAGATCAATTGATGCTACTGGATGAACATCACGTGAATGCCTTGGAGCATCTCCGCGTCTATCAAGAGTGATTAAAATGAGCTTACAATATCAAAGTCCACCAGAGAGACTTTGAAGTTGGGGATCTTGTGCTGAAAGAAAACCAACAGAACTCGAATTTATCGCCCGATATGCGAGACAAATTTGTGGCTAATTGGCTAGGACCCTATATCATATCTAAAAATATTGGTCTAGGTACCTATCACCTGACGTCGCTAGGGGGTGTTGAAGAGCCTGAACCTCTCAACATCATCCATATTAAGGCGTTCTATGCTTAGAGAGTGTAGTAAAAAAGGCTCCAAAGGCATCTATAAGCCCTTTGGTCAGTCAAAAAGGCACCAAGGATTTCTAAAAAATTGCTTGGTCAACCCAAAGGCTCTGAGAGTTTTTTCCAAACTACTCGATCATCCCAAAAGGCTCCAAGCTCTCATTCGAGTGATTTGGTCATGTCAAAAAAAGCTCCAAAGGCATCTATAAGCCCTTTGGTCAGTCAAAAAGGCACCAAGGATTTCTAAAAATTGCTTGGTCAACCCAAAGGCTCCGAGGGTTACTTAAAGCCACTCGATCATCCCAAAAAGGCACCAAGGATTTCTAAAAAATCACTTGGTCAACCCAAAGGCTCCAAGAGTTCCTATAGCTTCTCGGTCATCCTAAAAGGACTCCAAGCTCTCTTGTTGAGAGTTTGGTCAACTAAAAGGTTCCAAAGGCATCTGTAAGCCCTTTGGTCAATCCAAAAAGCTCCAAGGATTTCTAAAAATTACTTGGTCAACCCCAAAAAGCTCCAAAGGCATATATACTCATCATTTGGTCAAATATGAAAGCTCAAAAATTCATAAAAATTTGAAAATATATAAAATTCCAAAAAAATTGGTAAAGCATAAAATCCAAAAACATTTGCTTTTGTAGTTTGCATTTTCATACATGCATTCACCTCATCATATTGCATTTAGGCATTTGTCATCCGTTGCATTCCACAGTAGAGTGTAATGTGTCTATCAAAATCTTACAAACGGTCACATGTTTGTGTTTCAATCATGCACCCTTGCATTTATCATAATTCATTGCATTCATACACGATACCTATTGCGGAGAAATATGTATGTATATTAAGTTTTCCAGTCACTCAAACATACCTAGTGGGTTCTTTAGATATTGTAGAAAGCTTGCTTTGCTTTTATAGATGAGGTCATTAGTTGGGATAGTGCTTCAACATATCAGGATCCCATCACTAAGCAAAACAATATAAAATCCTGCTAAGACAAGAGATGATGAAAGCTGCGAAAGCGGTCTTAGGTATCTAGAGAGATGGGTTTCATGACCTGCTTATCTTGCAAATAGTTCGGTCTAGAGTGGTGAACCTTGGCAAAAGGACAAGAATTTCCCCTACTCGTACATAGATACAAAGTTAAATTTCAAGTTCAAAAGTGGAAAAATTTCAAATCTCAAAGGTCAAAGTTCAAAGTTTACAAGTCAAAGTTCAAAATCCCAAGTAATATAGTGAATCAAAAGCACTATAAAAATCCCTTGCTCAAAGTAAAGCGTAAATGAAACGTAAAAAAAAAAATAGTGACAAGAATCACTACATATGAGCAAGTATCAAAAAAAAAATGGGGTGAGAACTTGAATCCCTGGATTGTTCACCATCTCGAAAACCATAGAGTGAACCCCGATCGCAGCAATGGGTTGAAAGAGTCCCGCCTGCTTCGGAGTAGTAGTTCTATTGGGTGATCCCTAATCGCACCAATGGGTTGAAAGAGTCCCACGTGCTTTTAGAGGGGTAGCCCTGATCAATTTGCAAGATGAGCTAGCTCTAGGTGCCTAGGTTTGTCTAGCTGTATAAGTCTAATCAAAGCTGAAACAAGGATGGTACGATCGTATGAGGAACCCTATCTCACATATGGGTTGAAAGAGTCTCGACTGACATACGGGGTATGCTTATGGTCTATCTAAAAATACTCACATGCACACACAAGGATAATGAATAGTTGGGTCTGTCATGGCAAAAGCCTTGTCCAATAAAAGCCTTGTACAGTTAGTATGTGATTTTTGGAGAAGTCTACTAGGGTGTTTGAGTCTCATGGAAAACCTCAAAAAGTTCTCTCATAGCAACAAAATATCAAATACCACTAGACAAAAAGTGAAAATATCAAGAAAAATAAAAATAAAAGAGTCATCCATTTATCAGAATGCATTTTACAAAGCACAATCAAACATATAGGATAGATACCGCATGAATATCAGAAATGATGTTTAGACGGCCACTGACTATATAGTGCAGCAAAGAAAAATATATAGAATGACATATTCATTCATTAGCATTATACCAATCCATTTTACTGCATTTCATATATGGGTGATTAATTGATTAAGTTCTTGTAATGAGAATTATCAATTATTTTGCATGATTGTTATACATTCTGTGGTGTCGTATTTTAAAATTGATATACACAGTTTACATTCATTCCTTATGTTTTAAGTGATTAAAGCATACAGGTTCATTCCCATTAGATTACGATTATGTACATAATGCATTACCATACATTGCATAGCATACCATAACTTCATAAAAATAAACGCATGCCCACAAAGAAAAAACAAATATGCATTAAAAATAAATAGTGCATCCATATGCATACATCATATATGGCACATCTAATCATCTAGATCATTGCATCTCATCAACATCATCATAAATAAGATAGCTATCTAGTGCATGTCATCCATACATCACATCATATAAACATAGCATCAACATAAGCATTGCATCCATGTGCATCAAATAAACATAAAATCAAAAATAAATATTGGTACACATAATGAGCCATAAATGATCAAGTCATATATATATATATATATATATATATATATATATATATATATATGTGTGTGTGTGTGTGTCCAAAAGAGTACATAGGGAGTGTATCAAAATGCTCGTAGGCTACAAAGTGTGTAGGTCCTCGACCTTACACCCAAAATAAATATGGCATATCAAAAATGTAGTCTGCATCTAGTAGAGCCCAGATCTAGTCTGCTCCCCCTGTACCGAAGCTCTCATCGCCTCCCTCAGCATTGTGCTCTGGAGCCTACTCTCCTATCTACTTTGGCACCCATGGTGGGTCCTACTATGGATCTTGCCTACCTCCAAATCCTAAGGCACCCAGCACATGAGAAACTGGTAACTGAAGTAGGCTAGTCCTCTGACCAGTGGCCCCTGAAGTCTACCCTACATCTCTAGTCCTGGCATGCGATGTCGCACCATGTGTGCTAGAGGACCTGTATGTCCTCTCAGTCCTATGAGTCCTATGACTCGAGCTCACCATAGACTATCCAAAGGTCCTAGACCTAGTCCACTGAGACTCTGAAGTGAAAGGATCCTCAGGAACCTATAGCCCATGCATCTCAATGTAGCCGACTAGCTGATCAATGCGAGCAAGTCGGGCTGCATGCATCTCATTGGTCCTCATGACCATGCTACATAGTCACTCTACCTTAGCCATCAGATCCTGACCACCTACTAAAGCTACCATTGGTGCTGCCGGAGGCCCCATAGTAACCTGAGGAGGCAGCATAGCCCCCTCAATGCCCAGAGGAGATCCCTCTCCACCTCTACTGCAATATCCTATGCCTGTGCTAACTCTAGTGTAGTCTGTAGTCTCTAAACCTAGGTCTCTACATCTATGGCCCATGTAGTGAGATCCTATATCTGATCCTATGCCTCAGTCAGGCGCCTATCCCTATCAGCTACCTTCACCTCCAAAGTGGCGATAGTAGTATCTCGCTCTAGTTGTTGTGTATGGAATCATCCAAGCTAACTCTACAAGTCAGCCACCTGAGCTAAGAGTAGCCCCTCTATACTATCGAGAGGGACCTCACCCTCCTCTAGAGCCTCCTCATCTAGATCAATCTTAGGAGTCTCCTCAGTGGTGGCCTTTGCACCCTAGCTACCCTCTATCCGTTGGTGCACCTTACGCCCATTGGGATCCACCTATGCCTCTGCCTAATCTAGCTCTTGGCCTAGAGGCCATCACATGTACCATCTGAACATGGACCATCACCTGTCATACTCTAGAGTGGTCCCAGTAGTCTCAACTCTAGTCTCCTAGTAGTCATCAGGAGCATCTTCCAGAGGCTCAGGAATGATCCACTGCAGATCAGTCTCCATGACCAAGCATTGATATCTGATAGGGATCTCTAGAATGTCCTGCACCATGCCAAACTATCATAGGACATGAGAGTAGAACTGATACTCTCTAATATTAGCCTTTCATCCGATAAGCCACCTATCTTGGTGAGCCCATCAAAGCCAATTGTCCACCTCAGGCCATGCGGGGAAATCCATGTAGGGGTGCCAAACATTGTTTCTTGACCTGAGTGATGCAAATCAAGTTATGTAATGCTCTATGTCACCAACATGGATCCTTCTATGGGCACTGTATCACTCCAAATTTTTCACATCCTTACCTTTAGGCTATAGGATCCGTGCCCGGAAGGAGGATGGGAAAAGGATGGCATGGTACCTCGGACTGAGAGGCCTTGCCAAGGTCCCGCCTCTCGGGGGAGGTGTATTATGGTGATTTTTTGATGGATGGTGGGTTCCCTAGGAAACATTTGAATGGCGGTTTCCACACCTAGGTTGGGAATGTGTTTAATGTGTTCAGTTTTATCTTTAAACATTCGAGTCCTAGGTTTGGCCAAATGAATCTAAGTTGTTCTATTATGAAAATGTAGACTAAATGAAATACAACAAACAAATTTTAAACATGAAATAGAGAGAAAAAGCTAAATTACAGAGCTATACCTGATCCAGATATCTGATGGAGGTTCTAATTTTTGAAGCAGACAGGATCGTCTGGAATTTGATAGGATCATCTCTGACCTACAAGATCATCTGAGATCTGACGAATTTGTTAGACGAATTCGTCAGAGACCTGCAAACAGATAAATAGGCATAGAATACAAAAAATGCAGCAATGCTAATAGAGGATAATGATGTAAAATGACAATAAGAATGTTAACAGATAATCCCAAATAGAAATGCAAGTAAGTTGCAACACTTTAATAGCTAATCATGACCTTATTATGCAATTAAACTACATGGGTGAACTCCAAGATGTAGAATAGCAGAAAATAATAAATAAACTGACTAGATGTAGAATAAAATAGCAGATGAGAAGAGAAAAATGCAAACTCTGGGCACTGATTGCCCCCAATGTAGGCTACAGTCAAGATCATCTCGGATTGGTATGAAATCATCTCGTATTGAACAAGATCATCCATGACAAACTGAGCTTGCTCTGGTTGAAGAATGACAAGGTTCCTGCAACAAAATTTGGATAGGACAAGTGCAGATGATAATTCAGGATGTTTTAGTGTGTGTAGAGTCAAGTTACAGGAAATTTCAGCCAGGGGGATGCCAAGGGGGAGTCCTAAGTTTAAATAGGCTTAGGAGGGAGGTTAGGAGGTTGGATATCATCCAAATTTGGGAGATCTCCAAAGGATAGGTATCTAATGGTGCACACTTTTGCCCAGATTAGAGACGCCGTTGGAACAGAGGCTAATTGTGAAAAATCAATTTTGGGACAAGATTGTCTGGACATCCTAGCCCAGACAAAATCGTCCGATCTGAGGATATATCATTTGATCGATGAAAATATCATAAAATGGTCAAAACAAACTCTAAAAATGGCATGGGAAAGGAGGAAATGGGTTAAACGATGGTTTGGAAGCAGTTTTGGGGGTTAAAATTTGAATTTGAATATTTACTAGAGTAATTGTAATTATTTAAGGTTTTACTGTGCCAATTTTAGGGTGCTACATTTTGCCCCCTCTTTAGCGAATTTTCCAAAGAAAATATGTTAAAGATGAGTTCTTCTCGATCTATGAGAAAGCAAAAATTATTTCTATTTTTAGGTGACGATTCTAGGTCGAATCGTACGACAACTTACTATGGTGCCCCCTCCGTGTTTTTACCCAAATCGAACGTTTGAGGTAAAAACGTGAAAAAGCAAAATTTTAAAATGTTTTTAATTGTTTTTTAATAAAATTAATAAAAATAAGGTAAAACCCTAATTCATTGTTACTGTTCATTTTCCTAGTTTTTAGAGCTCTGGAGACAAGATGGTCGAGACAGTGCACAGATCGATAGAGTTCTGGCGCGGACTACAGGTAAGGGTCTAAACTGAATTTAGAATGCTTTAATTTAGAATTTCATGCTTTTTAGATTATATTTGATTTATTTTTGAGCATCGTGGCCATTTTTGGGTCGTCGACATCGTCGAGACAAAATCGTCTCGATTTTGTCGATATCGTCTCAATATCACCGATTTCTTCCAGAGGCGAAATCGACGAAATGGGGACGATTTTGTCAAAAAGGGGATGATTTCGACTGGAAAAATTGGAGATGAATTTTCTCAAATTTGGGACGATATCGTCCAATAGTGGACGATATCATCATTTATGAAATTGAACTTATTTTAACTTGCATTTTTAATTAATGATTTTTATTGTTGATTTTGTTTATTTTGTAGAGAGGATTACTAAAGAGCAGAGAATGGAAATACGATGGACTAAGGGATGACTTGGCTGCCCTATCTTAGGTAGAGCGAGATCAGATGGCTCAGGTCAGCTTGCATCATGTGGTAGAGATGCCACAGGTTTCTACAGATATGGGACTATTGAAAACCCTAGCAGAGAGGTGGTATCCAGGTTCTTCTTGTTTTTGGTTACCGACAGGGGAGATGACTCCCACATTGGAGGATGTATGGAGGATTTTGAGGATCCCCATACAAGGATGGCTAATCACTCCCATGGCCAATCAAGGCCATGCAATGATGCGACTATGCGGTGATCCAAGCTTCACCCTGGAGAAGGGCAAAGTGAATATCGAGTTGTTGTGCCAGATGCCTGGGGCATCTAGACTCACACGGATTTTGGCTAGGGTAGTAGGTGGTATTCTTATAGCACCCTAAAATTGGTGCAGTAAAATTATAAAATTTACATTCACCTTAGTAAAAAATTTTAAATTCAAATTTAACCTCCCAAACCGCCCGTTAACCGTCGAGAAATCCGTTTCTCAATTTTCCACGCTATTTTTAGAGGTTGTTTTGACCGTTTGACGATATCATCGTTGATCAGACGATATCGCCCTAGATTTGGAAATTTCGTCTGGACTAGGACATCCATATGATCTTGTCGCAAAACTAAATTTGCATAGTTGGAATCTGTTCCAACGGGTCTCCAATCTGGGTAGAAGCATGTCCGTGCCATTGGGACCCTCCCCCGTTGGAGATCTCCCAAATTGGGATGATCTCCAACCTCCTACCTACTCCTTCTAAGCCTATTTAATATCTAAGATTTTCCCTCCCCAACCCCTGGCTGAAATTTTCTGCAAAGTGATTCCCTCTACATTAGAACATCCTAATCTTGCATTTGCACTAGTTCCACATCGATTTTATTGCAGGTACATCATTGTTTTTTAGTCGGAGCCAACATCCATCGTCGTCGATGAACCTGTTCAGATCGGAGGTGATCCTGTCGAATGCGAGATGATTTCGTACTTATGCGAGACAATCTCGACTGCAACCCACATCAAGGCAATCAGTGCCTAGAGTTTGCTTTTCTCAACTCTGTTTCTATCATTTTATTCTATAAATTAGATTATTTATTCAGTTTTTATGTTATTTTGCATTTGGAGTTCACCCATTTAGCTTAGATTGCATGCTAAGTTCATGATCTGCTATTAAAGTATAGTAATTGGCTTTAAATTTTGTTCTTAAATATTGTTCAGTATTCATATTGCTATTTGGTGTAATTTGCCTCTGTTAGCACAATAGAATTTCTTGTATTTTGCATCTATTTTCTGTCTTGCAAGTCTCTGGCGAATTTGTCTGACGAATTCGTCAGATCTCAGACGATTTTGTCAGTTTCAGACGATTCTATCAGATTGCAGGTGATTCTATTAGATTACAGGCGATCCAGACTGCTTCAAACGTCAGAATCTTCTATAGACATCCGGATCAGGTATTTTTCATTTTCATTCTATAAAATTCTCTGTTTTCTGCTTTCAAATCTGTTTGCTGTATTCATGAAATTTGTATTTTCATGTAGTTTTAATTTAGATTCATTCGGCCAAACCTAGGATATGAATTCTTAAGGTTAAAACAAACTCATAAAACACATTCCAAAACCTAGGTGTGGAAACTGCCACTAAATGTTTCCTGGTGAACCCACCATCCGTCAAAAAATCACCAAAATACACCTCCCTTGAGAGGCGGGACCTTTGCAAAGTCCTCTCAGTCCGAGGTATCATGACATCCTTTTCCCATCCTCCTTTCGGGTGCGGATCCTATAGCCTAAAGGTAGGGATGCAAAAAATTTGGAGCGATACATTTTGGTGAACCCGATGCAGAAAATTTCTAGTTCATATAGATTCCTTAGAAGCTGATCTTATAATTAGGAGAAGATGGAACAAAAATCCTAGAGCTATGTTATATTGTAAATATTGTCGTGAGAATTATTATTTCCAACCAGCATCTGAGATAGATAATATCACCATAGCCCTTTTCATCAAATTCTTAAAAGAAAACTTTCAATTTGAAGAAGAACATTTCATGACCCCTGAACAACTCGAACCTATTAATGATATTCATAAGTTATTCATAGAAAACTAGCTCATTTACTTTCAGTATTATTATTGCGTGCATCTATTGTTTTATTTGCTGTCTTTATTGTATTATTTCCAAAAATTAAAGAAAAACTAAAAAAATCAAAAAACTTAGCAAAAACTTAAACACTTAAATTTAAAATATTATAGTAGGTATATAGTAAATATATACCTCTTAATTTGTTGCATATATATATATATATATATATATATATATATATATATATATATATTTGCTGAAATCAAAACTTAGCACCATGCCTAAACTTAGGAATGGCAAAGAAACTTTAGGGGAAGGAGAATATTGGTTACAAGATACAACTGAGAACCCAAATGTCCTTCTTGGAGATTCAAATCTAGAAGGAGAAACTCTAGGTCAATCAGATGAAGAATTAGGGGAAGATAAAGAACAAGAAGCAAATGTTAAAGAGGATGGATCCTCATCCCCTAGAGTAGCTCCAAATGGAACTATTGCCTTTGACAATGCAGAGCATTTCAAGAGATTTCTCATGGAAAACATTGATGACCTTAATGTGGCAATTCACCTTGATAAAGGGCAAATTAGTAAAACTCAAGCAGCCATGGAATATATGTGCAATATGCAGACTAATCCCTTGTCTTTCATTGATCAAGAAAGTGACAAGGGTGGACCATCCAATACGGATATGGTCACTATAGCCCAAAGTATGTCAAAAAAATAGGTTACCCAACCCCCTAAGGAACCTGTTACTCAACCTAAAATCACTCCCGCACAAAAGAAAATTCCCTTCACTACTTTATTTCGCCAAACTATTGAGCAAAATGCTTTAAGTAAACAGAAACCTAAAACTAAGCCAAATACAAACTTTCAGCAATCTGGAATACAACATAATACAGCTTCAAAATTCCTCCATAATACTTTTCCTACCAATACTTTACACAACAGTAACATGGCATCTAATCTGCATGTTCCTCCATCCTATGCCCATAACACTCATGTCAATGCCCTACCGAACCAATATGGGGGGCAAACTAGTAATCTGGAAGCCATGGTGAAATAATTAGCTTCACGTATGGACCAGATAGATCCCTATCGTCCCTTGTATAATTATCGAGAGATCTGTAGTCAACCTTTGGATCCCATAGTTGTAGCTCAACCATACCCTAAACATTTTCCCATGCCTGTCCTGCCTATATATAAAGGAACCGAAGATCCCATAGAGCATCTTCGCATGTTTAGGATAGCATGTCACGACATATCGCATGACGAATTTCTATTACTAAAAATGTTCCCCAAAAGTTTAGGTGGAATGGCATTAGAGTGGTACTATCAATTGCCCACTCATTCTTTAAGAAACTTCGAAGAAACAACTGAATCATTTGTCCATCAATTTAGTGCCTACATCGAGAGGCATGTAACTATTAAAGACCTATACAATTTAAAACAAGATAAGGATGAATGCTTTGCCGATTTCTTAGCTAGATGGAGGCAATTGACAGGAAAACTGCACTTTGTGCTACCCTATAGGGAAATGTTAGACATTTTCATCAATAATTTACAAGAACAACTATCTTATGAACTATCAACTGCTACCCTAACTACCTTCGATCAAGCTATAGATTTATCTCGAAGAGTAGAAGATGCCCTCATTAGGAGAGGCCAACTTAGGAATAAGGATGACGAGAAAACATCTAGAAATCAATATAAAAACAAACAGGTTGTCGGTGATGGAGTCATTGACAGCAAAAATGTTGCTAATATCAATGCAACGAAGACAACAGAAAAATTCATATTGAAACCTCCTGACAAGCCTCCTCGAGAATTCACTAGATTAAACCAACCTTTGTCAACTATTTTACCTCAATTACTCGAAAGAGGTTTGATCCAATTACCCGCTATCCGGGAACCTGACCCAAGTATACCCGGATATAGAGCTGATTTGCACTCTGATTTCCATAGAGGACCTGGACATTCTACCAACGCTTGTAAGAGATTGAAACATAAAATACAAGATTTGATTGACAATAATGAAATGGAAGTGCAAGCCTTCCAACCTAAACAAAACCCTCCTAATAATACTCAAAAGACCATTCCCCAAAATCAAAATCAAAATGCCAATCAAACTTTAGACATATTTCAACACCCTTTACCAAGACATGGTAAAGAGGCGGCCAATCAAATTGAACATCATAATGTTCCCCCTCCTACCCGATATGTAGGAACCATTAGTGGACAATTACCTATTCAGGATTCTCAAATATTTGACATGACCTTATCCCTAGTTACAACCAGGCCCTTACATAATTTTCAAACTTTTGATTCTAGTGATATAGAATCAGATAGTGAAAGTGAACTAGACATTACTTCAAACCAATCGAATAGTTCTGAAAATGAATCAGATCCTATTCAACCTGTCACAGATGCTATGGTTCCAGAAGAACCATTTCCTAGAAGAGTCACTACTCGACCTTCTTCTAATATAGTCCTTCCTTATGAACAAGCCATAAATTCTCAACCGAGACCAGTTCAACGTCATCACTATAACATCATAGGTACCATTGGAGTCGTTACTCGACAACAAGCTCAAAATTCCCAACAAGAACCAAACCAGAATGATGGATCAGCTCCATTCATTCTGAAAAATCCTAATAAAGGGAATCATGCTCCTAATATCCAATCTAAACCCCCTTACAGCATTAATGAGCAATTGTCCAACACTACGGCCAGAATTTCCCTCTTAGATTTATTAAGATCCTCTCCCACCCATAGGGATGAGTTGATGCTTACATTGAGCCAAATTATGGTGCCTCAAAACATTCAACCTGAAGCTATCGCCAATACTATTATCACTCGAGAGATTTATTGTATTGATTTCCGAGATAAAGATATCCCACAACACAGTTTACATAAGGACAATCCTTTATACATTATTGCTTTAATCGGGGATTTAGCTGTCAAATGAGTTTTGATTGATAATGGCTCATCTCTAAACATTTGCACCTTTGACTTCTACCAACGATTTGGATTTAGAAGTGATGAAATGAAGAAAATTGATATGATCATCAAAGATTTTAATGACGAAACACAAGAAACGTGTGGAGTTATCACCCTCCCATTGCAAGTTGGTCCTAGAACCCTAGAAACAACCGTGTTTATTGTACATTGCCCAGCATCATACAATATACTTTTGGTTCTCCCTTGGATCAACGCCATGCGAGCAGTCCCATCAACTTTACACCAATGTGTTAAATTTGAGTTTAAAAATTAGTTGGTCACTATTCATGGTGACCCTAGACCTTTTGATATGTGTGCTTTGGCAGAACCAGTTGGAGTGCAATTTTGCCCAGCTCTGTCATCCACACATCCTAGTTCTTATTTTTCATCTAAAACTGTGAAACATAAACCCATAACTTCAATGAGTTCCCCTCCATTAACTTCATCCTCCTATATAGATCAACAACCCTCTAAACAAATTACTTTAGAACCTCAAAAAGATTTCAAATCTACAACCAATTCTTCAACTACTACCCCTACAAATTCAAAACCTCTAGACACATCTATCATCCCTTCCACATCTCAAGACATAGGTAATAAACCTTCTACATCTTATGCCCTTTCTGATGAACTATTACCCGATTTATCTACAACCTTAATATCAGAAAAAATGAATGCTTTCATGCAAGATTCAAACCTTTTAAATAAATTGCCGCCATCTCCTAGTACTTTGGGCCTCCCACAACCTATGGGAAGTACTTACCAAGTCGGGAGTTGTGCCTTCATTTATAAAGGATATGACTGGGGAAGAATCCCTCGAAATATCAAAACTCATCATGAGGGATACGCTCGGTGCTATTTTACCAATGATTATATTAAAGCTAAACCCATGATGCTTAAAATGGGATATAAAGGGAAAGGCTTGGGACCTTTCCAAAATGGAATGAAAGAACCTTTCGAGGTAGAACCGTGGCCTTCCCGCTATGGTGTGGGCCTATTTCCTAGTAAGTTACAACCCTTTCCTTTTAAAGAGGATGATCACCTCATATGCTATCAATATTATTTGGATAGGCATGTTGATTTGCCTCTTAATAATCAGTCGTTTTCATGCAACATGCTATCCATAGCATACCCTGAAATGATTGCTGACCCCGATGAAGAGTTGGAAGGAGATATCTTCCATGATGTCTCTCGTTGAAGAGATGTTACACAATGGGTTTTATTTTGATGGTTCTATACCAACTATAGCCCAACTTGAGGCCACTGATCCTCAGAATGAATTATCTAAATTAACCTTACAAGAATTACAAGAATTGGGCATTTCACCTGCCCCACCTAATTTTGAAAGAGATCTACACATGGAGGTAGAAAATGTCATTAAAATTAACATTGGAACTGAGGACAATCCTCACATAATCAATATTGGAGCAGAACTAAGTCCAGAAAAAAAAGAACAATACATTGCATTCCTTAAAGAGTATGAAGATGTCTTCGCTTGGACATACGAAGATATGCCAGGTCTAGACCCTTCCGTAGTCATGCATCATCTAGTGGTCCATCCGGATGCTAAACCGGTTAAACAAAAACTTAGAAAAATGCATCCCAAAGTGGCTTTGCTAGTCAAAGGGGAGTTAGAAAAACTCCTGAATGTTATCTTTATACAAGCTATTGATTATGCTGAATGGATCTCAAATGTAGTTCCAGTCACCAAGAAAGAAGCTACCAAAGTTAGGGTTTGCACCGATTTTAGAGATATCAACGCTGCATGCCCTAAAGACGACTTTCCTCTTCCAAACATGGATCAAATTATTGACTTTACTGGCCGGAAGTGGGATGATGTCCTTAATGGACGGATTCTCCGGTTATAATCAAATTCGGATAGATCCTGAAGACCAGGCTAAAACAGCCTTTATTACCCCCTGGGGGTACCTTTTGCTGTAAAGTGATGCCATTTGGCTTAAATAACGCAGGTGCAACTTACCAACGAGCTATGACCTACATTTTTCATGATATGATGCATGATATCCTACATGATTATGTAGATGATATTATAGCTCGCTCTCTTATTGAAGATCATCATTTGGATGATTTGTGAAAAGTCTTTAATCGATTACGAGAATATCTCATTCGATTAAATCCAGCAAAATGTATATTCGGAGTTAAGTCCGGAAAACTATTGGGGGTTTTAGTTTCTTTACGTGGTATCGAAATTGACCCTCTCAAAATTGCGGCTATCACCGATATGCCCACACCTACTAATATATCTGAATTACGAAGTTTACAGGGTAAACTTCAAGCTATCCGTCGCTTCATTGATAAGCTGGTAGACAAAACTGGTCCTTTTCTCAAACTTCTTAAGAAGGATGTCCCTTTCAATTGGGACACAGAATGTAGAGAAGCTTTTGAACTTCTCAAACAATATCTCCTTAACCCATCGGTGCTTTCACCGCCTAAATCTGATCGCCCATTTCTCCTCTATATTTTTGCTTCAGATTTTGCCTTAGGAGCTATGTTAGCTCAACTCGATGATGAAAAATGAGAACGTGCTAATTATTATATTAGCCGAACCTTCATCAGTTATGAAACCCGCTATACAGCGTTAGAGAAGCTATGTCTAGCAGTAATTTTTGCTACGCAAAAATTATGACATTATATGCTTAGTCAAAAAACGTATGTCATTGCTAAATACGATCCCTTAAGGTATCTCATGAGTCGACCTTATTTATCGGGTCGCACAGCCAAGTGGGTTCTTGCTCTAAGCGAGTTTGATCTCACATTCATAGGACAAAAGTTTGTTAAGGGTCAAATCATAGCAGATCAATTAGTTGCTGCACCCTTAGAGTCTACTCATCCCCTCATTATCGAGTTTCCTGATGAATGCCTTCAATTAGAGGCAGACCTTGTTGAACAATGGTCCTTATACTTTGATGGAGCCCGATGCATGAGTGGGGCTGGTGCGGGTATTATTTTAATATCTCCGCAAAAACATCTTATTCCTCTGTCCTTCAAACTGACCTTTGCTTGCACCAACAATACTGCTGAGTATGAAGCTCTAATCCTTGGATTACGAGCTGCTCTAGCACTAAAAATTAAACACCTTTTAGTTTTTGGGGATTCCCAATTAGTTATAAACCAAATTAATGAAGTTTATCAAACCCGAGATGATAAACTTTGCCCATATAAGGCCTATGTTTTACAACTAATGTCTTTATTTGATCAAGTCACCTTGGAAGCCATTCCTCGAACTAGCAACCGTGCAGCTGATGCCATGGCCGCAGCTGCATCTCTCCTGCCCTTGGAGTTAGACGACGAATATGCCACTATCATTATTCATCGACTCCAGGAACCCGCTTCAACTAAGTCATGCTTAGAGCCTTTGGATGTGTTTCTAATCAATGAAACTACTCCTGAACCTTGGTATACAGACATATTTGATTTTCTCCAAAATGGGACTTTCCCTGACAATTCTAATAGAAACCAGCGTCGATTATTACGTCGACGAGCAAGTCACTTTGTAATAATTGGCAATACTTTATATAGGAGATCTTTTGAAGGTATCCTATTAAGATGTTTAAACTTAGAAGATTCTAAATCAGCCTTGAGTGAAGCCCACGATGGATCTTGTGGAGGACACTTTAGTGGTAGTGTCATTTCTAAAAAGCTCCTTCGGATAGGATACTTTTGGCCTACCATGGAAACGGATGCACATGAGTATGTGCGCCATTGCGACAAGTGTCAAAAACATGCTGACCTTGTCCATGCGCCCGCACAAGAGCTGCAGAGCTATTTCATCTCCTTGGCCCTTTTCTAAATGGGGCTTGGATATTATTGGTAAAATCAATCTTGTGTCATCTGATGGACACAAGTTCATCATAATCGCCACTGAGTATTTCACGAAGTGGGTTGAAGCTATGCCTTTAGCTTCTTGCACTGGCACACAAGTTTCTAAATTTATTTTTAATCAAATTATTTGCAGGTTCGGAATTCTTGCCAACCTCATCTCTGACAATGGAACTCCTTTCAAAAATAAAGATGTTAAAAAATTATGTCAAAAATATAAGATTCAACATCGCTGGTCCACCCCCTATTATCCTCAGGGTAATGGTCAAGCAGAAGCATCTAACAAAACTTTAATCAAAATTCTCAAAATATTAGTCAATAAAACTGGCCGTGACTGGCATATTCAATTATATCCAGCCTTGTGGGCTTATCGAACTAGTGTTCGAACCCCGACGGGCACTTCACCATTTGTTTTGGTATATGGTGTTGAAGCAGTTTTTCCATTTGAATTGGAAGTTCCTTCTTTGGCTCTGCTACTTCAAGATACCGAAGTAGGAGATGAATATCATGCTGGCAGACTCAGTTAGCTGGAACTCCTCGATGAAAAATGCATCAATGCTTTGGAGCATCTCCGTGCTTACCAAAACAAGCTTAAAAGATCATATGCTAAGAAAGTTCGTCATCGATCCTTTGAGATTGGCGACCTTGTTTTAAAAGAAAATCAAAAAAATACAAATGCAACCAAAGAACTTAAAGGTAAATTTGAGCCCAACTGGCTCGGACCATACATCATTACTGCTAAATTTGAATCAGGAGCATATAAATTATCTACCTTAGATGGTAAAGAACTTAAAGAACCCATGAATATTTTGCACCTTAAACGTTACTATGCATAAATTTGGTCATTTCATCCATGTATATATTTGTTCAAAATCATTATCTTGTATTTCTTTCAATTTATAAAAATCCAAAAACACCAAAAACATTCATAAATCTCCAAAATCTTCAAAAACTATCTATTGCATTTATTTAAAGCACTTGTTAAGTTCCTTTTGCTCAAAAACTAAAATCAAAATAAAAATCTAAAAACAGCTATATGCTTGACTCTTTCGAAACCAAAACAATATACATAAGAAAGAGAGAGTCAACATTCTCAAAACTTCTCAAAAGTGTTTATATATATTTTCTTACAATTATTGCAGTTATATGTTTCAACTTATTTTGGATAAATTAGCATTTATTTTGAATCCCTCACTTGCACACTCACAAAAAAATAAATATCTTGCTTTTATCTGGCATGATTACTAATCTCTCTTATATCAAAGTTCACAAATTTCAATTAAATAAAGTTTGAGCATAGAGAATTGATCTTGTTATTTACCTAAACCAAGCACATCTTTTCACAATAAAATGATTATATTTGTAATTTCCATGTTTTGCTACATAGTAGAACTGATTTCTTGAGTGAAAAGTTTCCCCTGCTATCCTATCATGCACATGGTCTAGAATCTTTGAGAATTGGCAAAAGGACAAGCTCACCCCTACCCAGAATAAAAATCCCTTGCTCTACAGCTAATCCGAGCAAGTATCCCTAGCAAAGAAAAAGAGAAGAAAAATTCAAGAAAGAAGAGAAAAGAAAAATGTTATTTCAGCAATGTTCCAAGTATTATCAAGCAAAAGAAATACAAAAAGAAAAATAAGCAAAGTTCAAAAGAAAGCAAGAAAGCAATAAAATCCCTTTCCCTACCCTTTGAAAAGAAAAGAAGGGTTGATGAGCTTGAATCCCCGGAATTCTCAATTATTCGAAAACCGTGAGGTAAGCCCCATAACAGGTGGTTTGTGCCCAACCCGCTTGGCCTTGGGTAACTCCTAGCGTGGCGATATGTCCGTCACATTAGCGACCTTCTTTTGTACAGACCTATGTCTCGCTTATGGATTAGCTAGCTCTTGATAATCCGACCTACATAGTAGTCTAATATGGTTATATGCATCTACATCATGGTTAATGAACATTTATTTGGTTTCCTCAAATCACTTGTATCATAGTATCTTGCTCAAAACTCGTAAATGAACAATGCAATTGCACACACATTTGTATTTGAGAGATTTTGTTTATCATTAGGATAAATCAAGATCGGAAATGAATTCACATATGCACATGGGATTCCTTATAAATCTAACTTTTGTCTTCAAAAATACTTTGAAATATTATTTTTGCAACTTGTTTGGAATAATCAAGTACAATTATTTTTCACAAAGACAACTATAGAATTAGAAAAATCAAAAATTTCTTCCAAATTACACAAATCAAATCATATATATCTCGGTTGACTTTCGCGACGATGGTATAGTTTCAAAACCAAAATTGGAATTTTATGCCTAGCGCAAGTCCTCATTTTCATCTTTTATGTTCATCAAAAAATCAACCATGCAATAAAACTATCCTTTCTTTGATTTTCGCGATGATGGTATAAGTCTATACCTACATATTCTATGCCTAGCGCAAACCATTGTAACAATTTTTATTCCCCATTTTATCAAAAATCATAAAAACCATATGACTTCATTTTACACAAATTATGCTTTTCAAAAGCAAACCCATTTTTTCACTATTTTTATGTCATTATGTCAACCTTCAACTTTGCAATGATGGTATAATTCCTAAGGAATTATTCACAAATTTTATCACACTTAGGAATTTATGCCTAGCAAAAATCATTTTAAAAATATTTCATGCATAATATTTTTCATGAAAGTCTGAAAACAAACCAACCATCATCATCATCATTTGCACTATCACAACAAAGTCTTAAGACAGTCTCTTAAGCACTCTTTTACTTTTCGCAATATTTCTATACTGGGATTAGCTTGACGACCGAGTGAGCGGCGACTCCATGAAATGGTCTATAATAGCGACAATGTCCTTTGAAATTATTGTTAAAAGTCCCCTTTTATTTTTATCAAATTATTGCATCACATACAATCACTTTGTTACATCAGATTATTTCATTTAAAATTTTATAGCATGACATTCAAATCATATTTCCAACGACATAATTACATCCGATTATTAAATCAATCAATTAAAACATCTAAAAGCATCATAGAAATACATAACACAATATAAGTCATATGATCAAAAAAATCTCATCTATATATATATATATATATCTCAAAAATATATGTACATCATCTCAGCTAGATTGGTATGCCACAATCCATATCTTGGCATACTCAATCAAATGTCCTCCGAGCAGTGTCTCGAGAGCCCCTAGAGCTCTCAGCCTCATCTCCTCCCCCGCCCTGCGGAGGACGAGGTGGCCCCATCGCAGTATGTGTGGTACTGCGAGTCCTCGTCGTCGATCGGGATGAGCTCCTCGACGACCCTGTCCTGATCGGATCTGCAATAGCAGCCGACAGCTGTACCCTCTGGCCCTCGGGCACCATCTGAAAATAGATCCCCTGGTAGAATGCGGTCTGAGCAACCGACCGCATCAGCTCCTGAGTGCTCGCCCCTCCGCCCCGTGCCCTGAGGCGTGCAATCTCGTCTCTGAGCTGTGTCACCTCAGCTCGATGTCGTGCAGCCTCATCCTGCAGAGTCTGCACCTGTGTCTGGAGATGGATATTCTTCGTCCGGAGAGTCGCCGTCTCGCTGCTCTCTCCTGTGTCAATGCCCTTGCCCTTATCGGGCGATGGTGGCCTCTCTCTCTGTGGAGATGGGGGTCTCTCCTCCCTCCTCTCCCGCTACCGTGGCCTCTCCTGTGCCTCGTGGCCTCCTCTGCTCTCTCCCACCGTGACCCTGGGCCGCCTCTATCGCCGCTCGGTGCCGCCTCCCTATCCGACGCACAACTGCGTGGATCGGACCCTGTGCCCTCGTCATCCGAGGAGGGTGGATGCCTACGTACCAGGCATCGTAGCCATCGGCTACTCCTGCATCGTCCCCATCCACTGGCTGGATGGGGGCATCGTCTGCGTCCTGGCTCCAGAAGCGCTGCATGTCAGGAGCCCCGCTAACCGTGGTGTTATCCCGGACAGTCCGGGAAAACTCATAGTCCCTGAGAGATGGGATCCCCTACTGCAGACCGAACTGTCTCAAAACTCGATCATAGCGGTGGAGCTCCACCTCTCCTCTCTCCATCCATAGCCAGCAGACTCGCCTGATGCGAGCCAGCTCCTGTCCATCCTCGGCCCACCCTGGGTGCCCTCTCCATGGCCTCCAGGTGATCTGATCCGGGACCAAGTCATCCAGTAGCCTCCGGGACATCGATAGGTCGATCCGCCACTGTGACCCTCTCCGGAGCCACCAGTAGAAGACTCGGGGCCTCTCCCCATCCACCCCTATCAGTGGAAGCCCTACCGGCCTCCGCACTGCAATGTGCTCCCAGCACCAAACCTGTAGGAGCGATGTCATCACCAGACATCGCCCGCCCTTGTACACGACCCCATACAGGATCCTGTACAACCGGCATAGAACAAAGCTACCCCAAGAAAACCTGTACCCATGGTCTCTCATATCGTAGATCACATCTACGAGCATCCATGGTACCCTGCATCCGCTCTGGTGGCACAGCAGAAGTCCACCAACCACTCCAGCTAGAACTCGTGTGAGTCTGGATGCCCCAGGCATCTGGCGTAGTGCCTCGATATTCACTCTGCCCTTCTCCAGGGCGAAGCTCGGGTCACCACACAGCCGTCCCATAGCGTGGCCCTGATTGGCCGCAGGAGTGATCATCCGTCCTTGTATGGGGATTCTCAGAATCCTCCATACATCCTCTAGTGTGGGAGCCATCTCCCCTGTCGGTAACCAGAAACAGGAAGACCCCGGATACCATCTCTCTGCTAGGGTTGTTAGAAGCCCCATGTCCGTGGATACTTGTGGCATCTCCGCCACATGTCGTAAGCCGGCCTGTGCCAGCAGATCTCGCTCGCCTGTGTCAGAGCGGCCAAGTCATCTCTCAAACCTCCATATTTCCACTCCCTGCTCTTTAGTAATCCTCTCTACAACATAAACAACAAAACAACAAACAATCATTAATAACAATTCCAGTAATTAATAATGCAACTTAAAGATCAATTTCATGTAATTGATGATATCGCCCACTATTGGACGATATCGTCCCAAATTTGAGCATAATCGTCTCCGATCTCGCTTGTCGAAATCGTCTCTAGATTGACGAAATCGTCCCCCTTTCGCCGATTTCGCCCTTGGGCGAAATTGACGAAATTGAGACGATTTCGTCGAAATCGGGACGATTTCGTCTCGATGACGTCGACGGCCAAAAATGGCCGCGATGCTCCAAATTCACCTAAAAATCACTTAAAAAGCATGTAAAAATTAAATTAAATCAGTTCTAGCTAAGTCTAGGCTCTTACCCGTAGACCGCGCCGGACCTCTGCAGATCTGTGCGTCGTCTCCACCATTTTTGCTTTAGAGCTCTAAAAACCAAAAAATGAATAGTAAAAATGAATTAGGGTTTTACCCTATTTTTCTTAATTTTATTCAACAATAATTTTTTGCTTTTTCGCGTTTTTACCTCAAACGTTCGATTTGGGTAAAAACACGGAGGGGGCACCATAGTAAGTCGTCGTACGATTTGACCAAGAATCGTCGCCTAAAAATGGGTATAATTTTTTGCTTTCTCGTAGATCGAGAAGAACTCATCTTTAACGCATTTTCTTCGAAAAATTCGCTAAAGAGGGGGCAAAATGTAGCACCCTAAAATTGGCGCAATAAAATTATAAAATTTACATTCACCTTAGTAAATAATTTTAAATTCAAATTTAACCTCCCAAACCGCCCGTTAACCGTCGAGAAATTCCGTTTCCCCCTTTTTCGTGCCATTTTTAGAGGTTGTTTTGACCGTTTGACGATATCGTCGCCGATCAGACGATATCGCCCCAGATTTGACGATTTCGTCTGGACTAGGACGTCCGGACGATCTTGTCGCAAAACTGAATTTGCATAGTTGGAATCTGTTCCAACGGGTCTCCAATCTGGGCGTAAGCGTGTCTGCACCGTTGGGACCCTCCCCCGTTGGAGATCTCCCAAATTGGGATGATCTCCAACCTCCTACCTACTCCCTCTAAGCCTATTTAATCTCTAAGATTTTCCCTCCCCAACCCCTGGCTGAAATTTTCTGCAAAGTGATTCCCTCTACATTAGAACATCCTAATCTTGCATTTGCACTAGTTCCACATCGATTTTATTGTAGGTACATCATTGTTTTTCAGCCGGAGCCAGCATCCATCGTCGCCGACGAACCTGTTCAGATCGGAGGCGATCCTGTCGAATGCGAGATGATTTCGTACTGATGCGAGACGATCTCGACTGCAGCCCACATCGAGGCAATCAGTGCCTGGAGTTTGCTTTTCTCAACTCTATTTCTGTCATTTTATTCTGTAAATTAGATTATTTATTCAGTTTTTATGTTATTTTGCATTTGGAGTTCACCCATTTAGCTTAGATTGCATGCTAAGTTCATGATCTGCTATTAAAGTACAATAATTGGCTTTAAATTTTGTTCTTAAATATTGTTCAGTATTCATATTGCTATTTGGTGTAATTTGCCTCTGTTAGCACAATAGAATTTCTTGTATTTTGCATCTATTTTCTGTCTTGCAGGTCTCTGGCGAATTCGTCTGACGAATTCGTCAGATCTCGGACGATTCTGTCAGTTTCAGACGATTCTGTCAGATTGCAGGTGATTCTGTCAGATTACAGGCGATCCAGACTGCTTCAAACATCAGAATCTTCTGCAGACATCCGGATCAGGTATTTTTCATTGTCATTCTGTAAAATTCTCTGTTTTTTGCTTTCAAATCTGTTTGTTGTATTCATGAAAGTTGCATTTTCATGTAGTTTTAATTTAGATTCATTCGGCCAAACCTAGGATATGAATGCTTAAGGTTAAAACGAACTCATCAAACACATTCCAAAACCTAGGCATGGAAACTGCCGCTAAATGTTTCCTGGTGAACCCACCATCCGTCGAAAAATCACCAAAATACACCTCCCTTGAGAGGCGGGACCTTCGCAAAGTCCTCTCAGTCCGAGGTATCGCGACATCCTTTTCCCATCCTCCTTCCGGCGCGGATCCTATAGCCTGAAGGTAGGGATGCAGAAAATTTGGAGCGATACACTTCTACTGTGCCACCAAAGCGGATGCAGGGTACCATGGGTACTGACAGATATGGTCTACGACATGAGAGACCATGGATACAAGTTTTCTTGGGGGAGCTTTGTACTCTACCGATTGTATAGGATCCTTCATGGGGTCGTATACAAGGGCGGTCGATGTCTGGTTATGACATCACTACTACAAGTTTGGTGCTAGGAGCACATTGCGATGCGAAGGCCGATAGGGCTCCCACTGATAGGGATTGACGGGGAGAGGCCCCGAGTTTTCTACTGGTGGCTCCGGAGAGGGGCACAACGATGGATAGATCTACCAGCATCCCGGAGACTACTAGATGACCTTGTCTTCGACCAGATCACCTGGAGGCCTTGGAGAGATCATCCAAGGTGGGTCGAGGATGGACAGGAGCTGGCTCGCATCAAGCGAGTCTGCTAGCTGAGGATGGAGAGGGGAGAGGTGGAGCTCCATCGGTATGACCGAGTTTTGAGGTAGTTTGGTCTATAGCAAGGGATCCCATCTCTAAGAGACTACGAGTTTTCCCGGACTGTCTGGGATAACACTACAGTTAGCGGGGCTCCAGATATGCAACGATTCTGGAGTCAAGACGTAGATGATGCCCCCATTCAGCTAGTGGATGGGGACGACGTTGGGGTAGCCGACGGCTACGATGCCTGGTACACAGGCATCCGCCCTCCTCGGATGATGAGGGCTCAGGGTCCGATTCACGCAGTTGTGCATCGGATGGGGAGGCGGTGCCAGGCAGCCATTGAGGCAACACAGGGTCACGATGGGAGAGAGCAGAGGAGGCCACAGGCTCAGCAGAGGCCATGGCAGTGGGAGAGGAGGGAGGAGAGACCCCCTTCTCCATAGAGAGAGAGGCCACCATCGCTTGATAAGGGCAAGGGTGTTGACACTGGGGAGAGCAGCGAGACAACGACTCTTCGAGCTGAGGTTGCCCGCCTACGGGCTCAGGTGCAGACATTGCAGGATGAGGCTACATGGCTTAGAGCTCGGGGTGGAGGAGCGAGCACTCAAGATTTAGCATGCGCTATTGCCCAGGTTACATTCTATCAGGCTCTATATTACTAGGCGATGCCAGCAGAGCAGAGGGTGCCATTACCAGCTCATATTGCAGAGCCTATCGTGATGGGGTCATCTAGGACATCATCACGATCGGCATCCAGGACTCATGGCACCACACGGACTATGATGGGGCCACCTCCTCCACCTCAGGGTGGGGGAGGAGATGAGGCTGAGAGCTCGAGGGGTTCTCGAGGTGAGGCTACTGCACTACACAGAGATTGTATATTTGATTGAGAGGATTGAGTATGCCAAGATGTAGATTGTGGCATACCAATCTATTTTTGATATGATGTACATATATTTGATATATATATAGATGAGATATTTTTTGATCATATGACTTGTCTTATGCGTTTGTATGATGCTTTTAATGTTTTGGTGTGATTGATTTGATGATTCATGTAATTATGTCATTGGAAAATATTATGGTTTAAATGTCATGCTTTAAAAATTTAAATGAAATAATCTGATGTAACAAATTGGTTGTTGTGATGATAATTTGATAAAAAATAAAAGGGACTTTTAACAATAATTTCAAAGGACATTGTCGCTGTTATAGACCATTTCATGGAGTCGCCGCTCACTCGGTCGTCAAGCTAATCCCAATATAGAAATATTGCTAAAAGTAAAAGGGTGCTTAAGAGACTGTCTTAAGACTTTGGTGTGATGATGCAAATGATGATGATGATGATTTTGTTTTCAGACTTTTCATGAAAATATTATGCATGAAATATTTTAAAATGATTTTTGCTAGGCATAAATTCCTAAGTGTGATAAAATTTTTGGATAATTCCTTAGGAATTATACCATCATTGCAAATTTGCATATTGACATAATGACATGAAATAGTGATAGGTGTTTGTTTGTTTTAAAGCATAATTGTATAACATAATGATTTAAGTCATATGGTTTTTATGATTTTTAAATGAATGGGGAATAAAATTGGTACAATGGTTTGCGCTAGGCATAGAATATTTAGGTATAGACTTATACCATCATCGCGAAAATCAAAGAAGAAAATAGATTGTTTTATTGCATGGTTGATTTTTAATTTTTGAAAATAGTCAAAAAATATGAAGATGAGGACTTGCGCTAGTCATAAAATTCCAATTTTAGTTTTGGAACTATACCATCGTCGCGAAAGTCAAAAGTTATATATAGATGTAACTTGATTGTATGTTGTGAAAGAAATTTTGATTTTTGATAATGCATATAGTTGTCTTTATACTAAACAACTGTTCTTCAAAGAAGAAAATGAATTTATTCCAAACGATTTGCAAAAAATATTTCAAAGTATCTTAAAGACAAAAGTTAGATTTATAAGGAATCCCATGTGCATATGTGAGTTCATTTCCAATCTTGATTTATCATAATGATACACAAAATCTCTCAAATACAAATGTGTGTGCAATTGCTATGTTCGTTTACCAGTTTTGAGCAAGATAATTTGATACAAGTGATTTGAATGAACCAAATAAGTGTTCATTAACCATGATTTAGATGCATATAACCATACCGGACTACTATGTAAGTCGGATTATCAAGAGCTAGCTAATCCATAAGCAGACATAGGTCTGTACAAAAGAAGGTCGCTAATGTGACAGACATATCGCCACGCTAGGAGTTACCCAAGGCCAAGCAGGTTGGGCACAAACCACCTGTTATGGGGCTTACCTCACGCTTTTCGAATAATTGAGAATTCCAGGGATTCAAGCTCATCAACCCTTCTTTTCTTTTCAAAGGGTAGGGAGAGGGATTTTATTGCTTTTGCTTTTGCTTTCTTTTGCTTTTCTTTTCTTTTTTTTGCTTTTCTTTTGTATTTTTGCTTGATTTTTGAGATAATGCTTGAAACATTGTTGTAATGATATAAAATAACATTTTTTTTTTTCTCTTTTTCTTGAACTTTGCTTTTCTTCCTATGCTAGGGATACTTGCTCGGATTAGTTGTAGAGCAAGGGATTTTTATTCTGGGTAGGGGTGAGCTTGTCCTTTTGCCAATTCTCAAAGATTCTAGACCATGTGCATGATAGGATAGCAGGGGAAACTTTTCGCTCAAGAAACCACTTCTACTATGTAGCATAGCATGGACATTACAAATATAATCATTTTATTGTGAAAGGATGTGCTTGGTTTAAGTAAATAACAAGATCAATTCTCTCGTGCTCAAACTTTATTTAATTGAATTTTGTGGACTTTGATATAAGAGAGATTAGTAATCATGCCGGATAAAAATCAAGATATTTATTTTGTGTTTGTGAAAGTGAGGGATTCCAAATAAATGCTAATTTATCCAAAATAATTTGAAATATATAACTCGCAACATTTGTAAGAAGAAATATATACAAATACTTTTTTGAGAAGTTTGAGAATGTTGACTCTCTCTTTCTTCTTTATTTTGTTTTGGTTTCGAAAGAGTCAAGAATATTGTTGTTTTTATTTTTATTATTTTTGTTTGTTTTTGTTTTTGTGTAAACAAGTTTGATATATTTTTAAAATAAGACAACATGCAAAATATGTACAAATGATGAAATGACTAAATTTTATGCGTAATATCGCCTAAGATGCATAATATTCATAGGTTCTTTTAAATATTTACCATCTAAGGTAGCTAATTTGTATGCTCCCGATTCAAATTTAGCAGTGATAATGTATGGTCCAAGCCAGTTGGGCTCAAATTTACCTTTAAGGTCTTTAGTTGCATTAGTATTTTTTTGATTTTCTTTTAAAACAAGGTCGCCGATCTCAAAGGATCGATGACGAACTTTTTTAGCATATGATCTTTTAAGCTTGTTTTGGTAGGCACGGAGATGCTCCAAAGCATTGATGCACTTTTCATCTAGGAGTTCCAGCTGACTGAGTCTGCCAGCTCGATATTCATCTCCTACTTCGGTATCTTGAAGTAGTAGAGCCAAAGAAGGAACTTCTAATTCAAAGGGAAAAATGGCTTCAGCACCATAAACCAAAACAAAAGGTGAAGTTCCAATGGGGGTTCGAACACTAGTTCGATAGGCCCACAAGGCTGGATATAATTGAATGTGCCAGTCACGGCCAGATTTATTGACCAATATTTTGAGAATTTTGATTAAGGTTTTGTTAGATGCTTCTGCTTGACCATTACCCTGAGGATAATAGGGAGTGGACCAGCGATGTTGAATCTTATATTTTTGGCATAATTTCTTGACATCTTTATTTTTGAAACAAGTTCCATTATCAGAGATGAGATTTGCAAGAATTTCGAACCTACAAATGATTTGATTGAAAATAAATTTAGAGACCTGTGTGCCAGTGCAGGAAGCTAAAGGCATAGCTTCAACCCACTTCGTGAAATACTCGATGGCGGTTATGATGAATTTGTGTCCATCAGATGACACAGGATTAATTTTGCCAATAATGTCTAAGCCCCATTTTGAAAAGGGCCAAGGAGATGAAATAGCCTGCAGTTCTTGTGCAGGCGCATGGACAAGGTCAGCATGTTTCTGGCACTTGTCGCAATGGCGCACATACTCATGTGCATCATTCTCCATGGTAGGCCAAAAGTATCCTATCCTAAGGAGCTTTTTAGCAATGACACTACCACTGAAGTGTCCTCCACAAGATCCATCATGGGCTTCACTCAAGGCTGATTTGGATTCTTCTAAATTCAAACATCTTAATAGGATACCTTCAAAAGATCTCCTATACAAAGTATTGCCAATTATTACAAATCGACTTGCTCGTCTACGTAATAACCGACGTCGGTTTCTATTAGAATTGGCAGGGAAAGTCCCATTTTGAAGAAAATCAAATATATTCGTATACCAAGGTTCAGGAGTAGTTTCATTGATTAGAAACACATCCAAAGGTTCTAAGCATGACTTATTTGAAGCGGGTTCCTGGAGTCGACGAATAATGATAGTGGCATATTCGTCATCTAACTCCAAGGGCAGGAGAGATGCAGCTGCGGCCATAGCATCAGCGCACGGTTGCAAGTTCGAGGAATAGCTTCCAAGGTAACTTGATCAAATAGAGACATTAATTGTAAAACATAGGCTTTATATGGGCACAGTTTATCATCTCTCGGTCTGATAAACTTCATTAATTTGGTTTATGACAAGTTGAGAATCACCAAAAACTAACAGATGTTTAATTTTTAGCGCTAAGGCAGCTCGTAATCCAAGGATTAGAGCTTCATATTCAGCAGTATTATTGGTGCAAGCAAATGTTAATTTGAAGGACAGAGGAATAAGATGTTTTTGTGGGGATATTAAAATAATACCCGCACCAGCCCCACTCATGCATCGGGCTCCATCAAAGTATAAGGACCATTGTTCAATATGGTCTAGCCTCTAATTGAAGGCATTCATCAGGAAACTCAATGATGAGGGGATGGGTAGACTCTAAGGGTGCAGCAACTAATTGATCTCGCTATGATTTGACCCTTAACAGACTTTTGTCCTATGAACGTGAGGTCAAACTCGCTTAGAGCAAGAACCCACTTGGCTGTACGACCCGATAAATAAGGTCGACTCATGAGATACCTCAAGGGATCATATTTAGCAATGACATAGGTTTTTTGACTAAGCATATAATGGCATAATTTTTGCGTAGAAAATACGACTGCTAGACATAGTTTTTCTAATGTTGTGTAGTGGGTTTCATAACTGATGAAGGTTCGGCTAATATAATAATTAGCACGTTCTCTCTTCGCATCATCAAGCTGAGCTAACATAGCTCCTAAGGCAGAATCTGAAGCTAAAATATACAGGAGAAATGGGTGATCAGGTCTAGGTGGTGAAAGCACAGGTGGGTTAAGGAGGTATTGTTTGAGAAGTTCAAAAGCTTCTTTACATTCGTCATCCCAATTAAAAGGGACATCCTTCTTAAGGAGCTTAAGAAAGGGACCGGTTTTGTCCGCCAACTTATCGATGAAGCGACGGATAGCTTGAAGCTTACCTTGTAAACTTCGTAACTCAGATATATTGGTAGGTGCGGGCATATCAGTGATAGCCGCAATCTTGAGAGGGTCAATTTTGATACCACGTAAAGAAACTATAACCCCTAATAGCTTACCGGACTTAACTCCGAATATGCATTTGGCTGGATTTAATCGAATAAGATATTCTCTTAATCGATTAAAAACTTTTCTCAAATCATCTAAATGGTTATCTTCATTAATAGAGCGAGCTATAATATCATCTACATAATCATGTAGGATATCATGCATCATATCATGAAAAATATAAGTCATAGCTCGTTGATAGGTTGCACCTGCGTTCTTTAAGCCGAATGGCATCACTTTCCAACAAAAGGTACCCCAAGGGGTAATAAAGGTTGTTTTAGCCTGATCTTCAGGAGCTATCCTGATCTGATTATAACCAGAGAATCCATCCATTAAGGACATCATCCCACTCCCGACAGTAAAGTCAATGATTTGATCCATGTTTGGAAGAGGAAAATCATCTTTAGGGCATGCAACGTTAATATCTCTAAAATCTGTGCAAACCCTAACTTTGGTAGCTTCTTTCTTGGTGACTGGAACTACATTTGAGATCCATTCAAGCATAATCAATAGCTTGTATAAAAACAACATTCAAGAGTTTTTCTAACTCCCCTTTGACTAGCAGGGCCACTTTGGGATGCATTTTTCTAAGTTTTTGTTTAACAGGTTTAGCATCCGGATGGACTACTAGATGATGCATGACTACGGAAGGGTCCAGACCTGGCATATCTTCGTATGTCCAAGCGAAGACATCTTCATATTCTTTAAGGAATGCAATGTATTGCTCTTGTTTTTCTTGACTTAATTCTGACCCAATATTGATTATGTGAGGATTATCCTCGGCTCCAATGTTAACTTTAATGACGTTTTCGACTTCCATGTGTAGATCTCTTTCAAAATTAGGTGGGGCGGGTGAGACGCCCAATTCTTGTAATTATTTTAAGGTTAAGTTGGATAATTCATCTTGAGGATTAGTGGCCTCAAGCTGGGCTATAGTTGGTATAGAACCATCAAAATAAAATCCATTGTGTAACATCTCTTCAACGGAGACATCATGGAAGATATCTCCTTCCAACTCCTCATCGGAGTCAGCAATCAATTCAGGGTAAGCTATGGATAGCATGTTACATGTAAATGGCTGATTTTTTAGAGGCAAATCATCATGCCTATCCAAATAATCTTGATAACATATGAGTTGATCATCATCTTCAAAAGGAAAGGGTTGACCCTTACTAGGAAATAGGCCCACACCACAACGGGCGGGCCACGGTTCTACCTCGAAAGGTTCTTTCATACCATTTTGGAAAGGTCCCAAGCCTTTCCCTTTATATCCCATTTTAAGCATTATGGGTTTAGCTTTAATATACTCATTAGTAAAATAACACCGAGCATATCCATCATGATGAGTTTTGATATTTCGAGGTATTCTTCCCCAGTCATATCCTTTATAAATGAAGGCACAACTCCCGACTTGGTAAGTACTTCCCATAGGTTGTGGGAGGCCCAAAGTACGAGGAGATGGTGGCAAGTTATTTAAAAGAATAGAATCTTGCATAAAAGCATTTGTTTTTTTCTGATATTAAGATTGTGGATAAATCTGGTAAAAGTTCATCAGAAAGAGCATAAGATGTAGAAGGACCATTCCCTATATCTTTAGATGTGGAAGGTATGATAGATGTTGATAATGTGGAAGTGTTAATGAATGGGTCTATAGGTTTTGAAATTATAGGGATAGAACATGAAGGATTGGTTGTGGATTGAAGATCTTTTTGAGGTTCTAGAGTGGTTTGTTTAGAAGATTGTTGATCTATATATGAGGGTGAAATGAATGGAGGAGAAATAGGTGAAGCTATGGGTGTGTGTTTCATAGTTTTAGATGAAAAATAAGAATTAGGATGTGTGGATGACAGAGCAGGGCAAAATTGCACTCCAACAGGTTCTCCCAAAGCACACATATCAAAGGGTCTAGGATCACCATGGATAGTGACCAACTGATTTTTAAATTCGAATTTAACACATTGGTGTAAAGTGGATGGGACAGCCCGCATTGCATTGATCCAAGGATGACCCAAGAGTATATTGTACGATGCGGGGCAATGTACAATAAACACGGTCGTATCTAAGGTTCTAGGACCAACTTGCAATGGGATGGTAATAACTCCACACGTTTCTTGTGTTTCGTCATTGAAAGCTTTTATGATCATGTCAGTTTTCTTCATTTCATCACTTCTAAAGCCAAACCGTTGGTAGAAGTCAAAAGTGCAAATGTTTAGAGATGAACCATTATCAATCAGGACTCTTTTAACAACTACATCTCCAATTAGAGTAGTAATATATAAGGGATTATCCTTATGTAAACTGTGTTGTGGGATATCTTTATCCCGAAAGTCAATACAATCGACTTCTCTAGTGATGATAGTATTGGCCATGGCTTCAGGTTGAATATTTTGAGGTACCATCATTTGGCTTAATGTAAGCATTAACTCATCCCTATGGGTAGGAGAAGATCTTAATAAATCCAAAAGGGAAATTCTGGCTGTAGTATTGGATAATTGCTCATTAATATTGTAAGGGGGTTTAGGTTGAACATTAGGAGCATGATTCCCTTTATTGGGATTTTTCAAAACAAATGGAGCTGATCCATCATTCTGGTTTGGTTCTTGTTGAGAATTTTGAGCTTGTTGTCGGGTAACGACTCCAATGGTACCTACAATGTTATATTGAAGATGCTGAACTGGTCTCGGTTGAGCGTTTATGGCTTGTTCATTAGGGAGGAATTGATTAGAAGAGGGTCGAGTAGTAACTCTTCTAGGAAATGGTTCTTCTGGAACCATAGCATCTGTGATAGGTTGAATAGGATCTGATTCATTTTCAGAACTATTCGATTGGTTTGAGGTGATGTCTATTTCACTTTCAAGTATCTGATTCTACATCACTAGGATCGGGAGTTTGAGAATTATGTAGGGGCCTGGTCGTGACCAGGGATAAAGTTGTGTCAAATGTTTGAGGATCCTGAATAGGTAATTGTCCGCTAATAGTCCCTACATATCGGGTAGGAGGAGGAACATTATGATGCTCAATTTGATTGGCCACCTCTTTACCATGTCTTGGTAAAGGATGTTGAAATATGTCTAATGATTGATTAGCATTTTGATTTTGATTTTGGGGAATGTTCTTTTGAGGATTATTAGGAGCATTTTGTTTAGGTTGGAAAGCTTGCACCTCCATTTCATTATTATCAATCAGATCTTGTATTTTATGCTTTAACCTTTTACAAGCATTGGTAGAGTGTCCAGGTCCTCTATGGAAATCACAGTGTAAGTCAGCTCTGTATCCGGGTATGGTTGGATCAGGTTCCTGGATAGCTGGTAATTGAATCAAACCTCTTTCGAGTAATTGAGGTAAAATAGTTGATAATGGTTGATTCAATCTAGTAAATTCTCGAGGAGGTTTATCAGGAGGTTTCAATATAAATTTTTTTGTTGTCTTCGTTGCATTGATATTAGCAACATTTCTGTTGTCAGTGACTCCGTCACCTACGACTTGTTTGTTTTTATATTGATTTCTGGATGTTTTCTCATCATCCTTCTTCCTAAGTTGGCCTCTCCTAATGAGGGCATCTTCTACTCTTCGAGCTAAATCTATAGCTTGATCGAAGGTAGTTAAAGTAGCAGCTTGATAACTCATAAGATATTTGTTCTTGCAAATTATTGATAAAAATGTCCAACATTTCCCTATAAGGTAGCACAAAGTGCAGTTTTCCTATCAACTGCCTCCATCTAGCTAAGAAATCAGCAAAACATTCATCTTTGTCTTGTTTTAAGTTGTATAAATCTTTAATGGTGACATGCCTCTCGATGTAGGCACTAAATTGATGGACAAAAGATTCAACTGTTTCTTCAAAATTTCTCAAAGAATGAGTGGGCAATTGATAGTACCACTCTAATGCCATTCCACCTAAACTTTTTGGGAACATTTTTAGTAATAGCAAGTCATCATGTGATATATCATGACATGCTATCCTAAACATGCGAAGATGCTCTATGGGATCTTCAGTTCCTTTATATATAGGCAGGATGGGCATGGGAAAATGCTTAGGGTACGGTTGTGCTACAACTATGGGATCCAAAGGTTGACTACATATCTCTCGATAATTGTACGAGGGACGGTAGGGATCTATCTGGTCCATACGCGAAGCTAACTGCTTCACCATGGCTTCCAGATTACTAGTTTGCCCACCATATTGGTTCGGTAGGGCATTAATATGGGATTTGTGAGCATATGATGGAGGGACATGAAGATTAGATGCTATATTGCTATTGTGTAAATTGTTGGTAGGAAAGGTGTTATGAAGAAATTTTGAAGTTGTATTATGTTGTATCCCAGATTGTTGAAAATTGGTGTTTGGCTTCATTTTAGATTTTTGTTGATTTGAAGCATATTGATCAATAGTTTGGCGAAGTAAAGCAGTGAAGGAAGTTTTCTTTTGTGTGGGAATGATTTTAGGCTCAATAACAGGTTCCTTAGGAGGTTGGGTAACCTATTGTTTTGGCATGTTTTGAATCATAGTGACCATATCTCTATTGGATGGTCCAGCCTTATCACTTTCTTGATCAATAAAAGACAAGGGATTAGTGTGCACATCAAACATATGTTCCATGGCTGCTTGAGTGTCACTAATTTGCCCTTTATCAATACGAACTGCCATATTAAGAGCACCAATGTTATTATTGAAAAATTTCCAGAAATGATCTAAGTTATCAAAAGCAATAGTTCCATCTGGAGCTACTCTAGGGGATGAGGATCCATCCTCTTTAACATTTTCTTCTTGTTCATCTACAACAAGCTCATCGTCTTGCTGGTCTAGAGTTTCTTCTTCCGGGATTGGATCCTCAGGAAGGACATTTGGGTTTCTTGTTTTGTCTCCTAACCAATCTTCTTCTTCTCCTTCAGTTTGTTTACCATTCCTAAGTTTAGGCATTGTGCTTAACTTAGATTTCAGCAAAAAAAAAAATATATATATATATATATATATATATATATGCAACAAGCTTAAGAGGTATATATTAATTATATACCTACTACAATATTTAAAATGAAATGTTTTGGTTTTTGTTATGTTTTTTAGTTTTTCTTGTTTTTTTTTTTTAATAATATTGTAAAGATAACAAACAACACAATAAATGCAAGAAATAATAATGAAAGCAATGATCTAGTTTTCTATAAACAATTTATAAATGTCATTAATGGGCTCAAGTTCTTCAGGAGTCATGAAGTGTTCTTCTTCAAATTGAAAATTTTCTTTCAAGAATTTAATGAAAAGGGCTATAGTGATATTATCTGTCTCAGATTCTGGTTGATAGAAGTAAAGCTCGTGGCAATACTCTCGATATAACATAGCTCGAGGAACTCTATTCCATATTTCCCTATCCATAAGAACGACCTCTTGGTCTTCTACATGACCTAGGAACTGGTGTATAGTGGCTGCGTTCTCGAGGTATTCCTCGAAGGTGAACAATTCTGAAGACACAAGAGCTCTCCTATAAGCTAACCATCTATGGCAGGCTCTCTGAAGTTCATGATAAAAGACGAGTTGATGAGGATCCAGGATTCTATCTAGGACAAGCCTTTTGATTTGTTTAAGTTTTGTTGACCTAGATGAAATGACACCTAGTCTCCTATCAAGTTCGTCCCACAAAAGTTGGTTTCTATCTGTTTCAGGCACACTAAGCACATAATTGATTTCTATGGCTGCTAATTGGTTTTCAACATTTATAGTAACTGCTAATATTTTCTTAGGAGCTACCATCTAGACATGATATGCAACTTATTAGTTTTAAATGATTTTAAATGCATCTATGTTTTTTTTTTTTTGTTTTCAAAAGGTTTTAAATGCATTCACGTCGGGTTCACCAAAATGTATCGCTCCAAATTTTTTGCATCCTTACCTTCAGGCTATAGGATCCGTGCCCGAAAGGAGGATGGGAAAAGGATGGCGCGGTACCTCGGACTGAGAGGCCTTGCGAAGGTCCCGCCTCTCGGGGGAGGTGTATTATGGTGATTTTTCGATGGATGGTGGGTTCACCAGGAAACGTTTGAATGGCAGTTTCCACGCCTAGGTTGGGAATGTGTTTAATGTGTTCAGTTTTATCTTTAAACATTCGAGTCCTAGGTTTGGCCAAATGAATCTAAGTTGTTCTATTATGAAAATGCAGACTAAATGAAATACAACAAACAGATTTTAAACAAAAAACAGAGAGAAAAAGCTAAATTACAGAGCCATACCTGATCCGGATGTCTGATGGAGGTTCTGATTCTTGAAGCAGATAGGATCGTCTGGAATTTGACGGGATCGTCTCCGACCTGCAGGATCGTCTGAGATCTGATGAATTCGTCAGACGAATTCGTCAGAGACCTGCAAACAGATAAATAGGCACAGAATACAAAAAATGCAACAATGCTAATAGAGGATAATGATGTAAAATGACAATAAGGATGTTAATAAGATAATCCCGAATAGAAATGCAAGTAAATTACGATATTTTAATAGTTAATCATGATTTCATTATGCAATTAAACTACATGGGTGAACTCCAAGATGCAGAATAGCAGAAAATAATAAATAAACTGACTAGATGCAGAATAAAATAGTAGATGAGAAGAGAAAAATGCAAACTCTGGGCACTGATTGCCCCCAATGCAGACTGTAGTCGAGATCATCTCGGATTGGTATGAAATCATCTCGTATTGAACAGGATCGTCCACGATGAACTGAGCTTGCTCCGACTGAAGAATGACAAGGTTCCTGCAACAAAATTTGGATAGGACAAGTGCAGATGGTAATTCAGGATGTTTTAGTGCGTGTAAAGTCAAGTTACAGGAAATTTCAGCCAGGGGGATGCCAAGGGGGAGTCCTAAGTTTAAATAGGCTTAGGAGGGAGGTTAGGAGGTTGGAGATCATCCCAATTTGGGAGATCTCCAACGGGGAGGGTCTCTAACGGCGCAGACACGCTTCTGCCCGGATTAGAGACGTCGTTGGAACAGAGGCTAATTGAGAAAAATTAGTTTTGGGACAAGATCGTCTGGACGTCCTAGTCCAGACGAAATCATCCGATCTGAGGCGATATCGTCTGATCGGCGACGATATCGTCAAACGGTCAAAACAAACTCTAAAAATGGCATGGGAAAGGAGGAAACGGGTTAAACGATGGTTTGGAAGCGATTTTGGGGGTTAAAATTTGAATTTGAATATTTACTAGAGTAATTGTAATTATTTAAGGTTTTACTGCGCCAATTTTAGGGTGCTACAGTGTACCCTCCCCATCACAAGGCCATCATGTGGCGTAGCATTGATGATCGGTATCTATATCGGCAATGCACAGTGGAAGATATGTAAGATGCTCAATCTGGATGTGTTGCCACCCCCAGATCTACAATAGAAGACTGCAGCTGATGCCCTTATGGCTATGATCAATAATCTAATATAGCTCCCTATAAAGATGATAAAGTAGGGTTCTCCCCTATGATAAAAGTAATGGCTCATTTGTAGAACTCTTAAGAACCCTCTAGGTAGTGGATAAGAGGTTCTAGGGAATCCTCACTCCCAAAGAGTCTGGAAGGACAATTTGTACTATCAGGTGCATGAAGAGGGCTTCCTATGTAGATAATACATCCTCACAATACCAGTCACCGATGTGCACCCCTCCATGGTCAATCACCTCCTGATCATCCTCACTCTGGTCATTGAATATAGCATCAAAAATAACCTTCATTACCTCGGAGGTAGAGGAGATGATGACCTCGACATCGATGGGGATCCTGAAGATCCTATAGACGTCCTCCAGGGTAATAGTAATTTCACTTGTAGGTAGGTGAAATGTGTTGGTCCACACATTCCAATGTTAGGCCAACATAGTCAAGTAGGCTTGATCTACCCTAATAGTGGGCATATCCATGATATAGCCAAACCCGATAGCTCGAAACCAATCTCGTTTGTCATCAGAAAGAGCCTCATAAAGAGTCTTCAGAATGTTAGGTTGTTGGGTTCTATAAGTCAATTTATGAAATAAAAAGCATAATGTAAGACAAAATCTATCTAAACAGAGCTAAAAACAATGCTAAAAATGATAAAAACATCTAAAAAAATAATAAAAAAAAATTAGCAAAATTAGTAAAAATTTTCTAAAGTTGTCGAACCACGGGTCAACCCTACGGTTCACATGCGGTCAATTTTGACCATTGGAATTTTTGAATTCTAACCATAGCTAAAACCTACGGTCCCTAATTTGCAAATTGGGAACCATAGCTACCAGCTACAGTTTAGGAGAGGCACCCATTTTGGGTACCCTCTTAGTCTACTAAATCAAAAAATTAAAATCCTAAGCTAACCTAGACTAGTGGGGTTCATTACCAACAGTTTAGTGAGATTCATTATCCACATTACTTAATGTGGTTCATTTTACTGGTATTGAGTGCAATGTCTCGATTTTGAGTTACCTTGCCCACACCTCAACCTCGGTTAGTAGATGGCTGATCAAAATTTGCCATCAAGGTAGACGAGTCTAATTATGGTAGAGTGTGGTAGCATTTTAGATCAAGGAATGTTCTCTCTATCAGAGCTCTCAAATTGCTAGTTATTGCAAGAAAATAATGAAAAATTTCAAATGGGAATTCAATTTATAGGTTCTCCTAGTCTCGGTGAATCATAGATGACACTTGTAGTTCCAAAACTAGGGTTTTTTGCCCATAGGTATGACTCACGATTCCCAAAATTTGAAAAATTAAACCATAGACCATACCCACGGTCCACAAATAGCATTAAATGCACTCAAAACCCACTGTGGGAAGGTCTGAAAATACAAATAAATGAATCCCATTAGATAAAAATTCAAAATCAATGATCAAAATTGTAAATTTGGTGATGTTAAAAGCACCAAGATCAATCAAATAAATGTAAAATTAAAACAAAAAAATCAAATAATTAAAAACCAAATGTGCCTCGTATTCAGTGATTTATCTTATACACTTGGTGGTTGTAGTGAGTTGCGATCCATGCAATCCGGTAAGATGAGTAAATCACCATAAGGACATTTGGGGTAAAATTGTCATTTATTTTATGACATATTTTAGCAAATCATCGACAAATATGATTCAACACAAGTCTAATTGCATTTGTATCATTTTGATTCCTTAAAATGGCTATTGTAGCCTGACTGCTCCATGGGATAGAAATATGCAAATACTACTAAGTGTTGTAATTATAATCTGAACTAGGCCTAGCCAAGGCATTAAAAGGCTCGAATCTAAATTTGTTCAGGATCATTCATTATGGTCAAGCAATTTTGTCGCTTCATACATTGTCATTACCCTCATCGACTTGTTGCTTAAGGGGGTAGTCATAATTTCATAATCATAATAAAAGTCAACAAAAGATCCCTAAGATCGTAGATCCCTTGATCTTGTCAAAATTTCATTCATTCTTGTGAATCATTGTCAACAACTATCATAAGTTTCCCCCTTTGCTTGGGGCAAACAACAAAAATAATAATTGGCTAGTAACTCTCATCCTTTGGATTTATGGATCAGAAGATACCCATACTTGGCATTGATGCTATCCAAATGTCTGATGATGAGTGCAGACTTATCGAAATGTAAGCCTTTCACGAGTTGGAAGCAATGATTCCAAGATGCGTGTCCTTTTGTTGGACCTGGGGCATCTAATGTTGATCCAACTAATGTTCATCATAGAACATTAGGCATCATTTTAGGATGTATATTTTTGCTTAGCGTTGTTTGATTTCATAATGCATCTCAAAAGGGGCATTTGTAGACACCTAAAATGCATCATGTCGAGGGCGAATACTCATATGGACATGCTACAAGACCATATGGAGGATCTTGGACAGACTCCAATACAGAGCAGTGGTTCTAACCACTCAATTTAGGCATTTTGGCCTAATCAGTCTGAACCGTAGCCCAAACCTACGGTCTCTAGTTTAAACCATGGTTGACACCTGAAGTCTATAGTCTGGACCACAACTATGACCTGCGGTCTTAACTGAAGTTCAGTTAGGCATTCCATCTGATCCAAATTGGTTGGAACGACCAAAAGATCTAGAATAAGGTAGTTGAAGGATGGAAGATTCTATAGGCTTCCATCCCAACTATCCTAACCACCCTTATTGGTATTGGCTTCTCCATGAAGACACACCTAGCCCTAGGGGCATGCTATAAATACCCCTCCAAATGGGGAGAATAATAGAAGCAAGCATTGGATATTTGAGTAGCGAAGCCCTAGCGAATTATAAACTCAAACTGAGTATACTAAGAGATAGATCTATTGCACTTAATCCCTGACCCTTTTGCCAACATTCATGATGAATTGCATTATGGATGCCCTAGGTGATTAGGAGATTCAAGAAGCACAAATCCAAGCAAATGAAATCTCTTCACATTGAATTGACCACAAAATCAGTCTGAGGACAACAAAGGTGACCCTTGAACATGAATTTGGACAAGGAGATCAAACCCATTGCCCCTAGTTTTGAGGGTAAATCTATCAGAGGTCAAACCGTGGCTGTTAGTCGCGGTTCATAGTGCAAACCGCTCAACAAAGTTGTGGTTGCAACAGGTGACAGATCACCTTACTCTTTTCATTTTTGTCTAGTTAAATAGGTTAAATTAATCATTTCTTAGGTTTAATTGCATTTTAGAAGAATTTTGACAGTGGTAATTAGATTAGAATATATAGTTTATGGTTTGCATTAATTAGGACATTTGTGGATCTTTTATGCACCTTTATGCTTCTATTTTGTTATATGATCCATGCATTATTTGTCTAATGATCTCCTTTATGCTATATTACAAATCTTGATTCAATTAGCATAGTTTAAAGGTTTTTCTTTATGTTTTCTTGATCATTAGTTTAATGGCATTATCATGTGTTTCCTTAAAGGGCCTCATCATGAGAGGCTATCTATATTTTTGATTGTGTGTTGCTATTTCTTGATCATAGGAAGATAGGTACAAGAGGATTCTATATCATAATCCTTCCACATCACGAAGAAGGGGGTCAACTCCACCCCAAGGAAGTTTGTGACTAGTCAAAGGGCAATATTAATGTGCCTACCCTATTGAGGGCATTTGAAAATTGTATAGACTATATCATTATTCAAGTGACCCTAAGAGGGGTATATTTGTAACAGATATTCATTCATAATCAATACAAGAAATATCATTTTATTGAATTTATGCAATGTGTCAAGCTTTTACGCTTTTATGATGACTATAGACTAATATAGTAGATAGGTGCATGCTTTTTGGTTATGTCACTTTTTGAGGAGAGCTTTTGAAACTTGGAGAGTTCCCTTGGAGATCACGTGTACGATAGAGCCCTGATGAATTGAAGAGCATAACACCTATTATTTTGATATCAAATACAGGCTTTGACCCATAACTTTGGGATAAAGAGAGTAAGGTTTACCTTAGTGGCCATTGTCTTGGACAGTGGCCCATAGGATTAGCTTAGGTTTTAGACATAGTTTCTTTTATTTTGTTTCTCCATGTTTTCATATCATTAGCATAGATTTACATGATTTCATGGCATAGTTTCATCATATTTTTGTTAAATTATTTTATTACTAACAACCTCATTCGGGAGGCAATCTCGGACATCTAAGCATGTGTTTTTGTTTCATTACTTGCAGGACCACAGGTTCATCATACGGAATCTGTAACATATGAGAGCAAAAGGGATCCCTCTAGGAAATAGACTTGGAGAAGGAGGCATCTGTAAGCCCTCATACATTTTCATGTGTGGAACCGAGAAGCCTTTATAAGTGCACCACCTCTTCGTGAAAGGGGCACTCTTTTCCTATTTGTAACTTATTGTATCGAAATGGGTATCCCTAAGAGGCATCGATATGTAATCAAGTTTCAATAAAAATAAAGAGATCCATCTTTGTTATTTCATGTTATATGCTTTTTCATTGTCTTCCATTTCATTTTGGGTTTTTAATAACATTGCAATTAGATTTAAAAAGGGGCGATGGGTGCGTCCTGGGATCACTACAGATGGTGATCATAGTAGGACCTCTAATGATTTTCATTTTTTTATAGAATACTAACTTAATTTTGTGTGCAGGTCTATCCAATCTAAGCTACAATGGCAAAAAATTAGCCGCTCTGATCTATAGTGGTCAATAGAGCTTAGGTGCTATGAGCTACATCGGTCAAGAAATAGCCACTCTGGTCAACAACGGCCAAAACTAGAGTGCAGCAGAGGTCAAAACATCGACTCTCTAAGCTGGATCAAAGGTTGGTATAGCTTCTCTAATATTTTATAGCTTTTTTTTTTCTTCTATGTGTCTAAAATAGAGAACTTAATGCACATTTATATTTGTAAATTGAAAGAATTAAGCATTTCACATATCTTAGATCTTCTTTTAAATTTTCCACTAGGCGTTACTAGGAATAGTGGCTTATGCCTAAAAATTTCACCCTAGAATCAAACATGCTAGACATTGTATATTGTTTGCTTGCTTTGAGGCCCTACTAGAGGTCATTGATGCATGAAATAAAGTTTACTCATACAAATCATAGTATTTCATGCATATTTTTGAATATTGAAATGTATTTTTGCACTTAGGCATATAGAAAATATTCATTGCTACTATATGATGCACTTTATGTTACACAATCTTAAAATGAACACCACACACACACGTATCATTTAAAAATTAGGGAGTTGGATTTCATCATCAACCTTCAATTCAGTCCAGTGACGTTGGAATTCATCTCCTTCCATTGGTTTACCCCCTAAAGCTTCCTAGAAATAGATTGAGAAACTTACTTATAGTGACACTAAGTTACTTGTGCTCAAAATATCTCCCATTGTTGTAAAAATCATTGGTTCAGAGTGGAAGAGCTAGGTGAACCCTCCATTGGGTCTTTAGCGGTGTACCCTAGCTTCTTTTGAGAAAATCATGTTTGGCACGAGTGTACTTGATTGTCACTATGGATGAGTCTTCTCATTCTTAATCTAAGAACAAGAGCAAAAAAATCGAAAGAACAACACATAAAAACATACCAAACAATTTAGGATACACTCAAATCGGTAATAAAGATAAAGGCTTGCTTGGTATTGTGTGGTTATTCCTAAATTGCAACTCAGAAGATCAATCATAAGACAACGTGGTCAAAACAAGAAATAAGCACCCTCGATCTAATATTGAGAGAGATACAAAAGCAACTCATACCCATAGGCATAGTTGTAGTAACAATTGAATGACCCACCCATAATATCGTGAGATGTAGTTCCGTGAGCCTAAGGGGTGATAATTCAACCCTTGGGGGATCTCCTCAAGAAATACCAAGTAAGGATCCACATCATGGAACAAAATCACATAAACAAAAAGAGCCTTCATAGCCATTCTCATCAAGGAGACATGATGAGACCTCAAGGGCCTCCTCTAAACACACAAAAACATATCAAAGACATGAGGAAGCTTCAAGGGCTTCCTCCTCACATGGACACAAAGAAGGTTCTAAAAATCATTCTTCACATAGGGATGATGAGACTACTACATCTCCATCCACATGGAGAAAACATGTCACAAAGCCCTCTTCATCAAGAAGGCAAACAAGAATTGCAACACCTCAAGACTCATAAGAAACATATGAAACAAGAATGCCTACTAAAGGGTAGGAAACTAGAGCTACATATAGCCATGGGAATCGAATAGAATAAACCCTTCATGCAAAAGGAAATATTATCGTAGACTATGAACTCATAGGAGTGAATGGCACTCCATGGGACCAGCCATGGAAAACAAGACAACTAGACGGGTTGGATCGATTTCCTACACGACCAACTCAAAGAACTATAGCTACTGAGAACTCTGCATCTGGAAGCTCATGAATTATGACTTCTAAACACATATCCTAGTCTAGGGGTACCTCAGAGTGACCTCACAATAGACACATAGATTTTTATCATAGGTATACTCAATAGTACATTGAACAAGTCACATTAGCTAGCAAGAGTACAAATACAATAGAAACTTCCACGAGGAATCTATGAGTCAAGACAATAATAATAGAGTCATATAAACATGATTCATTTGTAACATCACAAATTGACCAAATGAGGTGCTTAGAAAATGCATTATGTAAGGAGCGATAGCTAGTGGAAGCTGATGAGTGTCGTTGAGTCTCATCATTTAATCTCAATGATTTATCAATCTGGGGTGGTGTCCAAGGCTGCTTATGATAGAAGGCTAGGGCAGAGTATAATTCAAGAATTCAGATTTCAAACATTTATTGGTGAAGCAAATTTTGGTTTAGCATTTTTTTGTCACACTAAACCTAGTTTGAAGAATGGAAACTAAAATAAATTACAGGAATTGAAAACTAATTCTAAGTTGCAATAATTGAAATCTAACTACAATTGCAGGAATTGGAATTGCTAAATTGAAAGTCTAATCTACTCTTGCATAATTTAAATTGCTGAAATGAAATCCTAAGTTACATTTGAAGAATTGAAATCTAGTTACTTTTGCATAATTGAAATGATGCTTGTAAATGAAACTTATTCTAAAAACACCTTTCAATGCCCTGCCACAAAATGTCGTCAAGCTTCTGCTACAAGAATTGAGAGCAAAATGAAATATGCTAAAAATGGAAAGTTGCTAAAATAGAAAGTAGGGAAAACATGGAAAGAAAAGGAAAAATGTGTAATATAATTTATCAGCTGACATACACACAAATTTTGTACACAAACATAATAGAAATACATAAATCACTTAATACAAATCAAAAACAAGAAAATGAAATCTGGAAAGCAATCTATTAATTCTATTGTAGCAAAATTATAGATTAAAACCTACCATAAAATCCCTCCTTCTAGATCTGAAAGTGGGCCCATAATTCTTGATCTAGAAGGAGGTGAAAAGCACTCCTTAACTAATTAACACTCAGAACATAAAATGATAAAATAGCTGCACTTTTATTGATGACAAAACATGTTGAAAACTGTTACAAAAAATTGTTGTACAATCCTAATTGCTGCTATTGAAAAATATCCTCTATTATAATTCCTAAATGGCTCAACCAAGGAGGGATATGTGTTATTTATATAAATATTTACAACATATCCCATGCTCAAATCAGCCTATGTGTTGCTTTACAGTGATTTGCCAATAATTCTGGATCTAAAATAAATGCAAATCTAGACAGTTTGTGTTGCAGTAGTAGTCATTGGCCCTTAGAAAGCATCTTAAGTGGTGGGAGTACATGAGAGGAGTCTAGAAATATCTCACACATCTTTCTCCACTTCATAATATGCCATTTATATCTTGCAAACAACTTTCTATTATGCTGTAGTTTTTCTGGGTTTATCCTAGAAGAGAATCAAAATTGATATTTTCCATGAATGGTGGCTTTGGACGGCAAGGATGGCAAAGTCATATGGTAGATATTTTCCTTTAATATTTTCAACCTTCTTTCCATTTTTCCACCGTCAAAAATAGTCAAAAATTCAAAAAGCACTTTTTTGTTCTCATTCCGAAGATAAGTGGCTCATTTCGAAGAGACTGTATTTCTCATTTCGAAGATGTCTTGTTCATTCCGAAGATCTTCGGAATGAACAACTATGTGCTCTTCAAATGATTTTAGCTGCATTTCTCAAGTTTCTTATCCCTCAGGATAATATTGCAATAGCCTTCATTCCTCTCCATGTGTGAATTCCATGCCTTGCCATTCATTGGTAGCTTGTTGGAATTTACATGGTAAATTATTGCATTTTCCAGTTTTGCTGCATAGTTGTAAAATATTAGCATTTCTTGAAAATTCAAACAAATTAGAACATGGAAAAATTATTCAAATATCAACATGAATGATTACATCAAGTTGCTACTAAATTTATACACTTCATTCACCAAGTAACCATGCTGAAATAGTGCAACAGTGTTGCACAATTGTCTCTGCTCTGTTATACCCTGTTGCTACCTATTTAGACCATATGGAAATGCTTCTAAATAGGTCATATGTCTTCTGTAGTCCTTCTAAACTCATTCCATCCATATCCTCATGCTTTTCTTGACAAATTCAAGGTGTTCCTATAAAGTAACAACTTGCTGATTTTTATATGGCTATTTTTTCAGATTTTCAAATTTATGACAGTCCTAAACTTTTGGCTTCAATGTGGATTTGAAACAAGTTGAATGGTAGGAAAACATTCAAAAACCATTTATAAGTTAATGGATATCAGCATACCACATTTGGTTAATTGAAATGCATGTTATTACTTGCTACTTAATAAAGCAAAATCAGTCACAAAATGCTGAAAATAGTAAAAAACAGAGATATAGTATTCCTAACATAAAATCATGTAAACACTTAACAAATAGTATATTTTAGTCAACTATTTGGAAATTAACTTATCATATGGTATTCAAACATTGTGGAATAATGAGGCACTTTTGGGCCTCATCAGAAGCTCTCAAACAAGAGAAACAAAGAGAAAGACTCTTGCGCCAACATGAGCAATGTTTAAGAGAGCAAGTTGAGTGGCTAGCTCTTACCAATTTATAGACAAATGGTGGTGACCACCAAAGAACAAGACATGTTGACTCACCTAAGGAGAGGCACACTAGACAAGATAGCCCACAATGAAATCCCCCACCAAACCATGAATGAAATCTAATTAATGGGGGAAGGGCAAACATAGCAAACCAAGATCACAATCTTGGGTCCCCTCCTAGGATAGAGGAAAATGGACCAAATAAAATTGATAGAGAGTTACCTCCATTGCCACTGTGAATGGGCTTACAAGAGGAGGAAATCCATGCATCAAATTCATTTCAAGAGCTTTCTAAAAAGATGAAAACCTTTGAGAAATAAGAGGCAGCTAGGAACTCACCAATATTGAGCAAGATACACAACCAACCATTGTGCCCATCAATCCCTAGCCCTCCATATCCTAAGCACTTTGAGATGCCTAGGTTAGAGAAGTTTAAGGGTGAAGAGGATGCATAAGAGCATGTCACTAATTTTATCAATGCCTATTTTCATCTTGAAGACAATGATGCTCTCATGCTAAGAACATTCATAATGACATTTTTAGGTGCTGCCACTCAATGGTTCAACCAACTACCTAAGCATAACATAACCAACTTTGAACAACTAGTAAACACATTCTTAAAGTGTTTCTCCTTTTGTGCTAAGAAGAAGGTGAACCTTTCAGACCTGGCCAACTTGAAATAGTATGATGATGAGCCAATAATGGATTATGGGAATAGATGGAGAAAAATCATGGCAAAATTATCATTCTCCATTCCCACAGAAGAGTTCATTTGCATGTTCACAAAAATTTGTTCTAAACATATCTCCCTCTTGCTACAAATCCGATAGTACCCTTCATTTTAAGAAGCTCTGGTGCAGGCCAACTCATCGAAGAGATAAAAGTAGATGAGGGAACCATTAAAATCTGAAACAAAAAGGAGTGGAAAAATAATGGTAAGAATGAAAAGTATAAGCAAAAGTAGGGCAACCCTACTCCAGTCAATCAAGTAGTATTAGCTACACCCAAGGATGGGGGTGCACAAAAACCATAGAACTATCAAGAACATCCCCTACCAGCCAACTATAACCAAAAGAACAATCAGGGAAGAAACCGAGAATGCAAGCCACCTTGTTATTTCACGCCTCTAAAAAAATCAATGTAATCAATCTTTAATCAATTGAGCAAGGCCAAGAGGATCAGATTTCCTGATATACCACTTATAGATCCCAACCATCCTAAGCCAAAAGGATATAGGGAAGATAAATTTTGCCCTTATCATAGGATACCGGGGCATGACATTGAGGCTTGCATCGGGTTTAAGCACCAAGTGCAAAATATGATTGAGGCAAGAGAACTCAAAGTTGACAACCCACTGGCTCCCGATAATAGAGACATGGGCATATACAGAAACCCATTGCCCAATCATGAGGTCCCTAGAGAGCAAGATGCCCAAGTCAATTAGGTTTGAGCTGACATACCTACCCATGGATGCGTTGGGATGGTTGATATTATTAACATAGAAACAAGGACTAGGTGGTATGGTCAACCACAACTGTGTACAACTCCCATTAACATCCCAGCTACCCCTAGGCAAAGGTAAGACAACCTTCCAGGTCCACCAACATGACCTATGGTGACTATTCGGAGTAGATTGGAGCAAAACCTATAGATAACTCCAGCTAAGTTATCCATCTATGAGATCATACAATAGTCCCCAAAGCATAGGGAGACTCTAATGGAGATTTTAAGAACAATTGAGCTCCAACCACAAGATACGAATGCATTCACTCACTTTGTGGGACAAGTGCAAGAATGCCAGGAACCTATAATATGCTTATGATCATGAGATTAAGACAGTATCTATTGCCTTACCAGACCCTCCGCTAAAAATTGTAGCGGCCATCAAGACTTACCTTTCAAGAGGGTTTTGGTCAATACAGGTTCATCGATTAACATCATTACAAAAACTGCAATAGAGCACCTCAAGATCCCCAAGTACAATATCGTTCTAAGAGCTTACACATTGAGAGCTTTTAATGATGCTTTATGCAATACTGTGGGAACGATAGTCCTACCCATCAAGGTGGGGCACAAGACCATCCCCATGATGTGTCATGTCTTGGAAGGAGCTATGCAATATAACATCCTCTTAGGGCACCCTTGGATAAGGGCCATGAAGTGTGTGCCTTTGATCTTGCACTAGTGTGTCAAGTATGTGCATGAGAACCTATAGTGGACTCATCCCCACAAGTGGACAACAAAGAGAAAAGGAGAGAAGAGAAAAACCGCACCCCCCGGGGGCACTCAAAATAGTCAATGTGTAGACACCTAAATCATGTCATGCTTAGGGGAGCTACTTACATAGACACACTCATAAGATCATAAGACATAATCTTGGACTTTCCAAGCATCAACAGTGGTTCTCACCACTCATTTGGGGCCTTTTCAAGCCATCCAAGCTTGGCCGCTCAAGCCAAGAGCGACCAGATCCTAGCCGCTCAAGCCTAGAGTGGCCAGACCTTAGCCACTGTAGATGACAATGGCCAGATCTTAGCCATTGCAGATGACAATGGCTAAGCCATAAGAAGTGGTTTGTCGACAAACAAGCCCAATCTCGGGTGGAAGTGGTAGTCTGCATGCAATAAAGGTGAGCGGGAGTGACTTTGCATTCCTTTTCATGACCAGTTCACATGGGAGGCTTGAGTTTGCATTTAGACTTAAGTTAACTGACCTCCAAGCATAAACAAAGGACAAAAGCTTCTCATGCTAATGACCAGTTCGCATAGAAGACTCAAGTGGGCAGTTAGATTTTAGTTAACTAGCCTTCAAATATAGACAATGGACAAAAGCTTCTCATGCTAACTTGCACTACGCATGAGAAATTCATTTCTAGGGCTTGGACATAGACCTAGGGTTTCACACTATAAAAGGTGCAAGCCTAAGAGCACCAAGAGATCCTGATCATATCCAGAGATCTTGTATATTTTATCATAAGAGATATATAGGAGATCATTTTAGAGAGAGACATCTTCTTGAGGAGAGCTTTCAAGACTTGGAGAGTTCTCTTTGAGATCACATGTACGATGGAGCTTTGACGAATCGAAGAGCATAACACCTACTATTTCAACATCAGATTAAAGTCTTTGACCCATAGCTTTGGGGCAAAGAGGGTAAGGTTTACTTTAGCGGTCATTATCTTGGACAATGGCCCGTAGGCTTAGCTTAGATAGACATAGCATATTTTATTCTGTTTTCTTATATCATTAGCATAGATTTACATGATTTCATGGCATAGTTTTATCATATTTCTATTACATTCTTTGATTACTAACAACCTCATCCAGGGAGGCAATCTCGGACACCTAAATGTGTGTTGTTGTTTCATTGCTTGCAGGGCCATAGGTACATCGGATGAAGATTACAACATACGAGAGCAAAAGGGATCCCTCTAGGAAATAGACCTAGAGAAGGAGGCATATGTAAGCCCTCATACATTTTTATGTGTGGAACTGAGAAGCTTTTATAAGTGCACCACCTCTTCATGGAAGGGGCACTCCTTGCCTATTTGTAATTTATAGTATCAAAATGGGTATCCCTAAGAGGGACCGACATGTAACCGAGCTTCAATATCAATAAAGAGATCCATCTTTTGTTATTTCATGTTATATGCTTTTTCCTCTTGTCTTTCCATTTTATCTTTGGTATTTTAAATAGCATTGCAAGTAGGGTTTTTAGAAAAGGGACCGGTGCGTGCATTCCTGGGGTCGCTACAGATGGTGATCATGGTGGGACCACCACTAATTTTTCATTTTCTACTAGAATACTAACTTAATTTTGTGTGCAGGTCTAGCCGCTCTGAGCTACAGTGGCCAAAAACTAGCCGCTCTGAGCTACAGTGGCCAAAAACTAGCCGCTCTGAGCTACAACGGCCAAGAACCAACCGCTCTGGTCAACAATGGCCAGAACTGGAGTGCAGCAGAGGTCAAAACATAGACTCTCTGAGCTGGATCAAAGGTTGGTATAGCTTCCCTGATATTTTATAGCTTTTTATCTACTTCTATGTGTTCAAAATAGAGAACTTAAAGCACATTTATGTTTGGAAATTGAAAGAATAAAGAAGAAAGAATTAAGCATTTCGCATATCTTAGATCTTCTTTTAAATTTTCCACTAGGCGTTGCTAGGAACAATGGCTTATGCCTAAAAATTTCACCCTAGAATCCAATGTGCTAGACATTGTATGTTGTTTGCTTGCTTTGAGGCCCTGCTAGAGGCCATAGTTGCACGAGATAAAGTGTGCTCATACAAATCATAGTAGTTCATGCATATTTCTAAATATTGAAACGTATTTTTTGCACTTAGGCATATAGGAAAGACTCATTGTTGCTATATGATGCACTTTATGTTACGCAAGCTTAAAATGAACACCACACATGCACGTCTCATTTAAACATTGGAGAGTTGGATTTCATCACCAACCTTCAATTCAGTCCAGTGACATTGGAATTCATCTCCTTCCACTAGTTTACCCCCTAGAGCTTCCTAGAAATGGATTGGGAAACTTACTTATAGTGACACTAAGTTACTTGTGTTCAAACTGTCTCCCACTATTGGAACAATCATTGGTTCAGAGTGGAAGAGCTAGGCGAACCCTCCATTGGGTCTTCAACGGTGTACCCTAGCTTCTTTTGAGAAAATCATGTTTGGCATGAGTGTACTTGATTGTCACTATGGATGAGTCTTCTCATTCTTAATCCAAGAACAAGAGCAAAGAAATCGAAAGAACAACACATCAAAATACACCAAACAGTTTAGGGCACACTCAAATTGGTAATCAAGATAAACATTTGTTTGGTATTGTGTGGTCATTCCTAATTTGCAACTCAAAAGATCAAGTCATAAAACAACATGGTCAAAACAAGAAGTAAACACCCTCGATCTGATATCGAGGGAGAGACAGAAGCAATTCATACCCATAGGCGGAGTCATAGTAACATTGAATGACCTACCCGTAAGACCGTGAGACGTAGCTCCATGAGCCTAAGGGGTGATAATTCAACCCTTGGGGGATCTCCTCGAGAAACCCCAAGTAAGGAACCACATCATGGAACAAAGTCACATAAACAAAAAGAGGCTTCACAACCATCCTCATCAAGGAGACATGAGGAGACCTCAAGGGCCTCCTCTAAACACATAGAAACATCTCAAAGACATGAGGAAGCTTCAAGGGCTTCCTCCTCACATGGACATAAAGAAGGTTCTAAGACTCATTCTTCACATAGGGATGATGAGACTGCCACATCTCCATCCACATGGAGGAAGCATGTTACCACCAAGCCCTCTTCATCAAGAAGGCAAACAAGAATTGCAACACCTCAAGACTCACAAGAAACATATGAAATAGGTCTACCCACTGAAGGGCAGGAAACTAGAGCTACATCTAGTCATGGGAATCATATAGAAGAAACCCTTCACACAAAAGGAAATATTCCCATAGACTATGACCTCATAGGAGTAAATGGCACCCCATGGGACCAGCCATGGAAAACAAGATAGCTAGATGGGTTGGATCGATTTCCTACTCAACCAACTCAAAGAACTGTAGCTACTGAGAACTCTGCATCTAGAAGCTCATGAACTGTGACTTCTAAACATACCTCCTAGTCTAGGGGTACCTCAGAGTGACCCCATAGAAGATGCATGGAGTCTGATCATAGGGATACTCAATAGTACACTGAACAAGTCACATTAACTAGCAAGAGTACAGATACAATAGAAACCCCCTCGAGGAATCTGTGAGTCAAGACAACAAGAACAGAGTTAGATAAACATGAGTCTTCTATGACAACACAAACTGACCGAATGAGGTGGTTAGAAAATGCATTACATAAAGAGCGAGAGCTAGTGGAAGCTCTCGAACAAGAGAAACAAAGAGAAAGACTCTTGCACCAACATGAGCAATGTTTAAGAGAGCAAGCTGAGTGGCTAGCTCTTAACAATTTACAAACAAATAGTGGTGACCACCAAAGAACAAGACACGCTGACTCACCTAAGGAAAGGTGCACTAGACAAGATAGCCCACAATGAAACCCCCCACCAAATCATGAATGAAATCCAACTAATGGGGGAGGGCAAACATAACAAACCAAGATCACAATCCTGAGTCCCCTCGTAGGAGGGAGGAAAATGGAACAAATCAAATGGATAGAGAGTTACCTCCATTGCCAATGTGAATAGGCTTACAAGAGGAGGAAATCCATGCATCAAAGGCATTTCAAGAGCTTGCTAAAAATATGAAAACCTTTGAGAAACAAGAGGCAGTTGGGAACTCACCAACATTGAGCAAGATACACAATCAACCATTGTGCCCATCAATCCCTAGCCCTCCATATCCTAAGCACTTTGAGATGCCTAGGTTAGAAAAGTTTAAAGGTGAAGAGGATGCACAAGAGCATGTCACCAATTTTATCAATGCCTATTTTCATCTTGAAGACAATGATGCTCTCATGCTAAGAACATTCATAATGACATTTTTAGGTGCTGCCACTCAATGGTTCAACCAACTACCTAAGCATAGCATAACCAATTTTGAACAACTAGTAAATGCATTCTTGAAGCATTTCTCCTTTGGTGCTAAGAAGAAGGTGAACCTTTCAGATCTGGCTAACTTGAAATAGTATGATGATGAGCCAGTAATGGATTATGGGAATAGATGGAGAAAAATCATGGCAAAATTATCATTCTTCATTCCCACAGAAGAGATCATTCGCATGTTCACCAAAAGTTGTTCTAAACATATCTCCCTCTTGCTACAACTCCAATAGTATCCTTCATTTGAGGAAGCTTTGGCACAGGCCAAGCTCATCGAAGAGATAAAAGTAGATGAGGGAACCATTAAGCTCCGAAACAAAAAGGAGTGGAACAAGAATGGTAAGAATGACAAGTACAAGTAGAAGTAGGGCAACCCTGCTCTAGTCAATCAAGTCGTATTGGCTACACCCAAGGATGGGGGTGCACAACAACCATAGAACTATCAAGCACATCCCTCGCCGACCAACTACGACCAAAAGAACAATCAGGGAAGAAACCGAGAATGCAAGCCACCTCGTTATTTCATGCCTCTGACAGAATCAATGCAATCAATATTTAATCAATTGAGCGAGGCCAGGAGGATCAGATTTCTTGATATACCTCTTATAGATCCCAACCATCCTAAGCCAAAAGGATATAGGGAAGATCAATTTTATCCTTATCACAGGATACCGGGGCATGACATTGAGGCTTGCATCGGGTTTAAGCATCAAGTGCAAAACATGATTGAGGTGGGAGAACTCAAAGTTGACAACCCACTAGCTCCCGATAATAGAGACATGGGCATATACAGAAACCCATTGCCCAATCATGAGGCCCCTCGAGAGCAAGGGGCCCAAGTCAATCAGGTTCGAGCTGACATACCTACCCATGGATGCATTGGGATGGTTGAGATTGTTAACATAGCAACAAGGACTAGGTGGTATGGTCAACCACAACCACCTGCAGCTCCCATGAACATCCCAGCCACTCCTAGGCAAAGGCAAGACAACCTTCCAGGTCCACCAACGAGACCTGTGGTAACTATTCGGAGTAGATTGGAGCAAAACCTACAGATGACTCCAGCTAAGTTATCCATCTATGAGCTCATACAATAGTCCCCAAAGCATAGGGAGACTCTAATGGAGATTTTAAGAACAATTGAGCTTCAACCGCAAGATGCGAATGCATTCACTCACTTTGTGGGACAAGTGCAAGAATGCCAAGAACCTGTAATCCGATTCTATGATCATGAGATTAAGACAGTTTCTGTTGCCTTACCAGACCCTCCGCTAAACATTGTAGCGGCCATCAATGACTTACCTTTCAAGAGGGTTTTGGTCGATACAAGTTCATCGATAAACATCATCACAACAACTGCAATAGAGCACCTCAAGATACCCAAGACCAATATCATTCCAGGAGCTTACACATTGAGAGCTTTTAATGATGCTTTATGCAATACTATGGGAACGATAGTCCTACCCATCAAGGTGGGGCACAAGACCATCCCCATGATGTGTCATGTCTTGGAAGGAGCTATGCAATATAACATCCTCTTAGGGCACCCTTGGATAAGGGCCATGAAGTGTGTGCCTTCGATCTTGCACCAGTGTGTCAAGTATGTGCATGAAAACAAAGTCTATGTGGTTCTGGCCGATGAAGAGCCTTTTAAATACGTTAATCAGGTGGACATTCTAGGAGAATTCATGATCCCTTCTACTCACCTATACGTGGCACCTTCATCCCCAACCACACAAGTGGATAACAAAGACAAAGGGGTAAGAAAAGACCCATGCACATCAACACCTCCTAGTGCACTCAAGATAGTCAATGCTTCTAAAGTACCATCAATGTCAAAACCAAAAGATAATCAGAAGCTAAAGGCACCCTTAGTTAAGGAAGAAAGGCCCAAAGAAGTGCCAACTATAGCCATTGCTAAAATGCCAAGTCCTATGGAAGAGGAAGATCTTCAAGATCAAGATGAAGATAGTGATTATCACCCTACTTCGCCAGTATCATCCATGGGGTCATCCACATCGCATGCATCAATACACTTGGCAAGTACAGGCATAGGGGAGTACCTTGTGTAGAACATTACCTTTACACCTATCATTGAGTCTGCACAAGACATAGGGAGGCCTAAAGACTTGAGGCCACCAGTAGGAATAGTGGTTCCACTTGGAATCCCTCCCAACCAAACCAATTTTGTCTATGTCAGCCTAGACTGCGCTCATAAGTCTTCAGATATAGAAGAGGATGGTGATGAATTATTCATAGTCAATGTTCATTACCTCTCTAATCCTGAGTTTTCTCTAAGCTACTTTGAGCATTGCCATTGGCATGGCTATGGCCTTGGCGTATATGAGCAGGGGTGCAGGAGGCCTTACGAGCCACTATATCAGCTTCCTTCCGATAGATTTGGCTTAGGCTATTATAGCGGAGGTCGAGATGACTCGCTTGTAGTAGCATTGGAAATATTAAGCATAGGGTTGGGAGAAGACATTGATTTCATTCCTTATCACCCCTTAAGAATAGAAAATTTGAGCAATAGACAAGTGGCCATGGTAAACATACCACCTCCAGAAACTTATCATCCAAACACCTCAATTGATTCCACCCCAATAGGGTACAACTCATGGGATGAGGAGAATGGATATGAAGCAAGTGATGATGAGGTGCAACTTGGCTTAGCCTATCAAGGGCCTCACTATTTGCAAAGATTCACATGGTCCATCCATGATGAGATTGGATATACATCAGATGAAAGTGACTATGAATCAGAAGACTCAACAGAAAGAGCTTACTTAGGCCTAAGCCATCAACCCCTGACTTTGGGGTGAGAAACAAATGCAAATGGATTCTTCATAAGTGACGAAGAATATGAAGATGAAATAGAGATGGCCTACTTGGGGCCAAGACATGAGCCCCTTGTTTTAGGGCCGCATACCAATGCTAACAATTTTTGGATAAGTGATGATGACTTTGAGGATGAGACCGAGATGGCTTATCTTGGACCTCACCACTTGTGGCAAGTCAATGAGCTAGTAGAGAGAGAGGCGGCACTCCATGCCATAGACCCTCATATCCAATTTTTGGGGAGACCTATTGACCTAGCTGCCATTCATCGGATGGTCAATCCCCCTCCACCTACATTCAGAGAGCAATTAGAGCCCAATGATCCTATTGTCCGCCCTACTCATGGGCCAGATCCAAAAATTCCCATTCCTCCAGAACCTCATCATGAGTATGGAAGGGAAACCCCTGAGACAAGATTGCACCCATGTGGTCCTGGAGATTTCATCCCATCCATCAACATGATCTCCATTGATTTGACCACTCCACTTCATAATCCAATAGATCCTACCAAATCATTGCATCTTGATGTAGAGGCTATTGATTGGGATCATGCTAGTTCACCCATAGAGCCAGAAGACCTCTTCCCCAATGAAGAGATGTTACAGCCATTCCATTTTGCATCAGGTTGTGCGTATGACGTCTTCCATGTTGGTTTGGAACCTGAGTCAGTAGGTCCTATGAATCTCATCGATGACATTCATTTGATACCCATGCCTCATCAGCTAGAGGATGGGTCACATATGGCTATAGAAGTAACTTTCGAGGTGGACATCAGTGATGATCCTACCCAACCAAGGAAAGTCAAGTTCAGAGAAAGTCTATCTCCAGAGGAACAAGCCATCCTAATTCCTCTCCTCAAGGAGAGGCCAAATATTTTTGCTTGGACTTACAAAGACATGCCAGGGATAGATCCAAAGTTAGTCATTCACAACCTTTCATTGGATCCCATGAAGAAGCCAATCAAGCAAAAACTGAGGAAAATGCATCCAACCATCACTTTGATGGTGAAGAACGAATTGCAAAAACTACTGGATGCAGTATTCATAGTTCCTATCGACTACCCTGAGTGGGTGTCAAACATGGTACCCATAGGGAAACCTGATGGAAGAGTCTGTATCTACATAGATTTCAGAGATTTGAATAGGGCAACACCAAAGGATTCATTCCCATTGCCAAACATAGATGCTCTTGTAGATGCAACCGTAGGTCATGAAATGCTCTCCCTAATGGATGGTTTTTTTGGATACAACCAAATCTGGATTAAGCCCGAAGATCAACATAAAACTACTTTCATTACTCCATGGGGAACATTCTATTACAAAGTGATGCCATTCGGTCTCAAAAATGTTGGTGCCACATATCAGTGGGCCATGACATACATATTCCATGACTATATGCATAAGATCTTGGAAGATTACATGGATGACTTACTAGCCAAGTCCCTATTGTGGCAAGAGCATGTCGAAGTCCTTAGACAAGTCTTCGATCGCCTCATAGAACACAATGTCCGATTGAATCCTAAGAAGTGCGTATTTGGCATAACTTCTAGCAAGCTTTTGGGATTCATCGTATCCAAGAGAGGCATCGAAGTAGATCCTACAAAGGTAAAGGCTATACTAGAAATGGCCGCCCCTACCAACATTAGGGAGTTGAGGAGCCTACAAGGCAAGATAGCATCCATCAAAATATTCATCATGCAATTATCAGACAAATGCAGACCTATGAATAGGTTGCTACGCAAGGAAGTCCCCTTTCATTGGGATGAAGAATGCCATCAAGCCTTTGCAGAGATCAAAACTTATCTGGCAACACCACCAGTATTGGCTCCACCAAGGCCAGACATACCATTTTTACTATATATATTGGCTACTGATTTTGCATTGGGCACCATGTTAGCCCAAAAGAATGCACAAGACAAAGAGCAAGCCATATATTACATTAGTCGCACCTTGGTGAGCTATGAGCTAGGATATGCGTATGTCAAAAAGTTGTGTTTAGCAATGGTCTTTGCAACTCAAAAGTTGTGACACTACATGTTGAGCCATACGACCTACGTCATATCAAAACAAAATCCTTTGTAGTACATGATGAGCAAGACATATCACAATACACGTACCACAAAGTGGATCATGCTATTGATAGAATTTGATCTAGAGTTCATAAGCCAAAATTCCATCAAGGGACAAGTCATAGCAGATCAATTAGCAGAGGTGCCTCTTTAGGATAACAAGCCTCTCACCATAGAATTTCCTGATGATGCGGTCTTTGCATTATCAGATCCACCAGAACTCGAAGAACCTAAGAAAGAAAAAGACATGTCATTATTCTTCGATGGTTCGAAGTGTGAACAAGGAGGTAGAGCAGGGATTGTCTTTATCACACCGTAGGGCACTCCATTACCCTTATCATTCAAACTAGACTTCCCATGCACAAACAACAATACAGAATATGAAGCATTGATCCTGGGACTCCAAACAACCATAGCAATGGGCATTAAAATATTGAATATCTTTGGTGACTCCTTGCTCATAGTAAACCAGGTCAAAGGACTATTCCAATGTAGGTGCCCACTCCTGAAGACTTACAAGGAACTTGTTGACAATTACTTAGCCCGGCTAGAATGGTACGACATCGAGGCAATCCCTCGTACGTCGAATAGATTTGTAGACACCATGGCCTCTTTGGGATCCTTAATCCCTCAGAATCCATCTACTGATTTTACAACCATTCATGTGAAAGTGCTTTCGCACTCAACAATACGTCATGAGGCTTTTGACAATCAAGAATCAGTCAACATGATCAACATCGAACCAAATCAGGATTGGTCCTTCGTAGCCAGATATTTCTTGCAAATAACACCTTGGGGGTCTTTGATCTCCCAAGGACCTGTAGAGTGTGGTGCAACCATATACCATAGAGTTGTTCCTCAATCCATGTTCACTACCTCAAAAATGTAGGAAGAGCAAGTTGTCTATTCTATAGAAGTTGTGGCCTATCAGGATTGGCTTTCCCAACTATGGGACTTCCTAAAGCTTGGAATAATACCTCAAGGTTTGTCGCATACTGAAAGGTGAACGTTCAAACAGAGAGCAACAAGATACATTTTTCTAGGAGAAATCCTCTACAGATGAGGATATGATGGAGTATTACTCCATTGTCTTGAGCCCCAGGAAGCATCTTGGGTAATTTTGCAAGCTCACGATGGAACATGTGGAGGCCATTTTAGTGGCATGGCCATCATTAAGCGCATCTTGAGAATGGGTTACTATTGGCCCATAATGGAAAAGGACTACTGTGAGTATGTCAAGAAATGTAGTAAGTGCCAGCATCATGCAAACCTAACGCACTTACCATCGCAAGCTTTGCAGCCCATCCAGGCAGCATGGCCATTCTCGCAATGGGGACTAGACTTGATTGGGAAGATCTCACCCCCATCCTCAGGCCGACATACATTCATCATAACGGCCATAGAATACTTCACTAAATGGGTAGAAGCGATCCCCTTAACATCAACAACTGGACCAAGGATTGCGGAGTTTATACTCCATAATATCATAAGTCATTTTGGGGTCCCTTCTAAGATAATATCGGATAATGGGCCATATTTCAAGAACAAAAATGTGTGTGCTTTAATGAAAAAATACCATATTCAACATAGTTTTTCAATGCCTTATTATCCACAAGCAAACGGGAAGCAGAAGCCTCAAACAAAACAATAGTCTCCATTTTGAGGAAGACAGTGCAAGAAAATCACAAGGATTGGCACATGCAGTTGCCTCTTGCACTATGGGCATACAGGACTAGTATACGGATGCCCACTAGGGCAACACCATTTTCACTAGTATATGGCACTGAAGCCATCATGCCTCTAGAGTTGGAAATCCTGACTCTACGCATAGCATTAAAGGACTTCATAGATGATGAAGTTGCACGGCAAGGCCACCTTGATCAATTGATGCTTCTTGATGAACGTCGAGTCAATGCTTTAGAGCATCTCCATGTTTACCAAGATCACCTTGCATGAGCTTACAATAGTAAAGTCCACCTAAGGGAATTCAAGGTTGGAGATCTAGTGCTCAAAGAAAACTAGCAGAATTCAAATCTGCCATCGCATCTACGAGATAAGTTCATGGTAAACTGGATAGGTCCATATATGATTTCAATGAGAGTTGGGCCTGGAGCATATCACCTTATATCATTAGATGGTGTTGAAGAGCCTGAACCTCTCAATATCATTCACTTAAAGGTATTTTACACATAAAACACAAAAACATTCAAATATGTCATAAAACACAAAAACATTCAAATATGTCATAAAAAAAAAAACAAAACAAAAATTTAAAATTTCAAAAAAAAAATTCACAAAAAAATCAAAAACATTCAAATATGTCAAAAATACAAACAAATCATAAAAACATAAAATTCAAAAAATTCAAATAAAAGGCTCCAAGGGTAATTCATACCGCTTGGTCAAAAATCAATTCAAAAGCTCCAAGGGTAATTCATACCGCTTGGTCAAACATCAATTCAAAAGGCTCCAAGGGTAATTCATACCACTTGGTCAAAAATCAATTCAAAAGCTCCAAGGGTAATTCAAACCGCTTGGTCAAACATCAATTCAAAAGGCTCCAAGGGTAATTCAAACCACTTGGTCAAATCCCATCAAATCAAAAGCTCCAAGGGTAATTCAAACCGCTTGGTCAAAATCAATAACAAAAGCCCCAAAGGCATAATAAGCCCTTTGGTCAAATTAATCAAAAATACAAAAACAACATAAAATCAAAAATACAAAAACAATTGCACTTCACATTTTGCATCCACATCATTGCATTACATTTTCACATACATTACAATTGTATATGTCATGAGAGCCTTAAAAGTGATACCACAGTTTGTCGCACAAGTCATTCATATCCATACCTCCATCCACATGTGTGTAATTGTGTTTTTCAACACAACCATTATTTGTTGCTATACATAATATAATAAGGTTTTTTGGTTAGTCAACCACACCTAGTAATCTTATCAAATTTTGAGGAAAACAACTTTGATTAGTAGAAGGTAAGGCCTAGCTATGATAAAGCCTTGGATATTCAAGATCCCATCACTAATTGAAACACTAAAATCCTAGCTGGTACAAGGAAAATATGAAAGTTGCAAAGCGGTCTAGGTTACCTTAAGTGAAAAGGATTATCCTTGCTTATCCCCCTATGCAACCGGTTTAAAGGTGTTGAGAATTGGCAAAAGGACAAGCTTTACCCTATCAAAATCCCTTGCTTAAATCAAAATAAGAAAAATCCCAAAGCAAAGTACATATTCAAAAGGCCAAGCATACAGTCCAGATTTCAAAGCAAAAATCCGATACACAAATCATAAATTCAAAATTACAAAAAAATCAAGCTCAAAAAAATCAATAAAAATAAACAGTGATTTTCATCACTACGTATGAGCAAAATAAACAGTGATTATCATCACTACAAAAAATCCCCGCTCAAAGAAAAAAATCAAATCAAAATAAACAGTGATTTTCATCACTACATATGAGCAAAAATCCAAAGCCAAAAAGAAGGGAATAAAGCTTGAATCCCTGGAATTCTCAGCATTGTACAAAACTGGAAGGAGAAATCCTTATGCATGATGATATGTCTATTACAATTGCTTCATGCATTTGTGTAGACCAATGTTTGAATGTGGATGAGCTAGCTTAGGTAACCAAATATTGCCTAGTGGTATAGTCCAACTAAGTCCAACATAAGGATGAGATGAACACTTGAGGATCCCTGATCTTAGCAATGGGCTGAAAGAATCCCGCATGACATCGGAGGAAATGCTTGAGTTCTATCTCAAAATAAACAATCACATGCACACACAGAGATCATGAAAAACCAGGTCCATGGTAAAAGCCTTACTTTTCAAAAGTCTAAGTGGTAAGTAGACAACTGTTGATAGGGGAACTAGAGTGTTTGAATCTCCGAAAAGCCCCAAAAATTTTTACATAGCAACAAATCATAACATCATTCACACCATCACTTTTCTTTATAAGATTCTATAAATTAGGGGGTATCAACATAGTAGGACAGATACCGCATATATATTAGAAATAGTATATAGATGACCACTGACTACTTTATATCTTTTAATTTACAGAAACTTATTAAGAAAATACATTACACACCATTACATCTCATATATGAATACTTAATCAATTCTTATGATAAGAGTGATTATTTAAATTCATGATTATTTTTTTACTTTCTGTGGTATCACCCATTAAGATTGTCAATGTCATATGCATTTCGTATGTTTTAAGTGATTAGAGCATACAGGTTCATTTATACCATTCCATCACATAAGTTAGATGCATACAATTAAAGCAAAAATTAAACATGCATTTAACAATAACATTTGCATCCACAAAAACAAGTCATTAATCATCCATAAACCACATCATAAAACATATAGGCAATATCCATTTGCATACCAAATCATAAATTCATCATTCATCATCAAAATACATCGCATCATATCATCAAATCATATAAGCATCTACACATCCATCTAAGCATCTTCAAATATCATCTATCATCTAGCATATTCATCAAATCATCATAATACCATCATCGCATCATATCATAAAATAAAATAATAACAAAAACATAAGCAATAAATGATACACATAATGAGTCATAAAAAGCAAATCTATCATAAAAGTATGTGTGTCAAGTCCAATGGATATACAAAAATGCCCATGGGCTATAGTCATGTAGGTCAGTCGACCTCAAAAATGGATCAAGAACCAAGTAGAGCATCAATCAAATATCGGGCCTGAGCCCCCTGCACCACCTCCTCTAGTGCCACCTCCCCCTATGGTGGTGTCATGAGTCGAGTGATGTGAGCCTATCGGTCTCTCTGTCCGAGTCTGGGTCATTGGCTAGGATGGGTGGAAGACTACCCCGAGGTAGAGCGCCCACTGACCTGTGAACCACCTACACCTGTTGGATCCTTAGGGACAATCCCATGCCTCTTGAGCTGCATCTGAAGGATGGTGACATGATCCGTAAGTCCCCAGATCTGCTCCTCATGCTCATCCAACAAATACTAAAGTCATCCCACATCTGCCCCTAAACCTACCATTGGAACCTCCTATGGTGTAGAAGGAGGAACAACAAACTACATCCTGACATCGCCACCCCCAATAGTAGCCTACAGAGCCTGTATCTATGTTGAGAGCTGCTCAATGGTAGCATCTCACCACTATACCTAGATCTTAGTGGCTTGAAGCTCAGCCTCGACCTCATGCAACTATGCTCTCAGAGGAGAGTCTCTCTCCTTAGGCTCTAACTCCTCCTCCTCCTCAGGAACATCAAGATCCTCTACTACCACCTACTCTGCCAGCTGGCCCCATACCTCGGTCCTAGCTCGAACCCTATGTCCTATCAGATCTATGCCATCACCCCCACCATCATCCTCGCACCCTAGGCTATCGATGCCATGCCACATCCGATCACCCCACCACTGAGAGTAGGCCTCTGTAACTCCCCCAACCACTATAGGGTCTACGATTGGGGCATCCTCCTCATATACAAGCTCTATGATCTATCATGGAGGTAGGTCCTTCTCTACTATGAGGCACCTATACAAGAATGGTATCAAGGGCACATCCTACTACAATCCATACTGACGAAGAACCCGAGAGTAGAAGAAATACTCCTAGATGGCAATCTTATGGCCAACGAGCCATCGCTCGCATCATGTCCTAGTAGTAAAACTAGCTAGATCATCCCAAACAAGGACACTCATAGTAAGGCCACCACATGACATCTCCGACCAATAGTCTAGTGAAAGCATCAGTATAGTGGGATAACTCCCCTACAAAAGTATGGCTCTTATGCTCCTCATGCTCTCGAGCCCATCTAGAAGCATAGCACTATGTCCGAGCCTCAATAGTTATAATCTCAATTAGGAGCCCCTTAGGGTGATCTACCTTAATGTGCTCCCATCCCCAAACCTATAGGAGCAAGCTACAAGCAATGCTGACACATCCCCATCGATGGATGTGGTACAACTCATCATAGCACTAAGCCAATAGTGATCTACCCCATGCATAGATGATAGGCTCCTCACTATCCAGTAGGTCCTACACCATCGCCAGGAGGTTCCAAGGGAACCTCAAACCCGAGCAGTCTGGGATAAGAACATTGTTGATCACCATCAGCAACATGACATGCCTCACTATGAAAACATGAGCATCATACCAAGCCTTGATAGATACTCCCCTAGACCTAGTCTCCCGGAGGGCCTATGTAGAGCGTGCTCCAAACACCCGAGCATAGATGACCACCTGATCATTAGTGGTCGATGAAACAATGGGCACCCCATCGAATGGGATCTGAAAGATCCTGTAAACATCCTCTGATGTGATAGTCATCTCATCGGGTGGAAGGTGGAAGGTGTTGGTCTGTGGGTCCCAACGGTGGGCTAAGGCCATAAGATAAGCCTGGTCGGCCATAATATGGGGTAACCTGATGACGTACTATAGCCCATGGGCCTTAAACCACTCCTAGTCAGTGTCATCAAATCCAGGAAGCAAGTCAAGCAGGAGCTTCGGGTCCCGAGCCCGAGCAGTGAGGATCTAAACAAAGCAGAAGAAAGACAAAATATAACTACAATGCATCTAAGGCATAATTCACAATAAACATGAAAATGGTGCAAAAGAGTATGAGTTACTCTAAATCTAAGCAAAAGAAGAATAAATTGCACCTAATCAAGCAAAGCAAAAATTCAAAAGTAAAAAAAAATCATAAAAATCAATACACAAAATGCAAAAAACAAGGCTTAAGCTTTAGCCGTTGTCGCCTACAATGGCCGAAACCTGGCCGTTAGAGGCAGCAATGGCCAAGGCCCAATGGTCAAATTTTTGACCATTGGGATTCAAGCTTGGCCGCTCTGAGCGACAATGGCCTAGAGTCGGCCGCTCTGAGCGACAACGACCAAGGGGCGGCATGGCAAACCCATGAACCCTTGGCCAAAAAATAAAAAAAAATTACAAATTTAACAAAATAACTTAAACAAAATAATAGAGGGAGGGAAAGCAAAGAAAATGGAAAGCAAATCCCCTACCCAAGCATCAAAACTAAGCTAAGTTTGAGAATACCCAAAATGGCGATAGCAGGTGAATAATTAAAAAAATTTGAAAAACCCTAGGTTGAAGCCACTGATAGATAGCAAAATTGGGGACTAACCCACCATAGCAAAAGGGAACCTAAGCCTAATTACGGAGTTTGTTCATTGCCAGTAGGTTTAGTGAGGTTCATTTTGCTCATTACTTAGTGAAGTTCAATTTTACTTAGACAAAGAAAAGAGAGCTAGGGTTTTGAAGAGAAATACCCGAGAAGCTCTGGCTCCTCCAGCAGTTGATGTCTCACCCCATGCAGCCATGTCCTCAACACCAGCAAGTTTTGAAGTCGCAACCATCGCTATTGCACCAGAGCTCTAAAAATGAATCTTCAATAGTGAAAATGATAGGTCAAACCCTAGAAATGCAAATTTTTATATTTCCTTAATTATGCCTTGGCCATTGCTGACGTCAATGGCCTAAACTTCTTGGCCGCTCAAGGTGACAGCGGCCACAGATAGGAACTCAGAGGCCATTGGACCTGACAATGGCCAGATCCACAGATCAAAATAAAGGATTTCCTTCCATGAGGGAATAACAAAACAACAAATAAACACACTTTGGTGGTTTAGGATCATCAGAATGTTCAAAATAACAAAAAAAATCACATAAAATCACAATCTCAAGTAGGCCTCGTATCCAGTTACCTACTCTATCCACTCGATGATTGCAGCGATTTGCACTCCATGTATTTTGGTGAGATGAGTAGGCAACCATAAGGCCACTTGGGGCAAAAGCAACTCATTTTGGAATTACGATATGTCACCCTTCAAACCCGAAGAAGATCAAGATGGTCGGACTGCTCCACGGGTGCGAAGGGGTCATTCTAATTCCCCTATGACATCAAAAACATTAAGTCAAAGTGATACAATCTAGGCATAAATAGAATCACTCATCCTAACTCCCTAAGAAGGCTATTGATAGTCGGACCGCTCCTCGAGATAGGGATGGATGATTATCATAAGCAATTGGAATCACACTTGGATGTGGGATTGCCCATTAAAAGCAACAAATGCTAGAAAGGAACCAGATTAGTCATATTGGTCAAGCGACTTGTCGCTTCATTCATTGTCATTTCTTCACCAATTCATTGTGTGAAGAGGTAGTTCAAAACTTCAACATAATCATAATCAAAATCAACAAAAGATCACTCGATCATAGCAAAATCATGTTCATCCTATGAATCATTGCATACAACAATCACAAATTTCCCTTGTTTGTTGGGAACGTAAGCAGACATGACATCTTCAATTGTAGCTCTCCTACCGGTCGAAATTGTTGTAGCAGCTGAAGCTACCCGATTGAGTTTGAGGAATGAGTGCAATTTAACATGCAAAAGCCACTGAGCTAAGTCCTCCGAACATTGAGGCAATGATTCAAGGGATGCATGCCATCTTGCATGATTGGGCCATCCGACATTGATCAGACCATTGATCACCATACACCCTACAAACAGATCAGTCTACATTTTTGCTCAGCATTGTGTTTTCCACACAGCGCATCGCAAAAAGGGGCATCTGTAGACACCTAAATCATGTCATGCTTAGGGGAGCTACTTACATAGACACACTCATAAGATCATAAGACATAATATTGGACTTTCCAAGCATCAACAATGGTTCTCACCACTCATTTGGGGCCTTTTCAAGCCATTCAAGCTTGGCCGCTCAAGCCAAGAGTGACCAGATCCTAGCCGCTCAAGCCTAGAGTGGCCAGACCTTAGCCACTGTAGATGATAACGACCAGATCTTAGCCACTGTAGATGATAGCGGCTAAGCCATAAGAAGTGGTTTACCGACAAATAGGCCTAATCTCGGGTGGAAGTGGTAGTCTGCATGCAATAAAGGTGAGCGGGAGTGACTTTGCATTCCTTTTCATGACCAGTTCACATAGGAGATTTGAGTTTGCATTTAGACTTAAGTTAACTGACCTCCAAGCATAAACAAAGGACAAAAGCTTCTCATGCTAATGACCAATTCGCATAGAAGACTCAAGTGGGCAGTTAGATTTTAGTTAACTAGCCTTCAAATATAGACAATGGACAAAAGCTTCTCATGCTAACTTGCACTACGCATGAGAAATTCATTTCTAGGGCTTGGACATAGACCTAGGGTTTCACACTATAAAAGGTGCAAGCCTAAGAGCACCAAGAGATCCTGATCATATCCAGAGATCTTGTATCTTTTATCATAAGAGATATACAGGAGATCATTTTAGAGAGAGACATATTCTTGAGGAGAGCTTTCAAGACTTGGAGAGTTCTCTTTGAGATCACATGTACGATGGAGCTTTGATGAATCGAAGAGCATAACACCTACTATCTTCAACATCAGATTAAAGTCTTTGACCCATAGCTTTGGGGCAAAGAGGGTAAGGTTTACTTTAGCGGCCGTTGTCTTGGACAGTGGCCCGTAGGCTTAGCTTAGATAGACATAGCATCTTTTATTCTATTTTCTTATATCATTAGCATAGATTTACATGATTTCATGGCATAGTTTTATCATATTTCTGTTACATTCTTTGATTACTAACAACCTCATCCGGGGAGGCAATCTCGGACACCTAAATGTGTGTTGTTGTTTCATTGCTTGCAGGGCCACAGGTACATCGGACGAAGATTACAACATACGAGAGCAAAAGGGATCCCTCTAGGAAACAGACCTAGAGAAGGAGGCATCTGTAAGCCCTCATACATTTTCGTGTGCGGAACCAGGAAGCTTTTATAAGCGCACCACCTCTTCGCGGAAGGGGCACTCCTTGCCTATTTGTAATTTATAGTATCAAAATGGGTATCCCTAAGAGGGACCGACATGTAACCGAGCTTCAATATCAATAAAGAGATCCATATTTTGTTATTTCGTGTTATATGCTTTTTCCTCTTGTCTTTCCATTTTATCTTTGGTATTTTAAATAAGCATTGCAAGTAGGGTTTTAGAAAAGGGACCGGTGCATGCGTTCTCGGGGTCACTACATAATGCTTCTAAAGTACCATCAACATCAAAACCAAAAAATAATCAAAAGCTAAAGGCACCCTTATTTAAGGAAGAAAATCCCAAGGAAGTGCCAACTATAGCAATTGCTAAAATTCCAAGTCCTATGGAAGAGGAAGATCTTCAAGATCAAGATGAAGATAGTGATTATTATCCTACTTCACCAGTGTCATACGTAGGGTCGTCAACATCTCATGCATCAATACACTTTGAAAGCACAGACATAGAGGCATACCTTGTGTAGAATATTACCTTTACACCTATCATCAAGTCTACACAAGACATGGGAAGGCCTAAGGAATTGAGGCCACCAGTGGGAATAGTGGTTCTCCCAACCAAACCAATTTTATTTATGCCAGCCTGTACTGCACCCATAAGTCCTCATATATAGAAGAGGATAGTGAATAATTATTCATGGTCAATGTTCATTACCTCTCTAACCCTAAGTTTGCTCTAAGCTACTTTGAGCATTGCCATTGGCATGGCTATGGTCTTGGCATATATGAGCAAGGGCACAGACGACCATACGAGCCACAATATCAGCTTCCCTCCAATATATTTGGCTTAGGATATTATATCGGAGGTCGATATGACTCTCTTGTAGTAGCATTGGATAGATTAAGCTTAGGGTTAGGAGAAGACATTGATTTCATTCCTTATAACACCCTAAGAATAGGAAATTTGAGCAATAGATAAGTGGCCATGATAAACATACCGCCACCAAAAATTTGGCATCCAAACATCTCAATTGATCCCACCCTAATAGGGTACAACTCATGGGATGAGGATAATGGATATGAAGAAAGTTATGATGAGGTGCAACTTGGCTTAGCCTATCAGGGGCCTAGCTATTTACAAATATTCACATGTTCCATCCATGATGAGAGTGGGTATACATAAGATGAAAGTGACTATGAATTAGAAGACTCAATAGAAAGAGCCTACTTAGGCCTAAGCCCTCAACCCCTGAATTTAGGGTAAGAGAAAAATGCAAATGGATTCTTCATAAGTGATGAAGAATATGAAGATGAAGTAGATATGGCCTACTTAGGGCCAAGACATGAGCACCTTGTCTTAGGTTTGCATACCAATGCTAAATTTTTTTGGATAAGTGATGATGAATTTTAGGATGAGACTTATATGGCTTATCTTGGACCTCACCACATGTAGCAAGTGAACGAGCTAGTAGAGAGAGAGGTGAAACTATGTGCCATAGACCCTCATTTGTGATTTTTTGGAAGACCTTTTGACCTAGCTGTCATTCATTGAATGTTCAATCCCCTTCTACATACATTTAGAGAGCGATTAGAGCCCAATGATCTTATTTTTTTCCCTGCTTATGGGCCAAATCCAAAAATTCCCATTCCTCCAGAGCCTCATCACAAGTATGGAATGGAAACCCCTGAGACAAGATTGCACCCATGTGGTCCTGGAGACTTCATTCCATCCATCAACATGATCTCCATTGATTTGACCACTCCACTTCATAATCCAGTAGATCCTACAAAATTATTGCATCTTGAAATAGAGGGTATTGATTGGGATTGTGCTAATTCACCCATAGATCCTGAAGACCTCTTCCCCAATGAAGATATGTTATAGCTATTCCATTTTGTATAAGGTTGTGCATACGACATCTTCCATGTTGGTTTGGAACCTGAGTCAGTAGGTCCTGTGAATCCCACTGATGATATTCATTTGATGCCCATGCCTCATCATCTAGAGGATGGGTTACATATGGCTATAGAAGTAACTTTTTAGGTGGACATTAGCAATGATCCTATACAACCAAGAAAAGTCAAGTTCGGAGAAAGTCTATCTCCAGATGAACAAGCCATCATAATTCCTCTCCTTAAAGAGAGGCAAAATATTTTTGCTTGAACTTACAAAGACATGCCAGGGATAGATCCAAAGTTAGTCATTCAAACCTTTCATTGGATCTCATGAAGAAGCCAATCAAGCAAAAGTTGAGGAAAATGCATCCAACTGTTGCTTTTATGGTGAATAACGAATTGCAAAAACTACTGGATGCAGTATTCATAGTTCCTATCGACTACCCTGAGTGGGTTTCAAACATGGTACCCATGGGGAAACCTAATGGAAGAGTCCATATCTACATGGATTTTAGAGATTTAAATAGGGCAACATCAAAGGATTCATTCTCTTTGCCAAACATAGATGCTTTTGTAGATGAAACTGTAGATCATGAAATGCTCTCCTTAATGGATAGTTCTTTTTGATACAACCAGATCCAGATTAAGCTTGAAGATCAGCATAAAACCACTTTTATTACTCCATGGAGAAAATTCTATTACAAAGTGATGCCATTCAGTCTCAAAAATGCTTGTGCCACATATCAACGAGCCATGACATACATATTCCATGACTATATGCATAAGATCTTAGAATATTACATGGATGACTTACTGGCCAAGTCCCTATTGCGACAAGAGCATGCCAAAGTCCTTATACAAGTCTTTGATCACCTCATAGAACACAATGTCCGATTTAATCCTAAGAAGTGCGTATTTGACATAAATTCTATCAAGCTTTTGGGATTCATCATATCCAAGAGAGGCATAGAAGTAGATCTCACAAAGGTAAAGGCTATACTAGAAATGGCTGCCCCTACCAACATAAGGGAGCTAAGGAGCCTACAAGGCAAGATAACATCCATAAAAATATTCATCACACAATTATCAAATAAATTTTGACCTATGAATCGGTTGCTACGCAAGGAATTTCCCTTTCATTGGGATGAAGAATGCCATCAAACCTTTGTAGAGATCAAGATTTATTTGGCCACGTTGCCAGTATTGGCTCCACCAAGGCCAGACATACCATTTTTACTATATATATTGGCTACTGATTTTGCATTAGGTACCATGTTAGCCCAAAATAATGCATAATACAGAGAGCAAGCCATAAATTACATTAGTCACACCTTAGTGAGTTATGAGCTAGTGTAGCACCCTAAAATTGGCGCAGTTAAACCATCAGTAAAAAGATCAAAAATTTGAATTTTAACCCCGAAACCGCTCGTTAACCGCTCACCTCATTTTTCGTGCCATTTTTAGAATTTGTTTTGACCGTTGGACGATATCGTCGCCGATCTGACGATATCATCCCAGATCGGACGAATTCGTCTGGGACAGAACGTCCAGACGATTTCGTCCCAAAACCAAATTTTCATAATTAGCTTCTATTTCAACAACCTCTCCAACTCGGGCAAAAGCGTGTCTACGCGGTTGGAGATTCCTACGTTGGAGATCTCCCAGATTGGGATGATCCCCAACCTCCTAACCTCCCCCTAATCCTATATAAACTTGGGATTTTCCCAGTTTATCCCCCTGGCTGATCATTTCCCTGCAACTCTAGTTTTGTGTTGTATTAGAACATCCTCGCCCCCATCATTTGCATTTGTATTTGCAGGTTTTATTGCAGGATTTTACTGTGTTTCAGTCGGAGGAAGCTCGGATCGTCGCAGGCGATCCAACACGATTTCGGATGATCCTGACGAGATCGGCGATGATCTCGTACGATTGCAGATGATTTCGACTAGTTCAGATTGGGGGCAACCAGAGCCCTGAGTTTGCATTTTCTACCTTTCTCTCTTATTTAATTATGCATTAGATCGATTTATTTCTGTTTTGCATCCTGGAGTTCACCTCATTTAGCATATTTGCATGATAAAACTTAAAATAGGTTATTAAAATAATGCATCCCATTTGATTTGCTATCTAGATTCATTATTTAAGCATCTATACTATTATTTCTATCATTTTGCATCATTCTTGCAATTGCATTTTTGGTTTTTGGTGTCTGTTTCCATGATTGCAGGTTTCTGACGAATTCGTCAAGTCATCGACGATCTTGTCTGATCTCAGATGATCGCCTATGATTTGGGATGATTCTGTACAATTACAAATGATCCTGTCATATCCGGGATGATCTGGACTCCTACAAGCTTCAGAATCTTCATCAGACATCAGGAATCGGGTGTATTCCTCTCCATTTCACATAGTCTCTGTATTTAGGATTCATTCATGTTTGTTGTCTTCATATAAACCCAAAATTTCATATAGAATAGCTTAGATTCATTTTGGCCAACCTAGGAATATGAATGATTGAATATAAAATGAACACATCAAACCCATTCTCAACCTAGGCGCATGAAACTGCCACTCAAAGTTTCTTGGTGAACCCCACCATCCATCAAAAATTCACCCTTATACCCCTCCCCCGAGAGGCGCGACCTTCAAAGGGCCTCTCCATCCGAGGTATTGTCCCATCCTTCTCGCATCCCCCTTCCAGGGCATGGATCCTTTAGCCCGAAGGTAAGGGTGCAAAAAATTTGGGCGATACATTTTGGTGAACCCGACGTGAAACTAAAACACCTTTTGAAAACAATCCAAAAAAAAAAAAAACACATTATTAAGAACATCTAGAATCATTAGAAAACTGTTAAATTTGCATATCATATTTAGATGGTAGATTATAATAGAAGACGAGTTGTCACCATAAATGTTGAAAATCAATTAACGGCCATAGAGATTACTTCTGTGCTTAGAGTACCTCAAACAAATAGAGTCCAACCTTTGTGGGATGAACTTGATAGGAGATTGGGTATTATTGAATCTAGATCTATAGAACTTAGGCAAATTAAGAGGTTTGTCCTAGATAGAATCCTGGATCCCGATCAAGTGACTTTGTACCATGAACTTCAGAGAGCTTGCCATAGGTGGTTAGCAGATAAAAGAGCACTTGTGTCTTCAGAATTGTACACCTTTGAGGAATACCTTGAGAACGCAGTTGTAGTACATAAGTTTCTATCTCGTATAGAGGATCAAGAAGTCATTCTTACAGATAGAAAAATATGGAATAGAGTTCCTAGAGCTGTGTTGTATCGAGAGTATTGCCATGAACTTTATTTTTACAAGTCAGAGTCTGAAGTAGATCATATTACCATAGCACACTTTGTCAAGTTCTTGAAAAACCACTTCCAATTTGAAGAGGAGCATTTCATGACTCTTGATGAACTTGATCCTATCAACGATATCCATAAACTATTTATAGAAAACTAAGTCATTCTTTTTAATATTGTTATTTCTTGCAACTAGCATGTTGTTTGTTATTTTTATACTTGTGAAATAATAATACAAAACAAAAAAAAAAAAACAAAAAAAACAAAACATTTCCTTTTAAGTATTATAGTAGGTATATAGTTAAAATATATACCTCTCAACCCTATCACATATATATAAGTATATATATTTTCTAAAACCTAAGTTTAGCACAATGCCTAGACTTAGGAATGGAAAACAAACCGAAGAAGAAGAAGATTGGTTAGGAAGACCATTAATTGACCAAAATGTCCCTCCTGAGGACCAAGTTCAGGAAGAAGAAATCCTAGACCAGCAAGAAGAAGAGCTTGTTGTAGCAAATGAACAAGAAGAAATTATTAGAGAGGAAGGATCCTCATCCCCTAAAATGTCTCCGGGAGGAGCTATCACTTTTGAAAACATGGAACAATTTTGGAAGTTCATTAACACAAATATTGGTGTTTTTAATAGAGCAGTCCATATGGACAAGGATCGAATTAGTGACACTCAAGCAACTCTAGAAGACGTATTTCACACATGCACTAATCCCTTGTCCTTTATTGAACAAGAGAGTGATCAAGCTGGACCATCCAATTTGGATATAGTAGCTATGATCCGGAACATGCAACAACAACAGGTTACCCAACCACCTAAAGTGCCTGTTAACAAGCCTAGGGTCATTCCTGCACAAAAGAAACCATCATTTACTGCTCTATTTTACCAAGCTATTGAGCAACATACCTCAAATCAACAAAAACCCAAAACAAAACCAAACACCAATTACCAACAATATGGGATACAACATAATACTATTACAAATCCCCTTCATAATACTCTTCCTACCAACACTTTGCATAATAGCAATATAGCATCTAATCCTTATGCCACACCATCATACACTCATAAATCCCATACCTATGTCCCACCGAACCAATATGGTGGACAAACTAGTAATCTTGAAACCATGGTGAAACAGTTAGTTTCCCGCATGGACCAGATAGATCCCTACCGACCCTCGTACAATTATCGAGAGATGTGTAGTCAGCCTTTAGATCCTATAGTTGTAGCACAGCCATATCCTAAACATTTTCCTATGCCTGTCCTGCCCATATATAAAGGAACGGAAGATCCCATAGAGCATCTTCGTATGTTTAGGATAGCATGTCATGATATATCACATGATGACTTGTTATTACTAAAAATGTTCTCGAAAATCTTGGGAGGAATGGCATTAGAGTGGTATTATCAATTACCCACTAATTCTTTGAGGAATTTCGAAGAAACTGCCGAGTCTTTTGTTCATCAATTTAGTGCCTATATCGAAAGACATGTGACCATTAAAGATTTGTATAACTTAAAACAAGACAAAGATGAATGCTTTGCTGATTTCCTAGCTAGGTGGAGACAATTGATAGGAAAATTGCACTTTGTGTTGCCTTATAGGGAGATGTTGGACATCTTTATTAATAATTTGCAAGAGCAACTATCTTACGAATTATCAACTGCTACCTTGACCACCTTCGATCAGGCTATAGACTTAGCCCGAAGAGTGGAAGATGCTCTCATTAGGAGAGGTCAGCTTAAAAAGAAAGACGATGAGAAAACATCCAGAAATCAATATAAGAATAAACAAGTTGTGGGTGATGGAGTCACTGATAGCAGAAATATTGCTAATGTTAATGCTGCAAAGACAACGGAGAAGTTTGTACTGAAACCTCCTGATAGACCTCCTCGAGAATTTACTAGGTTAAATCAACCTTTATCAACTATTCTACCATAATTATTAGAATGAGGCTTGATTCAATTACCAAATATCCAGGAACCTGATCCAACTATACCCGGATACAGAGCAGATTTACATTGTGACTTCCATAGAGGACCTGGACACACTACCAACTCTTGTAAAATATTAAAACATAAAATACAGGACTTGATTGATAACAATGAGATGGAGGTACAAGCCTTTCAACCTAAGCAAAATCCTCCTAATAACACTCAACAGAACATCACACAAAACCAGAATCAGAACGCCAATCAGTCATTAGACATCTTTCAACATCCTTTACCAAAACATGGTAAGGAGGTGGCTAATCAAATTGAACATCATAATGTTCCTCCTCCTGCCCGATATGTAGGAACTATTAGTGGGCATTTACCTATTCATGATCTGGAAACCTTTGACACAACTTTATCCATGGTTACAACCAGGCCTCTATATAATATGCAGATATCCGATCTTAGTGATACAGAATATGAGACTGAGAGTGATATGGAAATCACATCAAATCAATCGAATAGCTCTGAAGATGAATCAGATACTATTCACCCTATCACAAGTCATATGGTTCCAGAAGAACCATTTCCAAGAAGAGTCACTACTAGACCATCATCCCACCAATTAATTTCTAATGAGTTAGCTATAAACGCTAGACCAAGACCCATTCATCATCCATAGAATAATATTGTGGGTACCATCGGAGTTGTTACTAGACAACAGGCTCAAAATTCTCAACAAGATCAAATTCAGAATGGTGGATCAACTCCATTTGTTTTGAAGGTTCCTAATAAAGGGAATCATGCACCTAATGTTCAACCTAAACCTCCCTATAATATTAATGAACAATTATCAAATATTACAACTAGAATTTCCCTTTTGGACCTCTTAAGATCTTCTCCCACACATAGAGATGAATTAATGCTCACATTAAGCCAGATGATGGTACCACAAGACATTCACCCTCAAGACATGGCCAATACTATAATAACTCATGAAGTTGATTGTATTGACTTTCGGGATAGAGACATACCGCAACATAGTTTACATAAAGATAACCCCTTATATATTACCGCCTTAATTGGAGATGTAGCGGTCAAACGAGTTTTGATTGATAATGGTTCATCTTTAAATATTTGCACTTTTGACTTCTACCAAATATTTGGGTTTAGAAGTGATGAAATGAAAAGAACTGATATGATTATAAAAGCTTTCAATGATGAAACACAAGAAACGTGTGGGGTTATTACCATTCCATTGCAGGTTGGTCCAAGAACCTTGGATACGATTGTGTTTATTGTACATTGCCCTGCATCGTACAATATACTCTTGGGTCACCCTTGGATCAACGCGATGCGAGATGTTCCCTCAACTTTACATCAATGTGTTAAATTCGAATTTAAGAATCAGTTGGTTACCATTCATGGTGATCCAAGACCCTTTGATATGTGTGCTTTGGCAGAACCCATTGGAGTTCAATTTTACCCTGCGTTGTCATCCACACATCCTAATTCTCATTATCCATCTAAACGTGTGAAACTCACACCCACAATGTCATCTACTTCTTCTCCATCAGATGCACCTTCACATATAGCTCAACCATCTTCTGAACAAACCGCATTAGGACCTAAGAAAGATCCTAATCCCACAACCAATGTCTCTTGTTCTACTCCTATAACTTCTATACCTATAATAGACCCATCTATTGACACCTCTACACCATCTACATCCACCAAAGTCATATTTTCCACATCAGAAGACGTAGGAAATGTTCCTTCTACCTCTTATGCTCTTACTGACGAGCTCTTACCCGATCTATCTAAAATCCTTATATCAGAAGAAACGAATGTTTCTATGCAATATTCCCTTGTTTTAAATAATTTGCCACCATCTCCTCGTACCTTGGGCCTCCCACAACCTATGGGAAGTATTTACCAAGTCGAGAGTTGTGCCTTTATTTATAAGGGATATGATTGGGGTAGAATACCCAGAAACATCAAAACTCATTATGATGGATATGCTCGATGTTATTTTACTAATGAGTATACTAAAGCCAAACCTATAATGCTTAAATTGGGATATAAAGGGAAAGGTTTGGGACCTTTCTAGAATGGTATGAAAGAACCTTTTGAGGTAGAGCCATGGCCCGCCCGATGTGGTGTGGGCCTATTTTCTAGTAAGGGTCAACCATTCGAGGATGATGACCATCTTATATGTTACAAAGATTATTTAGATGAACGTGATGTTTTGCATTTAACGAATAAGCCATTCACATGTAATATGCTATCTATAGCTTATCCTGAGATGATCGCTGAATCCGACGATGAGTTGGAGGGAGATATCTTCCATGATGTCTCCGTTGAGGAATTATTACATAATGGATTTTATTTTGATGGCTCTATACCTACTATAGCCCAGCTTGAGGCCATGACTCCTCAAGATGAATTATCCAAGCTAACCTTGGAAGAATTACAGGAATTGGGTGTCTCACCCGCCCCACCTAATTTTGAGAGAGATCTACACATGGAAGTAGAAAATGTCATAAAAATTAACATTGGAACCGAGGATAACCCTCACATAATCAACATCGGATCAGAATTGAGTCAAGAAAAATAGGATAAATACATTGCATTTCTTAAAGAATATGAAGATGTCTTTGCTTGGACATATGAAGATATGCCAAGTTTAGACCCTTATGTAGTTATGCATCACCTAGTAGTCCATCCGGATGCTAAACCTGTTAAACAAAAACTTAGAAAAATGCATCCTAAAGTGGCCTTACTGGTCAAAGGAGAGTTAGAAAAACTCCTGAATGTTATTTTTATACAAGCCATTGATTATGTTGAATGGATCTCGAATGTAGTTCCAGTAACTAAGAAAGAAGCTACTAAGGTTAGGGTTTGTACAGACTTTAGAGATATTAATGTTGCATGCCCTAAAGATGATTTTCCCCTTCCCAACATGGATCAGATCATTGATTTTACTGTTGGGAGTGGAATGATATCCTTAATGGATGGATTTTTTGGTTATAATCAGATCAAGATAGCTCCTGAAGATCAGGCTAAAACAACCTTTATTACCCCTTGGGGGACCTTTTGTTGGAAAGTGATGCCATTCGGTTTAAAGAATGCAGGTGCAACCTATCAACGAGCCATGACTTATATCTTTCATGATATGATGCATGATATACTACATGATTATGTAGATGACATTATAGCTCGTTCTATTGAAGAAGATGATCATTTAGATGACTTGAGAAAAGTATTTAATCGGCTAAGGGAATATCTTATCCGATTGAATCCAGCCAAATGTATATTCGGAGTTAAGTCCGGTAAATTATTGGGGGTTATAGTTTCTTTACGTGGCATCAAAATTGACCCTCTCAAGATTGCGGCTATCACTGATATGCCCGCACCCACAAATATATCTGAATTACGGAGTCTACAAGGTAAGCTTCAAGCCATCCGTCGCTTCATCGATAAGCTGGCGGATAAAACTGGACCCTTTCTTAAGCTTCTTAAGAAGGATGTCTCTTTCCATTGGGACAATGAATGTCAGGAAGCATTTGAACTCCTCAAACAATATCTTCTTAACCCACCTATACTTTCACCACCTAGACCTGATCGCCCATTTATCTTGTATATTTTTGCTTCAGATTTTGCTTTAGGAGCTATGTTAGCTCAACTTGATGATGAGAAGAGAGAGCATGCTAATTATTACATTAGTAGAACATTAATTAGTTATGAAACCCGCTACACAACATTAGAGAAGTTATGTCTAGCAGTCATATTTTCTACATAGAAATTATGCCATTATATGCTCAATCAAAAAACATACGTTATTGCTAAATCTGATCCCTTGCGGTATCTCATGAGTCGACCTTATTTATCTGGTCGCACAACAAAGTGGGTTCTTGTGCTAAGCGAGTTTGAACTCATGTTTATAGGACAGAAGTTTGTTAAGGGTCAAATCATAGTAGATCAATTAGCTGCTGCACCCTTAGAATCCACCCATCCCCTCGTCATTGAGTTTCCTGACGAATGCCTTAAACTAGAGGCAGATCATTCAGAGCAATGGTCCTTATACTTTGATGGAGCCCGATGCATGAGTGGGGCTGGTGCAGGTATTATTTTGATATCTCCATAGAAACACCTCATACCTCTATCCTTTAAATTAACGTTTGCTTGTACTAATAACACTGCTGAATATGAGGCTCTAATCCTTGGATTACGAGCTGCCATGGCACTAAAAATTAAAAATCTATTAGTTTTTGGTGATTCTCAACTTGTTATAAATCAAATTAATGATGTTTATCAGACCAGAGATGATAAATTGTGCCCATATAAAGCATATGTATTACAATTAATATCTTTATTTGATCAAGTTACCTTGGAAGCTATTCCTAGAACTAGCAATCGTGCGGTTGATGCCATGGCCACAGTTGCATCTCTTTTACCCTTGGAGTTAGATGACGAATATGCTACCATCATTATTCATCGACTCCAAGAACCCGCTTCAATTAAATCATGCTTGGAACCTTTGGACGTGTTTCTAATCAATGAAACTACTCCTAAACTTTGGTACACTGACATCCTCAATTTTTTGCAAAATGGGACCTTCCCTGAAGGTTTTAATAGAAACCAGCGCTAGTTATTGCGTAGACGAGCAAGTCGCTTCGTAATAATTGGCAATACCTTATATAGGAGATCTTTTGAAGGTATCCTACTGAGATGTTTGAATCTAGAAGAGTCTAGATCAGCTTTGAGTGAAGCCCATGATGGATCTTGTGGGGGACACTTTAGTGGTAACGCCATTGCTAAGAAGCTCCTTAGGATAGGATATTTTTGGCCTACCATGGAGAATGATGCACATGATTACGTGCGCCATTGCGACAAGTGCCAGAAACATGCTGACCTTGTCCATGCGCCTGCACAAGAACTACAGGCTATTTCATCTCCTTGGCCCTTTTCAAAATGGGGCTTAGACATTATTGGAAAAATCAATCCTGTGTCATCGGATGGACACAAATTCATCATAACCACCATCGAGTATTTTACGAAGTGGGTTGAAGCTATGCCCTTAGCTTCTTGCACTGGAACCCAAGTTTCCAAATTTATTTTCAATCAAATTATTTGTAGGTTCGGAATTCCTGCAAATCTCATCTCGGATAATGGAACTTGTTTCAAAAATAAATATGTAAAGAAACTATGTCAAAAATATAAAATTCAACATCGTTGGTCCACTCCCTATTATCCTCAGGGTAATGGCCAAGCAGAAGCATCTAATAAAACATTAATTAAAATCCTCAAAATACTGGTCAATAAATCTGGCCGAGATTGGCACATTCAATTATATCCTGCTTTGTGGGCTTATCGAACTAGCGTTCGTACTCCCACGGGCACTTCACCTTTTGTTTTGGTTTATGGTGCTGAAGCTATTTTTCCCTTTGAATTAGAAGTTCCTTCTTTGGCTCTGCTACTTCAAGATACCAAAGTAGGAGATGAATATCATGTTGGCAGATTTAGTCAGTTGGAACTCCTAGATGAGAAGTGCATCAATGCTTTGGAGCATCTTCGAGCCTACCAGAACAAGCTCAAACGAGCATATCTTAAGAAAGTTCATCACCGATCCTTTGAGATCGATGACCTCATCTTAAAAGAAAATAAAAAAATACTAATGCAACTAAAGACCTTAAAGGTAAATTTGAACCTAACTAGCTTGGGCCATATATCATCACTGCTAAATTTGGATCGGGAGCATACATATTAGCTACCTTAGATGGTAAATATCTTAAAGAACCTATGAACATTATGCATCTTAAGCGCTATTACGCATAATTCTGGTAATTTCATCACTGTATATATTGTACATCTTGTCTCATTCTTAGTAAATTCATATAAAAATTTCAAAAATAGTCATATTATGTATTCTCTCAATTCATAAATCAAAATCAAAATCTAAAAAAACAAAAAAATCAAAATCTTCAAAAACATCTTTTATTTTTGCACCTGTCAATTCTTGAAGTATTGCAATTATATTTTTAGTTATTTTGGATAAATTAGCATTTATTTGGAATCCCTCACTTTCACACTCACATGAATAAATATCTTGATCTTATTTAGTATGATTATTAATCTCTCTTATATCAAAGTCCACAGTTGAATTAAATAAAGTTTTGAGCATAGAGAACTGATCTTGTTATTTACTTGAACCAAGTATACCTTTTCACATTAAAATGATTTCATTGCAAATTCCAAAATGATGCTACATAGTAGAAGTGGTCTCTTGAGCGAAAAGTTTCCCCTGCTATCCTATCATGCACATGGTCTAGAATCTTTGAGAATTGACAAAAGGACAAGCTCACCCCTGCCCAGAATAAAAATCCCTTGCTCTACAGCCAATCCGAGCAAGTATCCCTAGTATAGGAAGAAAAAGAAAAAGAAAATCAAGAAAAAAATCATGAGAAAAAGAAGCATTATTTCAGTAGCATTTTGTACCATCTCAACAATATTTCAGCATTATCTCAGTATCAAGCAAAAATACAAAAAAAAAAGAGAAAAGAAAAGAAAAAGCAAAAAGCAATAAAATCCCTTCCCCTACCCTTTGAAAAGAAAAGAAGGGTGAATGAGCTTGAATCCCTGGAATTCTCAATTATTCGAAAACTGTGAGGTAAGCCCCATAACAGGTGGTTTGTGCCCAACCCGCTTGGCCTTGGGTAACTCCTAGCGTGGTGATATGTCTGTTACATTAGCGACCTTCTTTTGTACAGACCTATGTCTGCTTATGGATCAGCTAGCTCTTGATGACCCGACTTACATAGTAGTTTGGTACGGTTATATGCATATAAATCATGGTCAACGAACACTCATTTGGTTAATTCAAATTACTTGTATCAAATTATCTTGCTCAAAATTGGTAAATGAACAATACAATTGCACACACATTTGTATTTGAGAGATTTTGTATCATTATGATAGATCAAGATCGGTAATGAACTCACATATGCACATGGGGTTCCTTATAAATCTAAATTTTGTCTTTGAGATAATTTAAAATATTTATGCACATCTTCTGGAATAATTTGATTTTTCTTACTTGAGAACATCTATAAAGTCACATTTATATATTTTTGACTTTCGCAACGATGGTATAGTTCCTAAACCTAAATTGGAATTTTATGCCTAGTGCAAGTCCTCATCTTATATTTTATGTTTATCTTAAACTCAAAAATCAACTATGCAATAAAACTATTATATCAATTTCTTCTTTGGATTTCGCGATGATGGTATAAGTCTATCCCTAAAAATTCTATGCCTAGCGCAAATCATCATTTTAACTTTATTTTCCATTTATTTAATCCATAAAAGCATATGGCTTAAATCATTATGTTACACAATTATACTTTAAAAAGAACGAAAACCTTTTCTATTTCATTTCATTATGTCAACATTCAGTTTTGCGACGATGGTATAATTCCTAGGCAATTGTTCAAATTTCTATCACACTTAGGAATTTTATGCCTAGAAAAAATCATATTTTTAATATTTCATGCATAATATTTTCATGGACATCTGAAAACAAATCATCACCATCATCATTTTTTCATCATCACAACACAAAAGTCTTAAGAAAGTCTCTTAAGCACCCTTTTACTTTTAGCAATATTTCTCTACTGGGATTAGCTTAATGACCTAGCGAGCGGTGACTCCATGAAATGGTCATGTAACAGTGACAATGTCCTTTGAAATTATTGTTAGAAGTCACTTTATTTTTTCATCAAATCACACCACAACAACCAATTTGTTTACATCAGATTATTTCATTTAAATTTTATGGCATGACATAAAATTATAATATTTTCCAACGACATAATTACATGAATAATCAATCAACAATTAAAATATTAAAGCATCATAAAACATATGCACAAGTCATATCACAAAAAAATATTATATATATATATATATATATCAAGAAATATATGTACATCATATCAAAATGGATTGGTATGCCACAATCTATACCCTGGCATACTCAATCCTCTCAAAACTATACAATCTATAGTCAATATGCAGCTAGTCTCGAGAAGCCCTCGAGCTCTCAGCCTCATCTCCTCTCCCACCCTGAGGTGGAGGAGGTGGTCCCATCAGAGTCCATCCTATGTCATGGGTCCTCGACGTCGATCATGAGGATGTCCTCGATGACCCCATCCTGATCGGCTCCGCAATGTCGGCTGGCAGCTATAACCTCTGGCCCTCTAGAACCAGCTGGAAGTATGCTCCCTGATAGAACATGGTCTGAGCAATAGCCCATGCCAACTCCCGCATGCTCGCCCCTCCGCTCCGAGCCCTGAGTCATGTAGCCTCATCCTGTAGCATCTGCACCTGAGCTCGTAAGTGGGCATTCTCCGCTCGAAGAGCCACCATCTCATTGCTCTCCCCCACCTCGATACCCTTGCCCTTATCGAGTGATGGTGGCCTCTCCCTCTACTGAGAAGGGAGCCCCTCCTCCCTCCTCTCTGGCTGCTATGGTCTCTCCAGAGCCTGTGGCACTCTCCAATATCTCTCCTGAGGAGGTCATCATTGATCCCTCCCTCCATGACTCCTCATTGCATCGATGGTAGCCTGGCACCGCCTCCCCATCCACTGCACAATAGCATGCATCGGACCCTATGCCCTCATCATCCGAGGAGGGTGGATGCCTGCATACCAGGCATCATATCCATCTACTACTCCAACATCATCCCCATCCACTAGCTGAATGGGGGCATCATCAACATCCTGACTCTAGAACCACTGCATGTCTAGAGCCCCACTCAGTGTAGTATTATCCTAGATAGTCTGAGAGTACTCATAATCCCTAAGAGAAGGGATCCCCTACTGTAGACCGAACTACCTCAAAACTTGGTCGTAGCGGTGGAGCTCTACCTCTCCCCACTCCATCCTCAACCAGCAGACTCGCTTGATGTGAGCCAGCTCCTGTCCATCCTCTCCCCACCCTGGATGCTCTCTCCATGGCCTCTAGGTGATCTAATCTAGGATGAGGTCATCTAGCAACCTTCGAGACATCGACAGATCTATCCATCATTGTGACCCTCTCTGGAGCCACCAATAGAAAACCTAGGGTCTCTCTCGATCAACTCCTATCAGTGGAAGCCCTATCGGCCTCCGTACCACAATGTGCTCCCAACACCAAACCTGTAGTAGTGATGTCAGTACCAGACATTGACCTCCCTTGTATACGACCCCGTAGAGGATCCTATACAAGCGGCATAGTACAAAACTACCCCAAGCAAACCTATAACCATGGTCTCTCATGTCATAGACCACATCTGAGAGGAGCCACGGTAACCTGCATCCACTCTGGTGGCATAGAAGTAGGCCACCCACCACCCCTACCAAAACTTGGGTCAATCGAGATGCCCCAGGCATCTGCCTCAATGCCTCGATGTTCACTCCGCCCTTCTCTAGGGTGAAGCTCGGATCCATGCACAGTCGCATCATAGCATGGCCTTGATTGGTCGAAGGAGTCATAAATCGCCCATGTATGGGGATCCTCAAGATCCTCCATACATCCTCTAGAGTGGGAGCCATCTCCCCTATCGGTAGCCAGAAGCAGGATGATCCCGGATACCATCTCTCTGCTAGGGCCGTCAGTAGCCCCATGTCCATAGGAATTTGTGGCATCTTTGCCACATGCTGTAATCCAACCTCCGCTAGCTTGTCTCGCTCGGCCTGATCGAGCATGGCTACATCATCTCTGAGCCCCCGTATTTCCATTCTCGACTCTTTAGTAATCCCCTCTACAAAATAAACAATAAAAAAACAAAAATCATTAGTACATAATCATTAAAATCGATTAAAATTAATTTCATCTCATAAAAAAAATGATATCGCCCATTATTGGATGATATCGTACCAAATTTAGCAAAATCATCCTTAATAGGATGAAATCATCTCCGATTCATCAATTTGGGAATCGCCCCTTATTGGACGAGATCGCCCCTATTTCTTCGATTTCGTCCTCAGACGAAATCGGTGATCTAGGGACGATTTCGATAGAATTGGGACGATTTCATCCCGCGATCGTCGACGGCCTAAAAATGGCCACGACGCCCAAAAACAATTAAAATTCAACTAAAAAATTAAACAAATCAAGTTAAAAACATAATGTATCAAGTTTAGATCCTTACCCGCAACCCGCGTCGGACCTCTGTCGATCTGTGTGTTGTTTCCACCATTTCGCCTGCAGAGCTCTGAAACAGTGAAAGTGAACAGTAAAAATGAATTAGGGTTTTACCCTATTTTTCCTATTTTTATTTAAAAACAACATTTTTTTTAATTTTGCTTTTTCGTGTCTTTACCTCAAACGTTCGATTTGGGTAAAAACTCGGAGGGGGCACCATAGCAAGCAGTTGTACGATTCGACCTAGAATCGTCGTCTAAAAAATTGAATAAATTTTTGCTTTCTCGTAAAGCATGAAGAACTCATCTTTAACGCATTTTCTTCAAAAAATTTGCTAAAGAGGGGGCAAAATGTAGCACCCTAAAATTGGCGCAGTTAAACCATCAGTAAAAAGATCAAAAATTTGAATTTTAACCCCCGAAACCGCCCGTTAACCGCTCACCTCATTTTTTGCCATTTTTAGAATTTGTTTTGACCGTTGGACGATATCATCGCCGATCTGACGATATCATCCCAGATCGGATGAATTCATCTAGGATAGAACGTCCAGATGATTTCATCCCAAAACCAAATTTTCATAATTAGCTTCTATTTCAACAACCTCTCCAACTCGGGCAGAAGCGTGTCTGCATGGTTGGAGATTCCTACGTTGGAGATCTCCCAGATTGGGATGATCCCCAACCTCCTAACCTCCCCTAATCCTATATAAACTTGGGATTTTCCTAGTTTATCCCCTTGGCTGATCATTTCCCTGCAACTCTAGTTTTGTGTTGTATTAGAACATCCTCGCCCCCATCATTTGCATTTGTATTTGCAGGTTTTATTGCAGGATTTTATTGTGTTTCAGTCGGAGGAAGCTCGGATCATCGTAGGTGATCCAACACGATTTTGGATGATCCTGATGAGATCGGTGATGATCTCGTACGATTGCAGATGATTTCGACTACAGTTCAGATTGGGGGCAACTAGAGCCCTGAGTTTGCATTTTCTACCTTTCTCTCTTATTTAATTATGCATTAGATCGATTTATTTCTATTCTGCATCCTGGAGTTCACCTCATTTAGCATATTTGCATGATAAAACTTAAAATAAGTTATTAAAATAATGCATCCCATTTGATTTGCTATCTAGATTCATTATTTAAGCATCTATACTATTATTTCTATCATTTTGCATCATTCTTGCAATTGCATTTTTGGTTTTTGGTGTCTGTTTCCATGATTGCAGGTTTTTGACGAATTCGTCTGATGAATTCATCAGGTCGTCGATGATCTTGTCTGATCTCAGATGATCGCCTATGATTTGGGATGATTCTGTACAATTACAGATGATCCTATCATATCCGGGATGATCTGGACTCCTACAAGCTTCAGAATCTTCATCAGACATCAGGAATCAGGTGTATTCCTCTCCATTTCACATAGTCTCTGTATTTAGGATTCATTCATGTTTGTTGTCTTCATATAAACCCAAAATTTCATATAGAATAGCTTAGATTCATTTTGGCCAACCTAGGAATATGAATGATTGAATATAAAATGAACACATCAAACCCATTCTCAACCTAGGCACGAAAACTGCCACTCAAAGTTTCCTGGTGAACCCCACCATCCATCAAAAATTCACCCTTATACCCCTCCCCCGAGAGGCACGACCTTCAAAGGGCCTCTCCATCCGAGGTATTGTCCCATCCTTCTCGCATCCCCCTTCCAGGGCACGGATCCTTTAGCCCGAAGGTAAGGGTGCAAAAAATTTGGGCGATACAGCTAGCATATGTGTATGCCAAAAAGTTGTGTTTAGCAGTGGTTTTTGTAACTTGAAATTTGTGACACTACATGTTAAGCCATACGACCTATGTCATATCAGAACAAAATACTTTGTAGTACATGATGAACAAGATCTATCACAATACACGTACTGCAAAGTGGATAATGCTATTGACAGAATTTGATCTAGATTTCATAAGACAAAATTCCATCAAGGGATAAGTCATAGCAGATCTATTAACAGAGGCACCTCTTCAGGATAACAAGCCTCTCACCATAGAATTGCCTGATGATGCGGTCTTTGCATTATCAGATCTGCTATAACTTGAAGAACCTAAGAAAGAAAGAGACATGTCATTGTTCTTAGATGATTTGAAGTGTGAACAAGGGGGCAGAGTAGGGATTGTCTTTATCACACTATAGGGTGCTCCATTTCCCTTATCATTCAAATTAGACTTACCATGCACAAACAACAATACAGAATATGAAGCATTGATCCTGGGACTCCAAAAAACTATAGCAATGGACTTTAAAAGATTTAATATCTTTTGTGACTCCTGGCTCATAGTAAACTAGGTCAAAGGACTATTCCAATGTATGTGCCCACTCCTGAAGACTTACAAGGAACTTGTTGACACTTACCTAGCCCAATTGGAATGGTACAACATCGAGGTAATCCCTCATACGTAAAATAGATTTGTAGACACTATGGTCTATTTGGGATTCTTAATCCCTCATAATCCATCTGCTGATTTTACAACCATTCATGTAAAAGTGCTTTCGCACTTAGCAATACTTCATGAAGCTTTTGACAATCAAGAATCAATCAACATGATCAACATCAAGCCAAAGCAGGATTGGTCCTTTGCAGCCATATATTTCTTTCAAACAATACCTTGAGGGTATTTTATCTCCCAAGGACCTGTGGATTATGGTGTAACCATACACCATAGAGTTGTTCCTCAATCCATGTTCACTAGCTCAAAAATACAGGAAGAGCAAATTATATTTTCTATAGAAGTCATGGCTTATCAGGATTGGCTTTCCCAACTACGGGACTTCCTGAACCTTGGAATAGTACCTCAAGGTTTATTGCATACTGAAAGGCAAAATTTCAAAGAGAGAGTGACAAGATACATCTTGCTAGGAGAAATCCTCTATAGACGAGGATATGATCGAGTATTGCTCCATTGTATCGAGCCCTAGGAAGAATCCTAGGCAATTTTGTAAGCTCACGATAAAAACTATGGAGGCCATTTTAGTGGCATGGCCATCATTAAATGCATCTTGAGAATGGGTTACTATTGGCATACCATGGAAACAGACTACTGTGAGTATGTCAATAAATGCAGTAAGTTCCAGTATCATGCAAATCTAACACACTTGCCATTGCAAGCTTTGAATCCCATCCAGGCAGCATGGCCATTCTTGCAATGGGGACTGGAATTAATTGGGAAGATCTCTCCCCCATTCTTAGGCTGACACACATTCATCATAACGACGACATAATACTTCACTAAATGGGTTGAAGCGATCCCCTTGAAATCAACAACTAGACCAAGAATTGTGGAGTTTATACTCCATAATATCATAAGTCATTTTTGGGTCCCTTCTAAGATAATATCAAATAATGGGCCATCTTTCAAGAATAAAAATGTGTATGCTTTAATGAAAAAATACCATATTCAGCATAGTTTTTCAATGCCTTATTATCCACAAGCAAACGGGAAAGCAGAATCCTAAAAAAAAACAATAGTATCCATTTTGAGAAAGATGATGCAAGATAATCACAAGGATTGGCACATGCAGTTACCTCTTGCACTATGGGCATACAGGACTAGTATACGGACACCCATTGGGGCAATACCATTTTCACTAGTATATGGCATTGAGGCCATCATGCCACTAGAGTTAGAAATTTTGACTCTACACATAACATTAAAGGACTTCATAGATGATGATGCTGCACGGCAAGACCACATTGATCAGTTGATGCTTCTTGATGAATGTTGAGTCAATGCTTTAGAGCATCTTTGTGTTTACCAAGATCACCTTGCGTGATCTTACAATAGTAAAGTCCACTTAAGAGAATTCAAGGTTGGAGATCTAGTTCTCAAAGAAAACCAACAGAATTCAAATTTGTCGTCGCATCTGCGATATAAGTTCACGATAAACTGGATAGGTCCATACATGATTTCATAGATAATTGGTCTTGGAGTATATCACCTTATATCATTAGATGGTGTTGAAGAGCCTGAAACTCTCAATATCATTCACTTAAAGGCATTCTACACATAAAAAACAAAAAAATTCAAATATTTCATAAAAAAACAAAAACATTCAAATATTTCATAAATACAAAACATTCAAATATTTCATAAAAAAACAAAAACATTCAAATATTTCATAAACACAAAACATTCAAATATTTCATAAAAAACAAAAATAGTCAAATATGTCAAAAACACAAAACAAAGCATAAAAACATAAAATTTCAAAAATACAATCAAAGGCTCCAAGGGTAATTCATATAGCTTGGTCAAAATAAAATCAAAGGCTCCAAGGGTAATTCAAACCACTTGGTCAAATCCAATCAATCAAAGGCTCCAAGGGTAATTCATACCACTTGGTCAAACATCAATTCAAAACACTCCAAGGGCATTTAAGTCGTTTGGTCAAAATCAATTCCAAATGCTCCAAGGGTATTCAAACCGCTTGGTCAAACATCAATCAAAGGCTCCAAGGGTAATTCATACTGCTTGGTCAAACATCAATTCAAAAAGTTCCAAGGGTACTACATGCTGCTTGGCCAAAAAAAAAAAATCCCCAAAGGCATAATAAACCCTTTGGTCAACATAAAATCAAAAATACAAAAACAATTGCATCTCGCATCTCGCAAACACATCATTGCATTGCATTTTCATATCCACTACAATTGCATATGTCATGAGAGCCTTAAAAGTGATACCACAGTTTGTTGCACAAATCAATAAAATCCATATAACCATCAACACATGTGTTTAATTGTGTTTTTCAACACAACCATTATTTGTTGCTATACATAATATACTAAGGTTTTTCGGTTAATCAACAACACCTAGTGATATTATCAACTTTTGAGGAAAACAATTTTGATTAGTAGAAGGTAAGGTCTAGCCGTGATAATTCCTTTGATATTCAATATCCCATCACTAATTGAAACACTAAAATCCTAGCTGGTACAAGGAAAATATGAAAGTTGCAAAGCGATCTAGGTTACCTTAAGTGAAAAGGATTTTCCTTGCTTATCCCCCTGTGCAACCGGTTTAAAGGTGCTAAGAATTGGTAAAATGGCAAGCTTTACCCTATCCAAATCCCTTGCTTACATAAAAATAAACAAAATCCCAAAGAAAAATACATATTCAAAAGGCCAAGCATATAGTATAGATTTCAAAGCAATAATCCAATACACAAATCATAAATTCAAAAAAAAAAAAACATAGCTCAAAATAAAAATAAATAAAAAATAAATAGTGATTTTCATCACTACGTATGAGCAAAATAAACAGTGATTATTGTATCGCTCCAAATTTTTTGCACCCTTACCTTCAGGCTATAGGATCCGTGCCCGGAAGGAGGATGGGAAAAGGATGTCGTGGTACCTCGGACTGAGAGGACTTGCGAAGGTCCCGCCTCTCAAGGGAGGTGTATATTGGTGATTTTTCGATGGATGGTGGGTTCACCAGGAAACATTTAATGGCAGTTTCCATGCCTAGGTTTGGAATGTGTTTTTATGTGTTCATTTTTAGCCTTAAGCATTCATATCCTAGGTTTGGCCAAATGAATCTAAATTAATCTATATGAAAGTGCAGATTTAATGAATACAAAAAACAGAATTAAGACAAAAACAGAGAAATTACAGAATATTAAAAGCAGAATACCTGATCCGGATGTCTGATGGAGATTTTGATGTTTGAAGCAGTCAGGATCGCCTCTGATTTGACAAGATCGTCTGAGATCAGACAAGATCGTCTGAGATCTGACGAATTCATCAGACGAATTCGTCAGAGACCTGCAAACAGAAAAACAGATGCAAAATATAGAGAATGCAACTATGATAACAGAGGGAAACAACACAAAATAACAATATGAATACTAAACAATAGTTATGAATAGAAATTCAAACAAATTATGATATTCTAATGACAAATTATGATCTTATCATGCAACCTAAGCTATATGGGTGAACTCCAAATGCAAAATAGTAAGAAATAAGGATAAAACTAACTAAAATGCAGAATAAAACAACAAAAGGAATAAGAGAAAGCGCAAACTCTGGGCACTGATTGCCCCCAATGCAGATTGCAGTCGAAATCGTCTGGAAGCAATGAAATCATCTCGAATTGTGACAGGATCGTCCGAGATTTGAACGAGATCGTCTGCGACGATCTGAGCTTGCTCCGGCTGAAAATCAATGAGGTCCCTGCAAGAAAACTTCAAAATAACAAATGCAAAATGATGCTCTAGGTATTCTAATGCACGCAAAATCAAGTTACAGGGAAATTCAGCCAGGGGTTGGGAAGGGAAGGTCCTAAGGATTAAATAGGCTTAGGGGAGTAGTTAGGAGGTTGGAGATCATCCCTATTTGGGAGATCTCCAATGGGGGAGGGTCTCTAACGACGCAGACACGCTTATGCCTGGATTAGAGGCCCGTTGGAACAGAAGCTAATTGTGCAAAATTAGTTTTGCGACAAGATCGTCTGGACGTCCTAGCCCAGACGAAATCGTCAGATCTGGGGCGATATCGTCTGATCGGCGACGATATCGTCAAACGGTCAAAACAACCTCTAAAAATGGCGCAGAAAAGGGGGAAACGGATTACCCGACGGTTAACGGGCGGTTTGGGAGGTTAAAATTTGAATTTAAATTATTTACTAGGGTGAATGTAATTATTAAAATTTCACTGCGCCAATTTTAGGGTGCTACATTTTGCCCCCTCTTTAGCGAATTTTTTGAAGAAAATGCGTTAAAGATGAGTTCTTCTCGATCTACGAGAAAGCAAAAATTATTCCCATTTTTAGGCGACGATTCTTGGTCGAATCGTACGACAGCTTACTATGGTGCCCCCTCCGTGTTTTTACCCAAATCGAACGTTTGAGGTAAAAATGCGAAAAAGCAAAATTATTTTTGAATAAAATTAAGAAAAATAGGGTAAAACCCTAATTCATTTTTACTGTTCATTTTTACTGGTTTTAGAGCTCTGGAAGCAAAAATGGTGGAGACGACGCACAGATCAACAGAGGTCCGGCGCGGGCTACGGGTAAGAGTCTAGACTTAGCTTAGAATGCTTTAATTTGATTTTACATGCTTTTTAGGTAAATTTTAATCAATTTTTGAGCATCGCGGCCATTTTTGGGCCGTCGACGTCGTCGGGACGAAATCGTCCCGATTTTGACGAAATCGTCTCAATTTCGCCAATTTCGTCCAAGGGCGAAATCGGCGAAAGGGGGACGATTTCGTCAAATTAGGGACGATTTCGACTTGCAAAATCGGAGACGATTATGCTCAAATTTGGGACGATATCGTCCAATAGTGGACGATATCATCAATTGCATAAAATTGAACTTATTTTACTTGCATTTTTAATTACTTGAATTGTTTATTAATGGTTGTTTGTTGTTTTGTTGTTTATGTTGTAGAGAGGTTTGCTAAAGAGCAGGGAATGGAAGTATGGAGGTTTGAGAGATGACTTGGCCGCTCTTACACAGGCAGAGCGGGATCAGCTGGCACAGGCCAGCTTACAGCATGTGGCAGAGATGCCACAAGTGTCTACAGATATGGGGCTACTGACAGCCCTAGCAGAGAGATGGTATCCGGGTTCTTCATGTTTTTGGCTACCTACAGGGGAGATGACTCCCACTCTAGAGGATGTATGGAGGATTCTGAGAATCCCCATACAAGGACGGTTGATCACTCCTATGGCCAATCAGGGCCATGCTATGGGACGATTGTGTGGTGACCCGAGCTTCGCCCTGGAGAAGGGCGGAGTTAATATCGAGGCACTGCGTCAGATGCCTGGGGCATCTAGACTCACACGGGTTCTAGGCTGGAGTAGTTGGTGGACTTCTGCTGTGCCACCAGAGCGGGTGCAGGGTACCATGGATGCTGGCAGATGTGATCTACGACATGCGGGACCATGGGTACAGATTTGCTTGGGGCAGCTATGTGCTATGCCGATTGTATAGGATCCTGCATGGGGTCATGTACAAGGGCGGCCGATGTCTGGTGATGACATCGCTCCTATAGGTTTGGTGCTGGGAGCACATTGCAGTGCGGAGGCCGATAGGGCTTCCTCTGATAGGGATTGACGGGGAGAGGCCCCGAGTTTTCTACTGGTGGCTCCGGAGAGGGTCACAGTGACGGATCGACCTTTCGATGTCCCGGAGACTGCTAGATGACCTAGTCCCAGACCAGATTACCTGGAGGCCATGGCGGGAGCACCCAGGGTGGGCCGAGGATGGACAGGAGCTAGCTCATGTTAGGCGAGTGTGTCGGCTTCAGATGGAGAGGGGAGAGGTGGAGCTCCACCGCTATGACCGAGTTTTGTGTCAGTTCGGTCTACAGTAGGGGATCCCATCTCTCAGGGATTATGAGTTTTCTTGGACTATCCGGGATAACACTACAGTGAGCGGGGCTCCAGACATGCAACATTTTTGGAGTCAGGACTCGGACGATGCCCCCATTCAGCCAGTGGATGGGGACGACGTAGGGGTAGCCGATGGCTACGATGCCTGGTACGCAGGCATCCGCCCTCCTCGGATGACGAGGGCTCAGGGTCCGATACATGTAGTTGTGCATCGGATAGGGAGGCGACGCCAGGCGGCTATGGAGGCGGCCCAGGGTCACGGCGGGAGAGAGCTGAGGAGGCCGCATGCACAGGAGAGGCCACGACAGAGGGAGAGGAGGGAGGCGAGACCCCCTTCTCCATAGAGAGAGAGGCCACCATCGCCCGATAAGGGCAAGGGTGTTGACACAGGGGAGAGTAGCGAGACAGCTACTCTCCGAGCGGAGAGAGATCATCTCCGGGCATAGGTGCAGACATTGCAGGACGAGGCTGCACGCCACCGAGCTGAGGTTACCCAGCTCAGAGACGAGATTGCATGCCTCAGGGCACGGGGCGGAGGAGCGAGCACACAGGAGCTGGCACGGTCGATTGCTCAGACCACGTTCTACCAGGGCATCTACTTCCAGATGGTGCCAGAGGGTCAGAGGGTACAGCTGCCAGCTGACATTGCTGACCCTATCAGGATTGGGTCCTCGAGGACTTCGTCCCGATCGAGGACTAGGACTCACAGTACTACTCATACTGCGATGGGGCCACCTCGTCCACCTCAGGGCGGGGGAGGAGATGAGGCTGAGAGCTCGAGGGGCTCTCGAGGCTAGAGGACTGCATTACACTGTACATATTGATATGTAGGTTTATTATTTTTGATAGAGGATTGAGTATGCCGAGGTACAGATTGTGGCATACCGATCCAGTTTTGATGATGTATATATACTATTGATATATATATGAGATGAGATAGTTTTGATCATATGACTTGTGTTATGTGTATGTTTATGATGCTTTTATGTTTGATTGATTGATTTGATAATTGGATTGAGGATTCATGAAATTATGTCATTTTGAAAATTTATAATTTTGATGTCATGCGGTAATATTTTAAATGAAATAATCTGATGTAACAAATGGGTTGTTTGTAATGTGATGTGATAAAAGAATAAAAAGAGACTTCTAACAATAATTTCAAAGGACATTGTCGCTATTATAGACCATTTCATGGAGTCGCTGCTCACTCGGTCGTCAAGCTAATCCCAGTATAGAAATATTGTTAAAAGTAAAAGAGTGCTTAAGAGACTGTCTTAAGACTTTGGTGCAATGGTGCAAATGATGATGATGATGGTTTGTTTTTCAGATTTTCATAAAAATAGTATGCATGAAATAATGTTAAAATGATTTTTGCTAGGCATAAATTCCTAAGTGTGATAAATTTTTTTGATAATTCCTTAGGAATTATACCATCATTGCAAAATTGAAGGTTGACATAATGACATGAAATAATGAAAATGTGTTTGCTTTTTTAAAAGCATAATTTGTGTAACATAATGATTTAAGTCATATGGTTTTCATGATTTTTAAATAAATGGGGAATAAAAATTGTTACAATGGTTTGCGCTAGGCATAGAATATGTAGGTATAGACTTATACCATCATCGCGAAAATCAAAGAAAAATAGATAGTTTTATTGCATGGTTGATTTTTTTAATAAACAGAAAATATGAAGATGAGGACTTGCGCTAGGCATAAAATTCCAATTTTGGTTTTGGAACTATACCATCATCGCGAAAGTCGACAAAAGTTATATATATATAAAAAATAATATATATATATATATGTTTTGATTGTATAGTTTTGAAAGAAATTTTTGATTTTTCTATTATATAGTTGTCTTTATGCTAAACAACTGTACTTGAATTGAATTATTCCAAACAAGTTGCAAAAATAATATTTCAAAGTATTTTGAAGACAAAAGTTAGATTTATAAGGAATCCCATGTGCATATGTGAATTCATTTCCGATCTTGATTTATCATAATGATACACAAAATCTCTCAAATACAAATGTGTGTGCAATTGCTTTGTGCATTTACCAGTTTTGAGCAAGATAATATGATACAAGTGATTTGAAGAAACCAAATAAGTGTTCATTAACCATGATGTAGATGCATATAACCATACTAGACTACTATGTAGGTCGGATTATCAAGAGCTAGCTAATCCATAAGCGAGACATAGGTCTGTACAAAAGAAGGTCGCTAATGTGACGAGACATATCACCACGCTAGGAGTTACCCAAGGCCAAGCAGGTTGGGCACAAACCACCTGTTATGGGGCTTACCTCACAATTTTCGAATAATTGAGAATTCCAGGGATTCAAGCTCATCAACCCTTCTTTTCTTTTCAAAGGGTAGGGAAAGGGATTTTATTGCTTTCTTGCTTTCTGCTTTCTTTTGCTTTTCTTTTGAACTTTGCTTCTTTTTCTTTTTGTATTTTTTTTTGCTTGATTTTTGAGATAGTGCTTGAAATATTGCTGTAATGATATAAAATAACATTTTTCTTTTCTCTCTTTTTCTTGAACTTTTCTTTTATTTTTTCTTTGCTAGGGATACTTGCTCGGATTAGCTGTAGAGCAAGGGATTTTTATTCTGGGTAGGGGTGAGCTTGTCCTTTTGCCAATTCTCAAAGATTCTAGACCATGTGCATGATAGGATAGCAGGGGAAACTTTTCGCTCAAGAAATCACGTCTACTATGTAGCAAAACATGGAAATTACAAATATAATCATTTTATTGTGAAAAGATGTGCTTGGTTTAAGTAAATAACAAGATCAATTCTCTATGCTCAAACTTTATTTAATTGAATTTTGTGGACTTTGATATAAGAGAGATTAGTAATCATGCCGAGATAAAATCAAGATATTTATTTTTGTGAGTGTGCAAGTGAGGGATTCCAAATAAATGCTAATTTATCCAAAATAATTTGAAACATATAATTGCAATATTTGTAAGAAAATATATATAAATACTTTTGAGAAGTTTTGAGAATGTTGACTCTCTCTTTCTTCTTTATATTGTTTTGGTTTCGAAAGAGTCAAGCATATTGCTGTTTTTATATTTTTATCATTATTTTGTTTTTTTGGTTTTATTTTTGTTTTTGAACAAAAAATTTAACAAGTGCCATAAATAAATGCAACAAATAGTTTTGAAGATTTTGATGATTATGAATGTTTTTGGTGTTTTTGAATTTATAAATTTGAAAGAAATACAAGATAGTGATTTTGAACAAATATATACATGGATGAAGTGACCAAATTTATACATAGTAACGTTTAAGATGCAAAATATTCATGGGTTCTTTAAGTTCTTTACCATCTAAGGTAGATAATTTGTATGCTCCTGATTCGAATTTAGCAGTAATAATGTATGGTCCAAGCCAGTTGGGCTCAAATTTGCCTTTAAGGTCCTTAGTGGCATTTGTATTTTTTTGATTTTCTTTTAAAACAAGGTCGCCGATCTCAAAGGATCGATGACGAACTTTTTTAGCATATGATCTTTTAAGCTTGTTTTGGTAGGCACGGAGATGCTCCAAAGCATTGATGCATTTTTCATCTAGGAGTTCCAGCTGACTGAGTCTGCCAGACTCGATATTCATCTCCTACTTCGGTATCTTGAAGTAGCAGAGCCAAAGAAGGAACTTCTAATTCAAAGGGAAAAACTGCTTCAGCACCATAAACCAAAACAAATGGTGAAGTTCCCGTGGGGGTTCGAACACTAGTTCGATAGGCCCACAAGGCTGGATATAACTGAATGTGCCAGTCACGGCCAGTTTTATTGACCAATATTTTGAGGATTTTGATTAAGGTTTTGTTAGATGCTTCTGCTTGACCATTACCCTGAGGATAATAGGGAGTGGACCAGCGATGTTGAATCTTATATTTTTGGCATAATTTTTTAACATCTTTATTTTTGAAACAAGTTCCATTGTCGGAGATGAGATTTGCAGGAATTTCGAACCTACAAATGATTTGATTAAAAATAAATTTAGAGACTTGTGTGCCAGTGCGGGAAGCTAAAGGCATAGCTTCGACCCACTTCGTGAAATACTCAGTGGCGGTTATGATGAACTTGTGTCCATCAGATGACACAGGATTGATTTTGCCAATAATATCTAAGCCCCATTTTGAAAAGGGCCAAGGAGATGAAATAGCCTGCAGCTCTTGTGCAGGCGCATGGACAAGGTCAGCATGTTTTTGGCACTTGTCGCAATGGCGCACATACTCATGTGCATCCATTTCCATGGTAGGCCAAAAGTATCCTATCCGAAGGAGCTTTTTAGCAATGACGCTACCACTAAAGTGTCCTCCACAAGATCCATCGTGGGCTTCACTCAAGGCTAATTTAGACTCTTCTAAGTTTAAACATCTTAATAGGATACCTTCAAAAGATCTCCTATATAAAGTATTGCCAATTATTACAAATCGACTTGCTCGTCTACGTAATAACCGATGTTGGTTTCTATTAGAATTGGGAGGGAAAGTCCCATTTTGGAGAAAATCAAATATGTCCGTATACCAAGGTTCAGGAGTAGTTTCATTGATTAGAAACACATCCAAAGGCTCTAAGCATGATTTATTTGAAGCGGGTTCCTGGAGTCGACGAATAATGATAGTGGCATATTCGTCATCTAACTCCAAGGGCAGGAGAGAGGCAGTTGTGGCCATAGCATTAGCTGCACGGTTGCTAGTTCGAGGAATAGCTTCCAAGGTAACTTGATCAAATAGGGACATTAATTGTAAAACATAGGCCTTATATGGGCACAGTTTATCATCTCTCGGTCTGATAAACTTCATTAATTTGGTTTATAACCAGTTGAGAATCACCAAAAACTAAAAGGTGTTTAATTTTTAGCGCCAAGGCAGCTCGTAATCCAAGGATTAGAGCTTCATACTCAGCGAGTATTGTTGGTGCAAGCAAATGTCAATTTGAAGGACGAAGGAATAAGATGTTTTTGTGGGGATATTAAAATAATACCCGCACCAGCCCCACTCATGCATCGGGCTCCATCAAAGTATAAGGACCATTGTTCAATATGGTCTGCCTCTAATTGAAGGCATTCATTCGAAAACTCGATGATGAGGGGATGGGTAGACTCTAAGGGTGCAGCAGCTAATTGATCTGCTATGATTTGACCCTTAACAGACTTCTGTCCTATGAATGTGAGATCAAACTCGCTTAGAGCAAGAACCCACTTGGCTGTGCGACCCGATAAATAAGGTCGACTCATGAGATACCTTAAGGGATCGTATTTGGCAATGACATAAGTTTTTTGACTAAGCATATAATGTCATAATTTTTGCGTAGCAAAAATGACTGCTAGACATAGTTTTTCTAACGCTGTGTAGCGGGTTTCATAACTGATGAAGGTTCGGCTAATATAATAATTAGCACGTTCTCTCTTTTCATCATCAAGTTGAGCTAACATAGCTCCTAAGGCAGAATCTGAAGCTGAAATATATAGGAGGAATGGGCGATCAGGTTTAGGTGGTGAAAGCACAGGTGGATTAAGGAGGTATTGTTTGAGAAGTTCAAAAGCTTCTCTACATTCGGTGTCCCAATTAAAAGGGACATCCTTCTTAAGGAGTTTAAGAAAGGGACCGGTTTTGTCCGCCAGCTTATCGATGAAGCGACGGATAGCTTGAAGCTTACCTTGTAAACTTCGTAACTCAGATATATTAGTAGGTGCGGGCATATCAGTGATAGCCACAATTTTGAGAGGGTCGATTTTGATACCACGTAAAGAAACTAAAACCCCTAATAGTTTGCCGGACTTAACTCCGAATATGCATTTTGCTGGATTTAATCGAATGAGATATTCTCGTAATCGATTAAAAACTTTTCTCAAATCATCTAAATGATTATCTTCAATAATAGAGTGAGCTATAATATCATCTACATAATCATGTAGGATATCATGCATCATATCATGAAAAATATAGGTCATAGCTCGTTGATAAGTTGCACTTGCGTTCTTTAAGCCAAATGGCATCACTTTCCAGACAAAAGGTACCCTAGGGGGTAATAAAGGCTATTTTAGCCTGATCTTCAGGAGCTATCCTGATCTGATTATAACCGGAGAATCCATCCATTAAGGACATCATCCCACTCTCGATAGTAAAGTCAATGATTTGATCCATGTTTGGAAGAGGAAAGTCATCTTTAGGGCATGCAACGTTAATATCTCTAAAATCTGTGCAAACCCTAACTTTGGTAGCTTCTTTCTTGGTGACTGGAACTACATTTGAGATCCATTCAGCATAATCAATAGCTTGTATAAAGATAACATTCAAGAGTTTTTCTAACTCCCCTTTGACTAGCAGAGCCACTTTGGGATGCATTTTTCTAAGTTTTTGTTTAACAGGTTTAGCATCCGGATGGACCACTAGATGATGCATGACTACAGAAGGGTCTAGACCTGGCATATCTTCATATGTCCAAGCGAAGACATCTTCATACTCTTTAAGGAATGCAATGTATTGTTCTTGTTTTTCTTGACTTAATTCTGATCCAATATTGATTATGTGAGGATTATCCTCCGTTCCAATATTAATTTTAATGACGTTTTCTACCTCCATGTGTAGATCTCTTTCAAAATTAGGTGGGGCGGGTGAAACGCCCAATTCTTGTAATTCTTGTAAGGTTAATTTGGATAATTCATCTTGAGGATTAGTGGCCTCAAGTTGGGCTATAGTTGGTATAGAACCATCAAAATAAAATCCATTGTGTAACATCTCTTCAACAGAGACATCATGGAAGATATCTCCTTCCAACTCTTCATCGGGGTCAGCAATCATTTCAGGGTAAGCTATGGATAGCATGTTACATGAAAATGACTGATTTTTAAGAGGCAAATCATCACACCTATCCAAATAATCTTGATAACATATGAGATGATCATCATCTTCAAAAGGAAAGGGTTGACCCTTACTAGGAAATAGGCCCACACCACAGCGGGCAGGCCACGGTTCTACCTCGAAAGGTTCTTTCATGCCATTTTGGAAAGGTCCCAAGCCTTTCCCTTTATATCCCATTTTAAGCATCATGGGTTTAGCTTTAATATAATCATTGGTAAAATAACACCGAGCGTATCCCTCATGATGAGTTTTGATATTCCAGGGGATTCTTCCCCAGTCATATCCTTTATAAATGAAGGCACAACTCCCGACTTGGTAAGTACTTCCCATAGGTTGTGGGAGGCCCAAAGTACGAGGAGATGGCGGCAAGTTATTTAAAAGAATTGAATCTCGCATGAAAGCATTTGTCTTTTCTGATATTAAGGTTGTGGATAAATCTGGTAAAAGTTCATCGAAAAGGGCATAAGATGTAGAAGGATTATTCCCTATATCTTGAGATGTGGAAGGTATGATAGTTGTGTCTATAGGGATAGAACATGAAGGATTGGTTGTAGATTTAAGATCTTTTTGAGGTTCTAGAGTGATTTGTTTAGAAGATTGTTGATCTATATAGGAGGATGAAATTAATGGAGGGGAAATAGGTGAAGTTATGGGTGTGTGTTTCACAGTTTTAGATGAAAAATAAGAACTAGGATGTGTGGATGACAGAGCAGGGCAAAATTGCACTCCAACGGGTTCTGCCAAAGCACACATATCAAAGGGTCTAGGGTCACCATGGATAGTGACCAACTGATTTTTAAATTCGAATTTAACACATTGGTGTAAAGTTGATGGGACCGCTCGCATCGCATTGATCCAAGGGCGACCCAAAAGTATATTGTACGATGTTGGGCAATGTACAATAAACACGGTTGTTTCTAGGGTTCTAGGACCAACTTGCAATGGGAGGGTAATAACTCCACACGTTTCTTGTGTTTCGTCATTAAAAGCTTTGATAATCATATCGGTTTTCTTCATTTCATCACTTCTAAAGCCAAATCGTTGGTAGAAGTCAAAAGTGCAAATGTTTAGAGATGAGCCATTATCAATCAAGACTCGTTTGACAGCTACATCTCCAATTAGAGCAGTAATGTATAAGGGATTATCCTTATGTAAACTGTGTTGTGGGATATCTTTATCCCGAAAGTCAATACAATCAACCTCTCGAGTGATGATAGTATTGGCCATAGCTTCAGGTTGGATGTTTTGAGGTACCATCATTTGGCTTAATGTAAGCATCAACTCATCCCTATGGGTGGGAGAGGATCTTAATAAATCCAAAAGGGAAATTCTGGCTGTAGTATTGGATAATTGCTCATTAATATTGTAAGGGGGTTTAGGTTGAACATTAGGAGCATGATTCCCTTTATTGGGATTTTTCAAAATGAATGGAGCCGATCCATCATTCTGATTTGATTCTTGTTGAGAATTTTGAGCCTGTTGTCGGGTAACGACTCCAATGGTACCTACAATGTTATATTGAGGACGTTGAACTGGTCTCGGTCTAGCATTTATGGCTTGTTCATTTAGGAGGAATTGATTAGAAGAAGGTCGAGTAGTAACTCTTCTAGGAAATGGTTCTTTTGGAACCATGGCATCTGTGATGGGTTGAATAGGATCTGATTCATTTTTAGAACTATTCGATTGGTTTGAAGTAATGTCTAGTTCACTTTCAGTATCTGATTCTACATCACTAGAATCAGAAGTTTGAAAATTATGTAAGGGCCTGGTCGTAACCAGGGATAAGGTTGTGTCAAATATTTGAGGATCCTGAACAGGTAATTGTCCGCTAATGGTTCCTACATATCGGGTAGGAGGGGGAACATTATGATGTTCGATTTGATTGGCTACCTCTTTACCATGTCTTGGTAAAGGGTGTTGAAATATGTCTAATGTTTGATTAGCATTTTGATTTTGATTTTGGGGAATGGTCTTTTGAGTATTATTAGGAGGGTTTTGTTTAGGTTGGAAGGCTTGCACTTCCATTTCATTATTATCAATCAAATCTTGTATTTTATGTTTCAACCTTTTACAAGCATTGGTAGAGTGTCCAGGTCCTCTATGGAAATCACAGTGTAAGTCAACTCTGTATCCGGGTATAGTTGGATCAGGTTCTCGGATAGCTGGTAATTGGATCAAACCTCTTTCGAGTAATTGAGGTAAAATAGTTGATAAGGGTTGATTTAATCTAGTAAATTCTCGAGGAGGCTTATCAGGAGGTTTCAATATAAATTTTTTTGTTGTCTTCGTTGCATTGACATTAGCAACATTTCTGCTATCAGTGACTCCGTCACCGACAACTTGTTTGTTTTTATATTGATTTCTGGATGTTTTCTCATCATCCTTCTTCCTAAGTTGGCCTCTCCTAATGAGGGCATCTTCTACTCTTCGAGCTAAATCTATAGCTTGATCGAAGGTAGTTAAAGTAGCGATTGATAGCTCATAAGATATTTGTTCTTGTAAATTATTGATGAAAATGTCCAACATTTCCCTATAAGGTAGCACAAAGTGCAGTTTTCCTATCAATTGCCTCCATCTAGCTAAGAAATCGGCAAAACATTCATCTTTGTCTTGTTTTAAGTTGTATAGATCTTTAATGGTTACATGCCTCTCGATGTAGGCACTAAATTGATGGACAAATGATTCAGCTGTTTCTTCAAAGTTTCTCAAGGAATGAGTGGGCAATTGATAGTACCACTCTAATGCCATTCCACCTAAACTTTTTGGGAACATTTTTAGTAATAGCAAGTCATCATGTGATATATCATGACATGCTATCCTAAACATGCGAAGATGCTCTATGGGATCTTCGGTTCCTTTATATATAGGCAAGATAGGCATGGGAAAATGCTTAGGGTATGGTTGAGCTACAACTATGGGATCCAAAGGTTGACTACAGATCTCTCGATAATTGTACGAGGGACGGTAGGGATCTATCTGGTCCATACGTGAAGCTAACTGTTTCACCATGGCTTCCAGATTACTAGTTTGCCCCCCATATTGGTTTGGTAGGGCATTGACATGGGTTTTGTGAGCATATGATGGAGGGACATGAAGATTAGATGCCATGTTACTATTGTGTAAATTATTGGTAGGAAAAGTGTTATGAAGGAACTTTGAAGTTGTATTATGATGTATTCCAGATTGTTGAAAATTGGTGTTTGGCTTCGTTTTAGGTTTTTGTTTACTTGAAGCATATTGCTCAATAGTTTGGCAAAATAAAGTAGTGAAGGAAGGTTTCTTTTGTGTGGGAATGATTTTAGGCTGAATAACAAGTTCCTTAGGAGGTTGGGTAACCTGTTGTTTTGACATGTTTTGAATCATAGTGACCATGTCTGTATTGGATGGCCCAGCCTTGTCACTTTCTTGATCAATGAAAGACAAGGGATTAGTGCGCACATCATACATATATTCCATGGCTGCTTGAGTGTTACTAATTTGCCCTTTATCAATACGAACTGCCACATTAAGGGCGTCAATGTTATCATCAAGAAATTTCTTGAAATGATCTATGTTGTCAAAAGCAATAGTTCCATCTGGAGCTACTCTAGGGGATGAGGATCCATCCTCTTTAACACTTCCTTCTTGTTCATTATCTTCACCTAGGTCATGTTCTGATTGATCTAGAGTTTTTCCTTCCAGAATTGGATCTTCAGGAAGGACATTTGGGTCTCTAGTTCCATCTTGTAACCAATCTTCTTCTTCTCCTAAAGTTTCTTTACCATTCCTAAGTTTAGGCATGGTGCTTTAATTTTGATTTCAGCAAATATATATATATATAATATATATATATATATATATATATGCAACAAGATTAAGAGGTATATATTAATTATATACCTACTACAATATTTGAAATGAAATGTTTAAGTTTTTGCTATGTTTTTTAGTTTTTTAATTTTTGTTTGTTTTTCTTTGTTTTTGAAATAATATTGTAAAGACAACAAATAACACAATAAATGCAAGAAATAAGACTGAAAGTAACAATCTAGTTTTCTATAAACAATTTATGAATATCATTAATAGGCTCTAGTTCTTCAGGAGTCATGAAGTGTTCTTCTTCAAATTGAAAGTTTTCTTTTAAAAATTTAATGAAAAGAGCTATAGTGATATTATCTGTCTCAGATGCTGGTTGATAGAAGTAAAGCTCATGGCAATACTCTCGATATAACACAGCTCGAGGAACTCTATTCCATCTTTCCCTATCTGTAAGAACAACCTCTTGGTCTTCTACAAGACCTAGGAACTGGTGTACAATGGCTACGTTCTCGAGGTATTCCTCGAAGGTGAATAATTTTGAAGATACAAGAGCTCTCCTATAAGCTAACCATCTATGGCAGGCTCTCTGAAGTTCATGATAAAAGACAAGTTGATGAGGATCCAGGATTCTATCTAGGACTAGCCTCTTGATTTGTTTAAGTTGTGTTGACCTAGATGAGATGACACTAAGTCTTCTATCAAGTTCGTCCCACAAGAGTTGATTTCTATCTGTTTTAGGCACACTAAGTACAGAATTGACTTCTATGGCTGCCAATTGGTTTTCTACATTTATAGTAACTGCTAATATTTTCTTAGGAGCTACCATCTAAACATGATATTAAACTTAAATGATCTAAAATGCATCTATGTTTTAGTTGTTCTATTTTTTTTTTGTTTTTTGTTTTCAAAAGGTTTATAATGCATTCACGTCGGGTTCACCAAAATGTATCGCTCCAAATTTTTTGCACCCTTACCTTCAGGCTATAGGATCCGTGCCCGGAAGGAGGATGGGAAAAGGATGTCATGGTACCTCGGACTGAGAGGACTTGCGAAGGTCCCGCCTCTCAAGGGAGGTGTATATTGGTGATTTTTCGATGGATGGTGGGTTCACCAGGAAACATTTAATGAGAGTTTCCACGCCTAGGTTTGGAATGTGTTTTTATGTGTTCGTTTTTAGCCTTAAGCATTCATATCCTAGGTTTGGCCAAATGAATCTAAATTAATCTATATGAAAGTGCAGATTTAATGAATACAAAAAATAGAATTAAGAACTAAAAAATAGAGAAATTACAGAATATTAGAAGAAGAATACCTGATCCGGATGTCTGATGGAGATTTTGATGTTTGAAGCAGTAAGGATCGCCTCTGATTTGACAAGATCGTCTGAGATCAGACAAGATCGTCTGAGATCTGACGAATTCATCAGACGAATTCGTCAGAGACCTGCAAAAAAAAATAGATGCAAAATACAGAGAATGCAACTATGATAACAGAGGGAAACAACACAAAATAACAATATGAATACTAAACAATAGTTATGAATAGAAATTCAAACAAATTATGATATTCTAATGACAAATTATGATCTTATCATGCAACTTAAGCTATATGGGTGAACTCCAAATGCAAAATAGTAAGAAATAAGGATAAAACTAACTAAAATGCAGAATAAAACAACAAAAGGAATAAGAGAAAGCGCAAACTCTGGGCACTGATTGCCCCCAATGTAGATTGCAGTCGAAATCGTCTGGAAGCAATGAAATCATCTCGAATTGTGACAGGATCGTCCGAGATTTGAACGAGATCGTCTGCGATGATCTGAGCTTGCTTCGACTGAAAATCAATGAGGTCCCTGCAAGAAAACTTCAAAATAACAAATGCAAAATGATGCTCTAGGTATTCTAATGCACGCAAAATCAAGTTACAGGGAAATTCAGCCAGGGGTTGGGAAGGGAAGGTCCTAAGGATTAAATAGGCTTAGGGGAGTAGTTAGGAGGTTGGAGATCATCCCTATTTGGGAGATCTCCAATGGGGGAGGGTCTCTAACGGCGCAGACATGCTTCTGCCCGGATTAGAGGCCCGTTGGAATAGAAGCTAATTGTGCAAAATTAGTTTTGCGACAAGATCGTCTGGACGTCCTAGCCCAGACGAAATCGTCAGATCTGGGGCGATATCGTCTGATCGGCGACGATATCGTCAAACGGTCAAAACAACCTCTAAAAATGGCACGAAAAAGGGGGAAACGGATTACCCGACGGTTAACGGGCGGTTTGGGAGGTTAAAATTTGAATTTAAATTATTTACTAGGGTGAATGTAATTATTACAATTTCACTGCGCCAATTTTAGGGTGCTACAATTATCATAAAATGCAAGAAAAAACAAAAAAGGATTTCATCATAGGCAAAACCAAAGCAAAAAAGGAAAACTGAAGAATCATGAAAGAGGAAAACCACGAGAAGCAAAAGCCAGCATGGGACCAAGTTTAAGGGAAGCCGAACCCAAATACCTAGTGGTATAGTCCAACTAAGTCCAAAATAAGGATGAGAAGAACACTTGAGAATCCCTGATCTTAGAAACGGGTTGAAAGAATCCCACTTGACATTGGAGGAAATGCTTGAGTTCTATCTCAAAATATACAATCACTTGCACACACAGAGATCATTAAAAACTAGGTCCATGGTAAAAGCCTTACTTTTCAAAATTCTAAGTGGTAAGTAGACAACTGTTGATAGGGTAACTAGAGTTTTTGAATCTTCGAAAAGCCCCAAAAATTCTTACATAGCAACAAATCATAACATCATTCACACCATCACTTTATTTATAATATTCTATAAATTAGGGGGTATCAACATCATAGGATAGATACCACATATATATTAGAAATAGTATATAGATGACCAATGACTACTTTATATCTTTTAATTTATATAAACTTATCAAGAAAATACATTACACACCATTACATCTCATATATGAATACTTAATCAATTCTTATGATAAGAGTGATTATTTAAATTCATGATTATTTTTTTACTTTTTGTGGTATCACCCATTAAGATTATCAGAGCACATATGCATTCCGTATGTTTTAAGTGATTGGAGCATACAGGTTCATTTATACCATTCCATCACATAAGTTAGATGCATAAAATTAAAGCAAAATTAAAACATGCATTTAACAATAACATCATATCCACAAAAACAAGTCATTAATCATCCATAAACCACATCATAAAACATGTAGGCAATATCCATTCGCATACAATCATGAATTCATCATTCATCATCAAAATACATCGCATCATATCATCAAATCATATAAGCATCTACACATCCATCTAAGCATCTTCAATATCATCTATCATATAAAATATTCATCAAATCATTATAATACCATCATCGCATCATATCATAAAACAAAATAACAACAAAAACATGAGCAATAAATGATACACATAATAAGTCATAATGCAAAGCTATCATAAAAGTATGTGTCTCAAGTCCATGGATGTACAAAAATGCCTATGGGCTACAATCATATAGGTTATTCGACCTCAAAAATGAATCAAGGACCAAGTAAAGCATCAATAAAATACAAGTCCTGAGCCCCTTGCATCACCTCCTCTAGTGCCACCTCCCCCTATGGTGGTGTTACAAGTCGAATGATGTGAACCTATCCGTATCTCTGTATGAGTCTGGGTTATTTGGCTAGGATGGGTGGAAGACTGCTCTGAGGTGGAGTGCCCACTGACCTGTGAACCACCCACACTGGGTGGCTCCTTAGGGATAATACCATACCTCCTGAGCTGCATTTGAAGAATGGTGATGTGATCCATATGTCCTCGGATCCACTCCTCATACTCATCCAACAAATACTAAAGTTGTCCCACATCCACTTTTGAACCTACCATTGGAACCTCCTGTGGTGTAGAAGTAGGAACAACAAACTGCATCCTAGCATCGCCATCCCCAATAGTAGCCTATAGAGCCTATATCTTTGTTGTGAGCTATTCAATGGTAGCATCTCATTGTTGTACCTAGATATTAGTCACCTGAAGATCAGCCTCGACCTCATGTAGATGTGCTCTCAGAGGAGAGTCTCTCTCCTTGGGCTCTAACTCCTCTTCCTCGAGAACATCAAGATCCTCCACTGCCACTTGCTCTACTAGTTGGCCCCATACCTCAATCCTGGGTTGAAGTATGCATCTTTTTGGGATATGCACCATCACCCCTGCCATCATCCTCATGTCCTATGCTATTGACACCATGCCACATACGATCACCCCACCACTGAGTGTATGCCTTTGTAACTCCCAAAACCACTCTAAGATCAATAGCTAGGGCATCTTCCTCATCTGAAAGCTTTATAATCTACCATGGAGGTAGGTCCTTCTCTGTCGTGATGTGCCTATACAAGAACGGTACCAGGGGAACATCCTGCTGCAACCCGTACTGACGAAGAACCTAAGATTAGAAGAAGTACTCTCGGATGGTAACCTTATGGCCAATGAGCCATCACTCACACTATGTCTTGGAAGTAAAGCTAGTTGAATCATCCCAAGCAGGACACTCATGGTAAGGGCACCATACGATATCTCTAACCAAAAGTCTAGTAAAAGCATCAGTATAATGGGACAGTTCCCCTACAAACGTGTGGCTCTTACGATCCTCGTGCTCTTGAGCCCATCTAGCAGCATAGCACTGTGTCTGAGCGTCAATCACTGTAATCTCAATTGGGAGCCCCTTAGGGTGATCTACCCTAATATGCTCCTATCCCCAAACCTATAGGAGTAAGCTATAGGTAATGCTGACATGTCCTCATCGATGGATGTTTTACAACTCATCATAGCACTGAGCCAATAGCGATATACCCCATGCATATATGATAGGCTCCTCGCTATCCAATAGATCTTGCACCATCACCAAAAGTTTCCATGGGAACCTCAAACCCGAGAAGTCTAGGATAAGAACATTACTGATAACCATCAGTAATACGACATGCCTCACCGTAAAGACACCTTCCCTATGCTAGCGGTTGATGGACACTCCTCTGGACTTGGTGTCCTTGAGAGCATCCTTAGAATGCCCTCTAAACACTTGAGTGAAGACAACCACCTGATCATTAGTGGACGAACAAAAAATGGCCACCCCATCAAATGGAATCTGAAAGATCCTATATACATCCTTCGACATAATGGTCATCTCATCGGTCGAGATGTGGAAGGTATTAGTCTGTGGGTCCCAACGATGGGCCAGAGCCATAAGGTAAGCCTGATCTGCCATGATGTAAGGTAGCCTAATGACATACTATAACCCATGGGATTTGAACTACACCCAGTCCATGTCATAAAATCTATAAAGTAGATCAAGCAGGAGCTTCGGTTCTTAAGCCCTAGTAGTAAGGATCTAAGAAAAGCAGAATAAAGATGAAACATAACTACAGTGCGTCTAAGGCATAAATCAAACAAAGCATAACAACATCAAAACTCTTAAGTCCGAATGAAACAAAGGATAAATGCATATAGTCGGGCATCACAAAGCTCAAGAGTGGTTCAAAATTTTTAAAAAGAGTAAAAAAATAAATATATGTCTTAAGAAAATCATAAAAATGCAAGAAAATATGGCTAAGGGTTTAGTCATTGTCGCCTGTAGTGGCCAAAACCTGGCCACTGGAGGCAGTAGTGGCCAAGACCCAATGATCAAAATTTTGATCGTTGGGGTTCAAACATGGCCACTCTGAGTGACAATGGCTCATAACCGACCACTCTAAGTGACATAAGCCGAGGGACGATACGACAAACCAATGAACCCTTAGCCATAAAACAAAAAAAAAATCCAAAAATTGCAAAATAACATAAACATATCAAAAGGGAGGGAAAAACAAAAAAAAATAGAAAACAAATTCCCACTCAGGCATCAAAAACTAAGCTAAGTTAAAAAATGGTTAACATGGCAATAGAAGGTGAATAGCAAAAAACTTGGGAGCCCTAGGCTAGAAACTACCAAGGCAAAACAATGAGAACAAAAGGGGGATTAACCCACCATAGCAAAAGGTAAGCTAAGCCTTACTATGGAGTTTATTCATTACCAATAGGTTTAGTGAGGTTCATTTTACCCATTACTTAGTGAGGTTCAATTTTACTCAGACAAGAGAAAATAGGGTTAGGGTTTAGAAAGGAGAAATACCCAAGAAGCTTCGGCTCCTCCAACTGATGTCTCGCCCTATGCAACCATGTCCTCAACGCCAACAAACTCCAAAGTCGTAACCATCGCTATCACACTAGAGCTCTCAAAAGTGAATCTTCAATAGTGAAAATGAAAGGTCAAACCCTAGAAAATGCAAGTTTTATATTTCTTTAATTATGCCTTGGCCACTACTGATGTCAGTGGCCCAAAATTCATGGCCACTCAAGGCGAAAATAGCCACAGGAAAGAACTCAGAGGCCGCTGGACCTGACAATGGCTAGATCCATAAATCAAAACAAGAGGCTTCATCCTTAAGGGATTCCACAAAAATAGTAAATATACACACTTTGATGGTTTAAGATTATCATAATGTTCAAAATAACAAAAAAAATTACATAAGAGCACAATCTCAAGCAGGCATCGTACCTAGTTACTTACTCTATCCACTCGATGATTGCAGCGATTTACACTCCATGTATTTTGGTGAGATGAGTATATAACCATAAGGCCACTTAGGACAAAAAACAACTCATTTTGGAATTACGATGTGCCACCCTTAAACCCCGAAGAAGACCAATATGGTTGGACTGCTCCATGGGTGCGAAAGGATCATCCTAATTCCCCTATGATACCAAAAACATTAAGTCAAAGTGATACGATATGAACATAAATTGAATCACTCATCCTAACTCCCTAAGAAAGCTATTGATAGCTGGACCACTCCTCGGGATAGGGATGGATGATCATCATAAACAATTGGAATCACACTTGGATATGGGATGCCCATTAAAAGCAACAAATGCTAGAAAGGAACTAGATTAGTCATATTGGTCAAGTGACTTGTTGCTTCATTCATTGTCATTTCTTCACCAATTCATTGTGTGAGGAAGTAGTTCAAAACTTTAACATAATCATAATCAAAATCAACAAAATATCACTCGATCATAGAAAAATCATGTTTGTCCTATGAATCATTGCATACAACAATCATAAATTTTCCTTGTTTGTTGGGAACATAAGCAGACATGACATCTTCAATTGTAGCTCTCCACCATTCAAAATTGTTGTAGCAACTAAAGCTACCCAATTGAGTTTGAGGAATGAGTGTAATTTAACATACCCAAGCCACTAAGCTAAGTCCTTTGAACATTGAGGCAATGATTCAAGGGATGCACACCATCTTTGCATGATTGGGCCATCCGGTGTTGATCATACCATTGATCACCATACACCCTAAAAATAGTGCATCACAAAAAGGGGCATTTGTAGACACCTAAATCATGTCATGTTTAGGGGAGTTGCTCACCTAGACACATTCATAAGATCATAAGACATAATATTGGACTTTCCAAGCATCAACAATGGTTCTCACCACTCATTTTGGGCATTTTAAGCCATCCAATCCTAGCCGCTCAAGCCAAGAGTGACTAGATCCTAGCTTCTCAAGCCTAGAGCGGCTAGAACTTAGCCACTGCAGATGATAGTGGCCAGATCTTAGCCACTGTAGATGATAACAACTAAGCCATAAGAACTAGTTTTGCTGACAAACATGCTTGATCATGGGCGGAAGTGGCAATCTGCATGCAATAAAGATGAGCAGGAGTAACTTTGCATTCCTTTTCATGACTAGTTTACATAGGAGACTTGAGTTTGCATTTAAAATTTAGTTAACTGACCTCCAAGCATAAAAAAAGGACAAAAGCTTCTCATGCTAACAACTAGTTCGCATAGGAGACTCAAGTGGGCAGTTATATTTTAGATAACTGGCCTCCAAACATAGAAAAGACATAAAACTTCTCATGCTAACTCACACTATACATGAGAAATTCATTCATAGGCCTTGGAAATAAACCTAGGGTTTCATACTACAAAAGGTGCAAGCCTAAGAGCACCAATAGAGATATTTTTTTACAAGTAGAGATCAAAATAAAAAAGAGATATCTTTTATCAGAGGATCGATCTTTTATCCATAAATATTGGTCATTGAGGAGATCTTTTGAGACTTGGAGAGTTCCCTTGGAGATCACGTGTACGACGAAGCCCTGATGGATTGAAGAGCATAGCACCCATTATTTCAACATCAAATACAAGCTTTGGTCCATAGATTTGGAGCAAAGAGGGCAAGGTTTACCTTAGTGACCGTTGTCTTGGATAGTGGCCCACAGGCTTAACTTAGGATTTTAGACATTAGCTTCTTTATTTATTTTTTATGTTTTCATATCATTAGCATAGATTTACATCATTTCATTCATTTGCATTCATAGCATTAGCCTAATTTGCATTTGATTTCATTTGTTATATTCACTACTAACAACCTCATCCAGGGAGGCATTCTCGGGCATCTAAGCATGTATTGTTGTTTCATTATTTACAGGGCCACAGGTTCATCGGATGGAATCTACAACATACGAGAGCAAAAGGGATCCCTCTAGGAAATAGACCTAGAGAATAAGGCATCTGTAAGCCCTCATACATTTTTGTGTGGAACTAGGAAGATTTTATAAGTGCACCACCTCTTCACAAAAGGGGAACTCTTTGCCTATTTGTAACCCTATTGTATTGAAATGGGTATCCCTAAGAGGGACCGACATGTAACCAAGTTTCAATACGAATAAAGAGATCCATATTTGTTATTTTCGTGTTATATGATTTTTCCTTGTCTTCCATTTCATCTTGGGTTTTTAATAACATTGCAAGTAGAGTTAAAAAGGTGCGGTGCGTGCGTCTCGGGGTTGCTACACTAGGAAGGCCTTTTTGGCTAGACCGCTCCATAGGATAGAGATATACAATTACTATTAATAGTTGCAATCATAGCTGATTAGGCCTTTCTAAATATTCAAATTCTAAACTTTAAATTTTTCAAAGTCATTCATAGTGGTCAAGCAACTCATCGCTTTATTTAATTATCATTACCCTCATCGACTCATTTCTTGAGGGGGTAGTCATAATGTATTAATAATAATCAAAGTCAACAGAAGATACCTTGATCGTAGATCCCTTGATCTTGTCAAAATTGTGTTCGTCTTATGAATCATTGCTAATGAATATCATAAGCTTAACCTATTTTGGGAAAAAAACAAATATGATAGTTATGTTAGTAGCTCTCCTCCTTTCGAATCTATATGGTGCAAAAGCCTATAGTAGCCCTGAGCTACCCGATCACCGCTGGAGCTTACCAAAGATTTTTTAGTTTAAGCTTTCCATCCAGTTGGAAGAAATTATTCTAGGATGCACATCCTCTTTACAAGATTTGGCATCTAATGTTGATTATACTAATTATCATCATCCAACATATGACATCATTTTAGGAGATCTATTTTTGCTCAGTGTTATTCAATCTCACAATGCATCTCAAAAGGGGTATCTATAGACACCTAAAATACATCATGTTGAGGTGAATACTCATATGGGACATGCTAGAAGACCATATGAAATACCTTGGACAAATACCAAGGTATAGTAGTGGTTTTAACCACTCATTTAGGCATTTTTTCCTAACTAGTATTGGCTGCGACTGAGACCTGCGGTTAATAGAGATGACCGTGCCTCAGAGCCATGGCTAGCAGTTAGAATCAGTTGGAATTTGGCTGATCCAAATTTAGTTATAATGACCAATTGGTTGCAAATATAAGGGGTTTGGGGGTAGAAAGATCTAAAATTTTCCCTCCAACTACTCCAGCTATCCATTCTTGATCTTGGCTTCCTCAAGAAGCTAAGACATAGCCTTCCTAGAGGTTATAAGACCCCCCTCCAAATTGGGGAGAATTCTAGAGAAGATTTCATTTGAACGTAGGAAAGTTTTGTCGAATATGAGAGTACGAGAGATATGCATAGGATAATTTGAATGGTGAAGCCCTATCAAATTTAGTACCCACCTTCTTGTATTGAGAGAAATCCTTTAACTAGCATTGAGATATTGAAATGGCAATTGAAGTCATGGAGTTATTAGGAGGCTAGAAGAATAAAGAAACAATATTATAAGCAATCCATCACCAATCAGAATAATTCAACCACCAAATTTATCAAAGGACACAAAGGTGATCCTTGAACCATAAATTCATTAGGGAAATCAGAGATCTAGGTCACATTTGGAGGGCAAGTTCATTTTTGGTTTAGCTATGGCTGTTAGCCATGGCTAATAGTGTTCACCACATGACAGACCCACGATCAGGTTTGATATCCATATTTCCTTGGTCCTTAGTCATAGATGTTATTTCATTTGTATTAGAATAGATATATCAAGTGTATATTTGCTTTATTAGAGACTTTTTTCTGGTAGAATTAAGATTTTAGGTATATTTCTTCTCATTTGGTATTTGTAGTAAGTAGGGCAAGAATGCTTAAATTTCATGCTTTCATGCTTTTTATTTCATAATTAGGGAATTAGATAGATAAATCTATCTTTCCTTTACATCATTTATGGAAATATTTAATTCTTAAGATAGGTTTACCATGCTTCTTGGACTTTCTTGATTTCAAGCTACCATGGCGTCTTTTTGTATAACTTCCTTTTAAATCCTCATCAAGAGAGGCCTCCTTTATTACTAATATGCTTCTTGTTGTCTATTGTATGTAGGACTAACAGGGTGTTGATATGCAAAGTAACAAATACCTTTAATCATGGAGAAGAAGGTCATCAATACCTTGGAGCAGTTCATGTGCATTTAGGAAGTCTGTGAATTACACCTACCCTTGCATGGGGATTTTTCTATTATTGTAATAATTGTATCACATTGGGTATCCCTAAGAGGGACAAATTTGTAACTGAGTTTCATTGGAAAATTAATAAAGGAAACCCTTATTTTGGTTATATGCAAATTTGTTCATCTTTTATGCTTTATATGTGATTTTCAATTATTACTAGCATTAGGTGTATGCTTCCTGGATTACCACAGTGGAATATGTAGATGATGAAGAGCAATAGTGGGGATGATTCTAATGGAAGAACCTATATCAATGAGGATACTCTTATATATGATGTCATTAATAGTTGCCCATATATGGAGGGGAGTATAAGCTCCCTTGTCCTTGATTTTGGTAATCTCATGGTCATGAAATCTGATGGATGGCTGCATGCATTGATTTATGTTCCCTATGAAATTCACAAAGGAATTTTTATCATGAGTTTCAAGGTCAATGGATTGAAGGATGTCATTCAACACCTCATGATGGGGTTGATATTGCTACAATAGATCAAAAATAGATATCATGGTAGGGTTATTGTATCGCTGATGCATGAGGCTACCATGAATAGTGATGATATTTTGTGGTAGGGGTGTTGAAGCTGGTGATATTGCAAGTGATTTGGAAGAAGTGAATGGTACTGGGGGTGAAGTGAGGGGTACGTCTTGGTGTGTTAGGTAACATTGGGTACAAGTGGTGAGGTTAATTATGATAACCATTCCATAATAGGGGGATCATGTTGAACATTATTAACCTATCTATATTGTCCTTACGAATTAGACTAGGCTCCTTGGGGATTGGTTACCTTGTGTTCAGGTAGTGGGTTCTAATAGATACACAAATTTTTGGTTTTGTGGTGCGAGGGGGTTTTAAACATAAATGGTACCCCAATAAATGAGGTCCTATACAAGGCCATGAAAAGAGTGACAAGATTCTATATCATAGCCATAATATAGATGGTATGTGCAAAAGGCCTTCTCAATATACCCATGAGTCGGGTTTATTTGGATCAATAGGTTGAATATTGGGTAAGGTGATATAATATGTGTTGTACAATATCTAAAATAGAGCTGGCAAGAGCTTAGAGAGTGGATTTAGACTACATTTCTGAAGTTGAGGCCAAATACTATGAGTCTATTATGGTTTAGATGGAAGGGGTATGTTGGTTTGAAACAACTACTGCTGTGGAGGAGGAGGTCATGAGATCGACGAAGAAGTTGGAGAAGCTGCTACCACTTGGTTAGTTTATGGTGGTCTGGAGAAGGTTTTATATGGCCTATTTCAATTAAAGTAAAATTTGGAGTTGTAATATGGTTTTTATCTGAGCTTAATATTGTTGGATTAGACTTTGATGCATGACCTTGGCTTAATCAATGGCTTTATCAAATGTGTGACTTTGATGAAGTTGCAGGCATGTGGAGATATGCTTGTGGTAGCTCTTGGAAAATAATGTGACTATCTCAATAGATGAGAGGCTATGAGTTAGGTAATGGATGATTAATCTCCATCATGACACAAAATTTGTGATTGGTTCATCGTAAGCCTATTATAAGGCATAAACATCTAAAAAGTTTATTTTCTTCTTGATATTGATGAAGTGTTCCAAAATTAAATTGGCCAACTATTAAAATGTGAATAGGCTATGGCATAGGAGCATGTTGTACCAATCAAGGTCTTATCCCCCAAGGAAGAGGGCAAAGGTATGCAACATGAGGGGATCACTGCTATGTAGTTGATAACAGGTGAAGCAATAATTACTAATATGTTCTCGTGGTCCTCTTTACCTTTGTACTTGTTAAACTTTGGAATATAAAAGTGATATGGATAAGGATGAATAAGAACTAAGGGGTGAATTGGTTTATTGCATAGATCATTATACATAGGTTTTTGGGGCCAATAACCAATTATGCAAATATTTAGCATCTTAACTTCCTCTTGCAAGAGTTGAAGTTCGGGTGATGGAGGTGCGATGAACTGTGATGAAGTAGTCATAGATTGAGAGTGAGGAGGATATTGGAGCTACTTTTCTTCCCATTGTGAAGTAGGAATGTACTATAGGTGTCCCTATGGATTTTGTTGTTGAAAGGTGTAGGATTCCAAAGCATATGGGATATGCTAATGAGGAGTAGATATCTACTAGGGGTAGAGATATTGTGGTTATAAGGTTTGTGACTACTACATTGGGATCTACTATAATGGTTGTGTAGTGGAGGATAATGACCAAGAAGGAGGTATCATGAAAAAGGTAGGTGTTTTAGACTATGGTGGAGGTAATGGTGTCTAGGCAAAGGATGAAGGTGGTGATCAATATGATGCACCAAAAGAGGTTACTGGTGTAGGGCCAAAGGAGTGGTGAACTAAATGTCTAGATTGGATAGAATACGATGGGAGATTAGTGAGATAATATGGATAGCATGGATTATAATATGAGAGGATAATGGAAGGTGGAGCCTAAAATTAAGGAGGTGGAGGGAGTCAAAATATGGAAGTAGCTGAAGGTGGAGGAGGAACAGAATATGGTATACCATACATTTTAGAAAAAGGGAACATAGGTGGTGGTAATGATGAGGGAGGAGTGTAGGCCTCAAAGATAGAGGTCTGAGAGGAAGGCATGGTGAACGTGTCCACAAAGGATTGTGGAGATGGGATTTGTTGGTGTTGTTGATATTGGAATTATTGTGATTGAGAGGGCAATTGTGATGTGGTATCGAAATACAAAAAAAAATACTATTGGGAAGGTGATTCTTGTGATGCTTGGGAAGTGTAATGATGTGATTATGTGAGTGGGATATATTGTTAGTTCAACAAAGCTTATTGCAAAGGACTATTAAGTGCTCAAGGTGGAAGATGATGGATCCGAGATCATCCCTAAAGTAGGGGCGGATGATGCACCCTCAGTGCAAGGACTATTGAGTAAGGAAGAGTCATCCTCAAAAAGATAATGAAATAGATCCTAAAATAAAGGATGTGTAAAGGTCAATGAGGTAGGCAAAATTTCCTCATTGATAGTGAATAAGGGAGGTGGATTTCCTAGAGCAGTGTAAATGATGTGGTCAGAAAACATGGAGGGTAGATTAGGTGGGGTGAAGGGAAGAAGTGGATGATATTTACTAGACAAGGTGGCAAGCATGTTGCAAGAAATAGAATTCTTTTCATGAGACATAGTGCAAGTGTGAGGTGACTCAAAACCTGTAAGGAGATCAAGTGTGAGTGTGGAAGTTTACCTTATGAAGGGAGGGGATGAGTAGACTAACAGGAGGTGGTACGAGAAGTCTCCTCCTCAACATGCACTTGATCATGTGCTCGACTACGGGTAGTAACAAACAAGGTGTTGTGTAGCGTAATTTGGTGCTCAAATTGTCCAAAAATGGAAATCTAAATGAAATGGTCAGAAAATGGCATTTGAAAATTTAACACAAAACACAATGATGCATTAAACAAAGAGACAATGATTCCATTGATATTAATAAAATGTGTTACAAGAGGGATATGATGCTCTTTTATCCATTTCTCTTCCTAAAAATGTTACAATCAATTTTATGCCTTCTTCGGTTGTCCCTTAGTGTAGGTGGGCTTATTTGTATGTGGGCCACCATCGGGTTATTTTTGGTTTGATGCTACTTTCCCTCTTCATATTTGCTGCACAACCTATGATTAACCTACAAAAGGGTGTTAGTAGGATGGGGGGCTTGCCTTAGTCAGGCCCCATATTTATGAAGATGAAATGACCATAAAAACATAACAAAACATAAAAGAAATTGTACAGAAGGTAATAATAATATGAAATGGAGCTTACCACCCAAATCTTGAGTGATTTGGGGCCTGTAGACCCAATTCACTACCCAGGGGGTGAACTGAGGCTGGATTTGTAGGGCAAGGGGTGATCTAAGATGTGATGCCTCTTCTACAAAATCCTTTCGATAGGTTAACTCCTAGGTAGTTGGGGTGCCTCTGTGTATCGTTTAAATTTGATTATGTGCATCAAGAAATGACTATTCAATATTGGCTTTCCATTTTAGCAGAGTAAATGTGCTTTGTTGAATTTGTGAGTTAGACTTAATTAGGGGTTTGGGACCCATTATTTATAGGCAAAGGCAAGGTGCAGGGGGGTTAGATAGAATAAACCTAGTTTTGATTCTGACTAGGGTTAGGTTAAGAAATGCAATGTGGCAACATCACATTCCTTATGAGAAATATCTCATCCTCACACGTGTGAGTATGGATTAGGTCTAATCTTGATTAGGAGCTGCTTAAGCCAATTTAGGACATGATTAAAGAAATATCTCAACAAACCCTAATTTCACACATGTGGGAGGATGTAATTAGTGCTAATCAAGATTAAGGATTCTTTTAATCAAATTTTCCCTAAAAAGGTGACTTAAGTGAAGTCAACATTAAATTAGAATTTGGTAATTGACTTATTAATTGTTTTGGTCAACTAATACCCCGTGGGGACCTCAATTGCGTGCAAATAGACCATCGAATGATATCCCAATGCATCGTATGTGATTTGGAAGGCTTATGAGGGTTTAGGACCTGAAATCTGATGGAGTGATACATGAAAGTCTACATATTACTATGGTGAGTTATGACAATCTATGTATTACTACGCATGACTACGCCTGACTACACATGACTATGATAGCCTACAATAGCCTAGGTATGTCTGGAATAAACTATGGATACATAGAAGTAGCAATGTGTGACTTTTGGGTGTCTACATTTGCCTCTTTTTGTACTATACTATGTAGAGCATGGTTTAATAGAAAAATAAGAAGGGTTTGTGCAGAAGGAAAAGGGATCGAAGGGGAATGGAATCCAATCAGAGGGCATGTAGATGCTCGAAGCATGACCATACCAATTAATTAGGTATCTAGGGAAAATAAGAGAAAGAATAGAATCTAATCGAAGGTATGTAGCCATTCAAAGCATGACCATACAACATCAACTTGATATCCATAGGGTAAGAAGAGAGGAAGGAAAGAAGAAAAAGAGGAAAGAGATAAAAACAATGTTGGTAAATAAAAATGAATGATTATGAATGCAATGATGTGATTTTGTTGAGTCTGTATGACATTTACGATGCCATACAAGTTACTTTAGAATGACAACTTTTGATTGCTTTTCTTTTATGACCATATTAACATGGTCTAAAAGTATGATTAGGACAAAAGCCTAACTAAATATTTGTTGTTGATTGATTGATGAGAACATGGTGACAAGTGTTAAACCATTTGAACTAAGTTGACATTTAGCTTATTCAAACATGTCATTCATGATATTCCATGAATGCCAAATATAAATACTCTAATTGTTGCACCGGGATCATGCCAAACCTATCATCCATTATGTACTCAATGTACAAGAATGCTAGATTGACTTCTCCATTGTCACACATAGCTCTCCTGATGTAACCCATGTCTGATTGTGATTGAGATTATTTTGTATGATAATATTCAAAAAAAAATTTTGTAGACAAATGCGCTAACTACGCTTTTGGATTTTTGATGTTGTGGTTGCATGCAAAGCTAACTTTGGATATGAATACCCCCTCAAACGAGTTATCAACAATGAAGCGAATGGAATGCGGTGATTTTATGATGCAGTGATTGATAAAAAAATACCAATGCATGATAATTATGATTACAAATAAAGTTAAAAGATAGGTTTGGAAGGTTCCTAGGGTTTTAGGGGACAAAAAACTGCTTTCCTAGAGTTTTGGGTACATTTTGAGGTGTTTTGGTTGAATTCACCACCCGAGGGGTTATTTTGACCTAAATCGCCACCCAGGAGGCAAATTGGATTGTGGTTCGCCCCTCGGGGGGTGAATTGGTGCATAAGGTATTTTTAAGCCTTGATTTACATGTGGGGGGTTCATTTTGACAACACACAACAATAGAAAGCAACTTGTGAGGGCATTCAATGGCATGAGAGGAGTGTGGGTGATGACTTCGAGAGCAACGATGATGAGGGGATGCAAGGTGGCTGGCAGTAGGCACGGGGATCCACCGATAAGTGTCCTTTTGCCTTGTTTTGTTTTTGTTTTATTTTTTTAGGAAAATGTGAATGAGGGGGGAGGTTTTCATCCTGATTTAAATTTTTTTGCAATTTTTAATTAAAATTTAAACACAAAGTGACAAACAAGCCAAATGGGTATCCAAAAGTGTGATCGGTTTCTGAATTAGACTTGTATTGATGCTGATTTGATTGGGTGAAGGGTAGAGTAGGTGTGAGGTTTGACCATCCATTTTTGGTAGTAATGGTGTACTGACATTGATATGTTTTTGTATTTTATTTGCTAAAGTTGGAAATGGGTATCCCATTTTGTGACTGTTATATTTTTTGACTTGGTTTGATATGATTTCAGAATTTGTTGCTTTTAGGTGTAATTTATCAAACCTAGACTGTTATATTTGACATGTTAGAGGTAAATTTTTTGAAAACCGATGAAACTTTCACCATATAAGGGAAAAATGGGTGTCCAAAAATATTGTTTGTTTTGGTGAATGACTTTGTTTGGACTACCTTTGATTTGTGTTCCAAAGGTGTAGATTAAGGTTAAATTGAAAATGAGCTATAGGGAGCCCGATTTAGACTGTACTCAATGTCTGTTTGAACTTTCACCACTAAATGGGCAAATGGGTATCCAAAAATATGACTATTATTTTTGAATTATGTCTTCTAATGTGTGTGTATGATAAATTTGTTTTTTAGATCTATGTAGATTGGTATGTTGTTTTTGAATTTTGTCAACACATTTATCGATAAGTGGGCAAATGGGTATCTAAAAATGATATTAATTTTTTTACATGTTATTATTTATCTTATGTTTGATTTGCATACCAATTAATGGGTAGTTGTAAATTTGAACTGGGTTGTTGGGATTCCAAATGATGTTGTTTATCACATCAGTTTAAACTTTTGCCATGAAATGCCAAAATGGGTATCCAAATGTGTGACTGTTATGTCGATGTTTGTTGTCATGTATTTTATGCATTGTTTAGCATCGAAGTGTGTGTAAAATTAAAAGGTTTTAATTTGTAAATTTTGGTTTATAAATTTTGATTTGATTACTTATGTGGATATCTAACTTGTGTTTTTTTTGTGGATGAATAGGTGAAGATGCTCGAGCCTTGTTATCAAGTGTGGAAGATGAAGGATGTATTTGACAAGGAGATGAATCAGGAAGAGGAGCTTAAGTGGTTAGATGATATATAGTTCTTAGGTGTATGGGAGTGCACCAGTATACACACCAACAGGACCTACATATTTGCACTATGTGAACGATGGGATGTGGATAGGAATACCTTTCATTTTCCCACTAGGGAGATGACTATTACATTGGAAGATGTGTACTGTATCTATAGGCTACCGATTGAGGGTGCTCCTATGAGAGTGACAACTGATGAGAGTAAGGATGCGATGTTGGAGCGATTATTTGGAGCAGAGTGGAGATCGATAGATATCTTGAAGATGGACTATGAGTGGTTGTGGCTGTAGAAGAATATATCCGATCGACGGTGTGCAGCCATGATGATGATCTCCACATATGCACTGCCTAATAGTTCCGGGTTTCTATTTACCTAGAATATGTTAGACTTGGTTAGTGATATGGTGGAGCACAGGGTTGTGTTTACTTGGGCACCTGCTCTGTTAGCCCAAGTATATCAGGAGTTGCATGATGTTGTATGTGGGAGGAGTATAGGGCTGAGTGCAATTCCCTTGCTACAGGTATGGGCATGGGAGAACATATCTATTGAGATGTCATCTCTATTGCCTTAGCCTATGCATGTGGAGGGCAAGGAGTATTTACCCTATGCTTTGAGATGGAGCACGATGGCTGAGCAGGGTATTAAGATGCTGCATGAGGGTGACCTACTATTTTGGAGGGGTAAGTTTGAGGATGTGACTCCTGATGATATTAGGTGGAGGCCTTGGTTGGGTGGTGTGAGATGGGAGTAGTATGAGGAGCAGTTACAAACCATTAGACAAGGGTATTGGATAGTGGGTAGATATACTCGAAAGATCGAGTATTTCCAATTTGATCGAGTAAGGCGATAGTTTGGCTTGTGATAGGATGCTCCTGAGACTCTTGTAATTTATTTATGTGGTAGGGTGATAGAGGAGAGCATTATGTGGTGCTACCATGGTTTGGGGAGAGATATCCTCATATGGACATCTCGGATGTGGCAGATACTAGGATGACTCTTGATTTTGAGTCCTAGTGGGTTTGGTAGGGTTGGGTGCCTGGAAGGGACATGATTGATCAGTGGGTGGCACCTAATATTGGGGTACCTCCACCGATAGGGATGAATGGTAAGAGAGCTCAAGCTGAGGATGCATATGGAAATGCATAGGAGGTTCCTCTATGGTGCTCACAACACCGCTTGGGTGGTGGAGCTAGCACCCAAGGCATGAGGGTGGAGCAGGTGCCTATGGATGTTGATGTGGATATGGGGTAGGCTACTAGGGGAGAGGAGGTGGGAGGTGTTACTACTATTATGGGTGACATGGATGACACAATTTATATTGGTGTATTTGTGGATGTGGTACAATATATTCCTATCGATATGTCAACGAGGGGAGATGCAACAGATGAGGCATAGACACTACGAGATAGAGTCCATCAGTTGGAGGCTAAGGTGGAGCAACTGAGGGCTGATATGGTTAGGCATGGGACTGAGATAGAGTAGTTGAGGGTCATGGTGGTGAGGCAAGCACTTGTATCATGGAATTTACCTATATGGATGTGATCCATTCCATGATTTTAGGGACTATGGATAATTTAAGGCATGTGTAATGGTTTTGACTAACATAGTTATGACAATCAAATCTCAAACCCTTAGCTATACAAGTTTTGTGGCAACTTATAACATAATCGGGTTGGTTCAAAGTCTATATTGGACCTATGTGTGTGAATGTGTAAGGTTCATTTATCCATTTTTAGAGAGGTAGGATTAACCCATTGTATATCCTACCAAAATAGCTAGCTCATCCATCTGCAATAGTGATCTCTACAAAAGTGAGATGCCAATGTGAGAGATGTGTTGTCACCTGTAAGACTATTCCACTGGTAGGCAAGCTCTTGGAGCCTATTGCTAGCGATGGGATCATCCCATGGTGTTATGTTGAACCTAAGGATCAAAGGAAATAAGCATAATATGTGTGGTATAAATAGGAGTTTCATTTTGTTTTATGCCCCTATTCTACTGTTAACCTATTTTATTGTGGTAGTGCTCTTTTAGTTTCTTTTCTTTTCTTTTTTTTTTTATATTTTTTTTCTCTTTTTTTTTTTTGCTATTTTTGTATGGGTGATGAAGTTTATTTTCTACCCAATCATTTAATTTTACTTATGCTTGATCCCTTTGTTTATACCCAGGTCATATGTTGACCATGCAGGTGATAGGACGAGCAAGGGATACCATTTGCTAGATGGTGATATCTACTCAAGATGTCCTCTTTCATAGGCTTAAATTTTTTAATGTGTAACCTATTGTGAGTGATCCATGAGAGAAGTTGAACTAGCCTAAAAGAACATAAGAAGAATGTACAAGACTCAGTAGCTATGGGTGACACTTGATTGCCTAAACTATAGAGTAGTCAAAACTAAACACAACACCTATGTATACCCTGATCCTAAAAAGGGGGAATGGAAATCGAGGTGGTGATGCTAAAAAATGCATGTATTATTCCTACTGAGGTGCATTTTGGGGGAGAATGTACAAACATGAATTAAAATTTTAACTATAAAGCATATGAATATGTGCAATGTATGTAAATGTAAATGATGCAAGTGGAGGAATGCAATATTTACAAGAGGAAAGTTATGTTGTGTAGAAGGAGAATTTTAGAAGAACCTATTTACAGATGAGTAAAGTGTGTAATGATGATAAAAATCATGATGCTATGATCATGGTTGCCCCAGTGTGTGGGGTGTGTGTGTATAGTAGATTTATAAGCTGTGAGTTGTATAAGTGTATGTAATAGTCACCAAAAAGAAGGAATATGTGAGAGTGGAATCTACAGGTAGAAGAAGTGAGAAGAAGTGGACATTGGTAACCAATCTATAAAAGGGCATCACCAAAAGCCAACAAATATAGGAGGGAAGAAATAAATAAATGCATGTAATAAGTAGAAGAATGAGATAGAAGAAGAAGAGTACTAAAACTACTGTCGGGCAAAATGGTGTGGGTCCAATCAGAAGAGGGATGGTGAAGTGATGATGCGGCTTCGGTTGTGATTGCTAGTATAACTGGACATGTTGTGTATGTAACAAGTGGGCACTATCAGGGTGCTACAAGGTGGCAAGGTCCGGGGATTGGTGTGACATAGAGGAATGACAAGTCGGCTAAATGGGGGAGAACACTCTGGTGATGGGGTATGCTCGCCATGCAACATGTTGTGCATAAGGGTTTTGAATGATCTACACTTTTCAATATCATGACCTGGTTGGCGATGGTAAATTAAAAATTGATTCCCGTTGTAGTTGCATGGTTTAGGATTAGAGGGATCAATGGGTCAAATCTCGGGTAGGTCAATAAGGCCCTGATGCATGATATGATGGAATATTTCAAAAAATGATGTGTGTGGAATAGGCATAGGATAGACGTATGGGTCTACTAGATGTGAGCAAGGTTTGGGTGAAGTATGATCTAGTAATGGAGGCATGGGGTCTGGGTTTTGGCATGGGTCAAGTTTGAGATTAGAGAATGGGTCTACATGGTGGTGAGGATGGACAGGTCATGGGAGACTATCGTGGGTGAACGTGGCAATGGTAGTGGCTCATTTGCAACTCTAGAGCTTTGATACAGGAGATGAGATGTTGTATCTCATGGTGTGGTAGTTGTTGAGCAAGGTGCAGCAAAAGTATTGTCATTGTTGTCAACACAAACAGATAGATCAGTTGATGCAGTTGATGCAGTGGACAGGAGTTCAGAGGTCAGTCAGAACATGTACAGTGAATTTCCAAGAAGACAGAAGTGGCCCAGATTCAAAAAATCAAAGAAAAAGACAAGTAAGAAAACTGTCGCGATATCGCGACATGTTTTCTGTCACGATTTCATGACATGGCCGAGGAGAGAGAAGGCGCAAGCAAAATTGTCACGATTTCGTGACATGGCCGAGGAGAGAGAAGACGCAAGCAAAATTGTCATGATTTCGTGACATGGTCGAGGAGAGAGAAGGCGCAAGCAAAATTGTCATGATTTCGTGACATGGTCGAGGAGAGAGAAGGCATAAGGAAAACTGTCACGATTTCATGACATGTTGGAGGCAAAGAAGCCAAGTGGAAAAACTGTCACGATTTCGTGACATGTTGGAAGCAAAGAAGGCAAGTAAGAAAACTGTCGTGATTTCGTGACATGTTTGGAAAGAAGGCGCAAGCAAAGAAAACTGTCATGATTTCATGACATGGTTGGAGAGAAGGCACAGGCAAAGAAAACTATCATGATTTCGTGACATGTCGGGTTTTCATGATCCGATGAGAAGAAAAGCGCCAAGGAGAGAAAGTGTCACGATTTCATGACAGGATCGAAGAGAAAGCGCCAAGGAGAGAAAGTGTCACGATTTCATGACAGGTTCGAAGAGAAAGCGCTAAGGAGAAAAAGTGTCACGATTTCGTGACATATTGGGTTTTCGTGATCCGATGTCAAGAAAAAGCGCTAAGGAGAAAAGTGTCACGATTTCATGACATATTGCATAAGGAAGAGCTCGAGAGAAAAAGTGTCGCGATATCATGACATGTCGCGTTTTCATGACCTGAAGAGAAGAGAAGAGCCAAGGAGAAAAGATGTCACGATTTCGTGACATGTCGCATTTTTGCGACAACAGCAGAGAGGAAGGCTCCGAAGGATGAAGTGTCACGATTTCATGATAGAAGCAAAATGAAAGAGCAAGGAAGCAGAAGCGTCGTGATTTCATGACAAAGTCAAGGAGGAAGTGCAAGGCAATGAAAGTGTCATGATTTCGTGACATGTTTCGATTTCACGTGCATGCAAAAGAAGTACAAGGTAGCAAAAGTGTCACGATTTCATGACATGTTCTGATTTCGCTGGTGCATGTGGAAAAGAAGTACAAGGCAGTGAAAGTGTCACGATTTCATGACATGTTCCGATTTCATTGGTGCATGCGAAAAGAAGTGCAAGGCAACGAAAGTGTCGTGATTTCGTGACATGTTTCGATTTCGCGGGTGCATGCAAAGAGAAGTGCAAGGAAGCAAAAAGTGTCACGATTTCGTGACATGTTCCATTTTTGGCATGCAAAGATGATTTCGTGACATGTTCCATTTTTGCGGGTGCATGCAAAGAGAAGTGTAAGGAAGCAAAAAGTGTCACGATTTCGCGACATGTTCCATTTTCGTGGGTGCATGCCAAGTAGAGTGTACGAAGGCAAAAAGTGTCACGATTTTGTGACATGTTGTGTTTTCGCGCTTGCATGCCGAGAAGAAGACAAAAAGCTATCAGAGCGGCAGTTCTACTGTCAGAGCGGCAGTTCGGCTGTCAGAGCTGTAAATAAGCAGGTTCGGCTGTCAGGACTGTAAATACGCAGGTAAGATTGTCAGAGCCATAAAAAAGTAGGTAAGACGGTCAGAGTCGTAAATAAAAAGATAAATCTGTCAGAACAACGGATTTATTGACAAAGCATCGGAAAGGCTGTAGGGCCGTAAAGTGGGTAGATAAGTCTGTCAGAGACGTAAGTAAGCTTTTAAGGCTATTAACAACGTAGTAAGCAAAGCCGAAAGAATGTTTTTGTGTGCAGGAAGTTAGGGTTAGGGTTGAGCTCTGCACGTGGCAAGTGTGTTGTGATTTTCCGAATAAAAAGGAAAAAGGAACTGTGAAAAAGTATAGAGAGTATTATGCTAAAAAATATACAGAAGAGAGAGTTGTAAGAGAGAATAGCAGAGCTGTAAGAATATGCAGTTTTTGTTAAAAAGGAATTAGACCAGTGAGGGTCTTGTTGCAGAGAAGGCATTTTTATGTCATAAAATCTGTTCAGAACTGAAGTCCAAGTTGGTGCTTGGCATTAGGGGGTTGGTGCTCCTTTCTGTTGGTGCAGATAAATTGTTTGTAAAGTTGGTGCTTTGCAAAGGCTGGATTTGGATGGGAGTCCAAGCAGTCTAATTTTTGAGGAGTAGCCAAATCTGGTGAACCTCGTTAAATCGTGTGTTGTGGAATGCTCTCTTGCTTATTTGCTTTATCTATTTTTTAAGTTCTCTCTGCTTAAGTTTTTAAGAGCTGTAGATCTGTATTTAAATTGCTACACTGATTCACCCCCCCTCTCAGTGTCATTGTGAGAATATCAATTGGTATCAGAGCAAGGTTCCTGAACTAGCTTAATCAGCTAAGGTGATCTTGGAAGAATCACAATGGCCGGTGGTGAAGGATTTTCATCCAACAAAGCTCCATTGTTCGATGGAACTAATTACTCTTTCTGGAGACTCAGGATGTAGACTTATCTGTGTGCTTTGGGTTATGACATTTGGGAGTCAGTAGAAAGTGGGTACACAATATCCTCTACTCCTCCAACAGATGCTATTGAGAAGAAAAAGTTTGAGAATAACTCTAAAGCAAAGAATGCTATAATGTGTGGGTTAGTAGACAGTGAACTGATAAGAATCATGAGCTGTAAAATGGCAAAAGACATGTGGGACAAACTACAGAGCATTCATGAAGGAGACAACAAGATCAAGGAAGCCAAGCTACAAACGCATCGAGCTCAGTTCGAAGCATTAAAAATGAATGATGATGAGAACATAGAGGCCTATATGTTGAGAGTCAATGGAATCATTAATGCAATTAGAGGACTCGATGAGGAAATAGAAGATGCGGTCATCATGAAAAAGGTACTAAGAACTCTTCACAAAAGATTTGATTCTAAAGTTTTTGCTATAGAAGAAGCTAAAGATCTAAATTCTTTTAGCATGGATGAAATGCATGGTTCTTTAACTGCATATGAAATGAGAATAGGACAAACTAAGCCCTCAGACAGAGAAGCTACTTTTAAAGCACACAAAAATATAAAAGCTAATCAAGAATCTGTAGAAGAAGAGTCTTCAGATGAAATAGAAGCAAACTTTGTTAGGAAACTAATAAAGGGAAAAGGAAAGTACAGAGGTAAGTTACCATTTAAGTGCTTCAACTGTGGAGGAGTCGGGCACTTTGCAGCTAAATGTCCAATGAATGAGAAAAACAAAAATGATGAAGGGTCACACCAAGAAAGAAGTGACTGGAAGAAGAAACCACATTTCAAAAAAAGCAACTTCAAGAAGAAAAGTTTCATATCCAAGAATGTCAGCTCTTCTGAAGACTACTCCGGTGAGGATTCTGAAGAAGAAGCAGGTGAAGCTCTGTTCATGGCATTTGAAGAAAGAATAACAGAGGAAAAACTAGAATGTAATGAAAAACCTGAGGATGAGGCTGAAGTTTATCTGGAAGGTGAGTTAGTTGCTGCACTTAAAGAACTGAGCACAAAAAGGAAAAAGAATAAAAAGGTTTCAAGAAAGCTTGAGGATGCCAATGAAATAATAAACAACTTGAAAGTACAGATAGACGAATTTAAGAAAATGTCTAAAGTTCTCGAAGTACAATTAATCGTAAAGACAGATGAATGCAACAAGCTAGAAGAAGACATTGTTAAGTTAAGGATGCAGCTAGAGGAGATGAATAGGAAATTGAGCTGTTATCATAAGTTTGAAGAAAGTACTGTAAAGTTGGATAAAATTTTAAATAACCAAAGGCCTTTCGGCATCAAATTTGGTTTGGGCTTCGATGAAGGAGAATCATCAAAGGGTTCAAAGGCCTTAAATGTAGAACCCATAAAGAAAGAAGAAAAGATCAGGGTTGATCAAGAAAAAACAAATCATGCCAAAGAAAGCAATAATGCCAGACTCAAGAAGAGTACTGACAAAGATGGATTCACAAAAGTCACACATCCAAGAAGGAGAAGATTCATGGCTCCTACTTCAAACTGGCAAAGACCTGCACCCAGGTTTAATCATTCCTTTTTTGGTTACTGTTTTAAATGCAATGCTTATGGTCATAAGATTTCAGATTGCAGTTATAATGTAGCACAAAGGAATTTCACCAGTAGAAATGTTTTTTCTCCATTGATGGATTATGCAGTTGAATGTTATAACTGTCATAATTTTGGACATATTGCAAGAAACTGTAGAAGCACTTTTGCAGCAAATAATTATCAGGGTAGAAAATCTCAACCAAATGGGTTGAAACAAAACAAGAAATTTCTTGAAAAATAGGCACATGCTAATGAAAGGGGAAAGGCAAAACAAGTAGCCAAATCTGCTATCAAACCAGAATGGAAAGAAAAGGAGAAACTTTAGAAAGAAAAGGAATCTTTGATTGTTCAGACTACTTTTAAAGCACAGAACAAATCTGCACCTTGGATACTTGATAGTGGATGCTCCAGTCACATGACAGGTGACAAGCAAAAATTTGAGAAGTTACAGAATTACGAAGGTGGTTCTGTGAAATTTGGAAATAATGATGGAGCAAAGATAGTTGGCAAAGGATCAGTCAAGATCAGTGATAGAAAGATCAATTCAAAAGAAGTCTTGTTTGTGATTGGTCTGAAGCATAACTTGCTCAACGTAAGTCAAATCTGTGACAGAGGTCATGAAGTAATTTTTAAGAAGCAGGGTTGTGAAGTAAGAAAAGCTAACAGTGGGAAGTTGATTGCTACTGGATCAAGGACTTCTGGAAACCTGTATACTCTCTCAGAGACTTCAGAAGGAACATGCTTAATTGGACAGGAAGATGAAAATTGGCTGTGGCACAAGAGGCTCGGTCATATCAGCTTTGACAATTTGGTAAAAATAAGCTCTAAAAGGGCAGTAAGAGATATACCATCCATTGGCAAACCTCTAAATAGTATTTGTGCTTCATGTCAAAAGGGGAAGCAAACTAGAGCCACATTTAAATCAAAGGAGTACTTTACCAGCAAACCTTTAGAACTAATACATACTGATTTATGTGGACCCATGAGAACACAAAGTATAAATGGTGACAAATACTTCATGCTGTGCATAGATGACTATTCCAGAATGACCTGGATATTCTTTTTGAAGCAGAAATCTGAAGCTTTTGAAATGTTCAAGACCTTCAAAAACCAAGTTGAGAATGAAACAGGAAAGAGGATCAAATGCTTAAGATCAGATAGAGGAGGAGAGTTCATCTCAGAAGAGTTTGTAGAATACTATCAAAAATATGGGATCAGAAGACAGTTTTTAGCAGCAAGGACACCTCAGCAGAATGGTGTTGTAGAAAGAAAGAACAGAACTGTACAAGAAATGGCACGGACAATGTTGACTGAAAGCAAAATTGCAGACAGATTTTGGAAAGAGGCAGTCCATACTACAGTTTATATCCAAAACAGGTGCATGTTGAGGACACATGAAAGCAAAACCCCTTATGAGCTTTGGTTCGGCAAGAAGGCAACAACAAAATACTTCAAAGTCTTTGGCAGCAAGTGTTACATCAAAAGAACGAAAGATAATCTTGGTAAATTTGAAGATAGAGCTGATGAAGGTATTTTTGTTGGCTATTCATCAAAAAGCAAAGCTTACAAATGCTACAACAAAAGGCTAAAGAAAATTGTAGACAGTGCCGATGTTAAATTTGATGAAGATAGGAAACAAGTTGTCAGCTGTGAAGAAAACTACCCTATTTATGAAGAAGTTATTGAAGGAGATGAAGAAAAGGAAACATAAGAGAATCAAAAAATTGACCCAGATGATTTAAGTATTGATTCAGAAGTAGAAGAAAACAATAAATTTAAAACAGGAAGCTGGCAAAAAAATCATCCCAGAGAACAAATTATAGGGGACCCCATAGTTGGTGTTAAGACAAGAAGAAGAGTAGTAAGTAACTACTCCCTTTTATCCAGCATTGAGCCCAAAAATATTGTTGAAGCAAGCACAGATGAAAGTTGGATGAAAGCAATAAATGAAGAACTAGATCAGATTGAGAAAAACAAAACCTGGGAGTTAGTACCACGGCCTGTAAATAAAAACATAATCGGTACTAAATGGATTTTTAGAAACAAATTGAATGAAGACGGACAAGGTTGTAAGGAATAAAGCAAGATTGGTCTGTAAAGGCTATGCTCAAGTTGAAGGTATTGATTTTGAGGAAACTTTTGCACCAGTGGCTAGACTCGAGGCAATCAGAATGTTTCTGGCTTTAGCAGTCCACAGGAATTTCAAAGTTTATCAGATGGACGTAAAATCAGCATTTCTGAATGGAAATCTTGAAGAAGAAGTTTATATTGAGCAGCCAGATGGTTTTCAACTAGGTGATAATCCCAACTTTGTTTGCAAGTTGAAGAAAGCTTTGTATGGCTTGAAACAGGCACCCAGAGCATGGTATGCAAGACTAGACAACTATCTCACTGAACAAGGGTTCAAGAAAGGTATGGTGGATAGTAACTTGTATGTCAAAACAGACAATGGCCAACTTATTGTCCTTGTTGTTTATGTTGATGATATAATTTTTGGCAGCAACAATGATGAGTCATGTAGAGACATAGCAAATAAAATGCAGAAAGAATTTGAAATGTCTATGATTGGTGAACTTTCATATTTCCTCGGACTGCAAGTTAACCAAAGTGAAAAGGGCATTTTTATTTCTCAAGCTAAATATGTGAAAGAAATGATGAAAAAGTTCACAATGGAGGATTGTAAACCTGTTAGCACTCCCATGACAACAGGTTGCAAATTGAGCAAGGATGACAAATCTCTAGATGTAGATCAAACCATGTACAGATCTATGATTGGAAGCCTGCTTGTATTTAACAGCCACAAGACCAGATATCTTACAAGCAGTATGCATGGTAGCAAGATTTCAGGCTAGTCCCAAAGAGACTCATGTGACAGCTGTGAAGAGGATCTTTAGGTACCTCAAGGGTACTATGGAGTATGGGTTATGGTACCCAAAAGGTAAGGACTTCACTCTTTTTGCATATTCTGATGCAGATTGGGCAGGTTGTATAGATGACAGAAAGAGTACCAGTGGAGGTGCATTCTATCTTGGAGACAGGTTGGTAGCATGGCACAACAAGAAACAAGAATCAATCTCTCTATCCACAATAGAGGCAGAATACATTGCAGCAACAACATGTTGTACACAGATTTTATGGATGAGACAAACTCTGAAAGATCTTGGTATTAACTTCAAAGAGCCAATTTTAGTTAAATGTGATAACACCAGTGCTATTAACATTTCAAAGAATCCGGTTATGCATTCTCGCACCAAACATATTGCAATCCGGTATCACTTTTTGAAGGATAAAGTTGCAGAAGGTGAGGTTAAATTGGATTTTGTTCCAACTACAGAGCAAGTAGCGGATATCTTTACTAAACCGTTGCCCAAGGAAGTTTTTGAATATCTCCGCAGTAAGTTGGGAGTGGTCACACTACCCAAGAACTGACTAGCTTTCGGGAACACATTCTCAGGGGGAGCATTTATGCCTATGTTTATAGTTTTGCTCATATTCATGATTTTTGCTAACTATAACAATGTGTATCTGAGAATGTTGTGCATAGACTCAGGGGGAGTCTGCAGCAGCCCTTTGGTATTATTGTCAAAGGGGGAGAAGAATTCCAGGAGAGTGCATGAGTGTTGCCAACAATTCCAAAGGGGGAGATTGTTGAGCAAGGTGCAGCAAAAGTATTGTCATTGTTGTCAACACAAATAGATAGATCAGTTGATGCAGTGGATAGGAGTTCAGAGGTCAGTCAGAACATGTACAATGAATTTCCAAGAAGACAAAAGTGGCCCAGATTCAAAAAATCAAAGAAAAAGACAAGTAAGAAAATTGTCGCGATATCGCGACATGTTTTCTATCACGATTTCACGACATGGCCGAGGAGAGAGAAGGCGCAAGCAAAATTGTCATGATTTCATGACATGGCCGAGGAGAGAGAAGGCACAAGCAAAATTGTCATGATTTCACGACATGGCCGAGGAGAGAGAAGGCGCAAGCAAAATTGTCATGATTTCGTGACATGGCCGAGGAGAGAGAAGGCGCAAGGAAAACTATCATGATTTCATGACATGTTGGAGGCAAAGAAGCCAAGTGGAAAAAGTTGTCATGATTTTGCGACATGTTGGAAGCAAAGAAGGCAAGTAAGAAAACTATCATGATTTCATGACATGTTTGGAAAGAAGGCGTAAGCAAAAAAAACTATCACGATTTCGTGACATGGTTGGAGAGAAGGCACGAGCAAAGAAAAGCGTCATGATTTCATGACATGTCGGGTTTTCACGATCCGATGAGAAGAAAAGCGCCAAGGAGAGAAAGTGTCACGATTTTGAGAGAAAGGCAAGGAGAGAAAGTGTCACGATTTCACGATAGTTCAAGAGAAAGCGCTAAGGAGAAAAAGTGTCACGATTTCATGACATGTTACAGAGAAGAAGTGCTAAGGAGAAAAAGTGTCATGATTTCGTGACATATTGCATAAGGAAGAGCTCGAGAGAAAAAGTGTCATGATATCGTGACATGTCGCATTTTCGTGACCTGAAGAGAAGAGAAGAGCCAAGGAGAAAAGATGTCACGATTTCGTGACATGTCGCATTTTCGTGACAGCAGCAGAGAGGAAGGCTCCAAAGGATGAAGTGTCATGATTTCACAACAGAAGCAAAATGAAAGAGCAAGGAAGTGGAAGTGTCATGATTTCATGACAAAGTCAAGGAGGAAGTGCAAGGCAATGAAAGTGTCATGATTTCGTGACATGTTTCGATTTTGGTGCATGCCGAAAAGAAGTACAAGGGAAAGTGTCACGATTTCATGACATGTTCATTTTGGAAAGAAGACAAAGTGTCACATTTCATGACATGTTTGATTTCATGGTGCATGCAAAGAAGTGCAAGGAAAAGTGCATTGACATGTCCTCGGAGAAAGAAGAAAAAGTCACGATTTCATGACATGTTTCCATTTTCGCGGGTGCATGCAAAGAGAAGTGCAAGGAAGCGAAAAGTGTCACGATTTTGCGACATGTTCCGTTTTCGTGGGTGCATGCAAAGAGAAGTGTAAGGAAGCAAAAAGTGTCACGATTTTGTGACATGTTCCATTTTCGTGGGTGCATGCCAAGTAGAGTGTACGAAGGCGAAAAGTGTCATGATTTCGTGACATGTTGTGTTTTCATGCTTGCATGCCGAGAAGAAGACAAAAAGCTATCAGAGCGGCAGTTCTGCTGTCAGAGCGGCAGTTCGGCTGTCAGAGCTGTAAATAAGCAGGTTCGGCTGTCAAGACTATAAATACGCAGGTAAGATTGTCAGAGCCATAAAAAAGTAGGTAAGACGGTCAGAGTCGTAAATAAAAAGATAAATCTGTCAGAACAACGGATTTATTGACAAAGCGCCGAAAAGGCTGTAGGGCCGTAAAGTGGGTAGATAAGTCTGTCAGAGACGTAAGTAAGCTTTTAATGCTGTTAACAGAGCAGTCGTGTGTAGGAAGTTAGGGTTAGGGTTGAGCTCTGCACGTGGCAAGTGTGTTGTGATTTGTCGAATAAAAAGGAAAAAAAGGAACTGTGAAAAAGTATAGAGAGTATTATGCTGAAAAATATACAGAAGAGAGAGTTGTAAGAGAGAATAGCAGAGCTGTAAGAATATGCAGTTTTTGTTAAAAAGGAATTAGACCAGTGAGGGTCTTGTTGCAGAGAAGGCATTTTTATGTCATAAAATCTGTTCAGAACTGAAGTCCAAGTTGGTGCTTGGCATTAGGGGGTTGGTGCTCCTTTCTGTTGGTGCAGATAAATTGTTTGTAAAGTTGGTGCTTTGCAAAGGCTGGATTTGGATGGGAGTCCAAGCAGTCTAATTTTTGAGGAGTAGCCAAATCTGGTGAACCTCGTTAAATCGTGTGTTGTGGAATGCTCTCTTGCTTATTTGCTTTATCTATTTTTTAAGTTCTCTCTGCTTAAGTTTTTAAGAGCTGTAGATCTGTATTTAAATTGCTACACTGATTCACCCCCCCTCTCAGTGTCATTGTGAGAATATCAGTAGTAATGGTATTAGGTATGGGGGCAATTGAGATTCCAATGTGAATGGAATGGCCTGATGCATGCTAGAAAATGGGTGCGGTTGGGATGATGATGTAGCAGAATGGAATAATTATGGTGATTGCAAGTATTTTTGGAATGGTATGCCTCATAGTGGTGAATATGGTATCTTGAGGACCAGTGGCATAGGTGATGGTGCTAAGTGGTGACGTGAATGTAAAGGAGGGATGTTTTTGCGACCAAATTGAGTAGCTTGGGCTACATGGGCTTGCAAAGCCTAGGTGTAGGTAGACTCACCATTGGGCAGAGACACAGGTAGAAATGTAGGGTGAGGTATATGAGGTGTATACTCCCTATTAGGTGGGTGGTAGGATCCTATGGGATTATGAGGGTGATTTATCAATGAATAGTGATGTCTAAGATCATCAAACGGATGGGAGGGTGATCCCTATGCTTGGAGTTGGGTGGATTCCTCTTTATCATAGAAAGAAGACACAGTGATCTAGTTGTCACCAAAGTGTGGTGAATAGGATGAACCTCAATGGTGAGGGTAATGGTGTCAAGGTGAGGTATGATGATCTAAATGGGATGAATGTGAGGAGTGCCTAGTATTAATGGCAGTTGGTGGTCAGGCAAGATCAACCGGTGTAATGGGTTTTTGTCTTGGCTATGGATGGTCCTGCATGGTTGTAGGTGAGGCTATTGTAGAGCTCTCCTACTGATGATATGAATTCTAAAAAAGGAAAAACAAATACCCCGAGCATAAAAATGGTAGAAATATGAAATGTACATGTATAAAGAAATAATAAAGCAAAAATAATAGATTCACACAATGATGTGCTTGGTGATTTACTTCTAATACTATGTGACACTCATGATGGTGACTGTGTTTATGAATCATGCATTGAAAGCATGAAGGTGCAATATGTTTATGGGTTCAGGATCATTAAGGCCTTCAAGATTTTCCAAATGATATGCTCCTGAATCGTATTTGTGTGTGATAATAAATGGGCCCAACCAGTTTGGGGTGAATTTATCATGCTGCTGGCAAGGTTGACTTGTGATTTGCTGGTTCTCTTTGAGAACCAAGTCACCAATATGATATTCACACTGATGTACCTTACTATTGTAGGCATGGTGAAGGTGATCTTGATATACTCATGTGTGCTCGATGGCATGGATGCGATGTTCATCGAGGAGTGTTAGTTGATCTAGATGAGCTTGGTGAGCAGTGTCATTGTCAATGAAATATTTCATGGATATCCGTAAAGAGGGTATCTCAAGCTCAAGGGGCATGATAGCTTCTACCCCGTAGACAAGTGAAAAATGTGTTGCTCCAGTAGGAGTATGGATGCTCGTACGATATGCCCACAAGGCTAGGGGAATTTGATTATGCCAGTCTCGATGAGATTCTGCTATAATTTTATGGAGAATAGAACATATGGTTTTGTTAGTGGCTTTTGCCTAGCCATTTCCTTGAGGGTAATATGGGGTCGAAAAGCTATGATGTATGTGAAATATATCACACAAGGCTTGGACAGTCTTGTTTTTAAAATATTTCCCATTATCTAAAATAATTTGGGAGGGAATTCCAAAGCGGCATATGATATGCTCCATGATGAATGTTGCAATTTTGGCTCTTGTAGTTTGGACCAATGGGATGGCTTCGACCCACTTTGTAAAATATTTTGTTGTTGTAATGATAAATTTATGATTTCTAGAGGATGCAGGTGTAATTTGTCCAATTAGATCCAGGCCCCATTGGGAGAAGGGCCACATGGATTGGATTGGTTGAAGTTCTTGGGATGGTAAATGTGTTAAGTTGGCATGTTGTTGGCATTTTATGCAATGTTTGACATACTCATAGTAGTCTTGCTCCATTTTAGGCCAGTAGTAGCCCACATGGATAATGCATTTAGTGATCGCCATACCACTAAAATGGCCACCACAAGTACCATCATGGGTTTCTTGTACAACCCATTGTGATTCTTGTGGTTCTAGGAAACGTAAGAGTATATTATCATAGCTATGATGGTAAAGGATGTCCCCTAACAAGGTGTAGCGGATCACTCTTTGTTTAAAGGTTCAACATTGGGCATGGGGAAAATCACATGGTAGGAAACCTAGTTTGATGTATTCTTTGATCTATGAGAACCATGGGTCATGAGGTTCGATGTTTACCACATATACACCACCATCATCTATGGGAGGTTTGGGATGATATAGCATATTGTGTAAGTGTATGAATGGATATAGATGTTGTGTCAAATTTTGGGTTTTTTGGGATAAGGGACCCTAAGGAGGCCATGGTGTCTGCAAAATGATTTGATGAGTGTAGATGCGACTTCGAGGTAATACCATTCAAATTGGGATAGGAGTTGTTGGGCGATCTTATTGTATTGTTGGAGAACTGGGCAATTGCATAGCAAAAGTTCCTGCACTTGATTGACTATCAAAAGTGAATCACCTATGATGTGGAGGCATTTTATGTGCATAGAGTGTGCTTGTTTTAGTCCTAGGATTAGGGCTTCATACTCTGCATTGTTATTGGTACAAGGAAAATCAAGTTTGAATGAAAATGGGAGTGGTTCTCCTTCAGGTGTAAAGAAAACAATGCCTGCACCCCCAGCATGGAGACACCTGGACCCATCAAAGAACATGGTGAGGTCAGCCATGAATTTTGGTTTGACATATTCCTCATCTTTGGTTATGTGAAATATAGAGTCATCGGGGAGTTGAATGAGTAGGGGTTGATTGTCAATTATAGGGGCTTCAACTAATTGGTCAGTGATGACTTGCCCTTTGATAGACTTTTGAGATATGAATTCTAGGTCAAACTTGGTTAGGAGCATGATCCATTTGGCTATGCATGAGTTGTGATAACTTTTGTTCATCATGTACCAAAGGGGATTATCTCGGGCGATGACAAAAGTTGTGTGGTTTAACATATAGTGTCTTAAATTTTGGGTGGTGAATACTACTGCTAGGCATAGCTTCTCCATGTATCCATATCTTGTTTTGTAACTAACTAGCGTGCAGATGATGTAGTAGATAGCCTGCTCTTTGTCGAGAGCGTTCTTTTGAGCTAGGAGTGTACCTAGCACAAGCTCTATGGCTGAGATGTATAGAGTTAGTGGTAATTGTGGATGTGGTGGTGACATGACCGATGGTGATGTAAGGTAAGTTTTGATAGCATCGAATGTGGCTTGATAGTTATCATCCCATTTAAAGTGTACTCCTTTTTGTAGGAGATGATTGAATGGTTGGCATTTTTCTGATAATTGCACTATAAATCTATGAATAGAGGTAATCTTGCCCTGGAGGCTATGCAATTGCTTTAAGGTGGTAGGAGGAGGCATCTCGATGATGACTTTCACCTTAATAGGATCTACTTCAATGCCTCTTTGGGAGACAATGAATCCTAGTATTTTTACTGATGTAACATCGAACACACGCTTTTTTGGATTGAGGTGCACATGGTATTCTAGTAGTCGATCAAAAATCTGATGGAGATCTTCGAGATGGTCGACACGTTTCTTTGATTTGGCTATGAGGTCATCTACATAGTCTTCCACATTTTTGTGCATTAGGTCATGAAATATGTAGGTCATGGCTCGTTGATAGGTTGCCCCAGCATTTTTAAGGCCAAAGGGCATGACCTTGTAGCAAAAGGTCCCCTAGGGTGTTGTGAAGGAAGTTTTGTGTTGATCGGTTGGGTTGATCCAAATTTGATTATATCTAGAAAATCCATCCATGAGGGAAATCATCTCGTGACCTATGATGGATTCAATGAGGGAGTCAATGTTGGGTAAAGGGAATTTGTCTTTGGGACAAGATTTATTTAGGTCACGAAATTTTGTGCAAACGCGAACGTCACCAGATGGTTTAGGGATAGGGACCATGCTGGATACCCACTCGGGATAGTCGATGGGTATTATGAAATAAATATCTAGGAGCTTTTGGAGCTCAGATTTTACTATCAATGTGACAGTTGGATGCATGCGTCATGGCTTCTATATTACTGGTTTGGCATCGGAATCTAGTATAAGATTATGCACTACTATGACAGGGTCAAGTCCCAACATGTTTTTGTAAGACCATGTGAATAATTTTATATACTTGCATATTTGTAGCACCCTAAAATTGGCGCAGTTAAACCATCAGTAAAAAGTAGAAATTTGAATTTTAACCCCGAAACCGCCCGTTAACCGCTTACCTCATTTTTCATGCCATTTTTAGAGGTTGTTGTGACCGTTGGATGATATCATCATCGTCGATCTGACGATATCATCCCAAATCGGATGAATTCATCTAGAACAGAACGTCCAGACGATTTCATCCCAAAACCAAATTTTTGCAATTAGCTTCTATTCCAATGACCTCTCCAACTTGGGTAGAAGCATGTCTACGCGATTGGAGATTCCCACATTGAGGATCTCCCAGATTGGGATGATCCCCAACCTCCTAACCTCCCCTAATCCTATATAAACTAGGATTTTCCTAGTTTATCCCCCTGACTCCCTACCTAGCTGCCTGACTATTATTTCCCTACAATTTTAGTTTTTGTTGTCATTCGCACTTGTGTTTTCAAGTTTTGTTGTAGGATTTCACTATGTTTCAGCCGGAGGTAGCTCGGATCATCGCAGGTGATTCAACTACAATTCTAGATGATCCTATCAAGATCGGTGATGATCTTGTACGATTACAGATGATCCGATCTACAATTCAGCTTGGGGGCAATCAGAGCCCTGAGTTTGCATTCTCTATCTCATTTTCCTTATTTATTGGTGCATTAGATTAATTTACTTCTATTTTGCATCTTGGAGTTCACCTCATTTAGCATAATTGCATGATAAAATTCAAAATAAGTTTCCAAAATAGTGCATCTCATTTAATTTGATATCTAGATTTATCATTCAAACATCTATACTCTTATTTCTATCATTTTGCATCATTCTTGCAATTGTATTTTTGGTTTTTGGTGTCTATTTTCTTGATTGCAGGTTTTTGATGAATTCTTCTGATGAATTCATCAGGTCACTGATGATCTTGGGTGATCTCGGATGATCTCCTATGATTTGGGATGATTCTATACAATTACAGATGATCCTATCATATCCGAGATGATCTGGACTCCTACAAGCTTCAGAATCTTCATCAGACATCAGAAATTAGGTGTACTCTTCTCCATTTTATATATTCTCTATATTCAATCACATTAGGATTCATTTATGTCTTCTGTCTTCATATAAATCAGAATCTTCATATAGAATAGCTTAGCTTCATTTTGGCCAACCTAGGAATCTGAATGATTGAACATAAAATGAACAAATCAAACCCATTCTCAACCTAGGCATGGAAACTGCCACTCAAAGTTTCCTGGTGAACCCCACCATCCATCAAAAATTCACCTTTATACCCCTCCCCGAGAGGCGCGACCTTCAAAGGGCCTCTCCATCCGAGGTATTGTTCCATCCTTTTCTCACCCCCTTTCAGGTACGGATCCTTTAGCCTAAAGGTAAGGGTGCAAAAAATTTGGGCGATACATTTTGGTGAACCCGACGTGAAACTAAAAACACCTTTTGAAAACAATCCAAAAAAAAACACATTATTAAGAACATCTAGAATCATTAGAAAACTATTAAATTTGCATATCATACTTAGATGGTAGATTATAATAGAAGACGAGTTGTCTCCATAAATGTTGAAAATCAATTAACGGCCATAGAGATTACTTCTGTGCTTAGAGTACCTCAAACATATAGAGCCCAACCTTTGTGGGATGAACTTGATAGGAGATTGGGTATTATTGAATCTAGATCTCATAGAACTTAGGCAAATTAAGAGGTTTGTCCTAGATAGAATCCTGGATCCTGATCAGGTGACTTTGTATCATGAACTTCAGAGAGCTTGCCATAGGTGGTTAGCCGATAAAAGAGCACTTGTGTCTTCTGAATTATACACCTTTGAGGAATACCTTGAGAACGCAGTTGTAGTACATAAATTTCTATCTCGTGTAGAGGATCAAGAAGTCATTCTTATGGATAGAAAGAGATGGAATAGAGTTCCTAGAGCTGTGTTGTATCGAGAGTATTGCCATGAACTTTATTTTTACATGTCAGAGTCTAAAATAGATCATATTACCATAGCACACTTTGTCAAGTTCTTGAAAAACAACTTCCAATTTGAAGAGGAGCATTTCATGACTCTTGATGAACTTGACCCTATCAATGATATCCATAAACTATTCATAGAAAGCTAAGTGATTCTTTCTACTATTGTTTCTTACAACTAGCATGTTGTTTGTTATTTTTATTCTCGCAAAATAATAATATAATAAAATCACAAAAAAAAAAAACAACAAAACATTTCCTTTTAAAATATTATAGTAGGTATATAGTTAAAATATATACCTCTCAACCCTATCGCATATATATATATATATATATATATATATTTCTAAAACCTAAGTTTAGCACAATGCCTAGACTTAGGAATGGAAAACAAACCGAAGAAGATGAAGATTGGTTAGGAAGACCATTAACTGACCAAAATGTCCCTCCTGAGGACCAAGTTCAGGAAGAAGAAACCCTAGACCAACAAGAAGAAGAGCTTGCTGTAGGAAATGAACAAGAAGAAACTATTAGAGAGGAAGGATCCTCATCCCCTAAAATGTCTCCGGGAGGAGCTATCACTTTTGAGAACATGGAACAATTCTGGAAGTTCATTAACACTAATATTGGTGTTTTTAATAGAGCAGCCCATATGGACAAGGATCGAATTAGTGACACTCAAGCAACTCTAGAAGAAGTATTTCAAACACACACTAATCCCTTGTCCTTTATTGAACAAGAGAGTGATCAAGCTGGACCATCCAATTTGGATATAGTAGCTGCGATCCAGAGCATGCAACAACAACAGGTTACCCAATGATCTAAAGTGCCTGTTAACAAGCCTAGAGTCATTCCCGCACAAAAGAAACCATCATTTACTACTCTATTTCGCCAAGCTCTTGATCAACATACCTCAAATCAACAAAAACCCAAAACAAAACCGAACACCAATTACCAACAATCTAAGGTACAACATAATACTATTACAAATCCCCTTCATAATACTCTTCCTACCAACACTTTGCATAATAGCAATATAACATCTAATCCTTGTGTCACACCATCATACGCTCATAGATCCCATACCTATGTGCCACCGAACCAATATGGTGGACAAACTAGCAATCTGGAAGCCGTGGTGAAACAGTTAGTTTCCCGCATGGACCAGATAGATCCCTACCATCCCTCGTACAATTATCGAGAGATGTGTAGTCAGCCTTTAGATCCTATAGTCGTAGCACAACCGTATCCTAAACATTTTCCTATGCCTGTTCTTCCCATATATAAAGGAACCGAAGATCCCATAGAGCATCTTCATATGTTTAGGATAGCATGTCATGATATATCACATGATGACTTGTTATTACTAAAAATGTTCCCGAAAATCTTGGGAGGAATGGCATTAGAGTGGTATTATCAATTACCCACTAATTCTTTGAGGAATTTCGAAGAAACTGTCGAGTCTTTTGTTCATCAATTTAGTGCCTACATCGAAAGAGATGTGACCATTAAATATTTGTATAACTTAAAACAGGGCAAAGATGAATGCTTTGCTGATTTCCTAGCTAGGTGGAGACAGTTGATAGGAAAATTGCACTTTGTGTTACCTTATAGGGAGATGTTGGACATCTTTATTAATAATTTGCAAGAGCAACTATCTTACGAATTATCAATTGCTACCTTGACCACCTTCGATCAGGCTATAGACTTAGCCCGAAGAGTGGAAGATGCTCTCATTAGGAGAGGCCAGCTTAAAAAGAGAGACGATGAGAAAACATCCAAAAATCAATATAAGAATAAACAAGTTGTGGGTGATGGAGTCACCGATAGCAGAAATACTGCTAATGTTAATGCTGCGAAGACAACGAAGAAGTTTGTACTGAAACCTCCTGATAGACCTCCTCGAGAATTTACTAGGTTAAATCAACCTTTATCAACTATTCTACCACAATTATTAGAATGAGGTTTGATTCAATTACCAAATATTTGGGAACCTGATCCAACTATACCCGGATACAGAGCAGATTTACACTGTGACTTCCATAGAGGACCTGGACACACTACCAACTCTTGTAAAATATTAAAACATAAAATACAGGACTTGATTGATAACAATGAGATGGAGGTGCAAGCCTTTCAACCTAAGCAAAATCCTCCTAATAATGTTCAAAAGAACACCCCACAAAACCAGAATCAGAATGCCAATCAGTCATTGGACATCTTTCAACATCCCTTACCAAAACATGGTAAGGAGGTGGCTAATCAAGTTGAACATCATAATGTCCCTCCTCCTGCCCGATATGTAGGAACTATTAGTGGGCATTTACCTATTCATGATCTAGAAATATTTGACACAACTTTATCCATGGTTACAACCAGGCCTCTATATAATATTCAGATACCTGATCTTAGTGATACAGAATATGAGACTGAGAGTGATATGGAAATCACATCAAATCAATCGAATAGTTCTAAAGATGAATCAGATCCTATTCACCCTATCACAAGTTATATGGTTCCAGAAGAGCCATTTCCAAGAAGAGTCACTACTAGACCATCGTCTCACCGATTACTTTCTAATGAGCTAGCTATAAATGCTAGACCAAGACCCATTCATCATCCACAGAATAATATTGTGGGTACCATCGGAGTTGTTACTAGACAACAGGCTCAAAATTCTCAACAAGATCAAATTTAGAATGGTGGATCAGCTCCATTTGTTTTGAAGGTTCCTAATAAAGGGAATCATTCACCTAATGTTCAACCTAAACCTCCTTATAATATTAATGAACAATTATCAAATATTACAACTAGAATTTCTCTCTTGGACCTTTTAAGATCTTCTCCTACACATAGAGATGAATTAATGCTCACATTAAGTCAGATGATGGTACCACAAGACATTCAACCTGAAGCCATGGCCGATACTATAATAACTCGTGAAGTTGATTGTATTGACTTTCGAGATAGAGACATACCGCAACATAGTTTACATAAAGATAACCCCTTGTATATTACTGCCTTAATTGGAGATGTAGCAGTCAAACGAGTTTTGATTGATAATGGTTCATCTTTAAATATCTGCACTTTTGACTTCTACCAAATATTTGGGTTTAGAAGTGATGAAATGAAAAGAACTGATATGATCATAAAAGCTTTCAATGACGAAACACAAGAAACGTGTGGAGTTATTACCATTCCATTGCAGAGTTGGTCCAAGAACCTTGGATACGATTGTGTTTATTGTACATTGCCCTGCATCGTACAATATACTCTTGGGTCATCCTTGGATCAACGTGATGCGAGCTGTTCCCTCAACTTTACATCAATGTGTTAAGTTCGAATTTAAGAATCAGTTGGTTACCATTCATGGTGATCCAAGACCCTTTGATATGTGTGCTTTGGCAGAACCTATTGGAGTTCAATTTTGCCCCGCTCTGTCATCCACACATCCTAATTCTCATTATCCATATAAACATGTGAAACTCACACCCACAACGTCATCTACTTCTTCTCCATCACTTGCACCTCCACATATAGCTCAACCATCTTCTGAACAAACCGCATTAGGACCTAAGAAAGATCCTAATCCCACAACCAATGTCTCTTGTTCTACTCCTATAACTTCCATACCTTTAATAGACCCATCTATCGAAACCTCTACACCATCTACATCCACCAAATTCATATTTTCCACATCGAAAGACGTAGGGAATGTTCCTTCTACCTCTTATGCTCTTACTGACGAGCTCTTACCCGATCTATCTAAAATTCTTATATCAGAAGAAACGAATGCTTCTATGCAAGATTCCCTTATTTTAAATAATTTGCCACCATCTCCTCATACCTTGGGCCTCCCACAGCCTATGGGAAGTATTTACCAAGTCGGGAGTTGTGCCTTTATTTATAAGGGATATGACTGGGTAGAATACCCAGAAACATCAGAACTCATTATGATGGATATGCTCGATGTTATTTTACTAATGAGTATATTAAAGCCAAACCTATAATGCTTAAATTGGGATATAAAGGGAAAGGTTTGGGACCTTTCCAGAATGGTATGAAAGAACCTTTTGAGGTAGAAGCGTGGCCCGCCCGATGTGGTGTGGGCCTATTTTCTAGTAAGGGTCAGCCATTCCCATTTGAGGATGATGACCATCTTATATGTTACCAAGATTATTTAGATGAACGTGATGCTTTGCATTTAATGAATAAGACATTCACATGTAATATGCTATCTATAGCTTATCCTGAGATGATCGCTGAATCCGACGATGAGTTGGAGGGAGATATCTTTCACGATGTCTCCATTGAGGAATTATTACATAATGGATTTTATTTTGATGGCTCTATACCTAGTATAGCCCAGCTTGAGGCCACGACTCCTCAAGATGAATTATCCAAGCTAACCTTGGAAGAATTACAAGAATTGGGCGTTTCACCCACCCCACCTAATTTTGAGAGAGATCTACACATGGAAGTAGAAAATGTCATAAAAATTAACATTGGAACCAATGATAACCCTCACATAATCAACATTGGATCAGAATTGAGTCAAGAAAAATAGGATAAATACATTGCATTTCTTAAAGAATATGAAGATGTTTTTGCTTGGACATATGAAGATATGCCAGGTTTAGACCCTTCTATAGTTATGCATCACCTAGTAGTGCATCCGGATGCTAAACCTATTAAGCAGAAGCTTAGAAAAATGCATCCTAAAGTGGCCTTACTAGTCAAAGGGGAGTTAGAAAAACTCCTGAATGTTATTTTTATACAAGCCATTGATTATGTTGAATGGATCTCGAATGTAGTTCCAGTAACTAAGAAAGAAGCTACTAAGATTAGGGTTTGTACAGACTTTAGAGATATTAATGTTGCATGCCCTAAAGATGATTTTCCCCTTCCCAATATGGATCAGATCATTGATTTTACTATTGGGAGTGGAATGATATCCTTAATGGATGGATTTTCTGGTTATAATCAGATCAGGATAGCTCCTGAAGATCAGGCTAAAACAACCTTTATTACCCCTTGGGGGACTTTCTATTGGAAAGTGATGCCATTCGGTTTGAAGAATGTAGGTGCAACCTATCAATGAGCCATGACTTATATCTTTCATGATATGATGCATGATATACTACATGATTATGTAGATGACATTATAGCTCGTTCTATTGAAGAAGATGACCATTTAGATGACTTGAGAAAAGTATTTGATCGGTTAAGGGAATATCTTATCCGATTGAATCCAACCAAATGTATATTCGGAGTTAAGTCAGGTAAATTATTGGGGGTTATAGTTTCTTTACGTGGCATCAAAATTGACCCTCTCAAGATTACGACTATCACTGATATGCCCGCACCTACAAATATATCTGAATTACGGAGTCTACAAGGTAAGCTTCAAGCTATCCGTCGCTTCATCGATAAGCTAGTGGATAAAACTGGACCCTTTCTTAAGCTTCTTAAGAAGGATGTCTCTTTCCATTGGGATGATGAATGTAAGGAAGCATTTGAACTCCTCAAACAATATCTTCTTAACCCACCTGTACTTTCACCACCTAAACCTGATCGCCCATTTATCTTGTATATTTTTGCTTCAGATTTTGCTTTAGGAGCTATGTTAGCTCAACTTGATGATGAGAAAAGAGAGCGTGCTAATTATTACATTAGCAGAACATTAATTAGTTATGAAACCCGCTACACAACATTAGAGAAGTTATGTCTAGCAGTCATATTTTCTACACAGAAACTATGCCATTATATGCTCAGTCAAAAAACATACGTTATTGCTAAATCTGATCCCTTACGGTATCTCATGAGTCGACCTTATTTATCTGGTCGCACAATGAAGTGGGTTCTTGCTCTAAGCGAGTTTGAACTCATATTTATAGGACAGAAGTCTATTAAGGGTCAAATCATAGCAGATCAATTAGTTGTTGCACCCTTAGAGTCCACCCATCCCCTCGTCATTGAGTTTCCTGACGAATGCCTTAACCTAGAGGCGGATCATTCAGAGCAATGGTCCCTATACTTTGATGGAGCCCGATGCATGAGTGGGGTTGGTGCAGGTATTATTTTGATATCTCCATAGAAACATCTCATACCTCTATCCTTTAAATTAATGTTTGCCTATACTAATAACATTGCTGAATATGAGGCTCTAATCCTTGGATTACGAGCTGCCCTGGCACTAAAAATTAAAAATCTATTAGTTTTCGATGATTCTCAACTTGTTATAAATCAAATTAATGATGTTTATCAGACCAGAGATGATAAATTGTGCCCATATAAAGCATATGTATTACAATTAATATCTTTATTTGATCAAGTTACCTTGGAAGCTATTCCTAGAACTAGCAATCATGTGGCTGACGCTATGGCCGCAACTGCATCTCTTTTACCCTTGGAGTTAGATGATGAATATGCTACCATCATTATTCGTCGACTCCAGGAACCCGCTTCAACTAAATCATGCTTGGAACCTTTGGACGTGTTTCTAATCAATGAAACTATTCCTGAACTTTGGTACACTGACATCCTCAATTTTCTTCAAAATGGGACCTTCCCTAAAGGTTTTAATAGAAACCAACATTGGTTATTACGTAGATGAGCAAGTCGCTTCATAATAATTGGCAATACATTATATAGGAGATCTTTTGAAGGTATCCTATTAAGATGTTTGAATCTAGAAGAGTCTAGATCAGCTTTGAGTGAAGCCCACGATGGATCTTGTGGGGGACACTTTAGTGGTAGCGCCATTGCTAAGAAGCTCCTTAGGATAGGATATTTTTGGCCTACCATGGAGAATGATGCACATGATTACGTGCGCCATTGCGACAAGTGCCAGAAACACGCTGACCTTGTCCATGCGCTTGCACAAGAACTACAGGCTATTTCATCTCCTTGGCCCTTTTCAAAATGGGGCTTAGACATCATCAAAAAAATCAATCCTGTGTCATCTGATGGACACAAATTCATCATAACCACCATCGAGTATTTTACGAAGTGGGTCGAAGCTATGCCCTTAGCTTCTTGCACTGGAACGCAAGTTTCCAAGTTTATTCTTAATCAAATTATTTGTAGGTTCGGAATTCCTGCAAATCTCATCTCGGATAATGGAACTTGTTTCAAAAACAAATATGTAAAGAAACTATGTCAAAAATATAAAATTCAACATCGTTGGTCCACTCCCTATTATCCTCAGGGTAATGGCCAAGCAGAAGCATCTAATAAAACATTAATTAAAATCCTCAAGAGACTGGTCAATAAATCTGGCCGTGATTGGCACATTCAATTATATCCTACTTTGTGGGCTTATCGAACTAGCATTCGTACTCCCATGGGCACTTCACCTTTTGTTTTGGTTTATGGCGCTGAAGCTGTTTTTCCCTTTGAACTAGAAGTTCCTTCTTTGGCTCTGCTACTTCAAGATACCGAAGTAGGAGATGAATATCATGCTGGCAGATTTAGTCAGCTGGAACTCCTAGATGAGAAGTGCATTAATGCTTTGGAGCATCTTCGTGCCTACTGGAACAAGCTCAAACGAGCATATCTCAAGAAAGTTCATAATCGATCCTTTGAGATCGATGACCTCGTCTTAAAAGAAAATAAAAAAATACTAATGCAACTAAAGACCTTAAAGGCAAATTCGAGCCTAATTGGCTTGGGCCATATATTATCACTGCTAAATTTGGATCGGGAGCATACAGATTAGCTACCTTAGATGGTAAAGATCTTAAAGAACCTATGAACATTATGCATCTTAAGCGCTATTATGCATAAATCTGGTAATTTCATCATTGTATATATTATACATATTGTCTCATATTAGTAATTCATATAAAAATTTCAAAAATAGTAATATTATGTATTCTCTCAATTCATAAATTAAAATCAAAATATAAAAAAATCAAAATCATCAAAATCCTCAAAAACATCTTCTATTTTGCACCTGTCAATTCTTGAAGTATTGCAGTTATATTTTCAGTTATTTTGGATAAATTAGCATTTATCTGGAATCCCTCACTTTCACACTCACATGAATAAATATCTTGATCTTATTTGGTATGATTATTAATCTCTCTTATATCGAAGTCCACAGTTGAATTAAATAAAGTTTTGAGCATAGAGAACTGATCTTGTTATTTACTTGAACCAAGTACACCTTTTCACATTAAAATGATTTCATTGCAAATTCAAAATGATGCTACACAGTAGAAGTGGTCTCTTGAGCGAAAAGTTTCCCCTGCTATCCTATCATGCACATGGTCTAGAATCTTTGAGAATTGACAAAAGGACAAGCTCACCCCTGCCCAGAATAAAAATCCCTTGCTCTACAGCCAATCCGAGCAAGTATCCCTAGTATAGGAAGAAAAAGAAAAAGAAAATCAAGAAAAATCATGAGAAAAAGAGAAATTATTCAGAAGCATTATTGCAGTATCATTTTGTACCATCTCAACAATATTTCAGCATTATCTCAATGTCAAGCAAAATACAAAATACAAAAAAAAAATAGAAAAAGAAAAGAAAAGAAAAAGCAAAAAGCAATAAATTCCTCCCCCCTTTTGAAAGAAGGAAGTGTGAAGCTTGAATCCTTGGAATTCTCAATTATTCAAAAACTATGAGGTAAACCCCATAACAGGTGATTTGTGCCCAACTTGCTTGACATTGGGTAACTCCTAGCATGGTGATATGTCTATCACATTAGCGACCTTCTTTTGTACAGACCTATGTCCGCTTATGGATCAGCTAGCTCTTGATGACCCGACTTACATAGTAGTCTGGTATGGTTACATGCATATAAATCATGGTCAACGAACACTCATTTGGTTAATTCAAATTACTTGTATCAAATTATCTTGCTCAAAATCGGTAAATGAACATTACAATTGCACACACATTTGTGTTTGAGAGATTTTGTATCATTATGATAGATCAAGATCGGCAATGAACTCACGTATGCACACAGGGTTCCTTATAAATCTAAATTTTGTCTTTGAGATAATTTAAAATATTTATTCAAATCTTCTGGAATAATTTGACTTTCTTACTTGAGAATATCTGCTTAGCGTAAAATCAATTAAATACATTTTTTTCAAAAATCCAAAATTTTCTTGCAAAACATGTTCAAAAATCTAGCAATAAAGTCACATTTATATATATTTTTGACTTTCGCGATGATGGTATAGTTCCTAAACCTAAATTGGAATTTTATGCCTAGTGCAAGTCCTCATTTTTATATTTTCTGTTTATCTCAAAATCAAAAATCAACTATGCAATAAAACTATTATATCAATTTCTTCTTTGGATTTCGCGATGATGGTATAAGTCTATACCTAAAATTCTATGCCTAGCGCAAACCATCATTCTAATTTTATTTCCCATTTATTTAATCCATAAAAGCATATGGCTTAAATCATTATGTTACACAATTGTGCTTTAAAAAGAACGAAAACTTTCCTATTTCATTTCATTATGTCAACATTCATTTTTTTTGCGATGATGGTATAATTCCTAGGGAATTGTTCAAATTTCTATCATACTTAGGAATTTTATGCCTAGAAAAAATCATATTTTTAATATTTCATGCATAATATTTTCATGGAAATCTGAAAACAAATCATCACTATCATCATTTTTCATCATCACAACACAAAGTCTTAAGAAAGTCTCTTAAGCACCCTTTTACTTTTAGCAATATTTCTCTCATACTGGGATTAGCTTGATGACCTAGCGAGCGATGACTCCATGAAATGGTCATGTAACAATGACAATGTCCTTTGAAATTATTGTTAGAAGTCACTTTATTTTCATCAAAACACACCACAACAACCAGTTTGTTTACATCAGATTATTTCATTTAATTTTATAGCATGACATAAAATTATAATATTTTCAATGACATAATTACATGAATAGTCAATCAACAATTAAAATATTAAAGCATCATAAAACATATGCACAAGTCATATCACAAAAAAATAACATCATATATATATCAAGAAGTATATACATCATATCAAAATGGATTGGTATGCCACAATCTATACCCTGGCATACTCAATCATCTCAAAAATAGTCTATGTACAATGTGCATCTAGTCTCGAGAAGACCTCAAGCTCTCAACCTCATCTCCTCTCCCACCCTGAGGTGGAGGAGGTGGTCCCATCGAAGCCCATCCTATATCATGGGTCCTCGATGTCGATCATGATGATGTCCTCGATGACCCCATCCTGATCGGCTCCGTAATGTCGACTAGCAACTGTATCCTCTGGCCCTCTAGAACCAGCTGGTAGTACACTCCCTGATAGAACATGGTCTGAGCAACCGACCATGCCAGCTCTAGAATGCTCGCCCCTCCACTCTGAGCCCTGAGCCATGTAGCCTCATCCTATAGAGTCTGCACCTGAGCTCGTAGGTAGGCATTCTCCACCTGAAGAGCTGCCATCTCGCTGCTCTCCCCCACCTCGACACCCTTGCCCCTATCAAGTGATGGTGGCCTATCCCTCTACTGAGGAGGGAGTCTTTCTCTCCTCTCCTCTCTCCTCTCCTCCCTCCTCTCTGACTACTATTGTCTCTTCAAAGCCTATGGTACTCTTCGACATCTCTCCTAAGGAGGCCATCATTGATCCCTCCCTCTATGACCCCTCGCTGCATCGATGGTAGCCTGGCACTACCTCTCCATCCATTGCACTATAACATGCATCGGACCCTATGCCCTCATCATCCGAGGAGGGTGGATGCCTACATACCAGGCATCATATCCATCTGCTATCCTCGCATCATCCCCATCCACTAGCTGAATGGGGGCATCATCAGCATCCTGACTCCAGAACCGCTGCATGTCTAGAGCCCCACTCAGTGTGGTACTATCCCGCATAGTCTGAGAGTACTCATAATCCCTAAGAGTAGGGATCCCCTACTGTAGACCGAACTACCTCAAAACTTGGTCATAGCGATGGAGCTCTACCTCTCCCCACTCTGTCCTCAACCATATGACTCACCTGATGTGAGCCAACTCTTGTCCATCCTCTACCCACCCTGGATGCTCTCTCCATGGTCTCCAGGTGATCCGATCTAGGGTGAGGTCATCCAACAACCTTCGAGACATCGATAGATCTATCCACCATTATGACCCTCTCTAGAGCCACCAATAGAAAACCTAGGGTCTCTCTCGATCAACTCCTATCAATGGAAGCCCTATCGGCCTCTGCACCACAATGTGCTCCCAGCACCAAACCTGTAGAAGCGATGTCAACACTAGACATCGACCCCCCTTGTATACGACCCCGTAAAGGATCCTATACAAGTGGCACAGTACAAAGCTACCCCAAGCAAACCTGTATCCATGGTCTCTCATGTCATAGACCACATCTAAAAGTAGCCATGGTAATCTGCATCCACTCTGGTGGCATAGAAGAAGGCCACCCACCACCCCTACCAAAACTTGGGTCAACCGAGATGCCCTAGGCATCCACCTCAAAGCCTCGATGTTCACTCCGCCCTTCTCCAGGATGAAGCTCGGGTCCTCGCACAATCTCATCATAGCGTGGCCCTGATTGGTCGAAGGGGTCATGAATCGACCATGTATGGGGATCCTCAAGATCCTCCATACATCCTCTAGAGTGGGAGTCATCTCCCCTATCGATAGCTAGAAGCAGGATGACTCCGGATACCATCTCTCTGCTAGGGCTGTCAGTAGCCCCATGTCTATAGGAATTTGTGGCATCTCTGCCACATGCTGTAGTCCTACCTCTACCAATCTATCTCGCTCGACCTGATCGAGCATGGCCAAATCATCTCTTAGACCTCTGTATTTCCACTCCCGACTCTTTAACAATCCCCTCTACAAAATAAGCAATAAAACAACAAAAATCATTAGTACATAATCATTAAAAAATCAATTAAAATCAAATCATCCCATAAAAGTTGATATCGCCCATTATTGGATGATATCGTACCAAATTTAGATAAAATCATCCTTAATAGGACGAAATCATCTCCATTCTTCAATTTGGGGATCACCCCTTATTGGACGGGATCGCCCCTATTTCTTCGATTTCATCCCTAGACGAAATCGGCAATATAGAGACGATTTCGTCGACGGCCTAAAAACGGCCGTGATGCCCAAAAAAATTAAAATTCAAGTCAAAAAATTAAGTAAATCAAGTTAAAAACATAGTAAAACTAGGTTTAGATCCTTACCCGCAACCCGCATCGGATCTCTGTCGATCTGTGTGTCGTTTCCACCATTTCTCCTGTAGAGCTCTGAAACAATGAAAGTGAACAGTAAAAATGAATTAGGGTTTTACCCTATTTTTCTTATTTTTATTCAAAAATGACATTTTTTTTTATTATTTATTTTTGCTTTTTCATGCTTTTACCTCAAACGTTCGATTTGGGTAAAAACTCGGAGGGGGCACCATAGAAAACAATCGTACGATTCGACCTAGAATCATCGTCTAAAAAATGGAATAAATTTTTGCTTTCTCGTAAAGCATGAAGAACTCGTCTTTAACGCATTTTTTTTAGAAAATTTGCTAAAGAGGGGGCAAAATGTAGCACCCTAAAATTGGCATAGTTAAACCATCAGTAAAAAGTAGAAATTTGAATTTTAACCCCGAAACCGCCCGTTAACCGCTTACCTCATTTTTTATGCCATTTTTAGAGGTTGTTGTGACCGTTGGACGATATCATCGTCGATCTAATATCTCAATTGATGATATCATCCCAAATCGGATGAATTCTTTGGAACAGAACGTCCAGACGATTTCATCCCAAAACCAAATTTTTGCAATTAGCTTATATTCCAACGACCTCTCCAACTTGGGCAGAAGCGTGTCTGCATGGTTGGAGATTCCCACATTGAGGATCTCCCAGATTGGGATGATCCCCAACCTCCTAACCTCCCCCTAATCCTATATAAACTAGGATTTTTCTAGTTTATCCCCTTGACTCCCTCCTTGACTCCCTACCTGGTTGCCTGACTGATTATTTCCCTACAATTTTAGTTTTTTGATCTCCCATCATTTGCACTTGTGTTTTCAAGTTTTGTTGCAGGATTTCATTATGTTTCAATCGAAGGTAGCTCGGATCATCGTAGGTGATTCAACTACAATTCTAGATGATCCTGTCAAGATCGACGATGATCTTGTATGATTACAGATGATCCGGTCTGCAATTCAGCTTGGGGGCAATCAGAGCCCTGAGTTTGCATTCTCTATCTCATTTTCCTTATTTATTGGTGCATTAGATTAATTTACTTCTATTTTGCATCTTGGAGTTCACCTCATTTAGCATAATTGCATGATAAAATTCAAAATAAGTTTCCAAAATAGTGCATCTCATTTAATTTGATATCTGGATTTATCATTCAAACATCTATACTCTTATTTCTATCATTTTGCATCATTCTTGCAATTGTATTTTTGGTTTTTGGTGTCTATTTTCTTGATTGCAGGTTTTTGACGAATTTGCTTGATGAATTCGTTAGGTCACTGATGATCTTGGGTGATCTCGGATGATCTCCTATGATTTGGGATGATTCTGTACAATTACAGATGATCCTGTCATATCCGGGATGATCTGGACTCCTACAAGCTTCAGAATCTTCATCGGACATCAGAAATCAGGTGTACTCTTCTCCATTTTATATATTCTCTGTATTCAATCACATTAGGATTCATTTATGTCTTTTGTCTTCATATAAATCAGAATCTTCATATAGAATAGCTTAGCTTCATTTTGGCCAACCTAGGAATCTGAATGATTGAACATAAAACGAACAAATCAAACCCATTCTCAACCTAGGCATGGAAACTGCCACTCAAAGTTTCCTGGTGAACCCCACCATCCGTCAAAAATTCACCTTTATACCCCTCCCCCGAGAGGCGCGACCTTCAAAGGGCCTCTCCATCCGAGGTATTGTTCCATCCTTTTCTCACCCCCTTTCGGGTACGGATCCTTTAGCCTGAAGGTAAGGGTGCAAAAAATTTGGGCGATACAATGTCCTTGATGAGCATGCGAGATCCATCATGCAACTATTCAGGGACAAGAATGAGATTGAAGTCATCGATGGCTTCATTGAACTCATACTCATCATCTATGTAAATACCCATGTGATGGACCTAAGGGGTTTGGGGTGACATGGATGAGGAAGGGGCATTTGTTGCCCACAAGACATGAGGAGAGAGAAGGAAGTCTCCAGGTGTTGGTATGTGTGAGATATGTGCGAGATCAATAAATTTTGGGTTTGGGGTATCGTCTCAAATTTGCTGGTGGTTGTAATGGAGGGGAGAGTATAAGTCTACCTCAACCATGTTAATAGATGTTGTAGGTGAAGTAGGTGGGGTAGAATCTAGGGAGGGAGGTTGGATAGATTGTGCATATCCTAAGAGACTCAAGGGAGGTCGCAGGATGACTGGTGGTGAATGAGGATGAGATGCTACTCTCTATAGCTATATATGTATAGGCAGGAATATAGGCAAGCGTATCGGTGGGGGGTCAAGTGAGACCAGGTATATTTATATCGATGGTAGATTAGGTGGGAGTGTGTTTGGCTCTATTGGTGGTGTAGCCATAGATAAGGTAGCAAAGCTTTTTGCAATATCTGAACATCAAAGAATAAATATGTATCAGTTGTAGAATATTATTGGAAGAAATAATAGGGTACGATGATGGCTAATGTGGGCGAAGGCATATCTTATAGCATATCCATATCGATATACTCTTCCATGGTGTGTGTTGGAAAAGGAGGAGGATGTAAAGAGAGATCTTGGATATCATCTTCTAATGTATAGATGGTGGTTGGGTGATAACTGAGGCCGGTTTTGTCAGTAGGTGATCAGACACAAGGGTTAATGGGTGTACGTAGCCCTTTCTCATAATGGCCTAACATAAAACCATGCCAATGAAATCACTATAGGTAGCACAAGGCAAATTGAGGGTTGGATAGGTGTGTAATTGCATCACCAGAGCTAGATTGTGGTGGTGAAGAAGTTGGTGAGGGGATTGAAGAGTCTACTCCCACATACATAAAGTTGGTGTGGTTTTTAGGACTTCCTAACTATATGATGGTTTTGATAGTCAACACCAAGGTTGAGGGACGACAAAAATCTTAGGTAGATTGGATAGGGGTGTCACATACGTGGGTATCACGTATATTATAGTCTCCTAGGCCATTGTTTGTCATGAATATGGATATGTGTGGTATGGCACACTTTGGTGACTGGGGTGGCATATCCGAATCAAACGAGGAAGGAGAAAGTTGGGATTCCCTAATGGTGGTAGCTGAAGGGTGTGGAGGTTCATTCAAGTTGGGTTTTGGTTGTTTGGGTTCATGATGTTTGGTTGTTGTGGCTTGAATAGGCTATTTTTTCTACATAGGGGATGGCATCGGTGTAGGTGCAGGGATGCGTGGAGATGTGAATGTCTTAGGTTTCGATCAAAAGGGAAGAGGAGGTGTTTGTAGTGTAGGAAGGATAGGGGCTTCCATATGCAAGGGTAGAAGGAGGTAATGTAGTCGGTTGTGTGATGGGTGGCAATGGTGGTTGTAACACCACGGGTGGAAATTGGAATGGTAGAGGTTGGGAGTATTGTGGAGGCCATAAGAATGGTGGTGAGGAAGGCATGGTATCTATTTTAGGTCCCCAAAAAGATGATGCTAATGGTGCAAATATCGAGGCTTATGTTATTGATGAACACTAGGATGTTGGGGTGGAAATTGGAGAGGATACTGATGCTCCTACTGACTGGTGAGAGGATACAAGGAATAGTTGGGAGGATGAGAATGAAGGTGCAGGGGGAAGGTCTATGACATTACAAAACTTAAAGGGGTCTCCATCGGCTAGGACACAATGAACAAGTCCATTGTGGATATACTTGAGGTAATGTGCAATTGATGACCATTGCATCTCTAATCCAATGGCAACAAGGAGAATATTGGCATTTCTCCTTAGGGGAAGGGGGGGGGTGGGGCGAGGGGGACTATGGATGGGGTGGGGACAAAAAGACGGGGGGGAGGGGTGGGGAAATATGCTAGAGGGAGGTGTAGGTGATGCAGGGCTACTGTGGATATGATGTCGATGGATGAGCCCATGTCAACGAGTACCCACTTGTAGGTAATATCATTGATATTAGCTTGTATGTGAAGGGGAGGATCAACTCCTTCACCAACGAGTTCTGTTATCTCGTGGTCATGGAAACTAATTGAAGGTTGAAGGCATCATGGGATGTTCCCTATGAAATTGAAAAAAGCATTTGTGTCATGTGTCTCTAAGTCAATGGAACGTAGGATGTCATTCAATGCCTCACGATGGGGTTGAGACTGCTATAGGAGATCGAATATGGATAGCCATGTGGGGGCATTGTGTAGCTAATGGGTTAGACTACCACGGATGGTAATCACATTTTGAGGTGGTGGTGGTATGGTATTAGGCATTTGGGATGTTTGTGAGGATGTAAATTGGATAGAGGGAGAAACAATAGGTGTTGTCTGGTGCGATGGGTACCATTGGTTTCTCGTAGTAAGGTTGATCATGCCTACTACTCCATGTGATGGAGGATCACACTGGACATTGTTGACTTGGTGAGGTGGTGTTGGAGGATTGTTTGGAGGTCTAGGGGGATTGGGTCCTCTGTGATCTGATAGAGGGTTTTGGAAAATCCCTAGGTTTTGGTTCTATGAGGCTAGAGGGTTTGCTACCTGAATAGTGCCCCTATCGATTAGGTCTTGAACTTTCCCCCGAAAGGAATGACATGAATCGATATTATGGCCATGCTACCTATGAAAGGGATAGAAGAGCTACTCATTATAGTCATGAGGCTTAGGTGAATTTGGATCCAATGGGAGGATCTCGGGTAGAACGAGATGGTTGCCCTCATACAATCTATGGAATAGGGCTGGTAATGATTCAAATAAGGGTGTAAAGTTGTGCGGTGGACCCTATGGGTGCATGCCATGGTATTTCTATGGTTGAGGTGGGGCAGGAGCATTAGCTTGGAGTTCTTGTGGTTGTGGTGTATAGGGTGGAGGAGTCGATACTAGTGCTAGGGTAGCAGCTATGACTTGGTTGGTTTGTGGTGGTCGTGGGTAAGGTTGATTCGGTGTGGGTCTATTGAAGTGAAAGTTGGATTTATAGTTGGATTTGGCTCTCAACTTAATCTTCCCAGACTGGACCTTAATATCTTTGATCACTTTTTATTGTGAGATAGCATCTTCAAAAGTATGACTTTGGTGAAGTTGGAGGGATGTGGAAATGTTTTTGTGGCAACTCTTGGAAAAGAGTGTCACAAGCTCCGAGGTGGGGAGGCTATGGGTGAGGTCATGAATAATCGCTCTCCATTTGGCAACAAACTCAGTAATGGGTTCATCATTCGCATGTATTAAGGCGTAGATATCAAAAAATGTGGTATTTTTCTTGATGTTGATGGAAAAGTGCTCTAAGAAGGAATTGACCAACTTCTCAAAGGTATACAGGCTATGGCATGGTAGCATGTTGTACCAATCCAATTTTGGCCCAACGAGGGATAGGGAGAAGGTACACAACATAAGGGGGTTACTACTATGAAGCTAGTAGCAGGATGAGCGGTAGTTGCTCACATGTTCTCTAGGATCTTCCTTACCTCTATACTTGTCAAATTTTGGTATTTCAAAGTGATAGGGATAAGGAGGAATAGGGACTGATGGATGAACTAGCTCGTTGCATAGTTCATCATAGCAAGGCTTTTGTGGCCCGTAGCTAGAGGTGCGTAGGTTCAACATTTTGACTTCATCTCGCAAGAGTTGAAGTTTGGGTGTCATAGGAGTCGAGGGTTGGGCTATGGTAGGCTGACCCTATGGATGTGGTGGATATTGGTATTGTTGTTCTTCACAATACTATGGGGAATACTATTGTGCCTGATCATGATAAGGTGGGTATTGGGTGACATGTGCTATCATGTCTATGGGCACACTAGGTTGTGGGGTAGGTGTCTGTTGAGGATAATAGTACTATGACTGGGCAACATGTGGTTGTGGCATGGGTACTTGTTGGTTTGGAGCCTATTGTACTGGTTGGACCATGGGTGGTGATGACCAAACTGGAGGAGGCATAAAGAAGCTAGGTGCAGTTGGTGGTAGTGTAGGTGTCGGTGCTACTGGTGCTAGGGGTGGTTGAGATGAGGTATCAAAATACGGGATCTATCTCTGCCCTGGAGGGTAGGAAGTAGGGAAGCTAAACTATGTGGAATAATTTGGTTGAGTGGGTGGATAAGCTACCGGTGTTGGTCCATAGGTAGGATGGATATGGGTAGTGGGAGCCTAAAAAGGAATAGGTGGTGGTATCCTAAAGGTCATCGTAGGCAAAGGTGGCTCCAAGGGTTGGGTGTCATACACTCCGGATACCTGGGAGATAGGTGGGAAAGCTGCCAAAAAGGTGGGATAAGCTATCGAGGTAGGAGCTTGGGTTGAGGGGAAAGTGTAGGTGTACACTCCCTCTTGGGTTTGTGCATCTTGCTCCTAAAGAGGCTATTGGGAGGTACCCTCAGATATGGTGAAGAATGGCTCTTGGGAAGAGGATGGTTGGTACTCTTGTGAAGAGTACGGGTGTGAGGTTTGAGGGAATGCTTGTAGTTCCTATTGGGTAGGGATCTATTGTGTAGTTTGGAAGGATGGATTTTGGCTTCCTATAATGGAGGAGGATGGGTCATACACCATTCCTATGGTAGGGGCAAATGATGCGACCTCAAGATGGGTACGGTTTAGGAGGGAGGAATCATTCTCAAATAGGGATTGAGATAGATTTTGGAAGAAGGGATGTGCAAAGGTGGGTGAAGTAGGCATGACCTCCTCATCTATGGTGAAGGATGGAGGAGATTGTCCTGGTGCTATGTAGATCACATGGTCATAGAACGTGGTTGACGGATTAGGTGAGGATGGGGCTGAAAGGAGCGGGTAATCTTCTATGAGTGAAGTAGTGAGGATTTCACTCAAAGTTGACGTCTCCTCATGAGGCATCATGTGTGTGAATTGTACATCAGATTCTATGCATGAATCAGATGTGTCTATAATCCTCTCCTTCATGATCGAAGGAGTAAGAGTGGACTGACTAGAGGAAGGGGGAGGCCATTCCTCCATAGAGCGTGATTGCTCACGTGCTCTACTACGGGTGACCATAGGCATAGTGGCATGTGAAAAAGGGATTTTTAAGAATAAACCCTGTGTGATGTAGACTCAACTATGTCTAATGTGAGTGTGAAGTAAGTGGCATGTTGTGTGTAGCAAAATAATATATAGTGTAGTGTGTTGAGACCGGTCTATGATCATGCAAACAATGGTAGACCAGAATCAATTCTAAATGCTGAGAAAATAAAAGTGTTCTATTCATTTTGTGTGTTGTAATGTTGATACTCCCTATGTAGAATCATGGGTAATGGAGTGAATACTCTAGAAAATTGGGAATGTCATCAATATCAAACCTCCTGCAACACCCAAAGATGCACAGGATAGAATGGTACCGCAACGTGCGAATGGTGACCTATATGGAAGGTGCAGTAAAATGATATCCTAAAGGGGTGGAACTCACTATGCTAAAGTGAGTTCATAATATCCTCTCATGAGAAGAGGTGGCACTGTATGAGACCTACTATCGGCATACCCATGCTTTCGCTTCACCCTCGGGTGGGCTTAGTCAAGAACGATAGTTACCAATTCCACAAATTATACAAGCCTTGTGGATGAAGGCGCTAATCCTGTCCCACTCCATAGGTAACCATTGGTGATGAAATCCAGGGCCCAATCACAAAAGTGGGGGATTTTTTGGTGATGAAATCCAGAAAACCACTCCTGTGGGGCTGCTAGGTGTCTAGGGGGTGAGTTTATGGAGAGTGCAACTCGATCCACACCAGTCTCGAGTGATGGATTGGGGATGAAGTCCAATCTCACCACTTGTTTAAATACCATGTGAGTGTGTGTGGGTTTGTGTTTTGCTAACGGTGTTTGCAAGGTAAGAAACTAACTAATTGCCTTTTCAAAAGAAAACTAATCCTAATGCCTTTTCGAAAGCAAATGATTAGATAGCTTATAGTATTTGTAAAGAAATGGTCTAGCCTAAATGCCTTTGTGAAGCAAACTAATCTACTTTGCAAAACATAGAAACATGCAATCCAAATGTGTTTGGAATAGAGGGGATTATGAAACCCTAACTTGAACTTTCAGAATGCAAAATTATTTCAGAAATGTAAGAGGGGATTAGAAACCCTGATTTTACTTTAGAATGTAAAGTTCCTTTTAGCAATGGAAGCTATGAATGAAGGAAGAACAACTTAGGCTTATGCCATATGCAAAAATAAAAGACAAATGCAAATTTATTTGAGAAATAAATTTTGTACACTTTCTGGAAAGTTGCAGGTCCTAAAAATTTTAGAAACCCTAAGGATTCGACAACTTTGCAATGAAAACAAAACTATGTCTAGCAATGATTATTTAACTAGTTAATGAGATTTTTGTTTCCAAAACTTGCAACAGAGGCAAAAAAGGTGAGCATACCTACATTCTGATGCTAAGGGGGGTTTTCTTGGCCCCTGAAAAGATCACCCTAGCTGATTTGGGGGTTTTTGAGGCTTCTATGTTCAAATCGTGACCCGAGGGGTGAATTTGACCCAAATCGTGACCCAGGGGTTGAATTAGGACTGGTTCACGGGGCGGGGGTGAATCAGGTTCAGAGGCTTCAAATCAGAAATCTGATGGCCTAGGATGGTTCCTAGGGCTTTGGAGGTCTCTATGGAAAACAACTTTGGTACCTGCAAGACACAAAAATAGAGGATAATGTCAGATTTACAAAGAAAATGAATCTAGCACTATCCATTGTGGGGGTCCCACCGGGCGTGCCAGAATGAAATGATCAAAAAATGACATTTGATAATTTAACACAAAACACAATGATGCATTAAACAAAGAGACTATGATTCCATTGATATTAATAAAAATGTGTTACAAGAGGGACATGATGCCCTTTATCCATTTCTCTTCCTAACAATGTTACAATCAATTTGATGCCTTCTTCGGTCATCCCTCAGTGTAGGTGGGCTTCTTTGTATGTGGGCCACCACCGGGTTGTTGTTGGTTTGATGTTGCTTTCCCTCTTCATATTTGCTACATAACCTATGATTAACCTACAAAAGGGTGTCAGTACGATGGGGGGCTTGCCTTAGTCAGGCCCCATATTTATGAAGATGAAATGACCATAAAAATAGAACAAAACATGAAATAAACTATGCAGAAGGTAATAATAATATGAAATGGAGCTTACCACCCAAATATGGAGTGATTTAGGGCTTGTAGACCCAATTCACCACTCAGGGGTGAACTGAGGCCGGATTCATGGGGCAAGGGGTGATCTGAGCTGTGATGCCTCTTCTGCAAAATCCTTTCGGTGGGTCGACTCCTAGGTAGTTGGGGTGCCTCTGTGTATCGTTGAAATCTGACTATGTGCACCAAGAAATGACTGTTCAATATTGGCTTTCCATTTCAGTAGAGTAACTATGCTTTGTTGAATTTGTGAATCAGACTTAATTAGGGGTTTGGGACCCATTATTTATAGGCAAAGGCAAGGTGCAGGGGGGGTTAGATAGACTAAACCTAGGTTTGATTCTGACTAGGGTTAGGTTAAGAAATGCAATGTGGCAACATCACATTCCTTATGAGAAATATCTCATCCTCACACATGTGTGAGGATGGATTAGGGCTAATCCTGATTAGGAGGTGCTTAAGCCAATTTAGGACATGATTAAAGAAATATCTCAACAAACCCTAATTTCACACATGTGGGAGGATGTAATTAGTGCTAATCAAGATTAAGGGTTATTTTAATCAAATTTTCCCTAAAAAGGTGACTTAAGTGAAGTCAACATTAAATTAGAATTTGGTAATTGACTTATTAATTGTTTTGGTCAACTAATACCCCGTGGGGGCCTCAATTGAGTGCGAATAGATTGTCGAATGATATCCCAATGCACCGGATGTGATTTGGAAGGCTTATGAGGGTTTAGGACCTAAAATCCAATGGAGTGATACATGAAAGTCTACATATTACTATGGCGAATTATGGCAATCTACGTATTACTATGCATGACTATGCATGACTACGCATGACTATGCATGACTATGATAGCCTACAATAGCCTAGGGATGTATGGAATCACCTATGGATATGCATAAGTAGCAATGTGTGAGTTTTGGGTGTCTACACTAAAGGTGTGGGTGTGTTTTGTGTAAATTTTTTGGGCAACCCTATGAAATTTGGGAAGTTTTTGTGTCTGATAATAGAGTTCACATACCACTATGCAAAATGGAACTACATAAAATTGGTTTATATAGTGCTATACGAACTAGACCCAAATAGTGAATCTAATAGAAAATTGACAGTGATAGGCTATAGAAAGCCAACAAAGTGGCTTCTAATGGGTGAATGTACTAAAACTAGTTTTGTGAGTATGCAAACAAAGCATAACTAGTGTATCGCTCCAAATTTTTTGCATCCTTACCCTCAGGCTATAGGATCCGCGCCCGGAAGGGGGATGCGAGAAGGATGGGACAATACCTCGGACTGAGAGGCCCTTTGAAGGTCCCGCCTCTCGGGGGAGGAGTATAAGGGTGAATTTTCGATGGATGGTGGGTTCACCAGGAAACTTTTGAGTGGCGCTTTCCATGCCTAGGTTGAGAATGGGTTTGATGTGTTCATTTTATACTCAATCATTCAACTCCTAGGTTTGGCCAAAATGAATCTAAACTATTCTATATGCCAATAATGATTTAAATGGATACAAAAAATAGAAATGGTTGCTAAACATAGAGAATAGGCAAATTAGGATAGATCATACCTGATTCCGGATGTCTGATGATGATTCTAAGTTTTGTAGCAGTCCAGATCGCCTCAGTTCGTACGTAATCATCTGAGATCAGACAGGATCATCTGACATCTGACGAATTCATCAAAAACCTGCAATCACAGAAATAGATACAAAATACCCAAGATGCAACTACAGAAGCGTAGGGAAATGATAGAAATAACTATAAATTTGTCTAAATGATAGATCCAAACAGTAATTAAAGAGGACAAGCATCAACTTCACAATCTATTTTGATTTTATCATGCATTTATACTAGATGAGGTGAACTCCAAGATGCATAAACATAATAACCTAAGATAATGCAGAATTATAATGGAAAAATGTAGGAAAGTTAAGAAGATGCAAACTCTGGACTCGGATTGCCCCCAATCTAGACTACAGTCAGGATCGCCTCCAATCGTACGAGATCGTCTGCGCTCCTCGACAAAATCGTCCGTAATCGTCCGAGATCGTTTGCGATGATCCGAGCTATCTTCGACTAAAAAATAGTAGAGTTCCTGCAAGAAAATGCAAAATGCAACATACAGATAGTAGTACGAGGATGCTCTAGTGAATAAGGATCTAAATCCATCAGCTAAGGGGTTTAGGGGAATCAGAATCAGGGGGATAAACTAGAAAAATCCTAGTTTATATAGGATTAGGGGGAGGCTAGGAGGTTGGGGATCATCCCAATCTGGGAGATCTCCAACAGGGAAATCTCCAACTACGCGACGCGCTTCTACCCAAGTTGGAGAGGTTGTTGAAACAGAAGCTAATTATGAAAATTTGGTTTTGGGACAAAATCGTCTGGACGTTCTGTCCATGACGATTTCATCAGATCTGGGACGATCGCATCTAATCTGCGATGATATCGTCCAACGGTCAAAACAAATCCTAAAAATGGCATGAAAAATGAGGAAACGGGTAACAGGCGGTTTTGGAGCGGTTTTGGGGTTAAAATTCAAATTTTTATCTTTTATCTTTTACTAAGGTTTTAACCGTGCCAATTTTAGGGTGCTACATTTTGCCCCCTCTTTAGCGAATTTTTCGAAGAAAATGCGTTAAAGACGAGTTTTTCCCATTTTACGAGAAAGCAAAAATGTACTCAATTTTTTAGACGACGATTCTTGGTCGAATCGTACAACTGCTGACTATGGTGCCCCCTCCGTGTTTTTACCCAAATCGAACGTTTGAGGTAAAAACATGAAAAGGCAAAAATTAAAATGTTGATGATTTTAAATAAAATTAAGAAAATAGGGTAAAACCCTAATTCATTTTTACTGTTCCAGAGCTCTACAGAGAGAAAAAATGGTGGAGACAACGCACAGAGCGACAGAGGTCCGATGCGGGCTACGGGTAAGGATCTAATCCTAGTAGATTAGGTTTGATTTTACTTTGTGCAATTTGTGGATTTAAATTTTGATTATTTGGGGCATCACGGCCGTTTTTAGGCCGTCGACGACGTCCGGATGAAATCGTCCCTATTTCATCGAAATCGTCTCTAAATCGTCGATTTCGTCTAAGGCGAAATCGGTGAACTAGGGGCGATCTCGTTCAACAAGGGATGATCCCCAAGTTGCGAAATCAAAGACGATTTTGCCCAATTTGGGATGATATCATCCGATGGTGGATGATAGCATCTTTAACTTGATTTTAAAATGTGTTTAATTTGATTTTAATGATTGGTTATTAATAAATTTTGTTGTTATTATTTGTTTTGTAGAGGGGATTACTAAAGAGCCGAGAATGGAAATACGGTGGACTAAGAGATGACATAGCCGCGCTTGACTAGGCAGAGCATGACCGACTAGGACAGGTCGGGCTACAGCATGTGGCAGAGATGCCACAAGTACCGACTGACATGGGGCTACTGACAGCCCTAGCAGAGAGATGGTATCCGGGGTCATCCTATTTTTGGCTATCGATAGGGGAGATGGCTCCCACACTAGAGGACGTATGGAGGATCATGAGGATCCCCATACAGGGATGGCTCATGATGCCTACGGCCAATCAGGGCCAGGCGATGATGAGGCTGACTGGAGACCCGAGCTTCGCCCTGGAGAAGGGCGGGGTGAACATCGAGTCTCTACGATAGATGCCTGGGGCATCTAGGCTGACTCGAGTTTTGGTAGGGGTGGTAGGTGGCTTACTGTTGTGCCACCAGAGTGGGTGCAGGCTACCATGGCTCCTCTCAGATATAGTTTGCGACATGAGAGACCACGGGTACAGGTTTGCATGGGGCAGCTTTGTACTCTATCGCTTGTATAGGATCCTGCATGGGGTCGTATACAAGGGAGGTCGATGTCTGGTCTTGACATCGTTGCTATAGGTTTGGTGCTGGGAGCACATTACGGTGCGGAGGCCGGTAGGGCTCCCACTGATAGGGGTTGACCGGGAGAGGCCCCGAGTTTTCTATTGGTGGCTACAGAGAGGGTCACAGTGATGGATAGATCTGTCGATGTCTCGAAGGTTGCTAGATGACCTCATCCTAGACCAGATCACCTAGAGGCCATGGCGAGAGCACCCGGGTGGGCAGAGGATGGGCAGGAGCTGGCTCGCATCAGGCGAGTCTGCTGGCTGAGGATGGAGCGGGGAGAGGTAGAGCTCCACCGCTACGATCGGGTACTATGATAGTTCGGTCTACAATAGGGGATCCCTTCTCTCAGGGATTACGAGTACTCCCAGACTATTCGAGATAGTACTACACTGAGCGGGGCTCCAGACATGCAACGATTCTAGAGTCAGGACACGGACGATGCCCCCATCCAGCCAGTGGATGGTGATGACATTAGGGTTGCAGATGGCTATGATGCCTGGTACGTAGGCATCCACCCTCCTCGGATGATGAGGGCGTAGGGTCCAATGCATGCCATGGTGCACCAGATGGGGAGGCGGTGCTAGGCTGCCATTGAGGCAGTGCGGGGTCATGGGAGGAGAGAGCAACGGTGGTCCCCATAGGAGAGATGCCAATGGATGGGTCAGGCTCCACAGAGGCCATGAGAGATAGGGCGGAGGGAGGAGAGACTCCCTTCATAGTAGAGGGAGAGACCACCATCACCTGATAAGGGCAAGGGTGTCGAGGTAGGGGAGAGCAGCGAGACGGTGGCTCTCTAGGCTGAGGTTGCCCACCTTCGAGCTCAGTGCTCGACTCCCGCCTCAGTAGGATGAGACTACATGGCTCAGGGCACGGAGTGGAGGGGCGAGTAGGGATGAGCTAGTGCGGTCTATGATGTAGACCACATTCTACCAGGGGGTATACTTCTAGCTGGTTCCAGAGGGCCAGAGGGTACAGCTGCCAGCCAATATTGTAGAACCAATCAGGATGGGATCGACGAGGACATCCTCACGATCGACGATGAGGACCCGAGATACGGCCCGGACCTCTATGGGACCACCTCCTCCACGTCAGGGTGGGGGAGGAGATGAGGCTGAGAGCTCGAGGGCTTCTCGAGGCTAGCTACTATAGAGTGTAGATTATATTATTATTACTTTTGAGGGGATTGAGTATGCCAGAGTATGGATTGTGGCATACCAATCCAGATGATGTATATAATTCATTGATATATATATATATATATATATATATATATTATCTTTTTGATGATATGACTTGTGTATATGTTGTATTATGATGCTTTAAGTTTTGATTTTGTTGATTCATGTAATTATGTCATTGGAAATAAATTATAATGTTATGTCATGCTATAAAATTGTAAATGAAATAATCTGATGTGCATAAATTGGTTGTTTTGGTGTGATTTGATGAAAATAAAAGGGACTTCTAACAATAATTTCAAAGGACATTGTCATTGTTATAGACCATTTCATGGAGTCGTCGCTCGCTAGGTCGTCAAGCTAATCCTAGTATAGAAATATTGCTAAAAGTAAAAGAGTGCTTAAGAGACTGTCTTAAGACTTGGTGTTGTGATGATGAAAATGATGATGGTGATGATTTGTTTTCAGATTTTTCACAAAATTATGCATGAAATATATTTAAAAGTGATTTTTGCTAGGCATAAATTCCTAAGTGTGATAAATTTTTGAATAATTCCTTAGAAATTATACCATGGTTGCAAGATGGAATGTTTGACATAATGACATGAAATAGAATAAGTGTTCGTTCGTTTTGAAGCACAATTGTGTAACATAATGATGTAAGCCATATGTGTTTTTAAAATGGATGGGAAAATAAAATTAGAACAATGGTTTGCGCTAGGCATAGAATTTATAGGTATAGACTTATACCATCATCGCGAAATCCAAAGATGAAATAGATATTTTAGTTTTATTGCATGATTGATTTTTGATTTTTGATTTTTGATAAACAGAAAATAATAATATGATGAACATGTTGTTTGAAATCGTTTTGCAATTTTGTGACACAATGTATATAATTGTTTTTATACAAAACAAAATTCTGAAATAAGAGGATAAAATTGTTCCCAAAAGAATTACAGAAATATTTTAAATTATCTCAAAAACAAATGTAGGTTTATAAGGGATCCTCATGTGCAAACGTGAGTTCATTACCGATCTTGATTTATCATAATGATACAAAATCTCTCAAATACAAATGTGTGTGCAATTGTATTGTTCATTCACCAATTTTGAGCAAGATAATTTGATACAAGCAATTTGCCTTAACCAAATGAATGTTCGTTAACCATGATTTATATGCATATAACCGTACCAGACTACTATGTAAGTTAGGTTATCAAGAGCTAGCTAATCCATAAGCCGACATAGGTCTGTACAAAAGAAGGTCGCTAATGTGACAGACATATCACCACGCTAGGAATTACCCAAGGCCAAGCGGGTTGGGCACAAACCACCTGTTATGGGGCTTACCTCACAGTTTTCGAATAATTGAGAATTCCAGGGATTCAAGCTCATTCACCCTTCTTTTCTTTTCAAGGGGTAGGGAAAGGATTTTATTGCATTTTGCTTTTGCTTTTCTCTTTTGCTCTTTTTATTTTTTTGTATTTTTGCTTGATATTTGAGATAATGCTGAAACATTGCTGTGATGATACAAAATAACATTTTTCTTTTTCTCTTTTTCTTGAACTTTTCTTTTTCTTCCTATGCTAGGGATACTTGCTCGGATTGGCTGTAGAGCAAGGGATTTTTATTCTGGGTAGGGGTGAGCTTGTCCTTTTGTCAATTCTCAAAGATTCTAGACCATGTGCATGATAGGATAGCAGGGGAAACTTTTCGCTCAAGAAACCATTTCTACTATGTAGCATCATATTGAATTTGCAATGAAATCATTTTAATGTGAAAAGATATACTTGGTTCAAGTAAATAACAAGATCAGTTCTCTATGCTCAAAACTTTATTTAATGCCAATGTGGACTTTGATATAAGAGAGATTAATAATCATACCAAATAAAATCAAGATATTTATTCATGTGAGTGTGAAAGTGTGGGATTCCAAATAAATGCTCATTTATCCAAAATAATTGAAAATATAACTGCAATACTCCAAGAATTGACAAGTATGAATAAAAGATGTTTTTGAAGATTTTGACAATTTTGATGTTTTTGTATTTGATTTTAATTGATGAATTGAAAGAAATACAATGTGATTGTTTTTTTTTTTTATATGAATGACTAAAATGAAACAATATGCAAAATAACAATATATACAATGATGAAATGACCAAATTTTATGCATAGTAGCATTTGAGATGCATAATGTTCATAGGTTCTTTAAGTTCTTTACCATCTAAGGTAGATAATTTGTATGCTCCCGATCCAAATTTAGCAGTGATGATATACGGTCCAAGCCAGTTGGGCTCGAATTTACCTTTAAGGTCTTTAGTAGCATTAGTATTTTTTTGATTTTCTTTTAAGACAAGGTCGTCGATCTCAAAGGATCGAGGATGAACTTTCTTGAGATATGCTCTCTTAAGCTTGTTTTGGTAGGCACGAAGATGCTCCAAAGCATTGATGCACTTTTCATCTAAAAGTTCTAGCTGACTAAATCTGCCAGCACGATATTCATCCCCTACTTCAGTATCTTGAAGTAGTAGAGCCAAAGAAGGAACTTCTAATTCAAAGGGAAAAATAGCTTCAGCGCCATAAACCAAAACGAAAGGTGAAGTTCCAGTGGGGGTGCGAACACTAGTTCGATAGGCCCACAAAGCAGGATATAATTGGATGTGCCAATCTCGACCAGATTTATTGACCAGTCTTTTGAGAATTTTGATTAATGTTTTATTAGATGCTTCTGCTTGGCCATTACCCTGAGGATAATAGGGAGTGGACCAACGATGTTGAATTTTATATCTTTGACATAATTTTTTGACATCTTTATTTTTGAAACAAGTTCCATTATCTGAGATGAGATTGGCAAGAATTCCAAACCTACAAATAATTTGATTAAAAATAAATTTGGAAACTTGTGTTCGGATAAGATACTCCCTTAACCGATCAAATACTTTTCTCAAGTCATTTAAATGATCATCTTCTTTGATGGAACGAGCTATAATATCATCTACATAATCATGTAGAATATCATGCATCATATCGTGAAAGATATAAGTCATGGCTCATTGATAGGTTGTGCCTGCGTTCTTTAAACCAAATGGCATTACTTTCCAACAAAAGGTTCCCCAAGGGGTAATAAAGGTTATTTTAGCTTGATCTTTAGGAGCTATCCATTGATTATAACGAAAATCCATCCATTAGGGATATCATTCCACTTCCAGATAAAATCAATGATTTGATCCATGTTAGGAAGAGGAAAATCATCTTTAGGGCAGGCAGCATTAATATCTCTGAAGTCTGTACAAACCCTAACTTTAGTGGCTTCTTTCTTAGTTACTGGAACTACATTTGAGATCCATTCAGCATAATCAATGGCTTGTATAAAAATGACCTTCAACAGTTTTTCTAGTTCTCCTTTGACTAGTAAGGCCACTTTAGGATGCATTTTTCTAAGTTTTTGTTTAACAGGTTTAGCATCTGGATGGACTACTAGATGATGCATAACTACAGAAGGGTCCAGACTTAGCATGTCTTCATATGTCCAAGCAAAGACATCTTCATAGTCTTTAAGAAATGAAATGTATTTATCTTGTTTTTCTTGACTTAATTCTGATCCAATATTGATTATGTGAGGGTTATGTTCGGTTCCAATGTTAATTTTTATACCGTTTTCAACTTCCATATGTAAATCTCTCTCAAAATTAGGTGGGGTGGGTGAAACACCCAATTCTTGTAATTCTTCCAAGGTTAGCTTGGATAATTCGTCTTGAGGAGTCGAGGCCTCAAGCTGGGCTATACTAGGTATAGAGCCATCAAAATAAAATTCGTTATGTAACAAGTCATCAACGGAGACATCATGGAAGATATCCCCTTCCAACTCATCGTCGGATTCGGAAATCATCTCAGGGTAGGCGAGAGATAGCATATGACAGGTAAAGGGATTATTTTTTGAACGCAAAGAATCTTGTTTATCCAGATAATCTTGATAACATGTAAGATGGTCATCCTCCTCAAATGGGAAGGGTTGACCTTTACTAGGAAATAGGCCCACACCGCATCGGGCAGGCCATGGTTCTACCTCAAAAGGTTCTTTCATACCATTTTGGAAAGGTCCCAAACCTTTCCCTTTATATCCCAATTTAAGCATTATGGGCTTAGCTTTAATATACTCATTAGCAAAATAGCATCGAGCATATCCATCACAATGTGTCTTGATGTTTCTGGGTATTCTTCCCCAATCATATCCCTTATAAATAAAAGCACAACTCCCGACTTGGTAGATACTTCCCATAGGTTGTGGGAGGCCCAAGGTACGAGGAGAAGGTGGGAGTTTATTTAAAACAAGGGAAGCTTGCATGGCAGTGTTGATTTCTTCTGATATAAGAATTTTAGATAAATCGGGTAAGAGTTCATCAGTAAGAGCATAAGAGGTAGAAGGAACATTTCCTAGATCTTCGGATGTGGAAAGGATGCTTGTAGTGGATGTAGATGTTATAGGGATATCGATGGATGAGTCTATCGGTATGGAAGTTATAGGGGTAAAACAAGGAGCATTGGTTGTAGTTTTGGGATCTTTTCGAGGTCCTAATGGGGTTTGTTCAGAAGATGGTTGAGCTATATGTAGAGGTGTAGTTGATGGGGAAAAAGTAGGTGATGTTATGGGTGAGTGTTTCACACGTTTAGACGATTGATGAGAATTAGGATGTGTGGATGACGAAGCAGGGCAAAATTGAACTCCAACCGGTTCCGCCAAAGCACACATATCAAAGGGTCTAGGGTCACCATGAATGGTAACCAACTGGTTTTTAAATTCGAATTTAACACACTAATGTAAAGTGGATGGAACCGCTCGCATCGCGTTGATCCAAGGGTGACCCAAAAGTATATTGTACGATGCAGGGCAATGTACAATAAACACGGTCGTATCTAGGGTTCTAGGACCAACTTGCAAGGGTATAGTAATGACTCCACACGTTTCTTGTGTCTCGTCATTGAAGGCTTTTATGATCATATCCGTTCTTTTCATTTCGTCACTTCTAAAGCCAAATCTTTGGTAGAAGTCAAAAGTGCATATGTTTAAAGATGAACCATTATCAATCAAGACGCGTTTAACGGCTACGTCCCCAATTAGGGCAGTAATATATAAGGGGTTATCCTTATGTAAACTATGTTGTGGTATATCTCTATCTCGAAAGTCAATACAGTCAACTTCTCGAGTTATGATAGTATTGGTCATGGCTTCAGGCTGAATATTTTGTGGTACCATCATTTGGCTTAATGTGAGCATTAATTCATCCCTATGGGTAGGAGAAGATCTTAAAAGGTCCAAAAGGGAAATTCTAGCTGTAGTATTGGATAATTGTTCATTAATATTATACGGAGGCTTAGGTTGAACATTAGGCATATGATTCCCTTTATTGGGATTTTTCAAAACAAATGGAGCTGATCCATCATTCTCGAGTTTGATCCCGTTGAGAGTTTTGAGCTTGTTGTCGAGTAACGACTCCGATGGTACCTACAATATTATTTTGAGGATGATGAATTGGTCTCGGTCTAGCGTTTATGGCTTGTTCATTAGAAAGGAACTGATGAGAAGAGGGTCGAGTAGTAACTCTTCTAGGAAATGGTTCTTTCGGAACCATAGAATTTGTGATGGGTTGAATAGGATCTGATTCATTTTCAGAACTATTCGATTGATTGGAGGTGATTTCCATGTCACTTTCAGTATCATATTCTACATCACTAAGATCAGGTGTTCGAGTATTATATAGGGGTCTGGACGTAACCATGGATAAAGTTGTGTCAAATATTTCTAGATCGTGAATAGGTAAATGCCCACTAATGGCTCCTACATATCGGGTAGGAGGGGGAACATTATGATGTTCAATTTGATTAGCCACCTCTTTACCATGCTTTGGTAAAGGATGTTGAAATATGTCCAATGATTGATTGGCATTCTGATTCTGACTTTGAGGGGTGTTCTTTTGAACATTATTAGTAGGATTTTGTTTAGGTTGAAAGGCTTGCACCTCCATCTCATTGTTATCAATTAAATCTTGTATTTTATGTTTTAATATTTTACAAGAGTTGGTAGCATGTCCAGGTCCTCTATGGAAATCACAATGTAAATCAGCTCTATATCCGGGTATAGTTGGATCAGGTTCCCGGATAGTTGGTAATTGGATCAATCCTCGTGCTAATAGTTGTGGGAGAATGGTTGATAAAGGTTGATTTAACCTAGTAAATTCTCGAGGTGGTTTATCAGGAGGTTTCAATATGAACTTCTCTATTGTTTTTGTAGTATTAACATTGGCAATGTTTCTGCTATCGGTGACTCCATCACCCACAACTTGTTTATTTTTATATTGATTTCTGGATGTTTTCTCATCATCTTTCTTTTTGAGCTGACCTCTTCTAATGAGAGCATCTTCCACTCTTCGGGCTAAGTCTATAGCTTGATCGAAGGTGGTCAAGGTAGCAGATGATAATTCATAGGATAGTTGTTCTTGTAAATTATTGATAAAAATATCCAACATTTCCCGATAAGGTAACACAAAGTGTAATTTTCCTATCAACTGCCTCCATCGAGCTAAGAAGTCAGCAAAACACTCATCTTTGTCTTGTTTTAGGTTGTACAAATCTTTAATGGTTACATGCCTTTCAATATAGGCACTAAATTGATGCACAAAAGACTCAGCGGTCTCTTCGAAATTTCTCAAAGAATGAGTGGGCAATTGATAATACCACTCCAATGCCATCCCTCCTAAACTTTTTGGGAACATTTTTAGTAATAACAAGTCATCATGTGATATATCATGACATGCTATCCTAAACATACGAAGATGCTCTATGGGATCTTCGGTTCCTTTGTATATAGGTAGGACAGGCATGGGAAAGTGTTTAGGATATGGTTGTGCTACAACTATAGGATCTAGAGGTTGACTACACATCTCTCGATAATTGTACGAGGGACGGTAGGGATCTATTTGGTCCATACGGGAGGTTAACTGTTTCACCATGGCTTCCAGATTACCAGTTTGCCCACCATATTGGTTCGGTGGTACATGAGCATGGGATTTGTGAGCGTAGGAAGGCGGGACATAAGGATTAGATGCTATATTGTTGTTATGCAAATGGTTGGTAGGAAGAGTATTATGAAGAAGATTTGTGGTAGCATTATGTTGTATCCCAGATTGTTGGAAATTAACATTTGGTTTTGTTTTAGGCTTTTGTTGATTTGAGGTATATTGATCAATAGCTTGGCGAAATAGAGCAGTGAATGAAGGTTTCTTTTGTGTGGGAATAACCCTTGGCTTAGTAATAGGCACTCTAGGTAGTTGGGTAACTTGTTGTTGTCGCGTGTTTTGGATTATAGTAGCCATGTCCAAATTGGACGGTCCAGCTTGATCACTCTCTTGATCAACGAAGGACAAAGGATTAGTGCATGTGTGATATATGTCTTCTAGGGTTGCTTGAGTGTCACTAATTTGATCTTTGTCCATATGAACTGCTCTATTAAGGGTGCCCATATTATCATGGAGGAACTTCCAGAAATGTTCCATGTTCTCAAAAGTAACAACTCCTTCTGGAGATATTTTAGGAGATGAGGATTCTTCCTCCCTAACATTTTCTCTTTGTTCATTTGCATCAACATAGTCTTCTTCTTGTTGGTCTAGAGTTCCTTCTTCTTGAATTGGGTCTTCAGGAAGGACATCTGGGTTATTTTCTGTTTTCCTTAACCAATCTTCTTCTACCTCAATTTGTTTTCCATTCCTGAGTCTAGTCATTATGTCTAAATCTTAGATTTTAGCAAATATATATTGATATATTTGCAACAGATTTGGGAGGTATATATTTTAATTATATACCTACTATAATGCTTAAAAATAAAATGTTTTGATTTTTTGTTATGATTTTGTTTTTTTTTGTTTTTTTTTTAATTTTATGCTTATAAAGACAACAAACAACACACTAAATACAAGAAATAACAATAATAAAATAATAGCTTAGTTTTCTAAAAAGAGTTTATGAATGTCATTGATAGGATCAAGTTCATCAGGAGTCATAAAATGCTCTTCTTCAAATTGGAAATGGTTTTTCAAGAACTTGATAAAGTGTGCTATAGTAATATTATCTATTTCAGATTCTGTCTTGTAAAAATAAATCTCATGGCAATACTCTCGATATAACACAGCTCTGGGGACTCTATTCCATCTTTGTCTATCCATAAGAACGACCTCTTGGTCCTCTATACGAGACATAAATTTATGTACTACAACTGCATTATCGAGGTATTCCTCAAAGGTATACAACTCAGAAGACACAAGGGCTCTTTTATCTGCTAACCACCTATGGCAAGCTCTCTGAAGCTCATGATACAAAGTCACTTGATCGGGATCCAGGATTCTATCTAGGACAAACCTCTTGATTTGCCTAAGTTCGGTTGCTCTAGATGAAATGAGATTCAATCTCCTATTAAGCTCATCCCATAAAGGTGGGACTCTATATGTTGGAGCTACTCTAAGCAAAGAATTAATCTCTATAGCTGCTAATTGATTTTCAACATTAATGGTGATGGCTCGTCTTTTGTTATAATCTACCATCTAAATATGACATGCAATCTTTGATTCTAAATGCATTTATTTTTTTGTTTTTTTGGATTGTTTTCAAAAGGTTTTTAGTTTTCACGTCGGGTTCACCAAAATGTATCGCTCCAAATTTTTTGCATCCTTACCCTCAGGCTATAGGATCCATGCCCGGAAGGGGGATGCGAGAAGGATGGGACAATACCTCGGACTGAGAGGCCCTTTGAAGGTCCCGCCTCTTGGGGGAGGAGTATAAAGGTGAATTTTCGATGGATGGTGGGTTCACCAGGAAACTTTTGAGTGGCAGTTTCCATGCCTAGGTTGAGAATGGGTTTGATGTGTTCATTTTATACTTCAATCATTCAACTCCTAGGTTTGGCCAAAATGAATCTAAACTATTCTATATGCCAATAATGATTTAAATGGATACAAAAAATAGAAATGGTTGCTAAACACAGAGAATAGGCAAATTAGGACAGATCATACCTGATTTCGGATGTCTGATGAAGATTCTAAGTTTTGTAGCAGTCCAGATCGCCTCAGTTCATACGTAATCATCTGAGATCAGACAAGATCATCTGATATCTAACGAATTCATCAAACGAATTCATCAGAAACCTGCAATCACAAAAATAGATACAAAATACCCAAGATGCAACTACAGAAGCGTAGGGAAATGATAGAAATAACTATAAATTTGTCTAAATGATAGATCCAAATAGTAATTAAAGAGGACAAGCATCAACTTCACAATCTATTTTGATTTTATCATGCATTTATACTAGATGAGGTGAACTCCAAGATGCATAAACATAATAACCTAAGATAATGCAGAATTATAATGGAAAAATGTAGGAAAGTTAAGAAGATGCAAACTCTGGACTCGGATTGCCCCCAATCTAGACTACAGTCGGGATCGCCTCCAATCGTATGAGATCATCTGCGCTCCTCGACAAGATCATCCGTAATCGTCCGAGATCGTTTGCGACGATCCGAGCTATCTTCGACTAAAAAATAGTAGAGTTCCTGCAAGAAAATGCAAAATGTAGCATACAGACAGTAGTACGAGGATGCTCTAGTGAATAAGGATCTAAATTCGTCAGCTAAGGGGTTTAGGGGAATCAGAATCAGGGGGAGTCATGGGGATAAACTAGAAAAATCCTAGTTTATATAGGATTAGGGGGAGGCTAGGAGGTTGGGGATCATCCCAATCTGGGAGATCTCCAACAAGGAAATCTCCAACTGTGCAGACGCGCTTCTGCCCAAGTTGGAGAGGTTGTTGAAATAGAAGCTAATTATGAAAATTTGGTTTTGGGACAAAATCGTCTGGACGTTCTGTCCATGATGATTTCGTCAGATCTGGGACGATCTCGTCTAATCTACGACGATATCGTCCAACGGTCAAAACAAATCCTAAAAATGGCATGGAAAATGAGGAAACGGGTAACAAGCGGTTTTGGAGCGGTTTTGGGGTTAAAATTCAAATTTTTATCTTTTATCTTTTACTAAGGTTTTAACCGTGCCAATTTTAGGGTGCTACAACTAGAATCAGTGCTAAATATAGAAAAATAAATGTTTGTTTTTTTTTTATGATGATTTTTTTCTTCTAGAAAATATCACAAGTGGGGTGAACTCTAGAAATAACAGGAGTGTCGTCAGCACAAAACCTCCTACAACACCCAAGGGTGCACAAAATAGAACAGTGTCTCAATAAGAAAGTAGTGACCCAAATGGAAAGATGTAGTAAAATGATAACCAAATGGAGGGAACTCAAAATGTGCTAATGAGTTCAAAAACCTCTCACGAGAAGAGATGGCACTGTCTAAAACCTACTACTGGCCTAGCTGGGTGATCACTTCACTCTCAGGAAATCTTAGTCAAGAATGATAGTTACCTACTCACTAATTATGTGAACCTTGTGAATGAAGGTGTCTAATCCTATCCTACTCTAAAGTTACCTTCTGGTGATGAATTTTGGAAAACCAATCTCAAGAGTACGGGATTTTTGGTGATGAAGTCTAGAAAACCACTCTTGGGGGCTACTATGGTGTCTAGGGAGCGAGTTGGTGGAAGGATATGAATTCCAACATCACTAGTCTTGAGTGATGGATTGGGGATGAAGTCCAATCTCACCACTATGTATGCCACATGGGTGTGTGATGGTGTATTTTCTACCACTGAGGTGAAAGTTAAAATAACTAACTATGTGTCTATTCAAAAGTGAAACTAACTCTAGATGCATTTTCAAAATGAAACTAGATCTAAATGCTATTTTGGAAAAAGAATTTACTCTAGAAAGTGTGGAAAAAAGAAAGCTAAAGTGAATAAAAAATGAATTTGATAATCTATTTACGTGCGTTAGAAATAAATTGAAACCCTAATTTAAATGCTTGAAAAGGGAAAATGCAATTTACCCAGGGGATTTGGAAAGAAATGGAAAATTTCTAAATCTACATGACGTAAATAAATTGAAATCGTAATTTAAATTCTTGAAAAGGGAAAATGCAATTTACCCAGGGTATTTGGAAAGAAATGGGAAATTTCTAAATCTAAGTGATGTAAATAAATTGACTCTTATTTAAATGCTTGAAAAGGGAAAATGCAATTTACCTAAGGGATTCGAAAAGAAATGGGAAATTTCTAAATCTAAGTGACATAAAGAAATTGAAACCCTAATTTAAATGCTTGAAAAGGGAAAATGCAATTTACCCAGGGGATTTGGAAATAAATGAAAATTTCTAATCTAAGTGCTTTGAAAAGATATGGAAAGACCTATCTAGGTGCAAATTTGAAAGAGATTTAAAATGCTTTCAAAAAGAGATTGCAAATTCTATTCTAAGTGCTTTCAAAAGAGATTGAAAAATCTATCTTAAATGTTTTTTTTGAAAATATATGTAAATTATATGAAAGAATTTTGAAAACCCTATGCTAAATGCTTTAAAATTTTTGAAAATTCCTAATCTGAGCATGATTTGAAAAAGGATTGAAAGTCCTATTTAGTGCGTAAAAGGATAACTTGAAAGTGCTTTTAAATACATGAAATAAATGAAAATGTACTCTAATGAATTGAAAAAGGAATGTAACCTTAATCTAAAGGACAAAAAGAAATTTGAAATGATTTAACTAAACTAGTTTTAAAATGACTGAAAACCCTAATTTAATGTGCTTTTGAAAAGGAAATCTTCCAAAATGAATTTATGTATTTGAGAGGAAAATATATTTTCAAATAAATGATGAAATAGTAAGGCCTTGAGAGAAATACTTGACTCATGTGGTGTTATATGGGCTTTTTGCTACCTCTATTGCAGACCTTTGGAATTTTAGGTTGCTCTAAGATAGTTTGGTGGAGTTCACATACCGAGGTATGAACTAAATTTTTGGTTCACATTTCAAGGTGTAAACTAAGTTTTTAGGATTGAACATCTGAATTTGAGGTATGAGATGTATTTTAGGGATTTTTTGGGCTTTGTTTCACATTCACAGTACCCAAAACAACAAAATACAACCATAAATTGAGTTAGATTAGCTAGAAATACTAGTCTAAAACAACCTTCATGGGAGTCCCACCAGGCATGCCAAAATGTAACACACAAAAATCACCAATTTGTGCTAAATGTTATTTTATTGATATGAAATAGGGTTATAGAATGAGATTCCTCTTGAGAAGGTTTTTATCCCTTTTTCCACATGAATTTGAGAACATTTTCTAGTGTCTTTCGATACCCTTAGTGAAGGTGGGATTTTGTGTGCGTGTGCCATCGATAGTGATGTTTGATTCTATCCTTTTGTACCTAATTTGGGCCTAAAAAAAGGAGTTAGTGTATTTGGGGGCCTGCCTTGGTCAATCCCCATAGTTATGAAGACAAATCAACTCAAACATGATGAAAATTGATGGAAATATTGTAAAAAGTATCTAAGACTGATACATATTGTAGACACCTAAAACACATCATGTCGATATAGACTACTCATATGGGACATGCTAAAATACCATATGGAAGACCTTTGGACAAATCCAAAGTATAGCAGTGGTTTTTTACCACTCAATTGGGCATTTGTGCCTAGTCAATTCTAGCCATGACTAAAAATTATGGACCCCAATATATAAATTGGGGACCACGGTTGACACATGTGGTTAGCAGTGTTGGCCACGAAAGACACGTGTGGTCAGGACTGAAGTTTAGTTGTCCTTCATTCAACGTAAAAAGTTTGTTGCAATGGCCAATTGATTACAGATTAGAGCGGTTTGAGCAAGGAAGGATCTAGAACCTTCTATCCAACTGACTCAACTACCCAATCTTGATTTTGGCTTCATGAGGAAGCCACCCCTAGCCCTTGGGTAATCCTATAAATACCCCTTCAAATTAGGGAGAAGATATAGTGCATTTTGATAGAGAAGAACTATTGAAATATTGGAAGAAAGTTTATCAGTTGAGCAACGAAGCCTTATCAAATTACATACTCAAGTTCATGCATTGGAAAGGATACTCTTGCTACCTAATTGGAGATTGAATTGCGATGGATGCCCTAAGGAGCTAAAATGCCAAGAAACATAAATTTGGACAAATGGAGGCCCAATTGTGATATCCAACTGATAAACCTGTCAAAGGACATAGAGGCAACCCTTGACCATCAATTTGGCAAGGCAGATCATAAAGGAAGCCCTAATTTTGAGGGCAAATCTATATAGAGCCTCACCATGGCTATTAACCATGGTCTACAGTGTTGAGCACATATTAGACCCATGATGAGAAAATGGCTATAAATTTCCTTGTTTTCTTTCTTTAAAATTAATTAATTAGATCATTTTAGGCTTAATGTAGGTTCAATTAATATTTTAGAGACATATGACCAGTTAGAATAAGCATTTGAAGTAGGTTTAATTTCATGTTATCAATTTGATAATTAGTATAATTGTGACTTGTTTCATGTCCCTTTGTTTCTTATTTTTCAACTAATCTAGTAGATAGATAATATATGCTTTCTTGAATATGCTTAATGATCACATTTCATGATTAACATAGGTTTACCATGCTTTATTCATTTTCTTGATTATATGCTTATCATGGTATCCTTGTCAATTTTTTTTAAAGACCTCATAAAGAGAGGTTACCTTTGCTTTTGACGTGTTATTATTGTTTCTTGATTGCAGGGAACATATACTAAAGGATATTCAATTATTCAATTCATTCCTCAATATGAAGAAGAGGGTTAAATCCACCCTAGAGTATTTCATGTCACCTTAAAGGCTTGAAAAGTGCATTTATCCTTGATGGGATTGTAACATTGTAATTGTGTATCAAAAGGGTATCCCTAAGAGGGATTCATTTGTAAAACATGAATTGATTCAAGGATAAATAAAGATGTATTTTACTTAATTGCTTTTGTCTTTGTCAATTTGTGTATGAATATCAATTTTATTTCCATTTATGCAATTTTAATGTTGGGTGCACACCTTTTTGGTCATACAGAAGGTGATCATAGTGGAAATCTACAATTATTACCACATTTCACTAAGTGAATTTATGTTTTCTAATTGCAGGTGCTCATCGTGGATGACAACCATGGTCAGGAAGTTGGCCCATAGGTGACAATCATGGTCTATAGTAGAAGCCACACATCAGAGCCATGGTTAGCAATAGGCACATCACAGAGTAGGGAGTCAAAGCTATTTCGAATGTGGATCTAAGGTAGGTCCTATTTTTAGCCTTTGTCTCTGTTTTTACTATTTGTATTTTTCTAGAGAGCATAAAATAAAATATAATTAGGACAACACTAAAAAAGGGTAAAATGAACTAGGTCCTAGGGTTTTAATATTTTTTCCTTAGCTAGGCGCTACTAGGAACAGTGGACCTCTCAGTACAGTCAGCCCTAGAATCCAGTATGCTAGGGTTAAATTTTGTGTTAGTTTGCATGCTTGAGGTCCAATTAGAGGCTATATCATCGTAACGTGCATTTTCAATAATACCTATTGAGCCTATAGGTATTATTTTATTGTCATTAGCTAGATCCAACTATGCTAATGTTAATCCATTTATAGAAATTTAATGTGACACATAAATCTTCATTGATAAAATAATACCTATTGAGCCTAGGGAGGTGATGATGCCTCTACATTTTAGTGTGAAGAGGGATGTTGTGATGCCTCTACTTGTATATAAAATGAGGAAGGCATTGAGGCCTCCTCATTTCTATGTGATTAAGGAGGTCATGATGCCTCCATGTACTTGAGTGATGAGAGATACTATGAGGTCTCCTCATGTCTATGTAACGAGGAACCAGGATATGGCTCTCTTGAGGAGTCCCTCCAAGGGTTGAGTTGTCACCCCTAATACTTGCTAAACTTAATCCAGTGACACTATGGGTGGGTGGCTCAATGCCAGTGTGATTGTGAGTGTATGGAGTGTTAGCTTCCCCCTCGGTGTTGGACCGAGGGCGGTTGCTCCGTGTGTATACCATGGTGACTTATGAGTTATATTCTTAGGTAGATTCAAAATAACACAAACAAAACAAGTAGATGTTTATCTCTTTTAAGGATTTATGTGTGTGTTCCCTAAATTGTTTGGTGTGTTTTGATTCGTTGAATAAATAAGCCAACTCTCATCATGTTTTGTATTTTTGTTGGATGGTATACTTAAATTGTTTAAGGGTTTTCACTTGTACACTCATAGCTTGACAACTTGGTGATGAAATCTAGGCTACGTAATCCAACCTATAATATGTGGTAATGACTTCTACACATGGTTAGGGAGCACATGTCCTTTTGGTACTCACCCAGTTCACCCGTAGTCAATGATATACCTCTCCAAGGAGAGATACGTGCAGATTTTCCATGGGCTATGATGGTCCTTGGATCCGGTATTGACTAAAAATAAAGGGTGCATGGGATTTGAGTCAGCAGATGGAGATGAAATCCACCTTACTATATATCTACTAGTGGTTGGTCATGAATTTCAGCTCACTAGAATTTAAAATGATGTATGGTGTGTGTGGTTCCTTTTAACCTTGCATGTAAATAAAATGCATCACCAAGCAAGCATGATGTTTCCTATATGCCTAAGATAAAAGATGTTTCATTTTAGATATGCTTGTATTCAGCTTATATGATCTTTAGAGAATACATTATATTCTATGAATTAAGGATCATTGGTTGGGCCGCATGCAAGCAAACTAAACACATAGAAGCCTAGTACATTGGATGCCAGGGTAGACCTTACAAGCAGAGGTACGTTGTTCCTAGAAGTGCCTGGAGAAACTAAAGAAAGTCCTAGGAAAAATCAAGTGCAATTTATTTTCCCATTTTCCTTTACATTTCCTTGATTAAAATATGATTTCACTTGCTATTTCTAGAAATAAAAAGTTTTAGACTAGAAAACATAGAGAAAACAGAGGATGAAACCAACCTCAAATTCTGCTCTGATGATGATAATTCCACTCTGCTACACTTTGCTATTGGATTATATTTACCAGAGTGGCTGATTCTAGCCATTGACTATAGGAGTGGCTAATATTAGCTGGTTATGATAAACCAGAATAGCCAAGACCTACAGGTTACTATCAACCAGAGTGGCCAAACCTACGCATAGAAAAACCCATGAATGTCAATAAATTGACTAAAAAATAAAACTTGGTGGAGGTCCCACAATGATCGCCATATGTGCAACCCCGAGGAGTGCACACCACAACTTAACTAAATTGAAATGTATTTAGTATATCAAATTGAAAGGAATGACCATGAAAAAAATACGTAAATAAGAAAAATAAATAAATATTATTTTTATTGATATTTCCAATCCATAGTTACATATTCATCCCTCCGAGGGATAACCAGTTTTTGATACAATCTATTACAAGCAGGACACAAACGATGGAATAAATCCCCTCACAAAGGGGTGATGCACTTTTTCAAGCTTCCCAATCCTGCACACAAACTTGTCTGAGGGCTCACAGATGCCTCCTTCTCCTTCTCTCATCTGGGAGGGATCTCATGCTCTGATTATTTTGCCTTGGTCCTATAAACCTATATATATGTGTATATGGAAACAAAAAAGTAAACTTAGTAGTCCAAGCTACCTCCCTAGATGAGGTTGTTAGTATAAAACCTGATAAGAAAGATAGAAAAACATAATATGACTAAATGCAATAAAACTAATGAAATATGTGGGCATATCTTAGAAATAATAATGTAAGTACATACAATAAATTAGATCTATTCTAGAGATAAATGTTGAAGTAGAAACTAATTGAATCTAATGATAAAATAAATAAGCTAATGTCAAAACCCTAGGTTATTCATGTGGGCCACTGCCTAAGATAGCAACCATGAAATATACCCTCCTCCTCATGATACAAGGGCTATAGCACTAGGTTATCTACTTAAATTGATGTTTAAGGATCATAAAATGTGTCAAATACATGGAATGGTAGTGAATAATAATGTATGTGAATAGCAAATGCATAGTCTCTCCTCAATCATATAGCATTTTGTTGCTCCTCAAGGGTGCATAGATTCGCTCTCCAATATGATAGGTATTCGTTGCATAAACTCTAAAAATTTTGGATCCTTTGCTATTTGTGGGAGGGTCCATATGTAGACTTCCCTCTCTTAGATCTAGACTTCAAATTCTTGGAGAAGCTTCAATCCAAATTGCATGCGACTGACCGTCCCGGGTGGAAAGCATTAGTCACAAATTGGTATTGAAGGGGCATTTAGGAGGAACTCAGGTAGTTCCTTACCAAAATATGCCTACAAATAATACAAATATGTGGTTATACTGCATGATATAGGCTCATTTTCATAGCCAAACTATGCATGGTGCTATCCGCTATCAGGTTCAATGACTAGGTGTGGTCATTGTAGTCTTCAGCAGCCAGGTGTGTCGATCGCTCTACTTGAGAGCAGCCAAGTCTGGATGGGATAGAACTACCCTTTTTGAGTGGTTAGAACCACAGATTTCTATTTGAGAGATCCAAGAGGATTCATATGGTCTATGAATGTGTCCATATGGGTATTATCCTAAACATGATGCTTTTTAGGTGTCTACACTAAAATGATTCATTCTTATGATAAGAGTTAACATTTACATTCATGATTTTCATACATTCTATGGTGTCATATAGTAGGTTTTTAAGTACATATTAGATTCATTCTTGATGTTTTAAGTGATTAAAGCATACATGTTCATTTGCATTAGATCATCCTCATATAATTAATGCATTACATTACATATCATCTATCATATCATATTACATAGATTAAATGCATTAACAATTGAAGTAGATTAAAAATGCATTTAAAATTCATCATTGCATACATAGTAGTGCATCTATACATATATATCATAGCATCTACTCATACATCTATCACCTATCTAGTGCATGTTATCAATACATTGCATCCATATAGCATAATCAAAGCATCATATAAGCATTGCATCCACATATGCATAACAAGAACATAAAGCAATAAAATGATACACATAATGAGCATTGAGGAATGATTTTTATCTTGGGTGCACTGAGGAATTTCTAGACTCACTCCATTGACTCCCGTAAGATCCTCCTATAGTCGATCGCGTAGGTAGAGTGTCACCAAGCATAACCACCTGCCCCTCCAACTATAGAATGTATGAGCCATCAAACTGGAACCTTACATCATACTGATTGACCAAACCCTACAACCTAGACACTTGTACTTGCAATTTTGCTACATATCCTATAGTAGGTGTACTTGAAGCTACCTATCCTTGAGTGGCCAGAGTGGATGGTGTGATATAAGCAATAGCAGGATCCCCTAGTTGTATCCTGAGAGCATCTATCTTAGTAGTCCTAGCATCCAACTATGTCTATAGCAAATTTATCTAGGAAGTGATCTTATTTATCAAGGTCTAAATTGAGTATATCTAAGCCTAGCATAGAGTCCTATCCTCATCATACCCCCACCATCATGCCTATCCTACACTCATATGGATCTATGCTATAGCAATAGGGGTATCCATATCCATGATCTGATGGTGGGCTATATATAGCTCTACCCATAAGCTATGCACCTCATCTCATACTGGTGACTCCTTAGCATTAGGGGCATCCTCCTCACCCTCCTCCTCTTCCTATGGCCCATCTACCTATGTAGTAGCTTGAACCCACTTACCCTCTATATTGGGATGCACTCGTCACCCATGTGGGTCATTAAATGCAACCTTAGTAGTATATCTATCCCTAGAGTGGCCCAGAGGACCACCACCCTACCATAGCATAGAGACCCACAAATTTTCATAGGCCTCTATAGTCCTATCATATGCTATCCCCGTATCTCCTAGATCATCATCCTCATCTGTCAACTCTATCACCTAAGGCCATGCAAGTTGTATCTCTACCTTAAGGTGATGGTAGAGGACTGGCTCCTTTGGGATATCCTAGGTGAATCCAAACTACCTTGTCACTCGATAGTAGTGGAAGAACTCCCTCACTTTGGGCTTACGTCGAATGAGCCAATGGTCACATTGCATCTAGAACAAGTATCTTTTAGCCTCCTCCTAAGCTAGGTAACCCCAATAGGGCCTTTATATGATCTAACTCACCTGGAGTCCTATAAGTGAATCCATGTAACATTGTAGATACCCAATATGATATCTACTCTGATGAGTCTTTGACTTCCATGGACATATAGCACCATAACACTATGCCTCCATCACTACTACTGTAATCTCTAGGGGAAATAATTTAGGTCTATCTATCCTGATGTGCTCCCACCCCCAAATCTATAATAGTAGGCTACATCCAATGCCTACCCACCCTTGCCTAGTAATCCTATATAGCTCATCATAGAGTTGGGCCAGCAATGTGCTCCCCCATGCCATAATCAGTGGTGTAGTTTTGTCAAGTAGATCTTGAACCATCACCAGGAGGTTCCATGGGAACCTCACACTTGATGTGTTTGGTAATAGAAAATTATAGATAATGTTCATAAGAACGACCTGACACCATGAAAAGACATCCTGTCAAAACCAATAAGTAAATATAACTCTACCAAGCTTGATGTTACCTAGGGCATCAATGTGTCTATCACCAAAAAACCTCTAAAATACTATCTTCCTATCTATAGTTTCTGAAGAGGTGATGGCCCTTCCATCGAATAGGATCCTAAAAATATGGTAGAAATATTCAGGTGTCACCGTCATCTCCTAATAGAAATATGGAAAGTTTTATTCCTTGAATCCCATCAATGGACTAGAGTTATTAGGAAGGTATGGTCTGACATGGTCATCAGCAATCTAAAAATATAGTTAAGGCCCAAGGCCCCAAACCAATCCTAGTCCATGCAATCCAACTAGGGCAACAAATCCAATAGCAAATTATGCTCTTGCACCCATGTAGTCAAAGTCTAAGGTGCAAATCCAAATGCATAATCACCATAAAATTTCAAAATTTTAAAAATATCAATAAAATTAAAAAATTTGGCTAAAGTTTTTTATTCGCTCGTATCAACAGTAGCCACTATGGCTACCGCTGATGGCAACAGTGACTAACTACTAATGGTTATTTTTGACCATTGGGGTTTGAACCTAGACACCCAAAGTAATAGTAGCCCCCAATGGGTAAATTGGGAGCTACTGATGTCGACAACAACTATGAGAAGAACCACACATGAGGTTGTTTCTTGCCATAAAAATTACCCAAAATTAAACCCACCCATCTAAGCTAACCTAATGCTAAACCTAACTAAGGTGAGGTTCATTACCTATAGTTTAATGAGGTTATTTTAGCTTCATTAATTAGTGAGGTTCCTTTTAATGCTCAAATTACAAGTGAGAGATGAAGAATATACCTTAGGATCTCTATCTCTACCACTTGTGGAAGCTTCTTATTGATCTGCCATCATGGTACAAGAAATCTGGATAGCATTTCATATCAGATTCTCTCTCTCTTACCTCAAAGCTCTCACTATTTACTCAATCCAGCTGGAAATAATGAAAATTAAAAACCTTTATTTTTCTTATATATTTTTCATTTTTCCTCTGATCATTGATGATGATAGTGGGTGCAGATTAGGGTAAGCCTAGCCACTAACAATGATAGAGGCTAAGAAAATTACAAAAACTAGCCATGGCTATCGATAACAGTTAAGAAATACAAATAAATGCTCCTAATTTATCACCATGAGGAGCTTCAAATGGACAATTAAGAATATTTATCAATCCAAAATCATCAAAATAATAAAAAATCAAATTTCAAATATGCCTCATACCTAGTTATTTATTCTACACACTTGGCGGTTGTAGTGACTTGTGCTCCATGCAATCCAGCAAGATGAGTAAATTACCATAAGGCTATTTGAACCAAATTATTCATCGTTGAATCAAAATATTTGCACTTCAATCCTAAATGCCATGGAGGTCGGACTACTCCATGGGAACAAGGCATTCATTTATTTTCTTCTATGAAATCTTCATCAGACCATAAAACTTAGTGATTTAGCACAATCATAAATTGAATTGTTATCATCTTGATTTCCTAAGAAGGCCATTGTGGTCAGACTACTTCACGAGATAGATATGTACAATTACTATTAATAGTTGAAATCATAGTTGTAATAGGACCTGCCTAATAACAAATGCAATCATCTTGAATTGTCCAAATTATTCATCTTGGTCAAGTGACTCATCACTTTCATCACTTTTCCTTTCCTCATCGACTCATCGCTTGAGGGGGTAGTCATAATAACATTCATAATCAAAATCAACAATTGAACATTCAATCATGTAAATCATGTTTGTCTTATGAATCATTGCTAACATCTATCACAAGCTTACCCTTCTATTGGGGAAAAACATACATAATGAACTAAATATTTGGCAATCTATTTTTCAATCATTGTCATTCAAACAATTCATTTTGATTTCATGCAGATCACGTCCAAAGCTTTACTCAAAGCTAAGCCTTTCATTCCATTGGAAGCAATTATTTTGATATAGATGTCCTTTATGTGATTGGGGCATCTAACGTTGACCAAATCAATGAACATATATAAACTTATAATATGGCTCTAGGTGATCAATTTTTTCTCAACATCATATTTTTCCACACAATGCATCCAAATAGGAGTATCTATAGAAACCTAAAACATGTCATGTTTAGGAGACTACTCATATGGGCATCTTTGTAGACCATATAAATGATCTTGGACCTTTCCAATACCAAGAAATTATTCTAACCACTCATTTTAGGTATTTTAGGCCTATACAGTCTTAGTTTTTGACAACATCAATAGCTAAGATCCTAGTCATTGATGATCAGAGTGGCTAAGTGTTAATCGTACCTATCTATAATGACTAAGGGCAGCTTGCCCCTAGCCACACTAATTGAGATTGGCTAGCCTTGTAATGAACTCAAGCTCTGTGAGCTGAGCAAAATTGGTTGCAACAACCCAAATTGCAATGGTTTTGAGTGAGAGTGGCTAGCCTTGTAACAAAATCAAGATCTATGAGCTGAGAAAAATTAGTTGCAACAACCCAAATTGCAATGGTTCTCGAGCGGTTTTGGGCTACAAAGCTTCCAAAGGGTTCCTCCCAACTGCTCAGGCCAACTGATTCTTGATCTTGGCTTCCTTGAGAAGCCAATATTGGGATTTGGAAAAGTCTATTTATAGACCTCCCAAAGAGGTATTTAGGATGATGAATTGAATATAGCGAAGCCCTACCAAATTGTAGAGCCATTTCACATCACTTGAGAAGTAGTGAGATGTTGTCCAATTATAGTTTGACACTTGCATTTGCAACAATGGAGCTTCCAATAGCTTGAGGAGCAAGCTTGCCATTCCACATCAATCCATCATGAATTCAAGATATTTCAACCACAAATCTATGTTTAGACACCCAAGCGACCCTTGACCATCAATTCATCAAGGAAATTGAGCATCAACAAGCCAAATTTAAGAAGTAGAACACTTATCCTACAATCGTTGTATTCAATAAGGGCCCATAGGCTTAGTTGCTAACTGCAATAGTGACAAGGAGAGCCATCTACTATGAGCAATAGTGGCTAGGGTTTGACTTGTAATTTTTCTTGATTTAGTCATAGATTTCCTATTTTCTTCATGCATTCAGCTTTGTTTAGCATAGATTAATCATTTTTACTACATTTCTATGGTTCATTAGTAGTTTCATAGGTATATTTGCTTTCATTTATGCATTTCATGCATTCTTTACACATTAGCTTTATTTCTTGCATTTTCTTGGAAATAAGCCTCATCTTGAGAGGCATCATATGCTTTTAATGTTTCTTGTTGTTTCCTTGCACGTAGGTAACAAATATTTCCAAGGATAAGGCATCATTCAAGATCCTACCTCTTGAAATTAGAGAAGGAGGCATCTAGTAAGCCCTCAAGAAAAGTGGTGTTGAAGTGAAGACCCTTGAAGTGCATCTCTTCCTATTGAGGGGTCCATAAATTTTGTAATAGTTGTATCAAATTGAGGGACTCCCTAAGAGGGAGGAGTTGTAATCAATATTCATCATTATTAATAAAAGAGCACCCCCATTTCTTGAATATATTTTATCTTTTGCAATGATTACTTTATTTTATTATTATCAATTTGTTATATGTTTACAATAGTGTAGATGCATGGTTTTTACCTTTATACATAAATAAATTTAAATCCAATGTTAGAGTAAGTTGTGGTTGTCATCTAGGATGGTCAAAGTCACAACCATAACATTTTAATTTAAAGCATTAGATATATAAATATGGATAAGATATCTCATGCATAAGATTGATATTTAGTTATTTAATAGGATATCAACATGGTAATATTTATAAGGGATAACAATTTGCATGCCATAACTTGGACATAAATTAGAAATCATATTTGCACCCTTATATAGTAATAGGTAGAAATTAGTCTTATCATCTTGATTTTAATACCACAATTGTTTTGACCAAAAAATATTGATTTCTTGGTTATATTTAAATTGGGTCCTCTCCTTGAAGGTCAAGATATTTAATTGTATGAGCTCATTCAATTTTGTTAAGTCGTATAATATTATTAATTTAGAAAATTTAAACCTTCCTAAAAACTATTCCCCATATCATTGAAATATACACATATTTAAAGTATGTTTCTTGATCATCACTACATTTCATTATATTATCCCAAATCCCTAATTGTCATTAGATATATGATTACCCTATATTCAACCTTACCATTAAATATCAATCTCTAGATAGTATTAATAATCCCTGTAAAATCTTAAAATTTGATTACTTAAAACTCCATTTAATTTACCTTTTTGAATCCTCCACTCTACACATATTTCTTTCATTCATTTTTCTTGAGCTTATAATTTGGAACTTTAATAACCTATATTACCTTTATTTATGGTCATACATGATGTTCCTATACTAGATTGAATTGATAACTAAATAATACCATCGGTTGATGATGTGAAATCTATTAAGGGAAGACATAATTCTATTTCTAAGATATTAGTCAACATAGAATTCCTAAACTGATAATTGAGATATAAATATTACTATACCATGGTCCTAATCTCACTTTTAACCCCTAGATATTTCCCACTCTTAATTTTCCTAATAATTACACTCTTCCCTAGTGTCCATAATATAATACTTAATGCAATATATAGGAAATATTCTCCTTGCATGGGATAATTTATTTATATTTATATATGAAACATAAGTTGTATCCTTCCTAAGCTAGGCATCATGCCCTATTTTTTATGAGCATTCCTATATAATAATCACCTATATGAGTGGACCAATGGTTTGTTAACACAAATTCTACATGATTTGGGTTCTAAATTGGTATTTACACTTATAATTATAGTGATTATTGAATGTATGGAGATATGTTTAAACCACCAAATTATTTTCTAATGAAAAAACTTCTAGAATACAATAATAGAATTAGCAATTCAATAGTCCATGAAAGTAAACATCCATTGTAAACAATAATTCATATTCAATGCATGAAACACATAAATGCATATAATAGATTCCAAATTCTATATCAATACAATTCTTAGCCACTTATAGAGGGAAAAGTCTCTTAGCCACTTGGAGAGGGTTAAGTCTCATATGCTCAATAGAGGTGACTAATATTTAAATGTAAAATATGATTCCAACTACAATATGACTCTTCCTATCTATAGATTAAATCAATATTAATCCTAACACTAATGATCAAGGGCTAAATACCTTATCCTAGGGATTGAGCTAATAATAATTGTGATAGTCAATGTGTCCATATTCAATCCATTACATTGCTCCCCCATTTAGAAATATTTTTTATCAAAGCTAAAAAAGACTGTAAAATTCTCTCAAGCTCTCACATTACATCTTCTTTTAGAAGATCATGCCACTTGATGAGAGACTCCTAAATCTGGTGAGTTCAAAAAATGTAATTTTTATAATAGAGCACTAATTTTATATGGAGAGTGATTCAAGCTTTGTCATTTAGTGGAATCACTATTTGGACTTTGCCTTTTGTATAATAACCTATTTAAGACAAGAAATATAAAATATGGGATAGATACGAGAAGATAGTAGAAGCTCCAAGAGGGTCCATAAAAAAAATTAGGATCCAAATTGTAACTAGACTTGATATTCAAGTACAATTACTTATAGGGATGGAGTTGCATAAAGACCATATCCCCCACAACAAATTATTGCTTAAAATTATACAAGTCCTACTACTTCATGTAGATCTAGGTTTGGGTCAAATTATCTTTAATAAGTTGTAACACAAGCCATAATTGCTACAATTAATCATCCACCTAGGCCACCTTGTATGATCTTGGAACATATTCTACCATTAATGGAGGTTTTGAACATACCATACCTCAAATGGGGATATCTTGAGGGAAGAATGGTAAGAAGAATATTACCACCATTAGCTAAAGAGAGTGAATGAACCCAATGATATTTCTTACCTTATGAAATATAACAAAATTCAATACCCCAAACATTTGTTTATAATATCTATATCCATTTTATTGAAGATGATAAGAAGAGGACATATACAAATGAGTATCAATAAGATAAAACAATTGCTTCCAAAAATTACTAGTGAATATAAGGTCATGATCATTAATAATGGACTTGGAAAAACCATATAATTTAAAATCATAATTGGAAAATTACTAATAAGTGATATTGTAGTGTGTAAAATTGAGCATACTTGGCAAGGTAATCCGCTACCATAGATATTACTATATTTCCATAAAATTTGAAAATGACCTTAATTATATCCATAGAAGTGTCCTCCTATTGGTGATCAATATTAAGCAAGGGTTACATTAAAATTAGAAGATTTAATAATTTCCTTCTTGTTGCATTGGCATACTTCACATTTGACCATAACATTCTTGACATCTTATTTTAATCCTTTATAAGAAAATAATTACTTCACTTGCTAGTATATTTTTAAGAATCTAGAATGTCTAGCAAAAGCAAATGCATGCAATTCTCGGAGGACGCTAGTATTAAAAGTCAAGGATGCAAGAAGATAAATGAAATTCTTCTTATACATAAACCCATCAATATTTAATAAAAAACAAGGTAGAAAACATCTAGAATCTACTCAAATGATGCTATAAATCTCTAGGTTAGAAATCTAGTTCTTCTAAACTAGGAAAGCTATTGTGTAAGAGGACTAGAGATGATGATTATAACAATGACATCCTTATGTTTGTGAGACAAATAATTAACCACCATATTCTCCTTTACCTTCTTGTATTCAATGAAAAAATCTTACTTCAAGAGCGTTATCACCCATCTATTCAATTCATGATATAAGAGATGTTATTCTAGGAAATACATAAGACTAGTATGGTTTGTCTTGATGATGAATTGGCATTCTAATAAATAAGTCCACCATTTCTCTATGACATGAATAATAGATAATATTTTCTTCTCATAAGTGGATCAACCTAGATTCTTCTTAGATAGATTCTTCCTTTCAAATTCCAAGGGGTTTCTATCCTATACCAAAATAACTCCAATAATTGTATCTAAAGTTTCACATTCAATAATAGTGTTTGTCAAAATCAAGATTGGCCAAAATAGGGGTGGTATACATAGCCTTATTTAGGGCATGGAAGACTTTGAAAGCCAATTTAAACCAAACAATTATATCTTTCTTAGTGAGAGTAGTAGTAATATTACCATAGTTATAGATAAATTTTCTATAAAACCCTATGAGACCTAAAAAATCATAAAGTTGCTTAAGGGATTTGGGTAAGGATAAGTCTTGCATGGATTTGATTTTGTTTGAGGCATTATTTGTCCCAAGTATTCTACTTCATGGATCCTAAAGGAAGACTTGGATCTTTTGGAAAATAGTTTTTCATTTTATAAGATGTAAATAATTTGGTCCATATGAACTAGATGAGCTTCCCAAGATTTGTTGTAAGTTAAAATATTATAAAATAAGACTAAAAAAAACTTGCAAAAGAAGGAAGAAAGAAAAAATTCATAAGGCTTTACAAAGTAGAATAAACATTGGTGATAGAAAAAGGAATGACTAAGAACTCATCATGAACCTCCTGTGTGTTAAAAGTACTCTTGGGGACATCCTCTTCTCTAACATTAATTTGATAGAACCTAAATTGCAAGTTTAGTTTTGTAAAGTATTTAGTACCATGTAAAACATCCAACAAATCATCTATAACATGAATTAAAAATTATCTTTGATGGTGATATTAATAAGAGGTCAAAAATTAAGACAAATACACCAAGAGTTGTCCTTATGCCACACTATAACCACTAGAGAGAAATAATGGATGATGCTTGGATGTATGATTCCTTGCTCCAAAATTTATTGGACCAACTTCTCAATATCATGTTTTTGGGTTAGGGATAGTGGTAAGGATGCATGTTAGGAGGTTACCTTCTTGGAACTTGGTAGATGGTATAATCATATGTGCACTTAGGAGGAAGAACCATGCTCTCACCAAAGATATCCATATAATAATCCATATTGTTCCACAAGTCTAAAGAAAGAGTTGTATGAAGCAACTATGAAGACTAAATTTCTATGCAATTGACGTTGATAAAGAATCCATGACTTCCATTTTTAAATATATTTTCCATGTTATGGGAACTAACCAACTTGGTGGGAATAAGTTGAGTTCCTTAGAGATAAATGAAATTCTCATTGTCTATCCACTTGATATATAGTTGTTGGATATTACCAAGTTGAGATAACCATTATGTTCCCAAGATGCCATCTATACTTCCCATGTTTATGGCAAATATATTTTCAAATAAAGTATAATAACCCATTTGGATGTTCAATTTAGTTGTTAAATCCATACATTGAGTAATGAACCCATTTATAATAAATAATAAAAAATTATTCTATTTTGAAGTATTGATATAAAATTCCAAAGACTTTATTGCATTTCTATCAATAAAGTTATAAATGCTACATGTAGTGAAATTTTTACTAAGGATAAATTCTTGCCCCATGAGAAAAACAAGAAATAACTACCACTTGATCCAACTAGATGAAGGGACCTAAATCTCCATCCATATACCAAGTAGCTAATTCAAAGAGAACACCTACAAGGGATGGTCTGAGCTAAAGACTGATAGCATGCTTGAAGATCTCCCCATATTGAGGTAAAATTATCCACCTAGATTAGGCCATTTTATCATTCCTACTGGTGATTAAACCTCATCCCATTATCAAGAGGAATGCTCAAACCTTCTCGATGGTGACTAAAAGGATTCCCTTGATTATGAGACCTCCAAAAACTTGGTCCACTAGGACCCACCTACCTAACTAATAGGAGGGCCCTAAGACTGGGCTATTTTCCTTTAGTAATTAGGTTGTTTCACTCCATATATCTAGGGGTAATTTATCAAGGGTATGAAAAACATACCCATTAGGGGAAACCCAAAAGCCTTAGAGTAAAAGAATAAACATGACCAAAAGAGTCAAGTAAGGACTCAATAAGACCAACATACCTTTTTGACCTTCATCAAGATCCCCTAGAGGTTCATAGGTGGGAGAGGTGATAAGAGCATGAAAAACACCAGGGATTAGAAGTATGCCCTTCGAATTAGGCCTAATATAATCATGTGTGAAGGTATTCTAAAAATAATAAGCTATTAGCAAAGAAAGAGAACATCAAGAACAACATCAATTATACCATGGGATAACCAAATGCAAATAGGAAGGATTACTAGAGTGATTGGGTCACTGAAGAGGAGTTCCATATCCAAACCTTTATTGAGATCTGATAAGCTAACACAAAGAAAAGGTGGATCATAAAGAAGGATTGAGAGCCAAGTAAATGCTAGGTCATGGTCACTAAAGTGACCTCATCAAACAAAGCCAATACCCAAGCTTGTTCCTCCATGAAGGAGGGAGGGTGTATTAAATAACCCCTATGAGGAGAGGACCATACTACCAAAGGAGGATTTTATGGTTATTTAACCCAACTAAGCTCTGGACTCTCCAAAAATTAATGCAGTGTAGTTTTCTTGATCCTACAACTAGATAATATGACATCAATGATCCCGTACATACCCATTTTGGGGGGATATTTTGAATTTCAAACATTACCTATAAATATTATAAATAGTAGTTTTCTTAGACAAAAAATGAGAATTGAATTTTGTTATTGTGTCAAGTATCTAACCCATGGCATTGTCTCTCTCCCTTTTCTATTTTACTTCTCATTCTAGACTCAAGCCTTTGGCCAGCTACATGTATAATCTGACAAGCCCCTTTTGATTATACACAATATATCTTATGTTTGTACAGTTTATCCTATGTTCAATTTTACTATTTTTCTTGGTTCATGTGTTCATTAATCCCACTGATTTGTAATATGGAAATTGCATTCTCTTAGCACATCGCCATCCTTAGATAGGATTTATATATTTTGTTTGATGTAATTTATCTTTTGTAATTTTTTTTTAGAAATTTACTTCAATAATTATTTTCTATTTTCTCCCCTTCCTTTTTCCTAAATAATTTAAGTAGATTAGGCTAGCATAGTACCAAAAATAATATGAGAAATAAAATATTACGTCTTAATAAGGAGTTGACCTTGATAAAAATCTAGTTCATTTTATGAAGCTACATCCCACACTTCCCCATACTTCCTAGGAATTATGTACCTTGCATGAGGTGTAGGACACTAGATTCACCCACTTCACAAAGGTGAAGAAGCCAAAACCACACCCAAAAATTGCAACAAAGTCTATTTTGTCATGCAATCACAGGATTTCCTTTGTAAGCAACATGACATATGGACAAGTTTTTTAGAGTGTGAGTGCCACACTTTAATTTAGCTCAAATACAAGATATTTCATGAATCCATGATAAATTTGGTCAAATTTAGCCAAATTCTATTTTGTCACATGATCACGGGACTTTCATTGTAAGTAGAGTGGTGGATGGACAAGTCTTGGAGTGTGAGCATCACACCCTAATATGACTTGAATCCATGAATTTTTCATGAATCAATGGTCAATTTGGCCAACTTTGGACAAATCCAATTTTGTAGTACGACTACGAGTTTTTCTTTGTATACGATGTGACCAAGAGAAAAGGGAGAGAAGATGCTCAAAATGCTAAATTTTCCAAATACCAAGGGTAAAATAGTTATCAACCAAAGTTATTTTTGTCATGTGGTTGTAGCATTTCCTTTGTAAGTAGTGTAGAAAAAATAAAATCTTTGTATGAAGTATATGACCTGTAGCCACAAGCAATATTTGAGTTACAATCAAAATGGTCAAACTAATATTATCAATGAAATTTAGCATGGCCTAGATCATTCTCAAGATTATTACCAACATTTCAATTTTGAAGAGGTGACACATGATTGTGAGCTAGGATATCCAAAAGAAAATTAAGTCCCAAAACCATTGATTTCCTCAACACCATGGTTATACTGGTCAAACAACTCAAAATACAAAAATCAAGTGCAGTAATGAGGAAATATGAGAAAATGGATGTAATTTCTCATGATTGTGGGAAAATCGAGAAAAGTATGAAAATTAAAATCCAAGTCATGAATGTGAGCTAAGAAACACACCAATTAAGGTCTAGTTGATCATGGTAATCCACACTCAAATCAATGGTGGATGTTGAATCTTATAAAAAATAAAATTTTTAATAATATTTTCATGTGGCCACGTGATAAGGTTAAAAACTAAGATGAAACAAAATATTAAGGAAGCTGAATCACCAGGGAATATGAAACATTTTGATCTAGAAGCTTCTAGAGGAGATTGATCAACAAGATTCTATTGTAGATATATGGTGATGAAGATGTTGCAAGAACAAGGGATGGTGAAGATCATTTATTTTCCTGGTTGAGTGTAACTATTTCAAGAAATATAGTTGGAGGCCACCAAGCTCATAACAACTTGTAGAGAATCAAACACACTCTAATAACATCCTTGTAATGCTCATAATAAAAAACAATGTAAAAACTATAAATAGAGGTTGAACCCCCACTTTGAAGGGTTGGTTAAGAAGCGTTTGCTTGCACTACTATTGTACTTCTCCTTCAAATAAATAGAAGAAGCATTACTTGGAATGTTTATCTCAGACTTACATCTTCTTTATCTTCTGATAATAAGCTTGTGAAGTCATTTCTACTACTACTACTACTATGGTTAGTTTATTCTACTAATTTGGATTGCTAACTTAGATAAAATTGGAGTGATTCATATTAGAATGTATGCTTAGAAGAATTCATTTATATTAATCTGAGTGTTAATATAATTCTACTAATTTGGATTATTAATACCTTAGATGTTTGGAATTATTCTTGAAGTATGCAACTACCTTGTTTTAATATTGAATATGGTTAGTTGTGAATGTTGTTAGTTTCAATATTTTTTCTTTAATTTGATCTAATATAGGGTCTCTGTAGAATCCTATGTTGTTAGCTTCATTTGTCCACTTTATATTTCACATTCCTTAACCCTTTACCTCATCCTTATCCCTAATATTTTATCATTTAATTTGAGCTTAGAAGAGTCAACATTTATTATGTTGATAATGAATCGTCCTGCTTTGGAGGTTGAGTCAAAGTAGTTTGATTCATCCAATGTTGGGTTTGGGTTATAACTAGTGGACACTCACCTTCAATACTAATTATTAGATGATAGTTATAGTGCATCACCATCTTGGTGTCAATTTGATTCATAACAATTTTTGGCATACCCGATGGAACCTTTGACATGAGTATTATCTCACATTAAGTGAAGATTAGTCCCACTGATTGTTTTATTTCTTAGAGGAATCAAGGATTAGTGGATTTCCTTGACCTAACAAAGTGGAGAAATTAAATTCACTTGGTGACTCCCTAATTTTAGAAACCTAGAAACCCCTATTTATCATAATTATATTTCATGTTTACCAGGTTGACTGCAAAAAATAGCCAAGAACTAGTACCTTTCTTTGAGATATTTTCAAGAAATACCAGACATTAAAATTACCCTTATTTTAAATCCACATTTGATGATATTTATTCAACACTAACTTCTCAAATATCCCCTAATACCGATACACCTGATAATCCAATCGAAATGGCTCAAGAACAAGATGCTAGCCAACGAAATTTTCCAAACTAGAATACTTTTGGTTGTTTAGGTCTCCCACATATGAATTATATTCCTCATATTGCATTGAAAGTTATACCTAATTTTGAAGGTTTTGGTAAAAATTCCCATGAATATTGTAAATATGTTCTATCTATGGCATCCATCCATAACATCAAAAATGAATATGTTATTTCCAGATTTTTAGAATTATCTTTTAGAGGTAAAGTTTTGCACTAGTTTGGGACCCTTGAGGATAATAGAATTTTCTAATGGGCTAATTTAGTAGGTCATTTTTGTTGAATAATTTAATGAGTATGTAGATCCTTTCTCACTTCTAACCCAATTTACAGTCATACAAAGACATCCTCAAGAATGTATCTCTAATTTTAATATAAGATTCAATAAAACCTGGAAAAGAAATCCCCATGAATTTAGACTAGTTGCCTCTTTGGCTTATATGTATTATATCATATCCCTTAGTCTAGACTTAGGCTTAAAAACACAATAGTTAGTGGTAACTTCTTTCCCATAGGTTTATAAAATGACCATCCATGTAGTTACATACTAATAACCTAATATCAATGGGTAGATTACCTCCCAAGTTTGTTATACCTTACTACCCTAAAATTACTCAGCATCCTTCTCAATCAAAAGCAACATCACTTCCTCCAATGGATCTTCAACCATTATCAACATAGTTTCCTTTAATGGCTCCAATTTCACCTTCCAAACCACCATTTGCTTCAATACTTTTCCCTCTTCTCCCAACTCAAGGGCCTCAAGAATCACCCTTATTGCTTGATATTCAAAATACCTTGAAAAAAATTAACAAGGTAAATGCAATGAAAAAAATGAGGTAGAAAAATCTCAACAAAGAAGATTTCCATAAATCAACAAAAATAAAAGGTTGGATACAAGTAGTAGTATAGGGCCCAATATTAACATTAATCATGAATATCAAGAGACAACTCTTGAAACCAGTGGGTATGCTTGGTGTCTTGTGTGCAATGATCCTCACAGCCCTGATACTTGTGTCATGTATCAACACCATGTGCAAAAAGCCATAGAAAATGTAGAAAGAACCCAAAAGATAAGAGTGAACATGCTTTCAAAGCATGAGAAAATAGTAGTCATACAAGATCCCTCAGAATAAAAGGCCATATCTGTGTTGACATGGTCAAGAAAGAAACCATTGTAGGTTGATCCATCAAAAATGGGACAATTTCAAGTTCATTTTCAAAAGAAAATGGAACAACCATTATCAAATAATGATAAATTTCCACTTCCACAGGAAGGAGCAAAGAGCTATCCAGTATCCAAGGAACAAGGGAATGATAAATCCACCCAAAAATAAGGTGATCAAGAAAAGTTGAAGGAAAAAATAGGATTGAAATATGAAGTTAAATAAAAGTTAAAGTTTCCTTCTATCACTAAGAGACAATGAATTGAACCTACCCAACAATATAAAAGAAAATTTGGGGAGTTAGATAAGAGAAATGAGAAGGTTCCTTCAAAAAATTGACTTCAATATTATAGAAGAATTGAAGAGAACCCCTTCCAAAGCAAGTTTGTATGATACACTTTTCATTCCTGGTTATATTGATCTATTAAAATATTCTTTGAATAGAAACTCTCAAGAAAAGAGATTGCTATTGTGTTCAACTTAGCACATGACCAAGAAAAGATAATCCCAACAACATTAATAAGTAAGCCTACTCCTTTTTATATTTCCTTGAGGATGGAAGGATGAGTTGTTCACAACTACATGATAGACTCAAGTTATTCAACCATAGTTATGTCAAAAGTAGTTTGTGAAGAGATGGGTATGGAATATACCTGTTCTTGCCTAGGAGTTTTGCAATTAGATGGGATACTAGTTAAGGCCATAGGGGTAATTAAGGATGTTCTAATGAAATTACATAGAGCACTACAGGTAACTATAGTACAAGAGATAGTGGTAATTGATCTATAACCTTACTTTGGTTTATGCCTTTCAAGAGAATTCACCGTCAAGTTAGGAGGATATATGTATTTGGACTACTACTATATGATGCTTCTTCACAAAGGCAAAATAGTTAAGATAGTTCCTAAAAAAATAGTAGCCTATCATATTGAGAAAATTGAGGAAGACATGTATAATCACTCTATAATGGAGGAACCAAAATTAGTGGAGATCCTTGAGGATTTGGAAATTGAAGATGAGTTACCTTTCAAGGAATATCACAGTTTACTTGAAATTGGAATGGGTACCTACAACATTTATTCTAAAAAAAGAGAAAAGGACTCCTAACCTATCCAATCAGACCTTAAGAGAATAAAAAATTTGTACAATGCACTTTGATGGAGTAAGATGTAAAAATGGGGTTGGATCTAGCATAGTTTTGAAATCCCCTTTAGAAGCAGTGAAGAGTTTTGCATTTAGGTTGACTCGGTATTGTACTAACAATACTGTAAAATATGAGGCCTTGTGCCTAGGTTTGATTCTAAAAAATAATATGGGCATTAAAATATTAGATATATATGGTGAATCTAAACTTATGATAAATTAGGTTACAAAGAAGTGCAATAATAAAAACCATTACTTAGATACATATAGGAATAGAGTATGGGACTTGATGGCTCAAAATATTCATTATATTTCTAGATAGCAAAATATTTTTGCTAATTCCCTTGCTATAAAAGGTTTTAATTTCAACCCATCTTCAAATTTTGAGTCAATTAAGGACAAGAGGGTTAAGATATTTTTTAGTCCCTTAGTTCCAGATAGACAAATATTTTGGTAGGTCTTTGAAAATGATGACCATATTATTGATTTCTTAGTTAGAGAGACCTATTGTTCTAACTTTCAAGAAGATATACCTCAAGAAATGGAACAACAAGATATCATATAGTTGAAGAACAATCATATTCCTAAGGGTTTGATCACATTAGAGAGTCTCTTTGATAATGAAGATGGTAAAAAATCTAGAACTATGAATATTGATGATGAAGTTTATAGAGAAATAAAAATTGGCAATGATAAAATATTAAAGCTGGTATTCAGTTCTCCCTAGAGGAAGTTGAAGAATTGAAAGCTTTATACCTCCAGTATCAAGATAGTATAGCTTGATCATATAAATATTTGAAGGTATATGATAAAAATGTAATCCAATATACCATTGAGTTAGTGCTTGAGGTAAAACCATTCAGAAAAATATAGATACCTATCAATCCTAATATTAAATCCATCATGATACAAGAATTACTCAAGCTTCTAAAGGAAAAAATAGTCTATCTTGTTAAGCATTCGATATGGGTAGCCAATTTGATACCCATGAGAAAGAAGAATGGAGACATTTGCCTATGTGTTGATTTTAGAAATCTAATAAGGCATATTTAAAATATCACTATCCCTTTCCTTACATAAATCTGATTTTTCTTCTCTATTAGATGGCTTCTTTGGATATAATCAAATTTGGGTAAAATGTGAAGATCAATTTAAGATTGCTTTTACTAAAAAATGGGTTACCTTCACCTATAAGATAATACCTTTTGGTTTATCTAATGTAGGATCCACTTTTCAAAGGGTTATAGACTATGATTTTGGGGATTTTATAAATAAAATCATTCTTATCTATCTAAATTATATGACTATGTTTTCTCATGAAAACCAGGCACACTTAAAACACTTACAATTGGTTTTTCATAAGTGTAGGGAATTTGGTATATCCCTTAACCTAAAAAATATAATATTTGTAGTTCATGAAGGCAATTTACTAGGGCATGTGGTTTCCAAACAAGGAATGTCAATAGATCTAGATAGAGTGAAATCCATATTGGCCCTTCCTCTTCCCATAATTAAAAAAACCTTACAATATTTTTTTGTGCAGATCAACTTTGTAAGTAAGTTCATATCAATTTTTGCTAAAATTATTAAGCCCATTTCAAAGCTTCTTAAAAAAAATATTGAGTTCAAATTGAATGATAAGAGGAAGTAGGCTTTTGAATTGATCAAGTAGGCCATTGCTACTACCCCAGTACTAGTAAACATAGATTTTAGTAAAGACTTCATCTTATATTATTATGGAGCTAATGAGAGTTATGTTGTAGTACTAATATAAAATGATGATGATGGAGATGAACAACCCATTTTTTTATAATGTTAGACTCTCCATGAATACCAAAAAAAATACAATTCTATTAAGAGGTAAGTATTTGCAATTATGAAATCATTAAAAATGTTTAGACAATACTTGGCTCAAAGTAAGACAATGGTGTATGTAGTTCATCCAGATGTCAAAAGATTCATATTACAAGGTGATTTGGGTGATAAAAGAGTACGTTGGATTACTAAGATACAAGAATATAATGTAGAAATACATCCTACAAAGCTAGTTAGAGGTAGAGCATTATTTCAAGGACTAGCAACAATAGTTGGCTTAGATCATATGATCACTTGTCAATCATCAGGATTAGACCAAGAAAGAGATGGTGTTTTAGAGATTTTAGATTATATATACCAACTTACAAACTACTTTCAAATAGAGGTATGCCCTCAAGATCTAAATGCTTCATAGAGAAGAAGATATAGACTCCAAGCTTTGAAATATGTCCTCTTACCCAAAGGAATATATAGAAAGAACCTTGATGGAGTTCTACTAAAATGTGTAAAGGATGATCAAAAGCAAAGTGTTCTAGATGAATTTCATGAAGGACTATTAGGAGGACATTATTTAGGAAGGATAACTGCTATGAAGATAATAAGAGTAGGATATTATTGGCCTACCATTTTTGCTAAAACATTTGAAATAGCAAGAACTTGTGATAAGTGCTAGATGTATGTAAGAAGAAATATAAATGCATCTTTTCCCTTCAAGCCTATTCAAGTAGAAGATATTTTCCAACAATGGAGGCCAGACTTCATTAGAATGATCAACCCTAATTCTTTAGTTGGTCATAAGTATATATTGATTGCTACTAATTAATTTACTAGATGGATTGGAGTAGTACCTACAAATAATATTGATCAAGAAGTTGTGATTGATTTCATTGAAAGCCTCATTACAAGGTTTGCCATACCTGATGCTCTAGTAAGTGATAATGGTCCATATTTTATTGGAGCAAATTTCTTAGAATTTACAAGTAAATATAAAATCTACTTGAAGAACTCCTCAAAATATTACCCTCAAGGAAATGGGCTGGTAGAATCTACTAATAAGGATTTACTAAGGATTCTGAAAAGAGCACTCAAGAATAATAAAAGAAGCTAACATCTAATTTTGGATTAGGCATTATGAGCATACAAAATTACTATGAAGAATTTGATCAATTCATATCCTTATGCATTAGTGTATGGAAAATGTTAGCTTTTTGTAATGTGTGTTATGGGAGAAAGCAATCACAGGATGCAAGATATGAAAAAATGTAAGATAATGAAATTTTACAATAACACTAAAATATACTATTAATGGAAAGTTATGGAAATGTTACAATGTGGTATGGAGGAATGGGAACTCCAGACCTTATGCTAAATAAATACATTATACTCCATCACCAATATATATGGTGATCTACCTATTATACCTACTACTACCTACAATGTTATACAATCACTTACTATGAAGCCCTTTATATAGCAATATGGATTCCTTGGCCAACACTCTACCTAGTTGTACAAGGGGACACCTTGCACATTGATACTTGCACTTTTTTTACATTACTTGAAGTAACTAGCTAACTACCCCCTAAACTAATCTTCTACTCTAGCTATGTACCAAAGGTGGTACATTTACATGACCCAAATGATGTAATATACTCTAAATCCCCCTGTATTACATTATTTGGGTATTGAAAACTTTATTCTTCAATATGGATCTTCTTCTCTTGAATAGTGGAAATTGTATTCTTCTTCTCCGCTTACTAGAATCTATCCAAGTAAGTAGTTTGTATCTTCACACAAGACCGAGAATGCTTTGGCTAAAGACTCCTCCAATGCTTGAGTCTGAGTATGTCTATCTAGTTCTATTTTTGTGGTTTCTTCTCTATTCATATCTTCTTTGCTATGTTCTCTCTTAGTATACCTTTTCTTCCTCTTCCTCCTTGTCCTACGATTTTGTATTAATACTAGTGGAATTTTTGTTTCATGATGAGTTAGTCTATCATCACAATAATATTGATTTGAATTGCTAGTTTGTTTCATGTGTTGAGCAAGTACAAATACAATTAATGATAGGTAAATCATCAAACATTCCTTTGGTGTGAAAATGACCAATTTTTGTGTATTCCACCATGTTGTAAAGAGAACCTCATGAAGATATCCAATTAATGTTGTAAAGCTATCCTCTTTTGCCTCCTTAAGGAATGAAGAGAATATTTCTTTATCGCTAGTAGATAGATACTCATATCCTTCAAGAGTATCTATTAAGTTTTGAGAGTAGAATTCTACTTCATGGAATAGTTCTATATTATTAAAAGCATTTATTAATATCTCATCCATATTTGATTGATCTTGAAGTGGGCTTATTTAGTTCTATAGAGACTTTGAGAATGGAGTATTTTAAGTAGTCTACCTTGTGACTCCCTATTTTAAAGTATGTGAACTAATTTGATGAAACCTTTCTTGAACTTGATTTTTATATGAAAGATGATGATGGGTGGGAAGTCCTATATGGGAGAGCACGAGAGCGGCAGCAGTTCAAACCATGGACACAACAGAGCAGTCGGAGGGCACCTGGGGTCTAGAGGTACGGAGGTGTCCTTGCCAAATGAAGGAGAACGGATTGACGACGATGTCAGTCGGGGTAAGGACCCACTAGAAAAATGGGGGGGTGGGCCATAGAAGTTGTATGCCCAGGCAGCAGCTTTAGAAACCCTAAGCAATTTTTTTATCAAGGAGTTGTTTTCGACTGGGGATGAACTAGACATCCCGGTGGAAGTACTCTCAAGATTCATGGAGTATGAGAAGTTTACCCTCATAGGTAAGTTCATTGGTGGCCATCCCGACATGGAGACCATTCGCAAGTGGGCGACAAGCAAATGGAGGACCTCTGGGCATATGGAGTTGGTGGTCCTATCCCAAGGTTTTTTTGCTATTAGACTAAACAACAAGGAGGACTATTGTAAAATCCTGGCTGGTGGCCTATGGTTTCTGGGCCATAGAAGTCTGTTCCTTAGGAAGTGGAGCATGGACTTCAATCCTGACACCCAGAACATCAACATTACCCCAATATGGGTTAGGCTCCCGAGTCTTCCCCTCTTTGGATGGCATGAAAATGTAATAAGAGGTATTGCTCGCTCCATAGGGGAGTTGGTCACCATTGACCCCCCCACCCGAGCTCGAACAAGGTTCGTCCAAGCCCATTTTTGCATGTTGATGAATCTGGAGGTGGAGCTCCCATCCTCCATCACTCTTCAGTCTGGAGGCACCGTTCTTCAAAAACAAGCTATTGTCTATGAGAATAGGCCAGCTTTCTACCCCTAGTGCCACTCTTAAGGGCACCTCCAGACCAATTCTCCTCTTCAAAAATTAGGTAAGCAGAAGTGTGAAACCTGTAACCCCCTGGAACATGGCAAAGGCCAGGCGAAGCAATCAAATATTTCAAATGCGATGGGCCATTCTCCTGGCCCCTCCAGAGACCATGGTGAATTCTCCCAGCCTGATGAGAATTTCACCCTCCAAACGGACCCTGTGTAGTTTGGAGAAAACACCCAGCTAGGAGCAGACTCCCACCTGGAAAGCCATTCATAGGAGGAGGACTGGACTCCCTCCCAAAATTTCACTCAGTATATTTCACCCAAGCTCCAGGACCAGGGCCACCCTGATTTCAACCAGTCATAAAAATTGCTAGAAGACTACCTCCTAGGTAGGAGGGGTGAACAGTCTGGTCACATTAGCCCTCAAAATACGAGGAGCCAAAAGCAAAGTGTGGATTTTGGTAGTGAGAGGAAGCAATGCAATCCTCCTAACAAATACAGACAAGACAAAGAGACAACGACAGATGTTGCAAATGGAATCCAATGTCTGCTAGTTCTAGATGACTCTGATATTCAGACGGATGAAGCGCATGTACCAAAACCTCCCTACCAATAAGGAAGGAGAGGCAAGAAGAAACTCAAACTATCCAGATGAAAGTTCTCTCATGGAATGCAAGAGGACTAAATGGAGGAACCAAACGAAGGTTAGTGGCTGATCTCCAAAAGAGGACCAACCCTTCCATCTTAATTTTGCAAGAGACCAAGACCGATGCTATCTCCTCTGATAAAGTTGCTAAGGCCATTTGGGCCAAGGTAAAATTTCTATCCAGCCCTACAGTGGGAACAGTGGGAGGGCTCATGGTTCTATGGGATCCAGTGAGTGTTGAGGGCAACTTGCTATCAACCTCCAATAGGATTATCAATGTGTTGTTCCATTCCAAAACCACCAATTTTTCTTGGATTCTGTCCAATGTTTATGCTTCGAATTCTGCAACGGAGAGAGCAAAAATGTGGAAGGCTATTTCCTAGATGAGGGAGAATTTTAGTAATTTTCCTTGGGTCTTAGGGGGGGACTTCAACTGTCCCCTTCATCCATCTAAAAAAAAGGAGGGTCCGACCATTCCAGCCGCAGTTTGGAGGACTTCAGAGATTTTGTCTCTACTAACAGCCTGCTTGACATCAAACTCAAAGGGGCATCCTTCACATGGAGCAACAGAAGGATTGGGAGCATCCTGATTCAATTCAAGCTCGACAGATTTTTCATTTCCCAAGAAGCTATTCCCATCCTTGGTGGTGCAACTCTCTCGACCCTACCAAGGATTGGGTCTGATCACAACCCTATTTTTTTGGAGGTGAACAACGGGCCCATTTTTAAGACCCCCTTTAGATTTGAATCCATGTGGATTTCTCATAAATACTTCAAAGGATTGGTTTCATTGTGGTGGCAATAGGAGGTGGGAGGAAACGCCCCTAAGAGAGTGGCTTTAAAACTCAAAATGGTCAAAGAGAGGCTGAAAATATGGAATAAAGAGGTTTTTGACAACATTTTTGAGTCCAAAAGGTCCATCTCGAAGAATCTAAAAGTTTTGGAGGAGAGGATGGAGCTCAAAGGTTACACCGAGGGTCTTAGGGAGGAAGAACGAAGTCTTTTGGTGGATTACCATTCTATTCTTGCAAGGGAGGAAACCTTTTGGCGCCAGAAATCTAGAGACCTTTGGTTGAAGAATGGAGACTCCAACACGAGGTTTTTCCATGCGTCTACCATGAGGCATAGAGGGGCCAACAAGATCAGAGAAGTGTCTTGCAAGGATGGGTGCGTAACCAGGGAGATAGAGGAAATCAGGAGCAAAGCGGTTGACTTTTTTTAGGACTTGCTTGGCACACCTCCTGACAGCAACTTTCAAGTCCAAAAATCCTTGCTTGCCAACTTTTTGACTAAAGTCCCCCATGAGGTAAGCATCAAGCTTCTGGAACCTTTTTCATCATCTGAGATTAAAGAAGCTTTGTTCTCCATGCAACCAGACAAGGCCCCTGGCCCCGATGGTTTTCCCCCCCATTTTTTCCAAGTCATGTGGGATGTTGTGGGTCCGGATGTGTGCGAAGCTATTCGAGATATTCAAGCCTCCAGATCCATTCACCCGAAACTCAATTCCACCTTTCTTGCTCTCATTCCTAAGTCTCCAGCCTACAAATTTTTTTTGACTACCGGCCCATCAGCCTGTGCAATGTTTTTTATAAGATCCTCACCAAGTCTATAGCCAATAGACTAAAACCCGTTCTCCCCCTCCTGGTTGATCCTTGTCAGGGAAGCACTGTTAAAGGTAGAAATATTCTTGATGGTGTCATCACTGTCCATGAAACTCTTCACTCTACTTACCACTCCAAGAATGCTACTCTTTTCCTTAATATTTACATGAACAAAGCCTTTGACTGGGTTGATAGAAGGTTCTTGTGCGTTGTCCTCCTCAAGTTTGGCTTTCATCCTCACTGGATTGACCTTGTCTATAGCTGTATATCCACTCCCTTATTTTTTGTCCTAATCAATGGGTCCCTTGCTGGGTATTTCCAAAGTGCCAGAGGCCTCAGACAAGGTGACCCTTTGTCTCCCATCCTCTTCATCCTTTTGGTGGAGGTTCTGAGCTGGTCTTTGAAAGAAGCTCTTCGCCAGAACAAGATTTTCGGCATTCTGCCGACTTCTAGAGTTGAACTTGTCACTCATCAGAAATTTGTGGATGACACCCTCATCTCCACTGGGGCATGAGTTACCTAGGCCAAATCACTCAAGCGGGTCCTTTCCCATTATGAGCAAGCTATCGGGCAAAAGGTCAATTACATCAAGAGCAAAATTTATTTTATTAACACTCCCTTGCGTAGGCAACTTTGTATTGCCAAAATTTTAGAATGCACCATTGACTCCCTACCTACGTCTTATCTGGGGTTGCCCTTTTCTTGCAATGTCCATGCCAGTGGAGGTATGTGGAACATGATCCTAGAATGCCTTCACAAGAAACTTGGCACTTGGAAGGGCAAACTCCTGTCACAAGCCAGGAAAGCCACCCTTACCAAAGCTTGTCTTTAGGGGATTCCAACCTACTTTATGTCGATGTTCATGCTTCCAGCCTTTGTTCACTCCAATATTGAGAAGATTCAAAGGACCTTTCTATGGTTTGGCAATGAAGAGAAATCCATAATTCCTCTTATTTCCTAGGACAAGGTTTGTTCACGAAAAGACCAAGGCGGCTTGGGGATGAGGAGATCAAGACTTATGAACTTAGCTCTGATTGCAAAGCATGCTTGGAGGATTCTAACTAGTGACCCGATGGAGTGGGTTAAGCTAGTCAAAAGGAAGTATCTTGGCCCCAATTCTTTTCTTGACGCTGAGACCCCTCCCAAAGCATTGTCTTTTTGGAAATCTGTGCTCCAAACCCGTCATTTGATCAGCTTGGGAGCCCACTCGATTTTGGGTGATGGCAACCTCATCATTTTTTGGAAGGACATGTGGGTGACTAAAGAAGCCCTTGGATTGAGGGCGGACCTTGTTGGGCTGAGAGACCAAACCGACCCAAACTCCCAACTCAGGGTGGTGGATTTCATAGACCGGAGCACCCGTTTCCCTCGGTGGAAACTTCCAGTCGTGGAAGGGTTTAATAATGAGGTTACCTTTCTAGAAAACATCCTCCAATCGGTTTTAATTCCATCTGTTAGGAGAACTAACAGAATCATCTGGAGTGCTATAGAGGATGGTCTTTTCTCTGTTAGATCAGCCTATGAGTTTCTTACCAGTGAGACTACCTTGGATTATCGATGGAAAGTTGTCTGGAGGAAAGGGGTCATCCCTAAAGTGAAATTATTTGCGTGGATTGCTTTTCACAACAAAGCCTTAACCATTGACAACCTTCACAAGAGGGGTTTTGCTTTCCCCAATAGGTGTTACATGTGTTTAGCAAAGTGCGAGATGAGGGACCATTTATTCCTGCACTGCCCCTTTTCCCACTCGGTCCTCAGCATTGTCCTATCCTCCTTCCAAATCCTCTGGTGCTCCCCTCGATCCCTCAGATATGCTTTCCATCAATGGCCTAATCCTTTCAAGAATCCTAAACTCCACTTCCTCCTTGAGGCCTCCTTCCACCATTCCATTTGGCAAATTTGGTTAGAGAGGAATGCCAGAGTCTTTGGCAGAGCCCCAAAAGTGCCTCCTTGCGTCGCTCAAAGGGCCTTATCCTATGCCATTGAGAACTCTAATGCTATTCCCAGTCCTCGCCCCCACCTTCCGAGTGAAGAAGCGGTTTTCAAAAGGATGAATCTCTGCCCGTTCCTGGAAACTGTTACTGGTCCCTGCCGAAGAAGTGTTATATGGACTAAGCCCCCCGTGGGGTGGATTAAATTAAATTTTGATGGAGTGGCAAAGGGTAATCCTAGGCCCGTTGGTTCAGGGGGTGTTGTTAGAGATCATGATGGGAATCTTGTGGTGGCCTACTATGAAGAGTTGGGCTCCTAGAAGAATCACTATGTCGAAGCTCGAGGTGCTCTGAAAGGTATCCAGATCCTCTCCGAGGATCCTCGACATCTAATTATTGAAGGAGATTCGCTCAACATTGTGAATTACCTCCTAGGCACCAAAGACCCATCCTGGAGGGTCTTCAACATTGTTATTGAAGCAAGGATGCTTCTTTCCCAATGTGATAGGTGGAAAGCAAGTCATATCCTTCATGAAGGAAATCGCGTGGCTGACCACATGGCCAACAAAGGGCTCGTGACCACGTGTCCGATCATGTGGCGGTCTCACTTCCCATCCGAGGTGGAAAGAATGGCCAGAGTGGATATCCCTTCATGAGGTGTTTCCCGTGCATTTTTTGAAAGGTCCTTCCCAATGAGTATCGAGTTAGTATGGCAGCTCTATCCAATCCCCTATGCGATAGTGGGCACACGTGTCATGCGAGGTGTAGTCCTATTTCCAAAGCTATTTGTTTTCAAGTTTCCAAGGTGCTTCAGACTTGGTGCCCTGTTGGCTACCAGCACACCTTCCTCCACCAAGGCGGTCTTGCTGTTTTTTCCCTATCCTGGCATTGGTTCGATGATGGAATTTCAAAGTACCCCTTTTCAATGGTGCCCACGCATGGTTGGGACATTGGCAAAATGCAAGAATGTTTGGGTTTGGATCATGCAAAATCCTTGCCTTGGATTTGGCATGCTCTTTCCAGTCCTTCCCATTCTTGGAAGGAGAATGAAGGTTTTATGTCAAAAGGAATGGAGAGACCATGTGGCAACTTCAGATAGAGGATGGGTGAGCTCATGATCTGCATGGCACCTTTCCTTTTTTGCCTGTGTTTGTGGCATTGGCTCTAGGTCGATCATGGGTGGCAGATCACGGTTAGATCTATCCTCCCCCTCCATTTTTATATGTGTCGATGTTTTGTTACAATCTCTATTTTTTGGAGCATTTTGCGAGTGATTTTAACCATGGATGGTCCCTTCATTAAGCCCTCTACCCTGTTCCTTTGTGATGAGGTGTGCATGTTGTATCGCTCCAAATTTTTTGCATCCTTACCTTCAAGCTAAAGGATCCGTGCCCGGAAGGAGGATGGGAAAAGGATGGGACAATACCTCGGACTGAGAGGCCCTTTGAAGGTCCCGCCTCTCGGGGGAGGGGTATTAAGGTGATTTTTCGACGGATGGTGGGGTTCACCAGGAAACGTTTAGTGGCAGTTTCCACGCCTAGGTTGGGAATGAGTTTAATGTGTTCAATTTTAGCTTTAAACATCCAAGTCCTAGGTTTGGCCAGATGAATCTAAGTTGTTCTATTATGAAAATGCAAATTAAATGAAGACAGAAAATAGATTTAAACAGAAAACACAGAGAATAAGCTAAATGAGAAATCCATACCTAGTTCCGGATGTCTGATGGAGGTTCTGATTTTTGAAGCAGTCAAGATCGTCTGGAATTTGACAGGATCGTCTTCGATCTGACAGGATCATCTGAGATCTGACGAATTCGTCAGACGAATTCATCAGAGACCTGCAATCAGAGAAATAGATACAAAATACAAAAAATGCAACTATTCCAATAGAAGGGAAATGATGTAGAATGATAATAATAATATTAAAAAGATAATAATAAACAAAAACATAAGTACATTACAATGATTTAATGAATATTTATGATTTTATTATGCATTAAAGCTATATGAGGTGAACTCCAAGATGAGATAGCAAAATAATAATAAATTTAACTAAATGCAGAAGTAAAATAGCAGAAGAGGAGAAAGAATGCAAACTCAGGGCACTGATTGCCCCCAATGTTGACTGTAGTCGAAATCATCTCGGATTGGTATGAAATCGTCTCGAATTGGACAGGATCATCTACGACGATCTGAGCTTGCTCCGACTGAAGAATAACAAAGTTCCTGCAAGAAAATTTGGAAAAGAGAAAAGTGCAAATGATGATCTAGGATATTCTAATGCATGTAAAAGTCAAGTGTAGAAAATTTCAGCCAGGGGGATGTCAAGGGGGGTCCTAAGGTTTAAATAGGCTTAGGAGGGAGGTTAGGAGGTTGGAGATCATCCTAATTTGGAAGATCTCCAATGGGGGAGGTCTCTAACGGCGTAGACACGCTTCTACTAGATTAGAGACGTCGTTGAAACAGAAGCTAATTATGAAAAATTAGTTTTGGGACGAGATCGTCTGGACGTTCTGCTCGAGACGAAATCGTCCGATCTGAGGCGATATCATCTGATCGGAGACGATATCATCCAATGGACGAAACAAACTCTAAAAATGGCATGGAAAATGAGGAAACGGGTAGCAGGCGGTTTGGGAGCGGTTTTGGGGTTAAAATTTGAATTTGAATTATTACTAAGGTAATTTTAATTATTTACTAAGGTTTACTGTGCCAATTTTAGGGTGCTACATTTTGCCCCCTCTTTAGCGAATTTTTCGAAGAAAATGCGTTAAAGATGAGTTCTTCTCGATCTACGAGAAAGCAAAAATTATTCCCATTTTTAGGTGATGATTCTTGGTCGAATCGTACGACAGCTTACTATGGTGCCCCCTCCGTGTTTTTACCCAAATCGAACGTTTGAGGTAAAAACGCGAAAAAAAAAATTTTAAAATGTTTTTAATTGTTTTTGAATAAAATTAAGAAAAATAGGGAAAAACCCTAATTCATTGTTACTGTTCATTTTCATTTTCTAGTTTCTAGAGCTCTGCAAACAAAATGGTCGAGACAGCGCACAGATCGACAGAGGTCCGACGCGGGCTACGGGTAAGGGTCTAAACTTAGTTTAGAATGCTTTAATTTTGATTTTCTATGCTTTTTAGATTAATTTTAGATGATTTTTGAGCATCACGGCCATTTTTGGGCCGTCGACGTCGTCGGGACGAAATCGTCTCGATTTCGTCGAAATCGTCTCGATATCGCCGATTTCGTCCAAGGGCGAAATCGACGAAATGGGGACGATTTCATCAAATAAGGGACGATTTCGGCTTGCAAAATCGGAGACGAATTTGCTCAAATTGGGTTTCCAATAGGGTCATCATTGAAATTGAACTTGTTTTACTTGCATTTTTAATCACTGTTTTATTAATGATTTTTATTGTTTTGTTGTTTATGTTGCAGAGAGGATTACTAAAGAGCAGAGAATGGAAATACGATGGGTTGAGGGATGACTTGGCCGCTCTATCTCAGGTAGAGCGAGATCAGTTGGCTCAAGTCGGCTTGCAGCATGTGGCAGATATGCCACAGGTTTCTATAGATATGGGGCTATTGATAGCCCTAGCAGAGAGGTGGTATCCGGGTTCTTCCTATTTTCGGTTATCGACAGGGGAGATGACTCCCACACTAGAGGATGTATGGAGGATTTTGAGGATCCCCATACAAGGATGGCTAATAACTCCCATGGCCAATCAGGGCCACGCGATGATGCGACTGTGCGGAGATCCGAGCTTCACCCTGGAGAAGGGCAGAGTGAACATCGAGTCGCTACGCGGATGCCTGGGGCATCTAGACCGACATAAGTTTTGGCTGGGGTTGTAGGTGGTCTGTTGCTATGCCATCGAGTGGATGCAGAGTACCATGGCTACTGATAGATGTGGTCTACGACATGAGAGACCACGGGTACAGGTTTGCTTGGGGGAGTTATGTACTATGCCGATTGTATAGGATCCTGCATGGGGTCGTATACAAGGGCGGCCGATGTCTGGTTATGACATCACTACTACAGGTTTGGTGCTGGGAGCACATCATGGTGCGGAGGCCGGTAGGGCTCCCACTGATAGGGATTGATGGGGAGAGGCCCCGAGCTTTCTACTGGTGGCTCCGAGAGAGGGTCACAGTGGCGGATAGATCTGCCAATGTCCCGGAGACTACTTGATGACCTTGTCTCCGACCAGATCACCTAGAGGCCTTGGAGAGATCATCCAGGGTGGGCCGAGGATGGACAGGAGCTGGCTCACATTAGGTGAACCTGTTGGCTGAGGATGGAGAGGGGAGAGGTGGAGCTCCACCGCTACGACCGAGTTTTGAGGTAGTTCGGTCTACAGCAGGGGATCCCATCTCTTAGAGACTACGAGTTTTCCTGGACCGTCCGGGATAACACTACAGTTAGCGGGGCTCCAGATATGCAGTGCTTCTAGAGTCAGGACGTAGATGATGCCCCCATTCAGCCAGTGGATGGGGACGACGTAGGGGTAGCCGACGGCTATGATGCCTGGTACACAAGCATCCGCCCTCCTCGGATGATGAGGGCTCAGGGTCTGATTCATGTAGTTGTGCATCGGATGGGGAGGCGATGCCAGGCGGCCATTGAGGTGGCACAGGGTCATAGAGGGAGAGAGCAGAGGAGGCCACAGGCTCAACAGAGGCCACGATAGTGGGAGAGGAGGGAGGAGAGACCCCCTTCTCCATGGAGAGAGAGGCCACCATCGCTCGATAAGGGCAAGGGTGTGGACATAGGAGAGAGTAGTGAGATGGCTACTCTCTGGGTGGAGACTGTCCGTCTCTAGGCATAGGTGCAGACTCTATAGGATGAGGCTACATGCCATCGAGCGGAGGCTACACAGCTCAGAGATGAGGTTGCATGCCTCAGAGCATGGAGCGGAGGAGCGAGCACTCGAGAGCTAGCATGGTCGATTGCTCAGATCACATTCTATCGGATGCTATTACTACCATATGGTGCCAGAGGGGTAGAGGTTACCGCTGTCGGCCCATATTGCGGATCCGATCGGGGTGAGGTCATCAAGGACATCATCACGATCAAAGTCTAGGACTCATAGCACCACACATACTACGATGGGGCCACCTCGTCCACCTCAGGGCGGGGGAGGAGATGAGGCTGAGAGCTCGAGGGGTTCTCGAGGCTAGAGTACTGCATTACATTGATATGATAGCATTTTTTGATAGAGGATTGAGTATGCCAAGATGTAGATTGTGGCATACCAATCCAGTTTTGATATGATGTACATATATTGTTGATATATATATATATATATATAGATGAGATATTTTTGATCATATGACTTGTCTTATGTGTTTGTATGATGCTTTAATGTTGTGGTGTGATTGATTTGATGATTCATGTAATTATGTCGTTTGGAAATATTATGGTTTGAATGTCATGCTTTTAAAATTTAAATGAAATAATCTGATGTAAACAAATTGGTTGTTTGTGATGTGATAATTTGATAAAAATAAAAGGGGACTTTTAACAATAATTTCAAAGGACATTGTCGCTATTATAGACCATTTCATGGAGTCGCCGCTCACTCGGTCGTCAAGCTAATCCCAGTATAGAAATATTGTTAAAAGTAAAAGAGTGCTTAAGAGACTGTCTTAAGACTTTGTTGTGATGATGCAAGATGATGATGATGATGATGATTTGTTTTCAGATTTCCATGAAAATATTATGCATGAAATATTTTAAAATGACTTTTGCTAGGCATAAATTCCTAAGTGTGATAAATTTTTTGGATAATTCCCTAGGAATTATACCATCATTGCAAAATTGAAGTTTGACATAATGACATGAAAATAGAATAAGTGTTTGTTTGTTTTAAAGCATAATTGTGTAACATAATGATTTAAGTCATATGTTTTTATGATTTTGAATAAATGGAAAATAAAATTGGTACAATGGTTTGCGCTAGGCATAGAATATTTAGGTATAGACTTATACCATCATCGTGAAATCCAAAGAAGAAAATAATATAATAGTTTTATTGCATGGTTGATTTTTAATTTTTGAAAATAGTCAGAAAATATGAAGATGAGGACTTGCGCTAGGCATAAAATTCCAATTTTGGTTTTGGAACTATACCATCGTCGTGAAAGTCAAAAGTTATATATAAATGTAACTTGATTGCATGTTTTTGAAAATGATTTTGATTTTTGATAATGCATGTAGTTGTCTTTATACTAAACAACTGTTCTTCAAAGAAGAAAATGAATTTATTCCAAACAATTTGCAAAAATATTTCAAAGTATCTTAAAGACAAAAGTTAGATTTATAAGGAATCCCATGTGCGTATGTGAGTTCATTACCAATCTTGATTTATCATAATGATACACAAAATCTCTCAAATACAAATGTGTGTGCAATTGCATTGTTCATTTACCAGTTTTGAGCAAGATAATTTGATACAAGTGATTTGAATGAACCAAATAAGTGTTCATTAACCATGATTTAGATGCATATAACCATACCAGACTACTATGTAGGTCGGGTTATCAAGAGCTAGCTAATCCATAAGCAGACATAGGTCTGTACAAAAGAAGGTCGCTAATGTGACAGACATATCACCACGCTAGGAGTTACCCAAGGCCAAGCGGGTTGGGCACAAACCACCTGTTATGGGGCTTACCTCACAGTTTTCGAATAATTGAGAATTCCAGGGATTCAAGCTCATCAACCCTTCTTTTCTTTTCAATGGGTAGGGAAAGGGATTTTATTGCTTTTGCTTTTGCTTTTTCTTTGCTTTTCTTTTCTTTTTCTTTTTTTTTTTTTTGTACTTTTGTATTTTGGCTTGATATTTGAGATAATGCTGAAATAACTTTTTTCTTTTTCTCTTTTTCTTGAACTTTTCTTTTCTTCCTATACTAGAGATACTTGCTCGGATTAGCTGTAGAGCAAGGGATTTTTATTCTGGGTAGGGGTGAGCTTGTCCTTTTGCCAATTCTCAAAGATTCTAGACCATGTGCATGATAGGATAGCAGGGGAAACTTTTCGCTCAAGAAACCACTTCTACTATGTAGCATAGCATGGACATTACAAATATAATCATTTTATTGTGAAAGGATATGCTTGGTTTAAGTAAATAACAAGATCAATTCTCTATGCTCAAACTTTATTTAATTGAATTTTGTGGACTTTGATATAAGAGAGATTAGTAATCATGCCAGATAAAATCAAGATATTTATTTTTGTGTTTGTGATAGTGAGGGATTCCAAATAAATGCTAATTTATCCAAAATAATTTGAAAATATAACTGCAATACTTGAAGAAGAAATATATACAACAAATATTTTTGAGGAGTTTGATAATTTTGACTCTCTCTTTCTTCTTTATTTTTTTTTTGGTTTCAAAAGAGTCAATAATATTGTTGTTTTTACTTTTTATTATTTTTATTTGTTTTTGTTTAAACAGTTTATATATATTTTTAAAATGAGACAACATGCAAAATATGTACAAATGATGAAATGACCAAATTTTATGCGTAATATCGCTTAAGATGCATAATATTCATAGGTTCTTTTAAATATTTACCATCTAAGGTAGCTAATTTGTATGCTCCTGATTCAAATTTAGTAGTGATAATATATGGTCCAAGCCAGTTGGGCTCAAATTTACCTTTAAGGTCTTTAGTTGCATTAGTATTTTTTTATTTTCTTTTAAAACAAGGTCGCCGACCTCAAAGGATCGATGACGAACTTTCTTGGCATATGATCTTTTAAGCTTGTTTTGGTAGGCACGAAGATGCTCCAAAGCATTGATGCGCTTTTCATCTAGGAGTTCCAATGACTGAGTTCTTGTATAAAAATAACCTTCAGTAGTTTTTCTAATTCTCCTTTGACTAGTAAGGCCATTTTGGGATGCATTTTTCTAAGTTTCTGTTTAATAGGTTTAGCATCCGGATGGACTACTAGATGATGCATGACTACAGAAGGGTCCAAACTGGGCATATCTTCATATGTCCAAGCGAAGACATCTTCATAATCTTTAAGGAATGCAATGTATTCATCTTGTTTTTCTTGACTTAATTCTGATCCAATATTGATTATGTGAGGATTATCCTCAGTTCCAATGTTAACTTTAATGACGTTTTCTACTTCCATGTGTAGATCTCTTTCAAAATTAGGTGGGGTGGGTGAAACGCCCAATTCTTGTAATTCTTTTAAGGTTAAGTTGGATAATTCATCTTGAGGAGTCGTGGCCTCAAGTTGGGCTATAGTAGGTATAGAACCATCAAAATAAAAACCATTGTGTAACAACTCTTCAACGGAGACATCATGGAAAATATCTCCTTCCAACTCATCATCGGATTCAAGCAATCAATTCAGGGTAAGCTATGGATAGCATATTGCATGTAAAGGGATTATTCTTTGGACACAAAGAATCTTGTTTATCTAGATAATCTTGATAACATATGAGTTGATCATCATCTTCAAAAGGGAAGGGTTGACCCTTACTAGGAAATAGGCCCACACCACATCGGGCGGGCCATGGTTCTACCTCAATAGGTTCTTTCATACCATTTTGGAAAGGTCCCAAGCCTTTCCCTTTATATCCCATTTTAAGCATTATGGGTTTAGCTTTAATATATTCATTAGCAAAATAGCATCGGGCATATCCATCATGATGAGTCTTGATGTTTCGGGGTATTCTTCCCCAATCATATCCTTTATAAATAAAAGCACAACTCCCGACTTGGTAAGTACTTCCCATAGGTTGTGGGAGGCCCAAAGTACGAGGAGATGGTGGCAAGTTATTTAAAAGAATTGAATCTTGCATAAAAGCATTTGTTTTTTCTGATATTAAGATTTTGGATAAATCCGATAAAAGTTCATCGAAAAGAGCATAAGATGTAGAAGGATCATTCCCTATATCTTTAGATGTGGAAGGTATGATAGATGTAGATAATGTGGAGGTGTTAATAAATGGGTCTATAGGTTTTGAAATTATAGGGATAGAACATGAAGGATTGGTTGTGGATTTAAGATCTTTTTGAGGTTCTAGTGTGGTTTGTTCAGAAGATGGTTGAGTTAAATGTATAGGTGTAGTTGATGGGGTAGATGATGTTATGGGTGTGTGTTTCACACGTTTAGATGAAAAATAAGAATTAGGATGTGTGGATGACAGAGCGGGGCAAAATTGCACTCCAACAGGTTCTGCCAAAGCACACATATCAAAGGGTCTAGGGTCACCATGGATAGTGACCAACTGATTTTTAAATTCAAATTTAACACACTGATGTAAAGTGGAGGGAACCGCTCGCATCGCATTGATCCAAGGGCGACCCAAAAGTATATTGTACGATGTTGGGCAATGTACAATAAACACGGTTGTATCTAGGGTTCTAGGACCAACTTGCAAGGGTATAGTAATGACTCCACACGTTTCTTGTGTCTCGTCATTGAAAGCTTTGATAATCATATCCATTTTCTTCATTTCATCACTTCTAAAGCCAAATCTTTGGTAGAAGTCAAAAGTGCAAATGTTTAGAGATGAACCATTATCAATCAAGACTCTTTTAACAGCTACATCTCCAATTAGGGCAGTAATATATAAGGGGTTATCCTTATGTAAACTATGTTGTGGGATATCTTTATCCCGAAAGTCAATACAATCAACTTCTCGAGTGATGATAGTATTGGACATGGCTTCGGGTTGAATATTTTGAGGTACCATCATTTGGCTTAATGTAAGCATTAACTCATCCCTATGGGTAGGAGAAGATCTTAACAAGTCCAAAAGGGAAATTCTGGCTGTAGTATTGGATAATTGTTCATTAATATTGTAAGGAGGTTTTGGTTGAACATTAGACATATGATTCCCTTTATTGGGATTTTTCAAAATAAATGGAGCTGATCCATCATTCTGAGTTTGATCTTGTTGAGAGTTTTGAGCCTGTTGTCTGGTAACAACTCCGATGGTACCTACAATGTTATATTGAAGACGCTGAACTGGTCTTGGTTGAGCGTTTATGGCTTGTTCATTAGGAAGGAACTGATTAGAAGAGGGTCGAGTAGTAACTCTTCTAGGAAATGGTTCTTCTGGAACCATAGCATCTGTGATGGGTTGAATAGGATCTGATTCATTTTTAGAACTATTCGATTGGTTTGAGGTGATGTCTACTTCACTTTCAGTATCTGATTCTACATCACTAGGATCGGGAGTTTGAATATTATGTAGGGGTCTGGTCATGACCATGGATAAAGTTGTGCCAAATATTTGAGGATCCTGAATAGATAATTGTCCGCTAATAGTCCCTACATATCGGGTAGGAGGGGGAACATTATGATGTTCGATTTGATTAGCCACTTCTTTACCATGTTTTGGTAAAGGATGTTGAAATATATCTAATGATTGATTAGCATTTTGATTCTGATTTTGGGGAATGGTCTTTTGAGCATTATTAGGAGCATTTTGTTTAGGTTGGAAGGCTTGCACCTCCATTTCATTATTATCAATCAGATCTTGTATTTTATGTTTCAATATTTTGCAAGAGTTTGTAGCATGTCCAGGTCCTCTATGAAAATCACAATGTAAATCAGCTCTGTATCCGGGTATAGTTGGATCAGGTTCCCGGATAGTCGGTAATTGAATCAAGCCTCGTGCTAATAATTGAGGTAGAATGGTTGATAAAGGTTGATTCAATCTAGTAAATTCTCGAGGAGGTTTATCAGGAGGTTTTAATATAAATTTTTCTGTTGTCTTCGTTGTATTGATATTAGCAACATTTCTACTATCAGTGACTCCGTCACCTACAACTTGTTTGTTTTTATACTGATTTCTGGATGTTTTCTCATCATCTTTCTTTTTGAGCTGACCTCTTCTAATGAGAGCATCTTCTACCCTTCGAGCTAAGTCTATAGCTTGATCGAAGGTGGTTAAGGTAGCGGTTGATAACTCATAAGATATTTGTTCTTGTAAATTATTAATAAAAATATCCAACATTTCCCTATAAGGTAGCACAAAGTGCAGTTTTCCTATCAACTGCCTCCATCTAGCTAAGAAATCAGCAAAACATTCATCTTTGTCTTGTTTTAAGTTGTACAAATCTTTAATGGTGACATGCCTCTCGATGTAGGCACTAAATTGATGGACAAAAGATTCAGTTGTTTCTTCAAAATTTCTCAAAGAATGAGTGGGCAATTGATAGTACCACTCTAATGCCATTCCTCCTAAACTTTTTGGGAACATTTTTAGTAATAGCAAGTCATCATGTGATATATCATGACATGCTATCCTAAACATGCGAAGATGCTCTATGGGATCTTCAGTTCCTTTATATATAGGCAGGACGGGCATGGGAAAGTGTTTAGGGTATGGTTGTGCTACAACTATGGGATCCAAAGGTTGACTACATATCTCTCGATAATTGTACGAGGGACGGTAGGGATCTATCTGGTCCATACGCGAAGCTAACTGTTTCACCATGGCTTCCAGATTATCTGGTTTGCCCACCATATTGGTTCGGTAGGGCATTAATATGGGATTTGTGAGCATATGATGGAGGGACATGAAGATTAGATGCTATATTGCTATTGTGTAAATTGTTGGTAGGAAGGGTGTTATGAAGAAATTTTGAAGTTGTATTATGTTGTATGCCCGATTGTTGAAAATTGGTGTTTGGCTTCATTTTAGGTTTTTGTCGATTTGAAGCATATTGATCAATAGTTTGGCGAAATAAAGCAGTGAATGAAGGTTTCTTTTGTGTGGGAATGATTTTAGGCTCAATAACAGGTTCCTTAGGGGGTTGGGTAACCTGTTGTTTTTGCATGTTCTGAATCATAGTGACCATATCTCTATTGGATGGTCCAGCCTTATCACTTTCTTGATCAATGAAAGACAAGGGATTAGTGTGTATGTCAAACATATGTTCCATGGCTGCTTGAGTGTCACTAATTTGTCCTCTATCAATACGAACTGCCATATTAAGAGCACCAATGTTATTATTGAAAAATTTCCAGAAATGATCTAAGTTATCAAAAGCAATAGTTCCATCTGGAGCTATTCTAGGGGATGAGGATCCTTCCTCTTTAAGATTTTCTTGTTGTTCATTTTCTTCAACCAGCTCATCTTCTGGCTGTTCTAGAGTTTCTCCTTCCGGAATTGAATCCTCAGGAAGGACATTTGGGTTTTTTGTTTTGTCTCCTAACCAATCTTCTTCTTCTTCTTCAGTTTGTTTACCATTCCTAAGTCTAGGCATTGTGCTTAAATTTAGATTTCAGAAAATATATATATACTTGTATATATATATATATATGCAACAAGCTTAAGAGGTATATATTTTAATTATATACCTACTATAGTATTTGAAATAAAATGTTTTTGGTTTTTGTTATGTTTTGGTTTTTCTTGTTTTTTTCTTGTTTTTGTAACAATATTATAAAGATAACAAACAACACACTAAATGCAAGAAATAATAATAATGAAAGCAATGATCTAGTTTTCTATAAACAATTTATAAATATCATTAATGGGCTCGAGTTCTTCAGGAGTCATGAAGTGTTCTTCTTCAAATTGAAAATTTTCTTTCAAGAATTTGACAAAAAGTGCTATAGTGATATTATCTGTCTCAGATTCTGGTTGGTAGAAATAAAGTTCGTGGCAATACTCTCGATATAACACAGCCCTAGGAACTCTATTCCATATTTCCCTATCCGTAAGAATGACCTCTTGATCTTCTACATGACCTAGGAATTGGTGTATAACAGCTACGTTCTCGAGGTATTCCTCGAAGGTGAACAATTCTGAAGACACAAGAGCTCTCCTATAAGCTAACCACCTATGGCAGGCTCTCTGAAGTTCATGATAAAAAATGAGTTGATGAGGATCCAGGATCCTATCTAGGGCAAACCTCTTGATTTGTTCTAAGTTCGGTTGATCTAGATGAAATGATACCTAGCCTCCTATCAAGTTCTTTCCACAAAAGTTGGTTTCTATCTGTTTCAGGCACACTAAGCACAAAATTAACTTCTATGGCTGCTAATTGGTTTTCAACATTTATAGTGACAGCTAGTCTTTTCTTAGGAGCTACCATCTAGACATGATATGCAACTTAGTAGTTTTCTAATGATTTTAAATGCATCTATGTTTTTTTGTTTTTTTGTTTTCAAAAGGTTTTAGTTTCACGTCGGGTTCACCAAAATGTATCGCTCCAAATTTTTTGCATCCTTACCTTCAGGCTAAAGGATCCACGCCCGGAAGGAGGATGGGAAAAGGATGGGACAATACCTCGGACTGAGAGGCCCTTTGAAGGTCCCGCCTCTCGGGGGAGGGGTATTAAGGTGATTTTTCGACGGATGGTGGGGTTCACCAAGAAACGTTTAGTGGCAGTTTCCACGCCTAGGTTGGGAATGAGTTTAATGTGTTCAATTTTAGCTTTAAACATCCAAGTCCTAGGTTTGGCCAGATGAATCTAAGTTATTCTATTATGAAAATGCAAATTAAATGAAGACAAAAAATAGATTTAAACAGAAAACACAGAGAATAACTAAGTGAAGAAATCCATACCTGGTTCCGGATGTCTGATGGAGATTCTAATTTTTGAAGCAGTCAAGATCGTCTGGAATTTGACAGGATCGTCTCCGATCTGACAGGATCGTTTGAGATCTGATGAATTCGTCGACGAATTCGTCAGAGACCTGCAATCAGAGAAATAGATACAAAATACAAAAAATGCAGCTATGCCAATAGAGGGCAATGATGTAGAATGATAGTAATAATGTTAAAATGATAATCATAAATAAAAATATAAGTACATTACAATGATTTAATGACAAATTATGATTTTATTATGCATTAAAGCTACATGGGTGAACTCCAAGATGCAAAATAATAATAAGCTTAACTAAATGCAGAATAAAACAATAGAAATGGAGAAAAATGCAAACTCAGGGCACTGATTGCCCCCAATGTTGACTACAGTCGAAATCATCTCGGATTGGTATGAAATCATCTCGAATTGGACAGGATCGTCTGCGATGATCTGAGCTTGCTTCGGCTGAAGAATAACAAAGTTCCTGCAAGAAAACTTAGAAAAGGACAAAGGCAAACAATGGTCTAGGATATTCTAATGCATGTAAAGCTCAAGTGCAAGAAAATTCAGCCAGGGGGATGTCAAGGGGGGGCCTAAGGTTTAAATAGGCTTAGGAGGGAGGTTGGGAGGTTGGAGATCATCCCAATTTGGGAGATCTCCAATGGGGGAGGTCTCTAACGGTGCAGACACGCTTCTGCCCAGATTAGAGACGTCGTTGAAACAGAAGCTAATTATGAAAAATCAGTTTTGGGACGAAATCGGCTGGACGTTCTGCTCCAGACGAAATCGTCCGATCTGAGGCGATATCGTCTGATCGGAGACGATATCGTCCAACGGATGAAACAAACTCTAAAAATGGCATGGAAAATGAGGAAACGGGTAGCAGGCGGTTTGGGAGCGGTTTTGGGGTTAAAATTTGAATTTGAATTATTACTAAGGTAATTTTAATTATTTGCTAAGGTTTACTGCGCCAATTTTAGGGTGCTACACATGTTTATGAAAGCTTAGAAGCTATTGCCCTTCATGGAAAAATTTTCTGGCCTTGACTAGGAAGTTTCCCAGGGCTTCGTTGATACTTGGACCTAGGATGATGTGGTCATAAAAGATATTAATATTCATGTTTTGGCTGATTTATTGGCATCGGTATCTGGTCTATTGACCCATGGTCAGATCATTAGAAGAGATAACCACAATTGGACCAAGGAGCTAGAGCAGTTCCATGATAAAGGGAAAAACCTCGAATGGGACAAGTCGTGTCTCCTTCGGTCAACCCTCCTTGAACCTTACAGGTCTGCCATGATTCCCATCATGCAATATATTACATGTGATGATCCCGACAAGCCTCTCCATAGCTTCCATATTAGCTTCTATAACCACCTCCACGATGCCAAGCAAGTGAGCTTTCTCGATTATCTTACACACTCCCTTGGGCTTGCCATTGAAAAGAGTAGGAAAGCATCATCCCCTCCCACCCATCAAGGCCTCATGGTAGTTATTTATAGGCATGCCCTGGCCATGCGCCCTCCTCCTCAGGTTGTTAACCCCTTGAATTCCCAAGCCCCCCATAATGTGTCCTCTCCTACGCAGGGCCAAGCCTCCAGCTCCTTCAGAAATAACCCTCCTAGCGCTGACAAGCCTTCCCATTACAGTAGCACCTTTCGTTCTCAGCCTAAACACAATATTTGTGGCAAATCCTCCACCTATGGAAGATCCTCCCAGTGTCTGAAGAAATTAAAAAATAAGGAGGAGGACGTCCTCCCGCAGCAGATTCCATCGGAAACTGAGAGTGATATGGAGATTCCTCCTGGTAAATCCCTTCTGGAACTAGCTTCTGCCATTCTCACTACCATCAACTCCATGATTAAAATTTTGAAGCAAGACCATAAGCATCAAAATTCGGAGGATCAGGAGGACCAGGATTAGTTGTTTCTGGTGCTTTGCTGTTGTGCTTCCACTCTCCATGTTCTAGTTTATTTGGCTTTTACTTTTTGTTTTCCCGATTTTTTCTATTTTGTTATATGGTTAATCAGGCTTAAATGCCCTTTTTGTAGCCTCATGGCAATTAGTCTAGGGTTTGCTTTCTTGCAATTAGGCTTATATTCCCAGCCAGGAGGCATGATACATCATTAGAAGTTTGGCTAATTTTGTACATAAGGTTTTGGGATCCTCTATAAAAACCCACTGTTAATCTATTAAAATAATTACCAAAAAAAGAAACCTTTCTTGAACTTTAGGTTTTGTAGGCTTCCTTATATCTCCCAAGTAATTTAGAATATGCTATAGAATTTAATATAAATATTAGCAATATTTAGTTCACCTTATGAGTTGATTTTGTAATATTTTAAGAATAATAATCAACTTTCAATTTGTCTTATTCCTCTTAATGAAGTATGCACTAATGGTTGGATTTCTTTTTGTCTTCTTAGAATGAGTATGAGATAATTTTTACCATTTAATTCCAACACTATATGCAAGAAATATATATGTGTCTCTATTCAATAGATCAATTTTTTAAATTCCAAGTATATATATATATATATAGTTTGAAGTAGTATGCCTTATAACTCCCTATCTTTGGAATATTAGAAAATAATTATATTTGCAAATTAATATTGAATTAACCAAGGTTGACAACCTTATCTCTCCTACTTGGTTATTTACAAATATGAGAATATTCTAATGCCTTCAATTTAAGCTTGCTTTATAATTTACTAATGTTGGTAAATGCTTGTTATTCTAATGCAATAGTAAATTGATTAAATCACCTTATATCTCCAAATGCATTTTAATTAAAGCAAGCAACTTTAGTATCAATTTTACCTTATCAATGTCACATGTTGTGTTTCTTGAGGCTTCACTATTTTTTACCGAACCTCAACATATCTGGTTGTTGTGTGTAGACAAGCATTCAATGCTCCTATTATGACCTTACTCGACTATAGAATTTGTGTGCTTCTCCTTCGATATTCATGCTTCAATTTTGCTTGTCTTTCGCTTAATATTTTATCCAAATTGTGGTAGTATTTTATTATGATTTTGAGCATTCAATTCTCCTTAACAATGCTAGTTTATGATAGTTCTTCGCTACCTCCTTTGAATCTAATTACAACATGCTTTGGATGTTGCAATAATCTCTTCAATTTTGCTTATCTTCTTTATCTTGGGGGTGAATTCTTATGTAGCTACGATATCCTTTGGATGAATCTCCCATGGCATGAGTTTTTATAATGCTTGAGATACTATCAACACCTATTGAGACATTGTCCACATGAATTGTAATCTTCAACACTCTTTGAAATAATACCTACATAGCTTTGAGATGTTATAACGCTTCTTAATGACAATGATGCCTTGTAATGCTTCTATATGAAAATAATGATTATTCTAACACTCAAGAAGTGAGTATTTTTTTTCTTGAGGGTATTAGGGAATATGAGTACTTTTATCAATAGTGAAAAGTGGTAATTTCCATGAGACACTTTTTTTTTTGGTAGATAAGATACTATAGCATTAATACCGTGTTTTACAGGTTGACCCAAAACCTTTTACAAAAATCAAGCCAAGGCTGTTGATGAACATGTCCTTACTAAGGATCCTATATATGTAAAATATACATATCGCCAAATCCATTACATCCGATAAGGCACATAGCCTATTATCAAAAATAAACTTCCCATTCAACATTTTGGGTATACCCCGAGAAAACACACCTGCATCATAATTACAAAAAAAGAAACAGACACAGATCCCTTCCTTGGAACAGTGGAGAAACAAAAAGCTGCAGATACATAGAAGAGTATTGAAAAAAACTCCCACAAGCTCTGTATTGACAGTTACTCTTAATAATTCTTTGGTAATTACTTTCTTCCATATATGACATGCTTTGGGACCACATCTTGTCTTGGCCAATCAGCCTTGGAGAAGTGAACCTGCTGGCTAGATTTATGGTGGTGGCTATCTGGTGGTCCACGTGGCTTTGGTTCAAAGTCTTATATTGTTGTTTCTTTCCTACCCTATGATTATCAACCAACCTCAAATTTTCATGAGACACTTCACTCCAATGTCTTTCTCCCTATATATTTCTCTTGCCAATGTATACCCAATTGTTTTCTTATTCTTCAATGCTTCCTTCAAGCACAACTAAGTGATATTCTTCTCAAGATGTTGGCTCTTGGTTTGATGGAAATAGTGAGGTGCTTCGAGGATGGTTCTATGGTGCTACTCTTGTATGGTAGTTATCCCATGGTAATGCACCTTTTGTATTGGATAAACATCCTTTTCTCTTCACTGTAATGAGATGTATTCTAGTAGATGATAGTTGCCCTAATTTTTGTCCTTTTGTTGGTTTTGATACCTATAGATACTTACTGCTATAGATGCTCAATGTGGTGGATGATAGGATGTTTTGAATACCTCAATGGAAGATGTATTCTAAGCCTTTAGATGGCTCTTTTTTCTAAAACCATGGTGTGTATTGAGTCCTTCTGGATCAACTCTTAAGCACTATATCCTTGTGCTTGCTCTTTATGGATGGTAGATGTTGAGCCCCTTTCAAATAGCTCCCTTTTGAGTAATTACACTAGTGCTTCTAGTGTATGTACATATATAGAATAGAGAGCTATGTAGAGTGTCCCTATGACACTTAATCTCTCCCCTTTGATGTAATATTGGGAGATGACTTTGGTGCTTAAATAACAATATGTAATAACCTCTATTTGCACCTTGAATCTAAGTCTCCTTTTGTAGCTCCTCTCACTGGTTTTTATGGTTACCTTCTTCTCCACTCCTTGGAGGAATTTTAATCAGATTGGTGGCTTCTTTAGGCCACAAAAAATTTCTGGTTTTTTTTCACCGAATAGTGTCTTTAGACACTTTGATATATGCAAATTTTGTACCCTTTGGTTTTCACCTTAAGTTAACAACCAATGCACATAACTAATATTTAAGAGTAATATGCTAAATAATATGAAATAGTGCAATAGTAATATCACCTTATTTATCCTTTAATGCACTAATAGAAACTCTTAAAGAATTCTCAAATGCACTAATAATATCTATAACCTTTTAAGAGTAATTATAAAGAACCCTTAAAGATAATCTGTAATTTGCACTACAATCAATGTTGTAGGATGTAGTCTTCTTAGTTTCTAGATAAGCAATAGGTAGATGATATTTTTGAAATATATCCAACTCCTATTTTAATGTGCAAATATATCCTTTAAAAAGAACTATCTTTTGCACTTTCTTGAATATTGTAATATGAGCCCTTATTTTTATAATTTATAGACACCTAAAATGCATCATGTTGAGGCGACTACTCATATGGGACATGCAAACATACCAAATGAATGAATATTGGACAGATCCATTATGAAGCAATGGTTTTAACCACTCAATTTTGGTAGAGTTGGCTAACTTAGCCTTAGCCACGACTGAGACCCATGACTAACAAATCTAGCTATGCCTAAAAGCCGCAACTAGTATTAAAATTATTTTGAATCCCAAGCTGAGCCAAATTTAGTTACAACAGTCTAGAAATATTCAAATGGTTTTGGGTGGAGAAGCATTGAGAAGGTTCCCTCCAATTGATCCAACTACATGTTTCTTGTTCTTGGCTTCTCCATGAAGCTAGAGCAAGGCCTTCAATGTGCTATAAGACTCCCCTCTGAATTGGGGAGAAGTTTAGAGAAGTTTTCAATTGAAAGCAATGAAGCCCTACCGAATTGAAAAGCAACAGGAGAAAGTTTGCATTCAAACGTAGTGAAGCCCTATCAAATTTGTGACTCAATTACCACCTTTTGGAGAGAGCTAACTTGCCAATCATGAATGCATTTGAAGCCATGTCAATCCTAGGAGGCTAGGAGATCAAGAACTCACAATTGAGCCTCTTCCACCATGAATCCAATGAATTCAACCACCAAATCCATCAGAGGACATCAAGGCAACCCTTGACCATCAATTCAACAAGGATAAATCCAAGCTCAAATTTGGAGAGCAAAAATTTTTTCACCTCAACCATGGATGTTAGCTATGGATAACAATGCTAGTTGTGCCTTAGACCCATGATGAGGGTTTGATCTCTGCTTTTCCCTATTTTAGCCATAGATTTATAGTTTTATTCTTTCATATTGATAGATTAACCATAGATTAATATTATTTGATGTATTTGTACGGTTAGATCTATATATTTCGGGTAGATCCCCTTCATTTCTTGGCATTTAAAAATTCTAGACTAGTTGTGTTCATTTCATGCAATTCAAAATTCTAATAGCTAATTAGGATGTTTCTTAGCTAGATTCATGCTTCTTTATATGATTTATTGTAATTTAATGTTTTATTGCATAAGTTTCATAGATTGCATGTTTTATTTTCTTTATTTAGCATTCTTTATGCAAGATTCCTCCAAAAGCCTCATCAAGAGGGACCACCTTTGCTTTCAATCATTTTGTGTTGTTTCTTAAATGCAGGGTTTACAGGATCCATCCATTTACAAGATATTCAAGGTAGCATATGCCTCTAATCATGGAAAAGAAGGTCACAATTGATCTTGAGTAGTTCGTGTCCTATTGGAAAGTCTGTGGATTACACCACCCCCTTGTTTAGAGGGTTTTCAAAACTATATTGATTGTATCAACATTGAGTATCCCTAAGAGGGACGTATATGTGATCAAATTCAACAAAGATTTAATAAAAGGAAACCCCATTTATTTTTGAATTCATTATTGTCAATTTTACATGCTTTAATATTTGATAGTAATTGATGAATTAGTTAGGTGTATGCTTTCTGTGTGGGTACATATGGTGATCATGATGGGAACCCTATAATTTATGCTAGCAGTGACTGATTGACTGTGTTTTTTGTTGTAGCTACTCACCGTGGATAATAGCCATTATTAACAATCTTAGCCACACATGACAACCATGGGTAAAAGTCTTAGCTACACCTACAAAACATGGCTAGAAGAGGACATAAAATCATAGACATCAACTTCTCCATCATATTTGGATCTCAGGTAGGAATTATTCCTCTGTGTTTTCTTGTGTCTGTCTATGTTGTGACAGTATGAATGCAGTAGAATGATGGGTTAAGTAGAAAACATAGAGAAAGAGTAAAAGTAAAAATTCTTAGATGCTCTTAGGTTTCTACTAGCCATTGCTAGGAATAGCAAACTTCTAATTTTAATCTTCCCTAGTCTCTAGCGGTCTAGGTTTTATTTTTGAGTTTGCATGTATGAGGCCCAATTAGTGGCTACTCCTTCATGATTAGTGTGCATTCTCTAAATATCATTTAGCATAGACGTGCATTCTCTGAAAGATAAACATTATTTTGAAAATAAGCATGTAGGAAATTCATTTGAATGCTCTTTGATGCATTTTATTTCCATACAAAAGAAAAAATAACCACACACACCATGTACTATATAAACGCTAGTGATTTCAAAGCCATATCCAACCACTATTAGGGTTCAATTATGGTGGTAGTGATTTCCATCCATTGGCCCAACTCCCTCGATCCTTTTTACTAGACCAATACCGAATCTAAGAACCATCATAACCCATGGAAAATTTACATGTATATCTCTTTGGAGAGGTATATCACTGACTATAGGTGCACAGGGTGAGGACTAAGAGGACCTGTGCTCCCAAACTGTGTGTGGAATTCATTACCACACATTATAGGTTGGATTACATGGCTTGGACTTTCATTTATAGGTTGTCAAGCTATGATTATATAGGTGAAAGCCTTAAATTATTGAGTATATCATCAACAATTTCAAACATGATGAGAGTGGTTTAGAGTTTTCAACAAATCTCAAATGCATCAAACCAGATAGGGCTCACAAAAAAAAGTTAAAAATAGATAATCATAATTTTTTGCTTTGTTTGCCTTAAAATATAAATACAAGATAATTCAACATCATGGTTGTCACATGGAGTGGTTGATCTCAATAAAAAACCAATGTCGGGGCTGAGGCTCCACCCAATTCACAACACAATGTGGAGAACCCTCAATCACAAGATCGTCCTAGATGACATTCAATGAGCATTAGAGGGGATAACTCTACGCATGGGGGTTCTCATCAGAATACCCCACTTAGAGGAGGCAATGCACATGCCTCACAATATAGATCCAAGTATGGGAGATCCCAACATGGGGACTTTGTGCATGGGAGTATATATCATGATCGTACACCTCGTGGATCCACTGGATCCACTAAAGAGTATATCATCAAGGAGGGAACTATAACTAAGTTAGTGCCCATCCATACTCGATACAGGGGTGCCTCTAGGACCCCATTAGTTCAAAATAGACAAGTAGAAAATCTACCCACTCAAGGTTAGGAAGAGAGGAATGGTTTCAAAGCATAAGCCCTCATGGACTCCAAATGATAATCAACCTGGCAAGTTCACATTTGACATGTCCAATATTGGAGTCAATGGTACACCACCACATGAGCCATGGTGCACCAAACAATTGGATGGTCTAGATAGAGTCTTAGGGTGGCTAGGGTATAAACCCTCAATTATACATTCTCATTCTATGAGTTCTCATAGTGAAAGCATGTGTCAAACCATCAGAGAGCTAGGAGAATGCTCTAAGCATCCTCATAGTATAATTGCCCCATCGACCCACATAGGCATAGAGTATAGACAACACCAGAACACAAATACCATCTACATAGACAAGGGCAAGAATGTGGTAAACCAGTCTATCAAAGGTCATAACGATAAAGCTGCTTAGACAGAGCGAGTTCACCAGAGATCGCACATGATCGATCTTATAGATTGATCACATAAACTAGTGTTGAAAAAATAGTAGTAGATCCTCCAAGATCAATTGGAGTATATTCATGTAGAGCATGAGTGCCTCAAAAATAAGGATTCTCAAAGGTAGAGGTTGCATAGGTAATATATTTTTGAGCAACACATATGCAAAAAATGCATCCTTTATCAAAAGAAGCATGTTGATTGAGAGGATTGATTGGCTCAAGCTAATTTACCCCCTCGTAGTGAGTACAAGGAGTGCACTCATAGAAAAGTTATTTCATAGCCTGATTTGCACCTTGAACATATTGAGAACCATACTCATCACATGGCCCAAAATACGATGTAGTGCCAAACATTGGAACATCATAGGCATACGTAGTACAAAGAAGAAGCTAGAGATGATAAAGAACAAGAATACCCTGAGATCTCCCTTGTTGATATGGAGAATTATCCCATTCCCCCACCTCATTCGAAGAAGAATTTCCTCCCAAGTATCCTCATGGACCTCTCAAATAAGAGCAAATTATGTCTTCAATTTCCTATCAGGCCTTGGTAGAAAAAGTTTGACCTATCGAGAAACAAGGAATGGCTTACCAAAATTCTACCTTGAACAATATTCACAATGAACCTTTATGCACGTCGATGTTGATTCTAATGTATCTTGAGCACTTCAAGATGCCAAAGTTGGATAAGTTTCAAGGTGAGGAAGATGCTCAGGAATATGTTACAAGATTTATGGACATGTGCTTTCATAATGAAAACAATAATGCTCGGTTTCTGAGAACATTCATCACAACCCTTTTAGGCCCTACCCAAGAGAGGTTTAATCAACTCAAAAGGCACAACATAACCAACTTTGAATAGTTGGCTAATGCATTTCTTGAACACTTCTCCTTTGGCATCAATAAGAAGGCTAATCTATCTAATCTGGTTGCTTTATTGCAACATGATGACAAGTTGATCATGGATTATGATAAAATATGGAGAAATATAATGGTAAAGTTACCATTTTTCATTTTGACCACCAAAATGACTCATATGTTTACCAAGAGTTATGCGAAGCACATATCATTATTGCTACAACTGTAATAGTACCAAAAATTTGAGGATGCCTTGGTGTAAGCCAAGGTAATAGAGGACATCAATTTACAATAGGGTAACTCGAAACTCAGGAACAAGAAGGAATGGAACAAAAAGAACACCCACAACCAGAAGGAACAATCCAAGCCAGTCCATATCAACCAAGTGGTGTTAAACCTCCAGAAATGGGATAAGGGTTAGAAATAGAATTATCAAGACCAACCTCCTCCTTCATGATATGATCAGCACAATAATAACAAAAAGGGTAAGAATAAGGAACAATGACCACCTCACTAGTTCACATCGCTGTCGGAATTGATGACCTCGATATTCCATAAAATGTGCAAGGACAAGGCCATAAACTTACTGACAATAAAATTTATAGATCCTGAAGTAGGGAAAAATGGTGCACCATATTATGTGGAACAATAAGCGTATCTACCTCATCTCGCTAATGAGCATCAAAAAGGAAGCATGCATGCAAAAGGAAACAATACCAAACAAAATGAAATGAATCTAAAGCAAGTATTTTCTCATTAATTTATTGTATCCAATACAATATTACAGCAGTCCCCTTGAGTTCTCAAAATGGATATACAATTGTTACAATATTGGGTGCCCAAATACCAAGTCTTTCACGGAATCCGGGTGCACATCCAATGTTTCTCTGCATACCCACAATCAATGTGGGCGATCCAATGCCACATATGATTGTATCTATGTTATCTTATGTCTGATATTGCTTCCCAAATCCTTCTTAGGACCTGCACCTACACACAAGAAAGCAAAAAGTGGTCAAATAGAAGGGTGTATGGTGAAAACATGTAATCCCTACATGGGCAAAATGGCAAATGAATTAAAAGTGCATCAAACGATATCCAAATGACTTGAAAATTTGTAGAGATGTTAAAGAGGGGTTTTTGGGAAGATATCACCCAAAACAGATCAGAAATGGCACCCGTAGACCCCTCTATTAACTGTCACCTGCCTACAACCTATGAAAATAAGGACAACAAAATATCAAACCTGCACTCATCCAAAACTCATGAAATTTTGTCAGTATGCATAAATTGGCATTTAAAGACAACCCATATGGTAATATTTGCAAATTGGATACTGGATCCAACTACATCAAACTAGGGTTCCCGGATGGGCCCCGCGAGCCTCCGAAAACTTAAAAATATCATAAATAATTAATTTTAACTCAAAATGACCTGAAATTTGGACTGTATCATCATGGAATAATGTAAAAAATAACCAATTAAAAATAGTAAATAAATTTCTTCATAATTTATCCTCATCCCAGGGGGGTGATGGTGATTTCAACTATTTAGAGGGCACCCTAGGAGGGGATACCCATAAAATACGGTTAATTTTTGTTACCAAACCACTAGAATATGTTATTAAAATACCTAAGGTGTGTTTTTGTCAAATTTTGTGAAGAAATTCACCCGGATCGAAACGTTACACTTGGATTACCTTCTTGAAGTCACCCGATAACCTCCTTGGCAAAAGGGATATTTCGTGGGCAAAAAGGTGCAATAAGGTGAGGGAAAAACTTGAAAGAACTCCATTGCATATCCTAGAACTCATCTCCATTGTTTTGTGTGGATATGGAACCCATTTTATAGCCCAAAGAGGCTCATGTGCAAAAAGGCATGCAATGGAATGCATGGCAGGAGGTGCCACTTGTCAAATGGGAGGCATGCACAGGGTGTGGAAGAGGATGTCCCAATTTGGCCCTCATAAAGATGGATTTCATAAGGATTACCTATCCTCTACCTTGCATGCTCTATTTGGGTGGTCAAATGGCAATTTCTAGGTGCCATTTGGCAGAATTTTGACTTTTTTTGGGTCAAACTTCACCATTGTCCCACCCTAGGACGAGGGCTCACCATCATCCCAGGGTGGGATGAGGGGAATATACCATCATCCCAGGGTGGGGCGGTGGTGAATTTTGGACTAAAAATTCCCAAAATTGGGCTGGTAGCCTCCAAAAACCTTTTTAGAGTGGCTAGAACCACTGTGAGCCTCCTAAGGGCTGCCCAAGGGGCCATATTATGTCAATTTGATCAATTTTTGTGGATGATTAATCGGGTTTACCACATTTTAGTGTCTATAGATGCCCCTTTTTGAGATGTGTTGTGTGTAGCATAGTGCTGAGCAAAAATAGATGACCAAAATGTAGAATGATTAAGGTTACTCGATAACCTAACCAACTTTAGATGCCCCAATCATGAAAAGGGCATGTGTTCTTGAATATTTGCTTCTAACTCATTGAATGAACGTGCCTATGCTTGATTTTTTTTTTTTTAATGAAGGTTAAATGCCTATGAATTCATGATTCTAGTAATTTCAAGCGTTATAATGTGATTTTGTGTGCTTTTTTGCTGCCCCAAGCAGGAGCGTGATTGTCTTTATCGAATATTCATTAAAGGAATGCAATTCACATAATTGAGTGTGTGCTTGCTGATTTGGACTGAGTATGACTACCCCCTCAAGTGATGATTTGATGAGGGAATGACCAATGAGAAAAGTGATGAGTCTCTTGACCCAATTGACTTGTATTATGCTTACCTTCAGTTTTGTCCTTTGAAAAATAGGGCAATTTAGAGAGGATTTTGGTGACTTTGTTGTGTTTTCCTGGAGGAAAGGAGCTAAAAAATGCATGTTCGGGGGTTGGTACGGCCATAATGGACTTCTTAGGGCATGAATTAAAAAATTTTCCATCCCTCCTAGGATCCTTAGGGTTGCATTTTGATCTATGTGAAATTTGGACCCAATTTGAGCTATTTTGGTGCAATTTTGGACCTGTTTTGGGTCATTTTGGGTTGTTTTGGCCTATTTTTGCTACCACCGTCCTATGGTGGAATGAGGGCATGTTATACCATCATCCTAGGGTGGTACAAGGGAATTTTATACCACTATACCATGGTGGCACAGTCGGCTAAATGTGCACTCATCCCACCCTGGGACGACGGTGACCCCTACATCTTTATATAAACCTAAAATATGAAGGTTAGGCTCATTTTTGCATGCTTTATGTTGGTCCAACTTTTATACACACCCTGTGAAGGATGAGCACAAAACTTTGATAACACTTATACGGGGTAAATCCCACTCACTTTAGGATCTAGCTGGTTATCCAAGGTGTGAGTTACAGAGTCGGGTCGAATGTCAATTCACTCTTTTCCGCTTTTGAAATAGATTTCAATATGGACTGTCTGTACCTTACAACGGGCTCACTGAACTTGCTCAGTAATGTTTAGAAGTTGTCACTTGTTGACAATTAGATTTAAAATTGATTCTTTGATCTAGCTCTCATGGGTCAGCAGATTTAAATAAAAGACAAATAAAGAAAATAAAAATGGATCATTTCACGGTAAAACAAAGAGGGTAAGGTAAGGCAGAAAGAGAAGTTTATCAAACTTAACCGTAAAACAAAACTACCAATTTTATCTATACTATCAGCTTCACAATAGAACAAATCAAAGAAGAAAGTGTCCAGTTTTCTAAGATCACTTTCAACTAAGAGCATAAGGCAGAGATGGAACAGGTCTAACAGAAAATTATAAACCGAAGGGAAGTCGGTTAAAATTGATATCTTTCATCGGTAGCCTAGCTCGCACAGTGAGGATAGAGCAATTAGAACATATTTAATCTTGATAACCTAGATTCACAGCATACATTTAATAAACTTTAATGAAATGGATAACAAAAGAAAATGAACTTATCACAATCTGCAAAAGATTAGGCTCTTGGCCATGCTATCACAGAAAACAAAAGCACATCAAATTCAAGTCTAGAAACAAAGTATTTAACAAAATTTGCAAGAAATTTCTTCAATAGCCTTTTATTTCTAAGTCTCTGCCTCCTACGATTACATTGAGAAGAAGTATTTATAGACTCAGGACAGACCCTGATATTTTTAGAAATATCTCCTTCTCAAACCCTAAATCTTATCAACCTAAACCCTAGGACCCGGGTTTTACAATATAAAGCCATTTAAAACAAAGTCTCGATAAAACTTAACCATTCTGCAAATCAGTGCAGTCACTTGCCATAAATGAAGAAGATAGAATTCGAATGCCACTTGCATTCACTCGCAACTATAAATAAATTCCCTCATTAATTCCCTCGGGTAAACTGGATGAGTCACCACTTCTCCAACATTTCATCTCCGCAGAGCCATCCTTGAGTTGAAAATATCTGCACGCCATTAATTCTGCCATAAATCTTCATTAAATGCATTCATCAAAAAAATTCGGCAACTGTGTGTCTATATTTTCATTTCCCGGCCAATTCCTGACATATTCCACTATGGGCAGCTGCTTAGTCACCGTAAGGTCTCTTTGCAGCCAGATCTGAAAAAATTGGATGAAGCAGCAATTTTCGGCATCTTTCCTCTCAATATGGCTGTCTTCGGTTAATTTGCACTTTAACTTTGTCTTTATGGCCATTTCTCCGTTATCCCGTAAGTGCCAGATGGCTTCCTGCATGAAAGGACAAAAGACGGATTAGTATTTTAAAAATATTAAATCATAACTTTAATTACTAAATCAGATTAAAAACCCTAATGTTTACTTGCATGTCGGCCTTATTTATCTGATACGTGCTTTGACACGTGTCACAAAATCGTGACACGTGTCAACTTCCAGCTGTCTTCCTTTACGTGCTGTCTTTTCTGCCAGGGTCGCGAAAATGCGACATGTCACGATTTCACGACATGTCACGAAATCGCGACATCCCCTGCTCTTTGGCAACTTTTTTGCTTCAGGCCGCGAAAATGCGACATGTCGCGATTTCGTGACATGTTGTGAAATCACGACCGTTTTGCCCCTTCGACAACTTCTTTCTTTGTCTTCCCTTGGAGCCTCACCTTGCATTCTTCCCTGCGTTGTTCTTGTCTTCACCATGTCGCAAAATCGTGACATGGTGGCATCCTTTGTTGCTGCCCCTCCACCATGTCGTGATTTCATGACATGGTGGCGTCTTTTGTTGCTGCCCCTCCACCATGTCGCGATTTTGTGACATGGTGGCATCTTTTGTTGCTGCCCCTCCACCATGTCGCGATTTCGTGACATGGTGGCATATTTTGTTGCTGGCACTCTCTGCCGTGTCGCGATTTCATGACATGGCCATCCTTGGGCTCCCTCTGATGCGTTGTGTCATGATTTCGCGACACCTTCCGGCGATTACCCCTTTCTCTCAACTGTGTCATGATTTCACGACGTCGCGACACTTTCATGCCTTAGACTTTTCTTTTTGCAACTTTGATTTCTTTCTTTGCTGGCTTTGCTTCCTGACTTGGACCTGTCGCGATTTCGCGACATGTCACGAAATCGCGACAGTCCGTACACCCTCCGAGCTTTCCTCCGAAAACGTCGCGATTTCGCGACGTCACGATTTCACGACGTCGTGATTTCGCGACACCTTCTTGACTTAGCCAAATTTCTCCTTCATCAGCCGCGAAAATGCGACATGTCGCAAAATCACGATGTTCTGTACGACTTGCCTTCTCTCTCCAAAACTTGTCGCAATTTCGTGACATGTCGTGAAATCGTGACGTTTCGTACGATCGGGCTTTCTCTCTCCTAACCGGTCACGATATCGCGACATTTCCAAAAATGGAAATGTTGCGAAATCGCGACACTTTCCAAAAATGGAAATGTCGCGATATCGCGACATTTCCATTTTTGGAAAGTGTCGCGATTTCGCTACGCATTTCTGACTTAGCCGATTTTTCAAAAACCCGTCGCGATATCGCGACACTTCCAAAAAAGGAAAGTTTTGATTTTTAATGAATTTATCTATCTGTTTTCTGCATTTTCTTCGTACCGGTGTAAGATTTTCTTTATCCATGAATGATTCTAGCATGTAAAAAGTGAAGTCTGAGATAACAAATCCAAAATGCAAGAAAACTTGGATAAAGAAACAGGCAAAACTTGAAGAAGAAAGAGGCAAGTAAAAATTGGAATTAAAACCTGAAAATCATCAAGAGGGTCCCTACTGCAAAATGAAAGCTTAATGTTTTCAAAGGATGGAAAATTATTTTTCAGTGGGGGTGTGTTGCTTCTCAACACTTTATTTTGTAGTTTGAGAGGTGAGGAGTAGGAAATTTATTATGAGTAGTGGATAACTATAAAATTCATCCCATAGTCACCATTAGTAATTGAGCAGACTCAACCAGTGAAGAAGCTGGTGTGAGACAGGTATGCCAAGTCTCTCTTATTGCATTTTCATCGTGTTAGGAGTTGATTTTCTTGTTGTTATGGTATTTTTTTGGATTGGAAGCATATCACACTATATTGTAGGTAATTAAACCTAATTTATGATATATGTACCAAATTTTGTGTTTTACCCATGTTTTGTGCAATTAGATTGCTTTTTGTAGATCAATTTTTGCATTGTTTTTGCTATTTTTGATGGCCTGAAAGGCCTTTTTGAGCTCATTTTTTTTGGAGTCATCCCTAGGTTTGGCCATAGGTTTTGGGTCCATTCCTTTATGGTTTGGCCATAGGTTTTGGGTCCATTCCTCAGAGGAATGGCCACAAAATGGCCTAAAAAAGGGGCCATTTTGAATATTTTATTTTGAAGGTTTTTGGGGCCATGCGAGGCCATTTTGGTGTTATATTATTGAGTAGCTTATCCCTGTTAGGTGGTGAGGATTCGGTATCAAGTACCTACTTTATTTGATTCCATGAGGGATACCTTTACCATAGAGTACTGGGAGTGGTTGGTGAAAGCACGAGATTCCGGGCAAAGGAAACACTAGCTATGCAACATAAGACAAAAATGCAACACTTTGATCCTATGCACTGAAACAGAGAAAGGAGACAACTTGGAAACGAAAGACAAGATGTAAAGAAATCATAGCCCTCTTTATTCAAATATCTTATCCTCGGTTACATAGACGTCTCCTCCCCTTTTGGGGGCTAGGAGCATTAAATTTGTCTTCATTACAATGTGTGACCTAGTCTTCCTCTTCCCGTGTGCCCACGATTGCAATGGGCGGGCCAAGATGCTGCCGTCGCTGATGTGGATAAGTTCTTCACCTCTGATTGCTTTTCCTGCAATCAAAGAAACAATAAAAATGTCAGTAGCACCTGCTGCAAAGGAAAGGGGTTCGTTCTCTAAAATCAACGAAATATGCCTGTAAACATCTGCCTGAAACAGTAAATACAATGAGTCCAAATGGCTTGAAAACTTGACAAAAGACAAAAAATGTTACCAAAAAGCCATTGCCCCTGAGACAGCCGGCCAATCTACTTTTACCTGGTAATCGTCCCTGGTAAGGACGATTGCTACTGTTAATCGTCCCCCGGAAGGACGATTGTTGCTGTTAATCGTCCCCTGGAAGGACGATTGCTGCTGTTAATCGTCCCCTATAGGGACGATTGATACTGTGTTGAAGAAGCTGACCTGCCGCTGCTCCAATGTTGATTCTCGAGACCTGCAAAATGCCTCCAAACAAGGGGGTTATGTAATTGGGGCCATTTTGGGACGACCCAGATGGTCGGATTCTCCCAATTTGGCCTCCATCACCGAGAAATTGGACGTTGTTACCTGCAAGTCAGTGGGACAACCAAAATAACAAAAGCATGATAATATTCGATGAAAACCTTTTGAAATCAAGATTCAAGATTCCGAACTATTGAACAGGAGAGAATAACATGGAATATGAACAAATGATAGAAAATGAACTACAAATAAATCCAAAAGGTGCGGGGTGCCCAAGTGGGCAGCCCACTGATGGAACTTTATTTTGGCACCAATCCACTTGGGATGGGCCCAAAATCTCTTAGGAGTGGGGGGTTGGTGAATTGTTTGGTTCAGGTGTCCATGTGTTGGATTTGGGTCAGGTTCGAGCTTCCAAAGGCCACCCAACAACCTCCCTTGCAAAAGAGATTGGTGGATGTGGGAAGGTGAACCAAAAGGGATGCAAGTGGGTCTTCAACTCAGCAGCACTTCGTTGCTTGAAAACTCCTTCAACCTATCTATTTTGGGTGAGAAAAGTCTCACCTTTTATAGACCCAAGGGGTCTCCTTTGGGAAGGAAGCACAAATGCCATGTGTTGGTCATAGGCGCCATGTGGCAGTCATGTCTCCTCATGAAGGAGGGGAGTCCTCCATTGACTTGTGTTTTCATAATTGCTTCTTGTGACAGTCCTCTAATGGCCCTTCTGTCCACCTACACACGCGTGCAAGGCAGGAGTCATCAACTGACTGTTCTGGGCTGCCACTTGGCGTCGTTTGTCGTTTTGCCCGTTAAACTTGGTAATCGTCCCTGGGTGGGACGATTACAACAATCGTCCCTGGGTGAGACGATTGCAAGTTAGTAATCGTCCCTGGGTGAGACGAGTACTGGGCAAAGTGTCTAAATGTACCAAATTGCTTCCTGACCTTACAAAATTGCTATGGAAGTGGTTAGGACCATTGTTTGACCTCTGAGGGCTGCCCTGGGGGCTGTGTTTGTCAAAGCGATCAGTGTTTGCAGTCACATAATCGGATTGGTGCTATTTTGGTGTCTATAGATGCCCCTTTTTTGGAAGCGCTGCGGGTGACGCAGTGCTGAGCAAAAATAGATAACCAAAGCACTAATGATTAGGGTTTCTTGGTAACCTAACCAAATTTTGATGCCCCAAGTATGGAAAGGGCATGCATTTTTGAATCCTTGCTTCTGACGAGCTAAGGAATTTGATTTCAAGTGTTAACCTGTTTTGGTGAGGTGTGACTTGAACTTAGACATTGATCAGTCATGAATAGGCGAAGGGCGTTTTTACCTTAGGGGAACCTTGTATTCATGATTCACGAAATGCCAAGTGTTTTATTGATTTGATTATTGCTTGTTTACTGCCCCAAGCAGGAGCGTGATTGTATTTGTCAATGATTCTTTGAATGCATGTCATTTTCCTTAATTGGGTGTGTGATTGTTGGTTGGTGACTAAGTGTGACTACCCCCTCAAGCGACGAATCGATGAGAGAATGACCTTCATGAGAGAAGCGACGAGTCGCTTGACCCAATATGACTTGTGCAAGGGTGCCTTTAGAGGGTTTACCGTTAAGCGTGTGCAATTTTTCCAACATTTGGACCTATTTTTGGTGGGTGTTAACCCTTTTGGTGATGTCATAATGAGGTGAAATCGTCGAAAACCTATTTCTCATGGAGCGGTCCGGCTATGATAGCCTTCTTGGGGAATTAGGAGAGCGATAATTTGAACCTCGACATCTATTTTTCTATGCCAAGAGGTTAAGTGCAAAAGCACCTGTGTCTGGCAATGTTTATTGCTATGTTTTTGTGTTGCTTTTTTTGTGATGTTTTTGTTGTTTTGTGACGTCATTTAGGGATTTAATTGTCTGAAATCCATTTTCCCGTGGAGCGGTCCGGCTATGGTAGCCTTCTTAGGGAGTAGGATAGTGACAATGTAAACCTCGATATCAGTTTTGCTATGCCAAGAGGTTAAGTGGAAAAGCACCTGTGTCTGGCAATGTTTATTGCTATGTTTTTGTGTTGCTTTTTTGTGATGTTTTTGTTGTTTTGTGACACCATTTGGGGATTTAATTGTCTGAAATCCATTTTCCCGTGGAGTGGTCCGGCTATGGTAGCCTTCTTAGGGAGTAGGATAGTGACAATGTAAACCTCGATATCAATTTTGCTATGCCAAGAGGTTAAGTGCAAAAGCACTTGTGTCTGGCAATGTTTATTGCTATGTTTTTGTGTTGCTTTTTTGTGATGTTTTTGTTGTTTTGTGACACCATTTGGGGATTTAATTGTCTGAAATCCATTTTCCCGTGGAGCGGTCCAGCTATGGTAGCCTTCTTAGGGAGTAGGATAGTGACAATGTAAACCTCGATATCATTTTTGCTATGCCAAGAGGTTAAGTGCAAGAGCACTTGTGTCTGGCAATGTTTATTTGTTTTCTTCTTTTTTTTTTTTTTTTTTTTTTTTTGAGCAAGGGATTGGAGTGATAAAAAATCACTGTTTCTTAGTGCATTTTGATGTGTGCACTGTAGGATATCAAATCTTGATGTTTTGACGTTTTGCAAATTTTTTTTGATTTTTTTTTTGCAACTATTGGGATTAGGGATTTTTGGGAATTGGGTAGGGGTGATGCTTGTCCTTTTGCCAACTCTCAGCATTCTTTGGGTCATCCGCATAGGGGGATGAGCAAGATAACCGTTTCGCTTATGGTAACCTAGATTACTTTGCAGTTCATCTTTCTTTCACATAACTCTGGAATTGTTAATGTGTTTAGTTTGTGTTGGGATGTTACGTATCAAGGTGTTTTTCAAGTATGACTCTACCTTCGTAAAATCTGTTCGACTTGATACATTACATGGCTAAAGAGGAAAATTTTGGCTGAACTTCGAAAACTCGTGATACATTAAAAGACCAGTGACTCTAGTGTGGTGGAAGCAATGCATGGTGTGTCTGTTGTTTTTATGAAATGGAACAATGGGGAACAAGATGGACTGTATGAATGCAATGCTTAATGCAGTTATATATTTTTGTATTTCTGATGAATTTAATTTGGTGAATATGAAGATGAGATTTGAGAAAACTCTCAATTGATGAATTTGAGAATGCGTACAAATGAGATGCAAATTTTTGTTGTTTTTGATGTATTTTGTTGTTTTTGATGTATTTTTGTTGGTTTTTGACCAAGTGATTGTGATAATCCTTGGAGATTTTTGGGTTTGACCAAGTGATTGCGATAATCCTTGGAGCTTTTTGTATTGTGTATATGGCTTTCTTAGATATGAAATGGTCGCAAATGACTGATATTCAAGGGTTCTGTTTCCTTGATACCGTCAAGAGAAGCTAGCCTGTATGTTCCCGGTCCTATTTTGCTATTAATGACATAAGGACCTAACCAATTTGCCACCAATTTGTCTCTCATATGGGACGGCAAATTATAATTTTGTTGGTTTTCCTTCAGAACCAAATCACCAACCCGAAAGTCTCGTAGGTGAACTTTCATGTTGTAAGCTTTCTTAAGTCGCTTTTGATAGATACGTAAGTGCTCAAGAGCATTAACGTGTCGTTCGTCAAGCAACGTAAGTTGGTCTAACCGGTTCTGCCATGCAGTGTCATCATCGATGAATTCCTGCATTGATATGCGAAGGGAAGGAATTTCCAACTCGAGAGGCATTACTGCCTCTGAGCCATACACTAGTGAAAACGGAGTTGCCCCAGTTGGCATCCGAATGCTAGTGCGATAAGCCCAAAGTGCAAGTGGGATTTGTATGTGCCAATCCTTATGACTGTCTGCAACGGTCTTTTTAAGGATGGCGACTAGAGTTTTGTTTGACGCCTCTGCTTGCCCATTTGCTTGCGGATAATAGGGTGTTGAAAAGCTGTGCTGAATTTTGTACTTTGTGGTCAAAGCACGCACGTCTTTGTTCTTGAATGATGGCCCATTATCCGAGATTATTTTGGATGGAATACCAAAATGACATATGATGTGATGCAAGATGAACTCCGCAATGCGAGGGCCTGTCGTAGAGGTTAACGAAATTTCTTCCACCCATTTGGTAAAGTATTATGTGGCCGTTATGATAAACGTGTGATGGCCTGACGATGCAGGGGAGATCTTTTCGATTAGATCGAGGCCCCACTGCAAAAATGGCCAAGCATACTGGACTGTTTGTAAGGCCTGGGAAGGTACGTGCATCAGATTGGCATGATGTTGACATTTTATGCACCTCTTGACATACGTGCAACAATCTCGCTCTAAAGATGGCCAATAATAGCCCATGCAAAGAATGCGCTTTGCAATGGCCATAACACTAAAGTGGCCGCCACATGTATCATCATGCGCTTGGGCGACTGCCCAAGTGGACTCTTGGTGGTCCAAACAACGAAGAAGAATTCCGTCATAGCTTCGACGATACAAAATGTCTCCTATCAAGACATACTTAGCCGCTTTTTGCTTGAATGTTCGTTTTGCGGCGTGTGTCAATCCAAAGGGAATATTACCTAACTTGAGGTAATCTCTTATGGGTAAATACCAGTCCTGTTGATTAGAAACCTCGATAGTATGAACAGCCAATCCATTTTGAATTTCTTCCCTATCAAGTGCTGATTGGGATAAAACTTGTAATAATAGCGTTGTGTTGCTATCAATGGGAGTGGGGGAAAATAAGGACCCCCAGTTGGCACGTTTCAGACTATCTCGGATTTGAAAGAACTTATCCGAGGATGGTTCGATCTAGATCATGTGGATTCCTGGCATCAAGTCTGAGCTTGCACGCTCCATCGTGGATTGCGATAATGTTTTGACTTGAATAGTTGTCATGTCACCGGAAAGGTCTTGCGGGATTAGTGACCCCAAGGAGGCCATTGTGTCCGCAAAACGATTCGATGATCGAGGAAGTGCCTCGATGTCATACCACTCAAGTTTTGCCAAGAATTTGTCCACAAGAGCTTTATAGGATTTTAGAACTAGGCATTTGCATTGATATACCCCTTTGACTTGATTGACGATTAACAGCGAATCACCAAAGATGTTTAGTATTTTGATGTTCATGGCGATTGTTGTTTGAAGACCTAGGAGCAAGGCTTCATATTCTGCATTGTTGTTGGTGCACTGGAAGTTTAATTTAAATGACAGGGGCATTGGAGCACCCTACGGTGTGAAGAATACGATTCCTGTGCCACCCCCCTGCTCGCATTTAGAACCATCGAAGAATAAGGTTATGTCGGCCTGTGACTCAGGCTCTTCAGAATCTGGCGATTCTGAGACATGGAAGACCCCATCGTCGGGTAGTTCTATAGCCAGAGGCTGATCATCTTCAAGAGGAGCCTCTGCTAGTTGATCGGCTATGACTTGTCCTTTGATAGATTTTTGCCCAATAAACTCAATGTCAAATTTTGTCAACAACATGATCCATTTCATCGTGCGACTATTATGATAAGTACGACTCATCATGTATCACAATGGATTCTCCTTAGACACAACATACGTAGTGTTGCTCAGAATGTAGTGGCATAGCCTTTTGGTAGCAAACACCACTGCCAAGCAGAGTTTTTCAATGTATGCATAGTTATGTTCGTAACTGACCAGGGTGCGACTAAGATAGTAAGTAGCTTGTTCTTTGTGATGTTCATTCTTCTGGGCTAGCATGGCGCCCAGTGCCACCTCAGTAGATGTGGGAAGCTCGAACCAAAAGGGATGCAAGTGGGTCTTCAACTCGCTAGCACTTCGTTGCTTGAAAACTCCTTCAACCTCTCTATTTTGGGTGAGAAAAGTCTCACCTTTTATAGACCCAAGGGGTCTCCTTTGGGAAGGAAGCACAAACGCCATGTGTTGGTCATAGGCGCCATGTGGCAGTCATGTCTCCTCATGAAGGAGGGGAGTCCTCCATTGACTTGTGTTTTCATAATTGCTTCTTGTGACAGTCCTCTAACGGCCCTTCTGTCCACCTACACACGCGTGCAAGGCAGGAGTCATCAACTGACTGTTCTGGGCTGCCACTTGGCGTCGTTTGTCATTTTTCTTGTTAAACTTGGTAATCATCCCTGGGTGGGACGATTACAACAATCGTCCCTGGGTGAGACGATTGCAAGTTAGTAATCATCCCTGGGTGAGATGATTGCAAGTTAGTAATCGTCCCTAGGTGAGACGAGTACTGGGCAAAGTGTCTAAATGTACCAAATTGCTTCCTGACCTTAAAAAATTGCTATGGAAGTGGTTAGGACCACTGTTTGACCTTTGATGGATGCCCTGGGGGTTGTGTTTGTCAAAGCGATCAATGTTTGCAGTCACATAATCATATTGGTGATGTTTTGGTGTCTATAGTTGGATGCCATTGACCTCAAGTAGGTGACCCAATTAGAGGATGTCATAGGAGACTTTGCATATCTGACTACTCTGATTGATCTATGGGATCCGTGCACCAATACTTTCCACCTACCCATTGGGGAGATGATGGTGATGCTGGAGGATGTCTATCAGATTCTATTAGAAGGGTGTTCAATCTACATGACACCACAATATTAGATACAAGCAATGCTCGAGAGGTACTTCAGTTATGATCTAAAGATGACAAAGTTGGACTGCTTGAAGGGTGGTATGCTGGTAGGATTTTGGCACAAGGTAAATATATTGGGGGTGAGTCATACACTACTCATTATGCTCATCTCCAATATGCTACTACCATATTCTTCTAGAGTGAGGTTCCCATGGAACCTAGTGGAGATAGGGTTTGCTCTTGTGGGGTCTACTATGGTGGAGCCACTGGTGATGGCATGGGGTACTACACTATTGGCACAACTCTATGATGAGTTGTATGAGATCCACTACCATCAGTAGAAGGGTATTAGGTGTAGATTTTTTCTATAGTGCTGGGGATGGCACCACATAGCTATGGGGTGACCATAGGGGCTACCTTGGATGACTTGGGCATAGCTACCAGATAAGGAGATAGGATATGGTATCCTATTGAAGAGGCCTCAGGAGAGGGGACAAATTGAGCAATTCATAGGAAAGGTGGCCTAATATGTAGATATATTTGCATAACTTGAGTTAGGTTAGTTATTCTAGAGGCCATAAAAATATTTTCTAGAGTGGGCAGATGCTACTGTATAGCTCTGCAAGGTGTAGCGAGGCAGATGGTTAGTTGGACAACATGGCATAGAGTGGGAGTACTTCCATTTTGCTTGGGTGATGCGATAGTTTGGGCTATGCTAGGGTATGCCTAGTGAGATTATGCCTTATTGGCATTGTGGGGATGAGAGGACATTGGCATGGGTGATGGTAGAGGTAGTGGCATAGGATATAGATCCTATAGTGGATATTTCAAATGTGGATGATGTCAGGACTAAAACGGAGTATGATTATTGGTGGGTGATAGGCTAGGGGTATGGAGAGGGGCCACTAAGGAGGGGTGCAGCTATGGAGGCACATCAATATACTTTTGGTAAGGACCAGGGTGAGACAGGTGATTGGTAGGGACATAGGGCAGGGGAGCATGTGGATCTCCTGGACTTAGGAGATCGAGGTGACTTGGGGGATGATGATGTTATGGATGAGGATGTGCAGGAACCATTAATGGAATCAAGGGATACAGAGGTAGAGCTATGAGAGGAGCTACTCAGGGTGAGGAAGGAGAGAGATCTCCTATGGACATAGGTGCATGATGTACAAGTAGATCTAGGTGCAAAGAGAGCCAAGGTATAGGTGGCTCAAGCCAAGATAGCATCTCTTATGGTAAATTTGAAATATTGGAGCCCTACATAAGAGGATTCCAGTAGTGGTGAGGAGACTATGTTGTAGGTAGAGGTTACATGACTCCATTCTATGGTGGAGACTTACCAGGCATGGTGCCAATGGGGGTAGGCTTATGCGGATGAGATAGAGACTGAGGTAGTACGCCTTGGTGGGCATATACGAGATGATGGAGGTGCCAGTTGGTTGTACCAAAGTTGCCATAGCAAGATAGGTCAGTCCTACTCTAGGTGGGAGGAACCAGGATCTAGGTGGAGAGCTAACAGGGTAGGTGGTAGCATATATGGAAGTTCATAGAGGACTCCTACTATAGGTGGGAGTGTCAGTTGTAGTACTGATCCTACGTGATCATGGTAGTGGCTCGTGTGACTCTTATTATGTTTTTGGATGTTTTAGTAGTGTGAAGTCTAAGGACTCACTTTATTGTAGCCGATGGGCAACATGATGTATATTTTTGTCCCACACACACACACACACACACACACATATATATATGCTTATTGTTTTATGAGATGTATGCAAATATATGAAATTTGATTTGTGTAATGATGATGAATGCCTATGTATGCATATTTTGTAATGTGATTTGATTTTATTGTGTACATGCATGGATGTATATTGAGATGGATGATTTATTGATCTAGAGGATGCAATGTGTAGACTACATGTTGTATTATGCTAGCACCATAGATGATGTATTTTGCACCAACTCATATGTAATGTTGTCATGAGATTTTATATAATGGATTTGTGAATAATGTAATTGAAATGAATTAGGTGAAGTGATATGAATGACATGCTATTTAGGAAATGCTCATTAGGTTTTTCATGAGATTCAAACACTCTAGTCAACTTATCAAAAGTTGTATACTAACCATGCAAGACTTTTTAACAAGGTATGAATCTGCTAGGACAACCAAGGTACTTCATATCCTTGTGTGTGCAAGTGAGTTCATTCCTGTGAGATGCATAAGGATACCACCAGTGTCAAGTAGGATCTCAACCAAACCTATACTGAGGATCACCAAGTGAATGCCACAATCGTAGGTTTTATACTAAGTATGACTAGACCACTAAGCAATATAGGTTACCAAAGCTAGCTCATCCACATGCAAACATTGGTCTACACATACGACCAAAAGCTAATGTGATAGACATATCATCCTGTGTGAGGTTACTACCATTGATGGATAGGATATCTACCAAACCCATAATGAGGATCACCTGATGGTTTTCCAAATGCTGAGAGTTCCAGGGATTCAAGCTCAGGTGTTTTTTGGTTATTCACTTGATTAGGATTACTTGCTCTAATATATAGTGATGAAAATTACTATTTATTTTTCTCTTTTTAGTGACTATAATCACTATTTATTTTGAGTTGTTTCTTTTTTTCTCTTGAGCAAGGGGTTTGAGTAGTGGTGATAACCACTATTATTTTTTATTGTTTCTTTTTGAGGGTTTTGATTTCAAAGTTGAATTTATGGGATTTTTTGCTTGTGAATGGCATTGATCCTTTAGGCATTGGGGATGACTATCCATCCTTCATAGGTACATGTAGTACAAATCCTTATGACTTTAGGGATCAAGGTGTTTGGAAATGTTGATGGGAATATTTTGGAATTTTGTTATGGAGTGGTGTTGATATTTTAGGCCTTGGGGATGACTACCCATCCTTCGCGAGGACATGTAGTACGAATCCTTATGAATTTAGGGATCAAGGGTGTTTGGAAATTTTGATAGTGGTGAAAACCACTGTTGATATTGAGGAATTGGGTGGGGAAGAGCCTGTCCTTTTGCTAACTCTTAGTATTTTTGAACCATTCACATAGGGGGATGAGCAAGATGACCTTTTTGCTAAGGTACCCTAGACCACTTCATGGATTTCATCTGTATTTGTGCAAAACTTATATTATTAATTATTAATTATGTTTGGGATATGATGTATGCAAGGCATAATCAATGCAAGACTCTACCTCCTAAAAATCAAGCTAGCCTGATAAAAAATCTGAGTAGAGACTAGATATGGATGAGTGACTGAAAACCCTACTAACATTCTAAAAAAATTACTAAGTGAAGGGAATGGACATGACTATGAAAATGTGAAAAATGTGGGTGAAAATGATAATTGCGGTATTTGAACTATGAGTACTTTCATGACATTTATTTTGAGCGGTAAGTAATGTACCATCATGGTGCTAGACATGTATGCGCAACTCTAAAATGTAAAGTGCTAATGATGAATATGCCTAGATGCAAGTGATGATAAAATGCAATGTGGTGTGATGCAATATTTCTTATTTTTTGAAATTTTGATGGATATGTATGTATGAAAATGTGGTGCGATGCAATGTTTTTGTATTTTGATGTTTTGATGATTTTTTTTAAATTTTGATTGATATGTATACACATGTGACCAACGGGATTATTTGGGAGACATTGAGGCATTTGTGGGGGGGACCAAAGGGCTTATGGATGCCTTTGGGGCTTTTATATTTGATCTAGATGATCGTAGATAGTCTAGGAGTGTTTTTACTTGACCTAGATGGTGAGAACTTGCTAGGAGCCTTTTGGGTGACCTAGAGGTGTAGCGGCACTTAAAAAGTGTCTACGACTACCTAGGGGTATTTGGATATTACAAAAGGGCTTATGGATGCTTTTGAGGTTTTTAGGGTTGACCTAGATGATCGTAGATAGTATAGGAGCATTTTTACTTGACCTAGACAATGAGAACCTGCTAGGAGCCTTTTGGGTGACCTAGACGTGCAATGACACTTAAAAAATATCTATGACTACCTAGGGGAATTTGGCTATGACCAAAGGTCTTATGGATGTCTTTGGGGCTTTTAATGTTGACCTAGATGATCGTAGATAGTCTAGGAGCATTTTTTATTGACCTATATGGTGAGAACCTGCTAGGAGTATTTTGGGTGACCTAGATGTGCGACGACACTTAAAAAGTGTCTACGACTACCTAGGGGTATTTGTCTATGACAAAAAGGTCTTAGGGATGCCTTTGGGGATTTTAGGGTTTACCTAGATTATCATAGATAGTCTAGGAGCATTTTTACTTGACCTAGATGGTGAAAACCTGTTAGGAGCCTTTTGGGGTGACCTAGATGTGCAACGACACTTAAAAAGTGTCTAGAATTGCCTAGTGGTATTTGGTTGTGACCAAAGGGCTTAAGGATGACTTTGGGTCTTTTAGGGTTGACCTATATGATCGTAGATAGTATAGGAGCATTTTTACTTGACCTAGATGGTGAAAACCTGCTATGAAACTTTTGGGTGACCTAGATGTGCATCGACACTTAAAAAGTGTTACAAATACCTAGGGGAATTTGGATATGACCAAAGGGCTTAGAGATACATTTAGGACTTTTAGGGTTGACCTAGATAATCATATATAGTCTAGGAGTATTTTTACTTGACCTAGATGATGAAAACCTGCTAGGATCCTTTTGGGGTGACCTAGACATGCAGTGGCACTTAAAAATTGTCTACAACTACCTAGGGGTATTTGGCTATGACCAAAGGGCTTAGGGATGCCTTTGGGGCTTTTAGGGTTGAACTAGAAGATCATAGATAGTCTAGGAGCATTTTTACTTGACCTAGATAGTGAAAACCCGCTAGGAGCCTTTTGGGTGACCTAGATGTGTAGCAACACTTAAAAAGTGTCTACAACTGCCTAGGGGCATTTGGATGTGACAAAAGGTCTTAGGGATGTCTTTGGGGCTTTTAGGGTTGATCTAGATGATCGTAGATAGTCTAGGAGCATTTTTACTTGACCTAGATGGTGAGAACCCGTTAGGAACCTTTTGGGTGCTCTCTAAGCATGAAATGTCCAGAAGTGAAGGATGTTCAAGGTTTTAGGATCCTCGACACCTTCAAGTGAAGCTATGAGATAAGTTCTAGGTCCTATTTGACTAGTGATGACAAAGGGACCTAATCAATTTACCCTAAATTTGTCTCGTAGGTGGGGCGACAAGCTAGAATTCTATTGGTTCTCTTTCAGGATGAGATCACCAACCTAAAAGTCTTTGAGATGGACTTTCATATTGTAGGCTCTTTTGAGCTGCTCTTGATACACACATAGATGCTCAAGCACATTAATGCAATGCTCATCCAATAACATAAGTTGATCTAGGTGAGCTTGTCATGCAGTATCATCATCAATAAATTCTTGCATGGATATGCACAATGATGGGATTTCCAACTCTAGAGGTATGACCATCTCAACACCATTCACTAGCAAAAATGAAGTTGCCCCAGTGGGTGTCCAAATGCTAGTGCAGTAAGCCCAAAGGGTAAGCGACATTTGTGTTTGACTGTTTTCTTCAATATGGCAATTAATGTCTTGTTTGATGCTTTTGCTTGCCCATTTGCTTGTGGATAATAGGGTGTCAAAAAGTTATACTATATATTATACTTTACTTTCAAAGCATGCACATATTTGTTCTTGAATTATGTTCCATTATACAAAATTATCTTGGATGGAATACAAAAATAACAAATGATATTATGCAATATGAACTCCACTATGTAGGGTCCTATCGTAGTGGTAAGGGGAATTGCTTCCACTGATTTTGTAAAATACTTGATAGTCGTGATGATAAATGTGTGGTGGCCTGAGGATGCAGGGGATATTTTCTCTATTAAATCCAACCCCCATTGTAAAAATGGCCAAGCTACTTGGATTGGTTGTATTGCCTAGGAAGGTACATGTGTCACGGTAGCATGGTTTTGACATTCCACGCACTTCCTCACATATGCGCAACAATATCGCTCTAAAGTTGGCCAATAATAGCCCATGTGAAGAATGTGCTTTGCAATGGCCATGCCACTAAAATGGCCACCATAAGTACCATTGTGTGCTTGGGCCATTTCCCAAGTCGATTATTGATACTCTAAGCAACGAAGGAAGATTCCTTCGTAGCTCTGACGGTATAGGATGTCTCCTAACAAGAATTTTTTTTTATTTCTATTTAAATGTCCTTTTAGTAGCATGTGATTATCCAGGAGGGAGGTTACTAAGCTTTAGGTACTCTCTAATTGGTGTGGACCAGTCCTACTATGTGGAATCCTCGATTGCATGAATTGCTTGTCCCTCATGAATTTCATCCTAATAAAATGCATATTGGGATAGAACTTGTAAGAATAGCATTGTGTTGCTATCAAAAGGGGTTTGGGGAAAAAATTCCTCCAAGTGGCATGATTTAAGTGCTCATGAATGTGTGAGAATATCTCTTAATGAGGTTCTATTTGAATCATGTGAACTTCTAGAATGGCTTGAGTACTCTCATTCTCAACCACTGATTGTGATAGCATCTTGACTTGAATGGTTGTCATCTCCCCTATGGGGTCTTGTGGAATCAAGGATCCTAAAGAGGCCATTGTATCCATAAAACAATTATATGATCGAGGGAGTGCCTCGATGTCATACCATTAAAAATTTTCCAAGGATTTGTCCACAAGGGATTTGTAGGATTGCAAAATTGGGTACTTGCACTGGAAGATACCCTTGACCTGGTTGACAATGAGCAAGGAGTCACCAAAAATATTGAGCTTGGTGAATTTCATGGTGATAGCCATTTTAAGACCTATGAGTAAGGCTTCATACTTAAAATTATTGTTGGTGTAGGGGAAATGAAGTTTAAATGATAGGGGTAGAGGAGCCCCATGTGGTGTGAAAATCATGATTCCTGCACCACCCCTTTGCTTGCATTTGGAGCCATCTAAGAAGATATTCATATCTGCCTATGACTCAGGCTCATCAGAATCAAGCAACTCTGATATTTGGAAGATCCCATCATCGGGAAGCTCCATGGTAAGAGGTTGGTCCTCCTAGAGAGGAGCCTCTACAAGTTGATCAATAACAACTTGTCCTTTTATTGATTTCTATAATATGAACTCCAGGTCAAATTTTGTCAATAACATGATCCATTTTACCGTGTGACTACTATGATAAGTATGACTCATCATGTATTGCAATGGATTCTCTTTGGATACAACATACATAGTGTGACTGAGCATATAGTGTCATAGATTCTTGGTAGCAAAAACCACCACTAGACATAACTTTTCTATGTATGCGTACTTAATATCATAGCTCACTAGGGTGCAACTAGGATAATATGTGGTCTGTTCCTTATGAAATTCACTGTTTTGGACTAACATGGAACCCAATGCGACCTCAATAGCTGAGATGTATAATCAAAATGACATCCTTGGTCTGGGTGGAGCTAACACTGGCAGTGAAGCTAGGTATTATTTAATTATGTCAAAGGCATCCTGACATTCATTGTCCCAGTGGAATGTGACCCCCTTGTGTAAAATTTTGTTCATGGGTCTACACTTGTCCGACAGTTGTGCTATAAATCATTTGATGGATGCAATCCTCCCTTGCAAGCTACGAAGCTGCTTGATGGTAGTCGAAGGAGGTATTTCAAGGATTACATTGAATTTATTAGGATCCACTTTGATGCCTTGTTTAGAAACTATAAATCCCAAGAGCTTTCCAAATGTGATGCCAAAGATGCACTTCTTGGAATTCAGTCTCACATTATGTTCAATTAGGCGATCAAGGACTTTGCGCAAGACATCTAAGTGCTCATGACGTAATAGAGATTTTGCCAATAAGTCATCCATGTAATCTTATAAAATTTTATGCATGTAGTCATGGAAGATATATTTCATCGCACGCTGGTAGGTGGCATCGACATTATTAAGGCCAAATGGCATGACCTTGTAACAAAATTTCCTCCAAGGCATTGTGAACACCATTGAGCTGGTCTTCAGTGTTGATACGAATATGATTATACCTAGAGAAGCCATCCATAAGGGAGAGCATTTTGTGTCCTATGGTGGCATATACCAAGGCATCTATGCTTGGAAAAGGAAAATCATCCTTAGGACTCACTTTTTTTAGGTCTCAAAAGTCGATGCAAATGCGAATCCTCCTATCAGGATTCTTTACGGGAACCATGTTGGACAACCATGGTGGATAGTCTACAAAAATGAAAAATTGGGCATCCAACAATTTTTGTAGCTCATATTTGACCATCAAGGCCACTTTTGGGTGCATCTTTCTCAGCTTTTGCTTGACAGGTTTGATTATGGGGTCAAGCGTGAGATTATGGGTGACCAGATTTGGATCTAGTCCCAACATGTATTTATAAGACCATGCAAAATATGCCTTCTTTTATGTGAGAAGGGATATATAATCGGCTTGCTCTTTAGGGGATAGGATTTCCCCTAGATTGATATATTGCAGGTTTTCAGTATCTGATCATATCTTTATCAATCATAGGATCGATTGATATATGATACCTCTCCTCCAACTGATGGGGAGTGGGTATCAAATGGATGTCATTAGCTGAATTTAAATCTTCGATGGGAACCTCAGGTTTCTCCTCAGCATGGAAGAAATCATGAGTTGGTCCTATGGAGAAGTGAAAAAATCTACCATAGGCCCATTACTCAGAGGGTGATGGGGGTGAATCAGCGTGATCCTAATCAATCACATCTAGGTCTAGATGGAGTGGTTTGGAAGGATCATTTGGGTTGTGAAGTGATGTGGTCAAATAAATGGAGATCATATTAATGAAATGTGTTTCCTCTATAGGACCACAAGCATGTGACTATGTATTGGTGTTATCTCACCCCCAAATGTGTCTCTAGGGGGATTGGGATCTCTAGATCCTATCTAGGAATAGACTGTAGGATAGGATCATAAGGCTCAAGGAGATCCATGTGTGTGGGTAGGTCAGGGAAGACCTCATGATGAATCTGGACTAGATTGATAGGCCTTTCCCTCAAGCATGGGCCAACATGTAACTGATGATAGACTTTATCTATGTCAATATTCTCATGATGATGTCACAAATAATGAGGACCTAGGTATACCCTCTCTATCTCATCCTTATAGTCACTGTCATATATAGGAACCTCATTGTTGCCCCTTGGGATTGGGCTATCAGGTAGGTTTGGTCCCATATATGCTAATTCCTCATAATCATCATCATGGATGAGGATTCCTTCATTCTCATCTTGCAGTACCTCAAGCTATCGAGGGCCCAACTGCTCAAGTAAATTGACTGATCCTCCTCTAGGAGGTCTATCTTCTTGTAGACAAACCAACTCTTCAGGAAGAAGGAGCTATCACCAAACAAGATCAGGGAAAGGGAACAAATGTATGAGGCTTTCCTATTGGTCATTAATGGGGACAATTTGTGAATGATCACTGTCCAACTCAAAAGGGTCATATGGTGCTACCTCATAACCCAAATCATCCATTAAGGTCCACTCGTATGAGGTGCCTGGATCTGACTCATCACATACATGGGGACAACTCCATGACCATTACCCTCTCTCAAAATATAGGGGAATGTCACTGGGGATCATGGGGTTCCCATCTAACCATGGAAAGTAATATCCCAAGGAGTAGACTATATTGGGATTGGCATAAGGGTCTTGGACCAACCTGCCCTCATAGCCTATATTCAAGAAATTTAGGCTATCTAAGAGGACATCTAGAGGCAATGGATTGTTGTGTCCCACTCCTGAATTGTCATAGGATATTTGATATTGTGGTTGATAAGGGATTCTAGTGCCCTACTCATACAAGCCTAACCTATAACCATGCTAGTTGCATAGGTCAAGGTACTTCAAGGAAAAGTTAGGGTTAGACAAGTAGTTGATATCCTCTCCAAAAGGTTCCTCATATTCCTCCTATTGTTGGTAAGGTTCGATGCCATAGTCAAGGCCCCCATAGATAAATTTTTTTTGATTAGGGGGAATACCAAGAGGTACGATAGTGCCTATGGGAAGACAGGGTCTACCCATGTCTTGCATTGACTCTAAAGTAGGAGTAGTGGTAACATTCCTAACCATGTACTCTCTCAATCTGGTAGAAGCTAGATGTACTATAACCTGGGACTACGGATAGAAGATGGATGAGAGTGAGACTTGATTAGGCTCATTGTTGGCCTCGTGTGGTGTCTCTTCATCATCCAGGCTAAGTATATCCTCTATAGGTATGGTGGATATGATTGGTTGGTCCTCCTCAATGGGCCACTTCTCTGGGTTCCTAGGAAAAGGATCCACTGATGCATTAGGCATCTAGGGTAGGTTTGACAATGAAGAGGGCATGGTATGCTATAGTGGTGGAATCGAACCTTAGCTAGATTTATGTAGTTGAGAATCTAGATGTATCGATAGCAAGGTCAACTTGGGTAACTACTGCACCATGTTGTAGTACTTGAAGGGATCTAGGTCCATGAGGATGACATGAACTTGACCTTAGTGAGTGTACTTGAGGCACATGTGAGTGATGGAAGGGATGCACTTCATGTCCCTGATCCATGGTCTTCCTAAAAAAATTTTGTACACCATCTCACCCTCCAGGATGTGGCACATCGTCGAGATGATTTTTTTCCCTACTTGAATAGGTAAGATGATTGTACCAACCATTGAGCATATGGCATCATTGAATGCTTAGAGGGTGTAGGTAGATATGACAATATGAGATGTTGGAAGCTTCAAGTGCTTCAGATTTGTTGTAGTTATAATGTTTCTCAAAGACCCAGTATCTATCAAGACTCTTTTGTATGGTGTTCCATTCACACATGTGACAATGTGTAAAGGGGGATCCACCATATCATGTGGAACCGGTTTAAGTTCATCTTCTCGAAAAGTAATTACCGGTTTTGTGCATTACCGCACATGCCCCACAAAGTTTTTGAAGGAGTTAGAATATTGGGATTGAAGCTCAATTACCTTAAGGATCTCCATCAAGGCTTCTCTATGAGGTTGTGATTGTTGGATGAGCTCATAGATGGAGATCCAAGTAGATGTTGTTCTTAAGCTCTAAGTGAGCTTGCTCTTGATGGTGACTACAGGCCTAGGTGGGAGGCTCAGTCCAAGAGGTAGTATAGGCTATGATGTCAAAGGGACATCACTTCGAGCCATAGGTGGTGTGACTAGACTTGGATACCACCTGTTTCTTATCACAATACTGACCATGCCAAAATATCCTTGCTTAGGAGGGGCATGGTGAACTTCGTTCACTTGGGGCACTTATTTGTCCTACTCCACATGGGCAGGCAAGGGGTCCTTAAAGACCCCCATCTATTGGTTGTTCGATGCGATAGAGTTATCTACTTGGAGGGCATTCATATGAATCAAGTCTTGCACTAGATGTTTAAATTTATAGCACATTTACACATCATACCCATTTTGCCTATGAAATTTATAGTATAGGTTTTCTCTGTATCCTTTGGGCTTAGGTGCATTAGGGTTGATAGGTTGACTTTCGAGTAGATGGATTGCATTAGCCACCAAGAAGTGATCAAACACTGAATCCATAGACTCTACAATTGGCATAAATTGTTACTTGGGGTGACACTGTTGATTTTTCCCTTGACCATTCTGGTTATCCTTGGCATAGTTCTCAGGGGTGGCCTAATAATTAGGATTTTAAGGTGGCACGATTGGCACTGGCCCTGGGACACTAATGGAAATGTGATTTACCACTACTGACTTAGGTTGCATTAGGGTGTTCTTAGTGTTCTTGCTCCACTCCTTGCAAGGATTCATAATCTCACCCTCTTGAATCTTGATTTCTTCGATGATCCTAGTATGTTCTAAGGCATCTTCAAGAGTGGGGTATTGTTGCAATTGTAGCAACAATGAGATTGGATTTAAGCAACTTTTGGAGAACATATGAGTCAACTACAACATGGGGAGAAGATAAGGCATCTTGGTGAGAAAGGTCCACCATCTATTGTCATAATTTGTTATTAACTCATCATCATATTATTTTAACCTAGCTACATCGGCCAGCTTTGCCTTCCTCTTAGTATTGAAGGCAAAGCACTCTAGGAATGCATCTACAAGTTGGTAAAAATTATGGATGCTATGCTTAGGGAGCTGGTAAAACCACTTGAAGGTAGGTCTAGTAAAGGTAGTCACAAATATCCTCAAAAACAAAGCATCATCATGAATGCCAAAGCATTGGCCTAAAAACCTACTGACATGTTCTTGCACATCCTCCTCTCCCTTAAAGGTATCCAATTAAGGTAACTTAAATTGTTCTAGATAGGGAGGTGCAGGTACTGATAGATGGATAGGTTGACTACACAATTGATGCATAGTGGGATTTTGAGATCCTGACCTAGAGGTCTTGTTCTCTACTAACTCCAAGCATTCTAACAATTATTTTTAAGGACCTGAGGACTTGATCTCTTCATCTTTATTCACATCTTGTGGTGGAGGTCTAGGCTCCTCCAACCTAGGGTGAGGTGGTGGTAAGTTTCCCCCTGCCTCGGTAAGGCATCTCAACATATTCTATTTTTGGCTCATGCTCAGTATAAGCCCTATAAGGCATCTATCAAGTTGGCCTATGAATGGGGGTGTCTACCCATAGTGGGTGCCCTATGTTTGGCCTGGGAGGCATCTCTTGATCTGGCCTATGATGTCATGGAAGCAACATTTGATAAGGTCTCGGGGACCTCTCTCGAATGAGTGTCGGTTGCCTCAGATGGACCTCCTGCCTATGTTTCTTAGGGGTATGGACCCTCTCTCTCAAAGGTTTTTGGAACAACTCATTGGTTTGTTGTTCAACTATTTCTTTCTCAAGTTGGTGCAAGTGATCTAGTTGCTCTTTATCCTGCTGAAGCTGCTTGAACTGAGCTTGGTGTTCTATGTATCTCATAAATGCTTGCCTAATTTGATCCATAGTGTGAGGTCTAGGAGGCCTATGAGTCTCACCCTAGGGTCGACCTTGTCCAAGGTACTTTGTGTTCTACATAGGGAACTTGCCTCTCTCAAGGTTTGCCGCATTGACTTGAGGCTCAAGCTGGAACATGTGTTCATTACATTTAGCTGGCCTAGAGGCACATCGAGCATGCATAGTATATTATTCTTGAGGAAAATTTGGGATCTCCTCATGTCTTCCCTCTTGGATGAGGAAAGGTAGGGCTGAGTTGGCTCATCTAGACGGATAGGTGTCATTCCCATCGGGCTACAAGAGATGATGTATCCTATCAAGGTGACATGGAGGTAGAGTCATGTCGACTTGCTTTGGCCAGTGTGTGAAGTCATACTCCTACCTTTGCTTAGGTGTGTCAGCCCTAGTGGGTACGTGGATGCATGGCAAAACTCTATCTATTAGTGCCTCAGTGCACAGTTACCTTTCACCAAGGAAGGCCTATGAGATATCTACATACTAGGAACATTCTCCCAAGTAATGCTCATCATCCCTCGGGGTGTCCTGGAGAGGATCCCTTTGGAGATGAGGCTCATGCCATGCTGTCTTAGGGCTAGGTTGAGTGGAACCTCACTAGAGAGGCATAACCAAGTCCCTAGGGCTATATCAAATATGATTTGTATCTCCTTATCCACTCTCCATAGCTTTCACCCATTATTGGGCTTGGTTGTGGGTGCGCACCATTGCGCTCCTCTATTAGTACCCCAAAGTGATTATCTTATTTAAAAATTCTTGTTGTGGCTGATCCACAACACACCCCAAAATTGGGGACCCACCTTTTTGCATGCTTTCAAAGAAGACCTCAGTGCCTTAGATGCTAAAAAATCAAAGGAAGAGCAAAATATCACAAAAAGAAGAAGTGTCGCGATATCGCGACATGTTGCTCCGTCACGGCTAGAAATGAAAAGTTGTCATGATATCGTGACATGTTGCTCTGTCATGGCTAGAAATGAAAAGTTGTCGTGATATCATGACATGGTGCGGCTAAGAAAAAGAAAAGGTCACGATATCGCGATGTGTTGTGAAATCATGGTGCAAGGCGAAGAACCAAGTTGAAAGACAAAGAAGCGTCATGAAATCGTGACATGTCTCATTTTCATGGTCTGGAGCAGTCAAGTGGTACGGAATGGAAAGGTGTCACGATTTCATAAAGCCTACAAGAAATCTCAAATGAAAAGCGTCATGATTTCACGATAGAAAGCAACCAAGTGGTACGGAGCGAAAAAGTGTCACGATTTCATGATAGAAAGTAGCAAGATGAGGCCAAATGAAAAAGCGTCATGATTTTGACAAAAAGTAGCCAAGGGGTACAGAACAGAGAAGCGTCACGATTTCATGACAGAAAGTCGTAAGACAACTCCAAATGAAAAAGCGTCATGATTTCACGATAGAAAGCAGCCAAGGGGTATGGAATGGAGAAGCGTCACGATTTCACGACAAGTTACGATGAGACAGCCCAAAATAGAAAAGCGTCATGATTTCGTGACAAGTTGCAGCGAGACAGCCCGAAACAGAAAAATGTCATGATTTCGTGACATGTATCATTTTCGCGATGCATGAGGACAAACAAGGCTGCTGATAAAAAATGTCACGATATCGTGACATGTCTCATTTTCACGATACAGGTAGAGGAGCAAAGCTGCATACATAAAAACGTCGTGATATCGCGACATGCTATTTTTTGTCATGATTTATAGGGGGCCATTACGAAACATGTAGAGAAGCGCTGAACACGTGGCATAGAGGTGTAAGGGCTATAATGTAACGCTTCATGACCAACAGTTACATTTAGCAGAGAAGATCAAACATTTCGACATCGAACAGAAAGTCAAAGATAATGAAGAGGCGGGGAAGACGAAACGATGCAATCTGGGAAATGAAACGAAGCGTCGTAGAGCGAAACAGAGAACCGCACTAGAAAGTTTAAAAGTAGAAGCATAGGATAGGTACAGGGGTCAAAAATTGTTGCTAGCAGAGTTGTAGAGCTAAGGGTGATAAGCCATTCTGGGCCTGCTTTTGGAGCATTTTCCTCCACTTGTTCTGGTTTTGTCAAAACTGGAACATTCTGTCATTGTAACTGATATATTCTTTTTAATACAGAAAATACAGAGAGTTGCATCTCATTGGCAAGAAAGAAGGAGTTATTTTCTGCATGCAAGATTGAATGTTTATCTTTCCCCTTTCAGATTTTTAGGTTTATAGGTGAAGTTTAATGCAAGTTCTCTTGGTTGCTTCATGCGAATGCCTAAATCTGAAAACCATAGTTAAGACCCCAAAACCAGCACCTAGCTTATCTGGATTGTGCGAGTTTTGCAGGTTCAATAGGTTAGGTTGTATGCAGAAAACCTCATTATCTTCGGTTTTGTCAGAATGGGATTGTAGCACTCGAATGTATTTTAGATTCATTTTCTTTACATTTTATTTTTATCTTTCTCAATTCTTTATTTCCAAAAATTTAACTTGCATTTTAATTTACAGTCATTAAAATAAACACTTGAAAATCTACCAAAATCGAAATCGAAAATAGAAAAGATAAAAGCATTATAATTTCAGAGTGAAATAAACCATAGTGCCCCTTGTTAACAGTTACTTGCAACCACTAAGGTATTCCCAGCATTCAAATTGAACAACATTATTGGTACAAAATGCTAACATAATAGAAACCTTGGAGAAGTTACTTGTTTAATTTCTTTGCAAGCAGAGGATTTGGGACTCGGATCCTATCGGAGAGTGTGTTTTCACAATCGGGTGAAAATACCACTCAACAGATTGGCGCTAGAAGGAGGGCCGAATTGGTTTACTTTATTTTGATTTTCATACAGAAGTAATGTGTTTTTGATTCGATTTTGAAATTATCTCTTAAATCTCATTAACGGCTAAACTGCAGCATTTGTTTTTGTGTTGCAGGTTTTCTTGGAGATAATCGAGAGTTTCGTCAGGAAGGCTGGACCCACCGTGTCGTATCGCGACTAGGTCCCAAACAACTGGGGAAACCATATTCCATGACCTTACACTCACTGGTACTCCCAAGAATAAAACCAAGCAAGTTGTAAACCTACCAGTCACAAAAGATCTTTTTGCTCCAGGAACATCGAGTGGACCTACACCGGTGGTATCAGTTGCCACTAGTGTACCTATTGTCAGTAACATTTCCACTGCTCTTGTAGGGTTGTCCTCATCAATTCTGAGTCAAATGGCCCAACCTCCAGCAGCTCCTTGGTATGGAGCTAATAATATCCCTTTGAATATTGCAGGGGATATCCATGAAATCCCTAAGAACATAGAAATATTCTTGCCCAAATATAAACCAGATGGCCCAAGGACTGCAGAGGAGCATATCCAGGCCTATAGGGATGTTTTGATAAGGTTGCAAGTTCAACATGAGGATGTGGCTTGCAGACTTTTTCCCATGAGCCTAGATCCAGTAGCCTATGAATGGTATATATGCTTGCCTACTGGTTCAATCACTTCATGGACGCAAATGGAGAACGCCTTTGTCAATCAGTTTAGGTCACCTTTGGATCCCGCAACCATCTACAATCAATTTATTACATGCAAAAGGGGCCAAGGTGAGCCAATCAGAACCTTTAATCAGAGATTCCAAAAATGCTATAACAGAGCAATTCGACATTTTGCCATAGATCCCATAGTGGCCTTGCAAATATATTTTGGGGCATTGGATCCCATGACAACAATGTTTGCAAGGCGAAATCCTCAAGTCACCACGCTCGCCTTAGCCTACAATGAAGCCATGACCATCGAGCAACAAATGACACCACAGGGCTATGGGTTTCCCCAGATGCCTATGATGGGACAATATGCTCCATATGGTCAAGCTCCCATGGCAAATCAGATCATGGCACCGCAAATGCCAAGCATGAATGCTTTCCCATATCAACAACCATATCCACCAGCACCTGCTTATGCACCCATTCCAATCCAACCAATCACATCCATTCCACCCGTTCTCGCATTTTTGCAAAATAGTCAATCGACTATGCAAGGAACCAGCCAGGTTAATTCTCAGGCTATAGTTCCTTTCCCAAATCCAACTCCGATCCAAAGTGTAAATCCATACATGAATCAAATTCCTCAAAATCTGACTCAAATGTTAAATCAAGACCCCACCAATTATGCAAACCCAACGGGAACTAACAACAATGTAGCTCCACCGAAGGAGATTTATTCGGATGTTGAAGAGCTCAAGAAGATAGTTCATAAACTGAGTAATGACATGGTTCAAAAATAGAAGTATGAGTCCCATGCCCCTCACTCAAATCAAAATTTTAACAATAGAGGGAGACATTGGAACACAAAGCCAAACAATGGAGGAGTACCTGCCCCTATTGCCAATCAACTAGATACTTCTGCAGGACCTAGTCAATCCAGTTCCCTTTTGAATCTTTTCGATTTGGCATGGGAAAAGGGGTGTAGGTTGCACAATACAAAAGAGCACAATGAGAGGAATTGTCCTGAAATCGCTAGATACACTCATTGTCTCCAAGCCCAAGTAGATGACTTGGAACTGGTGTCAAATGAGGGTCCATCCCAACATCAAGATGATAACATTATGGTGGTGGAAACTTTATACCGTCAAGAAGGTGAGAGTGAGGAAGAAGAAGATGAAATTTTGGAACAGGAGGTGCAAGCTTTTCGAGAGTTTAGAAAGGGGAATCACGGATATCATTTGAGAAGTAAATCTAAAGCCCCTAAAACATCATCAACACCACCAAATAACTCTATCCTTCCTTCGGATACTAAGGCAGATAATAATCCTCCTCCTCCACTTAGAAGAGAAATGTCTAATGACGCGCAGAAGACAGTCAAATTTGAAAAACCAAACTATGACATAGTGGAGGATCTAAAGAAGTCCAAATCAAGCCTTTCGTTCTTAGACGCGGCCAGATTGCCTGGCCAAAAGGAAGCGTTGATAAAGGCTCTGAACTCACCTGATCAAGTGTGGAAGGGAAAGGAAGTTGAGTCCCATCTGATTTTACGAAAGGAGAGACGGGATGTCCCGCCATTCTTATTGACTCTGAGAATTGCGGGTAAGAATTTGCATAATTGTTTGGTGGACACGGGTGCCACGAGCAACCTCATGCCTTCGGAGATATGTCAAATGCTAGGTCTACAACCTGTTTCATCCAAATGCAAGGTTTTGCAATTGGACCGATAAGAGGTAAATGTGGTAGGGACCTTATATGATGTCAAAATTCAATTAAATTCTGAACCCAGGGTCCAGCAAGTTGTCGACATTCTGGTTGTTAATATCCCAAGTAGATATGGAATGCTACTTGCAAGGGATTGGATGAAAACATTGAATGGCTATTTTTCAACAGATTGCTCACATATGTGGCTACCCTGGAAAGGAATTGCAAATCAAATCAGAGTAGAAAATGAACCGAGGCTTAAAGAAATCATAACAGAATTTAATAAGCCAAATGAAGTTCAGTTTTCTGAGCCAGAATTGGGGGTTTATGCATTTGATGTTGAAGATGCTGTAGAAAAGTCTAAAGGGGAAACATTTCACGGTAGCTCTCTTGAGGAAAATGATTTCATATGGTTGCTTAGGTTTGATGGATCCAAATCTAGACAGGGAGCAGGAGCCGGAGTCGAGCTCACTTGCCCAGGAAGTAAACCATTATTGGCTGCCTATAGATTGCAATTTCCTTGCATGAACAACATGGCAGAATATGAAGCATTGATCTTTGGTTTACAACTAGCGTTGAGCAAGCAGGTTAAATGCTTGAAAGTATTGGGAGATTCTGAACTGGTAGTCAAGCAGATTAAAGGACAATATACATGCCGTGATAAGAGACTGAACCTTTATAGAACTAGGGTCATGGACCTCATTGAGGAATTCGACGCTTTCAATATAGCCCTTATTTCTAGAAAAGGAAATCGCATAGCAGACTCTCTTGCAGTTGTCATGGGCATGTTAAATCCAGTTGATATAAAAAGGTGTAAAAAGTTCTCCATCGAATTATTTCCTTGTCCATCAATACCGATAATGTCAAGAATTTCCAAGTTTTTGAAAATGACAGACACATATTCAAATTTGTCACGAACTCGGGTATTTTTGAAAATCAGGTGATTGATGAGGAGCAAAGATGGCAAGAAGAAGCAGAAAACGAAAGTGAAACTGCATGTCAATCCAACAAAATACCTAAAGACATAGTTTCATTGGAGAAAATGTTCGATATGGGATACAAGGCCAGAAAAGAAAAAAGGTTCCACTCCCCAAAGATGCATGTGATCTAATTAATCTAGGGAGTGCAGACAATCCACGGGAAGTGTACATCGCAAAGGCATGTACAGCTGAAGAAAGAGAAAATATAATACATGCACTAAAGAACTACGTGGATTGCATTGCTTGGAATTATAACGAGTTGAAAACATACAACCAAAATGTCATTACACATACCATCCCTCTAAAGCCGGACTCCAAGCCTTTCAGACAAAGACAACGAGTTGTTAACCCGCTATTGGAGCCCTTAATAGAAAAGGAGGTCAAAATATTATTGGAAGCGAAGATTATTTTTCTTGTTAGGCACTCAACCTGGGTTGCTAACCTCGTTCCAGTAAGAAAGAAGAGCGGAGAGATTAGGCTATGTATAGATTTTTGAAATCTTAACAAGGCCTCTCAAAAGGATAACTATCCATTGCCATCCATTGATGAAATTTTACAAACAGTGAATGGATCTGAAATGATGTCTTTTCTTGATGGATATTCTGGATATAACCAAATTCTTATTCATCCCAATGACAGGATGAAAACAGCCTTCACCACCAAGTGGGGGACATTTGCCTACAGAAGAATGTCGTTTGGACTGTTAAATGTTGGTGCAACATTTCAACGCGCCATGGACTATGCATTCAAAGGGCTTATAGGCAAGTGTATCATTGTGTATGTGGATGATATTCCAGTATTTTCAAAGAAAAGAGAAGACCATGTCAAGGATCTGAAAAAGGTTCTTCAAAGATGCAGAGAGCATGGAATTTCTTTAAATCCCAAAAAATGCATCTTTGGAGTAACAGAAGGAAGACTACTTGGTCACATCATTTCAAAAGAGGGTATATCCATTGACCCAGAAAGGATAAAAGCTATCCAAAACTTGCCTCTCCCGGGTAGTAAAAAGGAGTTGAGATCTTTCTTTGGGCAAATTAATTTTGTGAGGAAGTTTATTTCAAGCTTCATTGAGATAGCCAAACCTTTGAACAAGATGCTCAAGAAGGATGTAGATGTCAGATGGAACGAGGAAAGTAGGGTGGCCTTTCAGAACATTAAGGATGCCATTTCCAGAGCCCCTGCCCTCATAAGTCCAAACTATGCTAAACCTTTCTATATTTATGCTTTCGCATCGGAACACTCCTTTGCGAGTGTCTTGACCCAGAAAGGTGAGGATAGCGCAGAAAATCCCATAGCATTTTTAAGTGCTCCTTTAAAAGATGCTCAATTGAGGTATTCCATCCTTGATAAGCAGATGTACGCACTTTTTAAAACGGTAAAAAAATTTAGACATTACATTGTGCACAGCAGAGTTTTTGCCATTGTGCCTGACCCTGCTGTCAAGACCATGTTTTTACAGAACGAGCTAGGCGAGAAAAGAGGGAAATGGATTTCTACCATCCAAGAATTTGATCTTGAAATCCAACCTATGAAACTAGTTCGAGGACAGGGACTTGTGAAGGTGATCGTTGAGAATAATCCGCAAATGACATGCCAATATTCAAATGCAGAATACATTTCTAAGGATGACTGGTATGTTGACATTGTGCATTTTCTATTAAACGGTAAGTGTCCTTCCAATTTGAATTCCACTCAAAGAAGAGCTTTAAGACTTAAATCTGTTAATTATCTGATTAGATCTGGTTGTCTGTATAGGAAAAATCATGAAGGGATCTACTTGAGATGTCTGAATAAAGAAGAAGCTGCCAAGGTTCTACAGGAATTTCATGGGAAATATGGAACTGGCCATGGTGCGGCAAATGCTACAGCGCATCAAATCTTGAGAGCGAGGATACTATTGGCCCCACATTTTTAAAGATGCACATGCTCATGTACGATCTTGCCACATTTGTCAAGTAGCTGCCAAGAGAGAAAGAAATGCAGCCATGCCATTACAACCTGTAGTTGAGATGAGACCATTTGCACAATGGGGATTAGATTTCATTGGGGTTATTAACCCAAATTCTTTTGATTCCCATAAATTCATACTAATAGCTACAGATTATTGTACAAGGTGGACAGAAGCAGTTCCTACAAAACATGCCACTACAGACGTTGTAATAAGATTCCTTGAGGACCACATCATAACAAGATTCGGAATGCCCGATTCTATTGTCAGTGACAATGGTAAAGCTTTTGTTTCTACGCAATTTGCAGATTGGGCATATGACAATAAAGTGAGTTTAAAATTTGCATCTAATTATTACCCTCAAGGAAATGGTTTGGCCGAATCTTCAAACAAAAATTTGTTGAATATCATTAAGAAGTTACTAGAAAAGAACCCTCGAGATTGGCACAGCCAGTTAAAGTTTGCTCTTTGGGCAGATAGGACCAGAGTAAAAGAATCAATAGGGAATACCCCCTATCATTTGGTCTATGGACAAGACCCGATATTTCCTGCAAACTTGAAGCTGCAAACCTTGCATTTCATGCAAGAATACTTGGGGACAGATAACCAAGTTGAAGCCAGATTAAGTCATTTACTGCACCTTGATGAAAAAAGGGAGGAAGCCATGATTCACATAAATAAACACCAAGAGGTTGTTAAAATATGGTTTGATAGAAGGGCCAAAATTAAATCTTTCAGGATAGCAGACTTGGTCTTACTGTGGGATAAAAGACATGAAGAGAAGGGAAATCACCAAAAGTTTGATTGTCTTTGGTTAGGCCCTTATCAGATTTCAGAAATCCTAGGAAAAAATACCTTCAGATTAAAAACTTTAGACGGGAAGGATCTGACGTTACCAGTTAATGGGCATGTTTTAAAGCACTATTTTAGCCCTTAAGTCGTAGGAGATTGGAATTATATCTTTCTGTTTTGGTATGAATTTTCAAGTTTTTGTTTCTTTTTATTATTTAAGTTGTGTGTTTATTTGACATGTTTTGTTTGTCTATAAAAAAAAAAAAAATGAATGATGAAAAAGTTGTCTTGAGATGCTAACTTATGTTCTAGATCAGGGAAATATGGAACATTGGAATTATGTTGTAGAAAGCTCCGCAAGAAATACAAACAGTTTAATAGTATCGTTTGAAACTTGTGATGCATGAAGTAGTCAGTTTTATATGGCAATATTCCATCTGCAATTCAAAGGACAATGCATTCATATTACATCTCACTTTGCATATACATGCCATCTTAGTTGCATATGCATTTCAGATACAAATCATTAAAGTGTGTCAAATCCTCTTAGGGTTATGCTATAACATAAATAAGAAGAAAATCCTAAGGTTGGGAACTGAGGCTCGAGATATCTAGAACCAAGCACATTTTATACACATTAAAAAGGATCTTGAGCAAAATGATCAAAACCTTGCTTGGAAGAAAAGGTCAGGCGAAAAGAAGTATTTCATGTCTATCCTATTATGCAACATGATCCTTAAAACAGTGGTTTTTACCACTTCCATAAAGCTTAAAGCCTAAAATCAGAGTAGTAAGGATAGGGTTAAATCCTCATCGAACTTAGGTTGAGGATCCAACTCCCCAAAGCTCTGATTTGACCTACATGGAGTAGTAAGGATAGGGCATAATTCTCATCTCGCTTAGGTTGAGAATCTGATTCCCCAAAACTCCTATGTCTCATTTCATCATAAATCTTGGATTGGAAGGATCGTACTACATGTCCTCTGCAAAGGATGGGTAGTCATCCCCAAGGTCCAAGAAATAAAATTAATATTTCCCATTTTCATCTAAATATTGGATTGGAAGGATCGTACTACATGTCCCTAGCAAGGATGGGTAGTCATCCCCAAGGTCCAAGAAGTAAAAAAATTAATATTTCCCATTTCATCTCAATATTGGATTGGAAGGATCGTACTACATGTCCTCTAGCAAGGATGGGTAGTCATCCCAAAGGTCCAAGAAATAAAAGAAAAAGAATGAATGAAGCCAAATCATGGATTATGGGGTTAAGTATGCCCATGCATGGCAGCATGTCTTGTCTAAAAACAAGACCACTGATTATTCAAAGGGTTAGACTAGCATGACCATTTCTTCCATAATTGGTTAAATTATTTTGCTCAAAGTGAGGTAATGAATTCCAAATCAGAGTAGTAAGAATAGGGTTAAACTCCCATCTCGATTAGGTTGGGAGTCTGATTTCCCAAAGCTCTGATTTCACTTTCACTTGCACATGGGTTCAAGATAGTAGTGACTCATAACCAACTTTGGGATCTAATAAAGCAATTCATTATACATATAGTTGATCCTAAGAGGGTTTGATAATCTTGAATGTTTGTGTATGATACTAGAAGGTCTATGCCTTTATAAAAGCAAAATCTCTAAGCATATTTATTAGGTTACACAAATCATTCACAATCTCACATATGCATTCATGTAAAACTGACGATGGAATGTTGATCAATTTCAAACGATAGGGAATGAAACACATTGCACACATCGAGCTGATACTTAATGATTCTGATGATTCATGTATTTCTGATCTATGGGCATTTGTTTATATTTCTTATGTGCTAATGCTCTATTTTCGAGTTTGTATACTTCCAGGTTGGGTTCTCACCAAAATGCTCAGGAGCATTTGACAGCAGAGTCGCCATTTGTTGTGGCTGATCCACAACACACCCCAAAATTGGGGACCCACCTTTTTGCATGCTTTCAAAGAAGACCTCAGTGCCTTAGATGCTAAAAAATCAAAGGAAGAGCAAAATATCACAAAAAGAAGAAGTGTCGCGATATCGCGACATGTTGCTCCGTCGTGGCTAGAAATGAAAAGTTGTCACGATATCGCGACATGTTGCTCCGTCGTGGCTAGAAATGAAAAGTTGTCACGATATCGCGACATGTTGCTCTATCGCGGCTAAGAAATGAAAATTGTCACGATATCGCGACATGTTGCTTCGCTACTAGAAATGAAAGTTGTCACGATATCGCGACATGGTGCTGCTAAGAAAAAGAAAATGTCGCGATATCGCGACATGTTGTGAAATCATGGTGCAAGGCGAAGAACCAAGTTGAAAGACAAAGAAGCATCACGAAATCGTGACATGTCTCATTTTCACGGTTTGGAGCAGTCAGAGTGGTACGGAATGGAAAGGTGTCACGATTTCATGACAGAAAGCCACAAGACAGCTCCAAATGAAAAAGCATCATGATTTCATGACAGAAAGCAGCCAGGTGGTACGAAGCGAAAAAGTGTCACGATTTCACGACAGAAAGCAACAAGATGAGGCCAAATGAAAAAGCGTCATGATTTCATGACGGAAAGCAACCAAGGGGTACGAAATGGAGAAGCGTCATGATTTCATGACAAAAATCCGTAAGACAACTCCAAATGAAAAAGCGTCATGATTTCATGACGAAAAGCAGCCAAGGGGTACGGAACAGAGAAGCATCATGATTTCGTGACAAGTTACGGTGAGACACCCAAAATAGAAAAGCGTCATGATTTCATGACAAGTTGTAGTGAGACAGCCTGAAACAGAAAAATGTCACGATTTCATGACATGTATCATTTTTGCGATGCATGATGACAAACAAGGTTGCTAATAGAAAAATGTCACGATATCGTGACATGTCTCATTTTTGCGATACAGGTAGAGGAGCAAAGCTGCATACATAAAAACGTCGTGATATCGTGACATGCTATTTTTTGTCATGATTTATAGGGGGGCCATTACGAAACATGCAGAGAGGCACTGAACACGTGGCATAGAGGTATAAGGGCTATAATGTAATGCTTCATGACCAACGGTTACATTCAAAGAGAAGATCAAACATTTTGAGAAACCACCAAAAAAAAAAAGGGGGGAGAGAAATTTTTTTTTTTTTTTCCTCCACTTGTTCTTTTTTAAAACCAAAATAATAATATATTTTCAATAAAGAAAGGAGAAACAAGGAAGAAAGAAAAAGTTAAGTCATTTTCATATTTCTAGGCTTATAGGTGAAGTTTAATGCAAGTGCTCTTGGTTGCTTCATGCGAATGTCTAAATCTGAAATCACAGTAAAAACCCCAGAAACCAGCACCTAGCTTATCTGGATTGTGCGAGTTTTGCAGGTTCAATAGGTTAGGTTGTATGCAGAAAACCTCATTATCTTCGGTTTTGTCAAAATGGGATTGTAGCACTCTGAATGTAGTTTAGTTCATTCTCTTTGCATTTTTCTTTTATTCTCAATTCTTTATTTTTTTGCATTTTAATTACCGTCATTCAAATAAACAATTGAAAATCTACCAAAGCTCGAAATCGAAAATAGATTCATCTTTAAGATTAATTCACTTTGAGTCCATTGCAATTTTAGAATAAAATAAACCATAGTGCCCCTTGTTAATAGTTACTTGCAACCACTAAGGTATTCCCAACATCCAAATTGAACAACATTATTGGTGCAAAAGGCTAAACATAACAGAAACCTTGGAGAAGTTACTTGTTTAATTTCTTTGCAAGCAGAGGATTTGGGACTCGGATCCTATCGGAGAGTGTGTTTTCACAATCGGGTGAAAATACCACTCAACAATTCTTAATGAAACAATATATAAGAAATAAACACTAAATAAGATGGATGATTATCTATTTTAAGTTTTAAGTGTGAATCCCTAAATTGTTTCATGTGTTTTAGATGTGTTGTTTGTAAAGAATGACCTCGTGTCATGTGTTTGAAATATTGTTGGATTGTAATCTCATGTTCAATTGGATTTCACCTATATACTCACAACTAAACAACCCAACTATGAACTCTAGGTTGCATTATCCTACCTATAATGTGTGGTTATGAGGTCCACACATGGCTAAGGAGCACAAGTCCTACCAGTTCCTCATCCAGTTCACCCGTAGTCTGCGATACACCTCCTCGAAGGGTGATGCATGCTATAACCCACAGGCTATGATGAATCTTGGAACCAGCCTTGGCAAGATGGATTGGGTTCATGGGATTTGCGCCAAGTGGATGGAGATGAAAGCCACCATCACTTGCACTCTACTAGTGGATGGTAATGAAGTCCACCTCATTAGCGTTTACATGAATCGTGGTGTGTGTGGTTCATTATTATCCAAGAAAGTAAGAAAAGAAGCAATCAGTGACTATTCACTAAATGCATGAAATAGATGCATTTTACTTTGAGAAGAATAAGATAAGGAACCTACAAATTGAATTTAAGAATGCATATCCTACATGCTAACCTATCCAATGGGAAATCCATAAGCAATCAAGCCAAACAGATGCATTGCTACTACAAGTTCTTTTTTATTTTCCTTATACCATTTGCTACGTGATATAAAAAAATCAAAAGTGCAAATTTTAACCTTTATATGCAAGCAAGTGAATAAGAAAACTGATTTTGACAGTCTCTAAAAATATATCATAAAATCAGAGGGTTTAGGCACTTACCTTGTCCACTTTGAAGCCTCCAAATTTTGAAATTTTGGGCAAAAACCTCTCTGTTTCACCACCTCTCTAGGGTGGGGTGAGTAGCAGCCTCACCACCATACTAGGGTGGGATGGTGAAGCCACCATACTAGGGTGTTCCAGATAAAGCCTCTGCCATTGTTCCAGGGTGGGGAGGGGAGCACCTGCAACACAATAAGGGAAAAAATGCAAGAAAGAAGTCAGATTTTTTACCCAAATAAAAAGGGAAAATGGTACCACCATGATCACCAATTAAGTAGGGTAAAATGGTGCACAAAATTATGTGTAACAATAATCTTATCTACCCGATATCGCTAATGAGCATAAAAAATGAAGCATGCATGCAAAAGGAAACAATACCAAACAAAAGGAAATGAATCTAAAGCAAGTATTTTCTAATTAATTTGTTGGATCCAATCCAAGGTTATAGTAGTACCCTTGAAGGCTCAAAATTGTGATACAATTTTTACAATATTGGGTGCCCAAATACCAAGTCTTTCATGAAATTTGGGTGCACATCCAATGTTTCTCCACGTACCCACAATTGAGGTGGGCGAGCCAAAGCCACCATTTCTTGTATATAGGTTCTATTATGTATTATATTGCTTCCCAAATCCTTCTAATGACCTGCACCTACACACAAGGATGCAAAAATGGGTCAAATAGCAAGGGTGTATGGTGAAAACATGCAATCCCCACAAGGGCAAAATGGCATATGAATTAAAAGTGCATCAAACGATATCCAAATGACTTGAAAATTTTCAAATATGTTAAATAGGAGGTTTTAGGAATATATCACCCAAAACATATTGGAAATTGCACCCGTAGACCCCTCGATTAAGCGTTGCCCACCTACAACCTACAAAAAGGAGGACAACAAAATCTCAAACCTGTACTCATCTAAAACTCATGAAATTTTGTTAGTATGCATAAATTAGAATTTCAAGACAACTCATATGGTCATATTTTCTAATTGCAGCCCAGATCCACCTGCATCAAACTGGGGTGCCCGGATGGGCCTCACGAGCCTATGGAAACTTAAAAATAGCATAAATAATTCATTTTAACTCAAAATTACCTGAAATTTGGACTGTAGAATAATGGAATAATGTAGAAAATAAAAAATTAAAAATAGTAAAGAAAATACTTAAGAATTTACCCTCATATCAAGGGGGGTGATGGTGACTGCAACTAATTGGAGGGCACCCTAGGAGGGGATACCCATAAAATACGGTCAATTTTTGTTAAAAAACAACTTTAAGATGTTCCTAAACTACCTAAGGTGTGTTTTCATCAAATTTGGTGAAGAAATTCACCCAAATGGAAAATTTATGCTCGGATTACCTTCTTGAAGTCACCCGGTAACCTCCTTGGCAAAAGGGAGATTCTATGGGAAAAACGATGTGATAAGGTGAGGGGAAATATCATAATAACTCCATTGCACATCTTAGAACTCCTCTCCATAGTTTTTTTTGGATATGGAACCCATTTTATAGCCCAAAGGGGCTCATGTGCAAAAAGGCATGCAAGGGCATGCATGGCATGAGGTGCCACTTGTCAAATGGGAGGCATGCACAGGGTGTGGAAGAGGACCTCCCAATTTTTCCCTCATAAAGATGTATTTCATAAGGATTCCCTATCCTTTGCTTCACATGCTCTGTTTGGGTGGTCAAATGGTAGTTTCTAGGTGCCATTTGGCCGAATTTTGACTTTTTCTAGGTCAAACTTCACCACCATCCCACCTTGGGATGAGGGCTCACCACCATCCTAGGGTGGGACAAGGGGCATCTACCATCATCCTAGGGTGGGAAAATGGTGAATTTTGGGCTAAAACCTCCCAAAATTGGTCCGGTAGCCTCCAAAACCTTTTCTAGAGTGGCTAGAACCATTGTGAGCCTCCTGAGGGCTACCCAAGGGGCTATATTATGTCAATATGATCACTGCTTGTGGGTGCTTAATTTTTTTTACCATATTTTAGTTTCTATATATCCTAATAAACCCATGTCGAAGGGGTATAGGTATGATCTTTAATATGCTTTCCACAGGATGAAAGGACACGACATCAAAGTATGTTGGAGGTTTAAACATTTAGTATATAATATGATTGAAAGAGGTGAGTTAACCATGGACAACCCTCAATTATCTAACAACTATAATATGGGGATATTCAAGAACCCTTTACATAATCATGAGCTACCAAGGAACAATGCTAGTCATGTAAATCAAGTGTGGGTTGAACCACCAAATCAAGGATTTATCGGTATGGTTAATGTTATCATGAGATAAGGGAGGTATGATAGACAAAATCCACCTCTAGATCCCATTATAGTGCATTCTATGTTTTAGCAAAGGCCATATTAGAATATTCTAGGCCCACCTTCAAGATCGATGGTGACCATTAGGAGTAGACTGGTTCAAAGCCTACATATAACTCCAGCAATGTTGTCAATATATAAACTAATTCAATAGTCTCCCAAGCATAGGGATACGCTTATGGATATTCTAATATCAATCAAATTTTAGTCCCAATACCCTGAAGCATTTAAAAACTTCATGGGACATGTGTAGTAGTGCAGTGAACTGGTCATCCAATTCAGTGATCATGAGATTAAGATGATCTCCACTACCATAGCAGACCCACTACTACATATAATTTTGTGTGTTAATCACACACCTTTCAAATAGGTTTTTATTGATATAGGGTCATCAATCAACATAATTACAACTAAGGCATTAACATATATAAAGTTTCCAAAGTCTCATATCGTACCTTCCACTTTCACCTTGAGAGCTTTCAATGATGCACTATGCTCAATGGTAGGTACTTGTAGCACCCTAAAATTGGTGCAATGAAATCTTAATAATTACACTTACTCTAGTAAATAATTTAAATTCAAATTTTAACCTCCAAAACCACTCCCAAACCATCGTGTAATCCGTTTCCTCCTTTCCCATGCCATTTTTAGAGTTTGTTTTGACTGTTTAACGATATCGTCACCAATCAGACGATATCGCCTCAGATCGGACAATTTCGTCTGGGCTAGGACGTCCAGACGATCTTGTCCCAAAACTAATTTTTTACAATTAGTCTCTGTTCCAACGGCTTCTCTAATCTAGGCAGAAGCATGTCTGTGTTGTTAGAGACCCTTCCCTATTGGAGATCTCCCAAATTGGGATGATCTCCAACCTCCTAAGATTATTTAATCCTAAGCCCTCCCCTTAGCACCCCCCTAGCTGAAATTCTTTATAACTCAACTTCATACGCATTAAGGCATCCTAAATTGATATTTGCATTAGTTCCATACAAATTTTTTTGCAGGTACATTAGTATTTTTTAGCCAGAGCAAGCTTGCATCATCGTAGATGACCCTGTTAAGATCAGAGGCAATCCTGTCGAATCAGAGACGATTTCGTACCAATGTGAGATGATTTCAATTGTAGTCAACATTGAGGCAATCAGTGCCTAAAGTTTGCATTTCTTCATCTTTCAATTTGCTATTTTATGTTGTAATTAGCTAGTTTATTTATTATTTTATGCTATCTTGCATTTTGGAGTTCACCCATCTAGATCAAATGCATAATTAAGTTATAATTATCAATAAATTAGCATAATGCATTCAGGTTTCTATTTATAAGTTTCAGTTTGATATTGTCACTGTCATTTCACGTTGTTTCCCTATGTTAGCATCATTGTACTTTTTGTGTTTTGCACCTATTTCTCTATTTGCAGGTCTCTGACAAATTCGTCAGATCTCAGATGATCTTTTCTAAGAGTAGATGATCCTGTCAAATCAAAGGTGATCCTGACTGCTTCAAGAATCAGAATCTTCATCAGACATCCGGATCAAGTATTTTCTTTTAATATTGCTTAATTTCTCTATTTTTTGTCTTAATTTTATTTTCTATATTCATTTAATCTGCATCTTCATATAGAATAGCTTAGACGCATTTTGGACAAACCTAGGACTTGAATGCTTAAGGCTAAAAATGAACACATCAAACACATTCCCAACCTAGGCGTGGAAACTGCCATTAAATGTTTCCTGGTGAACCCACCATCCATCAAAAAATCACCATAATACACCTCCCCCGAGAGGTGGGACCTTCGCAAGGCCTCTCAGTCTGAGGTACCGTCATCCTTTTCACATCCCCCTTCTAGGCACGGATCCTATAGCCTAAAGGTAAGGGTGTGAAAAATTTGGAGCGATACATTTTGGTGAACTCGACGTGAATGCATTTTAAACATTTTGAAAACAAAAATAAAAATAAATAAAACAACTAAAACATAGATGCATTTCAAATCATTTAAAATTAATAAGTTGCATATTAGATGGTAGCTCCTAAGAAAATATTAGTAGTTACTATAAATGTTGAAAACCAATTGGCAGCCATAGAAATCAATTATGTGCTTAGTGTGCTTGAAACAGATAGAAATCAACTTTTGTGGGACAAACTTGATAGAAGACTTAGTGTCATCTCATCTAGGTCAACAAAACTTAAACAAATCAAGAGGCTTGTCCTAGATAGAATCATGGATCCTCATCAACTCATTTTTTTATCATGAACTTCAGAGAGCTTGCCATAGATGGTTAGCTTATAGTAGAGCTCTTGTGTCTTCAAAATTTTTCACTTTTGAGGAATACCTTAAGAACACAGCTGTGGTACATCAATTTCTAGTTCATATAGAATCCCAAGAAATTGATTTTATGATTAGAAGAAGATGGAACAAAATTCCTAGAGCTATGTTGTATCGTGAATATTGTCGTGAGAATTATTATTATCAACCAGAATCTGAAATACATGGTATTTCTATAGCCCTTTTCATTAAATTTTTGAAGGAAAACTTTCAATTTGAAGAACACTTCATGAATCCTAAAGAACTCGAGCCCATTAATGATATTTATAAATTATTTATAGAAAACTAGATTATTACTTTCAGTATTATTTCTTGCATTTATTGTGTTGTTTGTCTTTACAATATTATTACAAAAAACAAAGAAAAACTAAAAACTAAAAAAACATAACAAAAACCAAAACCTTTCATTTTAAATATTGTAGTAGGTATATAATTAATATATACCTCTTAAGCTTGTTGCATATATATATATATATATATATATATATATATATATATATATATATATATATATATATATATATATATATATATATATATATATATATATATATATATTTGCTGAAATCTAAAATTAAGCACAATGCCTAAACTTAGGAATGGTAAACAAACTGAAGGAGAAGAAGAATATTGGTTAGAAGATAAAACTAGAGACCCAAATGTCCTTCCTGAAGATCCAATTATAGAAGGAGAAATTCTAGATCAACCAGAAGATGACCTAGGTGAAGACAATGAACAAGAAGAAAATGTTAAAGAGGATGGATCCTCATCCCCTAGAGTAGCTCCAGATGGAACTATTGCTTTTGATAACGTAGATCATTTCTGGAAATTTTTCCATGATAACATTGGTGTTATTAATATGGCAGTTTTTATTTATAAAGGGCAAATTAGTGACACTCAGGAAGCAATGGAACATATGTTTGATGTGCGTACTAATCCCTTATCTTTCATTGATCAAGAAAGTGATAAGGCTGGACCATCCAATACATATATGGTCACAATGATTCAAAACATGTCAAAACAACAGGTTACCCAACCTCCTAAGGAACTTGTTATTCAACCTAAAATCATTCCCACACAAAAGAAAACTTCCTTCACTGCTTTACTTCACCAAACTATTGATCAATATGCTTCAAGTAAACAAAAACCTAAAATGAAGTCAAACACCAATTTTCAACAACTGGAATACAACATAATACAACTTCAAAATTCCTTCATAACACTTTTCCTACCAACAATTTACACAATAGTAACATAGCATCTAACCTTCATGTTCCTCCATCATATGCTCACAAATCCCATATCAATGCCCTACCAAACCAATATGGTGGGCAAACTAGTAATCTGGAAGCCATGGTGAAACAGTTAACTTCGCGTATGGACCAGATAGATCCTTACTGTCCCTCATACAATTATCGAGAGATTTGTAGTCAACCTTTGGATCCCATAGTTGTAGCTCAACCGTACCCTAAGCATTTTCCCATGCCCATCCTGCCTATATATAAAGGAACCGAAGATCCCATAGAGCATCTTCGTATGTTTAGGATATCATGTCATGATATATCACATGATGAATTGCTATTACTAAAAATGTTCCTAAAAAGTTTAGGTGGAATGTCATTAGAGTGGTACTATCAATTGCCCACTCATTCTTTGAGAAACTTTGAAGAAATAGCTGAATCTTTTGTCCATAAATTTAGTGCCTACATCGAGAGGCATGTAACCATTAAAGATTTATACAACTTAAAACAAGACAAGGATGAATGTTTTGTCGATTTCTTAGCTAGATGGAGGTATTTGACAAGAAAACTGCACTTTGTGCTACCTTATAGGGAAATGTTGGACATTTTTATCAATAATTTACAAGAACAAATATCTTATGAGTTATCAACTTCTACTTTAACTACCTTCGATCAAGCTATAGATTTAGCTCGAAGAGTAGAATATGCCCTCATTAGGAGAGGCCAACTTAGGAAGAAGGATGATGAGAAAACATCCAGAAATCAATATAAAAACAAACAAGTTGTTGGTGACGGAGTCACTGATAGCAGAAATGTTGCTAATATCAATGCAACAAAAACAACAAAAAAAATTATATTGAAACCTCCTGATAAGCCTCCTTGGGAATTTACTAGATTGAATCAACCATTATCAACTATTTTACCTCAATTACTCAAAAGAGGTTTGATCCAATTACCAGCTATCTGGGAACCTGATCCAACTATACCCGGATATAGAGCTGACTTACATTGTGATTTCCATAAAGGACCTGGACACTCTACCAACGCTTATAAAAGGTTGAAACATAAAATATAGGATCTGATTGATAATAATGAAATGGAAGTGCAAGCCTTCCAACCTAAACAAAATGCTCCTAATAACGCTCAAAATAACATTCCCCAAAATCAAAATCAAAATGCTAATCAATCATTAGACATATTTCAACACCCTTTACCAAGACATGGTAAAGAGGTGGCCAATCAAATCGAACATCATAATGTTCCCCCTCCTACCCGATATGTAGGAACCATTAGTGGACATTTACTTAATCTTGATCCTCAAGTATTTGACACAACCTTATCTTTGGTTATGACCAGGACCTTACATAATATTCCAACTCCTGATTCTAGTGATGTAGAATCAGATACTGAAAGTGAACTAGACATTACTTCAAACCAATCGAATATTTCTGAGAATGAATCATATCCTATTCAACCCATCATAGATGCTATGGTTCCAGAAGAACCATTTCCTAGAAGAGTTACTACTCGACCTTCTTCCAATCAATTCCTCCCAAATGAAAAAGCCATAAACGCTCGACCGAGACCAGTTCAACGTCCTCAATATAACATTATAGGCACCATTGGAGTCGTTACTCAACAACAGGCTCAAAATTCTCAACAAGAACCAAATCAGAATGATGGATCAGCTCCATTTTCTTTGAAAAATCCCAATAAAGAGAATTATACTTCTAATGTTCAACCTAAACCCCCTTACAATATTAATGAGCAATTATCCAATACTACAGCTAGAATTTCCCTTTTGTATTTATTAAGATCTTCTCCCACCCATAGGGATGAGTTGATGCTTACATTAAGCCAAATGATGGTACCTCAAAACATTCAACCTGAAGCCATGGCCAATACTATCATCACTCGAGAAGTTGATTGTATTGAATTTCGGGATAAAGATATCCCACAACACAATTTACATAAGGATAATCCCTTATATATTACTGCTCTAATTGGAGATGTAGCTATCAAACGAGTCTTGATTGATAATGGCTCATCTCTAAACATTTGTACTTTTGACTTCTACCAACATTTTGGCTTTAGAAGTGATGAAATGAATAAAACTGATATGATTATCAAATATTTCAATGATAAAACACAAGAAACGTGTGGAGTTATTACCATCCCATTGCAAGTTGGTCCTAGAACTCTAGATACAACCGTGTTTATTATACATTGCCCCGCATCGTACAATATACTCTTGGGTCGTCCTTGGATCAATGCAATGTGGGCTGTCCCATCAACTTTACACCAATGTGTTAAATTTGAATTTAAAAATCAGTTGGTCACTATCCATGGTGACCCTAGACCCTTTGATATGTGTGCTTTGGCAAAACCTATTGGAGTGCAATTTTGCCCTACTCTGTCATCCACACATCCTAATTCTTATTTTTCATCTAAAACTATGAAACACACACCCATAGCTTCACCTATTTCCCCTCCATTAATTTCATCCTCATATATAGATCAACAATCTTCTAAACAAATCACTCTAGAACCTTAAAAAGCTCTTCAATCCACAACCAATCCTTCATGTTCTATCCCTATGATTTCAACTATAGACCCATCTATTAACACTTCCACATTATCAACATCTATCATCCCTTCCACATCTCAAGATATAGGGAATGATCCTTCTACATCTTATGCTCTTTCTGATGAAATTTTACCAGATTTATCCACAATCTTAATATCAGAAAAAACAAATGCTTTCATGCAAGATTCAATTCTTTTAAATAACTTACCACCATCTCCTCATACTTTGGGCCTCCCACAACCTATGGGAAGTACTTACCAAGTCGGGAGTTGTGCCTTCATTTATAAAGGATATGACTAGGGAAGAATCCCTCGGAATATCAAACCTCATCATGAGGGATACGCTCGATGTTATTTTACCAATGAATATATTAAAGCTAAACCCATAATGCTTAAAATGGGATATAAAGGGAAAGGCTTGGGACCTTTCCAAAATGGCATGAAAGAACCTTTCGAGGTAGAACCGTGGCCTGCTCGCTGTGGTGTGGGCCTATTTCCTAGTAAGGGTCAACCCTTTCCTTTTGAAGATGATGATCAACTCATATGTTATCAAGATTATTTGGATAGGCGTGATAATTTGCCTCTAAAAAATCAGCCATTTACATGTAACATGCTATCCATAGCTTACCCTGAAATGATTGCTGACCCCGATGAAGAGTTGGAAGGAGATATCTTCCACGATGTCTCCGTTGAAGAGATGTTACACAATGGATTTTATTTTGATGGTTCTATACCAACTATAGCCCAACTTGATACCACTAATCCTCAAGATGAATTATCCAAATTAATCTTACCAGAATTACAATAATTGAGCATTTCACCCGCCCCACCCAATTTTGAAAGAGATCTACACATGGAAGTAGAAAACATCATTAAAATTAACATTGGAACTGAGGATAATCCTCACATAATCAATATTGGATCAGAATTAAGTCAAGAAAAACAAGAGCAATACATTGCATTCCTTAAAGAGTATGAAGATGTCTTCGCTTGGACATATGAAGATATGCCAAGTATAGACCCTTATGTAGTCATGCATCATCTAGTGGTCCATCCGGATGCTAAACCTGTTAAACAAAAACTTAGAAAAATGCATCCCAAAGTGGCCCTGTTAGTCAAAGGGGAGTTATAAAAACTCCTGAATGTTGTTTTTATACAAGCTATTGATTATGCTGAATGGTTCTCAAATGTAGTTCCAGTTACCAAAAACGAAGCTACCAAAGTTAGGGTTTGCACAGATTTTAGAGATATTAATGTTGCATGCCCTAAAGACGATTTTCCTCTTCCAAACATGGATCAAATTATTGACTTTACTGCCGGGAGTGGGATGATGTCCTTAATGGATGGATTCTTCGATTATAATCAGATCAGGATAGCTCTTGAAGATCAGGCTAAAACAACATTTATTACCCCCTGGGGTACTTTTTGTTAGAAAGTGATGCCATTTGGCTTAAAGAACACAGGTGCAACCTATCAACGAGCTATGACTTATATTTTTCATGATATGATGCATTATATCCTACATGATTATGTAGAAGATATTATAGCTCACTCTATTAATGAAGATAATCATTTAGATGATTTGAGAAAAGTTTTTAATCGATTACGAGAATATCTTATTCGATTAAATCTAGCCAAATGCATATTTAGAGTTAAGTCCGATAAACTATTAGGGGTTTTAGTTTCTTTACATGGTATCGAAATCAACCCTCTCAAGATTGTGGCTATCATTGATATGCCCACACCTACTAATATATCTGAGTTACGAAGTTTACAAGGTAAGCTTCAAGCCATCCGTCACTTCATCAATAAGCTTGCAGACAAAGCTAGTCCCTTTCTTAAACTCCTTAAGAAGGATGTCCTTTTTAATTGGGACGACGAATGTAGAGAAGCTTTTGAACTTCTCAAACAATACCTCCTTAATCCACCTGTGCTTTCACCGCCTAGACCTGATCGCCCATTTCTCCTGTATATTTTAGCTTTAGATTCTACCTTAGGAGCTATTTTAGCTTACCTTGATGATGCGAAAAGAGAATGTGCTAATTATTATATTAGCCGAACCTTTGTTAGTTATGAAACCCACTACACAACATTAGAAAAACTATGTCTAGCAGTCGTGTTTGCTACGCAAAAATTATGCCATTATATGCTTAGTCAAAAAACTTATGTCATTGCTAAATACGATCCCTTAAGGTATCTCATGAGTCGACCTTATTTATCGGGTAGCACAGCCAAGTGGGTTCTTGATCTAAGCGAATTTGATCTCACATTGATAGGAAAAAAGTCTGTTAAGGGTCAAATCATAGCAGATCAATTAGCCACTGCACCATTAGAGTCTACCCATCCCCTCATCATTGAGTTCCTTGATGAATGCCTTCAATTAGAGGCAGACCATATTGAACAATGGTCCTTATACTTTGATGGAGCCCAATGCATGAGTGGGGCTGGTGCGGGAATTATTTTAATATTCCCACAAAAACATCTTATTCCTTTGTCCTTCAAATTAACATTTTCTTGCACCAACAATACTGCTGAATATGAAACTCTAATCCTTGGATTACGAGCTGCCTTGGTGCTCAAAATTAAACATCTGTTAGTTTTTGGTGATTCTCAACTGGTTATAAACCAAATTAATGAAGTTTATCAGAACAGAGATGATAAACCGTGCCTATATAAAGCCTATGTTTTACAATTAATGTCTCTATTTGATCAAGTTACCTTGGAAGCTATTCCTCGAACTTGCAACCGTGTAGCTGATGTTATGGCCGCAGTTGCATCTCTCCTGCCCTTGGAGTTAGATGACGAATATGCCACTATAATTATTCATCGACTCCAGGAACCCGCTTCAAATAAGTCATGCTTAGAACCTTTGGATGTGTTTCTAATCAATGAAACTACTCCTAAACCTTGGTATATAGATATATTTGATTTTCTCCAAAACAAGACTTTCCCTGCCAATTCTAATAAAAACTAGCGTCAGTTATTACGTAGACGAGCAAATCGATTTGTAATAATTGGAAATACTTTATATAGGAGATCTTTTGAAGGTATCCTATTAAGATTTTTGAATCTAGAAGAATCCAAATCAGCCTTGAGTGAAGCCCACAATGGATCTTGTGGAGGACACTTCAATGGTAGTGTCATTGCTAAAAAGTTCCTTAGGATAGGATACTTTTGGCCTACCATGGAGAATGACGCACATGATTATGTGTGCCATTGCGACAAGTGCCAGAAACATGCTGAACTTGTCCATGAGCCTACATAAGAACTACGGGCTATTTCATCTCCTTGGCCCTTTTCAAAATGGGGATTAGATATTATTGGCAAAATCAATCCTGTGTCATCTGATGGACACAAATTCATCATAACCGCCACTGAGTATTTCATGAATTGGGTTTAAGCTATGCCTTTAGCTTCTTGCACTAGCACCCTAGTCTCTAAATTTATTTTTAATCAAATCATTTGTAGGTTTGAAATTCCTGCAAATCTCATGTCTGAAAATGGAACTTGTTTCAAAAATAAAGATGTTAAAAAATTATGCCAAAAATATAAGATTCAACATCGCTGGTCCACTCCCTATTATCCTTAGGGTAATGGTCAAGCAGAAGCATATAACAAAACCTTAATCAAAATTCTCAAAATATTGGTCAATAAAACTAGTCGTTCCTGGCACATTCAGTTATATCTAGCCTTGTGGGCCTATCGAACTAGTGTTCGAACTCCCACCGGAACTTCACCTTTTGTTTTGATTTATGGTGCTAAAGTCATTTTTCCATTTGAATTAGAAGTTTCCTCTTTGGCTCTACTACTTCAAGATACCAAAGTAGGAGATGAATATCGAGCTGGCAGACTCAGTCAACTGGAACTCCTAGATGAAAAATGCATCAATGCTTTGGAGCATCTCCGTGCCTACCAAAACAAGCTTAAAAGATCATATGCTAAAAAATTTGTCATCGATCCTTTGAGATCGGTGACCTTGTTTTAAAAGAAAATAAAAAAATACAAATGCAACTAAAAACCTTAAAGGTAAATTTGAGCCCAAATGGCTTGGACCATACATTATCACTGCTAAATTTGAATTAGGGGCATACAAATTATCTACCTTAGATGGTAAAGAACTTAAAGAACCCATGAACATTTTGCATCTTAAACGTTACTATGTATAAATTTGGTCAGTTCATCCTTGTATATATTTGTTTAAAATATTTCAAAATCACTATCTTGTATTTATTTTTATAAATTTAAAAACACCAAAAACATTCATAATCATCAAAATATTCAAAACTATTTGTTGTATTTATTTATGGCACTTGTTAATTTTTTTCAAAAAACAAAAAAATGATAAAAATAAAAACAACAATATTCTTGACTCTTTCGAAACCAAAACAACATAAAGAAGAAAGAGAGAGTCAACATTCTCAAAACTTCTCAAAATAGTATCTATATCTATATATTCTTACAAATATTGTAGTTACATGTTTCAAATTATTTTGGATAAATTAGCATTTATTTGGAATCCCTCACTTTCACAAACACAAAAATAAATATCTTGATTTTATCTGGCATGATTACTAATCTCTCTTATATCAAAGTCCACAAAATTCAATTAAATAAAGTTTGAGCATAGAGAATTGATCTTGTTATTTACTTAAACCAAACACATCCTTTCACAATAAAATGATTATATTTGTAATTTCCATGCTTTGCTACATAGTAGAAGTGGTTTCTTGAGCGAAAAGTTTCCCCTGCTATCCTATCATGCACACGGTCTAGAATCTTTGAGAATTGAAAAAATGACAAGCTCACCCCTACCCAAAATAAAAATCCCTTGCTCTACAGCTAATCCGAGCAAGTATCCCTAGTATAGAAAGAAAAAGCAAAGTTCAAAAGAAAAAGAAAAAAGAAACAAGTTATTTCAAGCATTATTTCAAAAATCAAGCAAAAATACAAAAGAAAAAGAAAAAAGCAAAAGAAAAAGCAATAAAATCCCTTTCCCTACCCTTTGAAAAGAAAAGAAGGGTTGATGAGCTTGAATCCCTGGAATTCTCAATTATTCGAAAACTATGAGGTAAGCCCCATAACAGGTGGTTTGTGCCCAACCTGCTTGGCCTTGGGTAACTCCTAGTGTGGCGATATTTCTGTCACATTAGTGACCTTCTTTTGTACAGACCTATGTCTTCTTATGGATTAGCTAGCTCTTGATAATCCGATTTACATAGTAGTCTAGTATGGTTATATGCATCTACATCATGGTTAATGAACACTTATTTGGTTCATTCAAATCACTTGTATCATATTATCTTACTCAAACTGGTAAATGAACATAGCAATTGCACACACATTTTGTATTTGAGAGATTTTGTGTATCATTATGATAAATCAATATTGGAAATGAATTCACATATGCACATGGGATTCCTTATAAATCTAACTTTTGTCTTTAAGATACTTTGAAATATTTTTTTGCAAATTATTTGAAATAAATTCATTTTTTTCTTTAGAGTACAATTGTTTAGTCTAAAGACAACTACATGCATAATAGAAACATCAAAAATTTCTTTTAAAACCATACAATCAAAACATATATATATATATATATATATATATATATATATATATATATATATATATATATATATTGTCGATTTTCGTGACGATGGTATAGTTCCAACACCAAAATTGGAATTTTATGCTTAGCGCAAGTCCTCATCTTCATATTTTCTATTTATTAAAAATAAACCATGCAATAAAACTATCTCCTTTTATATTTCACGATGATGGTATAAGTCTATACCTCCATATTCTATGCCTAGCGCAAACCATTGTAACAATTTTTATTCCCCATTTATTTAAAATTCATGAAAACCATATGACTTAAATCATTCTATTATACAATTATGTTTTTAAACAAAAAGCATGCACATTATCATTATTTCATGTCATTATGTCAACCTTAAATTTTGCAATGATGGTATAATTCCTAGGGAATTATCCAAAAAATTTATCACACTTAGGAATTTATGCCTAGCAAAAATCATTTTAACATTATTTTATGCATACTATTTTTATGAAAATCTGAAAAAAAACCATCATCACCATCATTTGCACCATTGCACCAAAGTCTTAAGACAGTCTCTTAAGCACTCTTTTACTTTTTAACAATATTTCTATACTGGGATTAGCTTGACGACCGAGTGAGCGGTGACTCCATGAAATGGTCTATAATAGCGACAATGTCCTTTGAAATTATTGTTAGAAGCCTCTTTTTATTTTTTATCACATTATATCACAAACAACCAATTTGTTACATCAGATTATTTCATTTAAAATCTTACAGCATGACATCAAAATCATAATATTTCCAATGACATAATTACATGAATCCTCAATCCAATCATCACATCAAATCAACCAAACATAAAAGCATCATAAAAGTACATAAGACACAAGTCATATGATCAAAAACTATCTCATCTCATATATATCAACAATATATACATCATCTCAAAATTGGATTGGTATGCCACAATCTGTACGTCGGTATACTCAATCCTCTATAAAAAATAATAAATGCTATCTATCAATCTATACAATGTCGTGTAGTAGTCTAGCCTCAAGAACCCCTTGAGCTTTCAGCCTCATCTCCTCCCCTGCCCTAAGGTGGACAAGGTGGCCCCATCATAGTATGTGTAGTACTGTGAGTCCTAGTTGTCGATCAGGACGAAGTCCTCGATGACCCGATCCTGATCGGATCTACGATGTTAGTCGATAGTGGTAGTCTATCCTCCTTTGGCACCATCTGATAGTATAATGTTTGATAGAAAGTGATTTGGGCAATAGCCCATGCCAGCTCCCCAGTGCTTGTCCCTCCACCCCATGCTCTGAGGTGTGCAATCTCATCTCTGAGCTGTGTCACCTCAGCTCGGTGTCGTGCAGCCTCCTCTTGTAGGGTCTACACCTATGCCTGGAGATAGATTGTCTCTGATTGGAGAGTCACTGTCTCACTACTCTCCCCTGTGTCAACACCCTTGCCCTTATCGAGCGATGGTGGCCTCTCTCTCTATGGAGAAGGGGGTCTCTCCACCCTCCTCTCCAACTACCATGACCTCTCCTGTGCCTATGGCCTCCTCTACTCTCTCCCGTCGTGACCCTGGGCCGCCTCCATAGCTGCCTGGCATTGCCTCCCTATCTGACGCACAACTATGTGAATTAGACCCTGAGCCCTTATCATTTGAGGAGGGTGAATGCCTACGTACCAGGCATCATAGCCATCATCTACCCCTATGTCATCCCCATCCATTGGCTAAATGGGGGCATCGTTCGAGTCCTTACTCCAAAAGCACTGCATTTTTGGAGCCATGCTCACTGTTGTGTTATCTCAGATAGTCCGAGAAAACTCATAATCCTTAAGAGATGGGATCCCCTGCTATAGATCAAATTGTCGTAAAACTCGGTCATAGCGATGGAGCTCCACCTCTCCCCTCTCCATCCGCAACCAATAGACTCGCTTGATGTGAGCTAGCTCTTGTCCATCCTTGGCCCATCTTGGATGATGTCACCATGGCATCCAAGTGATCTGGTCTGGTACAAGGTCATCCAACAGTCTTCAAGACATCGACAGATCAATTCACCACTGTGACCCTCTTCGGAGCCACCAATAGAAAGCTCGGGGCATCTCCCCATCAACCCCTATCAAAGGAAGCCCTACCGGCCTCTACACTACAATTTGCTCCTAGCACCAAACTTGTAAGAGTGATGTCATAACTAGACATCAGCTGCCCTTGTACACGACCCTGTGTAGGATCCTGTACAGCCAGCATAAAACAAAAGTGCCCCAAGAAAATCTGTAACCATGGTCTTACATGTCGCAAATCACATCTGCTAGCACCCATGGTACCCTGCACCCACTCGGGTGGCACAGCATAAGTCCATCGACCACTCTGGCCAAAAATTGTGTGAGTCTAGATGCCCCAAGCATCTGACATAGCACCTCGATGTTCACTCCGCCCTTCTCCTAGGCGAAGCTCGGGTCACCACACAACCGCATCATAACATGGCCCTGATTGGCTATAGGAGTGATCAACCATCCTTGTATGGGGATCCTCAGAATCCTCCATACATCCTCTAATGTGGGGGTCATCTCCCCTGTAGGTAGCCAAAAATAGGAAGAACTCGGATACCACCTCTCTGCCAGGGCTGTCAGTAGCCCCATGTCTATAGAAACTTGTGGCATCTCTACCACATACTGTAAGCTGGCCTGAGGCAGCTAATCCCACTCTGCCTGTGTTAGAGTGGCCAAGTCGTCTCTCAACCTGCCATATTTCCATTCCCTGCTCTTTAGCAAACCTCTCTACAACAACAACACAACAACAAACAATCATTAATAATAACTCAAGTGATTAATAATGCAAGTCAAATCAGTTCAATTTTATACAAATGATGATATCGTCCACTATTGGACGATATCGTCCCCAATTTGAGCATAATCGTCTCTGATTTTGCAAGCCGAAATTGTCCCTAATTTGATGAAATCATCCCCCTTTCGCCGATTTTTCCCTTAGATGAAATCGGCGAACTTGAGATGATTTTGTCGAAATCGGGATGATTTCGTCCCGACGATGTCGACGACCCAAAAATGGCCACGATGCTCAAAATTTATTTAAAATTCACCTAAAAAGCATGTAAATTCAACTTAAATCATTCTAAGCTAATTTTAGACTCTTACCCGTAGCCCGCGTCGGACCTCTGTCGATCTGTGCGGCGTTTTCACCATTTTTTCTTGCAAAGCTCTAAAAACTAGAAAAATGAACAGTAAAAATGAATTAGGTTTTTACCCTATTTTTCTTAATTTTATTCAAAACACAATTAAAAACATTTTAAAATTTTTCTTTTCCACCTTTTTACCTCAAACGTTCTATTTGGGTAAAAATACGGAGGGGGCACCATAGTAAGTTGTCGTATGATTCGACTAAGAATCGTTGCCTAAAAATAGGAATAATTTTTACTTTCTTGTAAATCGAGAAAAACTCATCTTTAACGCATTTTTCTTCGAAAAATTCGCTAAAGAGGGGGAAAAATGTAACACCCTAAAATTGGTGCAGTGAAATCTTAATAATTACACTTAATCTAGTAAATAATTTAAATTCAAATTTTAACCTCCAAAACCGCTCCCAAACCGTCGTGTAATCCGTTTCCTCCTTTCCCGCACCATTTTTAGAGTTTGTTTTGACCATTTGATGATATCGTCGCCGATCAGATGATATCGCCTCAGATCGGACGATTTCGTCTAGGCTAGGACGTCCAGAAGATCTTGTCCCAAAACTAATTTTTCATAATTAGTCTCTGTTCCAACGACATCTCTAATCCGGGCAAAAGCATGTCTGTGCCATTAGAGACCCTTCCCCATTGGAGATCTCCCAAATTGGGATGATCTCCAACCTCCTAACCTCCCTCCTAAGCTTATTTAATCCTAAGCCCTCCCCTTAGCACCCCCTAACTGAAATTCCCTATAACTCGACTTCATATGCATTAAGGGATCCTAAATTGATATTTGCATTAGTTCCATACAAATTTTGTTGCAGGTACATTAGTATTTTTCAGCCGGAGCAAGCTTACATCGTCACAGATGACCTTGTTCAGATCAGAGGCAATCCTATCAAATCAAAGACGATTTCGTACCAATGCGAGATGATTTCGACTGTAGTCAACATTGAGGCAATCAGTGCCTAAAGTTTGCATTTCTTCATCTTTCAATTTGCTATTTTATGCTATAATTAGCTAGTTTATTTATTATTTTATGCTATCTTGCATTTTGGAGTTCACCCATCTAGATCAAATGCATAATTAAGTTATAATTATCAATAAATTAGCATAATGCATTCAGGTTTCTATTTATAAGTTTTAGTTTGATATTGTCACCGTAATTTCACGTTGTTTCCCTATGTTAGCATCGCTGTACTTTCTATGTTTTGCACCTATTTCTCTATTTGCAGGTCTCTGATGAATTTGTCTGATGAATTCATCAGATCTCAGACGATCTTTTCTAAGAGCAAACGATCCTATCAAATCAAAGGTGATCTTGACTGCTTCAAGAATCAGAATCTTCATCAGACATCCGGATCAGGTATTTTCTTTTAATATTGCTTAATTTCTTCATTTTCTATCTTAATTCTATTTTTTGTATTCATTTAATCTGCATCTTCATATAGAATAGCTTAGACGCATTTTGGCCAAACCTAGGACTTGAATTCTTAAGGCTAAAAATGAACACATCAAACACATTCCCAACCTAGGCATGGAAACTGCCATTAAATGTTTCCTGGTGAACCCACCATCCATCAAAAAATCACCATAATACACCTCCCTCGAGAGGCGGGACCTTCACAAGGCCTCTCAGTCCGAGGTACCGCACCATCCTTTTCACATCCCCCTTTCGAGCACGGATCCTATAGCCTAAAGGTAAGGGTGTGAAAAATTTGGAGTGATACAGGTACCATCATTCTTTTGATTCATTTTGGACTAAATACCATCCCTATGATGTGTCATGTGATCGAAGGCACCATGCAATATAACATCCTTTTTGGGAGGCCTTGGATTAGAGAAATGCATTGTGTTTCCTTGATCTTATATCAGTGTATCAAATATATACACGAGGGACAAGTTCACATGGTACCTCCTGATGAAGATCCATTCAAATACATGAACTTAGAATATTTGTTAGGGGATTTCATTCTCTCCTCAACACATCTGAATATATGATCGACGTTGCCTATTATACATCCAAAAGGTAAAATCAAAGGAGTGTGTGTGAGATGTTCTAAGAGATGTATCAGGCCTCACTATCTATACCATCATCATGAGCTGATTAACATTGATGAGATGTATTAGTGAGTCTATCTTGGCTTGCATCTTAGAGGAAGACCACCTAATTTGGATATGATTTATCATATAGTCTTCCTTGATATGTCGATGTACATGGAGCTCCTTGAGCCTAGTGATCCTATTTTCGAGTCTATTTATAGATCAGATCTAGAGATCCCCATACCCCCAAAACCACATCTCGAGGATGGAAGTTATATAAATGTAGAGTCAAACTCACGTGGTCCTAAATATCTAATCCATTCCATAAATATGATCTCCGTTGATTTGACCACTCCACTTCATAATCTAGTTAACCCATCCAAACTATTGTGTCTAAATGTAGATGCTATTGATTGGGATTGCACTGAATCACCACTAGAGCATGAGGATTTCTTCCCTAACAAAGGAACATTGCAACATTTTCATTTTGTGCTAGGCTATGCACATGATGTTTATCATGCTAAGGGAAATTCTGATGTAGGACCTTTAAACCCAGCTGATGACATCCACTTTATTCCTATGCATCACCAGCTTGAGGAGGAATCACATATGTCAGTAGAGGAGACCTTCGATGTGGATATCAGTAATGATCCCGCTAATCCTAACAAGTTCAAGTTTGGAGAGAGTCTATCTTCTAATGATAATTTAATACTCATCCCTCTACTGAGAGAGAGACATAACCTTTTCACTTAAACATACAAGAATATGTCAGGACTAGATCTAAAATTGGTTACTCATAAACTTTCGCTAGATTCCTCCAAGAAATATATCAATAAAAAGCTCAAAAAGATGCATTTGATAGTTGCTTTAATGGTTAAATATGAGCTACATAAGCTATTAGATGTATAGTTCATTATCTCCATCGACTATCCAAAATGGGTATCAAATATAGTACCTATAGGAAAACTTGATGGAAGGATCCGTATTTGTATGGATTTTGGTGACCTCAACAAGGCAACTCCAAAGGATTCATTTTCGTTGCCCAACATAGATGTTGTCGTAGATGCAACTATGGGCCATGAGATGCTCTCCCTTATGGATGGTTTTTCTGGTTACAATCAGATTCAGATTAAATCCTAATACCAACATAAAACCATGTTCAAAATGCCATAGGGGATATTCTATTATAAAGTTATGCCATTTTACCTTAAAAATATTGGTGCCACATATCAGCAAGCCATGATATATATTTTTTTACTACATGCATAATATCTTGGAAGATTATATCAATTGCTTGTTACCAAATTCATTGCTACATTTTGAGCATGTTGATATCTTGAGGAAGGTCTTTGATCACCTAATAGAGCATAATATCAAGTTGAATCCCAATAAGTACATATTTGGCATAACTTTAGGAAAGCTCTTGGGGTTCATCATTTCAAAATAAGGCATCAAATTTAACCCAAAAAAGATCAAGGCCATATTAGAAATGCATCCTCAAAAAAATATCAAGTAATTAAGAAGCCTTCAGGGCAAGGTAGCATCCATAAAGTGATTTATCACATAATTATTGAATAAATATTTACCCATGAATCGATCGCTACACAAGGGGGTCCCATTCAATTGGGACAAGGATTATCAAGTGACCTTCACTAAAATAAAGTAGTACCTGGCAATGTCACCAGTGCTAGCTCCACCAAGACTAGATGTGCCATTTCTACTATATATATCAGTGACTGACTTTGCATTGGAAACTATGTTAGCCCAAAAGAACATGCAAGGCAAAGAGCAGGCCATATATTGCATCAGTCGCATCTTGGTGAGTTATGAGCTTGGATATACGTATGTGGAAAAGCTATGTTTAGTAGTGGTATTTGCAATGAAGAAGTTGCATCATTATATGCTAAGTCATATGACATACATAGTATCCAAACAAAATTCTTTGCAGTATATGATGAGCAAGACATATCATAACATACATACTGCAGAGTGGATCATGCTATTGATAGAATTTGATTTGGAATTCATCAACCAAAAGTCCATCAAGGGATAGATCATAGCTATTCAACTAGCTAAGGCATCTCTCAATAATAGTAGGCCTCTCACCATAGAGCTTCCTAATGATGTAATCTTTGCATTATCAAAAGCACCCAACCCTAAAAAATTAGATAACAAAGCTGATATGACTATGTTCTTCAACGGTTTGAAGTGTGAGCAAGGGGGTGGTGCAAGAATTGTCTTCTTCATACCACAAGGTGCTCCAATGCCCTTGTCATTTAAGTTGGACTTTCCTTGTACCAAAAATAATGTTGAGTATGAATCCTTAATCTTGGGCCTCCAAAAAGCTATCACCATGAATATTAAATGATTAAATATCTTTGGTGATTCCCTTCTCATAGTCAATCAAGTGAAGGAACTTTTTCAATGTAGGTGTCCCATTTTGAAAGCTTACAAGGATATTGCTGACACATATCTAGCCCAACTATAATGGTATGACATCGAGGTAATGCCTCATTCATAGAATATATTTGTAGAAACCATGGCATATTTGGGATCATTAATCCCTCAAAATCCATCTACTAAATTTACTACCATTTATGTAAAGATGTTATTACATGTCACGATGCAACATACAACTTTTGATAACAAGGAATCAGTCAACATAATTCATATAGAACCAAACCATGAGTGGTTCTATAGAGTTATAAACTTTCTCAAGAAGGTGTCCTGGAGGTCTTTGATCTCACAGGGTCCTATGGGGAATGGCACCACCATTCACCATAAGGTTGTATCCCAGTCTACATTCATACACAAAAAAAAGCCAAGGGAATAAGTCATCTTGATAGTTGAGGCAAAATCTTATCAGTATTGGATATCACAATTACATGACATATTAAAACTTGGTTTAATCCCATAGGGATTATCGCATGTTGCAAAACATACATTCAGATAGAAAGTTACAAAGTATGTCTTGCTTGGAGATATCTTGTACCATAGAAGCTATGATGGAGTTTTCCTTCATTGTCTTGATCCCCAAGAATCAGCTTCGGAAATTTTGCAAGCTCATGATGGTACATGTGGTGGCCATTTTAGTGGTATGGCCATTGTAAAGTGCATCCTTTGAATGGTTTATTATTGGCCCGTGATGGAGAAGTATTGCATCGTGTATGTCAAGATATACGTCAAATTTCAGCATCATGCTAATCTTATGCACTTTCCATCACAGGCCTTACAACCCATTCAAGCAGCTTGGCCATTTGCTTAGTGGGGTTTGGATCTAATTGGTAAGATCTCTCCTCTATCATTAGTCAACATACATTTATTATAATGATTACTAAGTATTTTACAAAGTGTGTGGAAGCCATTCCCTTAAAAATGACAACTAGAGCACGTATTGCAGAGTTTATACTTCACAATATCATTAGTCATTTTGGGATACCATCCAAGATAATCTTAGATAATGGAATGTCATTTAAGAACAAAAATATGAGGGCTTTAATATCTAAGTACAATATTCAACACAATTTTATGACTCCATATTATTTGTAGGTAAACAGGTAAGCTGAAGCTTCAAATAAGATAGTGGTCACCATATTGAAAAATATGGTACAATAAAACCATAAAGATTGGCACATCTAGCTATCCCTTGCACTATGGGTTTATAGGACTAGAATTCAGATGCCCACTGGGGTAACTCAATTTTCACTAGTATATGGCGTTGAGGTCATTATGCCCTTAGATTTGGAAATTCCAATGTTGGGTGTCACATTGAAAGATTTCATTGATGATGACAATGCACAACAAGCTTGCATTGATCAATTAATGCTACTTGATGAATGGTGCGTGAATACCCTTGAGCATCTCCATATTTACCAAGAGTGCTTAAAATGTGCTTACAATAGTAAAGTCCACTTGAGATACTTTAAGGTTGGTGATCTTGTGCTGAAAGAGAACCAACATAACTCAAACCTACTACCACACTTGTGAGACAAATTCATAGCTAATGGGTTAGGTCATTACGTTATCTTAGGGCGTATTGGACCTGGAACGTATCACCTGACATCACTTGAAGGTGTTAAAGATCCTAAACCTCTCAACATCCTTCATCTTAAGGTGTTCCACATATAATAATTCAAAAACTTAAAAATATGGAAAACTTCAAAATCCATAAAAATAAAAAAACAATAAAATCTAAAAAATATATTGCATTTCATTTGGATTATGCATTTTCATTTTGCACATGCATTCATTTAATTGCATTGCATTAGGTATTTCCATCTATCGCTCTTGCATTAGGATAGGTTGTATTTGCAATATTACAAATGACACCATGTTTGTGTTTCAATCATGCATCTATGCATTTCCATCATCATCTATCACCCTTGTGAGTAATTGTGTTTCTCAACACAACCCCTCTTGTTAATATGAAGAATATACTAGGGTTTTCTAGTCATTCATCCATACCTAGTGGTCTTCTTAGATTTAGTAGAAATATTGCTTTGCTTTTGAGGATGAATTCTAGTTTTGATAGCACTTAGCAAATCAAAATCCCATCACTAATCAAGCACATTTAACAATCCTAATTAGGGTAAGGAAGGATGAGCACTACAAAAGTGTGTCAGGTCACCTTAGGTGGAAGCTTTTGTTACTTGCTCATTTTGTGAGGCACAATGGTCTAGAGTAGTGGTCATTGGCAAAAGGATAATATTACCCCCTACCTGAATAAATCCCTTGCTTACATAAAAAGGAGCAAAATCATAGAGTAAAATCCTATCCCTTGATTTTTTTTTTAAATTACAAAATAAACAGTGATTTTTATCAATATATATGAGCAAGTATCCCAATAAATTGAAGAAAATAAGGGTCTGAGCTTGAATCCCTAGAATGGTAAATGCTCAAAAATCATAGGGTGATACCCAATACAAAAATGGGCTGAATGAATCCCATATAACATTGGGGTAGGTCTAAGCAATTTACAAATGAGCTAGCTTTAGGTGGCCTGTATTACCTAGTGGTCTAGTATAACAAAATTTAAACCTAGGATCGTATGACCATTTGAGGATCCCAAATACAGTAATGGACTAAATGAATCTTGCTTGGAACTGAGGTATGCTTATGTATCATATAATATATTCATTTGTACACACAGGGGTAATGAATAGCTTGGTCTATCGAGCGAAAACTTTATTTTTTAGAAGTCTAGTATAGTCATTATACAAATTTTGATAAGTCAAATAGGGTGTTTGAGTTTCATGGAAAACCTCAAAAATTCCCAAATAGCAACAACCATTTCAATCATTCAATTATCAATTTATTTTATGAGAGTTTTTTTATTAGGACTGTTCATAATATAGGTTAGATACCGAATGGATATCAGCAATGATATTTAAACATCCACTGACTATGTTGTGCATATTATTTTAACTTACAAAATCTTATGAATAGAAAAAATGCATCATTTCATAACACATATGGATGTTTAATTGATTAATTCTTATGATAAGAAGTATCAATTACATGTCATGATTATTATACATTCTGTGGTGTCATCCATTATATTTTCAAACTCATATTGCATCCATACATTATGTTTTAAGTGATTAAAACATACATGTCCATTTACATTAGAACATCATCATGTAAATAATGCATTACATACATTGCATTAATCATATCATAACATCATAAATTAAATGCATACAAGTACAATAAATTAAACATGCATTTAACAATAAATAGTGCATCCATATGCATCTCATAAACATAAAACAAATAAAACTACACATATAATAAGTCTCATAAAGTTAGATCATATATATATATAGATAGATATATATATCTGTGTGTGTGTGTTAAAAGAGAGTGTCCAAGCATATGTTAAAAATTCCCATAGGCTACAACTGTGTAGGTCCTTGACCTTACACTAAAAATGGTATAAACATCTGTTAATATATGTACTAGGCAGCACCTGTTCACTTAGAGTTGGTACCAGTGGACCTCTTTGTCCCGGATGTCCTATGGTTGGGTCAATCTGAAGACTACCCAGTATCCTGATTCTATGTCCTCTAAGTCCCTAGATCTATGGTCCTCTTAGGAACCTCACCCCTCAGTAGCTCGATCTCTCCATCTAGGTGAGAGATATGAGTAGCATCTGATGCTCTCTCATCGAGGTGATGTTGAACCAGATCCTGCAGCCTTTGGATCTCTATATCTGGATCAAAACTTGTGCATCCCTATATAGCTATAACCATAGGCCTAGCTTGTGGATTCAAGGGCTCCCATCATGCACCAATCACCTGATCCCTCTTGATATTCATAAGTTGTAGTTAATATTATGCTAGATATTTCTCAAGTGTCATCTTCTATAGGGTTGTATTGGCACTATCAATCTGTGCTTGGTGAAGGGCCTTCTCCTCCTAGTAGCTCCACCATTGATCTTGTCCCTATCTCAGTTGGGTCTGTGATGCACTCAACTACAACTATAAATTAGCCACAGTGGTATCCCTCTATAGGATCTACATCTGTAGGATCCTCACCTATATTTTTAGGCTAGCCACCAGGGCCCAAAGTTGCGCAACCTCATCATCAGGATCCTTCTCCTCCTCCTCAACCTGGGGTACATCCTCAATAGCTACACCCTCTTCCCATCCACCCTTAGTCTATTGGTGAATCCTATGCCCATGAGGATCTACTCCCTCTGGATGTGCCTCCACTACCTCTACTCCTGTGGCTCCATATCTATCCCTATCGAGTGGGCCACCACCTCTTTATATGATAAGAGTCCACCAGGAATCATAATTTGTAGTGATCCCTACATTTTCTAGCCCTTAATCCTACTAGTCATCATCCTCATCATCCAAAGAAGTGACCTATGGCCATGCTATATCTCTATCTAAATTCATGTGATGGTAGAGAGTAGGCACGAGTGGAATGTCTTGGTAGATACCAAACTACCTTAGGATGCACGAGAAGTGAAATAACTCGTGCATGTCAAGATTATGCCCTATAAACCACCTATCTCACCTGGTACATATTAGGTACCTATCCACCTCTGGCCACATAAGACAATCTATGTATGGCCTCCATAGCACCTATCATGGTTACAGTCATGAAATCTAATTGATGTAGTACTCTAGGTCTCTTGCCCAAGTCCTACTATGGAACCCCTCAACATCTCTAGGCTAGCAGGTAGCATAGCACTGTGATGCCTCTACAATGATGCCAATATGACATGGAAGTCCCCTTAGATGATCAATGGTGATATGCTACCATGCCCATATATGTAGAAGTATGTTGCAAGAAACTCCAACATGGCCCTACTGTGTAATCTTGTATAGCTCATCATTGAGTTGGGCTAGGATGGTGCTACCCCATGATAGAATAATTAGCTACTCTATAGTGCATCCAAGAAGATATTGCATCCTAGAGAGGAGGTTCTAGGGGAACCTCACTCTTGATGTGTCTGAAGAACACAAGATTATACTGAGAGGGGGGTGAATTGTATAGCGCCCACTTTTTACTTTCTTTTCAAACCAATATCAATTAGTGTCCTTAATTACAATATCCAAATATAGCAATGTTTATTAATGATATAGATAGCAATAGTAGTAAGCAAGAGTACAAATCACCACACACAATTGAGACACAAGATTTAACATGGTTCCCCCAATGTGAGGTACTCCACAAGATAATCTCCTTATAATATTTCACAAAGAAATAGGGATCCTTATCCCAATACAAATTATTACTTTGATATGCTCAGCAAGGCAATCCACTGATCTTCTTAGCTAGTCAATCCACTAATCTACTTAGGTAGGAAATCTTGATCTGCTCAGGTAGGTAATCCATTAATTTGCTCAGGTATGCAATTCACTGATCTGCTCAGCTAGGCAATCCACTGATCTGCTTAGGTAGGTAATCTTGATCTACTCAGGTAGGCAATCCACTGATCTACTCAGCAAGGTAATCTTGATCTGATCAGGTAGGCAATCCACTAATCTTCTTAGCAAGGCAATTCACTAATATGCTTAGGTAGGCAATCCACTGATCTTCTTAGCTAGGTAATCCACTAATCTGCTCAACAAGGCAATCTTGATCTACTCAAGTAAGTAATCCACTGATCTTCTTAGCAAGGTAATTCACTAATCTACTTATCTAGGCAATCCATTGATCTACTAAAGTAGGCAATCTTGATCTACTCAGGTAGGCAATCCACAAATATGCTCAACAAGGCAATCCTGATCTACTCAGGTAGGTAATACACTGATCTACTAAGCAAGGCAATTCACTGATCTATTCAGCTAGGAAATCCATCGATATACTCAGCTAGGCAATCCACTGATCTACTCAGCAAGGCAATCCTAATCTTCTTAGGTAAGCAATCCACTGATCTACTTCAACAAGCTCACCAAGAACTTACTCAAAATTTGCTCTAGCAAGCTCACCAAGAACTTGATTAAAATATTAAAAAATATTAACTTGCCTCTGTCCCTGATGAGATTTGATCCCTTTATGCCTCATCCCTCAGTGCCTTAACCACAGCCAAGCTGTTTTTGGGCCACATGCCCTCACATGTTCAAAGGGGTATGAACCAAAACAAATACCTCAATATTCTTTGCCCTTCGAAAACTCAAAAATACTTCAAGAATTTCAACACAACAAGCATCCCCGATGAGACTCGATCGTAGGACCTCTTGCTTCTTACACAGTGCATGAACCACTAGGCCAAACATGCCTATGCATTTGGTTATCCTCCATGAACAATTCTTCAATGGACCCAAATTTCGTAAACCCTTCACATGCCTCTTTACACATGCTTCAAAACACAGGCTCTTCTCGCATTACATTATCAATTTGAATGCATTCAAAAATCGAATACAAGGATTTATCGAAACTTTTGGTGGCATATATATATATATATATATATATATATATATATATATATATATATATATATATATATATATATATATGAATTTCATCCTTTATTTAGATGTTGACACTATTATTTTTAATATATGCCTTTCCTCCTTTCTTTAGACGTCGGCGCTATAATTTTATTTTTAATTTTAAAATTTAAATTTAAATTTTAAATAATTTAAAATTTAAACTAAATATTTAAAATTAAATATCTCCATCACCGAGGCACCTTTTTCGATGAAATGAAAATCCAACCTGGGTTTTAAGAAAAACCCATTTCAAATCTGCCATCCATGGTTTTAAATAAAACCTTTTATTTTGCCTGCCTTGGTTTTCACAAAAACCCTTGTATATATCCATGCTCTCCAAAATATCATAAATGATTATTTATGAAGTGTTTTTGCCACCAAAACTCAAATGTGATCCATATGACATCAATGATCCATGTGACATCAATGACAACATAAAATAACTCAAATTGCCAACAATATCCCCCTTTGTCATTGATGGCAACACCTCTAATGCAAATCACCACAATCACTACAAAAACCATCTCTGAGAATCAAAGTTGCTCCCCCTGACTCAATACTCTCTATGGAGGCTGCTCCCCCTAACTCAATACTCTCTTTGGAGGTTGCTCCCCCTAACTCAATGCTCTCTTTGGAGGCTGCTCCCCCTAACTCAAATCTCTCCCCCTTTGACATCAATGGCAAAAGGGACACCTATGGGGCTAAAAGATATGACTCTTAAGCATAGCCCCCTCACCACCTTCTCTCTTGAGGTGATTAATTTTGGGGTGGGAGTACTTTTACTCCCATATTACATTGTTTCTTTCCTCTATCAACTTCCTTCCATATTTTTCTGATATCCTTCTCTTGATGAATTACTTGATCTTCTTGTCTTGAACCTGTTTGACCTTCTTGCCTTGAAACTGCTTGACCTTCTTGTCTTAAACTTGTTTGGAATTGAGTCCTACACCATTTTGCAATATGTCCAAAGTTATTGCAATTAAAACACTTGATATTGTAGCCTTTGGATGGTGCCCATATCTTGAATTCTTTCTTGAAATAATTTCCATATCCATTCCTTTCCTGAACCCTGTATTGTGAAGTTCTGTTTTCATAATCATTATGACCATGACTTCTAAATTGTGTAGCTCTAAATCCAAAACCATGTTGCTCATTTTATTTGCACTGAGAAGCTCTATGACCAATCCTATTGCATGAGAAGCAATGTCCCTGAAAACCATACCTTCTTCCTTTGAAGTTCCTTCTAGCAAAATCAAACTTCTTTGATCCATAAACCTTGCAGTGTATAGCCCTGTGTCCAAATCCATTACAA